>CM057475.1:13697122-15173499 GCA_030035585.1 Dugong dugon | reverse complement strand
CTGTTAACCCAGAACTAAAACCATTCCTGAAGCCAGCTCTTCAGACAAAGATTAGACTGGACTCTAAGACATAAAATGATACTCATGAAGAGTGTGCTTCTCAGTTCAAGTAGATACATGAGACTAAATGGGCAGCTCCTGTCCGGAGGCAAGATGAGAAGGCAGAAAGGGATAGGAGCTGGTTGAATGGACATGGGAAATCTGAAGTGGAAAGGGGGAGTGTGCTGTCACATAATAGGGATAGCAGCTAGGGTCACATAATGATGTGTGTATAAATTTTTGTATGAGAAACTAACTTGAGCTATAGACTTTCACCTAAATCACAATAAATATATACATATATACACAATTTGTTATGATACAGTCAAATGCCTTCTCATAATTGATAAAACAGAGGTAAACATCTCTCTGGTATTCTCTCCTTTCAGCTAGGATCCATCTGACATCAGCAATGATATCCCTTGTTCCACATCCTCTTCTGAATCTGGCTTGAATTTTTGGCAGTTCCCTGTGGATGTACTGCTGCAGCCACTTTTGAATGATCTTCAGCAAAATTTTACTTGTGTGTGATATTAGTAATATTGTTCGCAAATTTTCACATTCTGTTGCATAACGTTTCTTTGGAATGGGTACAAATAGAGATCTCTTCCAGTCAGTTGGCCAGGTAACTGTTTTCCAAATTTCTTGGCATAGGTGGGTGGGCACTTCCAGTGCTGCATCTGTTTGTTGAAACATCTCAATTGGTATTCTGTCAATTTCTGGAGCCTTGTTTTTCACCAATGCCTTCAGTGCAGCTTGGACCTGTTCCTTTAGTACCATCAGTTCTTGATCATATGCTGTCTCCTGAAGTGGTTGAACGTCAACCAGTTCTTTTTGGTACAGTGACTCTTGTGTATTCCTTCCATCTTCTTTTGATGCTTCCTGCATCATTTAATATTTTCCCCATAGAATCCTTCAGTATTGCAACTTGAAGCTTGAATTTTCTCTTCACTTCTTTCAGCTTGAGAAATGCCGAGCACGTTCTTCCCTTTTGGTTTTCTACCTCCAGGTCTTTGCACTTTTCATTATAATACCTTACTTTGTCTTCTCGAGCCGCCCTTTGAAATTTTCTGTTCAGCTCTTTTACTTCATCATTTCTTCCTTTCACTTTAGCAAATCACCTCATATGCCTGCAAAAGTTGAATAATGAAAGAGGAAGACAAGAGTTGATGCATTCAAACTGTGATGTTGGCAAAGAATATTGAATATACCATGGGGTACCAAAAGAATGAGCAAATCAGTCTTAGAAGAAATACGATCAGAATGGCCCTTAGAAGTGAGGATGGTGAAACTTCAGCTCATTTGCTTTAGACATGTCATCAGGAATCATTAGAAAAGAACATCATGTTTGGTAAAGAAGAGGTCCAGTGAAAATGAGGGAAACCTTCCATGAGATGGATTGACACAATAACTGCAACAATGAACTCAAACATACCGACAATCATGAAGCCAGCACAAGACCAAGCAACGTTTTATTTTTTTATACATAAGATCTGCAAGAATCCGAGCCTACTTGATGGCAACTAACAACAAAAGCATATCCAGAAAAACTTTTTTTTTTTAAATGAAGGCAAAATTAAGATAATCCCAGATAAACAAAAGCTAAAAGGAGGTCATTGCTAGTAGACTTGCCCTACAAGAATCGCTAAAGGGAATCCTTCAGTGAAATCAAAGAACAGTTACCTAAAGCCATGAGAAGAAATAAAGAAGTTTGGTAAAGGTAAACATAAAACATATAAGCCAGTGTTGTTGTATTTTTTTATTGAAACTGTTCTTTTTATTTCTCACATGAATTAGTAGACAAATGCGTAAAACTATAATTGTAAATGTATGTTAATGAGTACACAATATATAAAGATGTAATTCGTGACAACAACGTAAAAGGTACGGAGCTATATAGGAGCAGAGTTTTTGTATGCTATTGAAATTAAGTTGGTGTCCATTGAAACTAGCTTGTTTGTGGTTTAGGATGTTAATTTTAATCCCCATAGCAACCAGTAAGAACATATCTTAAGAAGATAGAAGTTTTCTCTATTATGTTAAAATAGGATATTAAAAATTTGATTATTAGAAAATATACTTGATTACTAGTTTAGAAGTCTTTTAAATTCCACTGTCAGTCAATCAACAAATATTTATTAAATACCTAGTATGATGGGCTTTCTGCTGGGTTTCAGTAATTATCCCCAGTTTTTCCCACTAACTTTATAAATTTATGCTCAAGAAAGAAGAGTTATCTGATGTCCAGTATGACTTCCTAGTCTTAGAATATGCTAGATAAAATGCTCACATTTTCGGATTTTCCAGCTACGTTTATGCTTTAAAGAATGTGAAAGCTTGTGCCTATGGTTTTCCCTGAAGGCCTAAAAGATGTTTCTGCCTCCATGCCTTTAAAACTAAGATACATGGTTGTGAGGAATAGAAGGCACCTATATGATCCAATGTATGTTCGCTCCACTGTCAAAGCATTTGGAGTATGCCATCATTATCAGAAAATGTGAGCCTTACCCTTAGACACTCAAATTCTAGCTAGGCTTTCAGACTGAGCTAGCCAGAACAAGACTTTGTTTTGTTTTTTTCCCTTCCTTATCAGCAGCCACTATGGTAAAATAAAAAGTAATTGCTGATACTTAATGTTGTGCTTTATAGCTTACATAGAACATCTACTTATATTGTCTAAAATGAGGTATTAAAATAGATGAACAAATTGATATGTGAGCTATGAAGCAGTTTTTGCTTCTTTTATTTCTTTGGGACTCTGGTAAAGAGTACAACTTGTCAGTACATTAAAAATAGAGGCTTTTTTTTTTGTATTAGTACTTAGTCTCTTCAAAGAATTAACTGCCACGTCACAAATTTCTTCTGTCCAGATGTAAGCAGTGTTGAGACTTAAAATACACACACAATTAATGACATCACCAGTGCCACACTGGGTGCTATAGCCTGGCCAGTTTGTATATGTTTCTGAGTCATCTGAGGAAGTGTAAGTAGCATTATATTCTGTGAACAGGACAAGTCTAACAGATGCCATTTACATAAAATAAAATATCAATTATATCCTTGATGCAATATGGTGTGGTATTCCTAAACTGAATTATTTCCTGTCTTCTTCCATTCTCAGAAACAAAGATACTGATTCTTGTATTGTTTGATAGAGAAACTATTAATTGTTCAACATGACTAGCAAAGTGTAGCAACTTAACACCTAAAACCCATTGCCATCAAGTTGATTCCGACTCATAGCAACCCTGTAGGACAGAGTAGAACTGCCGTATAGGGTTTCCAAGGAGCGGCTGGTGGATTCAAACTGCTGACCTTTCAGTTAGCAGCCGAGGTCTTAACCACTGCGCCACCAGGGCTCCAACTAGTAGCTTCTGTTTTCTCTGAGAGTGAGGATAATCAATTGGTGACTTGAGAAGGATAGTAGACATTTAGAACAGATACTTTGGGGAAAGAAATGAAAGCACCGGCAATTATCAGCAATTTCATAATATTTGATAACAATTACCAGCCTGTTTTGATCCAGGGTCTTTATTTTCTTTTATAGGGTTTTGTCACTTTCTTAACCTCCTGATAGTCATTGACAAACCTGAATTGTAGAAATTATGTTTATTTTCCCATACATTATTGGGGTAACATTTCCTTTTCCTTTAACATTGTTTGGTAGACATTTCAGCCAGATAAAGAAGTCATGAAAAATTCCAGAAACAACCTCCTACTGTCTTGTTTAGAAAATTGTCTCTTTCAGCTAGTTTTTAAACCAAAGGGAAAAGCTTACGGGGTTCTATTATGTAGCTAGATTTGAACTGATAAATAGCTCGGCTTCCCTACATTTTCCTTCCCAAATTGATTCCAGTCTGCAACCTGCATTTTTTGTGCTTTGATTGTGTATACCTTTCTGCTTTTATCACTGTTGATGAAGGTGTTTCAAGTACAGGATCAATGGTGTGTTGGTGAATGTTTCACAACTGGCTCTCTGGGCAAAAAAGGCCAGGTTTGTTTGCTCAGATAGTTGTGATCCATTTCATTGGCTGATTTTCAGAAGTAAATCCCCAGTTGTTTCTTCCAAAAGTTGGTTAGAGCTATTGAAATAGAAACAAGGGAATCCCCAGTCAAGTTGGACTCGATGCAACAGACCTGGTCTCTGATGGCTATGATGCAGATTTACTTCACCACATTACAATATATAGTCTATAAAAATAAGAGGAACATCACGATTAATTGGCCTAATATCATGTTTAATGCTGCTGTTGTACCTCCTAGTTCATTACATAGTCTTGCAAGCAGCCATCCAAAGCACAGTTGGTCTCTATTTGCCTGGCGCAACAGAGGAAGAAGGAGAGTCAGGAATAGGAGAAGAAAATGGAATGTGTGGCTAATTGCCTCCATGAACAACTGCCTCCTTTGCCATGACACCAGGAGAACTAGATGATTACCATTATTGAACATTATGTTGATCAAAGATTCTATAGAAGAATCCTGATCAAAAGGGGGAAAGTGCAGAACAGAATTCCCAATGCTCATGGACTGTAGACTTTCTGGAGTCTCAGAGGCTGGATGAACCCCTAAAACTATTGCCCTGAGATAATCTTTAAACCTTAAACCAAAAATATCCCCTGAATCCTTCTTAAAATCAAACAGTAGTTTAGCTTAACTAGTAAAGAATGTTTGCCTTGAACATTGTGCTCTTTTAAGATCTATCTTTATGGGATCAAATTGACAACAGCAATTCAAAAGATTAGATATGAAACTTAGGGAACAGTGAGTTTATGTTAATGGGAAAGAAACAGCTGGGAAAAGGAAAGTGAGAATGGTTGCACAATTCAAAGAATGTAATCAATGCCACTGAATTGTACATGTGGAAATTGTTGAATTGATATTATGTTATGCTGTGTAGATTCTCAACAACAATAAAAATAAAATAATTATTTCAAAATTTAAAAATAATAATAAGAAAAAGAAACAATCCTCATAAAAATTCCAACTGTCTTTGCAAAAATGGAAAAGTCAATCCTCAGATTTGCATATGGAACTGCAAGGGACCCAAAATAGCCAAAGCAATCTTGAAAAAGAAGATAAAAATAGGAGAACTTATACTTCCCAATCTTGAAAAATATTATAAAGCTACAGTAATCAAAACAGTCTGGTAATGATAGACACATAGACCAATGGAATAGTCCGGAGATAAACCCATGCATCTATAGTCAGTTTATTTCTAACAGGGTACTAAGGGGGGAAGAATAGTCTCTTTAGTAAATGGTCCTGGGACACCTGAATTTCCACTAGCAAAAGAATGAACCTGGACCCATACCTCATACCATATATGAAAACTAACTCAAAATGGATCAAGGACTTAAATGTAAAACCATAAAACTCTTAAAAGAGAACATAGGGATAATGCTTCAAGACCTAGTTTTTAACAATGGGTTCTTAGATATGACACCAAAAGCACAAGCAACAAAAGACAAAATAGATAAACTGGACTTCAACAAAATAAAAAACTCTGTTCACCAAAGGACTTTATCAACAAAGTAAAAAGACAACCTGCAGTTTGGGAGAAAAATTTG
Source organism: Dugong dugon (assembly GCA_030035585.1). Lineage (NCBI taxonomy): Eukaryota > Metazoa > Chordata > Mammalia > Sirenia > Dugongidae > Dugong > Dugong dugon. Next base: position 15,167,893 of record CM057475.1, on the reverse strand, counting down.
GGGAACCATATATCTGATGAAGGCTTAATATCCAGACAGGGGCCAGAGGAAGAGAGGGGAAGAGAGAGACTCATTGCTTAGTTGACACTAGGCTTCTGTTAAGGGTAATAGATAGATTAGCAAATGGATAGTGGTGATGGTTCAACAACATGATGAACATAGTTGATGTCACTGGATTTTTCATGTACAAAAATGTTGAAATGACAAATGTTTTGTTACATATATATTTACCACAATTTTTGAAAAGGGTGGAGGGGACAAACTCAGAGACACATTGTTTATGCTAGTACGGGATACTCTACTGGCTCTCTTCTCACTCATAGAGGCTTTTTAGTTTCCAAAATTTTTGAATCAAGTATATTTCATTTAGGAGAATTGAAAGGCGGATAAAAGAGGGATGGTGATTTACTTTTCAGCAGAATCTGGTTACTGTTCATTTATGGGACAAAAATATTGAGCAGGACCAACATAATTGTATTTTTAACCTCTCCTTAGGAAAAATAAAAAACAAATAGCAATTTAAAGATAGTATAGTAGCAAAGATGGAACCCAATCAGTGGTGCTTGCCAGTTTCCATGGTATAAATCCTCCTCTCACCATGACTTACCATTTCAAACTAACAAACTGAGGGCATTGAACGTTGAGTTGAGAAGGAAGTGCACAATTGACTCACAGGACATGTTAGCTGAACCCAGAGTTTCTCAGCTGCTCCCACCATATCTGTCATCAGGGAACTGAATTTTTTTTAGAATACAAATTCCATCTCAGTTTAGTCATTTTCAGAACTGCATCTTTGCCTAGATTCTTTAACAGAAGAAAGAATATGAGGTATATCTTTAAACTTTTTCTACAACTTTTTTTAAACCTGATACTACAACTTGCATTTACAAAGAATAGTAAGGAGTACATCCAGGCTTTAAAAGCAATGTAAAATATTGTATTGGAGAGTTTTTTTGGTTTTTTTTTAACAAGTAATTAACCATATGCTTACCCATTTTAATCTACATTTAAGTACAAGAGAGATTGACAAATGACTCAATAAAGAAAAGTGTTCTGCTTAAATTGGATAAATGCTTGTTTCCTGGTGTTTGTCTCACTATATTCCAAGTAGACAAGTGATTTGTGAATCCAATTTAGTTTACTGGATATAAATAGTACTCATAACTTTTATCAGTGCTTGATTGTCAGGGCACCCACTAAATTGATTCCATACTTTGGGGAACTTTAATTGTAAAGTATAGAATTTAAAAAAAAAAAATTTTCCTTCAGTATAAACCTGGGATATTACCTTGAGGCATCATCATCCCTACAAACGAGATTACACTAAATAGCTAAATATCAGAGACATTTCAGCAATGCTTTCTTATTCTAAGATTTCTTCTACTCCGTAAACAAAAAGGAGCCATGTTGGTCCCCTCGTGTCTAATGCAGCTTTTCTTTTGCTTTGTAAATTTTGTAAACATTTGCATCACCACCATCAACAATTCATGCAGGAGTCTTACTGATAGAAAGTCTACCATTAAAAGAGGGAATCAGTTGCTTCCTCTTTAAGAACAGGGAGCAACTTTGTGCATATCCATTTTGAAAATCTTGACTGTTACTCTCAGAAGGAAATACATGGTTTTAAGAAAAGGTGCGTTTCAAATACCAAAAATGTCCATAAAGAAAGCATTGAAAGTGTGTTTGTGCATGTGTACTTACATGCATTTTTAGGGACAGAGGGATGAAAAGACATAGTAAGGAAGCTGTCACCCAGAAACTCGAAGGCCTCATTGTTGAAGCTCCTTTGCCGCCATTAGAGCCCTATTGGCTTCTTGACTATCAGCCTTGGATCATTTGAAAGAACTGTTAGAGTTAAAAACAATCTAAGTAATAATCTTCATATTCTACATTATTTAAAGCACATGGTTCATGCCTGTTACCTAGTAAGTATTCAGTAATGTTGGGGGGCATGGATGGACGATTGTACAGGTGGATATATGGAAGTCTTACTGTTTTTATCATGCATTTGTCCTTTGTTCTTTTTATCATTTCTATGATCATCTTCCCAGTGAGCTTGCAAGTATGCTAAAGGATATCCTTGTTCAGGCACATTTCATATTAGAAGATAGCTTTTTAAAACACTTGAAGGGGGGGGGGAAGCTTTTGTTTTCTAACCTGTTACGACCATTCATTCTTTATCCTACTACTACAGTGATTAGGAGCAGACCACTAAAAAAATGGAGAAAGCCATTGATGTTTGATATTTCAGTTTTTTCTATAACCACGATGCCTTGGTCCAAATTATCTAATACATGTTCTTCTTCCCATTCTCCCAGCCGTAAGTGCACATGGTCTGTTTAAAAGGAAGAATTAAATACATAAAGATATTAGTTGGACATATATGACATCTTCATGAGATGAATTCCACCTGTGTCACTAGGCTCCATTTGATTGCCCTGGGCTGATCCAATCCAAATGCTAATTCAAAGTCCTTATATCACAGCCTTCTGCCTTTAAAAAGTCAGAATCTAGGTTTGTTGAGTCATAAATGTCTCTTCATTTCTATGACAAAATGATGGAACATAACTTTCTTGAAGGCTGCTATCAAATATTTTCATTTTTTCTCCAAGATGTACATGTTCAGCACACTTATATCTAGAAAAGTTTTTGAAACACATTCTTCAAGGTTGAGTTTATTCACTATTAAAATAGCATATTACTCTCAGATATTCAAGCCATTGTATGAATTCCTTACTAGCATTTAGGATGCTAGCATTTACGATGCTAGATTAAATCCTGATAACTCCAAAAAGTAGGGTCTTTGGAAAACAGGACCTTTAACTTGTTTTACTAAACTAAGCTAGAGAAGCATATTATAGTTATGTACCACTTATTCAAGATCAGTCAGCAAATATATACTGAGTTCATACTATACTAGATTTGGTGGATATATCAAAGATGAAACAAACAGGAATCCATCTCAAGGAACTTAAAATCTAATAGGAATAATCATTCATTTAGTAATAAATGTTCATTGAACACCTGCTATGTACTAGGCACAGTACTAAGAGCTGGGAATGAGATTAAGTTATGGTTCCTACTCATAAGGAGCTCATAGTTTAGTAGGGAAGACACTTATACATAAGTAACTATAAATATGATAGATACTTTCATGGAGGTATGTGAAGGTTATAAGTGATGCATAAAAGAGGAAGTAATCAGTTTTGCTTGGAGATCAGCGACTGCATCTAAGAGGACATGTCATAAATCTGGTATGTGGAACCAAGAGCGAAAAACAATCGAGCAGTAAACTCAATATGCACGTAGGAGTAAAAGAGCATGGCGCATTTGGGAAATTATGAGTACGACCAAAGAGCAGTCATAGGTCTGGAGATGGCAGAGGTTTTAACTGTAAGCTAGATTCATATCCTAGAGTTTAGACTTCCTTCAATAGAGAACCATCAAAGGGTTTTTTAACAGGGCGATAACATAATCAAATTTGTGTTCAAGAAAAATCATTCTTCGTTCAACAAATATTTACTGAGTGCCTACAATGTGCCAGGCATAGTTCTAGGTGCGAGGGATCATCTGACAATTTACCTTTTCTATAGCCCCTCTTACCTAGGCAGCCAAGTTTTGTGCCATGAGCCCTAGCCCACTCTCTGCGCACAGCTGGTTGGATCAGGATTACGAAGCTCGCCAAGGTTAGACAATCCATAGATGGCCAGTGGCCTATGTATGCACTAAGCCAGCAGAGGAAACCAGTTCTTATAGAGATGAGAATGGAACAAATGCATGGAGGTAAACAGAGAGAAAGAGAACAGGTTTAAATGAACAGCTTTATCATAAGATGAAAGTAATATGCTTCATTTGTTGTTGTTAGGTGCCGAGTCAGTTCTGACTCATAGCGACCCTATGTACAACAGAATGAAATACTGCCTGGTCCTTCGCCATCCTCACAATCGTTGCTATATTTGAGCCCATTGTTGCAGCCACTGTGTCAATCCATCTCATTGAGGGTCTTCCTCTTTTTCGCTGACCCTCTAATTTACCAAGCATGATGTCCTTCTCCAGGGATGGGTCCCTCCTGATAACATGTCCAAAGTACATGAGATGAAAGTATTGCCATCCTTGCATCTAAGGAGCATTCTGGCTGTACTTCTTCCAAGACAGATTTTTTTGTTTTTCTAACAGTCCATGGTATATTCAATACTCTTCACCAACATCATAATTCAGAGGTGTCAATTCTTCTTTGGTTTTCCTTATTCATTGTCCAGCTTTTGCATGCATATGAGGCAATTGAAAACACCATGGGTTGGGTCAGACGCACCTTAGTCCTCAAAGTGACATCTTTGCTGTACTGCCTCTAGGGAGTCTTTATTTACTTAATTTAGTTACATTTAGTTGTCAATACAGTGCTTGGAAATCCCTGGGTGATGCAAATGGCTAAATTGCTTAACTTCTAACAGGAAGGTTGGAAGTTCGAATCCACTTAGAAGTACCTTGGAAGAAAAGCCTGGCAATCTACTTGTGAAAAATGAGCCATTGAAAATCCTATGGAGTACAGTTCTATTCTTATACAAATGGGGTCACCATGAGTCAGATGGCAGTTGGTCACAGGGCTTGGAAAGGGAATTTAAATGTCAATTAACTACGTATACAAGTAAATCAGAATCTGATTTGTTCCCTAATCACCTTTTTTTAGAAAATGGTAGCAACATTACTCATAATGGCAACTTTGGAGTCCTGTTTTACTTCTCCTCTCTCTCTCATTCTTTTTACCCCATTTGTCATGAAGTCATGCTCTGCCATGGGATCCTGGACAGCTGACAACCTCTGTGAGCTTCACCAGCTTCATTTTTAAAATGAGGTCAATAATACATAACTCATGGGATTGCAGGGAAAATTGCATGAGATAAAGCATATAAAGCACTTGGTGCAGTACTTGGCACACAGTAAGCATTTGAAAAAATGTAGCTAATATTTCAAACAAAGGTTTTTTTTTTCCCACTCCAATCCAAATCTTACCACCTAATACCTGGGTTCCCCCAACAGCTTCAGAGCTAATGTGTTGTTTACCAAAATTGTTGACCTCTTTCTAATTCTTCTTGTATAAATATCACTGTCAAATAATCTTTCCATGTCACTTTTTTACTCAAAAAGTTGCATTTGCAGTTTTGATGCATCAAATCCAAATTTCTGTCTGGCTCTCAAAGTCTCCCTTTATATCGTTAGATGCCACTTGCTTTAGTTATTTAGTGATTTTATAACAGAAATACTTGAAGTGGATGGCTTTAACAAACAAGTTTATTTTCTCAGTTTAGGAGGCTGTAAGTACAAATTCAGGGCACCGGTTCTAGGGGAAGACTTTCTCTCTCTGTTGGCTCTGAGAGAAGGTCCTTGTCTCTTCAGCATGAGTTTCCTGGTTCCTTGGAAATCTCCATGTGGCTTAGCATCTATCTTCCCCCATCTCTTCATCTATAAACTTGTGAAACCTAGACTACAAGTTGTGTTTCCAAAGTACAATGGTACAACAGGTACAAGGTAGACATTTCCATTACAAATAGGAGAAATTGGTGGAAAAGAAGGGATAATTCTCACCAAATGAGTCCCCAAAGAAGAGATAATGGTTACCAAGCAGAACAATTTACATAATAGCTCTCAAGGCTTGAAAATAATCCTCTGTTCTTGGGACCATCTGGACAAGGGCCCTGCCATCCAGACTCTGGGGGTTGACCATGCTCTTTGTATTCTGGGTGGAGGCACCTCAGCCCTGGGCTTCAGAGCTGCCTTACAAACCCACTGGGATGGCATTCTCCTAGCCCATTTGAGTGGCGACCCCACCTCCTTGGCTCTGGCAGGCCCTGTTCTCCTGCTTCTTGGGCATGGCAGCCCTACCCCTCAGCTTTGGGCAGTGACCCGATTCCCCTGACACTCGTAAACAGCAGCTCCACACTCCAGAACTGAGTTGGTGAAGATATGTGTCTTTGAAACCCAGGAGACAGTGGCTCCACTCTTTGAAACCAGTGCAGCCCTTCTTCCCATGCCCCTTCCAACAGTATGTAAACCAACTAAAAACCAAAACCAAACCCATTGCCGTCGAGTCGATGCCGACTCATAGTAACCCTATAGGAAAGAGTAGAACTGCCCCATAGGGTTTCCAAGGAGCACCTGGTGGATTCAAACTGCTGATCTTTTGGTTAGCAGCCGAACGCTTAACCACTACGCCACCAGGGTTTCCATAAACCAGCTTACATCATTACATTTCAAAATATCAGATGGTACAAAAATATAATTGAACTTAAATAGTATTAAACAGTACTCAATCCTTCTTCCGTAATTTGAACACATTTCAGGATCTGGAGATTTTTCAGGGTTATTATTTTGAAAGGCGTTCTCATAATATAGCATTCTTGATATAGAAGATAATAGAGATTGAGCTGTACCTGTACTGAATTTATGATGACTCTTTTACATACCTGATATTCTTGTTTACTTATCTGGACTAACAGAGTACAAAAGGTGGAAAATAATTCCGCTTTATGTTTCAGGAAATCGAACTTCATATGACACCAAAGGATAAGGCATCTTAATGATTTGCACATATATCTAGAAAAAAAGTATAGTAAAACAGCATTCATTTCAAATTTTTAGTAATTTAGACCAAGAAGTCACAATTCTTAACACTAAAGTTCAAAATAATCCCTTCAACTGTAAATTAGGTTTTATTCATCAATAAAGATTTATCCAATCAAAAATCATTAACTTTTTCAAACAAGGAACTCAGTTATATCTAATGTGGCTTACCATTTGTCTTAGGCTGTGTTCTCTAGAGAAGCAAAACCAGTAAAGTGTATAAATATATATAGAGAGAGAAATTATATCAAGGAAACAGCTCACGTGATTGTAGAGGCTAGAACATCCCAAGTGGATCAGGGTAGAGGCCTCTCCCAAGTCACACAGCTGCAGAAGCTGACAAGCCCAAGAACGGAAGGTCGGAGAGCAGGGCTCCCACTCACAGGCTGTGCAGATCAACGAATCCCAGGTTCAGCAGATAAGCTGACAGCTCAAGTCCCAAGAACGGGAGATGAGACGGCAGGAAGCAGCTGCAGGATCCAGAGAGAGCAAAAAGCCAGAACGTCTGCTTATATACAGATGCGGGCCACACCCCCAAGGAGACTCCCTTTCATCTGATTGGCTACTCACAGTATATTCAATCATGGGAATGATTACATTAAAACATGGAGAATCATGGCCCAGCCAAGTTGACACACAATCTTAACTATCACACCATTTATGATGTATTTTCAAATCTTTAAATCAAGTAATTAATTCTTATATTTCCTAAAATTTTTTATAGATATATTAAATCATTATATAATGTAACCCTCTTATAAATGGTAATGGTGTCATTAACGGAGCTCATTTTACTTATTTAGTGCCTGTTTGTTCTTAGTTCATAGTTGTTAGTCCTCTTTACAGTATGACTTGTACTTGAAAGTAATAAAACCAGATTTCTTTATAAATATTTATGGTACAGACTTTTTCCTAGATCAAACTATAGCCCTTTCCCAATTATTTCTAATAAAGTTTGCTTACATCTTTGTTTGTTTGTTTTCCTTTGGCCTGTGTAGCAGCATGTACTGCATGTTGTTGTTATTAGTTGCCCTTGCATTGTTTCCAACTCATGGAGAGTAGAGCTGCTCCATAAGGTTTCCAAGGCTGTGACCTTTCAGAAGCAGATCGCCAGGCTTGTCTTCCTAGGCTCCTCTGGGTGGGTTCAAACCACCAACCTTTTGTCTAGTAGCTGAGCACTTAACCATTTGCACCACCCAGGAACTCCTGTGTACTGCATAATCCCTAGGAATTTTAAATCTAGTTATTTATGCCCTAACTTATAATTAATCAAAATCTTGTTAACTGCCATGTAGGCCCTAGTGTTACAAAGTATGGACAGTAGTTACAGAAAGAGTTTAAATTGATATTTCTGATACAGAATTTTCTTAGCATCTATAAACATGTGGTCAGACGTATCTGTAAGTCCTCTTCTTGAATACCAATCTTTCCGGTAGGATGGTTTCTTCATTAACATGTCTGTGTCTCTCATTGAAGGTATCCATTGGTAGCAGGTGGAAGAAGGCATAGAGAATATGCTTTTTTAAGATTCTTAAGGTTCTTTATTAAGATATTTCTTAATGTTCTTAAGAGCTCCTTTTCCTTCTTGATCTTAGGTGAGATTGAAGTTACAAGTCTGACCACGTCTGTCCCCTTCAGAAAACCAAACCCATTGCCGTGGAGTCGATTCCAACTCATAGCAACCCTATAGGACAGAGTAGAACTGCCCCCTAGAGTTTCCAAGGAGTACCCGGTGGATTCGAACTGCCGACCTTTTGGTTAGCAGCCGTGGCTCTACACAACGCCACCAGCGTTTCCTCTGTCCCCATAAGGAACTCAAATTTGTGATTTCAGACGTTCTAGCCCCCAATAACAAGCAGTATCCAGTTGTTCACAGATGTCCTCTAGGCCAGATTTCATCACAAATAACTCCACTCCACTGTCATATGCCAAGTTTAAAGTACTGTATTAGGTTACTCTGTAGTCAAAATAACCAAGCTCTGGTCCCAACTGCCCTAGGACAGAAGCCCATTACACTGTCCCTTTTGTTCTGCCTATGCTTTCAGTAGTAGCTTTCCTTTTTGCTCGTTGACAGGTAGTTTAAAGAAAAGTAGTGACTCTGCAAAAGTAACCAGATTAGGTTATTTGTAATAAGCCAACTAAAATCAATAATCTTTGACATTGGCATGAAGTATTGTAACAGAATAGTTGTTATATGTTTATTGTGTCATTGTGATTTTCTGTAGAGAAACACCCAGGACTCATTATTTATATATATTTTTTTAATTTACTGCACTTAACTGTATCCAAGATTTTACTGCCAGGAACGCAGTCAGGCTTGAAGCTTTATTAGGGACCCACGATCTAATCCATACTAGCACTTTCTTTATCTCATAGTTTCTATCCAAGAATTTATACTATCCAAAACGGTATTGCTACCATTTAAAATTACTCCAAAAAAATGTGAAATACTCCCCACCCCGGATGCACTGTTGACCAGAAGTGAAACCATTCCCAAAACCCACTCTTCAAACAAAGATCAGACAGGACTATAAAACAAAAAATAGTCCACATGAGGAGTGTGCTTCTTAGTATAATCAGATACATGAGACCAAATGGGCGGCTCTGTCCAGAGGCAGGATGAGAAGGCAGGAAGGGACAGGAACTAGTCAACTGGACACAGGGAATGCAGGGTGGAAAGGGAAGAAAAGAAGGGGAAAAAAGTAAAATACCTAGGAATAAATCTAACAAAACACATACAGACTCTCTATGCTGAAAATTACCAAAAGGCATTGTATGCAAATAACTTTGTGTGTTTGTACCCAAATGCTCATGTGCAGAATACAGAGCTCATGCCCTGTCTCTCTCTTTGATGAAGGATCTTCAAATTTAACTGGGTAGTGAACATGCGTATTGTTACAAAGAAAATCAGTTTGCCTTTCTTTGTCTTTAATTGCAGAAAGTGACGTCATCTCTTTTGCTGTCTTGGTTCAAGACCAGAGAGAAATTGTTGACACCAATGGAGCTGGAGATGCATTTGTTGGAGGTACAGAATCATTTATTTAATACTTAACTTTTAAGTTAAACATTTCCTTTAACCCTTGGCTCTACCACATAGCCAAGATTCATGAATTTAATAACTTTAAATTTCTTCTTTTAATAATTAACTCCTAGTGTTCTTTCCATGTGCTACTATCATTGTATTATGAGATGATTTTACTGCAGGAAAAATGTGTGTTTTGGCTGTAAAGATAATTTGTTCATATGGTGTACTCCAGTCATTTTCACAAGATTAATTGTATCTGTCAGAATATTGCATAAACAAGCTCCATCAAGTACAGTATATACTATATTCATAGCCCTTCAGGCTTAAATGTTAACACATTGTTTTTTAAAACAAGCTGTGGTGAATATTATACAGTATGGTAATAAATAAGGGTAATGTCTTTCGATTATATCCTTTGGTTAGAACATCTGTTTCTAACACGATAGTTGGGTGTTAATTGTACTATAAAGCATTAAATTTTTGCCTGATTCAGACTCAGTAAGAACTGGCAACATTCATATGGACTAAATCGTTTTTGGAATGAGTATTCAAAAATAAGATCAAGACATTTGGAAGATTCCTGGCTTGATGACTTAGACTCAACTAAAATCTGGTTCAGAGGTTCATTTGATGAGTCTAAACTCTTTGTAGTTAATTGTAGTTATGCTAGGTTATAGTCCCGAGAAAGCTCTAGATTCCTCAATGGTAGCCCAGAAGGGTCCCTCCTGATCTCTGTTTCTTTCTCATAATATCAAACATGGAGATGATCATTGTCCCTCTTTCCCTGGGGGATAATCTGAATCGCTGAAACTTATTTAAGTTCATGTGATGGCTTTAATATAACAATATCATTAATAAACTATTATTTTATTTTAATAGTCTTTGCCACCAACACATTTTTTCATTTTTTTCCTTCTTTGAAACTATTCATGCCCAGTCTTAAATGAACTATCACCCATTAAGTTGGTAGCATGGTCTATGCCCTCTTCTTTGGAAGGAGCCACAGATAGCATTCAATTTTACTGTCATGCTTGCATTTTTCATTTCTTTCCTCTGAAAGGCTTCATCATTGATAATAGAGTACTTTGCAGTTAATTTTCCTATTCCATACTGTTTTAGAGCTATAAATCCGTTTAGGCTAAAAATATCTTATTCAGAATTAGGCCAAATGCTGCAATTCATTAAGGAAACACTAGTGATTTCCTGGTTAAAAATTGATTACACCAGATCTCTTAGCCCAGAATCTATAGCAACTTTTAAACTTGTAACTTGTATCCTGTATATGCATTATTTAAAATAGTTAAAACAGTAAGTATTCTATTTTTTTGACATTCATAAGGATGCATAATGAGGTCATCAAAGTTATGATGGTGACCCAATTAGTCACTACCACTAACCTGCAACAAGATATTCCCTGACAGATACCTAACTACTAACTGTAGTGCTACCAGTACCAGGTAAGAACTTAGAGACTTTTTGAGGGAAAGAGAGACCATTCTTAGGTAAAAACAGCTACCATTTATACTGTGCTTAGGATGATAAATGAGTTACCTCATCAGAACACTTGGCCTTTTCCTGTGAGCAGCCCTCTAAGATACTCCAATGGTCTCACCCCTTCAGCAGCAAGGGAGAATGAAGAAAACAAGATACAAGGAAAATATTAGTCCAAAGAACTAAGGGACCACAACTACCACGGCCTCCACCAGACTGAGTCCAGTACAACTAGATAGTGCCCAGCTACTACCACTGACCGCTCTGACCAGGATCACAAAAGAGGGTCCTGGACAGAGCTGGAGAAAAATGTAGAACAATATTCTAACTCACAAAAAAAGACCAGACTTACTGGCCTGACAGAGACTGGAGAAACCCCTAGAGTATGGCCCCTGGACACCCTTTTAGCTCAGTAATGAAGTCATTCCCAAGGTTCACCATTCAGCCAAAGATTAGACAGCCCCGTAAAACAAAAGGAGACTAATGGGGCATAACAGTCCAGAGACAAGGACAAGAAGGCAGAAGGGGACAGGAAGCTGCTAGTAGGGAACCCAAGGTTGAGAAGGGACACTGTTGACATGTCGTGGGGTTGTTAACCATTGTCATAAAACAATATGTGTACTAACTGTTTAATGAGAAACTATTTGCTCTGTAAACCTTCATCTAAACTACAAAAAAAAAAAAAAAAACACACTTGGGCGTTTTCTTAGAGGATTTTCAGCATCTTTCTTTTTATCCCACTCCACTTACTAAGCCTCATTACACTTATCGTTGGGGTACAGTGAGGTAAATAAAAAAGAAAGAAAACTTTTTCCGTAAAGGGCCAAGTAGTGGATATTTTAAGCTTTTTGCAAGCCACATCTGGGCTGTGTTGCATATTGATCTCTCTGTTTGCTCATTTGTTTCTTCACGTTTTTGTTTTGTTTTGTTTTTTGAAACCCTTTAAAAATATAAAAAATCTTCCTTAGTTTTCCAACTGTACAAAAACAGGCTACAGGCCAGATTTGGCCTGCAGGCTGTAGTTTGCCAAGCCCCTGTGTAGAACGCGGACAGTGTCCCCACTTTATTCACTTCTGTCATGGTCAGGATCCCAACACTGGATTTCACTACACACTGTTGAGATCAGTGTAGAGAAAGCAAACGGCAGCCTAAAACTAAGCAGGACTTTACTGGTAATAATTCAGTTAGGTGGCCGTTTTTCTCACTTTAAACCTACTCTAGTAAGTTCCCAAGGTAATCAAGTCCTAAAAGACAAGATCATGCTGTCTAAAACACATTTGCAATGAGCTGAACAGCCTAACATCAGTTTACCAATGGAATACTTATGTTGGCATGATCAGCACATTTTATGTAAGTCAAGCTATGTAGTAACAGTAATAGATAACATTTATATAGCATCTACCGGTACTGACCAATTGCTATTTTAAGCACTTTACATGTATTAACTCATTTAATACTCACAAAAACTCCTTGAGGTAGATTATTTTTAATCTGGTTTTACTGATGAGAATACTGAGGCACAGAGAGGTTGAGTAACTTGCCCAAAGTCTCACAGCGAGAAAGTTGTAGAACTAGGATTCAAACCCAGGCAGTCTAACTCAGAGTCGGTTCTCTTACCCACTGCACTATACTGCTTCTCTAAACATTTGGGGAAATACCATCACTAGGACTGAGAGCCACAGAGCAGACCAGCCTTCCTTGACAAAGGCTGATTCTGCCGAAGAGAATCTTCCTGTTACCTGAATAAAAACCAAAAACCAAACCTGTTGCCATCGAGTTGATTCTGACTCATAGTGACCGTATAGGACAGAGTAGAACTGCCCCATAGAGTTTCCAAGGAGCATCTGGTGCATTCAAACTGCTGACCTTTTGGTTAGCACCCGTAGCTCTTAACCACTGCACCACTAGGGTTTCCGTTCCCTGAATAGATGACTTCGTTTATTGAGCAGGAACTTTGTGATAGCGTTCTGAGGACTCCAGGTCAAGACTGTTGCAGAAGACAAAGAGAAACTGGAAGGTAAGAGAACTGAAGGACTACAGTCCCAGCTGAGTTAGAACCAAGAGCTTTTTGCTAAGCGATAGAATCAATTGCACTACAGAGAGACAGAAAGACAGATCATAAACCTGCTTTGTCAGCATGGAATCCAAATAAGGGGAGTTATATGAATCAAGCAAAGAGGACTTGAAGCACTTACTGATGAAGATCAGAGACCATAGCCTTCAGTATGGGATTACACCTTAATATAAAGAAAACAAAAATCCTCACAAGTGGACCAATAAGCAACATCATGATAAACAAAGAAAATACTGAAGTTGTCAAGGATTTCATTTTGCCTGGATCCACAATCAATGTCCATGGAAGCAGCAGTCAAGACATCAAACAATGTATTGCATTAGGCAAATCTGCTGCAAAAGACCTCTTTACTGATGGAGAGGGGAAGGGTGGGGTGCAGAACTCAAAATCTAGTAAAAAGACCAGACTTAATGGTCTGAGACTGGAGGAGGACCAGAAAGCATGGCCCCCAGACTCTCTGTCAGCCTAGAACTAAAACAATTCCCAAGGCCAACTCTTCAGACAAAGATTGGACTGGACTGTGGGACATAAAATGATACTTGTGAAGAGTGTGCTTCTTAGCTCTAGTAGATACACAAGACTAAATGGGCAGCTTCTGTCTGGAGGTGAGATGAGAAGGCAGAGAGGGTTAGGAGCTGGTTAAATGGACATGAGGAATCAGGTGTGGAAAGGAGGAGTATGCTGTCACAGTACAGGGAGAGCAACTAGGGTCACATAACAATGTATGTATAAATTTTTGTATGAGAGACTAAAATTGTAAACTTTCACTTAAACTACAAAAATAAAATGAAAGGATTTAACCAGGAAAAAAAAGAAAGAAAGATTTCAGCCTAAGAAACCCTATGGGCAGTTCTACTCTATTATATAGGGTTGCTATGAGTTGGAATCTACTCAACAGCACACAAGAACAACATTGTTATTTGTTGAATGAATGAATGATTAAATGCTTAAAAGAGATATTAAAAAAAAGAAAACCCTATGGAGCACAGTTCTACTCTGGCACATATGGGGTCACTGAGTCAGAATCAATTTGACAGCAATTGATTTTTTTTTTTTAATAGTGTGCTTATTGGCCATAAAAATAAAATTAAAAAACTAACATTTCTATTTTAAAAAAAAAAAAAAGACCTCTTCAAAGAGTTAAAAAGCAAAGATGTCACACTGAGGACTAAGGTGCGCCTGATATTTTCATTCACCTCATGTGCATGCGAAAGCTGTACAGTGAATAAGGAAGACCAAAGAAGAACTGATGCATTTGAATTATGGTGTTGGCGAAGAATATTAAATATACCACGGGCTGCCAAAAGAACTAACAAGTCTGTCTTGGAAGAAGTACAGCCAGAATGCTCCTTAGAAGCAAGGATTGCAAGACTTCATCTCATATACTTTGGACATGTTATCAGGAAGGACCAGTCTCTGGAGAAGGACATCATGCTTGGTAAGGTGAAAAAGGAAGATCCTCAAGGAGATGGATTTGACACAGTGGCTGCAATAATGGGCTCAAGCATAACGATTGTGAGGACGGCACAGGGCCAGGCAGTGTTTCATTCTGTTGTACGTAGGGTCGCTGTGAGTGGGAACTGACTTGACAGCACCTAACAACAACATACGAATCAACTGTTTAATAACACCAGACTAAGCTACCAGATGCATCCATCTTACAATAGAGATGGTCATGTTAGTAGGAAAGACTTAAAAATCCACTTGTTTAAAACCTCCTGCTCCCATCTCTATACCAGGGAGAGCCTTTCTGCTAGGATTAGAAATGCTCCCGCTATGGAAGACTCCCTCCACCTTCGATAAGAATGGAGAGGCAGAGACAACTTTTGCATTTACTAGTAATTTTTTTCTCTTTGCTTCATTGCTTGATTAATATATCCCCTTTCTGATTAATACATTCTATCTTTCGATAGTTAATATATTCATTCTGTTACTTTCAAATTTTGTTGGCCTAGGAGTGTTTCTGTCTTGTGTGACTTTGCATGTCTCTATTCCAGTCCACTCTGTAGTGATTTAACTCTGAGGGACAATAATTTTTCCATCATTTTCGAGTCCTTGGAGAAAGCATGATTCCAGCTACCATGTGCTAGTTACATATCACAGTACCAGAGTGCCATGTGTTCTTTTTGCCACATAAAAGATATATGACTACATCATGGATTTTCATGTATAATTTTAAAATGAGTACCCCAAATGTACATAAATTAAATTCATTGTTCCATCTCAGGGGTTTGATGACAGTGACAAATCCCTCTAGCCTCTACAAGCATACCTCCTTGTTCTGATTGGAGATCTTAAGCACTTTCTAACATTTGCCCTTTGTCACTAACCAGCCCTGATGGAACTACTTTTTCCACATTCCTCCTCAAAAGTCCAAGTGCTAGGATTGTGCCCTTGGAAATGGACACAATTCTATAATCTCTAAATATGATTTCCTAATTTCCCAGGTCAGGAGAAAATTTCTTCCTGTTGTCCTGCTGTGACAAAGCACAGCAGGTCTGCCTTTTCATTTGGAACCCTCGTTGTCACTCCCATAGTAACAAATGAAAACATTGAGAACATTTTGTGGCAGGCACTGTCATTGTTCCCGGTGAAATCTCTTCCCCTGCGTCTTCCCAGGAAATGAAACTAAGAAGAAAAATCATAACAAATGACATGAAAGGGGACCTAATCAATATGTTCCCACTGGGCTGTCAATACCAGCCTGTGTTAATCTAACGTGATTTAGTTGTATGTTTTATGGCAGCTATAGGAATATGAACAAGACCTACAAATCATCTTTAGATTAAAAGTGAGTACACCATTGACAGATTATGTCCAGGCATTTATATACAACTCTCAAAGACTAGAGACCTTCCTTAGGGACAAACATTCCCAAGATTTAAAAAAAAAAAAAAAAAAAAAGCTTCATTAAATGTGGGTAGGAGCCATACACAGTTTAGAACATTTTATTTTGAATGATGGTAAAGTAACTGTGCTGCCTCTGAATGCTTCTTACTTTCAAAATTCTCAAGACAGCTTTAGTAGGAAAAAGGTATTACCCTAAAAGATACTACCTATAACATGCAACTGACTTAAAGCCACTTAACAATCACAGTGTAAATAATTATACTGTTTCCCATCTAATAAAAGGGAACATTAATTTCACTTTCTAATTCATGTTCAGAACAGAATTTTGATAAAAAGATCTAATTTTCCAAAACAAGAATGCTACTTCCTCTTCATGTAACACCTGTGTCTACCTCTGAGAGCCATAGAGATTCTCTAAATTATATGCATACTTTCTATCCTCACCTTGTTTGTTTGTGCCAAACACTTGTACCTTCCTGCCCCATTTTACTTCCTTGCTGTGCAAAGAAGTGGTGCAGAATTCTTATGATTTTTTTTTTTTTTGCACCACCTCCTTCCTTTGTTCTCCAACTCAGAAGAGTAGAAAATAACTCCGGGAGTGTTAAATATATCATTTCTCACACTTCTTCACACAAAAACCAAAACCTTCATATGACCCACTGCCTGCTGAGGGTTTACTTGATGGTGACCAAGATAACAGCTGCCTACCCATTCCACCCCACATCAACACCACCTTTCTGTTCTTCTACTTTAGTGGGACATCTTTTGTGTTTTGTTTTTTAAGCAGAAATTTTCCTTAAAACCATCAAATGAGGTATGGGATTACTTGGTCATTAGGAATATGAAACATTCACCACAGACAGTAGCTCATCATGTTCTGCCGAGAATGGGAAGAGAAATTCACACCCTTGCACCATCATAGGAAGCTTCATGACATGCTACAGCCAGAGATTTAGATAAGCTGGAGTTGGACGAGGACCAAATTTTAAGAACCCTGCCTAAGATTATTTGGGTCTTTGTTGGTTAAAAGAGTTAAAGATGATCCTACTCTAGCCATGACAAAAAAGAGAAATCACTTGGTTTATGTGAAATATAAGATGATTTTAGGAAGCCTGAAATTTGACACAAACATGAATGTACCTTCAAAGATCTAGTACAGGCAGTGCCAGATTATGAACAAGTTCCATTCCTAAATCTGTCTTTTAAATCTTAAGTCAGAACAGGCACGGTTCGTATCTAACATCAGTTAGTCAAATGTTTGTCTTAGTATGTAATATACAGTATACCTTTCTATGTACAAAAAAAATTAAAGAAACCCTTAAAGATACACTAAAACATCTTTAACATAATAATACAGTAATAATAATGTTTTGATGCACGTTGCAAAGTAGCACCCATTTGTTATTACAAACCACTGTATGTAACTCCTCCACAGTTGAAGAGATACATACCCACAGGGCAGATGTTACCCAAAACACTCAGAAAATTCTGTTCTGTAAAATCTTTGAGACCAATCAGATACTTTATTGTAGACTCTGAACAAAAAAATGTGTTGTACCACTGGGCCAGTTTCTGCTGGGTTTTGAACCCTAGTCAGCAGCGGCAGGGACGGTTTGGGGCATGCGTTGGATGGTGCTGGGGCCGGATGGATCATTCCCCCATCACATCCTCACCAGATCTGTCAGCCCCACACATCAACTATGAGGCCTCTGCCTTGGGGCATAAGGGAGAAAGTGCCACTCAGGATGTGCGAAGAGCTAGCCCGGGAGCTCCAGGGTTGGGAAGAAGCAGCTTAGAGAAACCCAAGTCTGAAGTTCTCCAAGGACCCCCAGAAACCATATGGACATACAGAGATCAGGAATCTAAGACCGCCCCACCCCCTACCCCACCCCGGTCGGCCTTCCAGCCACCAAAAGGCCAAGAACTGCGGCAACAGTGAAATCCCACATGAGTAAAGTAGGGGAAACAGAAGCCTAGGGAGGTGCTGCGATGGCCCTGGGCTGCACAGCATGGAGGGTTCAGCAGGATAGGGTGGGGCGGGGCTGTGAAGGCGGGTAAGGAGACACTGAGGAAAGCCGGCTGTGTGCGAGTACTGCGCCCAAGTCCCAGTCCTCAGACCCTACCACCTGCAGGTACATGGTGTTTGGGCCCCCAAGCTGCCGTGATGGGTCGTGCTTTTCCCACACGTGCAGGTGCCGTAGCGGGTCTTTGGGCGGCCACTGGTGCCACATGGGCCCCTGTGACATGGTGCGCCCGCCCAGCCACGGCTGGAGCAGCAAGCCGAGAGCTCACAAGCACCTGCCTCCCTCGGAGTTCTGAAACTGCCGGCCCCAAGGTCCACAGGGCCGAAACACAGCTGTCCGGTTCAGTATGGTGGGCCTGGCCAACTAGCACGCTAGGAAGAAGCGGACGCCTACAACAGGCTGCGCATCCAATAGCGAGGAGCCTAGTAGCTCCGGACTTGTCAACGGGGGGGGCGGGGGGCGGGGGGCCCCTGGGTTGGGGCACAGAGAGGAGGAAGGTGAGAGCGTCTTGAAAGCTCTGCCTCTCATCCATTTTGGGCTTTCTCTGGGTCAGTTTTTTCCTGATAGGCTTTCCAGGGGTTGGTTCGCAACTACTGGGTGGGACATTGGCAATAAGGGACTACCTGTATCCTGGATGGCCTCCATCTAGAAGCAATTGTAAATAGATAATGGGATTGTAAACTGTAAATTAAAAAAAAAAAGAAACAACCAAACTCGTTGCCGTCCAGTATATTCTGACTCATAGAGACCCAATAGGACGGAGTAGAACTGCTCCACAGGGTTTCCAAGGAGCAGCTGAGTGATGTAAATAGATAATGGTACTTTGTCTTCTGGAAATTTGGATAACACAAAGATAGTCTGAATCATGTGGTCTCTCAAATCCCAAAGCTGAAATGTAAACCTTATGTTTCCTATATTTGATGGATATTGAGAAATGTTTATTTCAAGAAAACAGAGTTGATATTTCTAAGATTTATTTAGTGGCAGAGGACCAGAGGAAATACCATTAGCAAAATTTGGGGAGTTCATTTTTTTAGATGGAATTGGGACAAGACAAAATATGTGCATATTGGTTTCCTGGCCTTAAATATTAGTTCATTGGAACTAATTTGAATCTTATATTACTCCAGCTACTATTACATGAATCTGGTCAATTTCACCTACCATATCTTTCTGATTCATGCAACACATATCAGTTACTTTGTGCTGCATAACAAAGCATCCTCAAAATTTAGTGACCTAAGTATCATTTCTCACACTTCACCCACAGATTTAGCCCCACAGATCTGTGAACTGACAGCTGGGCCTAGGCTCAGCTAAACAATTCCCCTGGTCTCAAGAGGTTTGAGAGATTAAATAATTTGCCTATGGTCACACTGAAAGCCAAGATTAAAACTCAATGTTTGACCCCAAAGTCCTTGTCCCTAACGATTTTGCTATATTATCTTCCATTAATATATCATCTTATAATCCCCTCCAAATGAGGAGAAATAGCCAAAGTGGTTTTCTAAACCCTGGTCTGTAGACTTGTGTCAGTCTATAACATGACAGTTTTCATCAGTCAAAAATTAAAAAAGTAAGGGTAGTATACCCACTCATCACTTATCAACATGGCTAGGCTTCAAAGACCAGGTCGTTATATGAAGATCAGCACTATGCAAAAATGGAGGTTGACTATATCAGATCACAAAGTGGAGGATGACTACATCATTACATAACTGCCAAACCACTGAGAATTGTGGCCCAGCCAAGTTGACATGTAACTTAAACCATCACAGCCAGAGTTACTCTTGCTTCATACCTCAACGTTCGTTACTGCCAGACGTACATCGTTAATGCACAAAATTGTCGGATAGTAAATGTTTTACTATTGTCGTAAATGTGAAATTTCAGGTAACAAGACAGTCAATAAGTGAGGAGTAGGTGTATAGTAATTTTATCATAAAGCTAAATATATTCAACTTTAAATCTTGTCCTACTTTGGGGAGTTAAATTGTCTTTTCTTTATGAATAATTTTGGTGAAAGTGGATTTTTGAAAATACTCTTACCTATCAAAATTTAAAATTTGGCAGCCCTATGCTTATCCCTAAAATCTCTAAGTTCACTATTCCATGAAATCCGAAGTCTGGGAATCACTGATTAACCATATTCATTAACTATTTTACAGAGATATTTTGCTAGTTTTTGTTTGTTTTTTTTGAAGCACTAAAATCAAGATTAGTAATAACTCGAACGCTGTTAGATTTTGGACTAATTCCCCATTTCTTCATATAAAACCTTCTGGATAATGATACCTTGATAAGTGGGAATAAAAGAGTAACAGATATGATGCCATTTATATTTTGTTAAAAATGCTCTTAAGTATATATATTTGTGTGTATATTTATAAATGCATGGAAGAGCCTCAAGAAGATATGCACCAAACTATTAATAGTGAATATACTGGATGGCAGACAGATGAAGTATTCAGTTTTTACTCTGTATACCTCAGTGATATTGGAATTTTTTCACAATATGCCTTTATTGGCTTTGTAATTAAAATCATATATAAATAAATAAAAGCACATGTGGGTAGAGCTGATACAGAGCCTGGCAAATCTTGAGACCTAGCAGAAGTCTTGGCTGTGATAAAAGGTCATTAGTCACACCTTTCCAAACTATATGATACTTTGTATGAAATGTCACCTCTAATGTTGTTAGGTATTTAATATCAGCAGAGGAGTCTGAATAAAACAAATAAAAATTAACAACATGATTGCTAAATTAACAAATAGTCCCACTTCAGATATATGATTTCCCAAACCTGGATTATGAACAGAGTCTCACAGTTTATTTTTCATTTAATTATACAGTTAACATTGACATTTTAATAGAATTTAGATCTGTATGTTTTACTTCCAGCTCACGAAATAAATGGCAAATTAAAAACTAGTTTCTGTCATCAAATGCTCTTAAATTTTTAGAGCCACCCTACTGTGAAGCATTGTCAGTTGATCAAATGCAGGTTTTTTAATTGCGTTAAATCGTAGCAAAATTAGTTATCTTGCTTATGAATTAGGGCATAAACACAGCTTCACATAAACAAGCTTACTATCATCTCCTTATTTTAACTTTGTCCCAATTAGTCTTTTTGTTTTCAATTCTATTTCTTAGAATGTATTCAAAGAGAGTGTAAAAAAAAAAAAAAAAAAAAAATCACATTTTCTTCTTTTCTGACTTGAACTATGTTCGGTAGTGAAACTCTTTTTCAAATGAGGTCTTATCTGAATCAGAAAGCTATGAGATCTGATGAATTCCCATTTGGCCCTATCCGTATTTTATTTGGTGGCTCAGGGGGCAGCTCCATGGAATGAGTATGAGAATTAGGTATGAAAGCCAGGATCTATTCAAAAGCCCCAATTTGATGGATGAGGAAAGTGAGGCACAAAAAAGGGTAAAATGACTTGTCCAAGGAAGTTAACTGCAAATATGGGACCAGAAGTCAGATCTCCTGACTTACTAATTCAGCATCCAGTAATTACACATGTTCATAGACCAAATGAAAGTTGTTCAGTTGAGCAGTCTGGTGTGTAGGCCTCTTGGAAGTATATAGGTCAAGAGTCAATATCCCAAACGGATGGAAGCCTTTGATGTAATTTTTCTTGGCTGTGGGTATCCAAGATGTTTGCCTTTAACAATAAACAGAAGCATATGCTAAACTTACATTTTGGTAAGCACATCAAGAGATCATACATTAGGTTTGAAATAAAATCTTTGACCTGATCTACATTTTTGTTAAATGAAGAGGAATGATTTTTAGAGCAGTATTTTGACAGGGGTTAGGGTGGAAGGTCACCTTACCTATGTGAGTAAACTGTTTAGTGCTCTTTGGAGCGTCTTTCCTGAATCAGAGGCGATTCAGAGTCTTTTTTTTTTCAAGTGCAGTGTCCCATGCTATGTTAACGGAACTTGACAGGTTTCCATTTTTGGCCACCACAAAGAGTAAATAAGTTATCTTCATAACGATAGCACTGACCACTTGCCCATGTATTAATGCATTGCTGCTCAGTTGCTCACTTTGTGTAGGAGGGTGTGTTGTGCTGAGCTATTGTAAGGGAACCTTTGCTCTGAATTGACTTCCTGTCCGTGTCAGCCACTGC
The DNA here is from genome assembly GCA_030035585.1 of Dugong dugon. Taxonomy (NCBI): domain Eukaryota; kingdom Metazoa; phylum Chordata; class Mammalia; order Sirenia; family Dugongidae; genus Dugong; species Dugong dugon. The sequence goes on along the minus strand of CM057475.1, from coordinate 15,145,671 downwards.
ACCATCTGACACCACTTAGGCTTTGATTTTCATTATGCAAATATCTGCTAGGTTAGACCTTAGCCTGTCAGGCACAATAGCTTTTTTAAGTTATTTCAAAATATAAAGTTTGTTGATTTCCTTTTCCCCAAAAAATCTGTGTTTTCTAACTTATGGGTCAAAAGTTATTTGATTTCATGACTAGTTGGTAGTCAATATGAAGTCAAAATGAAATGGAACAAAATTTTACTAACTAGACTACACAGAAAATGAAAGAAAAAAAGTTTACATCTCAGCAGTTTTCAGCAGTGGGAAGCCATTACTTTGTCACATCTGGATAGTCTAAACTAGCCAAATAAGTGGGAATTTCCTGCCAGATGCTAGTTCTTTGAGCAACCTGTGAACATCTAAAGTAGGATATGTAAGTCCTTGTTTGGTAGAGCTATGGCCACTGTGGAGGCTGGCTCCTTCCTAATAGGTAGCAGACATTTTGTATGTACTGTCGCTAGTCAAGAGATCTTGCAGCTTGTCTGAAGCCAGCACTGCTTGCTTTTGTTAAATGCAAAAACATGAAAGGCCTGATTTTGAAGATACAACATCAGGACTATGATATTACTGCAAGAGTGAGCATTGTATTGAAATAACCTCTCAAATGTAGATGACATAAATTTTGTTTCATTAATAAGAAAATAAGACTAAGCCACCACAAGTATTCCAGACAACGTGAAGAAGGTCATTTTGTAAGGTCAGTGAAGACCCAAATAAATCTCCAGATATGAAGGAAAATTAAGAATCTGAAATGGCAGGAGAAATACCAAGTATTTACATCAACTTCCTCTTCCTGATGCACATAGGGATTAGAAAGTGAAAATTTCATTCAGAAGAGCTGTGCACAAAAAGTAGAAAAACTTTATCCAATTGAAACAAGAAACATTTTTAAGCGGGCGGAAAAAAGGCTTTCCACATAATCTCACTGTTTTTGTCATCCTCCGTAAGAGAAAATATTGACATTTACCCAGACTGTTTGCTCTAGCTTTCTGATCTCCTGCAGTTTATTTTTATAACAACCTTATCGATGGGCCTCTTACCCAGCTCTCTAGGTTGAACTGAGTTGAGTCGATTTGTTACCACAGCTTCAAATAGCTGTTACAGAACAAGCAAGACATCTTAATAAAGCTGTAAACGTGTTTACTCAAACAGAGTATTGATTTTACTTGGAGAGGGAGCAGGCTGTGCTTAGCACAGTGTCAGGGTGGATGAATTTCACGGCAGTTTTTCATTGTCATGTGTCATAGTGGTGAAACACTAAGTAAAGCCATCAGAGGATAATTAGGAATACCAGAAATTTAGCCCCTAAAATCAGTTAATCGCTTGGGAGTTTTGTAGCTTAATTAATTTGTATTAAAACTTTCCTCTCGTAATAATAGTCAAGCACTTTTAACTCTGCTTTCAGATAGAGCAAGACTTCAAGGTTGTGACTTATTAAATATATGAATTTAATGGCTATGAGTTGTTTAGACCTTTTCTCACTCTAGTAATTGGACTAACACTAGCACACAATTAGAGCCAAAGTAATGTAAAGAGACAGTCATCTGTACACATCCCTACAGAAGAAATGCATGATTTTTCTGAAAAATCGATGATAAGGAGTAGTAAAGCAATTATAAAATATTTACCGTACATTTATTCGGAGAAAAAACTTTTTTTTTTTTTTAATATTCTTGGCATCTTCATTAAACTTAAATATTTTTGTAGCACAAAATGACCTAGACACATAAAATTTTCAATGCCATCCTTGTTTCTAAGTACCTTCATTAAAGAAGATTTGAAAATTCTCTAGCTTGTTTAACTACCTTAAAGATAAAAATTGATGCACATCTGTACAAAAGACAAGGGTCAGTGTGAAGAATTGCTTACTTTCTATAGGAACTATTAGCTCTTGGAAATGGCTAGAAAAACATCACCATTGAAAAAAAAATCACTCACCTAGGATGATGAATGTAAAACTGAAAGTTTATTAAAAATAAGTTTAACCACTGTATTTAAAGCAAGTCTTCTTCCCAGCTCTCGAATCATTTATTCAGTGCCTTACAATAAACTGTTCCCGCCTTCTTGCATTGTTGTCCAAGCCTGCCTAAATGATGAATGAAAATTATCATAGCTAAGGAATGACCAATTCCAAAGGCTCTGGGGAACAGACTCTGCTGAAGGGACAGCAAAAGATGTTGGGGGTATATTTGCTTTTGAAATGCTATGTCAGGTGTTTATCTATACATGTAGTTCTACTCTTAGCCAAATATTTAAGCCATGAGTCTTTGAATTACTCAGCTAGTAGCAGGTTGTAAAATTTTAAGTTACATGAGAGAACACCACTAGATCTTTCTTTTAATTTTTCCAAAAGTAGAGGAGGAAATTGGTTTTTCACAATTGTATTTAGATCTTTCTTCTATTTTGAAGTATTCAGAGATAGAGAGGAAAAAGAAAAGATGGATTTATGATTATATCATTCTATTTTTTTTCAATGTGCATTTCAGAATCCCCACAATACTGTAATTTATTTCATTCTATTAAATTTTCTTGAGAATGACCACTGTGTGAAGGAGTTTGTTGGCATGGCATGTGAAGGGCAGTATAGGGCAGTCATACTTTAACTTCAAGGCACTATTTCATCTGACTCCTTTGGTTGAAAGGAATAGAAACCCATTTCACCTAGCTCAGGTTAAGGTGTTTTTTTGTTTTGTTTTTTTTTTTTTGGAGTAGGGTGAGTGGTAAGGAAGTACACAGCATTAATGGAGCCATTGGAATATAATGATGAAGACAGTGGATTCTAAAGCTGTGGCTTTGAGTCCTTCTACCACCATTAACTAGTTGTGGGACTACGGATAAGTTATTTAACATCTCTAAGTCTCAGTTTCCTCATCTATAAAAATGAGGATAATATATAAGTACCTGCCTCCTTTGGATTATTATGAAAGTTAAATGAAATGGTCATAAAGCACAGTGTCTGGCACGTAATAAGGATTCATTGTTACCTAGTATAAGAGGAATCTCAAAGAAATCCCAAACAAGAGCCAAAACTGGACAATTTTTGGCTGAAAGTGGAGCCAGATGTTGATTCTAGATTTAAGTCAGTTCTAGAGACCTTCGCAGCAGATATTAATGGATTATCACTCCAATGACTATTTGTTGGTGTTACTCAGCTGCATTGCATATGTCTGCTTCTTTCTGTCTCACAGTCAGCTTCCAGGTCTTTCTTTGCTTTCCATTTGAGCTCCTTAAACAGAACACTAGGTTAACTTAATTCACATTTTGTGCCATGTCTTAAGACACTGGAAGAACCATAGATTGCCCACCTCTTGGTCCAATTTAGCCATAGCTATAAGAGTTAACCTACATGAACAAAACTTATCAATTGACCCCTTGGCAATGCTGGAGATGAGGCAGTTTTTCTTAATGGGCAGTGAATGAGTGGGCTCTATAAACGTGTATGCCTTGTCTTTTGCATGCCTTGTCTACACCCTTCTTTCCATATTTACATTTCTGAAAATGTTCCCTACAGCATGATCCATGTATAAAACACCGTATGAAACATCAAATACCCTATAGCTCAAGCTAGAAACCTAGAGTCATTTTTTTCTTTTTTTTAAATAATTTATTTTTTTTGTTGTTGAGAATATGCATAGCAGGACATATACCAATTCAACAATTTCTACATGTACAATTCAGTGACATTGATTACGTTCTTCAAGTTGTGCAACCATTCTCACCCTCTTTTTCTGAATTGTTCTCACCCATTAACATAAACTCACTGCCCCCTAAGTTCCTATCTACTCTTTCAAGTTGTTATTGCCAGTTGGCTCCCATATAGATAGAGCTTAAAAGAATACAACGCTCAAGGCACGTATTCTTTACTAGTTAAGGTAAATTATTGTTTGGTTTTAAGAAGACTTCAAGGAATGTTTTTGGTTTAAAGATTGTCTCAGGGCAATAGTTTCAGGCGTTCATCCAGCCTTCATGGCTCCAGAAAGTCTAGAGTCCCTGAGAATTTTAAATTCTGTTCTGTATTTCCCCCTTTCACCAGCATTCTTCTATAGAATCTTTGATCAACATGTTCAGTAATGATATCCAGGCACCAGTTCTCCTGGTTTCATGGCAAAGGAGCCAGTTGTTCATGGAGGCAATCAGCCACATATTCTATTTCCTCCTCTGATTCTTGACTCTCTTTCTTCTTCTGTTGCTCCAGGCAAATAGAGACCATTTGTTGTATGTTGGATGGTAGGAGTCATTCTTAATTCCTTCCTTTCCCTCTGTCCAATCCTTCAGTGAGTTCTTTCAATTCAACTTCAAGGATCTATTTCCTGTCTCAAATCCATCCACTTCTCTCCATTTCTTTGCCATGACTTTAGCTCATGCCGTTTTTCTATTTACTAGAGTAGCTTCCTATCTGACTTCATGCTTTCACTCTTTCTTGCACTCCATTCCATTTTCTACACAGGAACCAAAATGATCCTTTTAGGAAGAAATTGAGTTATTTCAGTCCCCTGCTTACAACTGTTCAGTGGCTTCTCATTGCACTTAGACTAAAAGTCTAAGCTCCTTATAGTGACCTAAAAGGATCCCCTGCACTTTATTTCAGGTAACTCTCACCTTTGCTTACATCCTCTTGCTATACTCATTTTCTTTCAGGCCTTAGATGCTTTACACGTGGAGGTCTCTTTGCCTAGAATGCTTTTCCTCTATTCTTTACATGGCTGTAAATTGTAATTGTAAGTGCTGTTTGTTGTAACTCAGATATATTTTAAGTCAGGGACTTGATTTTGTTTATCTCCCTCATTAAAATATCAACTTTAGGAAACCAGGGACTGTATGTGTCTTTACCAGTGTATTCCCAGGACCCAGCACAACACTTGACATAGAGTAGAGACTCAGCAAGTATTAGTTGACTGAATGAATCTATCAATGAGTGACATGAACAGCTGCATACAGACTCACCCTTGCCATCATTAAAAAAGCATTCTTATCAGTATGTCTAGGAACTTGGTTATTGAGAGATGTTGTTGGGGTATGGAATAAATCAGGAAATAGCAGGATAGGCCATATGTTAGTATCAGGTCACCTTGATTTAAGATTAACCCATGCTGGCATGTATATATGACTAATTCAGTAATAGACTTATCACAGCTACCTTTTCATTACTGTTGCTAACAGTAGCAGTAAATATGGAGAGAACACCTGTGTTAGGAAAGAAGGCAGCATCTAATATCAATTGCCCTAAGTAAGTATCTGTAGTACAAATATGAAAACTAATTCTCAAGATCATAATCCTGAATATCAGTTCCCACTGTAATAAAAAGTGACATACAGGACAGACGTTCCAATTGAAATTTCACAGAATATATTGAAGTTATCCAGTAGATATCCAAATTGATTCTTGATACTATTCTCAGTTCCTCTAACACACATACACACATACACTCACACACAGACTCACACACTTTCGAACTTAGAAATTTGGTTTGCCAAAATGCTCAGTGGAGGGTCCATTGTATCAAATAGCTTGCCCTGTCCTACCTAGGATCTTTGCTGCAATTATACCACTTAGGGGGTGGGGTAAGAAGTAGCTCCTCCTCAGAAAAGGCAATGAGAATCTCTGATGAAGAGCTCTTGACACGATGTGAGTCTGGAATAATACCCTGTGTTTCATTTCCCACAGTGTCCTAGGTTTTAAGCTACAGAAACATTCTTAACTCTTCCGTCATCACCCACATCAAATCATTAAACCTTCTTATTCTCCTTCCTACCTTTATTATCTATTGTTGTTGTTGTTAGGAGCAGTCGAGTGCGTTCCGGCTCATAGCGACCCTACATACAACAGAATGAAACACTGCCCGGTCCTGTGCGATCTTCACAATTGTTGTTATGCTTGAGCCCATTGTTGCAGCCACTGTGTCAGTCCATCTTGTTGAGGGTCTGCCTCTTTTTCACCGACCATCTCCTTTATCAAGCATGATGTCCTTCTCCAGGGACAGGGCCTTCCTGATAATACGTCCAGAGTATGTGAGACGAAGTCTTGCCATCTTTGCTTCTAAGGAGCATTCTGGCTGTATTTCTTCCAAGACAGATTTGTTCATTCTTCTAGAAGTCCATGGTGTGTTCAGTATTCTTCACCAACACCATAATTCAAAGGCACCAATTCTTCTTTGGTCTTCCTTATTATTATCTAGAACTTAAGCATGTATCGAATCATCTGGAGGACTTGTTAAAACACAGGTTGCTGGGCCGTGACCCCAGTTTCTGATTTAGTAGGTCTGGTGTGGGGCCTAGGTGATGCTGAAGCTGCTGGTTCAGGGACCATACTTTGAGTCTAAGGTGCGTCTTTAAGCCAGGGACCATACTTTGAGAACCATTCCTAGAAAATTTCGGTAGATTCCTACTTGATTTCTCTGCCAACAGTCTCTTTCCGAGTAAGTTTATACTCCTGCCAGGACTAGCTGTCCAAAAGCAATCTAATCATATGCCTTCCCTGCTCAAAGAAATAAAATCCATATCACCTCATACAAGATCTGTCCCCATATTGCCTTTCCTGCCATGTCCCCAGCTCAATAACGTGCATTGTCCTATCAACAATGCCTGGGTTTGTTTGTTTGTTTTCTGTTTTTATAATGTCCATCTCCTCTGCAAAATGTTACTCATTCAAGACCCAGATCATGTCACCTTCTCTGAGAAGCATTTCTTGATGTCCTCAGACTGAAATATATGCTATTTTGTAAGTATTTACTTACATGACTTTTTCTCCTAAAGCTATAAAATCCTCAAGGACAAACACTATGTTTTATCCATCTTTGAATCCTTTGGTGTCTAGCACAGTGCCTAGTGATGGTAGGCATTCAATAACTGTTAGTTGATTGAATCAAGGTACTTTTGATAACATTCTAGAGTTTTACTTTCTTTTTCACTTGCTTCTTACAATAAAAATCAAATGTAGAAGTGGTAGTGGCACGATTCTAGTAAACTGAGGATTCAGATTAGTCAAAGTTTTCACTTGCATCTTATTCTCTTTCTTAAAGCAGCAGCAATATGTAATAAAAATACAGCTTTTAAGTTGACTATCCTATGTGCCATGTGGCAGTATGTTTCTGGTAACCATTGGTGCAGAAAGTAAAAAGTTTAAAGTTCGTAAGAGAGAAAACAGGCCAATTTAAGAAAGCACGTAAATCATCATTAAAGGTTAGCTATCTAAGAAAGATGAAAATAAACAAAGAATTGGAAAACCAAATTGACGCAGAAGCAACAGAGCAAATTTTTTGCAGGGAGGAGGTCAGGGGAGTAGAGAGTTCAGCACTGTTAGTTGCTATAAAATATTATACCAAGTTTGCTTTAATTACATGGTAATTCCTCTGAGAACAATGGTAATTACATGATAACTTATGTTACTATTATCTCTTAATAACTACGTAATTAACTTGTCACTATTATGTAGTGTGAAGTTTGATACTACTCGTGTATAAAGAACATTGATAAACTTAAATGAATGAGCTGGGATGGGGCGAGGGATGGAGGCAGTAGAGAAATCATAGGATTATAGCAATCAGGAGTGCAAATGTTTCATTAGATCATTGTACCCAGTCCTCAAGGATTTGAGCCAAAGCCTTAGAGAATACCAGTGGTGTCTGAGGTAAATCCTGTAACGTTCTGAAGACAACAAGCATATAATAAAGTGAATAAGTTTACCAAGCACTAGAATATGTAAGTGAGTTTTGGGATATAATGCATATGATTTTAAACAGTTCATTTTGGGTTTTGCGGTTTTCTTTTTAGGTAAATATTTAGAATTTTTTAAAATACAGTGGAAAAACCTTTCTTCCTTTCATCTCATTTTACCAGCGTCTTAGGTTTGTATGTGTCACCTGTGTTTCCCAACTTTATCAATTAACCAGTCCTATGGGGCAGTTCGTCTCTGTCCTGTAGGGTCGCTGTGGGTGGGAATCAACTCGACAACAACGGCTTTGGTTTTTGTTTAAGGTGCCAAGAAACCCATTGCTGTCAAGCCAGTTCGGACTCACAGCAACCCTGTGAATCGGAATTGACTCAACAGTGACAGGTTTTTTATGGATAAGGTGCTAAGACTTAGATCTGTGTCCTATGGCCGGTGGCCTCAACTGTTTTTACCAAAAGCTTGTTTTCACTAATATCACATGGTAGCCACTGTATTCAAGTACAGTAATCTTTTCTGCCTGTTAGAATTCTCCTGGCAATTCCTGCAAGCATTGGTCCTTGGATTTCCATTTTAAAATATGCAGACTGATTTACGTGGCATATAGCTTCTACAAATGAAAGCTTCATTTGGGAAGAAAGACTGCTAAGGTTCCCTCAGAAACACAGCTATTTCCCTAAGCCTCAGAGTAGAGAAAGTAGTGAAGATCTTTATGTCTTCAAGGTATCTTCTAGGATGAGTGACCAATTTCATTATATTTATACTGATTTACTTTGTAGAAAGCTCTGTTCCCAAGTGGCTATGATTATTAATGAATTCCAAAGGCATGAGTGGAAAACTGTTAGAATGAAATTTCACTTAGCTGAAACTCTTGAATGAGTTGCTCTTCATAACCATTTTTCTGAGTAGTTAAATGTCCCCGTGCTATTTTTTTAAAATAATGTTTATAGGCTTTTTTCTCACCATAAAAGTAATATTTCCTACTGCAGAATATTTAGGAAATAAGAAAAGCAAACAGAAAAAAATAAAAATCATCCCTTAAATCACTATCTGGAAGTGATAATGTTGTCTTTTTAGACACACACCAAAACAATTTTGCCCCGGTGATACAAACCATTAAGCACTCAGCTGCTAACTGAAAGGTTAGCAGTTCAAACCCACCCAGCAGCTCCATGGAAGAAAGACGTGGCTATCTGCTTCCATAAAGATTACAGCCAAGAAAACCCTACGGGATAGTTCTACTCTGTCACATGATGTTGCTATGAGTTGAAAACAACTTAATGGCACCTAACAACAACAGCTGTTCTGATTAAACATATCTCTAAAATGTATGCATAGATCTGACTAAAAACAGAAGGAAACACATATAGGTAGATGTTTAGTAAAGTTAGAATTTAAAATCAACAGGCCTGAAAACACTCTGAACTATCTTTCCAACTCTTCTGTAAATCTAAAACTATTTCAAATCAAAAAGTACTTAAAAAACAATAGGAACAGAATGGATTATTTAAAATACAGTAACTGAACAAAAATATAATTCTTTGGGAAAAGATTAAGGTTGATCACTACCAATCACTGTATTCCAAAAGAATTTCCAGATGCAGTAAAGAGTTAAATGACCATAAATAAACTAAAAATGTAGGCTAATGATATCTAATCTCATGGTATGGATGACTTTTCTAAGTCTAAATTTAATAGAAAAAATATTAAAGATAAATATATCTACATAACAATAAAAAATGAAAAGCAAAAGACAAAATGAGGGGGAAAAGTATTTGCAACATATACAGTAGACAAACTGGGAATTTTTTAATATATATTGACACTCATCACTTATAGACATGGCTAGTTTCCAAAGACCAGTGCATTATGTGAAATCAGTGTTATGCAAACATGGAGGATGACCACATCAGATCACAAAATGAAGGATGAGTACATCCTTATATAACTGCAAATTACATCATTACATAACTGCCAAACCACTGAGAATCATGGCCTAGCGAAATTGACATACAACCTTAACCTCAAAGCTAGCGTTACTCTCGCCTTGTACCTCGGTGTTCGCTACTGCCAGCTGTACGTCATTAATGCACAAAATAGACAGTATATATTTTTTACTATTGCCATAAATGCAAAATGTCAAATAATGAGATAGTCAATAAGTGAAGAGAAAGCATGTGTGTGTATGAGTATACACAGATATATATATCCTTTCACAAATCACTAAAAAAAGAGAAATACCCGAATAGAAAGATGTCATTAGACAGTTCATAAAAGAAAAGAATAAAAATTACCAATAGGCATATGAACAAAAGTATTCAACCTTGTTATGGATTGAATCATGTTACCCTAAAATGTGTGTCAATTTGGCTAGACTGTAATTCCCAGTATTGTGTGGTTGTCTTCCGTTTTGTGATCTGATAATCCTATGTGTTGTAAATCGTAACCTCTTTGATATTAATGGTATTACTGAGGCAGGATTAGAGGCAGTAATGTTAATGAGACAGAGCACAATCTACAGGATTAGGTTTATCTTGAGTCAATCTCTTTTGAACTATAAAAGAGAGAAGCAAGCAGAGAGGAGAGGGACCTCCTGCCACCAAGAAAGAAGAGCCAAGAGTGGAGCATGTCCTTTGGACCTGGGGTCCTTGTACTGAGAAACTCCTAGACCCAGGGGAAGATTGATGACAAGGACCTTTCCCCAGAGCCGACAGAGAGAAAAAGCCTTCCCCTGGAGCTAGCACTCTGAATTTGGACTTTTAGCCTCCTGAGACAGAATAAACTTCTGTTTGTTAAAGCCATCCACTTGTGGTGTTTCTGTTATAGCAGCACTAGATAACTAAGACAAACCTCTAACTGTAGATTAAGACAAGATTCTGCCTTTCACCTACTGAATTAGCAAACAGAATTTTTAAATACCAATATTGGCAAGACTGCTATTGAGAGTGTACATTAATATAATCTTTTTTGAAAGGAATTTTGGCAATACAGATGTAAAGCCTTAAAAGTGATCAGTTACCCTTAAAGAAATTTATCCTAAGGAAATTAGATATGTACTCAGTAATTAATGTTATAAGGATATTCGTCATAGTGTTATTTATAGTGTAAAAAAAATTAGAAACAAACTAAATGTCTAATAATAACATTAAAGGAAATTATAATATATCCATATTTAAAAGCATGGTATCTAGGAATATTTAAAGATGTGAAAAAATATTCCTAATATACTCTTTACTACAGAACTAATATTTCTCAATGGTAAAAAATACAAATGGTACAAAAAAGTGTGTGTGTGTGTGTGTGTGTAATGAAAAGTAAATATTGCTCCTACCCCAATCTTCTAATTCCCCTCCCTGAGGTAGCTTTGGTTTCTGATTTTTATTGAATCCATTCTGAAATATTCTATGCCTATAAAAGTTGATGTATGTATACATATCCCAGTTTTTTACTCACATGAAAGTATGCTATGCTGCTTATTCTACACCCTTGCTTTTTCACTTACCATTCCAAAGAACAGTGATCCAACAGAATGTGGAAATTATCAAACAATATCATTAATATCTACACAAAATTTTTCTGAAGCTCATTTAAAAGTGGTTGCATCAGTACATCAACAGGGAACTGCTAGAAATTCAAGCTGGATTCAGAAGAGGTTGTGGAATCAGGAATATCATTGCTGATGTCAGATAGATCTTGGATGAAACAGAAAAAAGTTTACCTGTGTTTTGTTGGCTTTGCAAAGGCATCCGACTGTGTGGATCGTAACAAATTATGGATAACATTGTGAAGAATGGGAATTCCAGGATAGTTAACTGTGCTAATGAGGGACCTGCACATAGATCACGAGGCAGTCATTCGAACAGAACAAGGGGAGACTGCGTGGTTTAATATCAGGAAAGGTGGGTGTCAGGGTTGTATCCTTTCACCATACTTATTCAGTCTGTATGCTGAGCAGATTGTCAGAGAAGCTGGACTATGGGAAAAAGAACGCGACATCAGGATTGGAGGAAGACTCATTAACCTGCGATACGCAGATAACACAACTTTGCTTGCTGAAAGTGAAGAGGATTTGAAGCACTTATTGATGAAGATCAAAGACTATAGCCTTCAGTATGGATTACACCTCAACATAAAGAAAACAGTAATCCTCACAACTGGATCAATAAGCAACATCATGATAAACAGAGAGAAGATTGAAGTTATCAAGGACTTCATTTTACTTGGATCCACAATCAACACCCACGGAAGCAGCAGTCAAGAAATCCAACGATGTATTGCATTGGGCAAATCTGCTGCAAAAGACCTCTTTAAAGTGTTAAACAGCAAAGATGTCACTTTGAGGACTAAGGTGCACCTGACCCAAGCCATGATGTTTTCAGTCGCCTCATATGCATGTGAAAGCTGGACAATGAATAAGAAAGACCGAAGAAGAACTGATGCCTTTGAATTATGGTGTCGAGGATAAGAATATTGAATATACCATGGGCTGCCACAAGAACCAAACAAATCTGTCTTGGGAGAAGTACCACCAGAATGCTCCTTAGAAGCGAGGATGGCAAGCTTTGTCTCATGTACTTTGTACATGCTATCAGGAGGGACCAGTCCCTGGAGAAAGACATCATGTTTGGTAAGGTAGAGAGAGGGTCAGCAAAAAAGAGGAAGATGCTCAAGGAGATGAACTGACACAGCGGCTGCAATGGGTTCAAGCATAACAACAATTGTGAAGATGGTGCAGAACCGGGCAGTGTTTTGTTCTGTTGTATATAGGGTCACTATGAGTCAGAATCAACTCGACAGCACCTAACAACAACAACATATCCCAGTTTTTTACTCACATGAAAGTATGCTATGCTGCTTATTCTATCTTGGAGATTGTAACATAGCAGCAAATGTTGATCTTTCTCATTCTGGTTAACTGCTTTATATTTCATGAACTTAACTGGTCCCTATTGAAGTGACTTTTTTTAAACATAAATCGTATTACTTTTAAAAGAAGAAAAGTGACAGACATTACCTTAACCAAATGATTAAACTCAGTATCACCAAGGTGGGACAAACCAACATCACTGATGTGCTCCATGATGGGATATCCAGAAAAGGACACAGCATCACTTCTACAATATCCATGCCAAAAATGTTGAACCTGAATCTAATCATGAGGAAACATCAGTTAAACCCAAATTGAGGTACATTCTGGAAAACAACAAAATGCCAATGTCTTGAAATACTGAAAAGGCTGGGGGTCCTTTTCCAGAGTAAAGGAACATAACAACTAAATATGCAGCCTGTGATCCTGGATTAGATTCTGGAGCAGGAAAAAAAAAATCTATGAAGATATTGCTGGGGCAATCAGCGATATTTTTATATAGACTGTAAATTAGATAATAGTATAACATTAATGTTAAATTAGTCTTTTTTTTGTCACAAACAATGCTGCAGTGACTGTCCCTTGTACATATGCCTTTTTATATGTGTGTATGTTGTTGTCAGGTGCCTTCAAGTCGGTTCCAACTCATAGTGACAGAACGAAACACTGCCCAGTCCTGTGCCATCCTCACAATCATTGCTATGTTTGAGCCCATTGCTGCAGCCACTGTCAATCTGTTTCATCGAGGGTCTTCTTTTTCACTGACCCTCTAATTTACCAAGCATGATGTCCTTCTCCAGGGCCTGGTCCCTCCGATAACATGTCCAAAGTATGTGAGACAAAGTCTCACCATCCTCCCTTCTAAGGAGCATTCTGGCTGTACTTCTTCCAAGACAGATTTGTTTGTTCTTCTGGCAGCCCATGGTATATTCAATATTCTTCAGCAATACCATAATTCAAAGGCATCAATTCTTCCTCTGTCTTCCTTATTCATTGTCCAGCTTTTGCATGCAATATATGTATATATGTATGATAAATTCTTAGAAGTGGAATTGCTCCTCTGGAGGCTGTGTGCACTAAAAATTTTTATAGATACTGCCAAAGTGCTCTTCAAAAAGGGTGCCAATTTGCACTCTAGTATATAAGAATACTCATTTCCCTTTGATAATACAGTGTATTAAATATTTTTATCGTTGCAAATCTTTTAGTTGAAAAATATTATCTCATTGTTTAGATAATATTAAGTGAAGAAAGCAGGCTATAAGACAATATTTATAGTATGATACTGATGTGTGTGTGTGTGTCATTGGGAGAAACGCCTGGAGAAGGTACAGAGAAATGCTAAATGTCATTATTTCCTAATTTAAAAATAATTTTAATAACATTTCATAAATATAAAGTAATATGTATAGTGTTTAAGCAAATATAAATAAGAATAATAAAATGAGCAGACCGGTACCCACAACCAACCCAGGCTGAGAAACAGAGCAGTACTAATAATGCCTTTGAAGCCTCTGTATAACCCAAAAAATCCATTGCCGTCGAGTCAATTCTGAATCATAGTGACCCTATAGGACAGAGTAGAACTGCCCCATAGGGTTTCCTAGGCTGAAATCTTTACCGAAGTAGACTGCCACATCTTTCTCCCTCTCTGTATACCCAACCTCAGTTATATTCCCTGCACCAGAAGTAGCTACTTCCTAATTATTGCTTTCTTACTTTTCATTTAAATTTGCCACGTTTTTGTATTCCTAAAATTCCATCCATGTTAGTGTGTACAGCTATAATTTATTCAATTCCACTGTAGGAATATGCCACAACTAATTAATCCAGTTTGCTGCTAATGGAAATTGGGTTGTTTCTAACTTTTTGCTATTATTAACAATGTGGCTATAACTATTCATATACATGTGTTTTGGTGAAGCAAGAGCTTCTCTGGAATATACACCTAGCTGAAAAAATGCTTAGTCAGCCTTACAAGGTAATGTCAAATTGTTTTCCCAATTTATTGTACCAGTTTAAACTCCTACCGACTCTATGAAGATTACAGGATATCTTCATCATCAAGTGGTCTTGTCAGACTTTAAAATTTTTGCTAATCCAGCGGGTTTGTAGTAGATTGTCACTGTGGTTTTAATTTGCATTTTTCCTCATCATTAATGAGATTGAGCATCTTATGTTTCCTCTTGATGAAATGCCTGTTCAAGACATTTGCCTATTTTTCTACTGGGTTATTTTTTCTTAATTTATAGAATTTTTTTATATAACCTAGATACTAATCCTTTGAGTGTTATAGGTGTTCCACATTTCTTCTCCAGTTTGTGGTTTGTTTTTTTCCCTCACTTTAAAGGTATCTTTTGAGAAACAGAAGTTTTTGTTTTAATGTAGTTGAATCTCTTAATCTTTTACTTTATGGTTTGTGTTTATGTCTTCAGAAATCCTTCCTGCCTCTAGGATATAAAGATACAGTATTTTTCTTTATTTTCTTCCAAAAAATCTTACAATTTTGCCATTCCCATTTAATTCCTTGGTACATATGGATTTTTTTTTTTTTTTAATATGGAGTGGGGTAATTTTATTTTACTTTTCCAAATGGAAACGGTACTTTTCTAATAGATCATCCTTTCCCCAGGGATTGCAGTGCCAACTCTGTTGTAGCTCAAGTTTCCACATTTGCATAGGTGTGTTTTGGGGCTGTCTCTTCTTTTCCTTTGCACTATTTACCTGTATCTGTTTTTAATAAGTGTTGAACCTGATTAGCCAAGTCCCTCCTATCTTGTTCTTCAGTAGCAGTGTCTTTGCTATTATTGATCCTTTGCTTTTTCACATAAATCTTAGAATGAACTTGTCAGGTTCCCAAAAACTTTGTTGAGACTTTGGTTGAAATTACAGTGAGTGAATCTTCTTATCCAAAAACTTGGCATATCTTTCCATTTATTTTGGTCCTTTGTAATGTCTTTCAATAAAGTTTTATAACTTTCTTCATTAGAGGCTAGCATGTATTGTGTTGCTTTTGTCTCTTTTTTCAAATTACATTTTTTAAATGTTACTGTTGTGTATTTGAATAATTAACTTTTGTATATTTCTCTTGTACCCAGTAATCTTTCCAGATTCTTTGGAGTTTTATATATATCATTCTCTCAGCTGAAAATAATGGCAAATTTATTTCTTCCTTTGCAATTTCTAAAAAAAAACTTGTAGGCTTATTGTTCTTGTTAGGACTTCCATGTTATGTTAAATAGCATTGGTTATTCTTTGTAATGGGGCTATGTTTGTGTTTTATTACTTCCTCGTTCTATTGTTTGATCTTTTTCCACATTTCTGCAGTTATTGCTCTGTAAACATTGTTAAACATAAACTGCATAGACTCTGAGTAAAGGCCTGAGGGGTCCTTGTAGTGTAATTCATATAACCATGAGAGCTGCTATGGCTTCAGGCTTTATCTGTGTGAGGTTTTACTCTGTCTATTCCACAGTGTTTGTTTTCTCTGACCTTTTAATTATATGGCTTAGAATCCATTTTCAGCCCATATACATGTGTATGTATTTCCACATAAACAAAGTACTATACTACCTAGAAGTATAATAAATTTAGCATAAAAAGGAGATTTTTAAAGCAAATTATATATTTATTCCTAATATTGCTTTAAAATTTTTAACTCTATATATGCAGATTGCAGTCTACTGTATAGTAATGGTCTTTGGGACTGTGTAAGAAGATAAAGACATAGGCACTGACAGACATATACTTGTGCAGTGTCATTGGGAAAACAATTTGAGAATAATGCAAGATACTGATACTTCTAAAATGTGAATTATTAAAACTTCATTCTTGCACGTTTATGTAGTCAGTGTGGCACAGCATTCTTATTTGTTGACAACAGGAAAAGCTAATTCATCCTTTTTGCTGATGAATGTAGAATGAACAGTAATGGAGTCTACTAGGCTTTTTAGTTCCAGCCACCATGAAAACTATTAGTGAAGGAACTGTATGGAAGATAAACAAACAAAAAAATTGATTTGTTGACTTTGTCCATCTCCTTTGAAAATATCCCTAGCTTTTATTAAATGTCTCCATTAAGGCTTCCATACCCACTCAATTCTCTGTAAATGACACTAAGGAAATTCTAGATGCTACAGTTCTTCTGCAATAAGTGCATGGAATGGGCATCTTAAGTGAGGAAATCACTTTGCCTTTTGCCCGTACCAGCAATCCCACTTCTGTGTGCCTTGAGGAAACTAGCTTGCCCCACTCCCTTTGTTTGCAGAGTTTAAATACGTGTTTCAGGCCTCATCTCAGACACTGAATACAGTTGTGCTAAAATTGATCATGCTCTAACATCAGTAAAATAAAAGTCCAAATGAAATCAACCTGAGCTATACCAAGTGTTAACGGATAGAGGTTTATATAAAGAGCTCCATATTAGTGATTGTTCCAAGATTCAAAGCAAGTCAGCGGCAGCCCTGTGAGTGATCTGTTCTAACTTCCCTTACAGCCTGGCCTGAGTTCTAAAGCTGACCTTCCTGGAATTTTTGGCTTGTTTAGAAATTCAGAAATGTCTGTTTCCATAACCAGGTCAGTTCTTTCTCTTTTGCCATGTAAGGAAGAAGAAATCAAGAGCGGGTATAGAGTCAGCTTCTTTTCATTTCTTGTAATATCTTCTATGAGCTATCACCAAATAGCTAAAAGAGAAGAAGGAATTTTCACAGGAAATCTTTAAGAATGCACATCTAAAAACTACTAGAAAGTGGTAGTTAAAAATTTTAGCCTGTTAGTTAATTGATTTTAATGTAACACATTTACTTTTATCATCTAAAACCAGAAAACAAAGTATTAAAATGCACAAGAGACAGACAAACAAACCTTTGGGAATTTACAAAATTGCCTATTGCTTTTTATTTCCCATTTGAAATATTGATTTTCATAGAGGCTTTGGGTCCTGTTGGGCTGAGGTAGAGCTGTTTATCAGATTGTGATCTGTCGTTGTGTAAAAGACAGGCCCTCACTCGCCTGGTGCCTCAACGGCTAGAGGACCTAAGGTCCATAGCATGGCCTAGAGCTGGTAAAAGTCAGAGAGACGCTGGGGTAAGCCTGTCTGTAATAGGATCACAGAAGAGTTAAAGGTCATAGAGAGAACCAAAGGAACCAAAGAAGAAAGGTAACAGCAACTGCCTCAGCCTATCAGTTCTTGATTTGGAAATCTCTGTTGATGTTTCTTGTTCTCCAGTATAATGCAACCTTTTCCTATTCTGTTGGCCGTGTTGAAAGGCATCTATACAGAATCCTATCCTTTGTTTTCAAGGTGATATGCTGGCAATGACCATAAGATAATGCCACTAGTATAAAGAACTCTTACAGGACTGACAGACTTTTTCCTATTGAGCATACATCTCAGTTATTTAAGATTTTGCTTCTTGAACTCTTGGTAAGCCCGAAATCTTTACTTAAAGAGAGTAAACTGCTTTTTTTTTTAATACCTGCAAGCCGTGTTTATCTGCTAGAGTTTTTGCCAACCATACTTCAGGTTCTGAGGCTGTGTTTCAGTGAAGGAAATATGAATAAGCCCTTTGTTTACTTGCTGACACAGTATTTGTACATATTAATAGCATATTAATGGTATTTTTTTCAAAAAATACTTTATTGGAATAATATCCCTAAAATGCAAAGAACTTTTACAAATAGAGGCAAGGAAGAACCAAAAATCCTATAGAAAAATGAGCAAAAGATAAAAACAATTCAGAGAAAGAGATTTTTTAAATGTCCTTTAAACACATAAAAAAAGTTCATCCTCACTCATAATAAGAGAAATGCAAATTAAGATTATGTACACTTAGATACCATTTTTAACCCATCAAAAACTCAAAAGCTTGATAGTAATTAGTGAGATTGTGAGGAGACAGACACTCTAATACATTACTAGTGGAAATACAAAATAGTTCAACTCCTATAAAAGGGAATTCAGGAACATCTAACAAAACTACATATGTATTTACCCTTCAGCTCAGCTATTCCACTTCAAGAAATTTACCCTGAAGATACGCCTCTAACAATACAAAAATACATGTATACAAGGTAATTCATTGCAGCATTATTTGTAATTGTAAAATTGGAAACTACGTTAAGTGTCCACACGGAGGAGACAGATTGAAAAAACTGGTGTATCCACCATAGATATTACACAAGTGTTTAAAAAAATGAGGACGATCTCTGTGAATGGCTACGGAATGATTTCTAGGAAATTTTTTAAGTGAAAAAACAAAGTGTAAAAGAGCATATATACTATGCTACCTCCTTTTCTATAAGAAAGAAGAGGAATTAAGAAAATGTGCATGTATCTGCTTAACTTTACAAAAAGAAACCCAGGAAGATAAACCATAAAACAGTGAGTTGACTACTTACAAGGGATTGGAGGTTATAGGGTAAAAGAGAATGATACTAGTTTTTACTTTTGGAAGCAAGTTAATGTTCTACATATTTGAAAAGAAAAATAACATTAAATCAACAAGGATAGAAAGGAACACAGTATTCGACTACATGGGAGAACAGCAAACCAATCCCAAACTCTTTTTAGTAGATTTGTTTTTCTAGAATTAGGGGTGAAGTGATTCTGAAACTTTTTAGATGTATTAAAAAATTGAGCAAATAAACAAATGTGTTGTATTGTTGGGAGCTCGGCTTCTCACTGTAGAAGAAGTAACATATAAATAAGGAATAGGGGAAGGCAAGAAAGAACCCTGTGGGGATGGACTGGAATTGGAAGTATCAGTGTCAACTGATAATTTCTAAAATAAATCAGTGTGTACATACATATATATGTGTACATTTGTGTGTGTAAGTGTATGTGTATATGTGTGAGTGTGTGTGCGTGCATACTTCCTGCCTTGTTTGCTGAAAGAGTCCAGAAGCAAAGAACACACCTAGCACCCGAATCGTGGTTTCTGTTACCATTCCGTTAAAGGAAACCATGTATCTTCAGAAAAATGGCTGATTACAGGCCTGGGGCAGGGTGGTAGAAGATGAGGCCAAAACATCTTATACCAGAAAGTAAGGAAGTGCTCAAAACTAGAATGAGGGCATGTCCAAGGGCACAGGGGCCAGGGACCTGTACTAGCAAAAACTAGGACGTTTTGTTGGATTGATTTGTTGATTAAAAATTAAGGGCTGCAATGAAGTATAAACCATTGAAAAATAAGAATCTCTTGTCTTTTTTAATAAGAAATAAATTTTTTTTTTTTTTTTAAATAAGTGGGAGAAAGGGAAGGTCCTTGCTTAGAATAGAATGCCGTGGGCTGACTGGTAAATGTGAAAGGAGTGCTGGAGTTGGAGAATCATCTCAGTATAAGTAGCTTCAGTTAAGAATCACGAATGGATACGAAATCAGGGACAGGGGGGTCCTTTTGATGTTTTGATGAAAGGCAGAATATTTGCCCAGTGTTAAAGCATCTGTCCACCAGTTACTTGTTAGATGCAAAGGAAAAAACAGATAAATAGGACAACATTTTGACCAGATGATCAAAATTAACATCGCCAGTAAAGGGCAGGTGGACATCAAGTGCCTCTAAATGCGATGCCCTGAGAAGGACACATAATAATTTATGTAGTATTCTGGCTGGAAATGTGTAATCTGAATTTAGTCATGAGGAAATATCAGGCAAACCCAAAATGAGGATCACTGTATTAAAAAGTCTTTAGGGAGTGACTGTTTTCTTCAGAAATGTCTATGTCATAAAGTCAAAGAAAGACTGAGGAAATGTTCCAGATTAAAGAAGACTAAAGAGACATGACAACTAAATCATGATAAATAGACTAGACAGATTCTATCCTGGAGGGGCAAAAAGGGTATAAAGGACGTTATTGGGTCATTGACAAAATTAGAATATAGACTGTAGATTGGATAACAGTGTTAAAACAGTGTTACTGATGTTGATAATTGGGCTGTGGTAATGTAAGAGAATATTTTTATTCTCAACAAAGACACACTACATTAAAGTATTTAGAGGTAAAGAACCATGGTAAATGCAACTTGCTCTCAAAAATAGTTCACAGCGAGAGAGGGGGATTATATAAAGAGAGAGAGTGTACACAAATGGAGCAATACGTTAACAAGAAGTGCACAAATGGGTAAAGGATATACAGATGCTTTTTGTACTATTTTTATTCTCTCAACTTTTCTCTGAGTTTGAAATTATCTCCAAATAAAAAGTTTTAAAAAATACATTTCAGGCAGGCTAATAATTAAAAATCTAAACTTAAAATTATATTAGGGATGTTTATTTATATTATAAAATGATTCCCTAGGATTTTTTAAATATAAGTTCCCTTTGTTTATTGAAACAATGTTACACAACTTTTTTTTTTTTTTTAATAGAAATTTATTTTCTCATAGTTAAGGAGGCTAGAAGTCCAAATTCAGGGCACCAGCTCCAGGGGAATGCTTTCTCTCTCTGTCGGCTCTGGGGGAAGGTCCTTGCCATCAATCTTCCCCTGGATCTAGGAGTTCTCAGCACAGGTACCCTGGGTCCAAAGGACACACTCTGCTCCTGTCTCTTCTTTCTTGGTGATAGGAGGTTCCCCTCTCTGCTTGCTTCTCTCTCCTTTTATCTCCTGTAAAATAAAAGATGATGCAGGCCACACCCTAGGGAAACTCCCCTTACACTGGATCAGGGCTATGACCTGAGTAAGGGTATTGCACCTCTTTAACATGACCTAATCTTTTTTTGTGTGCTTTATGTGAATGTTTACAGAGCAAATTAGTTTCTCATTAAACAATCAATACACAATTTGTTTTGTGACATTTGTTGCCAACCCCACAATGTGTCAACACTATCCCCATCTCCACCCCAGGTTCCCTGTTTCCACTCATCCAATTTTCCTGTCCCGTCTCGTCTTTGCTTTTGGGCTAGTGTACCTGTTAGTCTCATATACATGACTGAACTACAAAGCACATTCCTCACATTTACACAACTTTTTAGATTCACATCAACTATTTTATGAAGATGTCACTTATAATTGATTATATAATATCTGTAGTTCATCTTAGTTGGTTTTTAAAAATAGAATATAGAAAAACTGATATTCACCTGGATCAAGGATTTCCACTTGTCAAAGCAAATGACTCTTCAGAGTACTTCACTTCATTCATCAGCTAGCTCTTGTCTTAGAAAAAGGATGCTGGTACTTATGCTTCACAAAAATATTTCATAAACATAAGCTTTTCTCTTTCTCACAAAAATCATACCAGGAGCAATGAGGAAAACAGATGTTTCTTACAAAAGTTCTAATAGACGTGTTTCCATTGTAAGCTGATCTGACTCTGAATTTGGCATGAACTCCATTCACCATGTGGGCTTAGCATTTTAGTCTCACAGTTTGGCAAAAAGTTAATATTCATCTTTGACTGTTACCTGAAAACTCAGTGATAAAATACTCTTACTAAACCTCTTGAGGGAGTGATTTGCCAGTCTAAGCAAATGTCTTCAAAATACATCACTCTGTTAACTGAATTAATTTTATTCTTTGGTTGGAAATATTTATTTTATCTGAAATAGAGCATTCCCCAAATCTAACAGGGAAAAGCATGTGTGGTCAGGATGGTAGAAGGGAAAGGACATAAATCTCTGATAATGCTCTCTACAGGTCATTATACCACAGCTTCTCAATTAACCTTCACCCCGCAGGCTGCCCAGGGCTTAGGGCAGGCCCAGAAGTCAGGATATAAAACTGTTTCTCAGTATCATTTGTTCTTCTGAATATTTGAGTACTGCTGCAGCAGCTCAAGTTTCCCCTAGAGGTAAAGAAGCCCCAGATTCTTCTATTCTTGACATATCTTGTTTATAACTACAAGACTCTTTTTCTATCTCTCTCTCTCTTTCTTTTTTTTACAGTTTTATTGAGGTAAAATTGACATAGAATGAACTGCACATATTTAAAGTATGCAATTTTATATATTTTGAAATATGTATATACCCATGAAACCATCACTACTATCAAGAAAATTAATATCCATTACTTCCATGCCCCTTTATAATCCCACTTTCCTGCCCCTTCTTACCCCTGTTTGGGTTGTTTCCAGTTTGAGGCTATTATAAACAAAGCTTCTATGAATTTTCATTTACAAGTCTTCACGTGGATATATGCTTTCATTTGCCTTCGGTAAATGCCATCAGGGTTGGAGGAAGACTCATTAACAACTTGTGATATGCAGATGACACAACCTTGCTTGCCGAAAGTAAAGGTGACTTTAAGCACTTACGGATGAAGGTCAAAGACTGTACAGCCTTCAATGTGAATTCATGAAGAAAATGAAAATGAACATAAAGAAAATGAAAATCCTCACAACTGGACCAAATACATCACATCATGATAAATGGTGAAGAAATTAAAGTTATCAAGGATTTCATTCTACTTCTCAACAATCAAAGCCCATGGAAGCAGCAGTCGAGAAATCAAATGACGTATTGCAATGGGAAAATCTGCTGCAAAAGACCTCTTTAAAGTGTTAAAAAGCAAAGGTGTCACTTTGATGACTAAGGTACGCCTGACCCATGCCATGGTCTTTTCAATTGCCTTGTATGCATGTGAAACCTGGACAATCAAGAAGAAAGACAGAAGAAGAATTGTAAGTCCCAATTGTGATGTTGGCAGCAGAGAATATTGACTATACTGTGCACTGCCAGAAGAACTAACAAATCAGTCGTGGAGGAAGTACAGCCAGAATGCTTCTTATAAGTGAAAATGACAAGACTTTGGACACATCATGAAGAAAGACCAATCACTAGAAAAGGATATCACATTTGATAAAGTGGAGCGTCAGTGAAAATGAGGGAAACCCTCCATAAGATGGAGTGATGCAGTGCTTACAACAGTGGGTTCAAACATACCAACGATTGTGAGGATGGTGCAGGATCAGGCAGTGCTTCCTTCTGTTATAGTTAAGGTCACCATGAGTCAGAGCCGACTCAAAGAAACTACCAAAAACAAGTACCTAGAAATAGAATAACTGGGTCATGTAGTAGGTATATGTTTAATTTTTTAAGAATGGTTTTTTCCAAAGTGATTATATCATTTTACATTCCTGCAATCAGTGTATGAGAGTTTCAGTTGATCTACAACCTCACCAACATTTAGTATTGTCAGTCTTTTAATTTATAGCCATTCTAGTGGGTGTGCATTTCTCTAATGAATAATGATGCTGAACATATTTTCACGTGCTTATTTGCCGTCTGTTTATCTCTTTGCTAAAATATCTGTTTGACACATGTACCTATTTTTTAAATTGAATTGTTTCTAGTTATTGGGTTTTAGAGTTCTTTTCATATTCTAGATTCAAGTCTTTTATCAGATTTTCTCCAGTATGTGGCTTGCCTTTTCATTTTCCTAAATGTCTTTTTAAGAGCAAAAGCGTTTAATTTTGACTAAGCCTAAATGATTTTTTTCCTTTATTTTTTGTCTTAATTAAGAACTCTTTGACAATCCCAAGGACGCTAAGATGTTCCCCTACGTTTTCTTCTAAGATTTTACAGTTTTAGCTCTTACATTTAGGTCTATAATCCATTTCAAGTTAATTTTTTTATATGGTGCAACGTAAGGGTTGAAGTCCACTTTTGTTACCTATGGCATCCAACTGCTTATTTGAAAGATTATTTATTGAATTGCTTTTGCACTTTTGTAAAAGATGAATTGACCATGTATAGTAGGCTTATTTCTGGACTCTCTATTCCAGTCCTTTGATCTAGTTGTCTATCTTTATGCCAATACCACAATATCTTGATTGTTGTAGTTCTATAATAAGTTCTGAAATAATGTAAGTCCTCTGACTTTGTTTTTCTTTTCCAAGTTGTGTTTTGGCTATTCTATGTTCTTCACATTTCCATATAAATTTTAAAATCAGCTTGTCAGGAAACCTGCTGGAAATTTGATTGGTACTACATTGAATCAATAAATAAATTTCTAGAATGCTAATAACAATATTGAATTGTATGATCTATGAAAACTTTATATATCTCTCCATTTATTTAGATTTATTCTTCTCAGCATTGTTTTGTCATTTTCAGTGTGCTGGTCTTGCACAACTTTTATCAGATTTATTTCTAAATATTTCACATATTTGATGCTATGATAAATAGTATTTTTAATATCAGTTTCTAAGTATTCATTGATAGTATACACAATTGCTAGTGTATGCAATTACTAGATATAGACATAGATATGTTAGTATATCTATGTCTAGATATAGTACTGTGTGTTTCTATATAAAATATAATTGATTTTTATATGTTGATCTTAAATCCTGCAACTTTGCTAAACTCATTAGTTCTAGTAACTTTTTTTTTAATTCCATAGGATTTTCTACATTCACCAAGATTTCTCAACCTCAGTACTCTTGACATTGGAGAATGTTTAGCAGCATCCTTGGCCTCTACCCACTAACTGCCAGTAGCAAATTCCCACCCCTCCAATGTGACAGTCAAAAATGTTTCCAGAGATTACCAAATGTTCCCTGAGGGGCAAGACTGCCCCACTCCCGGTTCTGGCCTGAGCTGGAGAGGGGTGTGGAGCATAGTTCTAACTCACAAGGGAAAGACCAGGTTTGCTGGCCTGGGGGAGGCTGGGGAGGCCTCGATAGTGTGGCCCCCAGACACCCTTTCAGCTCAGTGGTGAGGTTGCCTCCGGGGTTCGCTGTTCGGCCTGAGGGTGGGCAGCCCCGTAAAACCAAATGAGACTAACGAGGTGCAGGGGGCCGCTGGCGGGGGCCGGGACCGGGGGAGGGGGGACGGGGGTGCTGGTGGTGGGGAACCCAGGGTTGAGTGGGGATGTTGTTGTGAGATTGTTGGCCATTGTCATAGGGCAACATTTGTAGTAACTGTTAAATGAGAGACTGTTTTGTTCTGTAAGCCTTCATCCTAAGTGAGAATAACAGCCCGGTTGGGGGAGAGTAGTCGATGTCACTGAACTGTGTATGCAGAAATTTTTGAAACGGTGTATCTTTGGCTATGTATATTTTCACCAAAAAAAAAAGGGGTTGGGAAGTTGGGGGGTTGATATGTTGTGGGGTTGTTAACCAATGTCATGGAACAGCATGTGTACTACTGTTTCATGGGAGACTATTTGTTCTGTAGGCCTTCACCTGAAGTACAATAAAATATAAAATAAAATAAAAATTGCCCCGCTCCCTTGAGAACCATAGACAGATAATCATGCCATCTGGAATAAAGACAGTTTTACCTCTTTTCCAATTGTGATGCCCTTTATTTCTTTTGCTTGCCTTATTGTACTGGCTAGAATCTCCAGTAGTGTTGAAGAGCAGTGATAAGAGGAAACATTCTTGCCTTGTTCTTGATCTTAAGGGGAAAACATTCCATCATTCACCATTAAGAATGATATTAGCTGAGAGTTTTTCATATGTGCCATTTATCAGGTTCTTTCCTAGTTTACTGAGAGTTTGTATTAGAAATGTATGTTTGGATTTTGCCAAATGCTTTTAATGCATCTATAAGATTGATCTTACGGTTTTCTTTTTTCAACTAATACAGTAAATTACATTGACTGAATTTTGAATGTTTAACCAACCTTGTAACCCTAGAATAAATCCACTTGGTCATGTTTGATTATCTTTTTTATAGATTGTTGGATTTGATTTGAGCCTTGGTGGCGCCGTGGTTAAACGCTCGGCTGCTAACCAAAAGGTCTGCAGTTAAAACCCATCAGCCACTCCGCAAGAGAAAGATGCAGCAGTCGGCTTCTGTAAAGATTTACAGCCTTGGAAACCCCATGGGGCGGTTCTACTCCGTCCTACAGGGCTACTGTGAGTCGGAATTGACTCGACAGCAGTGGGTTTGGTTTTTTGGATTTGATTTGCTAAAACTTATTTAGAAATGTTTTCATCTGTGTTCATGAAGGATATTGGTCTGTAGTTTTCTTTACTGATTTTGGTGTCAATAATGCTGGCCTCAAAGTATGAGTTGGGAAGTATTCCCTTATTTTCAGTTTTCTGAAGAGTTTGTATACAATTGCTATTATTTTTCTTACTTAAATGTTTGGTAGAATTCACCAGTGACATCATTTGGGCCTGTAATTTTACTTGTGGGAAGCAGTAGTATTCAGGTTATCTATTTCTTCCTGAATGAGTTTTGATAGTTTCTATTTGCCAAGGAATTTGTCCATTTCATCTAAATTGTCGGTTGTATTGACAAAGTTGTTCATGATATTTGCTTATTATCCTTATACTATATATATATCCTATACTGATGTCATCTCTCTCATTCCCTACAGTGGTCATTTGTGTCTTCTCTCTTTTATCCCCTGGTCAGTCTGCCTAGAGGTGTGTCCATTTTGGCCTACAAGGACTCCCAGTTCCATCTTCTCAACTCAGTGAGACTTTTGGGCTCTGCCTAAGTTCTCTCTCTCTATGCTGCAGCCTGGTAATTCTTGCTAGGCTGTAAGCTAAAGCAGTTTTACAGTTTGTCTCATTTGTTTGCCCTCTTTCATGGATCCTGTGTTTCCTTATGTACAATATTTGAAAACCATTGTTATATATATATATATATGGCCTTTGTTTTAGCTCTTTCTGGAGAAAAGGTACATATGGACCCTTTTCTTCCATCTCAGTCAGAAGTGAAAGTCCTCAACACTATTTTCTACCTTATCATAATTTATTTTAATGTCAAGCTGGTCCATGGTGCTTGACCACAGAAATTATTTCACTGCTACTTTTGGGCATGAGAGGGAGGTGTAGAGTGCTTCATAACTTGTCATCTCCCAAAGCTGTACTTGGAGGGATTCCAGATGATAGAATTTTGTCCAAATAGCAATATGTTAGGAATAACAATAATACAGCAGGAATCCAAAGGAAAGGGAAAAGGGATAACCAGTCAACTTCTCAGTTGTAAAAACCCAAGACCAGTACTTCTTATATTTTTCTTTTTCACTCAATCTTTAAATCTCAAAATGAAGGGAAGGCATCAGACTTTAGGCTTAGAATGACCAGATTGACTTCATGACAACTTGTCATATCCCACCTTGAGCTCTCTAGAAGAAATACTAGGGGAAGCTCATGATAGTTGGAGGAAGACCTCTCTAACCCTTGAGAATTATCCCCTAGTGTCAAGACAGAAGAATGGAATAAGTGCTTGGACCATTTTTTGGTCTGACCCAGTTTGACATCTCTGATGCTGTTGTCCAATACTCATGTACTTCTCTTTTCTTTGCATTACAGGTTTTCTCTCTCAGCTGGTCTCTGACAAGCCCCTGACTGAATGCATCCATGCTGGTCACTATGCAGCAAGCGTCATAATCAGGCGGACTGGCTGCACCTTCCCTGAGAAGCCAGACTTCCACTAATGGAAAAGCAGGAAACCTAAGCTCAGGAGTACAGACAATGCCTTGATCACTTCCTGAGAATTCCCATATTAATAAAGAAGAAAATGATCTGCCACTTCCTCCTACTATAACAATAATCATTCTTAATTTAGAGGATGCAATAATGCTCAGTAGAATCTTTATTCTCTAAATATCCTAAAAAAATTATGTTTATTTCCATAGTTTGATAATGTCACTTAAATGTCAATTTAACAGTAGTATGATATTTCAATAGAAATTTTTATTTCATTCTCAGTTACTTTGTACATTCATGTATATTTAGCAAATTATCAATTTTTTTACATTTCTGCGTTGAATGCAGTGCAATTTAATAATGTAATCGATTTTTAAAAAGGAATTAATCCTAATGTCAAACTTTCGCCTTTTTTACCAGTATGCTTAATTTAGGAGCGTATCTGTGTGTATATATACATATATATATCTCACACACACATATATGTATGTATCACATATATACATGATAAATGGTTAAATAAAGTACAGAATTGTTTATCTTGCCAAATTATGCCAAATAACCTCTTCAGTGCACACTCAAACGTTTAATAAAGTTTGGATAATTAAATAATTTGCCAAATGTTATGTCATATTACAATATTCAAATCATTATCTTATACTTACTTATAGTACTCTGTAATTTGATACAAATAAAAAGTAAAACTTGGCATATAGGAGTTTTTGTGTCTTTGTCCTGTGCTCAAGAAACTAAGAGGATCATCATTTAATACTGGGCCCCGCAATGAGATTCTAATTTACTGGTGGAAATAGGATAGAAGAACAGCATAACACTCTAAAAAATAACTCAATGGTATTTGAGACCTTTCAGTCACTAAATATGTGTTTTAAGGAAGACAAAATGATATAACAGAACTACTGGAATAGACTTCATTACCTTTATGACCTTGGGCAAATTCCTCAACCTCTTTGAGCCTTAATTACCTTACCTATACAATGGGACAATAACCCCTATCTACAAGATCATTGCAATGATTTGAGAGAAAATAACAAGTGTACAGTGTTTGGTACAATGCTAGTGCATAG
This sequence comes from Dugong dugon, assembly GCA_030035585.1. Classification (NCBI taxonomy): domain Eukaryota; kingdom Metazoa; phylum Chordata; class Mammalia; order Sirenia; family Dugongidae; genus Dugong; species Dugong dugon. Next base: position 15,116,695 of record CM057475.1, on the reverse strand, counting down.
GTACTTAATAAGTAGCATCTGTTTTTATTATTATAATTGTTGCTGAAGAAGAAAAAAGATAATATTTATAAAACTGAACTTGAACTATAGAAAAGAGTTTGGTTTTTGTTCTGCTTGTATTTAGGTAAACTTTAAGGTCTCCTATGCATGCTCATCTTTTTTTAAATTGAACTATAATTCAGATACTATACAATTTATCCTTTTAAAGTGTACAAGTCAATGGTTTTAGTATATTCACAGAATTGTGCAAAATCACCATTATCTAATTCAAGAACATTTTCATCACCCCATAAAGAAACCCAGAAACCCTGGTGGTGTAGTGGTTAAGTGCTACAGCTGCTAACCAAAAGGTCGGCAGTTGGAATCCACCAGGCACTCCTTGGAAACTCTGTGGTGCATTTCTACTCTGTCCTATAGGGTCGCTATGAGTTGGTATCGACTCAACGGCAATGGGTTTGGTTTTTGGTTTTATAAAGAAACCCTGTACCCATTAGCAGTCACTCCGCATCTACATACTCTACCCTCTAGCCCCTAGAAACCAGTAATCTACTTTATGTGTCTATGGATTTACCTATTCTGGAAATTTCATATAAATGGAATCATACATTTATATGAAAAGACCACAGTCTTTTGTTTCAGGCTTCGTTCACTTACCAATGTTTTCAATGTTCATCTGTGCTGTAGCATGTATCAGTACTTCTTTTTTTTTTTTTTTTTTTTTGGTAACAGCTTTATTGAAATATAATTCACATATCATAAAATTCACCTTTTTAAAATGTACAATTCATTGATTTTTAGTATATTGACAAAGATGTGTAATCATCATCATTATCTAATTTAAGAATATTTTCATTACCCCAAAAAGAAACCTTGTATCTCCCAATTCTCCCCTCTTGCCATCCCCTGGCAACTATTAATCTATTTTCTATCTCTATAGGTTTGTTTATTCTGGACATTTCATATAAATGGAATCATATAATGTGAGTCTTTTGTGACTTGCTTCTTTTACTTAGCATAATGTTTTGAAGTTTATTCACATTGTAGCATCTATCAGAACTTCATTCCTTTTTATTGCCAAATAATATTCCATTGCATGGATATACCACATTTTGTTTATCCATGTATAAACACTTGGGTTGTTTCTATTTTTTGATAGTATGAATAATGCTGCTATGAACATCATGTTCAAGTTTTTGTATGGACATTATGTTTTCTGTTTTCTTGGGTATAAATCAAAGAGTGGAATTGCTGGGTTTTGTAGTAACTCTAGGAGTTCCAGGGTGGTACAAATTGTTAAGTGTTTGGCTCCTCACCAAAAGATTGGCAGCTCTAATCCACCCAGAGTCACCTCACAAGAAATGCCTGGTGATCTACTTCCAAAGGTCACAGCCATGGAAAACCCTATGGAACACAGTTCTGCTCTGAAACACATGGGATAACCATGTGTCAGAATCAGCTCAATGGCAACTGGTTTGGTTTGGTTTTGGTTTTATGGTAAGTCTATGTTTAACGTTTTGAGAAACTGCCAAACTTTTCCATAGCAGCTGCACCATTTTACATTCCCACAGCAATGGATAAGGATTCCTACTTCACTACATTCTTGCCAACACTTGTTACTACCTTTTTTTGTGTGTGTGTAGCTTGCAAATTGTCTTGGTGTGAAAGGAGACCTGGCGGTGCAGTGGGTAAGCGCTTGGCTTCTAACCAAAAGGTCAGCAGTTCAAACCCACAAGTCGCTTTGCAGGAGAAAGATGTGGCAGTCAGTTTTCACAAAGATTACAGCCTTGGAAGCCCTGTGTGGGCACTTCTACTCTGTTCTATACGGTCGCAATGAGTTGGAATCAACTCGATGGCAACGGGTTTGGTTTTTTGATTTAGTAGTTATGAAGTGATATTTCATTGTGGTTTTTATTTACATTTCCCTAATGATGAATGGGAGCGCTGGTGGCACAGTGGTTAAGAGCTTGGCGGCTAACCAAAAGGCTGGCAGTTCGAATCCACCAGCCACTTCTTGGAAACCCTATGGGGCACTTCTACTCTGTCCTATAGGGTCGCTATGAGAATCGACTCAACGGCAACAGGGCAACAGGAAATGATGAATGATGTTGAGCATCTTTTGATGTACTTGTTGGACATTTACATATCTTTGGAGAAATGTCTATTCAGACTCTTTGCCCATTTTTTAATTAGGTTGCCTTTTTATTGTTAACTTATAAGCATTCTTCATGTATTCTGGATACAAGTTCCTTATCAGATATATGATTTGCAAATATTTTCCCCTATTCAGTATGTATTTTCTCTTTCTTGATGGCATCCTTTGAAACACAAAAGTTTTTCATTTTGCTAAAGTCCAATTTATCTGTTTTTCCTTTGTCACATGTGCTTTTGGTGTCAGATTTTTATAATTTTAGCTCTTACATTTAAGTCTTTGATCCATTTTATTTTTTATATGCTGTGATGTCAGGGTCTAAATTAATTCTCTTACGTGTGGATATCCAGCTGTCCCAGCACCTTGTTGAAAAGACTTTTCTCTCCCCCATTGTATTGTCTTGACACCTTGATCAAAAATCAATTGACCATAAGTGGAAAGTTTTATTTCTGGACTCCCAATTCTCTTCCATTGTTCTCTATGTCTATCCTTTTGTCAGTCCAGACTGTCTCGATAACTAGTTTTGTAGTAGTTTTGAAATCAGAAAGTGTGAGTTCTCCAACGTTGTCCCTCAAGGACAATTAGTTTAAGAGCTATGGTATCTTTATCTCATGAAAATTACTACGGAATGTCTTACTCTTAGATAAGTAGGAGAGATAAGTAGGAGGAATACTGACAAACTTTCCCTACTTTTTTTTTTTTTTGAGAAAATCTTTCACACCAAGACTATTTGCAAGCATCACTCACCAGCTAGGCTATTCTGACAGTCGCTATTTATAAGAGATTCCAAAGTGTGCTATTTGGTAGTATTTAGCATGCATACAGATCACATGTAATATTCCTATAATAAAAAATAGTCATTGAGATATGTGTATATTTGCCCTTGAATAGTGGCATACTTTTTTTGTAAGCACAAAAGGAAAAGTAATAACTAGTCTGGCCGACAAGGGCTCAGGAAACCTGCCTCTGACTTGCCGTTAGGCATTCCCTTCTGTGGCCTTTTGGAATGTAGGTAACCTGGTCCCACTTCATAGCGTCTTTGTAAAAGGTATTTGAAGGAGGACATGTAGTATGGGTGAAATCTAATGAAGTTGTTAGAAGACTTACGTCCTGGCACCAACTCAGTTTCAAATAGTTGTGTGACCCTTTGATTCTGTGTACTTCACAGGGTGTAGATACTTAAGTTGTGACATCTAAAGTATAGTTATATTGTGGACCAGTAATTTTAACTAGGTTGCCACCTAATATATGTGAGAAGGAGGTTCTTACCTGAGGAGTAAGCCAGAAAGGTAGAAGCCATTCATTTGTGTGTCACAGTTAGGCAAATGAAGTGGGCACAGGCAACTGATGCCTAGGTGATCTGGAGAGTTAGAACATTAAGGTAAGCCTAGTCTCAGTAAGTGATCCGGGTTGCCAGAAAACTGCTTCCATAGGGTGGAAAAGAGGATAGTACCAACCATTTGTACTACTCACCTGTCAGTTTGTCATACTGTGCTGGCTTGCGTATTGCTGTGATGCTGGAAGCTATGCCACAGGTATTTCAAATGCCAGCAGGTTTCAGAGGACCTTCCAGACTAAGACAGACTGGGAAGAAGGACCTGGTGATCTAAAGAAAAAATTGGCCAGTGAAAACCTTATGAATGGCAACGGAACACTGGTATAGTGCCAGAACATGAGCCCCTCAAGTTGGAAGGCACTCAAAATACAACTGGGGAAGAGCTGCCTCCTTAAAGTAGAGTCGACCTTAATGACATGGATAGAGTAAAGCTTTCGGGAGCTTCATTTGTTGACGTGGCATGATTCAAAATGAGGAGAAACAGCTGCAAACATCCATTGTTTCATTCTGTTGTACATAGGGCTGCTGTGAGTTGGAACTGACTTGATGGCACCTAACTGCAGCAACAACAGCCAACCGTTTGGTGTCAGACTGGGTGGCAGAATATTAATATAGCAGAGTAGGAAGAAAGATAAAAGAGCAAGAGTGGCTATTGTGTTCTTTTAATTCTTACATTGATCTTCATATATACCCTTAAGTATAGACTCAGAAAAGAGTAAGCCTTCTTTTCAAATCAGGGTGAGGGAAACACATTCTATACTTTAAATAAAGTCTAAGCACTGTTGGCTAAAAGCTATTTTTCTTACCCAATTTTGTGAAGCAAGTACTGTATTGTGCTTTTTAACCTTTCAAAATATAGAGATGTAAAGATTGTCTTAGACAAAAGCCTACAAAGGAAGCATGTCTAAAAATATCACTAGTATTAAAATATAAAAATATGCACTTATTCATTTCTATTACTCCATCACCCTAAAAAAAAATTGTCCATTTAATAAAATTTCCCCTGGGTAAAACAAATTGAAAATTGTCTTAGTCTGGGTTCTCTGTGTTGTTGTTGTTAGGTGGCTGTCGAGTCGGTTCCGACTCATAGCGACCCTATGTACAACAGAACAAAAATACTGCTGGGTCCTGCGCCAGGCCCACAATCATTATTATGCTTGAACCCATTGTTGCAGCCACTGTGTCAATCCATCTCGTTGAGGGTCTTCCTCTTTTTCACTGACCCTCTACTTTACCAAGCATAACGTCCTTCTCCAGGGACTGATCCCTCCTGACAACATGTCCAAAGTGTGTAAGATGTAGTCTCACCATCCATGCTTCTAAGGAGCACTCTGGTTGTACTTCTTCCAAGACAGATTTGCTCATTCTTTTGGCAGTCCATGGTATAGTCAATATTCTTCACCAACATCACAATTCAAAGGTGTCAGTTCTTCTTCTGTCTTCCTTATTCATTGTCCAGCTTTCACATGCATATGAGGTGATTGAAAATACCATGGCTTGGGTCAGGTGCACCTTAGTCTTCAAGGTGACAACTTTATGTTTCAACATTTTAAAGAGGTCTTTTGCAGCAGATTTGCCCAATGCTATGCGTCTTTTGATTTCCTGACTGCTGCCTCCCCATTGGGTGTTGATTGTGAATCCAAGTAAAATGAAATCCTTGACAACTTCAATCTTTTCTCCATCATGAGGTTGCTTATTGGTCCAATTTTGAGGATTTTTGTTTTCTTTATGCTGAGGTGTAATCCATACTGAAGGCTGTGGTCTTTGATCTTCATCAGTAAGTGCTTCAAGTCCTCTTCACTTTCAGCAAGCAAGGTTGTGTCATCTGCATATTGCAGGTTGTTAATGAGTCTTCCTCCAATCCAGATGCCCCGTTCTTCTTTATATAATGAAGCTTCTAGGATTATTTGCTCAGCATACAGATTGAATATGTATGGTGAAAGGATACAACCCTGACGCACACCTTACCTGACTTTAAACCACACAGTATCTTCTTGTTCTGTCCGAACAACTGCCTCTTGATCTACGTATAGGTTCCTCATGAGCACAGTTAAGTGTTCTGGAATTCCCATTCTTCGCAGTGTTACTCATAATTTGTTATGATCCACACAGTCAAATGCCTCTGCATAGTCAACAAAACACAGGTAAACATCTTTCTGGTATTCTCTGCTTTCAGCCAGGATCCATCTGACATCAGCAATGATATCCCTGGTTCCATGTCCTCTTCTGGATCCAGCCTAAATTTCTGGCAGTTCCCTGTTGATATACTGCTGCAGCCACTTTAGAATGATTTTCAGCAAAATTTTACTTGCATGTGATATTAATGATATTGTTCGATAATTTCTGCTTTTGGTTGGATCACCTTTCCTGGGAATAGGTATGAATATAAATCTCTTCCAGTCAGTTGGCCAGGTAGCTGTCTTCCAAATTGCATGGCATAGATGAGGGAGCACTTCCAGGGCTGCATCTGTTTGTTGAAACATCTCAATTGGTATTCCATCAATTCCTGGAGCCTTGTTTTTCACCAATGCCTTCAGTGCAGCTTGGACTTCTTCCTTCAGTACCATCGGTTCCTGATCATATGCTACCTCTTGGGTTCTCCAGAGGTGCAAAAACAGTAAAACATATATATAAATATACAGAGAGAGGTTTACTTCAAGGAAATGGTTCATGCTATTGTGGGGGCTGGCAAGTCCCAAATCTGTGGGTCAGGTAGCAGGCTGAAGGCTTCTGGTGGCTCAAGTGGTTGCAGGGGCTAACGGACCTAAAATCTGCAAATCAGTCGGCAAGCTGGAGGCATCTGCTGGCTCATGCGGTTGTGGGGGTTGGCGAATCCAAAACCTGCAGGTAAGGAGGTAGGCTGAAGGCTTTTGCAGGTTAATGTCCCAAAAATCAGAGGTCAGACAATGAGAAGAGTTTAGGGTCAAGAGAGAAAGTAAGCTTTGGCAGAACATCCATTTTTATGCTGGAGGCAGGCCACACCCTCAAAGAAACTCGCCTTTCAACTGACTAACTGCTCACATCAGATCATAAAATGGAGGGTGATTACATAGGGGCTGTCAAATCACTGACACATAACATTAACCATCACAAAATGTAAACAATTTCTTTGTGACTGAGTTCTCTGTTCAAGTCCTTGATTTTGTGTCACCCTTGGACAAGTTCCTGAACTGCTCTTAGTTTTCTCAGCTATAAAATTAAATAGTGAAACAAATTTAAATATAAAGTAGTTTGCCCTTGAATCGTGGCATTTCACAAAGGCACCAAAGAAACCTAATGGGGAAAAGAAAGTCTTTTCAACAGATGGTGCCATAACACCTTGATATCCATATAGGGAAAAAATGAACATTTTACCTTACCTCACACCATATACAAAAATTAATTTGAGATAGATCACGGTTGTAAACATAAAAGCTAAAACTATAAAGCTTCTAGAAGAAAACACAGAGTAATATTTTCAAAATTTAGGGGTCAGTAAATTTTCTTAGGACCAAGAGACCACTAACCATAAAAGAAAAAATATTGATAAATTGAACTCCAAAAATGTTAATTTTTGTTCATCAAAAGACACCATTAAGAACGTGAATAAACAAGCCACAGGCTGGGATAAAACATTTACATGTATGTCTGACAAGGAGCCCTGGCAGCACAGTGGTTAAACATTCGGCTGATAGCCTAAAGGTCAGCAGTTCAAATCCACCAGCCCCTCCTTGGAAACCATATGTGGCAGTCCTACTCTGTCCTGTAGGGTCACTATGAGTCAGAATTGACTCGATGTCAGTGGGTTTGGGTTTGGTGATGTCTGACAAAGACCGTATATCCAGAATATATTAAAAACTCCTATAACTCAATAACATAAAAACAAACGGATATCTTAAAAAAAGAAGACATGTGAATGGTCAGTAAGCACATGAAAAAGTATTCAACATATTAGTCCGAGAGAAATGAGCATTAAAACCACAATAAGATGCTACTGTACAAAAATTACTAAAAGGACTGACAACACCTAATTTTAGAGAGAATGTGGAGCAACATTGCTGGTGGAGGAGTAAAATAGAACGACCATTTTGGAAAAAAGCCTGGAAATTTCTTAAAAAGTTATACGTATACCTACATATTTGATCTGGCCATTCCACTCCTGGGTATCTACTCAAGAGGAATGAAAGCATGTGTCCACGAAAAGATACGCATTAAACTATTTATAGTGATTTTATTGTAAACAGGGAACCTGGAAACAGGGTGGTTGTCCATCAGCAGGAGAACGAAATAGTCAACAATGGAAGACTATTCAGCAAGAAAAACAAATTAACTCCCAGTATACACAGCATGGATCAATCTTAAAAACATTTTACTGAGTGAAGGGAGCCAGATAGAAAGGGCAAACTGTATGGTTCCATTTATATGAAGTTCTAGAACAGGCAAAACCAACCTCTGGTGAACAGTGGTTGCCTTTATGGGAGAGGGGAGAAGTGGAAACTGGGAAGAACTTTCTGAGCTGATGGTGATGACAGGGGTTTGGGTTACACGAGTGTGTGCATTTGTCAAAACTCAGGGAATGGTCCACTCAAGTTGTACGATTTCACTGTATTTCAATTTTATCTCAAAAAAAATAAAAATAAAAATAAACAAATACTGACCTTTAAACGTTAGTTAACGATATGCACGCTGACAGAGATGAAGTGTACTAATGCCTTCAACTTACTGTGAAATGCATCAGAAGACTAGATGGATTGATTAATGCAGACAGGGAAGGATAGATAAGTGATTAAAGCAAGTATGTTTTGTTATTTGCTGTCGATCTGGCTCCTCATAGCCACCTTAAATATAACAGAACGAAACATTGCCCGGTCGTGCGCCAGCCATCCTCACAATCATTGGTGTTTGCGTTCATTGTTGTGGCTATTGTGTAGTGCTTTCCAACCCAGGGGGCTCATCTCCCAGCACTGTATCAGACAATATTCTGTTGCGATCCATAGGGTTTTCATTGGCTGATTTTTGGAAGTAGATCACCAGGCCTTTCTTCGTATTCTGTCTTTGTCTGGAAGCTCCACTGAAACTGTCCGCCATGGGTGACCCAGCTGGTATTTGAAATACCAGTGGCATAGCTTCCAGCATCATAGCAACATGCAAGCCCCCACAGTACAACAAACTGACAGACGGGTGGTGGAAAGCAAATAAAGCAAAGTGTAAACTGAAGACTCTAGGCAGCAGATACACGGATGTTCACAGTATAGTTTTTTCAACATTTCTGTATGTTTGAAAACCTATTAAACTTGATTGATAGCAGCACCTCATGAAGAAGCTAAAATAGCAGATAATACAAAAGCATATATATGATTTACTTCAGAATGTAATCCTATACATGAACTCCATGACAAAATTAGCCAATCTCTGAAGCATCTCATAACATGGATGAAACTGGAGGACATTATGCTGAGTGAAATAAGTCAATCACAAAACAACAAATATCGTATGAGACCTCTATTGTAAAAACCCATGAAAAAGTTCACACACAAAATGTAACAATCTTTGTTGGTTACCAGGGATGGGGGGTGGGGGGCGGAAATACTAAATAGGCAATAGATAAGTGGTATCTTGGGTGAAGGGTGAGACAGTACACAATACAGGGGTAACTAGCACAACTTGTGCAAGGAAAGGTCATGGAAGCCCCACAGACACATTCAATCTCCCGGAGGGACTGAATTGCTGGGTGGAGGGCTGTGGGGACCATGGTCTCAGGGAACATCTAGCTCAATTGGCATAACACAGTTTATAAAGACAATGTTCTACATTCTACCGTGGTGAGTAGTATCTGGGGTCTTAAAAGCCTGTGAGAGGCCATCTAAGATACTCCACTGGTCTCATCCCTTTGGGAGCAAAGGAGAATGAAGAGAACAGGATACAAGGAAAAGATTAGTCCAAAGGACTAATGGACCACAGCTATCAAGGCCTCCACCGGACCGAGTCCAGTACAGCTAGATGGTGCCCGGCTACCACCACTGACTGCTCTGACCAGGATCACAACAGAGGGCTCTGGACAGAGCTGGAGAAGGATGTAGAACATAATTCTAACTCACAAAAAAAAGACCAGGTTTACTGGTCTAAAGGAGACTGGAGAAACCCCGAGAGTATGGCCCCCAGACACCCTTTTAGCTCAGTGGTGAAGGTATCTCCGAGGTTCACTGTTCAGCCTGGGAATGGACAGCCCCGTAAAACCAAATGGGACTAATGAGGTACAGGAGTCCAGTGACAAGGGCCAGAAGGCAGAAGGGGACAAGGAAGCTGGTGATAGGGAACCCAAGGTTGAGTAAGGATATTGTTGATGTGTTGTGAGATTGTTAACCATTGTCATAGGGCAACATGTGTAGTAACTGTTAAATGAGAAACTATTTTGTTCTGTAAGCCTTCATCTTAAGTGAGAATAGCAGCACAATTGGAAGAGCATAGTCAATGTCACTGAACTGTGCATGTAAAAATTTTTGAAATGGTGTATCTTTGGCTATGTGTATTTTCACCAAAAAAAAAAAAGGTTGAGAAGTTAGAGGGTCGACATGTTGTGGGGTTGTTAACCAATGTCATAAAACAATGTGTGTACTACTGTTTCATGAGAAACTATTTGTTCTGTAAGCCTTCACCTGAAGTACAATAAAAAAAAAAAAATTAACCAATCTCAAGCAGGATCAAGGTTTCTTGAAGCTACCACCATCTCCCCAGCACCTTTTCTGAGTTTGCAATGCCCTCCCCTATCCCCTAGTCCAAATGGCAGTTGGGGTACTCATGAACCACCCCTACAAACATCAACCAGACCTACCCCCACCCTGACCCCTAAACCCACTGCAATCTGCTTCTGCCTCCTCCGAAGCATCTCTTTCTCTGGTCATGAGAAAATCTCTAATTGTCAAATCTAATCGCTAGCTTCCAGTCCCTGCCTTCTCTCATCTTTTCCTAGCACCTGACTGGGAGGACCACATCTTGAAACTCTTCTTTATTCCCTTGGCTTTCATGCAATCACTTTTTCCTTCTCTGGCCTCCATTATGGCCCCTTCTTAATCTGCTTTAGGAACACCTCTTCAATTTTTAAATGTTAGGGAGTCTCTGCCCCCGTGAGCCCTTGTTCTTCTGTAGGCATGTGCTTCGTCATTACTTTGACTCCCACGGCTTCAGCTATTACCTAATTATTCTCAAGTCTCTGTTTCTAACCCTGATCCCCTTCCAACCTTTAGGCCCGCTATCTGTAGGTAAGCCTCTTAGGATATTCTGCAGACACATGTCAAAACAAAACTTACGTTCTATTGGACACCCAGGCCCAGTCTCTTCCTCTTCCTTTTCCTATCTCCATTAATAGAAAGAATTCTTCCTGACTTTTGTTCTCCTTACTGATGTATCTAATTGAGCACCAAGTTTTATCATCTCTACCTTGTAAATACCTCTTAAATCTCTTTCTCACTTCACCATTCCCTCAGGTGTAATTTAGACCTTCATAATTTCTAATTTCTCCAACTCTCATTCTTCCGGTTCAGGAGGGAAAGCCGTGGGGTTGCCTTCCTAAAGCAGAAACAGAATCACATTTCCAGCTCTGTTTAAGTTCCTAGACCATCCACCCCTTAACCACTTTAACAGCTTTTCCTGCTGCCTTTCTCTACCTGGATCACTGTTTTCCCTCTTTAAACGCCCGGTTCAAAAGTGAGGTCCTTATAAAACCTTCTTTAAACCTCCCAGGCAGTTAGTTGCTGCTCCTTCCTTTTTCTCTTTGCATGTCTCCTTACTGTAGTTCATACAATCATATTGCACCATATAATTGTTGATGTCTCTGTCTTCTTCTAAGGCAGGATTATTCTACTGCCACAGAGTAGATATTGAATACCATGTTTGATCAGTGAAGTCCTTTCTCATTTCTCCAGATCTCTGCAGTGAGTTAGAGGCTTACAGATGGCACAGCCACCAATGATTTTAGCTCCCAGGACAGCTATAATTGTTCATATTGCCTGGCTACACTTCTGCTCACATTCTCCAGACTGGAACCCTTGCTTCTTCCCTGTTAGCTCTATTCCTGGAAGTCTGTACCCTAAGTGGGCAAGAGAAAAGGGCACCCACGTTGCCATAGCTAGACGACCTTCTCTGCCCCACCCCATTCACATAATCTTCATCCACATAGATGAAATGTGATTATGTGGTATATTGTAAGCTGTTATCCTTGGTGACTTTGATCCTATCTCAACTAAGAAAAAAAGCTGTAGTGTAGGGAACTTGGAATTTGAGGACATGAGCTCTAGACTAAGTCCTGCACTAACTAGCTAAACCAAAAAACCAAACCCGCCGCCGTTGAGTCGACTCCGACTCATAGAGACCCTTTAGGTCAGAGTAGAACTGCCCCATAGGGTTTCCAAGGAGTGGCTGATGGATTTGAACTGCCAACCTTTTGGTCAGCAGCCAAACACTTAACCACTGCACCACCATGGCTCCACTAACTAGCTAAAAACACCAAAAACCAAACCCGTTACTGTTGAGTCAATTCCGACTCATAGTGACCCTATAGTAAGGGTCAAATCATTCCACCACTTTGAACTTCACCTTCTCCTCTTTAAAATGGGTTGGTGTGAGACATTTGTAAAGACTTAGCAAAGTGTCTAATATGCTGCCATTCATTCCTTTATTCATTCATTCAGCCAGCATTCACTGACTTCTTGCTAAGTGTCAGTGTGCTAGGTGCAGGTACACAGCATTCAGTAAAAGATACGAGTTTATTTTCTTGTGTGTTTTGGATTTTTTTATTTTTTAATATTCTGTAGAGTGCAGTTTCCTCCTCTACCCTGTCCTTCCTTGACCAAAATAATTTTTCCCTGAATTCTTCCTTTAAAGTCTGCCCAGCATGGTAGTCAACAACATGGGCTTTGGAGTCAGATTTCCAAGGTTTGAATCCTGGCTCTGCCACTTTCTAGCTGTGAGAACTTGTGTGAGTTGCTTAACTTTTTGGTACTTCACTTTCCATAAAAGTCAGGAAAGGTAAGGGGGATGGTGCTTAAGTTTAAAAATTGGAAGATACATTCATGGATATGGATATAAATAAAAACGTTTTGAGAGAGGTTAGTTTAGAAGGATTACATCACAGATTGGGGCTGACGTTACACTCTGCAGCAAGCATGGAACTGGCCTGATACATTTAGCTACAGTTGTATGAATTCAGAAAGACACAGAGGATGAAGACAAGAAGTGGGAGATATTGGACACCCATTTTGCCAGATGTCTGCAGCACCTGAGGGGATTCTCTGAGAAAGGAACAGCAATGGTGCTGCTTTTGGCCAATATGCTTGAAATCACTAGAATTTTCTACTCCCTTGTACAAAGCCAATCACTCATCCCGTGTCACAGCATTGGACCAGTCCTGCACTCACCAGGAGCACTGCACAGCCTTAGGATTAGGAATGCCTGGCATCCGCACTAGAAAAAGAAGCAGGTCCTTTCAAGAAATAAATATACAGTGCCACCATTCACCCTCGAGGGGATGGGATCAAAACAAGAAAGGCATTTCTTTTCATCTAGCTTGTTATTGTTGGATGTATCTCCATTCTATCTTGTCACTCCAATCCCATTTCTACACATTCTTGCAAAAGTCTAAGGGTCAGGAAACCTGGGGACTTTTCTCAGTTCTTGTCTTCTTGTCTGAAGTTTGTTAAGGTATAAGAATGTTACACGTAACAGAAAATAACAAATGTTGGGGAGGCTGTGGGGAGATTGGAACTTTTTTGCACTTCTGGTGGGAATACAAAATGATACCACCATTTTGGAAAACCATAGGGCACTTCATTAGAAATCTAGAAATAGAAATACCGTATGATCCAGCAATCCCTCTCCTAGGAATATGTCCTAGAGAAATAAGAGTCATCACACGAATAGACATATGCACATGCATGTTCATTGCAGCATTGTTCACAATAGCAAAAAGAGGGAAACAACCTAGATGCCCATCAACAGATGAATGGATAAACAAATTACAGTACATACACACGGTGGAATACTATGAAATGTTAAAGAACAATGATGAATCTGGAAATCATCTCACAAAATGGATGAATATGGAGGGCATCATGCTGAGTGAAATAAGTCAATCACAAAAGGACAAATATTGTATGAGACCACTACTATAAAAATTCATGAGAAGGTTTACACACAAAAAGAAACAATCTTTGATGATTACAAGGGAGGGGAGGAGTCTGGATGGAAAAACACGAAACAGACAATAGACAAGTGGTAACTTTGGTGAAGAGTAAGATAGTACACAATACTAGGGTAGCCAGCACAACTTGTACAAGGAAAGTCATGGAAGTTCCTTAGACACATCCTGAGGGACCACATTGCTGGGCTGAGGGCTGTGGGGATCACGGTCTTGGGGAACATCTAGCTCAATTAGCATAACATAGTTTATAAAGAAAATGTTCTACGTTCTATTTTGGTGAGTAGCGCCTAGGGTCTTAAAAGCCTGTGAGCGACCATCTAAGATACTCCACTGGTCTCACCCCGTCGGGAGCAAAGGAGAATGAAGAAAACCAAAGACACAGGGGAAAATTTAATCCAAAGACTAAGGGACCACAACTACCACAGACTCCACCAGACTGAGTCCAGTACAACCAGATGGTGCCCAGCTACCACCACTGACTGCTCTGACATGGATCGCAATAGACGGTCCCGGACAGAGATGGAGAAAAATGTAGAATAAAATTCTAAGTCACAAAAAAGACCAGACTTACTGGCCTGACAGAGACTGGAGAAATCCCAAGAGTATGGCCCCTGGACACCCTTTTGGCTCAGTAATGAAGTCACTCCTGAGGTTCACCTTTCAGCCAAAGATTAGACAGCCCCGTAAAACAAAACGAGACCAATGGGGCACAAGAGTCCAGGGACAAGGACCAGAAGACAGGTGGGGACAGGAAAGCTGGAAATATAGAAGCGAAGGTCAAGAAGGGAGAGTGCTGACATGTCATGGTGTTGTTAATATGTATACTAACTGTTTAATGAGAAGATAGTTTGTTCTGTAAACCTTCATCTAAAGTACAATTTAAAAAAAAAAGAATATTACACGTAATTCCAGTGCTACATAAACTATAGAAATAATGGCAAGTGTTCCTATTTATGTCACAAACCTGACATAACCCTTCTACCAAAGCCAGGCACATATAAGACACACAGACACACAACATAGGCCACATCAGACCAGTCTCACTTAGGGTATTTATATGGAATTTATAAAGACACATTTTAAATAGAATAATAGCAAACCTAATCCATCAGTACGGTATATTAAAATAGCAAGAGTCCATGCCTAAGCAGTGTTTGTTCCAGAAATGCAAAGATGGTCAGTATTTTAGAATCTATTAATGTTATATATAAACTGGGTCTCTGTCACCCGCTAGTGTAGTACTGGCACTGTGCCTGGCACACAGGAGAAATAAGTGTTTGTAGAGTGACTATCAATAATGTTTGAAAATAAAGTGAGGAAAAAAAACTCATTCAAATATATATATTTCCAAAAATAAACTTAACAAAAAGTATGTAAGATTTATATGTATGATCTATATGAAAGACAGAGTAAAATTTTACCAAGGTAAAGAAAAGAAAATAAATGAGAGACATGTCACTTCTGTGAATAGGAAAAAGCAGTATTATATAAAAATGTCAGTTCTTCTCAAAGTAATTTATAAATGTAGAGCAGACTCCATTAAACTCTCAAAAAAATTCTGGAAAAGGTGAGTCAATAAATTTTTTAAAAAACAGAAATATGAGGGGATAGTTGTAGAATTAAGTATTAAAATCTATTATAAAGCTACAATAATTAAAACAGCAAGGTTGGGCACAGATTAGACAGATTGGTAAAATAAAATTAAAAACCTTAAGACAGACTCAAGTATCTTCAACTATTTAGTATATGATAAAGGCAGCATTTAAAATCAGAGGTGGAAAATATTATTCAAGCAAATTGTCTGGGATAGTTGGTTTCTGTTTGGAAAAATTAAATTAGAGTCCCCAGAGATGCCAATCATCAAGGTAAAGTTCCAAATAAATTAGTTTTTTAAAACATCTTATACAAAATAACTAGAAAATATATAGGAAGTACTTACATAATCTTGAATGGTAAAGGTTTTTCAAAGTATAATACCTAAAGCAAAATCCTTAAAGGAAAAAAATTTTTTAAAAAATGCATAGATTTGCCTACATAAAAATTTAAAACATGCCTAAAAATAAATTGAAAAGGCAAATCACAAACAGGGATAAAATACTGGCAGACAGACAAAGGGATAATACCTTTAATTTAGAAAACATTCTTGCGAAGCAGAAAGACATACATCTCATCAGAAAAATTAGTAAAAGGCAATTCACAAAAGAAGAATACAAATGAAAAAATGAAATGTTTATCCTCACTAAGGCACACCGAAATGCAAATCAAAACAAGAAGTTACCTTTTTTTAACTTGCCAAGTTGGCAATGATTTAAGGAATGATAATACAAGTACTGGGAAGCAAGGACTTCATACAGAAGCAAGCTGTTAAAAGGCTTAAAAATATGACCTGAAAATGCTATATCTCAGATTTATTCTGAAGAAAAGATCAAGTGATGTATGTAAAAAGATTTATATCTATGGATGTTTATCACAGAATTCTTTAAAATATTCTTAATAGAAATAATTTAAATGTTCTGCACTAGAGGACTGTGTTTGGTGGCACAGTGGTTAAGAGTCCGGCTGCTAACCAAAATGTTGGCAGTTCACATCCACCAGCCTCTGCTTGGAAACCCTGTGGGGCAGTTCTACTCTGCCCTGTAGGGTCGCCAGGAGCTGGAATTGACTTGACGGAAATGGGTTTGGTTGGTTTTTGGTTAGTAAGTTATAGGAGCCCTGGCGTGGCAATGGTTAAGTGTTTGGCTGCTAACGAGAAGGACAGCAGTTCAAATCCACCAGCCGCTCCTTGGAAAACCTGTGGGACAGTTCTACTCTATCCAATAGGGTCACTATTAGCTGGAATTGACTCAATCCCAACAGGTTTGGGGTTTTTTTTTTTTTGGTAAGTTATGGTCCATGTATAAATCATGTTGACGGATAAACAAAAAATATATATATGTGTATATATATGTGTGTGTATTATTCAGCCATAAATAGAAATGAAATTCTGATACATGCTACAACATAGCTGAAACTTGAAAACATTATGCTGAGTGAAGTAAGTTAGATACAAAAGGACAAATATTGTACGATCTCCCCCCACAAAAAACCTGTTACTGTGCAGTTAATTCCAACTCATAGCAACCCTAGAGGACAGAGTAGAACTGCCTCACAGGGTTTCCAAGGAGTGGCTGGTGGATTCAAACTGCCGATCTTTTGGTTAGCAGCCATACCTCTTAACCATCATGCCACCAGGGCTCCATTAGAGGATCCAACTTACATGACTATCTAGAATAGATAAAGGTATGGAGACCAAAGTTTATTGCTGACTGCCAGAGGCAGGTGGGAGAGGGAAACAGGGAGTTATTGCTTAATGGGTACAGAGTATCTGTTAAGGGTGATAAAAAAAAAATTGGAAATGGATAGTGGTGATGGTTGCACAACATGGTGAATGCAATTAATGTTCCTGAATTGATTGAAATGACAGATGTTTTGTTATACAGTAAAACCTGCAAAAGCCTGAACCAGTGTAAGGTGGAAACCTGTCAGAGAAGGAAAACTCAAATATTTCCCACTAAAAAAAGCAATTGAAAAGTGGTAAGAAGGCACCCTGTAAAAGGCATAAAATTTGGGAGACCTGGAAAACAAGGCAGTCACTTCTAGTCCCAGCTCTCACAGGTTTCACTGTCTACAGTTAATCACAATAAAAAAAAATTTTTTAAATGTATGATGTTTTTTATGCGGTGACTTTATAGCCATCTGCTATAACAGAAATACCACAAGTGGATAGCTTTAACAAAGAGAAATTTATTCTCTCACAGTTTAGGAGGCTAGAAGTCCAAATTCAGGGTGCCAGCTCCAGGGGAAGGCTTTCTCTGCTGGCTCTGGGGGAAGGTCCTTGTTATCAATCTTCCCCAGGTCTAGGAACTTCTCAGCACAGGAACCCCAGGTCCAAAGGACGTGCTATTCTCCTGGCTCTTGTTTCTTGGTTGTATGAGGTCCCCCTGTCTCTCTGCTCACTTCTCTCTTTTATATCTCAAAAGAGATTGATTTAAGACATAACCTAATCTTGTAGATTGGGCCCTGCCTCGTTAACATAACTGCCTCTGATCCTGCCTTATTAACATCATAGAGGTAGGATTTATGATACACAGGAAAATCACATCAGATAACAAAATGCTGGACAATCACACAATACTGGGAATCATGGCCTCGCCAAGTTGACACATATTTGGTGGTGGGGGGGGACACAATTTAATCCATGATATCATCTCTACATGGTCCATCTCAAAATATCCTTCACTCATTCAACACTTTCTGAGCACCTAGTACGTGCTAAGCCCTGCTCAAGTCCTAAGGGTAATGATGTCGTGGGCTGTGTTGCACTGTGGATGGATGACTTAGTCTCACCTCCCAGTGGGCACCTCTGTAGGTTCCCAGTGCTCTGGAGAGGCTGGCTCTTGTCTTAGTCACACATAAGAGCCCCTGGTCTTAGCTCCTGGAGAATCAGGCATTTCTGGGCTCTGCCTGCCACTTACCAACTGTGTGACCCTCGGCAACTTACACTGTGACTGTATTTCAACTTCCTCCTCTATAAAATGAAAGAGAGATTTTTTTTTTTTTTTTTAACTCCAAGCAGAAAGAAATTGTGACCCAGAACACACACAGACACACACAACTGAAAGAAATGTTTCACGAATGCCAAGGCCACTGCCAACTCTGAAAATTTCTTTTTTCTACTGGAAAAGAATCTGGACAGGATGCAAAAACCCTGATTGTTGGTGGCTGTCAGTTTTATGGGATCTTAGGCAAATTACTTCACCTCTTCATGCCCCCCACCTTCTCTAGGAAGTCAGATGCCTGGCCTAGATGATCTCTGAAGTCTTTCTTTCCTTTCGTTCTTTTTCTTCCTTCTCTCCTTCCTTTGTTCCTTCCCTTTGTGCTTTAGGTGAAGGTTTACATGGCAAATTAGTTTCTCATTCACAAATTTATACACAAATAGTTTCATGACATTGGCTGCAATCCCTGCAACCTGTCAGTACTCTCCCCCTTTCCACCTCGTTTCCCTTTGTCCAGTTTTCCTGTCCCTTCCTGCCTTCTCATCTTTGCTTTTGGGCAGATTTGGTCTCGTATACTTGACTGAACGAAGAAGCACGTTCCTCAGTGTGTTACTGTTTGTTTTACAGGCCTGGCTAATCTTTGGTTGAAAGGTGAGCTTCGGGAGTGGCTTCAGTTCTGAGTTAGAAGGGTGTCTTGGGGCAAAAGTCTTTGGGGTTCCTCCAGACTCTGTCAGACCAGTAAGTCTGGTCTTTTTTGTGAATTTAGACTTTATTCTCATTTTTCTCCCACTCTGTCCAGGAATTTCTATTGTGATGCCCAACAGAGCAGTCAGTAGTGGTAGCCAGGCACCGTCTAGTTCTTCTGGGCTCAGGCTGATGGAGGCTGTGGTTCATGTGGTCCATTAGTCCTTTGGACTAATATTTTTCTTGTGTCTTTAGTTTTCTTTATTCTTTGCTCCAGACAGCATGGGGCCAATAGATGTGTCTTAGATGGCCACTCCCAAACTTTTAAGACCCCAGATGCTACTCACTGAAGTAGTATGTAGAACATTTTCTTTATGAACTATGTTATACCAGTTGACCTAGATGTCCCCCAAGACCATGGTCCCCAGCCCTCAACCCCAATAACTTCGTCCCTCAAGGTGTTTGGATGTGTCTAGGAAGCTTCTATGACTGTTCCCCCTTTGTGCTCTATTATATATATGAATATACATGCTGTACACACAAATATGTATGTAAAAATATCCACAGACTAACCTATGTATGTACGTGGGTATACTCTTATACGTCCTCCTTCCTCTATTCAGTATACATATCTGCCTGTGGATCTGCTTGTGAGTTGTTATTTGTTTTTACTGTTGTTGTAGGGTTGTATATGCTATAGTATTTACTGTGTTTGCCTCTTTTTGTTCCCCTAATTGTCCCTAATTTTGTTCCTCTAATTGTCTTCCTTTGCCTTGATAAAGTTGTGCTGACTTTCCCTATATTGTGTATTGTCTTTCCCTTTACCAACGTTAATACTTGTCTACTATCTAGTTAGTGATTTCCCCTCTCCACCCCTCTCATCCCTTGTAACCATCAAAGATTGTTTCTTTCTGTGTGTAAACATTTTCATGAGTTTTTATAATAGTGGTCTCATACAGTATTTGGCCTTTTGTGATTAGCTTATTTCGCTCGGCATAATGCCCTCCAGATTCATGCATGTTGTGAGATGTTTTGCTGATTCATCATTGTTCTTTATCATTGAGTAGTATTTCATTGTGTATACATACTACAGTTTGTTTATTCATTCATCTGTTGGTGGGCACTTAGGTTGTTTCCATCTTTTTGCCATTATGAGTAATGCTGCAATGAACATGGGTGTGCATATGTCTATTTGTGTGACAGCTCTTATTTCTCTAGGATATATTCCCAGGAATGGGATTGCTAAATTGTATGGTATTTCTATTTCTAGCTTTTTAAGGAAGCGCCATATCATTTTCCATAGTGGTTGTACCAGTCTACATTCCCACCAGCAGTGTATGAGAGTTTCAGTCTCCCCACAACCTCGCCCACTTTTCTTGTCTGTTGAATTTTTGATCAGTGCCATTCTTGCAGGTGTGAGATGGTATCTCATCATGGTTTTGATTTGTATCTCTCTAATATAGTGGTTAAGTGCTACTGCTGCTAACTAAAAGGTGGTCAGTTCGAATCCACCAGGCGCTCCTTGGAAACTCTAGGGGGCAGTTCTACTCTGCCCTATAGTGTCTCTATGAGTCAGAATCAACTCGACGGCAGCAAGTTTGGTTTTTTTTTAATGGTTAATGATAGCGAGCATCTTTTCAAGTATTTATTGGCCACTGAATGTTCTCTTTGGTGAAGTGTCTGCTCATGTCCTTTGCCCATTTTGTGATTGGGTTGCTTATCTTTTCATTGTTGAGTTGTTGAAGTTTTCTGTATATTTTAGAAATTAAACCTTTATGAGATACGTCACTGCCAAAGATTTTTTTCCCGGTCTGTAGGTTCTTTTTTTACTCTCTTGGAAAAGTCTTTTGATGGGCATAAGTATTTAATTTTTCGGAGGTCCTAGTTATCTAGTTTATCTACTGGAGTTTGTGCATTTTTAGTTATGCTTGATATTCTATTTATGCCATAAATTAGGGCCCCTAGCATTGTCCCTATATTTTCTTTCATGAACCTTATAGTTCTGGGTTTTACATTTAGGTCTGTGATCCATTTTGGGTTAGTTATTATGTATAGGGTGAGGTATGGGTCCTGTTTCATTTTTCTGCAAATGAATATCCAGTTTTGCCAACACCATTTGTTGAAGAGACTATCTTTTCCCCATTTAATGGAGAAGTCCCTTCATTTCTAAGATTCTATTTTGTTATCAGCATTTGATGCCATTCAGAACCATTTATCTAGCTCCCTGTGTCAGGCCAGGGGGCTACAAAGGGGAATGACTCATAGACAGCACCCTTTAAGGATCCACTGTCTTACTGAGTGAGGCAGAGGAGGTGGCACAGAGATGGAAATAAATATGTGTATGCTTGTCCCAATGGAGGCAGAGAGCGTTCAGTGGTAGAATGCTTGCCTTCCGTGCAGGAGACTCAGGTTTGATCCTGGCCAACGTACCTCATGCACAGCTGCCACCTGTCTGTCAGTGGAGGCTCGCGTGTTGCTGTGATGCTGAACAGGATTCAGGAGGGCTTGCAGACTAAGACAGGCTTCAGAAAGGCCTGGCAACCTGCTTCCAAAAATTGGCCAAGGAAAAGTCTATGGATTACAACGGTTCAGTCCACAACAGATCATGACGATGGCACACGATGGGGCAGTGTTTTGTTCACCGTGAGTCAAGGCCGACTGCACAGCAGCTAACAACAATAACTATGCTTGTTCCAGAGATAGTTTATGACATGCCTGAAGATTCTTTATAGAGAGCCATGATCTCTGCCTGTCTCCCATCTGGGCCACAGCCATTTTTGAAGCCAAGGAAATGGGGAGTGAATACACTAGGAGCTGCCAAACACATATTTTCACTGCAATTCCAACCCCTATGCTGTAGGGAAAAGAGCCCTGGTGACACAGTGGTTAAGCGCTCGGCTGCGAATAGAAAGGTCTGCAGTTCAAACCCATGAGTGGCTCCGCCAAAGACCTGGCAATCAGTTCCCGTAAAAATTATAGCCTTGGAAACCCTCTGGGGCAGTTCTACTCTGTCCTGTAGGGTCGCTATGAGGCGCAATCAACTCAACAGTGCACAACAACAGCCCTGGGGAGAAAGGTTTCAAGGGGAAGCCTCTGGCTGTTCTCTGCGGCCAGAGTCTTAAGGCAATCGCTGGTGACAAGGACAAATGCTGCGTATTATGAAGGACAAACGTAGAATACAAAGTATGGCTAATTGCTGAGTTAATTATCTTACTAAAGTCTAAATGTTGTTTTTCAGCCCTCACTCCCCTAACCCTATGAGTTTGCTTTTATTTTTACCAGTTAGAATTTTTTAAATCAATGTCATGCAAAAACATAAATATACTCATAGCAATCCAAAATATTTCCTCAGCTAAGATCTACAGCCATATCCATCAGATCGCTCTCCATCAGAAGATGCTGTTTGAATCGTCAGCTCAAAAGCTCTCATGTAGCCCAACAAAGCTAAATATCAACACAAAAAACCCTCCGAGCCAATTGAGTTTATTTCTAATGCCAAACACAGCTCTCAAATGCAGGTTTAGACAGCACAGGAGCTGTTGGTGAACAATTGATTCAACAGGATCAGTCCTTGAAGGGCCAAAGGAGCGAACATGATCTGCCATGTGAATAGGACAAACTGATTGTGTGTGGATGAGACACAGTTACGGTTTACCTTCAGCTGCACAGCCAGGAGTGGGCTCTTCCTTTGCTCAAGTGTGAAAGCCCATCTATAAACAACTTTACAGCTCTATGGGGCCAGACAATTGCACCATTTTAAGACAGGACTTGTAAATGCTACTCATTTTCAGGGGTTATTCTGTGGGTCTCCGTAATGTGTCGGGCTTTGTCCTGCTTCCCCTTTATTCGAGTAAACGTCTTATTTTTCTAGGATCCCTGGCTCCTGCTACAGTTCTCTTGCTGTTGTCGTTTAACTTTATGCACAGCAGGGAGGAAAAGGTAGCAGAGCTGGCCACAAAATAGGTCCGTCCCAATGCCAAGAAGGTAGCCTTCTCACTTTAGAAGCTGCAGTTAGGCCTCAGACCTTCTGCTCAGGGTGAACTCAGGGTGGTTTGAGGTATAGTTTTTCCAAGAAGCAATTACATCCGGTTGCCGTTGAGTTGATTCAGACTCATGGCAATGCCACGTGTGTCAGGGTAGAACTGTGCTCCACAGGGTTTTCAATGGCTGATTTTCAGAATTAGGTCGCCACACCTTTCTTCTGGGGCACCTCAGGGTAGACTCGAACTGCCAACCTTTCAGTTAGCAGCTGAGTGCATTACCGTCTGTACAACACAGGGGCTCCGAAAGGCAATTCAGCCATCCAGAAAGTCACTGTAAACCACACAATCCACAGATGTTTGTTGAGACCTACTGTGTGCCAGTATGTTCCATGCCTGAGAAAAGAGGTCTGTTTAGGACAAAGTGCCTGCTTATATTCAGTGAGGCAAGCTAGATAATAAACAAATAAATACATTATATGTCCAAAAAAAAAAAAAAAAAAAAAACCAAACCCACTGCCATCAAGTCAATTATGACTCATGGCAACCCTATAAGGTTTCCAAGGCCATATGTAATCTTTACGGAAGCAGACTGCCACATCTTTCTCCCTTGGACCAGCTGGCAGGTTCAAACTGCCAACCTTTCAGTTAGCAGACGAGCACTTAAACCACGTTTCCACCAGGGCTCCTACATCATATGTCAAATGGGATTAAATGCAAGGAAGAAAGATAAAACAGAGTAAGTGGATAGAGGATGATGGAGACGCTATCCTAGGTGGGTTGGTCAGTGAAGGCTCCTTTGACAAGGCAATATTTGAATGAAGAAAGGAATAGGGGACACAGAACTTCTGTTAAGGGTGATGGAAAAATTTAGTAATGGATAAGGGTGACAGTTGAACAACATGATGAAGACAATTAATGTCACTGTATATGTGAAGATTGTTGAAATGACGAAGGAAGGAAGGAAGGAAGAGAGAGAGAAAAGGAAAGAAAGAAAGGAAGGGATCAAGCCATGCAAATACGGGAGGCAGGAGGGCTTTAGGCAGAAGAAACAGTAAGTGCAAAGGCCCCATCTGCGGGCGTGCTTGGCCTGTTAGAGGACCCACAAGGTAGCACCCTGAGGAGAAATTCCTCCCAGGGAATCTCTCACGGGAGACACTGTCAAGATTGCCAGTGATGATTTCCGCATGCAAACAGTGGATTTATCCTGCCCGTGACTATATCTCACATCTTCTAATCCCGCCACCCAGCCTCTTCCACATATGCTTTGTTGTTGTTGTTTTTGTTTTGTTTGTTTAAATTTTATTGTGGTAAAATGTATATAACAGAACATTTGCCACTTTAACCATTTTTAAGTGTAAAATCCAGTGGCATTAATTACATTATTTATGTTGTGCTGGAACCCTGGTGGCATAATGGTTAAGAGTTCGGCCTCTATTAGAGAAATACAAATCAAAACTACAATGAGATACCATCTCACTCCAACAAGGCTAGCATTTAATCCAAAAAAACACAAAATAATAAATGTTGGAGAGGTTGTGGAGAGCCTGGAACACTTGTACACTGCCGGTGGGAATGCAAAATGGTACAACCATTTTGGAAGTTGATTTGGCGCTTCCTTAAAAAGCTAGAAATAGAAGTACCATACGATCCAGCAATCCCACTCCTTGGAATATATCCTAGAGAAATAAGTATTATCAAATAGATATATGTACTCCCATTTTCACTCCAGCACTGTTCACAATAGCAAAACGATGGACACAACCTAGGTGCCCATCAACAGACAAATGGTAAACAAATTATGGTATATCTACACAATGGAATACTATGCAACAATAAAGAACAACGATGAATCTGAGAAACATCTCACAACATGGATGAATCTAGGAGGTATTATGCTGAGCGAAATTAGTTCCAAAAGGACAAATACTGTATGAGACCACTATTATAAGAACTCAAGAAAAGGTTTAAACATAGAAGAAATCATTCTTTATGGTTCTGAGGCTGGGGAGGGTAGAAGAGGGGAATTCACTAACTAGACAGTAGACAAGAATTATCTTAGGTGAAGGAAGGACAACACCTAATATGGGGGAAGTCAGCAACTGGACTAAACCAAAAGCTAAGAAGTTTCTTGAACACAACCAAACACTTTGAGGGACAGAGTAGCAAGGACAGGGGTCTGGGGACCATGGTTTCAGGGGGCATCTAGGTCAATTGGTATAACAACATTTATTAAGAAAATGTTTTGCATCCCATTTTGGTGAGTGGCATCTGGGGTCTTAAAAGCTTGCAAGCGGCCATCTAAGATGCATCAATTGGTCCCAAACCACCTGGAGCAAAGGAGAATGAAGAAAACCGAAGACACAAGGAAAATACTAGCCTAAGAGACAAAAAGGGCCACATAAACCAGAGACTCCATCAGCCTGAGACTAGAAGAACTAGATGGTACCTGACTACCACCAATGACCACCCTGACAGGGAATACAAGAGAGAGTCCCTAAAGGAGCAGGAGAAAAGTGGGGTGCAGAACTCAAATTCTAATAAAAAGACCAGACTTAATCGTCTAACTGAGACTAGAGGAACCCCAGAAGACACGGCCCCAGACTCTCTGTTAACCCAGAACTAAGACCATTCCTGAAGCCATTCAGGCAAAGATTGGACTGGACTATAAAACATAAAATAATACTTGTGAGGAGTGTGTTTCTTAGTTCCAGTAGATACACGAGACTAAATGGGCAGCTCCTGTCCAGAGGTGAGGTAAGCAGGCAGGAAGGGATAGGAGCTGGGTGCATGGACACGGGAAATCTGGGGTGAAAAGAGGGAGTGTGTTGTCACAGTATAGGGATAGCAACTAGGGTCGCATAACAATATGTGTGTAGATTTTTGTATGAGAGGCCAACTTGAGCCGTAAACTTTCACCTAAAGCACAGTGAAAAAATAATAAAAAAAAAAGTTTGGCTGCTAACCAAAAGGTTGACAGTTTGAATCCACCAGCTCTCTTTGGAACCCTATGATGCAGTTCTACCCTATCCTGTAGGGTCGCTGTGAGTCGGAGTCTACTCGACGGCAACGGGTTCGGTTTGGTTTCAGGTTATGTTGTGCTACAATCACCACTATTCCCTTTCAAATGTTTTTCGTCACCCTGAACAGAAACTCAGTACCCCATAAGCAATAACTTCCAATCCCCCTGGCCGCCAGTCCTTCATAAACTCTGATAAACTTTTGTCTCTATCCATTTGCCTGTCCTAGGTATTTCATATAAGGGGAATCGTACCGTATTTGTCATCTTGTCAACCCCTGTTTTTCTGAAGAGACAAAGCTGCTGCTATCTGAGCAGCCACACAGGCAAAGCCACAACAAAATGAAAAAAATAAAAGTCAGTCTGGTCTTAAAATTATTTGTAAAGAAAAATAGGTCTCTGGATATTATCTGTTGATCACCTACTCTTATGAATTGAACTGTGTCCTCCAAAAATACGTGTTGTAATACCTATACCTGTGGAAAGGAGCCCTGGTGGCGCAGTGGTTAAGCACTCAGCTGCTAACTAAAAGGTCAATAGTTTGAACTCGCCAGCCACTCCTCGGGAAAAAGACGTGGCAATCTGCTTCCATAAAGATTACAGCCTTGGAAACCCTTTGGGGCAGTTCTACTCTGTCCTACAGGGTTGCTATGAGTCGAAATCAACTTGATGGCAATGGGGTTTTTTGTGTATTTTTTTATACCTGTGGTTATAATCCCATTTGGGACTGGGTCTTCTTTGTTATGTTAATGGGGCAGTATTAGTGTAGAGTGTGTTTTAAGTCAATCTCTTTTGAGATATAAACAGAGCAGATTAAGCAAGCAAACAAGCAAAACGGAGAAGATACACACCACATGATCACCAGGGAGCCCAGGAATAGAAGCTGAAAAGAGACAGCGACCTTCCCCAGAGCAGACAGAGAGAGAGAAAGAGAGAGAGAGCCTTTCCCTAGAGCCAGCACCCTGAATTCAGACTTCTAGCCTCCTAAACTGTGAGATAATAAATTTCTGTTCCTTAAGCCACCCACTTGTGGTATTTCTGTTATAGCAGCACTAGATAACTAAGACGTCTACTAAGTTACAAACTCTTTACATATATTTCCTTATAGGCAGGTATGATTATCCTCATTTCACAGATGAGAAACCTCAAAAAGATGAAGCAAATTGCTTTAGATCACACAATTCCAGGAAGCAGCAGATCAAGATTTGAACCCCCACTGTTTGACTTTACTTTTCCATTACAGAACATCACGTCCTGTGTATCAGTCATGTGCATTCTATACTGCAGAATGTTTGTCAGGGAGCCAGCTTCCCGCATTGTGACTCACTCCAGCTGATTGTTGCTCTGCAGGAATGCAAACTCTTTATTGCCAGATCTTCCACTTCTGTCAGAGAAGGTGGAATTCCAGATCTTTATGTAAAATCGCCTGATTTTTTTATATTTACTCCATTTTTTTAAACAGCATTTGGAACAAATAAAAATGTCTATAGACCAGTTACGTCCTGGTGCTGCTGTAACACAAATACCACGGTGGGCGGTTTTAAAGAACAGAAATTTATTTTCTCACAGTTCTGGAGGCTAGAAGTTCAAATCAGTGTTTCAACCTTGTTGGTTCCTTCTGTGAGCCTCTCTCCTAGTTTCTGGTGTCTACCGTGATCATTGTCATGGCATTCCTTGATGTTCCTTGGCGTCTGTCTTACCCCTGTGTATGTCTCTATGTCTGTTCTGGTCTTTGATAACTCAGAAGTGATTAGGTTTAGTATCCAGCCTACTCGTTGTGACCCCGTTAACATAACAAAAGAATCTATTTCCAAACAGGATCACATCCACAAGTACGAGGTCCAGGAACTCAACATGTATTTTAGGGGGACACAATTCAATCCATAACACCATCGTTAAACTAATTATACTGAATAAAAGGACAGTGGTCAGAGTCTGTAAGATAAAGTAGAAACCACCCTCCAAGGCAATCTGAATTCACTCTCTGGCACCCTCTGGATGTGGTCCTTCAACCTTTTACTAAACCACCTACTTGTGTTAACATCTAGCTGACTGCTCACCATCAACTGGTGACTGCTTTATGAAGGAGGACCTCATCTCAGAAAGGAGTGTAGTGTAGGGGGTCAAAGCTCAAGCTCTGGAGTCAGGCAGTGCTGGGGTCTTGTCTTCCCTCTGCCATTTCCTAGCTGTGTGACCTTGGGCAAATCCCTTCATTTCTCTGCACTTTAGTTTCCTCATCTGTAAAATGGAGATAATAAATGTATCTACTTCACAAGGTTGATGTAAGTACTTTACAAAATCAAATACATAGAGTGATTAGCTCAGAGCCTACCCATTGCCATCGAGTCAATTCTGACTCTTAGCAACCCTATAGGGCAGAGTAGAACTGCCCCATAGGGTTTCCAAGGAACGGCTGGTGGATCTGAACTGATGACCTTTTGGTTAGCAGCCAAGCTCTTAACCCCTCCACCACCAGGGCTCAGAGCCTGGAACATAGGAATTACTTAATAAATTTTACCAGTACTGATTATTATTATGAACCACATTGTTATCTCTGATGTCTACCACAGATGCTGGTGGACAATGGGTACAGCCCAGTGAGCACTGAAGAGTTGCTCTTGGGAACACATCCAACCTTCTTCCTTCATTCATGACTCCCCACATCCTGGTAACATCACCACATTGCTAAGGCTCCTTCTAAAAGACACTTCCAGCAGTGAGAGCAGAAATATCAATTCTGCCTCCACGCAACACAGACCAGATCCGCCATTCCTTCCCTGGACGTGCCCCAGACCCTTCCATGCCGATCCTGCATCTCTCCCCTGGGTGGGTTGCCCTTGTCTTGCTTTTCTCTAGCTGAATCCCATGCATCCTTCCAAATACTGTGAAATTCAAGGCCACTGTGAGAAGTTCTTTAGCACTTTCTGTGTCCACCATTTATTTGGCATTTAGCATATTCCCCTTTCTATTTTTGCTGGTGAACAACAGGAGAGGAAGGATTGAATCTTGGTCTTTTTTGTTACTTACTTCCATCTCAATACACACGCACATACACACTCATCATTTTCTTTTCGGAGCCATACACACGCACTCTTAAGTACCCATCCAAAGAGACACACAGATGCACACACCCTTCATTTCCTTTGCAGGGACACACACACACGCACACACATCACCCCACCCCCACCTCATAGCACAAGGCTGAGAACACTAAGAATGCTCAATAAAGAAACATTTTTGGACTGAATGAATGGCCTGAAGGACTGTTCCTTTCAACATTATAGCCCAATAAATTATACCGGCATTGCCTCCTGGAGTGAAGGCCACACCAAGGCTCCCACAGATGGGGAAACTGCTCTATCTGCCAAAACCCAGATGCAGGGAAGCCTTGGTCCTGTTTGACTGTCCACCTGAGTCTGGATTTAACAACCTGGCCTGCAGTTTTATAGCCTGAATCACAAGGCTCAGTACAGCAGCATGAGCTCTTTGTCCACATGCTGGTGCCAGGTGTTAAGGGAACTGGCTGCAGTTGCTTACAGGCTCAAGGAGACCAGCCAGTTGTGGGGAGGGTGTACCCACACCTCAGGCTGTGAGGCTAGGGTCTTGTCTGCAAAAGGAGCTCTAGTCTGGACCCTAAACAGGGAAAAAAATGAGATGGAAGTTTATAGCATGAGGATCTGGCAGGATGCTGCAACGGAATGTGCACTGGGTTGGTGTTTGGGGTGGGGGGACGTAGAATGCCCTGGAAGGTCATGACTGAACTGAACAAAGCTGAGAGAGAAATCCTAGACTCGTCAGAGTTTATTCCCCCACTTATAAGAGTTGTATGAGCCCAGGAATGTGAAAAAATGCAGGAGTCCATTAAATTTAGAAGACTTCAGAGTTGGGCTACATATTTTAAGAGCCAAAGAAATGTAAAATTCAGTCAGGTAATAGGAGGATTGAAGACTTCTGTGAGTAGAGGTAAGAAGTCCTCAGCTATGTGAATGCTCCCTTTTGGGTAATGAAGTCATTGATACAACAACCATAAATAGGGTTCATTGCAGTGGGGCGCTGATAAAGGTTTAACAACTACTTCTCAAAAAAAGCCCTGATTTGTAGCATCTGTGGATTTGAGTGGTATAAATACTGCCATCGTGGCCGATTTCAAACTACTAGGGTAAGGCCCAGAGTGTGGAATTGGGACGAGGTGTGCACAACCAGCTCTCACAAGCCCCTGTGAGTGGCTCCAGGACACATCGGGTCACCTCAGCCTGTTAAGGTCACCAACAAGAGTTCCATCAGCAGCCCACATCTCTTGTAGTTTTGCAACTTCAAGTAAGTCAATGAGGTAAGATTAAAAATTATGTGAGTACACCAGTGTTCATTGCAGCACTATTCACAATAGCCAAAAAGTGGAAACAACCTAAATATCCATCAACAGACAAATAAATAAACAAAATGCGGTATATCCTTACAATGGAATATTATTTAGCCATAAAGAGAAATGAAGTCCTTACAGATGTTACAACATGGATTAACACTGAAAACATTATGCTAAGTGAAATAAGTCCGTCACAAGAGGACAAATATTGTATGATCCCACTTACGTGAAATATCTAGAATAGGCAAATGTATAGAGACCAAAGTTTATTAGTGGTTACCAGCAGCGGAAGGGAGGGAGAAAAGGGGAATCATTGCTTAGGGGGACACAGAGTTTTTGTTAACGGTGATGGAATAATTTGGAAACAGATAGTGGTGATGGTTGTATAACATGATCAGTGTAATCAATGTCACTGGATTGTACATGTAAAAAATCTTGAATTGGCAAAATATTTATTTTTTTAACACAATAAAACAATTTTTAAAAATTACGTGAGAAGGTAACTCTAAAAATCGTGTGAGATAATATAATAGTTCCCTTAACGGATAAGTATTTTTCAAACCCGGGAAGATTTAGAATTAAGTTTAAAAGAAGCAAACTCATATTAAAATTTTTGCCTAAGATATTTGTATATATTTGGTATTTTTTTGTATTTACAATGCTTAAAAGAATTTGCCCTATTAGTATAATAACTCAACATTGTAATTTCAGTTTCAGATGTATAATCAACACCTTTATTTTTCTCTTCTCTTTCCCTCTCCTTCCTGAACAATTCAGCCTTAAAATCATTAGGTGAGGCAGAGCAAGGCACCTATCTGTGGAAGGGGAGTGCTAAGCTGTAGTGGCCAAGTGTGGAATGTAAGGTCATGAGCAGGGTGGGAGGGTATCCTTACAGGCAATAGGGAATTGGCCCAAAATGGAGTGTCAGAGCCCAAGCAGAGAGGGGGCTGACATGGGGGTGTCAAAGCCTGAGCAGGGTAAGGAGGGCATCCCTGCAGCAGACAGCTCAGAATGGGGAGTCAGAATCCGAGAATAGAAAAGAGGTGGCAGTCCCGTTTAGAGATTAATTACATACATAGGAATTGATCAAATAAGTTAACAAATTAAGATAATGGAAGCCAGATTTCTCTATTTCTGTCCACTGAGAGGGCTCAGGATAAGCATCACAACAGCAATGAGCACACCCGAAGCCCAGATTTTGGCTTCTAAATACTCTTTTCCAAGACTCCTTGAAGAAATGGCTGATTCCAGGGCTAGGGAGGGAAAGTGCAACATAAACCTGGAACGTCTTGTTGTGCCAGAAAGCAAAGGAGTGCTCAAAAAAATTATGGATGTGTCAAAAGGAACAGGAGACAATTATAAGAAACAAAATAAATAATGACAGTAATGGATTATAACCCAGTGAATAAAATAGGAAACGTGCTGACATACATACATAAATAAATTCAGAGTTTTGTCAGAAAAATAATTTTGAAATACATCTCCACAAAATATTTATTAGTTACAAAGGGAATAAAAAGTAAGTTTACAGTGGAGAAGACTGGCAGACACCACTTAAGTAAGTGATCAAAGTAAACGTCATCAATGAGGCAAATTGAAATCATGCACTAATAGGAGGCATGAGAAGAACACAGCATTGCTCCCGTCATATTTTTGCCCAAGATGTATAACCTGAATCTAATCATGAGGATCAGACATACCCAAACCAAGGAATATTCTACAAATAATTGGCCAGCAACCTTCAAAAATATCAAGGACATGAAAGTTAAAGAAGGGTAAGGAACTGTTCCAAACTGAAGGAGAATAAAGAGACATGACAACTAACTGAAGCACATTATCAAAACTATGGGCAAAACTTGAATGGGGTCTGAGGATTTATTGATAGTAATGTATCAATGATAATCTCTTGATTTTAATGGCTGTGCTATATTATGTAGGACTATATCCTTGCTTGTAGGAAAACACACTCTAAAATATTCAGAGGTGATGGAGACTCAGGCTGGCAACTTATTCTCAAGTAGTTTAAGAAAAATTTCTTTATACTTTCAACTTTTCTGTAAGTTTATGTTTGTATCAAAAATGTGTGATCAAATAATTGGTTTAGATTTATGGTTAATAAGTAGAAATCTTACTGAGTTTATATACAGTAGTGAACATTTAAGAGAAATTAAGGTTCACCGTATCTATACATTTAATTTATTAGATTTATAAAATTACTTAGCTACTTGGAAGGGTTTCTCAGTCAGACAACTGAAGTACTTTTAAAAGGAAATAGAATATATCACATTTATAAATGCAATTTTAAATGCTGAAGGTATTTAAGTGAATCTGTAAATGGGATCAAATTATTTAAAGACTACTTAGAGCTAATTGCTGAAATTTACTAGACTTATATATAGAATAAGATTTTAAAGCTGAACTTAAAAGTCTAATAAAAAATGTGGGTTTTTAATTTTTTTTTTTAAAGCCTAATGAATATTAATTGTTTAAAACCAGAGTAAATGCATATATTTTTTTCTGGGTAATGTAGACTCAACAATTAACTAACATTGTTTCAGCACTAATTTTGTGCCTAGAGCTGCTAGGATAAAGAGGAAATATAAAACACAATTCTGACTTTCTAAGGGGATCATATCTTGTCAGTGCCACCAGGTCAACACACATCATCAGTCATGAGACTGATTTATTCATTTATAATAATAAAACAATATGACAAATGTCTGAAAATGAGATTCTATGGCATATCCTTGTGTGTAATCCTGGAGGGTAGAATGCCAATTAAGAGAAAAATTAAATAATAATAATATTCTGCTTTAATAGTCAGGATGGGATATGCTATGCTACAACAACAAAAAATCTTGAATTCTCAGAGGCTTACAAACATAAAGTTTGTATCTTGCTCATGTGAAATTAAATGCAGGCCAGGGCAGCTGTTTGCCATGCAGTGACTCAGGCATCCAGGCACCTGTCATCTTACAACTCCACTGTCTCCATTGCTTCCAGGGGAAAGAAGAGAGTGGAGAACTCCTACCTGCTCTTAAATGGACATTCCATTCACAGCTCATTGGCTAGAAATAGTAACATAGTCCCACTTAACCACAAGGTGGCCGGGAAGTGTAGACTTCCTGGTGCCCAGGGAGGAGAGTAGAACCAGATCTGTTTTTTACCACAAAGGATATTTGGAAAGAGTGTAGTGATTGGGAACACAGGTTTTGGAGTCAGATATACCTGGTTTGAACCTAGAACCTAGTTATTTTTAACGGTGTAAATTTGAGCAAGTAACTTAACTTCTCTATGCTTTTCTTTGAGACAGAGTAATAATAACTACCTCAGATGGTTGTAAGAATAAGAAGGAGATGATATATCTTACCACTATGTAAAAACTCAATAAATAGTGGCTGTTGCTATTATTATCATTACCAAGCCATCCATTCATTGAACTTATTACTTAGCAAGTAATGAGTTTCTTCTTACATCCAAACAGAAGATGGCCAGCAATTTATCCAGGATCCTGTGGGAAAGATCCAAGCTTCAGAGACTGAGTCAAGCTAGACTGTTAAGGACATTTTATGGATATTTTGTTCTATTTTAAATGCAATAGGAGATGAGAGAAATTGGTGTGGAATGGAGGAGATGAGCATTGAAGGATGTGAAGAGTTGGCCATGGCCACCAGCAGAGCTCACCTATAGAGTGACTTTTGGGCAGGTGTCCCCAAAGGGAACACATGGAATCAGAGAACCTGACTGAAGAAGCTCTCTTTTGCATCTTTCAATTGTAACATTATTAATTTCTTCACTAAGAGTCTATACAGTGTCTTTTCAACAGATGATCTTGAATATCCACAAAAAAAGAATGAAATTGCACTCCTACCTCACACCATACACAAAAATTAACTCAAAATGGATCAAAGACCCAATGTAAAAACTAAAACTATAAAACTCATAGAAGAAAACATAGGTGTAAATCTTTGTAACCTTGGATTAGACAATGGGTGCTTATATATGACACCAAAAGCACAAGCAACAAAAATAGATAAATTGCACTTCATCAAAATTAAAACTTTTTGTTTCAAAGGACACTATCAAGAAAGCAAAAACACAGCCCACAGAATGAGAGAAAATATTTGCAAATCATATGTCTGATAAGACACTTGTATCTAGAATACATAAAGAACTCGTCAACAATAAAAAGATAATTTAAAAATGGGCAAAGGATCTGAGGAGACATTTCTCCAAAGAAGATATACAAATGATGAACAAGCACATGCAAAGATGCTCAGTATAATTAGTCATTAAACCAAAAAACTAAACCCGTTGCCATCAAGTCGATTCTGACTCACAGCAATCCTATAGGTCAGAGTAGAACTACCCCATACGGTTTACAAGGAGCAGCTGGTGGATTCAAACTGCTGACCTTTTGGTTAGCAGCCGAGCTTTTAACCACTGCTCCACCAGGGAACCAGTTAGTCATCGTTGTTGTTGTTAGGTACCATCAAGTCGGTTCTGACTCATAGAGACCCTGTGTACAACAGAATGAAACACCGCCTGGTCCTGCACTATCCTCACAATTGTTGTTATGCTTAAGCCCACTGTTGCAGCCACTGTGTCAATCCATCTCTTTGAGGTTCTTTCTCTTTTTCACTGACACTGTACTTTACCAAACATGATGTCCTTCTCCAGGGACTGGTCCCTCCTGATAATATGTCAAAGTATGCGAGATGAAGTCTTGCCATCCTTGCTTCTAAGGAACATTCTGGTTGTACTTCTTCCAAGACAGATTTTTTCGTTCTTCTGGCCATCCATAGTATATTCAATACTTTTCGCCAACACCATACTTAAAAGGCATCAATTCTTCTTCGGTCTTCTTTATTCATTGTCCAGGTTTTACACGCATGTGAGGCTGTTGAAAACACTATGGCTTGGGTCAGGCGCACTTTAGTAGGCAAAGTGAAGTCTGTTTTTTAAAACTTTAAAGAGGTCTTTTTAAGCAGATTTGCCCAATACAATGTATCATTTGATTTCTTGACTGCTGCTTCCATGGGTGTTGATTGTGCATCCAAGTAAAATGAAATCCTTGACAACTTCAATCTTTTCTCTGTTTATCATGATGTTGCTAATTGGTCCAGTTGTGAGGATTTTTGTTTTCTTTATGTTGAAGCATAACCTATACTGAAAACTGTTGTCTTTGATATTCATCAGTAAGTGCTTCAAGTCCTCTTCGCTTTCAGCAAAGAAGGTTGTGTCATCTGCATATCACAGGTTGTTAATGAGTCTTCCACCAATCCTAATGACACATTCTTTTTCATTATAGTCCAGCTTCTCTATTTGCTCAGCATACAGATTGAATTAAGTATGGTGAAAGGATACAACCTTGAGTTACGCCTTTCCTGATTTTAAACCACACAGTATCCCCTTGTTCTGTTCGAACGAGTCCTCTTGTTCTACTTACAGGTTCTGCATGAACACAGTTAAGTGGTCTGGAATTTCCATTCTTCATAATGTTATCCATAATTTGTTACAATCCACACAGTCAAATGCCTGTGCATAGTCAACAAAACACAGGCAAACATCTTTCTGGTATTCTCTGCTTTCAGCCAGGATCCTTCTGACATCAGAAATTATATCCCTTGTTCCACGTCCTCTTCTGAATCAGACTTGGATTTCTGGCAGCTCCCTGTTGATGTATTGCTGCAACCACTTTTGAATGATCTTCAGCAAAATTTTACTTGTGTATGATATTAATGACATTGTTCAATAATTTCCGCATTCTGTTGGATCACCTTTTCTTTGGAATGGGGACAAATATGGACCTCTTCCCGTCAGTTGGCTGGGTAGCTGTCTTCCAAATTTCTTGGCATAGATGAGTGAGCTCTTCCAGCACTGCACCTATTTGTTGAAACATCTTACTTGGTATTCCATCAATTCCTGGATCCTTGTTTTTGGCCAGTGCCTTCAGTACAGCTTGCACTTCTTCCTTCAATATCATCCGTTCTTAATCATATGCTACCTCCTGAAATGGCTGAATGTCAGCCAGTTCTTTTGGTACGGTGACTCTGTGTATTCTTTCCATCTTCTTTTGATGTTTCCCGCGTTGTTTAATACTTTTCTCCATAGAATGCTTCAATAGTACAACTCGAGGCTTGAATTATTTCTTCAGTTCTTTCAGCTTGAGAAATGCCAAGCGTGTTCTTCCCTTTTGGTTATCTAACTCCAGGCTTTGCACTTTTCATTATAATACTTTACTTTGTTTTCTTGATGCACCCTTTGAAACCTTCTGTTCAGATCTTTAACTTCATCATTTTTCCTTCTTGCTTTAGCTACTGTATGTTCAAGAGCAAGTTTCAGAGTCTCTTCTGATATCCATTTTAGCCTTTTCTTTCTTTCCTGTCTTTTTTTTTTTTTTTTGTATTATTATTTTTTTATATTGTGCTTTAAGTGAAAGTTTACAGTTCAAGTTAGTTTCTCATACAAAAATTTACATACACATTGTTATGTGACCCTAGTTGCTATCCCTATAATGTGACAGCACATTCCTCCTTTCCACCCCAGATTTCCCATGTCCATTCAACCTTCTTTTTTGCCTTCTCCTCTCGCCTCCACATAGGAGCTACCCATTTAGTCTCATGTATCTACTTGAGCTAAGAACCACTCTCTTCACAAGTATCATTTTATGTCTTATAGTCCAGTCTAATCTTTGTCTGAAGAGTTGGCTTTGGGAATGATTTCAGTTCTGGGCTAACAGACAGTCCGGGGGCCATGTCTTCCAGGGTCCCTCCAGTCTCAGTCAAACCATTAAGCCTGGTCTTTTTACCAGAATTTGAGTTCTGTACCCTACTTTCTTTCCTGTCTTTTTTTATTTCTTTTTTATCATACTTTGGATGAAGGTTTACAGAACAAATAGTTTCTCATTAAACAGTCAGTACACGTATTGTTTTATGACATTAGTTAAGAATCCCATGACATGTCAACACTCTCCCTTCTCGACCTTGGAGGACTTTTTTTTGGTGAAAATATACACAGCCAAAGTTACACCACTTCAAAAGTTTCTACATGTACAATTTAGTGACATCAATTACATTTTGCCAGTTGTGCTGCTATTCTCACTATGCTTTTCCAAATTATTCCATCACCATTATCTTCAACTCACTGTCCCCTAGGCTTCCCATCAAACCTTTTGAGTTGCTGTTGTCAATTTGATCTCACAAAGATAATTCTTTTTTTTTTTTTTTTTTTTGGTACCTTAGATGAAGGTTTGCAGAATATATAGTTTCTCATTAAACAGTTAGTACACATATTGCCCCATGACAATGGTTAACAAACCCACAACATGTCAACACTGTCCCTTCTCAACCTTGGGTTCCCTATCACCAGCTTTCCTGTCCCCTCTTGCCTTCTAGTCCTTGTCCCTGAACTGCTGTGCCTCATTAGTCCTGTTTTGTTTCATGAGGCTGTCCAATCCCTGGCTGAACAGTGAACTTTGGGAGTGAATTTACCACTGAGCGAAAAGGGTGTCCAGGGCCATACTTTCAGGGTTCCTATAGTCTGTCAGGCCAGTACTGGTCTTTTCTTGTGAGTTAGAATTTTGTTCTACATCCTTTTCCAGCTTTGTCCAGGACCTCTATCCCTGGTCAGAGCAGTCAGTGGTGGTAGCCAGGCACCATCTAGCTGTACTGGACTCAGTCTATTGGAGGCCATGGTAGCTGTGGTCCATTAGTCCTTTAGACTAATCTTTTCCTTGTATCTTGTTCTCTTCATCTCCCTTGCTCCCAAAGGGGTGAGGCCAGTGGAGTATCTTAGATGGCTGCTCACAGGCTTTTAAGACCCAGACGCTACTCACCAAGGTAGAATGTAGAACATTGTCTTTATAAACTGTATTATGCCAGTTGAGCTAGATGTTCCCCGAAACCATGGTACCCACAGCCCTCCGCCCAACAATTCAGTCCCTCAGGGAATTTGGAAGTGTCTATGGAGCTTCTGTGACCTTTCCTTGTACAAGTTGTGCTGGCTTCCCCAGTACTGTGTACTGTCTTACCCTTCACCAAAGTTACCACTTATCTATTGTCTATTTTGTTCCCCGCCC
This sequence comes from Dugong dugon, assembly GCA_030035585.1. NCBI lineage: Eukaryota > Metazoa > Chordata > Mammalia > Sirenia > Dugongidae > Dugong > Dugong dugon. Next base: position 15,078,375 of record CM057475.1, on the reverse strand, counting down.
CCCCATCCCTCGTAACCAGCAAGGATTGTTTCCTTTTGTGTGTAAACTTTTACATGAGTTTTTACAGTAGAGGTCTCATACAATATCTGTCCTTTTGTGATTGACTTATGTCACTTAACATAATGTCTTCCAGTTTCATACATCTTATGAGCTGCCTCACAGATTCATCATTGTTCTTTATCTTTGCATAATACTCCGTCGTGTGTATGTACCATAGTTTGTTTATCCATTCATCTGTTGATGGGCATCTAGGTTGTTTCCATCTTTTTGCTATTGTAAACAGTGCTGCAATTAATATGGGTGTGCATATGTCTATTCGTGTGATGGCTTTTATTTCTCTAGGATATATTCCCATTCCTAGGAGTGGGATTGCGTTTTGTAGTGCTTTGTTGTTGTTGTTTTTTTTTTTTTTTTTGGTAGTGCTGACATTTTCTTTCTTCCTCTTACTCTCCTGTGCTGAGTTCCTTCTGTTTGTGGATTTTTTTTTTTCATTTCTTTTGTAAGTTTTGTTTTTACTGAGACTTCATGTTTTTCCTCATTTTGATGAGTAGGTTTGTTAACTTTCTTTGTGGTTACGTTGAAATTTACCCTTATCTTCCTAGATTTGAACCAGTCTATTGTTACTTGGTATTGCCTTGCCTTCCATTAGAAGGTTCTATACCTACACTGTTTATTCCCTCTTTTATTGTTCTGATGTGGTTGTCATTTACAGGTTAACCTCTCTGGTTCCCTGTTGTAATTCTTTTGGTTTTGGATAGTCCTTAAGAGTTCATTTCCTAGGCTGGTATCTGGCTAGTACAATCCTGTGTCCTATAGTCAGTCTGTGGTCTGATATTGTTTGTTCTCAGATTGAAGGACTCCCTGTAATAAGTCTTGTAAATTTGGTTTGGCTTTTACATAGTCCCTTAATTTCTGTTTATCTGGAAAGACCTCATTTCACCATCATATTTGAATGAGAGTTGAAGGATATATTATTCTTGGCTGGCAATTTTTTTCTTTCGGGGTTTTATATATGTCATCCCATTGCCTTCTTGCCTGCATGATTTCTGCTGAATAATCCAAGCTTAGTCTTATCGTTTCTCCTCTGTATGTGACTTCTTGTTTTTCTCGAGTTGCTGTCAGGATTCTTTGTCTTTGGTTTTAGCGAGTGTGTTTATGATATGCCTTGGCGATTTTCTTTTGGGGTCTATCCTATATGGGGTCCGTTGAGCTTCTTGGATGGTCAGCTTTTCATCTTTCATGATATTAGGGAAGTTTTCTGTCAGCAGTTCTTCAATGATCCTCTCTGTGTTTTCTGTTTTCTCTCCCTGTTCTAGAACTCCGATCACTCACAGATTTTTGCTTTTGATTGTATCCCACATAATTCTCAGGGTTTCTTCATTTTTCTTCATTCTTTTTCCTCAAACAGAGTTGTATCCAAGTGTTTGTCTTCAATTCCACTGATCTTATCTTCCATTGTTTCACATCTGCTCCTCAGCCCTTCTATGACACTGTCAACTTCTGAAATCTTGTTGTTTACCTTTTGGATTTCTAATTTTTGTTTTTGTATGATTTCTAGTTGTGAATTTATTTTAGCATTTTGTTCCTGTATTATTTTCTTTAATTCTTCTAATTTTTTGTCAGTATTTTTCATGAATTTGTCTGCCTTTTCCATGAATTTGTCTATTTTTTCCTCATTTTTGTCTGCTTTTTGCTTCAACTCTTGGATAATTCTGAATATTGGAGATTTGAATTCCCTATTAGGTCTAGTGCCTTTTCTTCTACTGGAAGGTCATCTGGTGTTTTGTTTTGGATTTCTACTGGAGCCATCTTGTCCTGTTTTTGTAAATGTTTTGATATTGTCTGCTTTCTTCAGGGCATTCAGTGGTTATTTTCCTCATTTATAGATTGTAGATTTGTTTGTTTTGTCCTGCTTTTTTGTTTTATTTGGTTACGTCTGAGCAAGCGGGCTGTGCAGTCTTTGTTGTTTGCTCATCTGTGGGCATGATAGTTTTCACCTCCTTCTCCAATGGGCAGGTTCACTCACTCAGGTATGGTACAGCAGGGAAGGTCCAGCTGAAGGGGAGTTGCTGGGATGGGTTGTTTGTGGCACGTACCAGGGCTGACAGTGTGGACCAGGAATCAGTGCAGGGCAGATTCCAGTATGCTGTGCCTGTGCTGCTTGGGAGTGTGATGTTCAGTGCATGGTGCAGGTAGGCAGGAAGGAGGTGGTAGATTGTGATGTGTGGAGCTAAGATGGGTATGGGAAAGACGAGAGAGAGGAGAGAGGAACAGGAGCCAAAAACATACACACAAACAAAAAAGAGTGCTAAGGGAGCTTGCTATTGGAATGGCAAGATGAGAGACTGAGAAATGGGGAAAAATAAAAATGAAAAAGAAAAAGTGTAAAAGAAAAAAATGAATAAATGAACTGGAAATGAAGAAAGACAAAAAGGGAATAAGAGAGAGAAGAAAACAAAACAAAGAAACACAAAAAAAAGAAGAAAAAAGACATGCCCCCAGGGAAGTCCCTGTGCGTTTGTGCAAAGTAAGGGAGTAGCTTCCAAGCTGCATGGTACTGCCCAGCTAGAAGGGGCTCCCAAGCCGAGAAAAGAGAAAAAAAACAAACAAATCAAAACAGAACAAATCAGAGCAAACAAACAAATGAACAAAAAAGCCCTAGCGTTCCTACCAGCGTGGCAGCACAGGCCGGGAAGCAGTTTCACAGTCAAGTGGTGTTTCACAGCCTTTCAGGCAGAAGCAAAGATGGCGCACGGAGCCAGGTATTTGAAAGAAAGGAGGGGGAAGTGGTGAGAGGTAAGGAAGAAATCTAAAGAAGCGGAAAAGAGCAACACCAGCAGCCAACAAAAGGCACTCAGGGAGCCAGCCAGTGCTGGCGGGTGGTATCCAAGCAACACCAGGGTGCTTGCCAGCCAAGAGACTGTGGCTGCAGGAAGCAGAGGAGGCCGAGTGGAGGTGAAGAAGGGTGGGGGGTGGGAAAGCCTATATCGCCGGTTACCAGTTGTTCTGTCTCCTGCTGGAAGTTCCGTGAAGCTTCTTTCTCATACCCCCTGTTCGCTGATCTCCGATAGGAGTCCAAGATGGTGGAACCATGCTGCAGTAGCTGATAGGAGACCTCTGCATGTACCTCTCCTTGCTCTCTGTTCTCAGTCAGTTTTTTATTCCATTTGGTGCTTTGCTGAGTTCTTTATCTCTTCATTTGATGCATAGGGTTTCAGGGCTGATGTGTGACTCTGTTTGACTTAGTTTTCTGTTGTTTGTGGTGGAGGTACAGTGTGGTGTTTCTGACTATAGCACCATGTTGCCCGGAAGTCTCTTTTTCCTGTCTTTTTAATGACCTCTTGCTTTATTTATGTATGATGTCCTTGATGTCTTTAGTGAAACGTAAATCAAAACCATGATGAAATACCACTTCACATCTACTAGGGTGGCAATAATCAAAAAGACATAACACCAAGCATTGACAAGGATGTGGAGAAATTGGAGCCCTCCTCATCCATTGCTGGTAGGAATGTAAAATAGTGCAGGCATTTTCAAAAACAGTTTGACAGTTCCTCAAAAAGTTAATTATAGATTTACCACATGATCCAGCAATTCCACTCTTCCATATATACCCAAGAGAAATGAAAACATACATCCACAGAAAAACTTCTACATAAATGTCCACAGCAGCATTACAGTCGTCCCTCAGTATCTGCAGGGGATTGGTTCCAGGACTCAGACAGATACCAAAGTATAGATGCTCAAGTTCCTTATATAAAATGGTGTAGTATTTGCATATAACCTACGCACATCTTCCAGTATACTTTAAATCATCTCTAGATTACTTATAATACTTAATACAATGTAAATGCTATGTAAATAGTTGTTTAATCACAGCCGAAGACTTGTTCTGGAAGGTAGCCTTTCTCTTCTGTGAGTTTCTGGAGCCCTTCTGGGAATGCTGATGCTGCCTGGTCATCAGCTAATGCTGATTCTCCCGTGATCTTGAAGTTCTGGGGGCTGTAGCGCTTTACAGAGCTAGCAGCCATCCCTTGCTAGCCTTCAATTCCTCCTCTTGCTCTCTTCAATCCCCTCACACTTTGCCTATGAGGAATTGCTTTGACCACTTAATTTCTTTTTAGGAGACATTTTTTCACAGAAACTAAGGGTGTACACAACACAAGAAGTGAACGAACGAGACTGAGGTGAACAATGATCAAATGAGTGCTGGAGAGAGACTGAGGATCTATGAAATGATGGGAGGCTACAGCAAGGGATGCCTACACAGCACTTCACTCATGTGGATTCAGTGTAATGCTTGGCTTGTGCAGCAAATTCCATTTTTGCTTTTTGGAACTTTCTATTCTTGGTTGGTTATGGAGGGCAGACTATTTTCATAATAGCCAAAAAGTAGAAACAACCCAAAAGTCCATCAACTGATGAATGGATAAATAAAATAAGGTATATCCATATAATAAAATCTTACTCCACAATATAAAAGAAAGAGGTACTGATACGTGAGACAACATGGATAAACCTCAAAAAATTATTCTAATGGAAAGAAGCCAGTCACAAAAAACCACATATTATATAGATTCGTTTATATGAAATGTCCAGATAGACAAATACATGGAGACAGAAAGTAGATTAGTGGTTGCCTAGAGTTGGGTGAGGTTGGGGGGAAATGGGAAGTGACTGCTAATGGGTACAGGTTTCTTTTTGGGGTGACACAAATGTTCTGAAATTGATTGTAGTAATGTTTGCACAACTCTGAATATACTAAACATCATTGAACTGTACACTGTAAAAAAGGTAAATTGTATGATATATGAATTATATTTCAATAAAACTATTAAATTAAAAGAAAAAAACAGTCTGAGTGCTTGCCAACTATGACGTTTCCTCTTTTGAAAAGGTAAAACTATGTCATGACACCTGCATCTCCTGTTGCTGCTCCAACCAACACTCAGAACAAGACCAATGTCACCACAGGCATCAGATGCTCTCCTGACAGCCACCAGGACCAGGGCAGAGGGGGCAGACTTTAATTAGAGAAAAAATATGCCCTCCACTTCCATCCCAAATTTACCATATTTTTATGCAAATAACGCTCACCTTCTACGTTTGTTTGCCAAATGAGGCCTTCCCCCTCCCACCTTGAGGTATTTTCCTAAGCTGCGCAATGCCAATTTTTTTCTGCATGTTGCCGGAAAAACAAAAAAATTAGTATAGCATGCTTATGAAAATACTTCGTAAGAGGAGGGTGAGGTTGGCAAACAAATGTAGAAGGTGTGCGCTCTTTGAGTAAAAATAAAGTAATTGTATTTTAAAAATTATTCTGTGTCCCATGATATGTGTTCTTTTTTTCACACATATCCATTTGGCACATGAGCACTTAGATAACCAGTTGGCATGGGCTCACAAAGAACCAGCTCCATTTCCTTGCTCTACCAAGGCTGGCGGGGGGTGGGGGGCAGGGGGAGCTGTTGCTGTCCTTGAACCAGAAAATGCTTGGACACTTAGGTCCAAATTGAGAAAAGAGTAAGAACCAGTGAAGTGGGAACTACAGGACAATGGCTCTCTACCCTGCTCTGCATCCTGTCAAATCACAGAAGCCTGGGCCCTACCCTGCTCATTCATTCACACATTTATTAAGCATCTGCTTTGTGCCAGGCACTGTTCCAGTCACTTGAGATACATTAACGACAAAAAAAGACAAAACACTCTGCCTTTGTGGAGCTCATGTCCTACTGGGGAGAAAAAGAAACAATGGACACGATAAATTAGTAAATCTGATGGTGTGTTATAAGAAGGTAAGTGCTTATGGAGAAAAGACATCAAGCAAGGCAGATGGAGAGCTTCCAGAAAGGAAAGGGAACCGGTCACAATTTTAAATGTAGTGGTCTGGGTAGTCTCCTTAAGAGGACGACATTTGAGCAAGGACCCGAGATGAGAGAGTTCCTGCACGGCTGGGGCCTGGGGTGCTCCAGGCAGAGGGAAAAGCATTCCAGGCTAAGGGAAGGAGGTCTGGTATATCACAGGACCTGCAATCACTGTCCTTGGCTGAGACCCAGGCTGTCTGTCCTCTGTCACAAATTGACTGTCCTGGCTCACATTTCCCTTTCTGGGTATTGAGGTTTGAGAGGTGGGATTATATGACCACTAGGGGTCCTTCTAATTTGAAATTCTGGTGGCTAGTTGAGACATGGATGAGAAAGATGAAAGATCGGAGGGACTGACACCAGTTAAAACACTACTCTGACTTATCAAAGTGAGTAACAATGGAAGCTAATGAACTGAGACAGCCGCCCTATGCTGGCCTGGATCCTGTAGACACAGTTAACAGAACTGAGCAAAAGTAGCTTTAGTCTAAGTTGAAAACCAAAAAACCAAACCAGTTGCTGCGACCCCACATGTGTCAGAGTGGAACTGTGCTCCACAGGGTTTTCCATGGCTGATTTCGTGGAAGTAGATCACCAGGACTCTTCCAAGGCACCTCTGGGTGGATTCAACTTCCAGTCTTTAAGTTCACAGCCAAAATCGCATTGACTGTTTGCACCACTCAGGGACTCTAGCTACATTACAAACAACCCCCAAATCTTGATGGTTTATAACGACAAAGTGTATTGCTCACACAGCAACGTATTTATTATGAGCTGGCTGCTTCAAGTCTCGTGACTCTGGGACCCAGGTGGGGAAGCAGCTATCATCCCAAACTTTGCCAGCTGCCATGGCAGAGAGAAAGATACCTCAGGAGGGTCCTGCACTTGCAATTAAATGCTTCAGCCCAGACACATCATTTCCACTCATGACTCATTGTCTAGGCCTAGTTACATGGCTCCACCCAACCACAAGGGGGCCAAAAAGAGCAATTCTACCCTATGCTGGGAAGATGGAAAGCTGGAAATATTTGGAATAGCACAAACAGCTACCCTAGTCCCCTCTATCAGAGCTGACTGGTATTCAGGCTACTGGCCTCAAGCAAACTCAGCCGGTCAGAGCTCAGCCACAGCCTCCCACCTGCGGTTGTTACGCCATCTTTGAGAAGTCATCTTCTAGCTAGGGCTACTTCTGATGTAGCACAATAGAAGCAATTACCTACAAATACAGATAAATAATAAATTAGTACGGTTATATCTGTCACAAAAGAATATCTGTAAGCGGGAGGGAACATGGCAAGGGTAGACTTTGTATCAGGCCACGTAAAAAGACAAATGCAAGGGGCCACTGCCCTCTGCCTGGTTCCAGCCCAAGACCTCTGGGTGGTAATCAAAATACCCTGAACATCTCAAGAGTAGGAACTGAGAAGGAAAACATCAAGTTCTGTTTGAGATATCCCAATTTTGAGCAAATTGCAGAATATCTGTATAAGCCTGGATCTAGGCAGATAGGAAATTAACACTGGCCCTCAGGTGAGAAGACTGGAGCTTACAGATACACATTTAGACGTCATCTGCATCGAGGTGAGAGTTGAACCAGGATGCCTACATTTGAGTGACAGCCATTGGACACTGGAAAACTGAGACCAAGACGTCAGAGGACCAGGAGAGTGACTGTCTTGATATGAGAATGCCTCCAGGAGAAAGGGTTAGAAGGGAGGGCACAGGGACCCTGAGGGGAACCATATGGATTTGGTCGGGGGACTGAAGAGGGAACATCCAGGCTGAAAATCTGCATGAGCAGGGCCAGGGGTCTCAGCTTAGATGTCGCCTTCCCCAGAAACACTTCCCTGCCTTCCCCAAACTCAATCAGTGGCCTCTCCTTGCAGCCTGCCCTACAGGCTCACCCAGCCTCCTCTACCCCTTGGTCTGTGGGCTTCTTGGCTCATGGGACAGTGCTTGATTCACTCTGACCTCCGAGTGCTTAGCCCAGTGGCTGACACTTGGAAGGTGCTCAATAAATGCGTGTTCAATAAATGAAGAGAAGAATGAGTAGGAAGAGGAAGATGTATCCAGAAACTAGTGAAGACTGAAGCTAAATTTTCAAGCAAGGGAAAGGTAGAAAATAAGAAAGAAAGGGTAGATACAATTTGGTTTAATTCAACCAATAATGTCTAGGTGTGGAGGGCGCTGGGGAGAAAACAGGATTGCAAGGTACACTTGGACCAACAGAGAACACCAAACAAACCAAACTAGCTCCAATAAAGTCAATTCTACCTCATGTTCATCTCACCTTTTGGAAGCAGACTGCCAAGGCTTTCTCCTGAGATGCCTCTGAGTGGGTTCAAACCCCTAACGTTTCAGTTAGTAGTGTTTGCTTCACCCAAGGACTCCTGATAAAGATCACAGGCTACACATAACTCTAGTATAGCAGTGAAGGAAGTACTAGAAGAACATATCAAGTGCTATGGATATTGAAAGGGGGGCAGAGAGGAAATGCAACCTGGATGCGATGGCATCTGACATTGGCAGTTGAGAACAGGGATGAGCTTTCCAGAAAGATGAATAGGATGAGAAAAAGCACCAGACTGGGGAACATGGAGGACATTAAAAATGTGGGAGAGTTGAGAGAGGCAGCATCATAGGCAAGTTAACAAGCAGAGAGTGAATTCTTCTTGTAGGAATTCTTCCTGTGTGAACATGAAGATGTGAGCCCGTGGGATGACTCAGACTAAGGCAGGGCCACTGCTGTTCTTGGCACATCTCTGAGCTGCTGTCACTGAGGAACACAAATGCGCAAAAGGATAAACCTAAGCTAAAGATGTCAAGAGGCGCCTGCCTTCCCCTTTACACCCACTTGAGAAGGCCTACCCCAGGAAAGCAGAAACCACTTCTTCATTGACCTCACTGGAGCCCCAAAGAGAAAAACTTCCAGCTGATATTCTCACAGACAGAGACAAATATAAATTTGACTATTAGCATTTGTATTTCAAAATTAGTGACAGGGTGTATTGTTCTAGTAGCTCCTGAAGTCCTCTAACTTCAGAAGGAGAAGAGAGGATCACCATCTGCACAAAGCTGATTCCAATGAGGTGATGTCAGACCTACCTCCACTCTCCTCAATCTTTTTACCAATTCTGACACCAGCCATCCCTCCCATGGCACTGTCTACTTCTCTTCTGGGTTCAATAATTCATTGCAATGGCCACAGAGACCTCACAGACCATACTTAAAGTTAAATGGTTTATTAAGAAGGTACAGGATACAACTCAGGATCAGGATCAATAGGCTACAACTCAGCATCAGGATCAGGAAACATGTAGGCAAAGCCTGAAGGCTACCCCGAAGTGGAGAGTTCTTTCAGCTCCTCTTGGTCTTGCAAGCAAGCAGGCCGTTCTATCTGCTATACATGCCCCCTTTCAGCCATGCAGGCCTCCTCTCATCCCTTCAGGACAGCCCTCCTCTTGGGCCATGCATACCCTACTCTGAGCCATGCAGGCCTCTCTGCCTTTGGCCTCTTGAATGCTAACTGACCCAGCTCATAGCCAGTGTAGCAGCTTTGTTCAGCTCTCTTAGCTGCACTCCAAACAGCTGGCTTCTGCTGTCACGACCGATGCTGCCACAGGACCCTTTTCAGGCCTGTCACCACTGGTTCTGCAACAGGGCCCCTTCCAGGCCTCTCACTGTCTTCAGTGTTACAGCCCTTGACCCATGATATAGCTCTTTTAAGAGATTCCTCACCTTTTCTCTCTCTGCTTCTTCTCTATTCTCTTCTTGCCTTGCTTGCCTTTTCTTCTTTTCTTTCTTTCTCAAACTTCTGTGGGGTTGGCTCTGCATATGAGCAAACCCCTTGTCAATTTCAAGGCATGGCCCTCCCAGCAAGGCCACAAACTGACTAATCCCCTTGGTGGACCATAGTCACTATATTTGCATAGTCTATAGTCACTTTGTTTGCATAACATATTGACCAATCCCTGCAAGGTGCATACCAGTCATAGGGCAGGCTGCAGCCCAGGGCCAGACAAAAAGTATCAAACCATCAGGTTGTTTACAGCTTACCCAGGAAATGTCAATCAACCTGGACAAAAGTAACAAATCCTTTAAGGTAGAAAACTAGGGCAAAGGTAACTCCTCACTGTTGAGGGGAAAAATCTCTCAAGCTGTTTTTCCAAAGAACTAAGGCAAAAGATCACATAAAGGAACTTGTTCCTCCATACAGGGTATTTTACTTGCTGTTTGCTTTGGGACACTGGCAAAGTAACCAGCTTCTCAGATGGGCCAGTGGACCCATCCCTCTCACCAGGGCCCCTGAAGTTCTTCTAATCAAAGTCTACAGGAGGCAAGGACCAAAGATACGTGAGTCTGGAGGGCGTGGGCCTGAGAGGTCTAGGCCTGCTGACAACTGTGCCCCCCCCCAATACCAGGACTGAAGTGTGGGTGGCCACAGCCAGGGAGAGGCCGGGAGCAGGCGGGAGGCAGTCACTCTGAGAACACACTTGCACAGCAGGCGTAAGTTTCCCCAGCAGAGGCAGGAGGACAAGCCCACAGCTCCTCAACACCCAGCAATTCTGCATCCCAGAAGGAGTGGTGTCTTTCAGTTTTCAGCAGCACCTGTCCAGGTAACGAAGGTGAACTTCCTGCTTCTCCTTATAAAACAGCCATCTATAGTTATGGAATGGCAGGTCCAAAAAGTGTGTCTGAATCATCTCCAAAAACAGAGCTGGAATCAAATCCCTCCTCCATCTAAATAAAGTGGCTTAACAAGTTTTCACTTAATTTAAAGAGAGAATTTGCACCCAGTCCAACAACTTACCTGCCAAATTGATGTTTTATAGAAACTAAAGCAGAGTCATGAACCTCTCAGCAAACTTGTTTGCAATGGAAATGACAAATCTGCAGCAATGATATAATTATGAAGTATATTTTACAAGAAAGATTTCTCCTAGAATGTGTAAGGATACTTTATGTTTCATAACATAAAATAGTAATCCTGGACTAATTAGAAACAATTAGTATAAAATAATTACTTTTTTTTCCCCTACTGGGTCTAGTATTCCTCTATACACTTACCCTGGTGTTTCTGGCTAATGTGATTTATAGATCATAAAAATCCAGTGCCTTGTGCTCAGAGACAGGTCATGGTGGTCTCACCCCGGGGTGGGTACTGAAGGCGCACAATGAAATAGGAACAGTTGCAGGCCAAACCCCAAGGCAGCAGCGTGCACACGTGGATACCAAGGGCCTGGTGTGCTCTACTAGACCGTCCTAGGTTGGCTCCAAATAAATGCAAATTAAGTGAAACCAAAGGAATGTCATTTTTCATAAGAAAACAACATCGTAGCCCTTTGGAAGGGAAAATCAGAAATTCCCTTATGCCAATGACATAGTTTATAAAGAAAATGTTCTACATCCTACTTTGGTGAGTATCGTCTAGGGTCTTAAAAGCTTATGAGTGGCCATCTAAGATATTCCACTTGTCTCACCCCGTCTGGAGCAAGGGAGAATGACGAAAACAAAAGACAGAAGGGGAATATTAGTCCAAAGGACTAACGGACCACAATTACCACTGCCTCCACCAGACTGAGTCCAGCACAACTAGATGGTGCCTGGCTACCACCACTGACTGCTCTGACAGAGATCACAATAGACAGTTCTGGACAGAGCTGGAGATAAGTGTAGAACAAAATTCTAACTCACAAAAAAGACCAAACTTACTGGTCTGACAGAGGCTGAAGAAACTCCAAGAGTATGGCCCCCAGATACACTTTTAACTTAGCACTGAAGTCACTCCTGACATTAATCCTTCAGCCAAAGATTAGACAAGTCCATAGGCCAAAAAGAGACTAAATGAGTACACCAGCCCAGTGGCAAGGATGAGAAGGCCAGAGAGGACAGGAAAGCTTCAAGAAGGGAAGAGTGTTTACGTGTTGCGAGGTTGGCAACCAATGTCACAAAACAATATGTGTATTAATTGTTTAATGAGAAACTAATTTGCTCTGTAAACCTTCATCTAAAGTACAACCAAAAAAAAAAAGAAAGAAAAGGGGATTTCTCCCATTCTTGCCTTGTCCATCCGTGGCCCACCTCACCTCAGGAACTGGCTCTGGAACTATTTTAAGGGCCAAGATGGGACAATCTGGGGGAAAAAAAATTCCCTTATGCCAAGATAATGGCCAGTGTGTTGAATGGAAAGTGCTGAATGCAAAGTAATGTTTCCCCAAGTACGTGACAACTTTATGGGAAACACAAAGGAATTTTTAAAAATTTAGAATATTAATATGTTATTTTAATGAAAAAAGGCAAGTGATACTGGTTTTCCTGTCTATGATATTGAGATTGTAACTTCCCTTTTTTGACTAAGTAAAATAACAAGTTCATTTAAATAAAAATCTTAATAAGTAACAGTACTATTAGTTCTTAGTTAATAGTAAAAGGGTCAAAATGGTACTCTATCCTGAACTTTGGGCAACATTGAACAGAAATGATATCCTGGGCCTTCTGTCCCTGGGTGGGAAGAGGTTCATTCATTCATTCATTTGCCTTTAGCAAATGTTTACTGAGCTCTTATCATGTGCCAGATGCTGTCCAGCTCTCTGAAATCTGAAAACAAACAAGACATGGTACTTACCATTGAGCCACTATAGATTATCAGGAGATATGTTGATATTGTTAGGTGCCTTTGAGTTGATTTCAACTCATAGTCACCCCATGTGACAAAGTAGAACTGCCCCATAGGGTTTTCTAGGCTGTAATCTTTATGGGAGCAGATCTCTAGGTCTTCCACCAGTAGAGTCACTGGGTGGGTTCAAACCGGCAGCCTTTCAGTTAGCAGGTAAACACTTAACCATTGTGCTATGAAGGCTCCTTGCAGGGAATATAGAAAAAAAGAAAACTAAAGTCTTCAGAACTGGACTGATAAACAGCATCATGATAAATGGAAAAGAAATAAGTTGTCAACAATCAATGTCTGTGAAAGTAGCAGTCAAAAAATCAAACGACATATTGCATGGAGAAAATCTGCTGTAAAAGACCTCTTTATAGTATTAAAAACTATAGATGACACTTTGATGACTAATGTGTCCCTGAGCCAAGCCATGGTCTTTTCCATCACTTCCTGTGATGGTTAAGGTTGTGTGTCAACTTGGCTGGGTTATGATTCTCAGTGGTTTGACAGTCATATGATGTTGTGATCATTTCCATGGTGAGATTTGCTATAATGTGATCACTTCCATGATGGGATCTGCTATGAGTAGCCAATCAGTTGAAAGGGAGATTCCTTGGATGTGTGGCCTGCATCAACTATAAGTGGACATTCTGACAGGACTTGTGGGTTTTTGCTCACTCAGGATCCTGCAGCTGGTTCCTGTTCATCTGACCTCCAGTTCTTGGGACTTGAGCTAGCAGTGTACTTGTGGTCTTGCCTGCCAATCTTGGTATTCATTGTTCTTTGCAGTCTGTGAGGAAGAGCCCTGCTCTCTGACCTGCCAATCTTGGGTTCGTCAGCCCCTGAGGCTACATGAATCAGGAGACGCCTTTATTCTGACCCACGGACTTGGGACGTTCCAGCCTCTACAACCACATGACTCATTTCTTTGATATAAAAGATAGATAAGCCAGATATTGTATGATTCCATTTATATGAAATATCCAGAATAGGCATATGCATAGAGCCAGAAAGTAGATTAGTGGTTTTTAGTAGCTGGGAAAGATGAGGGAATAAGGAATGAGTTCAATGGGTACAGGGTTTCTTTATGGGGTGTTAAACTGTTCTGAAATTAGATAGTGGTTATGGTTGCACAACACAGGGAATATACTAAAAACCACTGAATTTTTTTTATTGTGCTTTATATGAAACTTTGCAGAGCAAATTAGTTTCTCATTAAACAATTAATACATATATTGTTTTGTGACATTGGTTGCCAACCCCTCAAAATGTCAACCCTCTCCCCTTCTCGACCTGGGTTCCCCATTTCCATTTGTCCAGGTTTCCTGTCCCCTACTGCCTTCTTATCTTCACTAACTGGTATGCCCAGTTAGTCTCATATACATGGTTGAGGTATGTGTATTATTTTTTTTATTTTATGGGCCTGTCTAATCTTTGAAAACCACTGAATTTTATAATTTAATATAGTCCATTTTATTGTATGTAAATTCTTTCTCAAGTATAAAAAAAAAAAAAAAGACAAATTTCAAGCTGAAAATCCACAAATTCTGAGGACTTAAATACGGGTCAGCATAAAGACTCAAGAAGAATTCATCTAGATGTGTTCCATGAATGACTAGATGAGAATTTGAGGAAACTTATGCTTTGAGAGATTAAAACAAATAAACAACAAACAAAAATAAAACAAACGAGTTGTCAAATAATTGTCTCGGGGCTGAAGTGAGACAGCACCTGTTTAGATACACAGATTGGTTGGCAAAGGGCTCGAGGAGAACTGCGCCCCTGAATCTTCACCTTTGGGCTTTCCCCACCCCAGTATGAGGATTGACCCTTAGAGAACTGGTCACATTTTTTGCAAGCGGAGCTCCCTGTGGCAGAAGAGGCTGCCCAAGAGAGTAACAAAGCTCACAAGACTGATATATAAACCCTGAAAGCAAGTTTATGTATTCACTATGAAAAATATTAAAAAATAGTGTTCTTCATGTGATTGTTCCATTAGTACCTGCCTGTAAGCCTCATGCCTGAAGGGACCATGTCTGATTTTGTTCCTTGTTGTATCTCCTCCAGGCAGCAGAGGGTAGGCTGTCTATAAATATTTGTTGAATTATTGAATGCATAACCTGCAAATAAAATGACTAACATGTTCTCTCCGTTAAGAAACCAAAGCATATCCAGAAAGTTCGTTAATGGAATAGGAACAAGGAGAATTAGTTAAATAAATCAAATATTTTGGAAATTGATGTATAACATATGTATGATTCACCTTGAGAGCACCTAAACTAAAATGGGAAAAATACAGAGATTAGCATGATCCCCGCTAGATTCATGGAGCATACATACATATAAAACAAAACAAAAAAACCATTGCCATCACATTGATTCCGACTCATGGAGACCCCCATCAGAGTAGAAATGAGCTCCATAGTTTTTTCTTGAATGTAATCTTTATGGAAACAGATCACCAGGACTTACTTCCATAGTGTCTCTGGGTAAGTTCAGACCACAACCTTTTGGCTAGTAGCCATGTGCAAACCGTTTGCACTATCTGGGTACCTAAACCAAAAAAAAAGATTGCAGTTGAGTCGATTTCGACTCATAGCGACCCTACAGGACAGAGTACAACTGCCCCATAGGGTTTCCAAGGAGCACCCAGTGGGTTCGAACTGCTGACCTTTTGGTTAGCAGCTGTAGCTCTTAACAACTATGCCACCAGAGTTTCCTCCAGGGACCTACATACATATAAATACATGTAAAATTCGTGAAGGAACAACTCAATGAATTGTCAAAAGTGAGTATAACCTGGAAACCACCACCCAGTCAAGAAATTCATCATTCCCATTTCCCAGAACCTCCTCACAACCTGTATTAATGACTACTTCCTCCTTCCTCCTCAAACTAATCACTTTCATGGCTTCTAACAAAATAAATCATTTTTGGTAATTTTTTAAAATCTTTACTAGTATTTATTTCTTTTCTTATTATGCTTTAGGTGAAAGTTTACAGCTCAAGTTAATTTCTCATACAAAAATTTGTACACATATTGTTTTGTGATATTAGTTGCAATCACCACAATGCAACAGCACTCCCCTTTCCACCCCAGGTTCCCTGCATGCATTCAACCAGTTCCTGTCCCTTCTTGCCTTCTCAACCTGCTTCTGGACAGGAGCTGCCCATTTGGTCTCATGTATCTGATTGAATTAAGAAGCACACTCCTCACATGCATTATTTTTTGTTTTATAGTCCTGTCTAATTTTTGTCTGAAGAGTGGACTTTGGAAGTGGTTTCAGTTCTGGGTTAACAGAGTGCCTGGAGGCCATAGTTTCAGGGGTTCCTCCTGTCTCTGTCACACCATTAAAGTCTAATCTTTTTATGTGAATTTGAGTTCTGCTCCACACTTTTCTCTCACTCCATCCGGGACTGTCTGTTGTGTTCCCTGTCTGGATGGTCATTGCTGGTAGCTGAGCAGCATCTAGTTCTTCTGGTCTCAGGCTGGTGGAGTCTCTGGTTTATGTGGCCGTTTTGTCTCTTGGGCTAATATTTTCCTTGTGTCTTTGGTTTTCTTCATTCTCCTTTGCTCCAAGTGGGATGGGACCAATTGATGCATCTTAGATGGCCACTCACAAGCTTTTAAGACCCCAGATGCCACTCACCATAGTGGGATGCAGAACATTTTCTTAATAAACTTCGTTATGCCACTTGACCTAGATGTCCCCTGAAACTATGGTTCCCAGGCCTAGTGCCAGCTACTCTGTCCCTCAAAGTGTTTGGAGGTGTCTAGGAAACTTCCTAGCTTTTGCTTTGGTCCAGTTGTGCTGACTTCCCCTGTATTGTCCTTCCCTTCACCGAAGTTGATCCTTGTCTACTATCCAGTTCATGAATTCCCTTCCCCCTCTCTCCCCATCCTCGTAACCATCAGATAATGCTTTTTTCTGTGTTTAAACCTTTTTTTTGAGTTTTTATAATAGTGGTCTCATATAATATTTGTCCTTTTGTGACTGACTAATTTCACTCAGCATAATGCCCTCCAGATTCATCCATGTTGTGAGATGTTTTGCAGATTCCTCATTGTTCTTTATCGTTGCGTAGCGTTCCATTGTGTATGTACTATAATTTGTTTATCCATGCATCTGTTGATGGGCACTTAGGTTGTTTCCATCTTTTTGCTGTTGTGAACAATGCTGCAATGAACATGGGTATGCATATGTCTATTCATGTGATGGCTTTTATTGCCTAGGATATATTCCTAGGAATGAGATTGCTGGATTGTATGGTGTTTCTATTTCTAGCTTTTTAAGAAAGCACCAAATTGTTTTCCAAATTGGTTGTACCATTTTACATTCCCACTGGTAGTGTGTAAGTGTTCTAGTCTCTCCACAACTTCTCCAAATTTATTATTTTGTATTTTTTGGATTAGTGCCAGCCTTGCTGGAGTGAAATAGTATCTCATTGTAGTTTTGATTTGCATTTTGCTAATGATCATGAGCATTTCCTCATGTGTCTGTTAGCTGCCTGAATGTCTTCTTTGGTGAAATGTCTGTTCAAATCCTTTGCCCATTTTTTAATTGGGTTATTTGTTTTTTTTTTGTTGAGGTGTTGCAGTGTCTTGCAGATTTTAGAGATTAGACCCTTATCGGGTATGTCCTAGCTAAAAATTTTGTCCGAGTCTGTAGATTCTCTTTTTACTCTTTTGGTGGTCTTTTGATGAGCATAAGTGTTTGATTTTTAGGAGCTCCCAGTTATACAGTTTCTCTTCTCATGTTTGTGCATTGTTAGTTATGGTTTGTATACTACTTATGCCATGTATTAGGGCTCCTAGTATTTTTGCTAATTTTTAACCGTATATAAATGAAATCAGACAGTACCCTTTTTTTTTACTGTGGTAAATATATACTTAACAAAACACTTGCCATTTCAACATTCTTCACATGTACCATTCAGTGACAATAATTATGTTTATCATGTTGTTAACCATTACCATTCTCCATTTCCAAATTTTTCCATCATCCTTAACAGAAGCTCAGTGTCCCGTAAGCAAAGAGTCCCCCTTTTCTCCTCTGTCCTGCCCTCCCCTAGCAACCACTAATAAACTTTGGTCTCTATAACTTTGTCTATCTCTTATAAGACCGTATTATTTTCTGCTTTGAATTTTTTGTTGATACCATGTGTTTTCATTAATGGAAGCATGCTGAGTCATTGAGTGTGTTTGAAATTTTGGTTAGTAATATGGAAGCCCTGGTGGCACAGTGGTTAAGCACTCGGCTGCTAACCAAAAGTTCAGTAGTTCAAACCCACGAGCGGCTCCATGGAAGAAAGATGTGGCAGTTTGCTTATGTAAAAATTACAGGCTTGGAAACACTATAGGGCAGTTCTATGACAATAGGTTTGGTTTTGGTTAATATGGATTTTGAAAAATATTATGTGGGAATACATGGGTACTACAAAACTTGGGGGGTTCTCTGGTGTCATGATTGGTGGGTGTCCGTCTGACCCACTGGTCATGGGTAGCAAGATTAATTGTGGGCACCTTCCATTTAGTTACATTGGGCACCTCTGGTTTTCCAAATATGACACACACACAAAAAAAAACCCAAACCAAACCCACAAAGACTCCCTAACGATCACACAGGAAATCATAAATATGGTTACAAGGCTTACTTAGCTGTACAAAAGTCAAAAGAGGCAGAAGTTTTACCCAATTACACTTCCTGGATGCACTACCTCATACTTAAGCCTCATACCCCAGCTATTTAGCACCAACAAACATTTCTTTCATTTTTCACTGTTACACAGACCCCCAGTGGAGGGCAGCAAATGCTTTTAGCAGGAAAAGTAGGGTCCCAAGAAACCTGAGAGGTGGAAACAGTGGACGGGCAATTGTGTATCCCAAAGACCGTGAAAGGGCTGTACTAGATATTTCATATAAGTGGGATCATACACTATTTGTTCTTTTGTGACTGATTTGTTTTGCTCGGCACAATGTTTTCATGGATCATGCATGTTGTAGAATGTATCAGGACTTCATTTCTCTTTATGGCAGAGTAATATTTAGTATGCATTTTTTGTGTGTGTCTGGCTTCTCTTGTTCAATATCATGTTTGTGAAATTTTTTTGTAATATTGTATGTAGCTGTGGTTAATTCATTTTCATTGCTCTATAGTATTCCAATGTGAATATACTGCAATTTATATATCTTTTCTTCTATTAATGGGCATTTGGGTTGCTTCCAGTTTAGGGCTATTATGAATAATGCTGCTATTAATATTCTTGCCTTTTAGTCCTCTTGTGTATGCTTTTTTTTTTTTTTTTTTTTTAGTTTTAGTCCTGAGAATGGAATTACTGCATTATAGGACATGGGTCTGGTTGGCTTTAATAATGCTCCCAAGCAGTTTTCCAGTAGTATATGAGAGTGCCATCAGTCCACATCCTAGCCAGAACTTAGCACCCTTTGGTGGGTCAATGTTTGGTAGCTGATGCCTTTCCCCCCCAGAATAGGATGATCTTTGCTAAAGGACTACAGTGATTTCCTGGTGAGATGGTTCCTCTCCAGCGCTTGACCTTGTTTAGGCTAGCATGACCAATCTAATCTTTTTGGATGTCCATTTATATTTCTTTCTTTGAAAGTTATGAAATAGTTCAAGCTTACAAGAAGAATAGAAAGCAATGTAATTGATACCATATCTCATCTCTCAGCTTTGTCAAATCTTATGATTTTGTTATATTTCCTTTAGATCAATTTTTTAAAGTCAAAACATTACAAATTAATTGCAATCTACCCCCTTCCCTCAAAACCACCAACCAGGAGGTAACCACTATCCTAAATTTGATGTTTATCATTCCCTTATGTTTCTTTTTTTTAATAACACTACATTGTGTTTTCAGTGAGTTTACATAGCAAATTAGGTTCTCAATTGACAATTTCTGTACAACTTGCTCAGTGAACATTAGTTTCATTTTTCACAATGAGCCAACATTCTCTTTAATTGCAGTCTGTGTGTTTCGTTGCCAGCACTCTAGTTTCCCAGCCCCCTTTTCTCATCTTTGCTTTGGAGTAATTGTTGACCTTTTGGTCTTAGATAGATGGTTTTTCAATGGAGCCCTGTACTCATGGGTAATATTGTTTATTTTGAGTGTCAGTCTGTTATTTCACTAAAAGGTGACCTCTGGGGACATTTTCAGTTCAAGGTTTAAAGAGTATCTAAGGATGATAGTCTCAAGGAGTCTTCTAGTCTCAACTGGTCCGATAAATCTGATCTTTTTAAGAATTTGAGTTCTGTTCTGCAGTTTTCTCCCATTCTATCGGGGTCCATCTCTTGTGGCCTGATCAGAATCATTGGTAGTGATAGCCAGGCACTATCTAGTTCTGTTGGACTCAGATGAGACTGTGGCTCATGTAGGCTATTAGCCCTGTAGATTAGTTTTTTCTCTGAGACCTTGGTTTCATTCTTTTTCTTTTGCTCCTGATGAGTAGAAACCAATAGTAGTTTCTTAGATGGCTGCTCACAAGCTTTTAAAACCCTAGATGTTACTCACCTCATTAGGATGCAGAACATGAACTTTGTGATGCCAATTGACTGAGTTGTCCTATGAGACTAAGGTCCTAAGCCTTCAACCCAGAAAACCATTCTCACAAAGTGTTTGAGAAGCATCTGAGAAGTATCTGTAACTGTGTCCTCTATGAATATTTATGTGTACACACACATATCTGTACATAAACATAGATACTTCTATCTGTGCACACTTATGTACTCACCTGTACCTACCCATACACATATATGCCTATGCACCTACATATGTGACCATACAATCATTTTTTGGTTCCCTGATGTTTTTATATTTTACTACATATGTAGGTATACACAAACAAAAATTGTTTTACATTTTTAAACAGTAGATAAATGACATCATACCATAAATATCCTTCTGTACCATGATTTTATTGGCTACAATTATGGTTTTTTGCTTTTGGGTTTGTTTGTTTAGAGATTTAGCCACATCTATTCATTCAGCAAGTGTTTGGGATGCATCAGTAAACAAAACTGACAAAGATTCCTGCCTTTGTGGAACTTACATTCTAGCAGATAAAGAAAAGAAACAATAAACATTATTACATTGTGAATGAGGAGTCCCTGGGTGTTGCAAATAGTTAATGCACTGAGCTGCTAATGAAAAGGCACTTTGGAAGGAAGGCCTGGTGATCTACTTCCAAATAACCAACCATCAAAAACACTATTGAGTACAGTTCTAATCTCAAACACATGAGGTCACCATGAGTTGGAGTCAACTCAATGACAACTGATTTTTATATTGTGGATTCTAATTGTGTGTTTGAAAGGAGAGTGTGCTAAAGAGAGAAACAAAAGCAGAATAGGGCGTGTGGGCTAGACAGTACCAAGGGGAGAAGAGTTTTAAATTGGTTGGTTAAGGGCATATAGAGAAGGTGACATTTGAGGCAAGATTTAAAGGAAGTGAAAGAGGGAGCCGTGGAGAGAGTGCTCCAGGTAATGCCAGAAAACTAATGGGGTGGGGTGGGGGTGCTGATCATGTAGAGGCTTGTAAGGCATTGTGAGGAAGTGGGAAGCCATCAAAGGGCTTTGAGCAGAGGAGAGACATGATTTGACTTATATTTTGAAATGTTGATACATGTAGTTCTGGTTCATTAATTTTAATTTTTGCATAGTGTTCCACTGTGTGACTATACATTAAAGTATTCATTCATTCTCCTATTAATGGACATTTAAATTGCTTCCATTTTTATTACACACAGTGCAGCAATGAACATTTTGTATTTCTTTCTTGGAGCACATGTGGGAGAGCTTTTCTAGGAGGGGAATTACTGGATTGTGGGGTATTTGTCTCTTCGACTTTATGAGCTATTGCTAAATTGCTCTAAAAAGAGGGCATCCCACTTTATTACACCACCTGCAGTGTAAGTGGAGGTTTCTTCTCCTGCACAGCCTCACCAACACTTCACATAGTATCTCATTGTGGTTTTAATTTCAGTTCCCCATTCCTGGTGACACTGAATACATTTTCCTGTGTTTATTTGTGTTTTGGGTTTTTCTTCTGATTGTTCATGTCCTTTGATCATTATTTTGGAGGTATTTGTCTTTTTTTAAAATTGATTTTTTAGAAATTCTTAATATATTCTAAATAATGATCTTTTGCTGAGTATACAAAATCCTTTATTGATTATATGTAATGCAAATATCTACTCTCCTTCTCTGGCTTGTCTTTACTTCTGTAAACAAAACAGTTTCAAACTGGCAGCACTCATATCAGTTGTAAGAATGGCAGGGCCAGCATGTCAACCATTTGCTCATGGGAAGAATGTGTCAAGATGTAAACAGTTTGTTCCAAGGAAAAATGTGTTCATGATTCCCATGATGTATAATTAAACCAGCTGGGGCCAATCCCTCCTCCTAACCAAGTGACTGACTATTACATTGCGAAGGACTTCAAGTTGAAGATGATCCTTATCTATAATCAATCATTAACCCCCTACATTTCGTTTGTTCTCTATGTATATAGACCCCTCTCTCCTCTTGAACTGCAGAGTGCTTTGAAATTTTTCTTAGTGCTGCCCAAGTTGAGCTGTATTATTCCTCAATAAAACTCTTTTTTTCTTACACTCCTAACAGAGTGGAATTTTCCTCTTTGATATTTCTAGCATCAGAAGTGAGACTTCAAAGGTGCGTTATCTTGATGATCCCCAGGACATCCAGACATGCGCATAGTATCTGATGAGTTACTTTGAGCTCTCCACTCCCAAGAATTCTTGAGAATCATTTAAGGTAAAAAACCTCTCAAATCTGAACTCCACTTCCTTGCATTGATAGCTTTTTGAGTTTTATTGTGGATTTGTTTTGGTTCTTGCAAGTAAAAGTTTGTTTTGTTGTTGCTTTCATTATGAAAAGTGAAATGCCATGTCTAAAGGAGATTTGGAGCCACCTTCTGGGACTCTTGCTTACTATACGAACAAGCATTATGGTCTGTTATCATGCATGTTCATGTCTGTATGGCATAACCTCACTTTGGGGTTCTTTTGACCACTCTAAGTTAACTTTTCTGCACAGTAAATTAGAGAATTGAGGCTACTGGATTAAACAGTTCCAGTGGGACGCCTATTTTGATTGGTATATTGAGGTTGCTAAGAAGCATCAAGACAATAAGCTTGCTTCCTGGCAGGACACTGTCTCTAAATTAACTAAGCAGAATAAAGAATCACAATGTTAAATTTCGGATTATATGTCTGCTCCCCTGCCAGCTGCTACCACCTCTTCTGTTCCCCTGCTAGCTGCTACCTTTTTGTTTCCCTATTTGCCCTTCTACTTCTCTGGTAACACTTTATCTGAACTCCCTGTTTTCCCAAAAGATTCGTTATGTCAAATACATCTTTCAAATCAAATAAACCCTTGCCTGAAATGCCCTTTAAAATTTGCTCCAACAGTGATGATGAAGATTCCCCTCATATCACTTCTGCCTGATGGGCACACTCAGAATTACATAGCATTGTGAAAGATTTTCCAAAACTCCATGAGGACCCCTACAAATTTTCTGAAGAACGTAAAATTCTTGTTGAAGTCTACCAGCTGGGTTTCCCTGACCTGTACAGCTTGTTCACATGATTACTGCCCCAGGAGAAGCCCAATTATAGCTAGAACAGGCAGAATGAAAAGACTCCAAGGACAGTTTAGCCTTAAACATTGATAAAATGTCCACTGAGCTATTGGAAGACTCAGGCCATGAGTAAAAAATTGCTAGAGGCCATCTCTAAGGTTTATCCAGTGATGGTTCTTAATTCACAAGGAGAAATTATTTTACTTATTAATGAAGAAACTTGATAATTTTTAATTGACACTGGATCCACCCTGTCTGCTATCTGTCTACTACCTGTTTACAACAGCCCCTGCCCCAGAGTACTAAAACCTCAAAAGTAGTGAGAGTCAAAAAAACAAACAAACAAACAAAACGTAGTGAGAGTCACTAATCAGGAACAGACATTGATTCATTCTCAATTTATTACAATACCTCTTGGTCCTATTGAAGACTTATACCCTTTTTTGCTTAGTTCTAATATTCCTGTCAATTTATTGGGAAGGGATCTTTTATCCCAATAGAATTGCCATTTAAAATTTCATGAAAAGGGGAAATATTGAGTCTGCCTGATACCACTAAGTTAACAGAGACAGGCTCTGAATTAGACAATATTCAGAAAGAAGAAGCCATTTGCTATACGCAAGCTCTTGTCATGCCTCTTCAAAATTCAACTCAGCCTAGCCCTTTCCCTTCTGACATCTTTTCCCTAGTTCCTTAAAACTTATAGGCCACCACAGCCACAGATGCAGGCTGAGTTTTGTCAGCTGAGACGATTAAAAACCTCTGCCAAAAATTTCCCAATATCCACTCAAACAAGAAGCAAAAGAAGGACTAATCTCTCATCATACAAGATTTCCTTTCTAAAGGTTTAATTGTCCCTGGTACCTTATAATACTCCTGTTCTTCCAGTTAAAAATACAAATAATAGAGGCTGGAGATTTGTTCAAGATTTGCATGCAACCAACTGTATTGTTATTCCTAGATGCCCAGTAGTCCCTAATCCTCATGTATTACCTTCCAATGTCCCTTCAGATGCAACTTATTTGATGGTTGTGGATCTTTGCAGCACCTTTTTCAGTATTCCTGCGCATTCTGAGTCAATATTTGTTTGCTTTTACCTGAGTTAATCAACAATTTACCTGGACTGTAATGCCCCAAGGATTTACTGAATCTTCCACCTATTTTTCTGAGATTCTTCGTGCAGATTTGCAGCCTTTACAGTTTACAAACAAATCCCCATTACTACAGTGCATTGATAATTTGCTAGTTTGCTCAGCCTCCCAGCAGGCCTGCACTGAGGACAGTGTAGCTTTATTAAAACATCTGGCTGCTGGTGGACATAACATTTCCAAAGAAAATTTACAGTTAACTCAGTTGTCTGTTAAAAATTTGGGCCACCTAATTTCTTTTCTTTAATTAAAAAAAACTGTTTTATTGTACTTTAGATAGAGGTTTAAATAGTTTCTCATTAAACAGTTAGTATGCATATGTTTTATGACATTGGTTAACAACCCCACAACATGTCAACAGTGTCCTTTCTCGACCTTGGGTTCCCTATTACCAGCTTTCCTGTCCCTTCCTGCCTTCTAGTCCTTCTAGTGTCTGGGGTCTTAAAAGTCTGTGAGCATCCATCTAAGATACTCCACTGGTCTCACCCCGTTGGGAGCAAGGGAGAATGAAGAAAACAAGACACAAGGAAAAGATTAGTCCGAAGGACTAAAGGACCACAACTACCAGGGCCTCCACCAAACAGAGTCCAGTACAACTACGTGGTGCCTGGCTACCACCACTGACCGCTCTGACAAGGATCACAACAGAGGGTCCTGGACAGAGTTGGAGAAAACAGTAGAACAAAATTCTAACTCACAAAAAAAGACTAGACTTACTGGCCTGGCAGAGACTGGACAAACCCTGAGAGTATGGCCCCTGGACACCCGTTTAGCTCAGTAATGAAGTCATTGCCAAGGTTCATCCTTCAGCCAAAGATTAGACAATCCCATAAAACAAAACAAGACTAATGGGGCACAACAGCCCAGCGACAAGGACTAGAAGGCAGGAGGGGACATGAAAGCTAGCAAATAGGGAACCCAAGGTCGAGAAGGGACAGTTTTGATGTGTCGTGGGGTTGTTAACCAATGTCATAAAACAATATGTGTACTAACTGTTTAATGAGAAACTATTTGTTCTGTAAACCTTCATCTAAAGTAAAATAAAAAAGTTAAAATAAATACATAAACTGTGTTATGCCAGTTAAGCTAGATGTTCCCCAAGACCATGGTCCCCACAGCCCTCTGCCCAGCAATTCAGTCCCTCAGGGAGTTAGGATGTGTCTATGGAGCTTCCATGAAAGGGCCACCTAATTTCTGTAGAAGGCATCTCCATTGATCCTAGACAGAAAGAGTCTATTCTTGTCTGTCCTATACCCAAAACAAAGAAACAGCTACAGGAGTTTCTAGGACTCTGCAGCTATTGTTGAACCTGGATTCCCAGTTTTAATTTGTTGGCTCAACCTTTATACAAATATTTAAAAGCCTCTGTGCTGAATTAATTCCAAATTGCACCAGAAGATTGAGAGGCCGTAGTTCAGTTAAGAGGGTCTTTAACTCAGTTGCTAACTGAAAGGTTGGCAGTTCAAAAACACCAGGTGCTCTGTGGGAGAAAGATGTGGCAGTCGGCTTCTGAAAAGATTTACAACCATAGAAACACTATGGGGCAGTTCTACTCTGTCCTGTAGCATTGCTATGAGTCAGAATTGACTTGACAGCAGTAGAATTGTTTTGTTTTTTAATGAACACACCCACTCTAGGTTTTCCTAAATACCACCTAGATTATTTCCTTATTTGTACATGAAGTATCTGGAAATGATTTCGGTATACCAACTGAAAAACATGGAGCACAACAAAGACCTATAGGTTATTATAGCCTACAACTTGACCCTGTAACAGAGGATACCCTCCCTGCCTTAGGGCTGTGGCTACTACTGCCAAACTAGTGGAAAATACAGCAGATATGGTACTGAGAGAACTGAAGATAAATTCAAGCCTCAAGTTGCGATACTGAATGATTCTATAGGCAAAATATTAAATGATGCAGGAAGCATCAAAAGATGATGGAAGTAATACACAGAGTCACTGTATCAAAAAGAATTGTTGCTGTTCAACCATTTCAGGAAGTAGTATATGATCAAGAAATGGTGGTACTGAAGGAAGAAGTCCAAACAGCACTGAAGGCATTAGCAAAAAACAAGGCTCCAGGAACTGACAGAATACCAGCTGAGATGTTTCAACAAATGGATGCAACCCTGGAAGCATTCATTTGTCTATGCCAAGAAATTTGGAAGACAGCTACTTGGCCAACCAATTCATACTTGCACTCATTCCAAAGAAAGGTATCCAACCGAATGCAGAAATTCTCAAACAATATCATTAATATCACATGCAAATAAAATTTTGCTGAAGATAATTCAAAAATGATTGCAGCAGTACATCAACAGGGAACTTCCAGAAATTCAAGCCAGATTCAGAAAAGGACGTGGAATGAGGAATATCACTGCTGATGTCAGATGTATCTTGAATGAAAGCAGAGAATACCATAAAGATGTTTGCTTGTGTTTTATTGACTATACAAAGGCATTCGACATGTGGATCATAGCAAATTATGGATAGCTTTGTGAAGAATGGAAATTACAGAAGATTTAATTGCGCTTATGAGAAACCTGTAACATAAACCAATAGGCAGTTGTTCAAACAGAACAAGGGGATACTGCATGGTTTAAAATCAAGAAAGGTGTGCATCAAGGTTGTATCCTTTCACCATACTTATTCAATATGTATGCCGAGCAAATAATCCAAGAACCTGGACTGTATGAAGAAGAATACAGCATCAAGATTAGAGGAAGACTCATTAATAACCTGTGATATGCAGATGACACAATCTTGTTTGCTGGAAGTGAAGAGGATTTGAAGCACTTACTGATGAAGATCAAAGACTACGGTCTTCAGTATGGATTGCACCTCAACATAAAGAAAACAAAAATCCTCGCAACTGGACCAATAAGCAATATCATGATAAATGGAGAAAATATTTACATTGTCAAGGATTTCATTTTACTTGGATCCACAATCAATGCCCATGGAAGCAGCAGTCAAAAAATCCAATGATGTATTTCATTGGGCAAATTTGCTGCAAAAGACCTCTTTAAAGTGTCAAAAAGCAAAGATGTCACTTTGAGGACTAAGGTGTACCTGACCCAAGCCGGGGTATTTTCAATCACCTCATATAGATGCAAAAGCTGGACAATGAATAAGGAAAACCAAAGAATTGATGCCTTTGAATTATGGTGTTGGCAAAGAATATTTAATATACCATGGACTGCCAGAAGAATGAACAAATCTGTCTTGGAAGAAGTATAGCCGGAATGCTTTTTAGAAGCGAGCATGGCGAGACTTCATCTCACATTCTTTGGACGTGTTATCAGGAGAGACCAGTCCCTGGAGAAGGACATCATGCTTGGTAAACTACAGAGTCAGAGAAAAAGAGGAAGACCCTTAACGAGATGGATTGACACAGTGGTTGCAACAATGTACTCAAAGATAGCAACAATTGTGAAGATGGTGCAGGACTGGTAAGTGTTTCATTTCGTTGTACACAGGGTCCCTATATGTCAGAACCGACTCAGTGATACCTATCAACAATAACAACAACAATGCTGTGTCTGCCTTACTTAATTCTGCCTTGACACATCTTTCTTTCAGCAGGCTCACCTCCTATGATATTCTCCTCCTGGCTGCATTCCATGGCCTGTTAAATCCAGCTACTCTTCTCCCAGTAACTAATGAAAACAACTATCCCACACATGATTGCCTAGACTTGACTTAGCAACTTTTAACCCTTGAAAAGACTTAAAGAGATCCCTTTAACTAATCCTGATTTAGTTTTGTTTGTGGAGGGTTCCTATTTAAAACTTAATCCTGCTAGTCAATATTATCAAGCTGGATACGCTGTTACGACTTCTACTGAAGTCCTTGAAAGTTAGGTTCTCCCTGAAGCCACTTTGGCTCAACAAGCTGAATTAATTGCCCTCACTAGAGCTTGTGATTTTGACATGTTATAGGAAAAAAGAGGATTTTTAACATCTTCTGGAAATGTCATAAAAAATGGTGCTTTAGTAGCGGAACTTCTAGACACTCTATTACTCCCCTCTGAAATTCCTGTGATAAAAATACAAGCTCACCAACCAAAAGGAGTACCTTAATCTGAAAAAAATTATAGGAAGTAATCTTGCTGATATGGCAGCCAAGCAAGCTGCCTCTCAAGTTATTTCTGCACTTATGATAAATAAAGAAAGAGACTTCCCAAATTTGACAACGGATAATTCCGACCTTCATTAATTTAACTTTAGAAAAGCTTTTTTTTCAGTATTTCATTTCTTTTTATTGTCAAATAATATTCCATTGTATGGCTATATCACATTTCATTTATCCATTCATCATTTGATGGACATGTAGGTTGTTTCCATTTTTTGGTTATTATAATATTGCTATGAATTTTCACGTATAAGTATTTGTGGGCATATGTTTTCATTTCTCATTTTATTTTTTATTGTACTTTAGATGAAGGTTTACAGAACAAACTAGCTTCTCATTAGACAGTTAGTACCCATATTGTTTTATGACATTGGTTAACAACCCCACGACATGTCAACACTCTCCCTTCTCGACCTTGAGTTCCCCATTAACAATTTTCCTGTCCCCTCCTGCCTTCTCATCCTTGCCCTGGGCTAGTGTGCCCATTTAGTCTCGTTTTGTTTTATGGGACTGTCTAATCTTTGTCTGAAAGGTGAACCTCAGGATTGAGTTAAATGGTGTCCGGGGGCCATACTCTCGGGGTTACTTCAGTCTCTGTCAGGCCAGTAAGTCTAGTCTTTTTTTGTGAGTTAGAATTTTGTTCTACATTTTTCTCCAGCTCTGCCTGGGACCCTCTATTGTGATCCCTGTCAGAGCAGTCGGTGGTGGTAGCAGGGCACCATCTAGTTGTACTGGACTCAGTCTGGTGGAGTTTGTGGTAGTTGTGGTCCATTAGTCCTTTGGATTAATCTTTCCCTTGTGTCCTTAGGTTTCTTCATTTTCCCTTGCTCCCAAATGGGTGAGACCAGTGGAGTATCTTAGATGGCTACTCACAGGCTTTTAAGACCCCAGACTCTACTCACCAAAGTAGAATGTAGAACATTTTCTTTATAAACTATATTATGCCAGTTGAGCTATATGTTCCCCGAGACCATGGTCCCCATAGCCTTCAGCCCACTAATTTGGTCCCTCAGGGAATTTGGATGTATCAACTTTAGAAAAACTTTTTAAAACATCAACAATTAGCCCAAACAGATGAAATTCAGGCATGGAAAAAGGCAGGCTGTTACCTAGATCCTGTCTCTAAATTGTGGACTGGGCCTAATGAGAAAACTATCTTACACAATTTCTTGCATGTTCGTATGATGCAAGCCTTACATGAAGTTTCCCACATAGGACTAGATAAAATGATTGAGACCTTAAAAATATATTGGTAGGGAAAATTTTTAAAGGCTGCTCTATTTGTTCTTGCTACAATCCTGGAGAACACCTTAAAGTCCTACTTGGACAACACCCTTTGCTTCCGGGCCTATGCTTGAATGGCAGCTAGATTTTATTCAGTTTCCACCCTCAAATGGTTATAAATATGTATTAATAATAATTTGCAGATTTTCACATTTGGTAGAAGCTTCCCCTGCCAACATGCTACTGTAGCCTTCATAGCAAAGAAACTTCTTGAAAACATCATACCCACCTGGGGAGCACCAAATACTCTTTGTAGTGATTGGGGAACTCATTCCACCAGTCAAGTTATCCAAGAAAGTTGCGTTTTTCTCATTTATCAAAGGCTACATTGTCCCTATCATTTTCAGTCTTCTGGTCTAGTAGAGAGAACTAATGGAATAATAAAGACCCAAATGGCCAAGCTTCATGAAACTTTAAATTTATCCTGGGCTAAGGTTCTTCCCTTAGTTCTTTCAAACCTGAGGTCTGCATCATTTGTATCTCACAAAATGACCCCCTGTTAAATAATTACTGGGAGACCTGTAGTCTTTCCTTATGTTGCCTACACCTACCCTAATATCATTCAACCTGAATTATTGAAGTATTGTCAATCTTTAATCTAATATTCTAAAGGATATATTTCACAGGTTGGAGAAGCTTTTGACAAACAGAAAGTAGACTCCTGAAGTCTGCCTAATATTGCCCCAGGAGAATATGTATATTGGAAGAGACATCAGATAAAAAGATTCATCAGAACTTCATTGGAAAGGACTACACTTAGTCCTCCTCACCAATCCATGTGCAGCCAAATTATAGGGAATAAGACCTTGTATTCATCTATCACAGTTAAAAAAAGGCTAAGATCCCTCTTTGGAGTAGCCAACCCACCATAGAATTGAAAGTGAGATTTAAATGCCTGTGGCCAGAAGCAAATGACATCTGAGGCAGATGGCTGATCCAAGATCCTGGACCTGGCTTGAAAATGCCTTTCTTTATTTTCTTTTGCTACAATCATAACTCCACTATTGTATTCCTAGACTGGGCAGATATTTATGCTCACCGTTTTAACAGGTTTGATTGTTGGGTATGTGGTGCCCTCCCAACCTCAAGTCAGTCTGGCTTTTCCTGGTGGGTCTCTCTGCTACAGGCATCTGATTGGGCTGCTCTTTATCTATGAATACTAGAACAACATAGAAATAGTTCATTACTACAAGAAATAACTATTACTAAATTTTCCGTTAATAAACAGCCTCTTTTTCGATCTGAACAAAACCCTGACCTTAACCTTTAGTCTTAGCACAACCTATACTTTATGATGTAAAATTACCCAAGAAGGGCTAGCTAAAGAATCTTCAAAACCCACAAACAGTACTCTTCATATTGTAGGCCCGTATCAACAACTGTGACAGATTCATCTGGTTAACTCCCCAAAGGGGAGACTAAGTCAGGTTGCTTCCCCTTGCTGGGAACAATCTAACCATACCCATGTGAATAACGCTGTCACTAGACCTATGGGATAGCTTTCAGTGTCTGAATATGCACCAGTTATAACCTTACAAGCTACTAATTAGCTCACCACTGACTGGCTAAGACACTCAGGTACCTACTGGGTAGCCCCTAATGACATCTTTCGGTTATGTGGATCCAACCTTTGGCCCTGGCTTCTGCCAGGCTGGATTAGAAGATGCACTCTGGGCCTGAACTTGACTCAAGAACGTATTTTAACGAAACTCCCTTTACCAGCCAGTGCACCCATGTTAGTCTCAATCGGTGTTTCCTTGGCTTGATCATTTAGCAGCAGTATTTTACCTCAGATAGGACTTGAAGATGTTATGGCACATGTGGAAATATTAACCAAATATATACAAAGTGCCCTAAATGGTAGTGCCCATGGACTTCAGGAGATCAATACTGAAATGGCCATGATAAGAAAAGTAGTACTCCAAGATAGAATGGCCCTTGACATTCTCACTGCAGCCCAAGGAGGCACCTGTGCCATAATAAAATCTGATTGCTGTGTTTATATTCCTGACAATAATGCCAATATTGTACTATGTTAATCATATGCAACGTGTAGTATCTTACCTTAACATTCCTGTTTCTTCCCTAACTGATAGTATAAGTAACTGGGTTTCCTCTTGGGGTGGATGGTGGAAAAAATTGCTGCTTTATTTTGGAATCTTTATATTTCTCATCATTTCTGCTATTGTAATTATAAAACACTTTTTTACTTTAGTTCAGTGCATTTTATCAATAAAATGCTGTACTTCAAAATCATTTGACCCTTCACATAAAATCATTCTGATTTCACTAATGATCATGTTGTTTAATCACTTCCCTTTTGTCTCCCTGGGTATGTTTCATCATTCTGTCCTGACTGAGGAATGTTCCTTGAATGTGGCCTTGTCTGTTAAGATGTTCCCAATAAAATCTACTCGCCCTGAAGAGGAGCCCTATTAGGTTTTCAGGGTGAAGAAAATAATTTTTATTAACTAAAGCTCCTCAAGAAAACAAAGTCTTTGTAGAAGAAAGACTACTCCACTGTGGGTTATCAGCATCCCCTAAAGAATGCTTGATCAGAAGGGGGAAATGTAAACAGAAAAATTTCAAAATGGAGGCACTTGTGTCAGATGTAAGAATGACGAAGCCAACATGCACTTCCAAGAAGCAAAAGGTCATTTGTTTGCTTTTTGTAAACCATTTGTTCATGGGAAGAATGTGTCAAGATGTAAACAATTTGTTCCAAGGAAAAATGTGTTCATGATTCCAATGATGTGTAAATAGAACCATCGAACTGGCTGATGCTGCTCACTTAGGTGGTAACTCACTCTCTCCTAGCCAAGTGGCTGATCTTTACTTTGCAAAGGACTTCAAGCTGAAGTTGATCTTATCTGTAATCAATTATTAACCCCCTACCTTTCCTTTATTTTCTATGTATATAGACCCTTCTCACCTCTTGAACTGTGGAGTGTTTTGTATTTTTACTTAGTGCTGCCCAGCTTGAGTTGTAGTATTCTTCAATAAAACTTCTTCTTTCATTCCTAACAGAGTGTGGGATTTTCTTCGTTGACATTTTTCTTTATAACATCTTTTGTTGTACATAACTTTTTAGTTTTTATGCAGTTGAATATTTGAATCTTTTTCTTTTAAGACTTGTGCTTTTTTGTGTCTTGTTTAAGAAATGCTCCTCTATGACAAGGTCATAAAAATTTCTCCTTTTCATCTTTTCTTTATATTTGTTAATACAGTCAATCTGGCTAGTGTTTAGAGGGAAAGGGAAGATTGTTCTGTCTCTTTAGAGATGACTTTACATATCTCTGCCTGGATTCTTTAGTGCTGGTTTAACTCTCTGTGGCCAGTTGTATTCCTTTATTTACAAGGTCTGGGGAAAGCTTAATGAACCTTCCAATTCTAGGCAGATTTTTACTTAATGGACCTGGGGTGGGGCTCAGGAATCTGCATTTTGATTTGAAACTCAAGTGATTTTGATGTAAGAGGTCTCCTTTCAGAAATACTAAACCAGTTAAAACCAGGTGCCATCAAGTCGATTCCGACTCATGGCAAACCCATGTGTGTTAGAGGAGAACTGTGCTTCATAGGGTTTTTTGTGAGTTTTAAAAATCTTTTAAAATAAGATTGTGGTAAATATATAGGTAACAAAACATTTGCCATTTCAGCAGTCTTCACATGTACAGTTCCAAAGTGTTTTCAATGGCTACTTTTTCGGAAGTAGATCACAAGATCTTTCTTCTGAGGCCTGTCTGGGTGGACTGGGGCCTCCCACCTCTCAGGTAGCAGCTGAGCGCATGTTAACCATTTGTACCACCCAGGAACTCCTCAGAAATACTAGATAGTACTTAACTCATTCTCTCTGGTGTCTGGCAACTTGGGAATGAATCCGTTGTTGCTAGTTTGTGATTTAAACACATTATGCTTCAAGTTTCTCTTTGGTAAACCAAAAACCAAACCTGTTGCCCTCAAATTGATTCAGACTCATGGTGATTGCATGTGTAACAGAGCAGAACTGCTCCATAATGTTTTCTTTGCTGTAATCTTTATGGAAACAGATTGCCAGGCTTTTCTTTCATAGTGCCACTGGGTGGGTTAGAATCGCCAGCCGTTAGGTTGGCAGTCAAGGGCAAACCATTTGTGCCACACAGGAACTCTTTGATAAAAGGGGATAGTAAAAGTTAAAAGTCCCTGCTGGAAGGGTTCTTCTATGAATGATGAGCCCCATGATGTGTTCTATGTGTAAAGGTTTAGTCTGGGCCTGGCATGTGGCAACACTCAGGAAAGGATGGGTCTTCATTAACTTTGAACGTACCAAGCTGAGTTGGACTGGCTCTGGCCTCCCTTCTGGACTCATCTCTAATGCTCCCCACCTTGGGCAAGTCACTAAATCACTTGGAGCCTTAATTTCAATATCCATAACATGGGATTAATAATCCCTGCCTTACAAGGTGAATGAATACTTTCTTTTATAAGGATCAGCACTAAACTTCTTCCTATGAGGCAGAGGTTAAAGATGTCCCAAATGTCCAACTTTTCCAAATTGCTGTACTACTCCATCATCTCTAACATAAACTATTCCTCCTCCCTTCAGTACTCTCCCTCTTGTCTTTGGGTTCCGTACTTCACTGCAAAGTCTCCCAGAACTCATGAGCCGTATCAAGGAAATGGCTCATGTGGTTGTGGAAGCTGGCAAGTCCCAAACTTCTGGGCCAGGCTTCTCCTGACTCACATGGCTGAAGGGGCTGATGAACCCAAATCGGCAGGCCAGGCAACAGGCTGCTAGCTCACAAGGCTGCAGAAGCTGGCAAATCAGGTCAGATCATAGGTCCATGGGGCTGTGGAAGCTGGTGAATCCCAGAATCAGCAAGCCAGACGGTAGGCCGCTGGTTCAAGTCTCAAGAACCAGAGGTCAGGCAGTGAGGAGCTAGACACATGATCCAGATGCAGAGAGAGAGAAAGCCCCACCAGAGCACCTGCATATATACATTGGATGCAGGCCACACCACAGGGAAGGGCGTGACTTGAGTAAGGGTGGAACTTGAGTCATGCCTTCCTGCAAGGCTGTGACTCAAGACATACCGCACACCAGTTCTGCCTCACTAACATATAGAGGTTAGGATTTACAGCACATAAAATGGAGGATAATTAGG
Source organism: Dugong dugon (assembly GCA_030035585.1). Classification (NCBI taxonomy): domain Eukaryota; kingdom Metazoa; phylum Chordata; class Mammalia; order Sirenia; family Dugongidae; genus Dugong; species Dugong dugon. The sequence continues at coordinate 15,043,523 of CM057475.1, read as the reverse complement.
ATAATTACATCAGATCACAAAATGGAGGACAGCCACACAATGCTGGGAATCATGGCTTAGCCAAGCCAACAGATAATCCCAAACGTCACAGGTTCTGTACACCTTATTTGCATAGACTCAATTGTTGTGTGTAAGTCACAAATACCATGGCTAGAAGGGCCATATTAAGTAATTCATTGCACCATGCAAGATTGTTGTCAGGATTGGAAATAGCATATAAATTATCTAGCACACTGCCCATCATGCGATACTGTTACAGTGTCTATGCAAGCAAAGCAAGTGGGTTTTCAGTTCTGGAGAATCTGAAACTGGAGTTCTGAAGCTGCTCTCACTGGGGAGCCACAATGCAATGGGCAGCCCTGGGGCATCTCCCAGATCCCTCCTAGTGCCTAGAACAATCCTGTACATGCAGGCTTTCGTAAAGATTTGATAGATTAATGTGCTTTTTTCTAGTCGTATGCAGTGCTCAGATTCCTTTAGTTTCCACGGAACCCACAAAACTGAAAAACCGTTTTTACTATTTTAACAGGTGCTTATACAGAGCTTACAATGTGTCAGGCTCTGCTCTGAGTGCCTTATATTAATTGTCTCATTTAATCTTCGAAACAACCTTGCAAAGTAGGTAGTATTGTTATTCCCGTTTTATAGATGGGGAAACCGATTTAAGGAGCAGCCCCAGACTGAGTGAATTGGGCCCTTCAGAGTGTGCTTGCTGTGTGTCTTAGTCATCTAGTGCTACTCTAACAGAAATACCACAAGTGGATGGTTTTAGCAAAGAGAAGTTTATTCTCTCACAGTCCAGTAGGCTAGAAGTCCCGATTCAGGGCATCAGCTCCAGGGGAAGGCTTTCTCTCTGTCAGCTCTGGAGGAAGGTCCTTCTCATCAATCTTCTCCTGGTTGAGGAGCTTCTCAGGTGCAGGGACCCCAGGTCCAAAGGACGCACTCTGCTCCTGGTGCTGCTTTCTTGGTGGTATGAGGTCCCCAATTCTCTCCTTGCTTCCCTTTTCTTTTATCTCTTGTAAGGTAAAAGGTGGTACAGGCCACACCCTAGGGAAACTCCCTTTACATTGGATCAGGGATGTGACCTGGGTAAGGGTGGTGTTACAATCCCACCCTAATCCTCTTTAACATAAAATTACAATCACAAAATGGAGGCCAACCACACAATTCCGGGAATCATGGCCCAGCCAAATTGATACACACATTTTTTGGGGGACATAATTCAAACCATGACATGGTGTTTGGTATGGTAGAAAGAATGTTAGTAAACAGTAGTGATTTTACTGCTGTCCCTTCCCAAAGCTTTCTGCCTCCAATGGCAATGGTTTAATATAGGGAAAAAGAAACTTTTGAATTGAAAATAATATATCCCACAACAATATTGGCTGTGAATAAATTTAGTATTTTAAAATCTATCCTCCTGCTAATTGCTATCTATAACCAAACAGAGAACCCTGCAACAAATGCAAAATAATGTTGGGAGGAGAAAAGAAAGGGAAAGAAAAAATGGTACTGAGGTAGAGGTAAGTTGTTCAGGCCCCGGTGGAGCCAGGCAAGATCAGGGCTAACTGCTGTGGCAAAGGAGGCAGTGGGGAGGTTTCCCTGCGGGGGCAGTCGATGGAATGTGGTGCTCAGGAAACTGGTCTCTGACTATGTTGATGAGCCCCTGCCCCACAGGCCCTCTGGAGAAGGACTGAGAAGTGATCTGGGACTCCTCATTCACCTTCCCACAGCCAAGCCTTCCTCAGGACTTTCCCATGCAACCTCCATCCAACCTCAGACTGACCCTTTCTACCTTAAGCTACCAGCCTAGGGCAATATTAGTTCTAGTTGGTCTCCTCTGGTCCTCCTCTCCTCCAGCTCAAATTATACAAATTAATCTTTCTAAAGCACAGTTTTTATATCTCAAAAAGTAAAAAATGAGCCTTATTCTCTACCAATTAAAATCTCGACTTAGACATTTAAGAACTCCACTGACTTCCATCCTTTAGCAACTGACATACAGATTGTGCTTGCTCTTCCTCTACATGTCCTAGGTTTTTTATTTTTTGACATTTTATGGTGGAAAAATTCAAACATATACAAAAGTAGAGAATACAACGAACCCCCATGTACCCACGTAGCTCCAGCAGTTGTCAACATATGGCTGATCTTGTCTCATCTAACCCCCACCCACTCACTTCCTGACCCCATATATCACCATTTTTTGGACTCGGGCTCTTCTTTTTAACCTTTCTTTTTTTTTCTGATTTTCAAATAATGTTTCTTATAAAAATTTCAAACATTGCAAACATACAGAACAAATCCTCCTATAACCTCTCACATTCATTCCTGAGAGAATCATTGTTCATAGTTTGGTGTAGGTTCATTCAGATTTTTTTGCTATGTGTATATTAAAATATAAACTAATTAATATTTTACAATATTAATAACCATATTTAATCTGTTTTGCAAATTGATTTTTCCATTTAACAATATATCTTGGACATGTGCCTTATTAGCTCATGCAGATCTACCTTGTTCTTTGTAGCAGCTGGATTGTATTACACTCTGTGCTGTGCCATAATCTATTTAATAACCAGTCTCCTTGATGGACATTTGAGAGAGTAGTTTCCATCTTTTCACTATTACAAACAAGTTTACAGTGAACATGCTTTTACATGTTTCTTTCTGCACTTGTGCAATATTTCTATGGGAAAGAAGCCCAGTATGGAATTGTTTGGTCCATAGGTAAAGGCATTTTAAGTTCAAACAGATGCTACTAAAATGTATGAAAAATCTATAAAATATGTCTCTTTTTCCACATTCCTTAGTATCTAATCTTTGCCAATCTAATAAACTAAAACTGACATCTTATTTTAATTTAAATTTATATTTGTTTAATTGTGAGTGAGTTTGAGCCTCTTTTCATAGATCTATTGACCAAACATTAGAACTCCAAGGTGGGGGTGGAGAAGGCAGTGTTACTGACAGAGGAGCATCAGGGAGGGAGAGTCTGAGGGTGGAGAGATAGCAGGCTAGGTGGCTGGACCATACTCTGAGCTAGAAGGAACTACTGAGAGTTTAAATCAAAGAGTGAGTGGGTTAGATTCTCCAGGTGCAGACTTGCTGGAGTCCCTGGGTGGTGCAAACAGTTAAGTGCTCAAGTACTGACTGAAAGACTGGCAGTTCTAACCAACGCAGAGGCTCCTTGGATCTGCTTCCAAAAGGTCACAGCCTTGAAAACCGTATGGACTGGTTCTACTCAGCACACTAACAACAGCAGCAGAGAGCCTTTTGAAAGCCCTGTGCCTGCCTCTGCCCTCATGTCTGAGAGGAGCCCAGCTTCAAACAGCACCCTTCCATACTGCCCCCCACCCAGAACCTTCCACCTTCAAGGTGCACACGCACTCAAATAAGGTTTCAGTCAGGATTAGATGGGGGAACCTTGGGATCATCAGAAGACTAGGACACTTAAATTATCAGAAGACATTTTTATAAAACTGTACTTCCTATACTTTTCAGCATGTACAATAGTTGATATTAACCTAAGTTATTCCCTGCATTAGAATTTTAAAAATTCGGTGTGTAACCACTTCATTCATTCAGTCAACCAACAAATGTTTCCCAAGTGCTTATTAAACATTAAAGGCAAAAAATAAATAAATAAAATTTCCCCGTGTTTAAAGATAACTACAGGAGATAGCAACAAAATATAGAAAAACTTACTTGAAAATGAGTTGCAAATGAATAGGAAACTATAAAGAAAAAACATATTTTAAAATGTTGATTTACCTGATGATACGGTTATAATCTACAAGAATCATGAGCACTTAAAACATTTTATCAAAAATGGGTAACCTGAATCTAATCATGATGAAATATCAGACAAATCCAAATTAGAGGACATTCTACAATACAACTCTCCTGTAAGATTTTAAAGCATCGAAGTCATAAAGATTAGGAAAGGCTGAGGAATTCTTCCAGGTTCGGGACAATAAGAAGACATGAGAACTAAATGCAACATGTGATCCTAGATTGGATCCTGGACTGGGAAAGGCAAAGCTATAAAGTGCTTTACTGGGACAATTAGTGAAATGTGAATATGAGCTGCATATCAGATAACAGTAATTTAACAAGGCTAAATTTTCTGAATTTGACAATTGTGCTGTGATGATGGAAGAGGATGTCCTCCATATTAGGAGCTAAAACTGAGATGTTTGGGGGTAACAGTCTACAACTTTCTCTAAAATGGTTCATTAAAAAGGTAATAATAGTATGTTTTATAGAGAGTAATAAAGCAAATGTAGCAAAAATATGAACAATTGGTGAATGTAGGTGAGGGATACGTGGGAGTCCATTGAACCGCTTTTGTAACTTTCCTATAAATTTGATATATTTTTTTCAAAATATAAAGTTAAAAAAAAAACCTTTTAAGATATGAAAGGAATAGTATGAGTGACTGTTTAGAGGGGTGCCATCATGCTCCCCAGTCCCTCGGTGGTGCAAACAGTTAATGCACTAGGCTGCTAACTGAAAGGTTGGAGGTTCAAGCCCACCCAGAAATGCCTCAGAAGAGACGCCTGGTGATCTACTTGGTTGTGAAAAATCAGTTATTGAAAACCCTATGGAGCACAGTTCTACTCTGACACACATGGGGCTGCCATAAATTGGAGATGACTCAACCACAACTGGTAAAAACAAATTATGCCCTCTCTAACATGTGAGTAGAGCAGAACAGAGCCCTATTAGAGTCACACTGATGTCCTCCTTGCTCATAGAACATGGTGGCTCTTGGGAAATAATACCAATGGCAGAATTTTAAGATGAAGTCAGCTTTGGGGACAAGGTTTCACTTTGCACTTCTACCCAAATTTGCCACTGAACAACAAGCATTATATCAGACTATAGCTTTGCTGCAGAGCCCTGGTGGCGCAGTGGTTAAAGAGCTCAGCTGCTAACCAAAAAGCTGATAGTTGGAATCCACCAGCCACTTCTTGGAAACTCTATGGGGCAGTTCTACTCTGTCCTATAGGGTCCCTATGAGTCGGTTTGTTTTTTTGGTATAGCCCTGCTAAAGGCTGAAAGTTTTTCTATCCCCTCTCATGGTTCTTTTTTTTTTTTTACATTTTAGCATTCTAGTGGTTCTTCCTGGGGAGGTCAAGAATGCTCTAGAGGCTTCTTAGATTAGCGTTAGGTCCATTTGCATAACATAATCCGGGCCATCCCTTTTCTCTCCAGTTAGAAAAGAACCTTCCTTTTCCTCCCAGGCCTTAGAAGTTAAGATTCTTCTGAAGCTGCCCCAGGCGCTATGGATGAGAACCTGCCCCTCAGCCCACCCAGTGGGAAGCCAGAGCCGAGCTCATGAGTCTACAAGGAGCTGGAATCCTGAGCCTGACGGGGCTGGGCCTGATCTGAGGCTGAGGGTGGACTCGACTCTCACATGTCTGTGAATATTGAGGCTTCTGACCTCTGAGGCTGAGGGGTTATAATCAGTTGCTGCCGGGTTGATTCCAACTCATGGACACCCCATGTGTGTCAGAGTAGAACTATGCTCCATAGTGTTTTCAATGGCTGATTTTTTGGAAGTAGATCACCAGGACTTTCTTCCAAGGTGCCTATGGATGGACTCGATCTCCAACCTTTTGGTTAGCAGCGAGCACGTTGACAATTTGCACCACCCAGGGACTCCAGAGCTAGGGTAGTACCTTGAAGATTCACTACATTTTTATCACAAGTTGAACGAGACTGTTTCATGACAGAACATGATAGAAAATGAGATTGTTTTCCCCCTTGTGTACTATGTAGATTTGCCTACAGCCACAGGTTTGTGGCACATGCTCACAAAATGGAACTACAGTCATTGAACAAGTGTCTATCTATAGGGTGCCTATTGGGGAGTTCAGTGGTGAACTAGATGGTCACGGTCCCTGCCCTCACAGAGCTCAAAAGAGAGCAAGAGGAGTCGATTGTCATAATACAAAGTGTCATAGCTCAGGAAGAGCAATTGCCTAGAGCCTGGACAATATATATTTTGAATTAATCTTTTTTCTTGATAAAAAAAAATATAGGGCAAAAAAAAAGTAAAAAAAAAAGCAATTGGAGGGAAAAATATTTGCACATGTCTGTCAGCTGAAGGGCTAAATTAATACCAAAAAAGACCTACTACCCTACAGAAACAGAGGCCAAGGTACTTGAGTAGACAGTTCAATGAAAAGGAAATACAAATGGATCTTAAACATATGAAAAGGTGCTCAGTCTCACTCATAATAAGAGAAATGCAAATTGAAATTTCAATGGGATACCACTTTCACATTGGCAAAGAACACTAAAGGTTGATGACACTGTTGTGAAGGGCTGAGGTAACAGGCACTCAGATGTCACTGACAGAAGTGTGTATTGGAACAACCTTCCTGCCAGGCAAGTTGGCCACAGCTCTCAAAATTAAAAGTACACTTCCTTTGACTTAATTCCACTGCTAGGACTTTATCTTACAGACACACTTAAAACTTGAAAAATGTCATCCTGTTAAGTGAAATAAGCAAAGTCCAGAACAGTGCACATCATATGCTCATTTAAGTTTATAAATAAAACTATGTGGCTGTACCATAATTTTCTTAACTTTTCCCCTAATGCTGGGCACATTGCTTCACGTTTTGATAAGTAACACCGCAATGAACACCTTTTGCGGATGAATCTTTGTCCACTTCTCAGATTATTTCCATGATTATTTTCTAGATTACTGGGCCACAGGGAAGGAAGAATGAATTAATGATAACAACCATTGCAGCAACCATCACGATTTGTTAAACTGGCTGTAGTTTTTCTCTTCATCCTCACAACAGCCCCCTGAGGTAGGGAGGAGTATCCCCATTTTACACTTGAGGAAAGGACTTCGAGAAGCGAAGTGGCTTTCTGGTCGGCACGTGGCTGGAACGGTGGAATTGGAACCCAGATCTGCTTGAATTCTAAGCTCCTGCTTTAGAATTCCCATCTGCCTGGGGCATTTTTAAGGCTCTTGATACACTATGCCAAATTACTTTCCAAAAACTTCTGTGCTTACTCTCCCACTGAGGGTGGCCAACTTGCCACACCCAGGTCAGTGTGAAGGATCACAGTGTTTTCATTTTGCTTATTTTGGAAGGTAAGAAATAGTATCTCATGGTCTTGATTATCATGTCTTGGATAACTAGGGAATCTGAATATTTTTCATAGTTATTAGCTGCTAGTACATTCCCCTTTTGCTAATTGTTCACGTTGGACTATATATTTGAAATATATAAAAAACATTGTTAATAAAATAACATGTCAATTCTTGGTAAAGACACTACTAGTTCATGAGGGCAAAAACAGCGGACAAGGCAATCATATGGGTTGTTCTGGCTTCTGAGTCCTTGCCTGTACACTGTAGACCTAGGTCCAGGAGGTCTTGGACAACTGTAGGAGACGGCTGTGGCATTTAGATTGAGAAAGGTGGCAGAAAGGAGTTGGGTGTGATGCTTAAATAAAACCAAAGCTAATACACACCGCTTATATGGTGTATTGCTTTCTGCTAGGGGAACAAATGTTTGAGGCCACTGTCACTGGAAGAACCCTTTCCTTCTGCTGGATTGTTGATGCCAGGCTGGTGATGGCCTGGGTCTCCTAGGCTAGGAAGCTCCTGGCTGCAAAGGAGCATTCTAGGAGCAGAGCTCCCAAGAGCGAGTCTGTCAGTTTCCAGAGCCTTCTTCCCTGCCCTCCCTACTTCCTTCTCCCTGTGCAGGCCCCTGCTCCTGAGGAGAAGGAAGGCTGGGCGCGGCCGGGCAGCGTTCCAGGGCAGAGGGCGCAGAGGCAGCCCCGGGTCCATCTCGCCCTACCCAGCTGGAAGGGAGTGGGCGCGCGGGCCCGATGAGGCCTGGGCAAGGGTGGCCTTGAGGCACGGGGTAACCGGAGGCAGGCCCGAGGGGAAAGGAAGCTGATTGGCTGGGCCTGCTGCCCTGAGAGTTTTGTACGCCTGACAGCAAGGTGAATTCTTTCATAAAGGGTCTCATTCACACGCTGCCAAGGAATCCGCGACCTATTCTTGAATTCACACAAAAATTAAAAGAAAAACAACAGCCTGGCTAATTCAGCAACTTGCAAGATGCAGCTGGTGCTCCTTTGCGCGCCGAAACGCCCGGCCTTCAGGCCCCCGCCTGCGCCAACCTCCCGCCCCCGCCTCGGGGAGGTCTTGCAGGAGTTATTTTGTATCCTGCAGCTCCAGGCCTGATTGTGACAGCTGAGTGACTTAGCTGGCACCGTGGGATGCAGAATGACAAAGGCACGGAGCATGGGGCCTGTGGCGGGGAATGGCGGGGGAGGGTGAGCGGCGGGCGTGGGGATTGCACTGGGGAGCTGCAGCGCTAGCAGCTGCGAGGGCGAAGCAATATGTGTCCTTCCTCACTGCACCTCTCTCTGTAAAATAACTCATGTATGAATTAAATGAGAGGTGGTTGGACCCCAGTCCTCCCCGGAGGCCTGGCCTTGGACGGTTGTTTTCTCCATTGCTGCCGGCAGCACCTTCTCTTTCGCCCTTCCAACAAGTGCTGGAGTTCCTTCATTCCTCTGTAGGCATCAGGCCTCGCATATTCGTGCTTCCCCCTCTTCATGTTCTCCAACTTCTTTGGAGGCTGCCAGCCTGAAGGCCTCGGTGTGGGCATCTCGGGGACTGTACTGTCCACAGGCGCTGTCTGGGTAGTTCGAGGTGGGCAAGACGCTCAGTGCCCGCTCTGGACTCCTCAACAGCCCCACTGAACCACCCTCAGGAAGCTGCGGCTTCAGGCCTGGGCTTTGTGTCCGACAGATTGGGCTCTCCTCACTGAGAGGCAGGTAGGGTGTGATGATGAAGAGCCTGGGTGGGAATTCCGACTTCCAGCAAACTGCTCAGCACCTCAGAGCTGCAGTTTTTTGGTCTGTGCAATGGGGGATGATAGCAGTATTTAAAGAGGATTCTCTGAGGATTAAATGAGCTAATGCAGGGAAATCACTTAGGCCGTAAATATTCCGTAAGTGGTAGCCATTAGTAGTAATATTGTTACACCAAGCACTCTAAAGCCACAGTCAGCAAACATCTCGCTCAGTCCACTTCAACATCCCCAGTTCCCATGCTATTTATCCTCAGAAGTTTTGAGTGGAGTCACAGAATCACACAACACCATACCCAACTTCAACTCCCCAGACTCCCTTTACAGACCAGGAATAAATTAGGCTTTCCCTAGCCACCTTGCAAATTAGCTCCTAGGTCATTAGCTGTTTCTTGGAGCTCCAAGACTAGACCAAAAAGCTAAAAAGGGCACTGAAAGGACTTGGGGCAGAATTCCTTTAAGAAGCATCCATATTCCCAAAGCAACATTGATATTTCCAAAAAGAAGTCAAATTATAGTGATGACAAAGTCTGTAAGATTTGGAAGCCAACGAAGTCACCCTAAAGTACTAAGGTGGTTCTGATTTGTTCTCTTCCTCTTTCAGGGCAAAACACTGTAGTGGTATAGCCTGAGAGAGACAGCATGTTGCTGTGAGGTGCTGTTGAATTTGCTCCGACTCATAGTGACCCTATGCACAACAGAACGAAACACTGCCCAATCCTGTGCCATCCCGACAATCACTGCTATGCTTGAGCCCATCGTTGCAGCTACTGTCAATCCATCTTGTCAAGGGTCTTCCTCTTTGTCACTTACTCTCTACTTTACCAAGCATGATGTCCTTCTCTAGGGACTGAGCCCCCCTGATAATATGCCCAAAGAATGTGAGACGAAGTCTCGCTATCCTTGCTTCTAAGGAGTATTCTGGTTGTACTTCCTCCAAGACAGATTTGTTTGTCCTTTTGGCAGTCCATGGTATATTCAACATTCTTCGCCAACACCACAATTCAAAGACATCAATTCTTCTTCAGTCTTCCTTATTCATCGTCCCGCTTTCACAAGGAGACATCTTTGCTTGTTAACACTTTAAAGAAGTCTTTTGCAGCATATACGCCCAATGCAATACCCTGTTTGATTTCTTGACTGCTGCTTCTATGGGCGTTGATAGAGACAGTACAGCCCCTGGCTTTTGTGGTTTTTTCACCGGAAGAAACTGGTCCACTTTTTAATTCTCTCCATCTCATCAGTAGTTTTAAATAAAACACTATGGGAAAAGTCCAAAATAACATGATGTATTTGATACTTTTATCACAATCACCAAAGGACAGTCAGCTGGGACATTCGGAGAAAAGGATAATGGGGTGGGGGAGTGCTTTTATCCCAGTGACACAGTCACTGAGATTTAAGAAAAGTATTTGTGAAGTATTGCATTTAGGGAATATATTAGTTTAGGTTCAGCAACACTAGCTGCTGTAATAGACAAACTTTAACATTTTTTTGGCTTAACAGGCAGGTCTGTTTCTCCTGTTACATATCCAAAGCTGGGAGAGGCAGGGGTTGGGGTGGAAGGCTCTGCTTTATTCAGTCATTCAGTGGCCCAGGCTAATGGAGGTTTTGCCAACTTGTAGCTCATCATCTGGAACACATGGCCTCTGAGATGCTACCACCGGGAAGGAGAGGAATAGAGAATGACTCACCCTGATTCTTAACTTCCTCAACCCACATCACTTCCACTCATTGTCCATTGGCTGAAACTAGCCACATAGTTCTAATCTAATCAAACAGGGGAGCACAGGGAATATTTGGTGAACATTAATCTCTCTGCCACACAGAGAGATACTACAAACTGTACTAATAAAATGAACTTGGAGCTGTAATGTCAGGTCATCAGTTAGGATTCAGGAAACAAAATCTAGAAGCCATTATAGACTGTTTACTAGAGGTTAGCACTTGATGTGTGGCACTGCAATTGAAAGCAAAATAGATCTCAGTCCCAGCTAGTGGATCTGCCAAGTCACATCTGCCACTGATGCTGGGCCCACGGAGCAGGTCAATAGGCTGCAAACTCCAGAAGGGGTGCTAAAACACTGTGGGAGTAGAAAGGAGCATTTCAAAATATGATACTATTGATCTTGGAAAGAGAAAGATGAGAGATGGGCGCAGTTCCAAGTCTATGTATATACATATATACCCGTAGAAGAAAAAATACACATAGCAAATGTAGTATCTATAATATAAATAGAACATATCTATTTGTCAAATGCTAGAATGTCAGGTGTTTAAAGACACCCCAAAAACACAGACACATATGTACACACACACACTTACACATACACACATGCACACAGAGCTTAGAACTAGTGGTTTTAGATTGAGTAACAGGAAGTACTGCTTTACAGTGGCTAGGAAAACGTATTCATTCAGCCTTTATATATATATACATATATATATATATATATATATATATATATATATATATAATATATATATATATGAAGGTTTACAGAGCAAATTAGTTTCTCATTAAACAATTAACACACGTATTGTTTTGTGAGATTGCTTGCCAACCCCACGACATGTCAACACTCTGCCCTTCTCGACCTTGGTTCCCCATTACCAGCTTTCCTGTCCCCTCCTGCCTTCTCATCAGCCTTCATATAGGTATTTTTAAATTTTTTATTGTTGTGCTTTAAGTGAAAGTTTACAATTCAAGTTAGTCTCTCATACAAAAATTTATACATACAAATGTTTTGTGACCCTACTTGCTTTCCCTATACTGTGACAGCACACTCTTCCTTTCCACCCCAGATTTCCCGTGTCCATTCAACCAGCTCCTGAGCCTCTCTGCCTTCTCATCTCACCTCCAGACTTGAGCTGCACATTGAATCTCATGTATCTACTTGAGCTAGGAAGCACACTCTTCACGAGTATCATTTCCTGTCCCATAGTCCAGTCTAATCTTTGTCTGAAGAGTTGGCCTTGGAAATAGTTTTAGTTCTGGGTTGACACAGAATCTGGGGGCCATGCTTTCTGGGGTTCCTCTAGTCTGAATTGTACCATTAAGTCTGGTCTTTTTACCAGAATTTGAGTTCTGCACCCCACTTGTCTCCTGCTCCATCAGGGACTCTCTGTTGTGTTCCCTGTTAGGGCAGTCATTGTGGTAGCTGGGCACCATCTAGTTCTTCCAGTATCAGGCTGATGAAATCTCTGGTTTATGTGGCCCTTTCTGTCTCTTGGGCTAATACTTTCCTTGTGTCCATGGTGTTCTTCATTCTGCTTTACTCCAAGTGGTTGGGACCAGCTGATGCATCTTAAGATGGCCGCTTGCAAGCTTTCAGGACCCCAGATGCCACTTACCAAAGTAGGATGCAGAAAATTTTCTTAAAAAACTTTGTTATGCCAATTGACCTAGATGTCCCCTGAAAGCAAGCCTTCATATATTTTTAATGAATGCCTATGTGTAAGACACTGTATAAGAAATCTATAAGTTTACGAGGTTTACAGTCTAATTTATGAATTTAAAAAGATAGATTTTGGATAAACATAAAGATAACAAATCTTTAAAGATAACAAATTAACCTTTAATTTAATCAGCATCATTTATAACTACCGTGTGCAAGGCAATCTGGGGAATATAAAAATGAGCCAAACCCAATTCCAATCCTGAAGGAGTTTATAGACAAGGTTGTTATGATGAAGTTCAACCAGGTCCTTCCATCATCAGTCCCTTTTTACCAGTACCAAGACAGATACTAAGCTGGTTAAATTGCTCACCAGTCTGATCCCATTAACCTTCCTTGGGATAATTTAGACCTGCTAACTTGAATGATGGCTGCTACACTAGGTACTGTATGGCTGGAAAGGCAAATTCATACTCTGTCTCCAGTTTGGAGCCCTGGTGGTGCAGTGGTTAAGAGCTTGGCTGCTAACCAAAAGGTGAGCAGTTCAAATCCACCAGCCGTTCCTTGGAAACCCTATGGGGTAGTTTTACTCTGTCCTATAGGGTTGCTATGAATCGGAATTGACTCGAAGGCAACAGGTTTGATTTTGGTTGGTTTGCAGTTCTGTTGAATGTTGGCATATTTCCAGACATGGAATGATTATAATATATACAACTTGTCTGAGGAGACCCAAAATTCTAGATAGTTCTAGTAAGTCACTTTTTATTGCCCCAGTTTTGTCAGCTGAAAATTTTACCCTAACCTTTAGTCACAATACAAGTACCGATTAAGAGTAAAAAAAAATTACAGATGCCAAAATATTATCTTCTAGTGCTATGGCCCACAATTAATTTTTATCTTTTTTTTTTTTCCTTTGGTATATGTAGCCTGACTCTGGTGCTAAAAACTGAGTCTTTTTAACGACTATCTTACGATGATTAGTAAAAGGCCATGCCATCTTTGAATCTCAAAAGAATAACAAAAACAAAAACACCCTGAGAACTCTGTCCTTTTAGCAACATTTAGTTAATTTATAATCTTTTACCATCCTTCTGTCCTTTTTTTTATTTTTGGAGCCCTGGTGGCGTAGTAGTTAAGAGCTTGGCTGCTAACCAAACAGTCCGCAGTTTAAATTCACCAGTCATTCTTGGAGACCCTATGGGGCAGTTCTATTCTGCCCTACAGGGTTGCTGTGAGTCGGAATCGACTCAATGGCAGCGGATTTGGGTTTTGGTTTTGGTTTTTTCAGTATGTGTCACTTGATGCTGGGGCTTTTTCCTGATTTATGTAAATGGACGGTTTTCCACCCTTACTGCACAGGGTGCTTTGAAAAAATACCTATGAATGCCTCCCCCACCCCCAGACATTCTTACTTAATTGGCCTGAGGTGAGACCTAGGTACTGGGCTGTTTCAAAATTTCCTCACGTGATTCTTATGTGCAGCCATGAATGAGAATCACGGGTATGGATGGTGTTTTTTTTTTTTTTTTTTAATTAAAGTAGCTTCTATGTGTCAGGCACTAGGGAAGTTACAGATGAACAAGCTGGTCTATGCAATAGAAAAGCTCATGGTCTAATTAGAGAAACAGGCAAAATATGACAAGGGTGTGGTAAATGCTTTTATTTATTGAGTAATTCAACAAATATTAACTGGGCACTTAATCAGTGCCAGGGATGTGTAGTAAAGGTATGCTCAAAGTCCTGTGGGCCACCAGGAGGAGACCAGGAAAACTTCACAGATGTGGCACCAGCCAAGTACGAACCTGGAGGAGAACTTCCGCAGGGTCTTCATCAGATAAGGTAAGGAGTAAGGGCGTGCTGGCAGAGGGAACAGAGTGAGCTGGGCATGGAAGAATGTGGAGGGCTGGGAGAAGCTAGAGATGTGAGAGGGTGCAGATATGTGTAGCTTTAGAAGTAGACTAAGAAGTTTGGAATTGATCCAGAATGCATTTAGAAGACATTAACAGTTTTTAAGCAGGGACACATGAATGGAGTGTAGGGTGCAGAATACTGGTATTTGAGATAACTTGGACTGTTCATATATGAGCTATAGCTTAAATTTGCTAATTGAATACTAATGGTTGACTGATCAACACCTTCTCCCCTTTACTGAAGTAACCAGACACTGTGACCTTGTGGGGACACAGTTTCCAGTCAATGAAGGGAGAAGATTCCATTGGGCAGGTGGAGAGGTGTAGACCAATGTTTAAGTGACTCAAATCAGACCAAACCAAACTCATTGCCGTGGAGTCGATTTTGACTCATAGTGACCCTACAGGACAGAGTAGATCTGCCCCTTAGGGTTTCCAAGGAGCAGCTGGTGGATTTGAACTGCCGACCTTTAGATTAGCAGCCGAGCCCTTAGCCACTGCACCACCAGGGCTCCGTTTAAGTGACTAGTTGAACGTAAAAAGAACTCATATCATGGGCTGGGCCCTGAACAAATCAGTTCACGGCTGAGGTCCCTGGTTGCCACCTCCTTACGGAAATTGCATTCAGAAGAACTTCTTAGTGTTTCCGTGGATGTGGTAACTTATCAGGCTGTTCCTCTGACTTGTCGCACAGCAAGTAAACAGACTCAAAAGATCAAACCCTCCTGGTTCCCTTAGGCTCCTGCTGCTACTCTGCACTCTTTCTTATCCTTACTTTGGACTGCAGAAGAAACAGGTCAGACCACAAAATCACCCCAGTGCTAGAGACTATAACCTCCTAGCTAAGACAAGCATGGAAGAAACAATTCCTCTGCCTTGATCAGTCATTCTCAAATTCAGAGATCCTACGCATCAAGTTAAGGCATGTGCTAAAGATGTAGACTTCTGGGCCTGCCCAAGACCTACTGAACCTCTGGGATTGAACCAAGGAACCTGTGTTTTAAACATTCATTCCAGATCTTTCTGATGCCAGTGATCTTAGACACACTGACCAGTATGCCTGTAATTGTCGAGTAGTTCTTCTGGCCAGTAGTGACTGTTGGCAACTGTTTTTTGGGAGATGGTTCAGATGAACCTCTCAATTCATAATCCTCCAGTGCACTATGCTTGGGTTTCAATTTAAGCAATTTGTAGGTTAACGTCTTAACTGAGTTGTTTAGCTCAGCAGAGGACCTGAGATACCACAGATAAGAGAGAGGTTTAGGGTTAAGCTCTAAGTATCACTGGCTGTGTCTCTTGTTATCCTTTCCAGTCCCACTTATCTGAAGAGCCAAGATTTCTCAAAGGACAAGTAACCCTAGAGGGGAGTTATCAATGGAAAAGCAACACATTCCTTTATCTTTGTACACCTGTTAGAGAACTGTTTGCTAATAACTGAACCTCAAAAACTATATCAAGATGTTGGATAAAGAGATTTTTTCTTTTCTGCATTTGCAGCTTCTGGGGTTACAGGAGCACAAGTTAGGCAAACAAGACCCATTTCTGAGGTGTCTCCACTTCTAGATGAATTGGGACTCTATGTGGATAACTCATGAGTGATAATGAGTGTTAGATGTTCATAAATCCCCCACAATTCATTGGATGAAGACATCTTAAATGTGGAGTTTTGGGCTTTTATTATCTTTAGTTGCTTCCTTAACATATTTTAGTTTGACTATACATATTTGGGGTTTTAAAACTTGTTTTTAATTAAGGCATAGTTATTTTTATTGCTTGAGATAAAATGTGGTCTGGGGGAGTCAAATGTTTAACTTACAAAGTAAAGTTATCTGGGCAGACTGTGGGGGGAGGGGGGCCGGAGGGAGGGAATAGAACATGAGGGCCAAAAGAGTCTTGCCAGGATTCTTAAATTTACTTAGGAACTTCTTAGAGAATAAAAATCCCAGCACCTGCATTATAAAACAGCACACCTTATAAATGTGCCTCTCTTTAAAGTATGTAAATGAACTAGAGCAAGCTACTGAAGATTCTAAATAAAAGAGGTAGGGAGAGACTCTGAGGAAACCCAAACTGCGGCTTGTTTGTTTTGATCAGTAATGTAGCTCAAAAGTAGCCAAGTGGATGGCCAGAGCTTTCCCTGTGTTTTGTTCCTCTGGGCTGAGCCTCTGAATGCCAAGATTTAATCTAGAAGTTTGTGTTTTAAAAACTAACCAAGTAGTAAAACACCTATAAAAGGGGGGTTATAATGGAAACTGTGACAGTTTTGAGTGTGGTGTTACAACTCTCTGCTCCTTCTCCCCTTTTTATCCTTTCATCCATCCCTGTGCCCTTTGTCTTTGCTTTCTCACCTTGCTGCCAAGAGGCGTATGGGGTAGGGGGGCTCCCACCCCAAAGCAGCAGCCCATTTTTAAACAGTGAAGCGTGTATTCGGTCTTCTGCCTTTGCTGACAGGGCTAGGCTGCTTGTTTTGTTTGTTTGTCTGAGATAAGAACTGAGATAAGTTATTCTAACAAAGTACCTACCTAGTTTGCACAGTGGTTTCTAATGGGGAGTTGAAGATGCTGCCGCTGCTGCTGCAGAGTGTCAGTGGCATGCAGATGCAGGAGTCAACCAAGATGGGAAGCCTGGGGCCTCCTCTCCCTGGTACCTGCACCACCCCACCAGGCCCAAGATCGCCCTGACTCCAGAGACCGACTTCAGTCAACAGGTGGTTTTCCACCCAGGCCACCATGCCTGAAACTTGGTTATTCTTTTTTAAAGCCATAGTTCTCCTCCTCCTCCTGAAGAAATGGCGCCTGGGAAAGGAAACTTCGTGCTCAAACTCTGTAGGAGCCATTTCTCGAACCTATCTTTTCTAATTTCTTTCGTCTCTTCTGCCTGCCTCCCACCTATCTCAGGGAAGAAAGAGGGACACTCTCTTCAGAGTCCGGAGGGCGCTAAGGCATGTGGGCAGCGTCAGAGTGGCCTCGCCTGGGCGGCCAGAAGAGCCCCCAGCCTCCCTCATCTGGGCCTCAGGAACTCGGGGGGCCCAGGGGAAGCCTGGAAAACCGAACTTCGCCATCAGCCTTCCTTCGAGCACTGGCTGGAGGAGAGGGGGGAAGGGCCCTCCAGCCGTCTCCCCTCTTCCCCCCAGCACCTCTGCCATCTGCTGCAACGCCCAAGAAAGCACTCAGGACGCAGCTCAGAGCTCGCCAGCTTCTTGCAGGCCGGGGCGCCCGGGAGGGGGCATTTTGAGGGGCAGCTCCCCCCTCCAGCCCGCGCTTGACATCCCCACTCCCACCCAAGGATGCCGCCGCCGTGCCCTGTCCGCAGTCGCTGAATGTCACTGCTCCCTCTTCCTCCTGGTCAGGGTAGACACAGCCCCCGAAGCGCCCTCCACCCCAAAACTGCGGCGCTCACCCGAGGGCGTAAGGCCCCAGGAGAGGGCGAAGTTCGGGGCCCACGGCGGCGGGAAAGGGGGCGCGTTGGCGAGGACCGCACCTCTGTCCCAGGCCCGGCGGGGACACTCCCCTCCCCAAACGGCCCAGGCGTCCCCATCCTCCCGCGGACACCGGCATCCCCGCCCTCCCCCGAGGGTGGCAAGCGGAGCACCCCAGGGCGGAGGCAGGTACCCCTGGGGCGGAGACTGGGACGGGCGGGGTCCCGGCTGCGCCCCCGGCCGGGCCGGGCGGGCTAGCGGGCGGCGCGGGGGGAGCGGGGCTGGGCGGCGCTGCCTCGGGCTCTGTGCGCTGCAGCCCGGAGCCGAGGAGGAGGAGGAGGCGGAGGAGGAGAAGGAGGCGGCGGCGGTGGGTCCCGGGCGGGGGGAGCGCGGCGCTGCGGACCCGGGCGGCTGGCAAAGGACGAGGCGGAGGCTGAGGAAGGCAGCGGGGAGACCTGGGCTGCAGCAACAAAGGGCAGCAAGCGATTGGCCCGGCTGCAGGCGAGGTTAGCTGGGGACCCGGGTGGCCGGAGGCAGCGGCGAACAGTGCACGTGCTTGCAGACACGGGCGAGTGTGGAGCTGGGGGGTGCACGCCCGGCGGGTAGGGGCTTGCACCCCCTTGGGAGGGGATGGCGAGGAGGCTGCAGCGACATCGTTCTGCCTGTACCCGGCCTGGGGCTTGCAGGGCAAGGGTGTGTGTCGGGGGAAGGATGCGAACCAGGGGGCGGGCGAGTAGTCGCCCGGGACGGGACGGGAGAGAGGGTGGAGGAGGGGGCGGGATGGAACGCTCCGGGCGGCGCGCCCGTCCGCGCGCTCCACCGCGGGCGCTGGAGACTGAGAACCTCGAATTTTAACTTCGCGTGCCCGCCCGCGCGCGCGCCCGCCCGCGCCCACCCCTAAATCCTGCGGCCGCCGCCAGCGATCAGCTCTCACACAAACTTTAGCTGCGGGCTAGGGGGATTGGGGTTGAGTGGGGGAGGGGAGAGGAAAAGGACCTCTGATTGGCGTTGTCTGTAGCCAATAAGGCCAAGCGCCTCTCCAGCGAGTCGACCCAATCCATTCCTAGCGGTGGAGGGGGCAGGTAGGTGGAAGCAGAGGTGGCCCGGTGTCTGGAAGAGAGAAAAAAGGCTGGACCAATAGGTGCCCGGAAGGGGCGGGCCCAGCGTTCTGTTGATTGGTACTGGCAGTGGACCCTCCCCCAGGGTGGTGCCGGAGGGGGATGATGGGTCGAGGGGTGTGCCTATACGGAGGCGAGATGACCGGCAGGAACGTGCCCCAATGGGCTACAGAGTAGTTAGTGAGTGGGTGATGGACAGACCCTTAGGCCAACGGGTGGCCTCAAGTGTCTGCGGTCTCGTCCAATGGAGCAGCGCTGGGGCGGGGCCGCGGCTCGGGTTTAATGAAACTCCATTGGGCTGTAATCAGTGTCATGTCGGATTCATGTCAACGACAACAACAGGGGGACACAAAATGGCGGCGGCTTAGTTCCTACCCCTGGCGGCGGCGGCAGCGGTGGCGGAGGCGACGGCACCTCCTCCAGGCGGCAGCCGCGGCTTTTTTCTTAGGCAGCGGCAGCGCCCCCGGCAGGCGCGGTGGCGGTGGCGCGCGGCCAGGTCTGTCGCCCGCCCCCCGCGCGTTCCCAAGGGGAGGAGACTGGGCGGGAGGGGGGTAGAAGGGGGGGGTCGGGGGCTTGCGACGCCCCTCCCACAGGCCTCTGCGCGAGGGTCACCGCGGGGCCGCTCGGGGTCAGGCTGCCCCTGAGCGTGACGGTAGGGGGCGGGGGAAGGGGAGGAGGGACAGGTCCCGCCCCTCGGCAGGGCCTCCAGGGCAAGGGGCGTGGCTCGAGGGTGGAGGGGGCGGAACGAGATCGTGGTGGGGGCGGGGTTCGGGTAGTCCGAAGGCGGGGGCTTGGAGGGGGTTTCTGAATGAGAGTGAATTGGTGGGAGTCTTGGGGTTCTGGCGAGGATCCGGAGAGCACTTATGAGGGGTGAATGGAAGGGGAAACTGGAGGTGTGGAAGCAGGTGCTGAAAGGAAAGTAGAGAGGTGTGCAGTTTTGGAGATGTAGAAGAGAGACTAAGGGGTATGTGGGGGCAGGTGAAGTGATGCAGAAGGGTGAGATTGCAGTTACCTTGGGCAGAGTAAGAATAGACTTGGGTGTGGTGGATATAGAGTTGAGAAAGGAATGCAGAGTAGATGACGGGTGGGTGGGGGAAGTGTTGATCCTTGTGAGGAGCAGGTAGAATTGCTCTGGTGGAAAGAGTTATTTGGTGGAATAGGCATGTTGAAATAGGTTTGTTAGCTTTAGGGTATATGAAGGCATAAAAGAAACATGGAGGGAGGGGATGGTTGTGATGGGGAGAGTGTCCAAAAGACAGGAAGAAATGTGAAGGGAGGCAAGGGGGACTACTTAGAATTTGCAAAATTTATCTGTAGTAGAAAAATCCATGAGGATTGGAGATTCAGGGGTTGGGAAAAGGCAGCAGATGTGAAGAAAGATGGGTACAGCTGGGTGACAGTCTGGGTGAATGTGATTTGGTGAACTGTGCCTGGAGTGAAGATGGGGCAAAGAAAAGTGTTAGTTTGGGAGACAGGATTGTTTGCCAGGCTGGATTTCTTGGGCAAAACTTGAGCCCGAGACTTGAAGGTAGGGTAGGTCAGGAGACATGGAGCAGGGTGTCCCAGGAAGACGCATGTACACCACTTTGGGAAAGAACATTGGGTATTTTTGCATTTGTAAGTACTTTGGTATGGTCAAAGTGTCGGGAGTGGTGGGAGATGAAGCTGCAAAGGCAGAGGAGGGGCTAGATTACAAATGGCCTCCTATGCTCAGCAGAAGAGTTTAAACCCTACAGTTCAGAGAGGGTGTTGATATGTGATAAAGAGAGTATCAGGCAAGGATTGTGAAGGGGTGATGATGAAGAATTACAGTTGTGGGAAATAGGGAAAGAAAGCCAATGGACTAAGTATGTTTAGGGTAGAGGTACCAGGAAATTCAAGGTAGAGAGTATATGAAGAGCCTTTTGTATATGGATGGAGGTGGGAGTAGCCATTGAGAATTAGTTGTGTTGGGATAGGCCTAGTTCTGTGGTTCTCCAAAGAAGAATGTTTTTGAGGACAGTCTGCTTGTCTTACTTCTACAGCCTAGATTTTCTGGGATAGCCCTGAAATAAAACACTCCATTCTTTTCTTATTTGTAAGTTCATAACACATGTATCAGAATGAATTGGGACAGTACTTCTATATTTTTAAGAAGGAAAGGATAATTTTGTATGTTTCAGGATGGATAAGACTCTTTATCTTAGACCTTCTACTTAGGGTTGAAGGTTGGGAGGGGAAGTCATGGTTAGGAAAAAAGTAAGTAGAGAGGAAAGGTTTCAACATTAAAGGAGGAATACTCTAAGACATCGTGATTCCAGGGGATGACATGGTCAGTAGAAGAAGTTTTGCCAGTTAGCCATACCCCGGCCTCTGAATAGAGTGGATGTTATGTCATTGTCATTAAACCGTATGTTTAGCTCACGTACTACTTGTGAAGATAAGGTGGAAACTGTCAGATGTAAGGCATAACGTGAGAGGTAATATAGGATGAGTATTGGAAGGTGGTTGAGGAAGTTTGATACATAGTTTTAATGTGCTTTAGAAACTTTCATGGACTTACTACAGAAAACTTAACTAACTGGTTTCACTCTGCTAAGTGCCATTCTTAGCAAGCAGCTCTTCAGACTCTGAAGTAGTTCTCAACAGTATAGTCTTCAGTTTTCCATGTGCATATGCATAACTGTATAAAGTGAGAGAAAATGAACTTGTTTTTTGAAGGTAAGGATGTGTGAGCTATAGTAATCAGTCTTTGCTTACAGAATGGTAAATTAATCATGGATGGGAGAAGTGGGATGAAGGTATATTTCGTCTCTGTAATACCCTAACTGGCATTTCCAACTCACCACCCACCCACTGCTGTCAAGTCGATTCCAACTCATAGCGAACCTATAGGACAGAGTAGAACTGCCCCTTAAGGTTTCTAAGGCTGTAAATCTTTATGGAAGCATACTGCCACATCTTTCTCCTGCAGAGCAGCTGGTGTGTTCGAACTGCTGACCTTTTGGTTAGCAGCTGAACACTTAATCACTGCACCACCAGGGCTCCTCCTGCATTTCCAAAGATATGTATATGAACATCTTTTTATAGGACTCCCACAGTCTTTTGATAGATGTCTACCAGTAGACCCAAGAAAGAGAATATACCATAATTTTGAATCACCCATTCCACTGTTGCTGGATATTTGAGTTGTTTCATTTGGAGCAGTTGTGAACAAAGCTGCTGTGAGCATTCCTGTACACAGTCATTTGGTGCATGTGTTCACAAATTTCTCAAATGCATACACCTAGGAATGGAATTGCTGGTTCAGAGGCAGGGTGACTATTTATCCTGGTTTATACATCCCAGTATAATTATTAATATAACCCCTTAATTCTCAAAAGTTTCTGGGTTTGGATAAGTTGTGTGGTTGCCCTAGTTGTCAGATATGCTTATTGCCAACTTAACTAGGTACCAGTCAAGATGTTTTTCAAAGTGTTGTACCACGTTGCACTCTCTCCAGTGATATGAGAGTTCCCATTGCTTCTTGTCCTGTCCAACTCTCAGTCTTGTTAGTTTTTAAAATTTTAGCCAGTCTGGAAGATTTTTTATTTACCTGATTAGTGATCAGATTGAACAGTTTTTCCTGCATTTATTGGCCATTTGGAGATCCCCATTTGTGAAGCTCCTGTTTAAGTCTTCCCTCTCACCTACTCCAACCCCCTTTTTAAAATTGGGCTGTGTGTCTTAATTGCTATTTAGAAGTTCTTTATATATTTTGGATACACATTCTTTGTCATGTGTGTATGTTGCAAATGCCGTCTTCCATTCTGTGGCTTGCCTTTTCACTCTTTATGGTGTCTTTTAATGAACAGAAGTTCTTAATTTTAATGGAGTCACTTTACTGTTCTTTTCTTTATAGTTAGCGCTTTTTGTATCTTGCTTTAAGAATCTTTTTCTACCCTGAGGTCAAAAGGATATTCTTCTATGCAGTATTATCTTCTAAAAGCTTTATTGACCTTAGAAGATGTATAGCTATAAGTAAAATGTACTCTTCTTGTCTCTAATCTTGTCATTACAAATCTATTTTTGCTTTATTTCTCTTCTATTTCCTGTCTTGAGTTTTTACTTCTCTACCACTATAACTAAGAGCTAGGTGCTGACTTCCCCTGTCTCTTAGGAGAAGATGGGCATATAAACACAAGTTCAGCTAAATTAGATTTTACAGGTCTCCAGCTGATTGTACTGCCCTTTTTCCTTTTATGAGCTAGTAGTTTTATTGTGTTCCTGCTATGTGCCTGCCATCCTTGGCTCTTTGCATATTTATTATCTCAGTTATTCCTCTTAATAATTCTGTAAAACAGGCATATTCTTGTTGTTATGGATGAGAAAACTGAGACTTAGATTAAGTAACATGTCCAATATCCCACAGCTTTGGTAGCTGGCAAAGGGGGGACTTGACTCCTGAACTCTTTAGATAGTTCCCAGGGTAGCACACCTACATATTGAATAAGATTTCAGAAGCCTATTCCTTGATAATATCTAAAACCAATGAGAATAATTTTCTTGCTTTTAATACAACACGTAGTCTTTATTAAAGTACATATGGATAACTATTGTGAAAGTGGTAAAATGATTGATCTCTCTACGTATGTTAGCGTAAGTAGAGTTGGAGTGGCCAGTAGACCTTAAGGGGTCCTTTGATGGGCTTTAGAGGTTCTGTAAACCCCTGAAATTGTGTGCAAATGTATGTATGTACGTGTATTCATTTTTTAAATAGGTCTATAGATTTCTTGAGATTCTCAGAGGGGAATCCTACTTTGTTTTCAGGCTGTATCTGAGTATATGATGTGAAGACTTTTGTAATAAAGTTAACACAGAATTCTGAAATGATCTGTATTTTCAAAATAACCTTTTAAAAGTTCAGATGTCAGATTTTTTTCTTAATACGTTGTTCCCAGTCTTTGTTAAAAACTGTCTAAAGCTAATTTGTGATTAGGGAGAAATCTGGGATTGAATAGGAATTTTTAAATGCCACGAGAAGACACTTCACATTTAGTTGCTTATTTTTTAAGTGAAAGTTCTTAGTTATAATATCATCATTATTAATCAGTGTGTCCTGACTCCAAAGGCCCGATGACTTCAAATGACTTTTCATCTTGTGTCTAAAATCCTCTGTTTTACAAGGGATCAGATTTCCTGTGAGGTTCCTAACAGTGTGATTAAATTTTAGAAACTGAAACTGTTGAGCACTTAAATGCAGGGATGGCTATGCAAACCTAATTCATGGGCTTCACCAGGAGATTTGGGCCATGCCGCTACTAATTTATGATGATGATGTTGAAACTAATCTTTGCTAGGGATTATGGAAGCCATAATAGTTTATTGATGGTTCAGTTATTGTTTGTTGAGGCAGATTTACACAATTATAGTTTAATGACATAACAAGGATATTGTCAACTAAGAGAGCATGACATGAAAAATTAAACTTCTAATTAATATAATATGTATTAGTTGAAATGATAATTTTCATGGTGATTTAGCCTCTTACAAATCCTTGGAAAACATTATTAGCTTATGAATTGAAAACTATGTTAATGAGTAGTGAGAAAGAACTTAGTATTTCTCTAAAAGATGAGAAATTAAGTATTCAATTCAACTAACATTCATTGAGTGCCTACTCTAGGCTTGTTCCTGAGTTAACTCATAAATATAAGTTGAGCAAGATTGAGCTGTGGAGAGATGAAATGCTGGTTTTTTCTGTTTATTCCCTCAATCACCCCTCCAACCCACACTGATCGGACACTATTGCCAGAGTGATTCAAACAAATAACAGAATTTTGTGTATGTGTTTGCACTCCACTATCCACTGTGCACTTCCATTGTGCCACCTACTCCTGCAGTGGCTTCCTGTTACTTTATCTGTCACATTCACACTTCTCAGCCTGGCTTTTGCCATATTCAGTTTATTTTGTACCCTTTTTCAACACATACCTGGACGAGGCAGGCACGAGGTCTCACTGTCACTTTTGTTTGACTGCTCATTCTTACCTTCTCCTAGATTCCCTTCATTCATTCACTGATGTATTCATTTAACCAGTAGACATTGAACCCCTTTTATGTTCAAGTTGTGGTCCTATGAAATTTGGGATGTACAAAGATGAATCAAGCATGAATCTTGTTCTAATAATTTTATAGTCTAGTAAGGGAGATGAGGTCAGTACACAAACAAAATAGAAGGTGGGAGATGAATGCTGAAACAGGAAGAAAGGTAAAAGCTTTTTGTTAGACACATGGATTTGGAGGTTCTGAGAGGGTGTCCTTTGCATTGGGCCATGAAGGATTTGGCAGAGGGACGGAGCAGTTATCAAACTTCTGCATTGTCTTTCAAGGTCTGGTATAAGTCTCATCCATTCCAGGGGTGTTCTACCCTTCTACAGTTCATGTGGTTTCAGCAAGGTATGTTCACAGTTGTTTTCAGACAGCTTTTATATAATCAGAGGAACCCTTTCTTTGAAGTGAATCTTATGGGGGAGCCCAATATCTAAAACACTTAAAGTGGAGCTGTTCTGTTAAACAGTTAAAGTGGTACAGGGGGTTATGATGGCCTTACAGTGTAGCCCATAAGAGGCGGGTGCGGGTGGTCCCCAAGGATGATCCAAGGAACCTAGTTTGAAAGCCATTGGAGAGGGAGGAAAGAGCTTGGGCTTTGGCATTTGAATTGGAATCCTTCACGGTATGTCTCTGAGGTCTTGGCCACGTCAAGCTAGTTTTCCTTTTGTAAAACAGGTTGTTTTAAGGTTTACCGATAATCTACGTAGAGTACCTGACCCACAGTAGGTGTCAGAAAATGGTTTGCTGTTGTTAGTTGCCATGGAGTTGGCTCCGACTCACGGCGACCTTATGTAAAACAGAACGAAATGTTGCCTGGCCCTGTGCCATCTTCATGATTCTTGGTATGTTCACAATCACTAGAAAAAGGCATAATGTTTGGTAAAGTAGAGGGTCAGCGAATGTGAGGAAAACACTCAATGAGATGGATTGACAAAGTGGTAGTTATTATTATTATAAATTAGTGGTTTGTTGTTTCTTAATTGCTTTTTATATGTTCTGTCTCTTCAGCTTGGTAGAAAAATTGGTGCTCACACTTGTTTTGTATTCCCCACAAGCACCTACCACAGGGCTGTGTGCACAGAACATCATCTCACTAAATATTTGTTGACTGTTCTTTGATTAGTATTTATAACCTCAACTCCCAGTTCACATGTTTTGGGCCTCAAGCGTTGATTTTAGGGGAAATAGATGGGTCCAGGACTTGAAAGTTAACAAATATCACCATATGGATAGTTTGATGTTGTCAGACAGCAGGTGTTTGTTAACTGAGGGTGCTATTTTGAGCAACTGCCAGTGTCTGTGCTGGGGGGGTTATAGAAGAAAAAGTCAAGGTCCCTTCCCGTAAGCAATTTATATTGTATTTGGGAAGGTACTGTGAGGGTTTGTGCATCCCTAAACCCTAACAGAGGGGAGAGGGAGGCTCTAAGGTTGTGTAGTTGTTTTGTTCGGTTACACAATGGGCTTTCAGAAAATCCAGGAGCTTATAAAAGTAACAGAGCTAAAGATAACCATTAGTAAGTAAAACTCAGGATGACAAAAGAGTAAACTCTATTATTAATCTGTATTTTTCCTACCATTATTTTTGGCTCATCCATAGTCTCATGACTCCAGTGTTATGACATTGATTTTGAGACATCACATAGCTTTAGTAAAAGCTTGGAGGCCTCACATAATATTTATGATCCAGGATATTTTGATTCTTCTCATGCTGACATGAATATTTCTGAATAGTGTTGATATTTATATAATACTAATGAAGCTTAAAGCTCTGTGTTGGACTAAGCATTTCTCTAGATCTATTTAGAATACTTTACAATGAATGATGTAAATAGTGTCTTATTATAAGACTGTATGATACAACCATGTAATTTACCAATATTATTTTGTAGTCTAAAAATAAAATGATTCAAAACTTTAGAAAATAAAGCATGATTTAGCATGAGTCCCTGAATTAATTTAGAACGATTCTCTTTTTAATAGCCTTTTTGTCCAACTTACAAGTTTTTATACAAAAAAATAAAAGGAAATGAGCTATTTTCAGGTTTTAACTTGTGATAAAATGTCCTACCTATATATGAAACAAATCCCAGTGCTCTAAAAAAGGGAAATGGTGTGGATAGTTCTGAATAGGGGGAAGAAAAGCATTTCTATTTGGCTTTTGAATGAATTATGCATTTTTTCCCTGTAGATTTGTCTTTCTAGTTAGGTACTGCTTAACTAAAATTAAATTGGTTTTCAATCTATTAGCTTATACCAGTTTACACTGGGGCCAGTGGGATGTCAGAAACCAACCAGCCTAAGATTAAAAAATTTGCAGTGGATAATACGCAAAATGGATAATATACATGTGTTTAGTTGAGAATTGGCTACAGATAAGAGACTTCTGATTTTGTTCCTGTCCTAGCCATTTTTTTTTTTTTAAACACTGTGATTCTGCTTGTTGCAGAGAGCTGCTGAGTTACATCTGCTTCTGCCTAATTAACTCTGTTGGTTGGTGTCAGATGAGAGCTAATTTTGAGATTAAATTGAGGAGTAGGGTGTGTGTGGCTGGGGGAGGGGAAAGAAAGGCTGTAAGGTTGCTTAGTTGTTTTGTTTAAGATCAAAATGCAGTTATTCACAGTTGTCACTTTTAAATTTCTTTTTTGCTTTTGAAGTAAAAATGATCACTACTGCCCTAAAATGTTTCTACTTCACGTACTATGGTAAAACTGGTACACCCTCCTTTTAAGTGAAGTTAGTGACTATATCTTGATAGTGTAGTCAGTACCTAGGTGCCAGGGGACCTTTGGGACGAATAGTGAATACAACCCAGGAAAGGTAGTGCTGACCTTAAAACAACTCTTGACTCTTTTCTTCAGATAAAATGTTATACCTGCCTCCTGGATAGTTGAGTAATAGTGGGAGTTTTTTTTTTTTTTCCATGATGGAATTCTTTCTTAGGACTCTGTCACAAACTTGGTTTTTAAAAATTGGTGGAAAGATCTCGCATTAGAGGAAGAAAGAAATTTACTTCTCAGACACTTGCCTTGGGACTTACCTTTCCTGTCCTGAATTCTGTGTTTATAAACACCCTTCAGTGGTCTGAGTTTCTGTATCACCAAGTCTGCAATGTACTAATAAACTCATTTCAGCTGTTTGTATTGTGTTGTTGTGGAGATCTGTAGGTGGCTGCTGCATTTAGGGGATGTCCTTATGCCCGAATTAGCATTTACTTTTTTTCTTTTCGCAGATTTGCCTGAAGACCTGGACAATCTTCAGTTTTATCATGGACTGTTAAAACGTTTGGAGTTTCAACTCTGGTATTTTTCCTTTTTTATTTTATTTTTAAGAAATAAAGTATCTTACTGAAATGTGTTGGTAATGAATATGAACTATTATTTTGATTGTGGGTAAGGATTGTGGTAAAAGCTTGTCATGAAGGTGTATTTTGAGTATTTATCAGTTATGAAATGCACTTTGTTTTAATGTATGTTCATTTGCTTGTATAACCAAAATGCCTGAAGGTAACTTTGCAGTATTGGATACTTTTCTGTGACCTCTTCCCTTGCTTCCTGCAGTTGTATTTTGTGCAATCAAGTTAAATTAGTTGTGATTCATCCTGAATAAATGATGAAAGATGAAATAATTACTTGGACACAGTGAAACGTCTTCTAATGAAATTTTGCCCCAAACCATTTTACTTTGGAAGGATCAATTTCCTGTTCTAAACTTACTAACACAAGAATGATTCCTGTGTTCTAGCCTAAAAGTGGCTGCACTGTGAAAGCCAGTGAGTTCGTTCCTAAACACACCGTGTTCCAAGTCTAACATTTTTGTCAATGATTTATATAATGACACAAAAGGGAGTGCTTATTAGATTTGCAGATGACATAGATGACAGAGTCAAGATTCAAAACAATCTTTTAACAGGTTGGAAGATAGACGTAAACCATAAAGATGAAACTGAACTGTAATAAATCTAAAATCCAAGCATTTAGAGTTACACAAGGAAGGTGATAGAAAGACTCAGCGTTTTTGAAATAAAATTTGGGATTTTTGTTGACTGCACGCTCAGCATGAGCCAATTGTGTGGCAGGGCTGTTAAGAAAGTTCATGTAACCTTGGGTTGCATTTATAATTGGATAATGCCTCGACTGCCAGATTTTAAGATGGGCATTAGCCAGATTGGTGAGCAACCAAGAAAAGGTGATACTCAGCAACCATGTGATAGGTGGAAGGGTTAAGGAGGTCGGATATGAATGGTCTAAGGTAGAGCTGGAGGTAGAGTGGGATCTAGTTGTTGGTAGTTTTTGAAAGATGCTCGTTTTCAAATATTTGAAGGCTTGTCATATTGACAGAATAGTAAGAATTTCTTGGGACTGTTCCAGGGGAACTAGGACTAGTGGGTAGAAGTAACGAGGAGGCAGATTTTGGCTTCTATGAGCCAGAAATATTTTACGGTTAGAGATGTTCAGCAGTGGAGTGAGCTGCCTCAAAGAGTGTCAAGCTCTGAATCATTGGAAGTATAAGTAGAGACACGATGACCTATCTATTGGGGATATTGAACAAGGGATCTTTTACTGGGTATTCAGAGGTGGGGCTGGATGACCTCTGAGGTCCTCTTCAGCCTCAAGTTTCTCAACCTGAGGGAAGAAAATGGAGTGAATATACAGTTTACTGATCCCAAAGAGAACAATCCTTTTTAAACTGCCTCTTTCAAGCTGTTTGAGTAAATACGGTCTAGTGGCCCAGTTCTTGCTCAGCAACACTCTAGTATCTTTTTATTTTTTTTAACTCCAGTGTCTATGAGAGCATTTTTTTTTTTAAATTGTAATTTAGATCAAGGTTTACAGAACAGACTAGCTTCACATACCATTTTATGACATTGGTTACCAGCCCCATGACACGTCAGCGCTCTCCATTCTCGACCTTGGGTTCCCTATTACCAGCTTTCCTGTCTGCTCCTGCCTACTAGTCCTTGCCCCTGTACTGGTGTGCCTGTTCAGTCTCATTTTGTTTAATGGGCCTGTCTAATCTTTGGCTGAAGGGTGAACCTCAGGAGTGACTTCATTACTGAGCTAAAAGGATGTCCGGGGACCATACTCTTGGGGTTTCTCCAGTCTCTGTCAGGCCAGTAAGTCTGGTGTGTTTCTGTGAGTAAGAATTTTATTCTACATTTTTCTCCAGCTCTGTCCAGGACCCTCTATTGTGATCCCTGTCAGAGCAGTCGGTGGTAGTAGCTGGGCACTAAGAGCAAATTTTATTTTATTCAGTATGTCTTTTGAGGAAAGATATAATTTTTGCCTTTTAAGTACATTCTATCTAAATAAATAATCAGAGATAACTTTAGTTTTGTATTTTATTAGACATTTTCCAAATTGTGGGCATTGTATTTGATGGAAATGATGACAGCAAGATTAGATACTGTGTTCACTCAATCCTTTCAACAGTCCTGTGAGGGATATACTATTATTGCCTACAGGTAAAGTGACTAGAGCTTAAGTCACTTACCTGGGATTTCTCCAGTAGACGTTGGCACAGCTGGGATTTGAACCCACTTTGGTCTGACTGTAGAGGCAGAACTAGCTAGAGCAGGCTAGTTCAGGAAAGAAGACTGCTGGACTTGGATTTAGAATAATGGCATTTGAGCCTTAAGTCTGCTACTGTTACTTTGGGTCAGTTATATCTTCCCCCAAACCTCAGTTTACCCACAGAGTTATCATGCAGGTTAAGTGACAGGGGTGCCTATGAACACACTGTAAACATTAAACCATAAGAAGATTTAAGATGTGGATATTAGTGAAGAGCAAGGTTAGGGAGTGCTGGTGCCACAGTGGTTAAGAGGTCGGCTGCTGACTAAAAGATCGGCCGTTCGAATCCACTAGCTGCTCCTTGGAAACCCTATGGGGCAGTTCTGCTTTGTCCTTTAGGGTTACTGTGAGTCCGAAGCGACTTGATGGCACATGACAACAACAACAGTAAGATTAGAGCTCAGGTCTGGCCCCACTCCCAGGTCAGGGTGCTTTCTCCAGGTGCTCTTTGCAGATGTACTCAAGGCCAGATTGGAGCTCTGTGATGATTTTTGTGTACCCCAGGAGGCTCCCAGCAAGCAATACTTCTGTTCACCTGGAATCAGATTTGTATGAACCTGCCTTGTATTGAGCTGTTTCATGAGCTAACTGGGTATTAAGATACCTAGAATGCTACATTATTTAAAGGTGAAGGGTTATGTTACTATATTAGTTTCAGTTTTCCAACCTGTGGATTAGAGGGTGTCATAACCCCTTTGCAGAGGGATAGGAGGATATGATTCCATAGATGTGGCTGAATGGGATATTTTCTTATGTGTGAGACTTGGGAAATGCAGTACTCAAGCTGAAATAGAAGAATGGGGATTACTCCTCTTTTCTTTTTGAAGTTTAAGATTTCTTGAACAAAGTTTAATATATTTCCACCAGAATTTTTATGCCATAAAATTATTCTTTGATGTTGACTTTACGTGTTTCGGATAGTCATATCTTGAACCACTTTCATGTAAGTTTATTTCAATAATGATTCGTTAAATATATAACTTAAATATGTTTCTTCAATGTTCGTGAGTCACTTCATATAATAACAAGTGGGAAATCTTAAAAAAAAAAAATTCCTTCTTAGACTGTGTCCCAGTTTCTGCTTGGAAAATAGAGTTACTAAGGCCGTGTTACACAATACCTCCTTGTTGCTTCTGTGGTCATTTCAGAGGGAATTTTTTCTTGCTAGAGTTGCGTCTGAAAAAGTAATACTGAAGAATCTTTTAATTTATTTAAAAAAATTCCATTATTAAGAGTCTTCTCCCCCTCCCTTTTTATCCTTTAAGGTCTTGACTTCCTAGTTAAAGATGTTCTTCGCCCGAATGCAGTTGTTCCTGTTGGTAAAATAAGACGACTATCAACATTGCCTGTTTATCCCCTATTTGGTCTTTTAAGGAAGGATGTTTATAAGATGTTGCTTGATGTGGTCTGGAGTACTCTGTCCATTTATTGAATTGTAAGTGACTTTTAAATTTGCAAGTTCTGTTAAATCCAAGGAGAATCTCTATGGGTAACTTTTGTATTGAAGAAGTCATTTGTCAACCATGGTAAAACTTGCAAACCCACTTTATACAGAGTGGATTCTTGAAGCTATACAGAAAATAAAAAAGCAAAAGCAAAGGCCCTCTGAAGAGCGAATCTGCCATGCGGTCAGCACTTCCCATGGGTTGGATAAGAAGACAGTCTCTGAACAGCTGGAACTCAGTGTTCAGGATGGCTCCGTTCTCAAAGTCACCAACAAAGGCCTTGCCTCGTATAAGGACCCAGACAATCCTGGGCGCTTTTCATCAGTTAAACCAGGCACTTTCCCTAAGTCAACCAAGGGGTCTAGAGGATCATGTAATGATCTCCGCAATGTGGATTGGAATAAGCTTTTAAAGAGAGCAATTGAAGGACTTGAGGAACCAAATGGCTCCTCCCTGAAGAACATAGAGAAGTATCTCAGAAATCAAAGTGATCTCACAGGCACCACTAACAACCCAGCCTTTCAGCAGCGGCTGCGACTAGGGGCCAAACGTGCTGTGAACAATGGGAGGTTACTGAAAGACGGACCGCAGTACAGGGTCAATTATGGTAGCTTAGATGGCAAAGGGGCTCCCAAGTATCCGAGTGCTTTCCCATCCTCACTCCCACCCGTCAGCCTTCTACCCCATGAGAAAGACCAGGTAAGTGAAGAAAGAATGTTAAAACATTCTAAATATTGCTCATGTGACTTTTTACAGTTTCAGTTAAATTTAGTTCTGAGTAAAGTTTGATAAAATCAAAAGTCTTGCATTTGGGGCAAGCTTTTATATTCTAAAATATGTATATTGTTTTGCAATATAAATTGTTCTACGTTGTTTTACAACTCATTCGTTGTCTAAGAATTTGTGATGATTGTGTTAATGTGATAATTAAGCTGTAATTGCTAATTGCTGAGTGCTTGACGGGACTAGGATAGGTAACTTCACTCCTCCTTCCTTAAGGCAGGATCTTATGTATTTCAAAAAATCTAAGAAAAGCCAATGTATATCCTTTTCGTCATTATTTCAGAGAAAAAGCATCTACAGACTTATTTTAATACTGATAATCTGTTCATTCTTAGAATTGCTTTAATATGTGACCTAAATCACCTCTGTTTTGGTTTAAAATCATTTATTACATTATCCAGTCCTCAGTGGGTGTAGGTGAATGTTTATTGTCTCATACAGTATCTTATATGCTTTGATTTCTGTGGGCCTTAAGTTACTTCGACAGTATTTATAAATTTATGACCAAATTCTCCTTAAGTTGTTACAATTTTAAGTCTTTGGTTGAGTATGGATTTTCCTTTGTTTTGTTTCAAAGCTATTAAAGTTATCTTCCAAACCAGCACCTACCTAGAGCAACAGCAAATTGTTTGTAATTCAGGCCCTCCAGCTTATGGGCCTCTTGTCTGTCCTTTGGGTGATATTTGATATTCATTCATTTTGCATCCCATAAACCATTAACCAAAGTGGATGGAAAAGGTGGTTGTATTCATTAACTGCATTTTTAGAAATGATTGAAACAGGTGTTAGGAAAAGTTGTGCTCCTGATGGTTTGTTTTTCTCCTTTTGGGTACCATGAACCCTTGAGACAGATCCTGTTTCCCTCTATGTTTTATCCAGTAGGGAGCCCAGCTCTAGAAACTTGGTAGGACCAGATGGTTTTTTTTTCCATGGACTAATCTAAAGCCTAGCACTTATTTCTTAATGATATTTTTATTTTGTTAGCCTTCCTCAACATTTATTTTATTCTTTCATGGTGGCTGTGTTTGTGTAACCAACCCCCAACTCTTTGTAAGAAAGAGAATGTGAGCGTAAAGAAAGAAGTAAGTAAACCTATGAATTTTTTTCATAGTCCTTTAAAAAAAATACAGAAGGTGACTCAAATCCTAATTCCTGTGCCTGACACAGCCACATTAAGTACCTTTGTTTCCCATGAAATATTTTTATAAAAGATTATACCGCGAGAAAATTCCTTAAGGGACTGTAGGGCCATTTCTTAACAGATTCGGATATCTTTGTTTTTAAAATATATACGTCATCCTAAGGTATTTTAAGGTTTTATAATTATCAGGTATGTAGACTAATTGAGGCAGCTTTAGGCAAATTAATAGTGTGTTTTGATAATTTTATGATACACGGATTTTTTTTACTCATGATCGAGGAGTCACTATAAATTTTCCGCAGTTCCTTTACTATCCTTCTCTTTATCCTTGCTCATCATTTCTTGCTAACCTTAACATATTTTTTTTCATGCAGCATCTGTATGGAAGTATTTTTAGTCCAAAGGGAAATTCATGTCTGAAAGTATCTAGGATTGAGAACAGAGTAATTTATTGCTTAGCATGCAATTGCTCTCGCTCTTTTTCTGATACAGATCTTTAAATCGTCCGGTTAGTATCAGTGTATAACAAGAAAAGCTGAGAAAAGGTATCCTAGAATTTTTCCTTCTACTTGATGAAATTTGGAGATTAGTTGTATTGAGTAATTATAATAATAATCTAATTCTTAAAAAAGAATGTATAAAAATAAATATCAGATCAAATCAGTTTAATTTGGCAGCGTGTTTGTATTGTATTTTATAATAGCATTTTTCCTTGAAAATGTAATAAAAACTACATCATAATATATTGCCGTTTGAGATGAAAAGTGGTGAATAGTTAACAACCATGTAAATTTGTTAAGTAAATGTAATAGAAATTCTTAAACTGGGATCCATGCATAAGGTTGGGTAGGTAGCCTGCAAGTGCCCTGAAATCGAATGTGAAGTTATGTGTGTGTATCCACATGTTTTTCTAGGATCAGGGCTCATAGCCTTTATCAGATTCTCAAAGGGATATAAAATATCAAATAGTCTCTTTAAACATTTTTATACTGTGGAAAATATTATGAGTTTCTTATACTGAAACCATAATATGCTAATCATTGGCCTTTGGTTATTACTTGCTTTAGCTGCTGAACTTGGATCGTGTGCAGATTGGTTGTACTATGTGCTCATGGCCCCCAACTCAGAACGAAATGCTACCTGGTCCTGTTGGAATGTTGTGATCCATAGGGTTTTCATTGGTTGATTTTCGGAAGTAGATTGCCATGCCTTGCTTCTAGTCCGTCTTAATCTAGAAGCTCCACTGAAACCTGTTTAGCATCATAGCAACGCACAAGCCTCCACTGATAAGATGAGTGATGGCTGCACGTGAAGTGCATTGGCCAGGAATCAAACCCATGTCTCCCCCATGGAAGGCAAGAATTCTACCGTTGAATCACCAGTGCCTCCGTGGTTGTACTAGCGTTTGTGTAGAACTTTTTCTAGTATATTTGAAAGACAGATTATCATTCTTAATGTGCTAGAAGTCATAGAGTTTGCTTTTTGGGATGAAATTTATGATATAATTGGAAACTGTCTATTCAGAGATGGAGTGATCTGAATTATAATTTAGTCAACTAATGTCTTTCCAAGAAGCTATTATTCTGGTACCTTTGCTAAGCAGTTGCATTTACTTGTAAAAAAGAGCATAAAAATAGTAAAAACAATAACATTTCTTAAGTGTTAAATGTTGGCCCTGTTCCAAGCGCTTTATATTTATTATCTTCTTCTTTCCTCATCACAGTTTACAGATGAAAAACTGAGACTCAAAGTTTAAGTAATTTCTCCAAGTTCACTTATGGAGCTAGGAGGTGAGGAAATCAAGATTTTAACCCAGACAGTCTGACTCCAGAGCTCTCTACCACTGGACTGTATACTGGTCAACAGTGGTGGCTTTTTATTTACAGTAAAAGTATCTCTTCCAGTTTCTCAAATGTTTAGAAGCAGCTTTTCCCCAAAAATAGATTTCTAGCATTTTAAATTTGGTAGTTGCAGTGAGTTTATTACAGTTTTTAAAGCAGATGCTATTTATAATATTAGCAATATGGGAAAGCAGTAGGGAAAGTAGTAAATCTGTGTCTGTCTAATTAGATTTAACATCATCATCATTCCTATGCATGACTGCTAGGAGGAACACAATGCGAGTTAAAATGGAAGGGCTCCTGCCTTTCTGAAATGTAATTGCACATCTTGTGATAGTCTAGAATTCAAATTGGGTATTACCACATGGGCTTCTTAGCATAACTTCTTTGTATTTATTTAAGAAAGCTCTCTTTGGTGAGGTGATATGGAAATGAATTAAACCACTGAAGATAAAACTTTATCTTTGTCTTGGTGAGGGAACTCCTAAAGGATAGTATTAGTGTTTCTCATTAAAAGTGGTAAAGCTCAATTACGTCAGATTATGAGGACTTTGGAAAGTCAAATATTCTGAGAGACTTCAATTATCACCACACAGTTTGTAGCATTAAGATTCCATTTGGGCTTTTCATTTTTATAAAATCAGTTTAGTTCAATTTTTAAAAGATTCGTGGTATTTTACTTTATTATCTTCCTAAAATTTATTAAGTGTCAAATCTTGGTATGTTTCCAGTGTAGTACGTAATTGGGGAACTCTCATTCTAGGCAGCTGTAGTTGGAAGATGGAATACTTATAATTTATATCAAGTAGGGCTTTTGATGTTTTTCTCTTGAAGAAATGAAATAACTATTAGAACCTTATGAAAGCCTTCAAACATAATTACAAAAACAATGATACTGTCAAAAAGGAAAACATAAGGATGATTTTTAAAAAGAGCACAGACGATAAAAAAATGGGGCTGAACAGACAAAACTATGATAAAAAAATCACCGTTGAGGGCTTGGTCAGTTGTTTACTGTATTTTTTTGCAAGTAACATGCCCATGTAAATAACATGCCCACACATATAACATGCAGCATAGTGCACTTACACAAATAGGGGGTGTGTGTGTGTGTGTGAGAGAGACAGACAGTGGCGTGTTGTGCGGTTGGCAAAAAAAAAAAAAATGTATAACGTGCATGTTATTTGCTTAAAAGTATGGTATTCTATTTGCTGCCCTCACTCTTTTAGGGAGATATTTTATTAAGAGTATTGGTAATGTTAATAGTCTGAAATATCTCCATCAATAAAAGATAAATGTACATCCTACATGAATTTCTTCTGTTGTGTAAATGCCGTAAATGAGAGAACTTTATTTTTAGTTTTTCCTTTCTTCAGTTTTCTCCACTCTGTCATCTCCTCCTCTTCAGACTCATTGTCACTGCCCCAGAGTAGACCCTCCTCATCTCTCCCTGGGACTCTTCCGGTTGCCTGTACTTTGTGAAGGACCATTCACCAGTCCATATTGTTCTTTGATGTGGCAGACTTCCAGAAGTCTCTCAGCCATAGGGGAATCGTTCACAGTCTCAGACTACTCTGGATCTTTTTGGCAGAAATGTGTATATTTTTTATCTGCTAATTATAGAGAGTCTGAACACCCTCCTCTCTGTTGACCTTCTTAGTTTTCCTTTGAATTGGTGTCCTTTGTATTGCAGATGTCACATTTCTCAAAGAGTGCTTGGCTATGTGTATTCAACTGAAAGTTGGATAAAGCCCTAAATAACCTTGCTTTTTATAGCTTTGCAAAACATACTCTTCAAAATAACCTGAATTTTAGAATTGGTAGATAAAAGTCAATTTCAGAATGACTGAACTCAGATACTCAGCAACCTATTATAATGTGAAAGACTAGATGGATCAAATACTTGCTGTTCCAGGGTCAAGGAAGGAAAAAAATTGTAGTTCCTGTTGTTCCTATAATTAAGCTTCAAAAGTTCTTCAAAAAGCAGAGTATCTGAGGACTACTTTTGTGAGCAGATAGTACCAGTTGTTGAGGCACTGTTGAGAGAGCACTTGGATTGTCTCAAACTAGTTAGTTGGGTCAAGGGAAAGATAAAATGAAGAGTGAAAGAGTCTTTTTATTGCACTCTGAGCTTTTATCAAGATGGGACTTGTCTAGGGTTCTAATGAAATAGGCTTCAGGTAAAGTAGATACATTATGTCAGAGAATTTTTGAGGGGTTAAACATTCTTTTTAACTGTTTGGATCTTGCATGTACTTGATAACTGTAAACTGCGTTTTTTACAACACATGATCCTGTCCTGAATGAGATATAGATTAGGCTGTTTTCTGATTTCCTAGTGATATTTTCTTCCAAGTGAGAAAGCTGCTAAGGGTGTGGTTTCTTGACTAATTTTGGATACTTTCAGCAGCTTTCAGGAATTTACTGTTGTATTCTGTATACCTATTTGGCTTATTGCTGCTACATTTGCTATACTTTCAGTGCTAAGAAAATCTGTAATTTATAGCTTTAAAGTTATTCAACAGTTAAGTACTGTTTGTGGATTTATTCTGATTGTATCTTGAATGGCAAAGGTTGTATTCATCCTTTCCCTTAAAATTTTATTTAATAAGTGGTACATCCTTATGCTTCTTGGAATGAAGGTCTGTGTTCTTACGTGTTTTGTGTTTGTTATTTCTAGTGCATGAGAAAATGTGATTGGGTTTTATCACTGCAATAGCAAATTTCAGAGGTTCAAATTGTGCAATTCATGATTTCTGCTTTGTTTATAACCTTAATTTTCTTGGCCTGTACCATAAACTGCAGATTTGATGAAACTGCTCTTTTCTAGTCACAACAACATTTAAAATTTGAATCTTCCCAGATGCTTTCATCTCTTCAATCTATTAATGCATCCAAGTACATAAACATCAGTTAGCTCACCAACTTAAAGTTAGCAAGTGAGTCAGCCATGTTGCTTGTTTGTGACATTTCAAGTTAGCAAGGCCATGAGGGAAATATGTTTTTATTTGAGTGTGAGTGCTCTTATCTGGGTGTCTTAGGGTGGTGATAGAGAGTTTCCACATATAAGAAACAGAGTCATGGCAATGTCTGCTGTGAAATGCTAAATGCTAAGTGCTTCTGCTTGGGACTGGACTACTTTTCTGGAGAAGTCTCCAGTAGTTGCAAACCACATTTTTATTGCTCTTCCTTTGAAAAGTCAACCATTCAGTTGAATTAAAAGCAGAATTTTAATGAAGAGTATACACTTTTTTCTTTTTTTTAGTGAAAGGTAATATTTTGAAAAATCTGCAAAATGCATGATACAGACAAAGTTCTAGAGTGGATGATAATAGATTTAAACGGTGAGACTGGTCTCCACAAAGATACAAAATAAATACTAATCAGTGGTCTAAGCAAAATCCAGGAAGGATTTGTGTTAATTTGACAAGTGGGTTTAGAATTCTTTAGCTGCCATTTTTTAGAAACCAGCTTTGTTCATACATCCTTTCTCTAATTTGCTTCACTTTTGATCTTTGATAAACCAGCTGCAATTTTGTTTCATTAACAAACTTAACTGGTTAACAGATGTTTGTTTTGGCTTGATTGTGTCCTTTCTATTAGAAACAGCACAGGCATACATAGAAACCATGCTGGGCCTTTTCCTGTCTGCAGCTAGACAGGCGTTTCAGAAGAGCAACTTAATTTTATTTACAAGTTCAATTTTGTTCCTCTGTACCATTATACTAGGTATACAAACATTTTAGTTCTTGTTCCCCCCATGAGGGGGGTTGTTTGTTGTTAATCCACCATCTCATAGTCAATCCATCATAGTCCAATACGTCCTTTTTCTTTTTTTAAGCACTGCAGCATCTCAAGGAAAGAAGTTATTGCTGAAGAGGTAATTGAGATATCATGACTCTTCCATTGTTCAAGGGAGGGAATCGGGCTAACCTGGTGAATTTAAATAATTTCTTCCGTCTTCTTTGATGTCAGTAAGCTGCCATATGGAAAGCAACGAGGCCTACAGGAAGGAGGTGAGCCTTGGTCTGGGCTGTCTGTGATACCCAGAATGATGTGGGCTGGGAGCCAGAGGCAGCGATTTGTTTCTGCTGTAGTTTCTGATGCTGCCAGGCCTGCTTTTTGTGCATAGTTTCCTGCCATGCTTGTGACCCTCTGAGATCATAAATGGGAATGATGTAGTTAGGAAACACAGAGTAAAGATTATTATGGGGTAAGAGAAATAATGGAGCAGAAAAGAATGCGGAAACTAAAATTCAGTATTAAGGACATCAAAAGATGATTCCTGTTTGATATTTGACCAGCCTGTTTCCAAAACTGGTATTTGACTATCATTTAGAAGCTTCTACTTCAAAACTCAGCCCTAGATTTTGAGCCTTGAGGTGTGACTAAAGCAGCAGAAAATAAGAGTCATCTGGTAGAAGAGTGGGGGCTGTTTGAAGAACATCGGCTGTTTCTGTTCAACTGCTGTCAGTTTGTGAGGAAATCCTTGGAAACGTAGACAGTGGAGGGAACCATAAAGACATTTTCCTCCTAATTTTGTAATTTGCAAAATTGTAATATTTCAGAAAAGTTGAGAATACAATGAGGACTGTATTTCTTTCACTTAGATTTCATCAGTTATTAACACTTTAACACATTTTTTTCTGTTTTTAACTGTATATGTATATGTATGTTTTCATATATATGTGTTTATATGTGTCTCTACACATACCTGGAGCCATGGTGGTACAGTGGTTAAGAGCTCAGGCTGCTAACCAAAGATTGGCAGTTTGAATACACCAGTCGCTCCTTGGAAACGCAATGGGGGCAGTTCTACTCTGTGCT
Organism: Dugong dugon; assembly: GCA_030035585.1. Lineage (NCBI taxonomy): Eukaryota > Metazoa > Chordata > Mammalia > Sirenia > Dugongidae > Dugong > Dugong dugon. The sequence goes on along the minus strand of CM057475.1, from coordinate 15,003,139 downwards.
GTAGGGTTGCTACGTATATACATGTGCATACATACATATTTATTTTTTTGCTGAACTAATTGGAAATAAATGGCAGGCATTATGACAGTAACATTCTTCTATATAACCACAGTACCATTATCTCATGCAAGAAATTCAGCAGTGAAATAAGAGTGTTATAGACAGTCATTTTTCTCCAAATGTTCCCAGAATGTCATTTATAACTTTTGATTTGTGGTCAAGGATCATGCACTGCATTTGGTTGTCATGTTGCCTTTAAAAGAGAACAGTTTTCCTTCTTTTTCTGCTTCTCATGATGTTGACATTTTAGAAGAGTCTAGGCCAGTTGTTTTGTAGAATTAGTTTTTGTCTGATTGTGTCCTCATGATTAGATTCAGGCTAAACATTTTTGGCAGGGATACTACATGGTGATGTTGTGAATTTCCTCTTGTGTCGTATCAGGAGATACATAATTTTAGGTTGCCTCATTACTGATGGTGTTTATTTAAAAATAGTTGGTTAAGGTGGCATCTGCCACCTTTTCTCTTTTCTAATTAATAATTAATCTGCACAGTGATACTTTGAGACTGTGCGAATACCCTTTCATCCAGTGTGTATTAGTTGCCTATAGCTGCTGTAACAAATTACCACAAATATAGTGGCTTAAAACAACACAGATTTATTATTTTATAGTTCTGTAGATCAGAAGTCCAACACGGGTCTCATTGAGTTAAAATCAAGGTGTTGGCACAGGACTGCATTTCTTTCTGGAGACTCTAGGGGAGAATCTGTTTCCAAGCCTTTCCAGCTTTTAGAGGCTGCCCACATTCCTTGGCTCATGTCCCCCTTCCTCCATCTTCAAAGCCAGCAACACCCCATCTCTCTGACCATTTTTCCATAGTCACATCTCCCTCTGACCACAGCCGGAAGAGGTTCTTGGCTTTTAAAGGATTCCTGTAATTAGATTGGGCCCAGTTGGATAATCCAAAATAATCTCACCATCTCTAAATCCTTAATGACATCTGTAAGGTCATTTTGCCGTGTAAGGTAACATATTCACAGATTCTGGGGATTAAATAGTGGACATTGGTTTCAGTATCCTTGCCTATATCAGTTTTTGCATTGGGAGTTGCAAACTGGTTGCAAACCTTTGAAGATTTTTTGGCTATGGTGTGTAATGTGGTCTAAATCTAGAAAGGAGTGAGTCACAGTTTTTGGGAGTAATTAATGTGAGCTGAAGGCTGGGAGTCAGGAGACCTGAGTTCTAGGTCTGACTGCACATTGTGAATTATTTCCAGGAGGCGGAACTGGCTGCCTCCTGCTTCTACGTAATGTCCCGTTACTCACAAGTTAAGAACTGAAGAATGGATTTGGCAGTAATAGCTTCAGATTTTTTTTTTTTTTAACAATAGGAATTTGGATGTTCACAGTGTTTTTTGAGAAGTGCATTTAAAGTTGTAGAGAAGGGTCTTTCATTTAAATGCCTACAGAGTGCGTGAAAATATATCAGGCAATTTATTAAGGTAGGCTTTTTGGTAACATTTTAAAGACCAAGTAACATCTGAAGAATTTTATATCTGTTGTTTAAATTAGAATCCTCACTTAGAGAACTCTAAATAAGCTGAAAAAGAAACTGACTTTTTTAAAAAAGAAAAACAGACATGTAGGTGGATGTATATTATTGTCTTCAGTTCTTAGTAATAATTCAGAAAAACAAACATCAAAACAAGCTTCACAAAGTCAGCTAACCTCTAGAATCCTTCATATCCCTTCGTTTCACAGTGTTTTAGCGGAATCTTCCGCAGTAGTTGCAGTGAGTTACAATGCTTTGGAAATACTGACGGTTCCAATTGTTAAAAGAACAAATGTTTAGTTATCAGCCTACAAACGTGCTTTTAGAGCTGATAATCTTCACAACTGATGAGCTCTGACCCTCTGTAAACCTTCCAGCTTATCTCATTTCCATCAGCTACTGAAATATAACAAGATGCCAGCAATTACATCCTCACAAAGCGTTTATACCAACTTATAAAATCATGTCTTTATTGGAAAATTGTGTAATCCCTTGATTTCAATTTAGCATGGCATGTTGGTTAGCAATAAATCTTGCTAGCATGAACACAGCCTGCAGGCAGTTTGGAGAACACTGATCAGGTACAAATTGTATGCATTTTTCTAGCATCTAAAAATTTCAGAGCAAAATGAAATAAATACTTATAGAGAGTGCCATTTTTTAAAACCTGACATAGTGCAGCACCACCATGTATCTTACAGAAAGAGCGTTGATTCTCCCAAAATCCATGGTTTGTGTCTGCGACTAAGTTTCCCATTTAGTTTCTGACATACAACAAAAGCAAAAGAACAAGGTTAAAACATTCACTTCTGCCTTGTAAAAGTGTGCATATGAGCAATTCATATTAGAGTTGAAGGAGCTATAGTAAACATGCAAGAAGATATTAATATTAAACACTTAGTGCTTACTATGTCACAGGTCATATTCTAAGCATTTAATATATATAATTTTATGAGAACTCTGAGAAATAGGTACTCTTATTAACTGAATTTTACAGATGAAGAAACAAGTCGGAGATGGTAACTTGCCCAAGAGGACACATTTAGAAAGTATTAGAGCTTATGTTTCATCTGGCACACAGGCTGGAGGGCAGCCACTTCACCACCTCTCACGTGTTTGGATGAAGTCAACACATATGTATCTATTGAATTCTCATAACATGTAAAGCACTGCTCTAGGCACAACGGAAGTTACCAAAGATAAACCGTATTCAAAGGTAATTCAAATTGCCACTTGAAACATGCTAAAACATGCAGCTGTGCGATTCCTTCTCAAACGACCAGTGGGTTGATCTTCATTTTCAGAGTGATTAAAAATTCCTTTTCTTTAGAAATGGATAATAACAGGCAACTTTTATATAGGGCTTGGAACCCTGGTGGCATAGTGGTTAAGAGCTGGGCTGCTAACCAAAAGGTCTGCAGTTTGAATCCACCAGCCTCTCCTTGGAAACCCTATGGGGCAGTTCAGCTCTGTCCTATAGGGTCACTATGAGTTGGAATCAACTCGACAGCAACAGGTTTTTTTTTTTGGTTTATGAGGCAGGCACTACTTTACGTGTTTTTCATATAGTAACTTGCCCGTGAAATAGTACTGTTTTTCATTTCACAGATGCTGAGGCCCATGAGGTTAAAAGACTTGCCCAATGTCATGTAGCTATTATATGGTAGAGCCAGGATTCAAACGCAGGCAACCTGGCTTCAGAGTCTATGCACTAAGGCACGGTACTACATTGCCTCATTTTTCTCTTTAAAAAGAAACTTTTTTCAAAAAGAAGGTATCTAAAAGAGTTTCATGCTAAGTTTTTATACTGTGGGCCTCTGAGTGCCTTTTTAGTGTCTCTAGTAGAAATCACTGAAAAGACTTAAAATTTATAGTGTGACATTATTTAAGGTAGCTTTCCCAAACTGTATTCTGAGGAAGAAGGAAATACTCTTCAAGATGTTAATGATGTTAATAATGCTCTGAGATTTAAATTCCTGAAAAGTTCTGAAACTTAACTTGATTAACCTAGTCAGCCAAGATGATTTGATGATGGGCCCTTCTCTCTCCTCTTCCTTTCCTCTCAAAATAGCCATCCCAACTTTGTTTAGCTTGTACTCATTCTTTAAGACTCAGTGCAGGCATTGCCTTCCCTCAGAAACTTCCTGTGAACTTTCTCTTTGCCATCTTCACGCTTGTTTTACTGCCGTGTTCATGGCCCCTGCCAAGTGATGTTCATGTGTTTGCCTTCCCTATCAGACTGAATCCTTGAGGACAGGGACCTTGCCATGTTTATTTATGTGTCTTCCCACTGTGCCTAATTCTCAGAATAGGCTTAATCAGTGCTTTCTAAATGTGGGGCCTAAAAGATTAGATTTGAGTAAATTTTTTGGTCTTATTCAGTTAATGCAGGATTATCTTTCGTTTATGTTTATGGATTATGGACAAGTCAATTTGAGACAATCTTCTCCCAGGATATCTAGCTGTTAGCTAGGTTTAACTTTTCCTTTCCCTCTCTGTCATAGGAAAATTAGCAAGGAAATTAGAAATAAACTTGAATGTAGGTTGGATTTATAGGAGAGCTTTTTGTTCTTTGGAGAATATTTGAATTGTATTAAATATAGTTTACCTTTATATGATGTTTATATATTCTGGATACAAATCTCTTATCAGTATAGATTTGCACAGTTTTCTCCTATTCTATGGGTTGTCTTCTTACTTTCTTGATGGTGTCCTTTGAAGCATAAAACTTTTTGATAAGTCCAATTTATGTATTTTTTTCTTTTGTTGCTTTTGGTATTATATCTAAAGAGACTGTCTATTCCGAGGTCACGAAAATTTACTCCATTGTTTTCTTCTAAGAGTTGTATCATTTCAGTTCTTACATTTAGATCTGTGGTCCATTTTGAGTTACTTTTTGCGTATGGTGTGTGATGAGGACCACACAGTTTTTTTACATGTGAATATCTAGCCCTGGCACCATTGTTGAAAAGATTAATCTTTCCCAATTGAATTATGTTGACACTCTTGTCAAAATTCAATTGACCATAAACGTAAGAGTTTATTTCTGGACTCCCAGTCATTTTTCATTGATTTATATATCTGTATTTGTGCCAGTTCCATACTGTTTTGATTACTGTAGCTTTGAGTAAGTTTTAAAATTGGAAAGTGTTGAGTTCTCCAACTTTGCTCTCCTTTTCTCAAGATTGTTTGGTATGTTTTGGGTCCCTTATATTTCTGTATAAATTTTGGAAAGAGTTTGTCAATTTCTGCCAAAAAATTATCTGGGATTTTGATAGAGATTATGTTGAATCTCCCTACCAAAATGAGGAATATTGCCATTTTAACAATACAAAGACTGACTGCATGAATGTGAGATGTCTTTCCATTTATTTGTCTTTAATTTCTTTTTTATTTTATTGTTGTGCTTTAAGTGAAAGTTTACAGTTCAAGTTAGTCTCTCATACAAAAGGTTATATGTACATTGTTATGTGACCCTAATTGCTCTTCCTATACTGTAACAGCACACTCCTCCTTTCTACCCCTGGTTTCTTTCCCATGTCCATTCAGCCAGCTTCTGGCCTCTCTGCCTTCTCATCTCATCTGTGGACAGAGGCTGCCAATTTAGTCTCATATATCTACTTGAAATCTTTAATTTCTTGTAATGATGTTCGTTGTACAAGCCTTGCACTTAATATTTTGTTAACTTGATTACTAGGAATTTTTTTCTTTTTATGCTATTGCGAATAGAATTGTTTTCTTGATTTAATTTTTGGATTGTTCATTGCTAGTAAATGTAACTGATTTTTGTGTATCGGTCTTGTCTATATTAATTCTAATAGTTCTTTTGTGGATTCCTTACAATTTTCTATGTAGAAGATCAATGTCATCTGCAAATAGAGATAGTCTTACTTCTTCCTTTCCAATCTGGATGCCTTTTATTTCTTTTTCATTTCTAATTGCCCTGGCTAGAGCCTTCAATATAATGTTGAATAGAAATAGTGAGGAGTGGACATTCTTGTCTGATCTTAGGGGGAAGGCATTCAGTCTTTCACCATTAAGTATGATATTAGCTGTGGGTGTTTTGCATATGGCCTTTAATTAGGTGGAGGAAGTTCCCTTCTGTTTGTTGAGTGTTTTTATCATGAAAGGGTGTTGGATTTTGTCAAATACTTTTTCTGTATTTATTGAGATGGTAATGTGGTTTTTGTCTTATATTTTATTAACATAGTGTGTGATAGATTGATTGATTTTTGTATGTTGAAACAGCCTTGCATTCCTAGGACAAATCTACTTGATCCTGAAGTATCATCTTTTTTATATGTTGCTGAATTAAGTTTGCAGGTGTTGTGTTGAGGATTTTTGCATCTATAGTCCTAAAGGAAGGAACCCTGGTGGCCCAAACGGTTAAGCGTTTAGCTGCTAACCAAAAGGTTGGCAGTTTGAACTCACTCAGCAGCGCTGCAGAAGAAAGAGCTCGCAATTTTCTTCCATAAAGATTACAGCCAAGAGAACCCAATGGAGCAGTTCTACTCCATCACACGCGGTCGCTGTGAGTCAAAAATGACTCAAGGGCACCTAACAACAGTCATAAGGGATGTGGGTCTGTAGTTTTCTTTTCTTGTGATGCCTTTGTCTGGTTTTGATGTTAGGGTAATACTGCCCTCATTGAATGAATTGGGAAGTGTTCCTTCCTCTTCTATTTCTTAGAAGACTTTGTGAAGGATTAGTGTTAATTCTTACTTAAACATTTGGTGGAAATCTCTAGTAAGCCATCTTCTGGTCTTGGGCTTTTCTTTGTGGGAAGCTTTTGATTACTAATTTAATTTTTTTTACTTGTTATAGGTCTTGTTAGATTTTCTATTTCTTTTCAATGGATTTCAGTGGGTCCCTAGGTTGCCTAAATTATTTGTGCTTGACTGCTAACGTAGAGGTTGGCAGTTCGAACCCACACTGCAGTACCATGGAAGAAAAAGCCCGGTGATGTGCTTCTGTTAAGATTACAGCCAAGAAAACCCTATGGAGCAGTTCTACTCTGTAACACATGGGGTCGTCATGAGTGGGAGTCAACTTGATGGCAACTAGTAATAACAACAGATTTTCTATTTCTTTTCGAGTCGGTTTTAGTAGCTTATGTCTTTCTGGGAATTTGTCCATTTCATCTAGATTATCTAATTTTTAGCATTCAGTTGTTCATAGTATTCTCTTATAATCCTTTTATTTCTGTAAGTTTGGTACTAGTGCACCTTCTTTCATTCCTGTTTTAGTAATTTGAGTTGTTCCCCCTTTTTTCTTTTTCTTGGTCAGTCTAGCTAATGGTTGATTAATTTTGTTGATATTTTCAGAGAACCAACTTCTGGTTTTGTTGATTTTTCTCTGTTGTTTTTCTGTTCTTTATTTTATTTATTTTTACTCTAATCTTTATTATTTCATTCCTTCTGCTTTCTTTGGGTTTAGTTTGTTCTTTTTTTCTAGTTTTTTAAAGTGAAAGTTTGGAGCCCTGGTAGCACAGTGGTTAAAGGTTGGGCAGTTCGAACCCACCAGCTGCTTCTTGGAAACCCTATGGGGCAGTTCGTCTCTGTTCTGTAGGGTCACTATGAGTCGGAATTGACTCGAGAGCAACAGGTTTGCGTGTTTTTTAAAGTTTAGGTTATTGATTTGAGATCTTTCTTTTTAAATATAGGCATTTATGGCTATAGGGTTCCTTCTAAGTACTGCTTTAGCTGCATTCCCTAAGTTTTAGTATATTGCATTTTTGTTTTCTTTCATTTCAAAGTATTTTCCAGTCTTTTCTTTGACCACTGGTTATTTAGGAGTGTCTTGTGTGATTTCCACGTATTTTGATTACTCTTAGCATGATACATCTTTTTCCATCCTTTACTTTCAGCCTAGTTATGTCTTTGAATCTTATGTGTTTCTCTTAGAGACAATACATAGTTGGATTTTTAAAATCCATTTTGCCAGTCTCTGCCTTTTTTTAAAAATTGTGCTTTAAGTGAAAGTTTACAGCTCAAGTTAGTTTCTCATACAAAAATTTATACACACATTGTTATGTGATCCTAGTTGCTTTCCCTACAATGTGACGGCATACTCCTCCTTTCCACCTCAGATTTCCCGTGTCCATTCAACCAGCTCCTGTCCCTTTCTGCCTCATCTCGTCTCTGGACAGGAGCTGCCCATTTAGTCTCATGTATCTACTTTAGCTAAGAAGCATGCTCCTCACAAGTATCATTTTATGTTTTATAGTACAGTCTAATCTTTGTCTGAAGAGTTGGCCTCGGGAATGGTTTTAGTTCTGGGCTAACAGAGAGTCCAGGGACCATGTCTTCTGGGGTTCCTCCAGTCTCAGTCAGATCATTAAGTCTGGTCTTTTTACTAGAATTTGAGTTCTGCATCCCACTTTTCTCCTCCTCCGTCAGAGACTCTCTGTTGTGTTCCCTGTCAGGGCAGTCATTGGTGGTAGCCGGCCACTGTCTAGTTCTGGTCTCAGGCTGATGGAGTCTCTGGTTTATGTGGCCCTTTCTGTCTCTTGGGCTAATATTTTCCTTGTATTTTTGGTGTTCTTCATTCTCCTTTGCTCCAGATGGGTTGGGACCAATGGATGCTTCTTAGATGGCACTCACTAGTTTTTAAGACCCTAGATGCCACTTACCAAAGTGGGATGCAGAACATTTTCTTAATAAATTTTGCTATGCCAGTTGACCTAAATGTCCCCTGAAGGCATGGTCCCCAGGCCCCCGCCCATGCTACTCTGTCCCTTGAAGTGCTTAGTTGTATTCAGGAAACTTGTTAGCTTTTGGTTTAGTCCAGTTGTGCTGACTTCCCCTGCATTGTGTGTTGTCCTTCCCTTCACTTAAGATAATTCTTGTCTACTATCTAGTTAGTGAATACCCCTCTCCCTCCCTCACCACCCTTATAACCATCAAAGAACGTTTCTTCTGTGTTTAAACCTTTCTGGAGTTCTTATAATAGTGGTCTCATACGATATCTGTCCTTTTGTGACTGACTAATTTCACTCAGCATAACGCCTTCCAGATTCATCCATGTTATGAGATGTTTCGAGGATTCATCGTTGTTCTTCATCCAATCTCTGCCTTTTGATTGGCGTGTTTAGGCCGTTTCAATTATCATAATTACTAATAAGCTAGGATTTATGTTTGCCTTTTGCTGTTGTTTTCTGTGTTTTATAGCTTTTTTTGTTTCTCCATTCTTCAATTACTGCTTCCTTTTGTGTTATATAGATGTTTTCTAGTATTCCATTTTACATCTCTTAGTTGTTTTACTATATAGTTTTGAGTTGTTCTCAATTAACATAGCAGCTTAAAACAATCTAGTTTATATTAATACCAGTGTAATTTCAGTAGTGTATGAAAACTTGGCTCTGTTATAGCTCCATTACCTCTCCACTTATTTGTGTAATTGTTGTCACACAAGTTACGTCTTTATACATTATAAGCTCTTCAGTACAGTTTTATATAATCAATGCTTTATGCAGTTGTTTTTAAATCAGATAAAGAGAATTAAAGAGTTACAAACAAAAATACATTTTATACTATCTTCTACATGTATCTATGTAGTTACCTTTATTGGCATTCTTTATTTCTTCATTTGCATTCAAGTGACTGTCTAGTGTCCTTTGATTTCAGCCTGAAGTACTCTCTTTAGTATTTCTTGTGGAGCAGGCATTACTAGCAATAAATTCTCTCCATTTTTGCTAATCTGGGAATATCTTAATTTCTCCTTCATTTTTGAAGAATAGTTTTTTTGGGTATAGAATTTTTGGTTGGCAACTTTTTTCTTGTAGCTCTTTAAATATAGCATCTCAGGTCCTTCTAGCCTCCACAGTATCTGATGAGAAGTTAGATATTAATCCTATTGAGTATCCCTTGAATGTGTTGGGTTACTTTCTTCTTGCTGCTTTCAAAATTCTCTCGTGTTTCTTTTGACAGTTTGATAATGATGTACTTAGGTGTGGATTTCTTTGACTTTATTCTGCTTTGAATTCATTGAGCTTCTTATGTGTAGATTCATGTATTTCATCAAATTTGGAAATTTTTTGGCAATTATTTCTTCAGTAGCCTCTCTTGTTTCTCCTTTCTTTCTGGAACTCCTACTATATGTATGTTAGTACACTTGATAGTGGCCCATAGGTCTCTAACTAAGGCTCTTCATTTTTCATCATTCTTTTTTCTTCCTGTTCCTCAAACTGGATAATCTCAGTTGACTATCTTTAAGTTCACTGATTCTTTTGGTAGGTCAAATCTGCTGTTGTGTTCCTCTAGTGAAATTTTCATTTGAGTTATTGTACTTTTCAACAACAGAATTTCTATTTGGTTCCTTTTTACAATTCACATTTCTATTAATATTAACCTACTTGATGAGAAAGGAGCCCTGGTGAAGCAGTGATTAAGAGCTCGGCTACTAACTGAAAGGTTGGCGGTTCGAACCCACCGGCGGCTCCATGGAGCAAGATTTAGTGATCTGTTTCCATAACGATTACAGCCTTGGAAACCCTGTAGGGCAGTTCTGTTATGTCCTGTAGGGTTGCTGTGAGTTGGAATCAAGTCGACAGCAATGGGTTTGGTTTTTTGGTTTACTTGGTGAGTCACTGCTCTCATTACTCTTTCTGTTTCTTTAGATACAGTTTCTTTTAGTTATTTCAACAAATTTTTATGGCTGATTAGTAGGTGTCTAGTAAGTTCAACATTTGGGCTTCCTCAAGGACATTTTCTTTTTGTTTTTTCCCTGTATATGGTCCATACTTTATATTTCTTTGTATGTCTCATAATTTTTTGTTGAAATATGGACATTTTTAATAATATAATGTGTCACTTCTGGAAATCAGATAGTCTTCTTCCACAGGGTTTGTTGTTGTGTTTGTTTGTTCAGTGACTTTCCTGGAATAGTTCTGTAAAGGCTATATTTTTGTGTGTGGGTAGCCTCTGAAGTCAGCTCGTTTAGCCTAATGGTCAGCTAATCACTAGAAAGAGATTGCCTTAAATGCTTTGAACCATATGTCTCCCAGCCTTTGCTGAGGGGCTCTGTCTTTGTGTTGGTCATGCTTTTATTGCTCTGGCAGGTAGTTTACAACTCTGCTTTAGCCTTCACTTTCTGCTTGTGCACAGCCTCAAGGTCAACCAAAGGTGAGATCTTAGAACTTTCTCATGTCTTTCCTGGACTTGCACATAGCCCTACATATCACCTTCTGGATTCCCAGGAATATATCAGAGCTTTTCAAAGCCCTGTGGACACAACATTCCCTAGTTTTTCCTTTTAAATTTTTTGGTTAGCTTCTTATTAGCTTCAGTTGGTATCACTGCCTCAGACAGCTGTGATTTTAAACATTTGCTGCTGATTGTTTCCCACAAATACCTTACAGATAAGGCTGTTAACACAGAGCAAGTTCAGGTCAAATAAAGACAAGCATTGAGAATGAAGCTTTCTAGGGAGCTGCCAGCTGGTCAGATAGTGACATTTTTCTGAGGGTATGGCTTTTTAGGAGCTTTAAACACATTCCCCCCCCCCCCCCCAAGTGGCCACTAACCAAAAAAAAAAAAAAAAAGTCATTGCTGTTGAGTTGATTCTGACTCACAGCGACCCTAGAGGACAGAGTAGAACTGCCCCATAGGGTTTCCAAAGAGCGGCTGGTAGATTCGAACTGTCGACCTTTTGGTTAGCAGCCGAGCTCTTAACCAGTGCGCCACCAGGGCTCTGCCATGGTTGCAGAGTGGTTGGTTTTCAAGGGTACTGTAGAGCTGGGTACCGGGGATGGGAATAGGGTAAGTTAAAATGCAAAGATTCACCTGCTTTTCTTGAATAAGCACTCCTTGGATTGTTGCACAATTTTTGTTAATATTCAGAGTTCTGAACTAATTGACAATTTTTTGCCAGTGTTCTTGCTGTTTTTATGGAGGAGTGTATTTTTGGAGGTCCTTACTCTGTCATTCTGGAAGTGCTTCTTGATATAATGTTTAAACGTCACTTTTCTGCAAAAATTCTGAAAATATCTTTTTGGTGACCTTTAGTAATAGGACTGTTTACACTGGAGTTCTGATATTAAGATTTTTTTATAGAACAGTTGTATAAAGACAGATAAAAAAGGGGTTTTGTTTCTGAGACATCCCTATCTAGTATGAAAGGCACGTTAAATTTTAATATCATTTTTCATTAAGATGCTTTTACAAATGCAAATCATACAATTGGATAATTCAAATATTGATATTTTGATATTGATTTTTAAAAATAAGAAAGCCTTAAAAAGAATCTTGGATATTTTTTCTTTTGAAATGCAACTCTGAATATACCCAATTGTGTACAGGTAGTTCCCGACTTGTGATATATTCCAGTTACGATCACCTGCACTTAGGACTGTCCATCTTATTGTTAGCAATATGTACTACATATATGTTGTAGTGTGTAATTTGTTGGTGTCATTGTATCTGTAAGTTTATATGTAATGTTTCCAACCACCAAAGACAAATAAAGACTGGATTTATAAAGATACTGGTAATAAAAGGCAATAATAATGAAAACTAAAAAAAGAAAATGAGGTATTCGACTTATGTCAGAACCAACTTTTGATAGACTTGTTGGAACAGAACCTTGTTGCAAGTGGGGGACTACCTGTATATACCATATAATACTGTGTATGCTTTTTAAAGGTAGAACTTTGATTTGTTAGAAGATGTTTTTGTGGCCTGAGATATATTCTTAAAAGGGAAGACTATGTTGTATGGTTAAAATTTTAAGGACAATGGTAAAATATATTAATTATTATAAGTACTTATGGAAAACCATTTATTTGAGAAGAGAGAGCTATAGTATATCATCATTAATCTCATTGGATTCTGAAAGTTATATGACACAAATCTTTTTTTTTTTTTTAATTTAATAAAATATCAGTCCAGTCTTCGGGCATTTTGCAATTCAGAAAAGTTAACTACAAGCCCTGTTTTAGTGGTTTTGCAGGGAAGGTTTTCTATACGACTGACGAGAACTTGCTACTTCAGGGTGACTGTGGTATGGTGGAGAGAAGACTGTGACCAAAGGTTTAGAGACCTAGGTTCCAAGGTTGATGCAGCCAGTGAACATCACTTTCCTCATATGTAAAGGGAATGATTGGGTTTTCGGGTCTTCTTCTCCTGGCTTTGGATTTCTCTGGCTGTAATCCTGAGTGTAGTTTAAGTGCCTGGAGTACTGTTTAATATTGTTAGTTGCATTTTTTTAAAATAATGTTTGGACTTAGTGAGCTTGGGCTTTTAGGAGCACAATCCAATTAAAAAAAACTGAATTTAGAAAGTTAATAATGAAATGGTTATATTTCAAAAGAATACTTTTCTTTACAAGTGAAGTTCTTAGGAGAGTTCCTCCACTACCACCCGCCCCCCCAACTATTGATGTTCTTGTTTTTTTCTTACATTAAACTGATGTTTTTTTAAAACATTTATTTTGCATGATACAAAATTCCAGAGTTACCAAAGATATATAGTGAAAAATAAGCCATCCTTTTCCCACAGGCACCCAGTTCCTTTCCCCAGAGGCAACCACTATCACCAGTTCGTTATATATTTCCCCAAAGATATTTTGTGCATATCTGTACCTTTTTATTATATAGATGGCAAATTGCTTTTTTCATTTAATAAAATATCTATCTTGGAGATCAGTCTGTAATGTTGTTTAAAGAGATGCTTCCTTTCCAGTGAGCAGATATGTATTTTGCTGTGGTGAACAGTGCTGCAGTGGATATCCTTACATGAATATTAGCAGATATCTGCACATCTGTATGATGTGTTTCTGGGTTAAAGGGTCAGGTTAGAGGGTATGTACAATTTTAGTTACGCCCTGCCCCCCCCATGCAAATTGGTCCTTTATTTCTTTTATGGCTTCTAGATTTTGTTTTCATGCATTGACCTCTTCTGAAAGATAATAAAAAAAGTTTCTTCATATTTTCTTCTAATATTTTTATGTTTTTGTTTTTTACTATTGAATTTTTGATCCATTTGGAGTTCATTTTACTCTAAGGAGTGGGGTAGGAATCCAACTTTATTTTATACTTTTGATATTTTTATTCTTCTTGAAAAAGTTCTAATAATAGAAAAGAAAGTCCCAAACAGACTCCCCAAGTCTGAGTTATTTATCTGTAAAACGGGAATAAGAATATAGTCTTCATAGGGCTCTTGTTGTTAATAGTTGCTGTCAAGTTGATTTCAACTCATGGTGACCCCATATGTGCAGAGTAGAGCTGCTCCATAGGGTCTGTCTTCTGAGACAATTCTGGGTGGGTTTGAACTTCCAGCCTTTTGGCTAGTAGTCCAGTGCTTAACTGTTTGCACCACCCCAGGGACTGTTAATTAGGATGTAATGAGATTATGCATTTAAGCAGCCTAACACAATGCCTATTCAGTAAAAGAGGTGAAGTGTAGGTATTTTGAACGTGTATCAGGTCTGGAATTTGTAATGAAGAACATTTTGGCATATAACTTTATGATCTGACAGTGATCTTTGATTTTCTTAGTCTTCTTCCCAGCCCTATAAAAAAAAGGGAAGGTCTTAAATGTTTCCTTTCATGTAGTTTAATAGCAGAGTTGTTTTTTCTTTTTCTTTATTATTTAGATTGTTTTCCCCGTACCCCCTCAAACAATTGCTTAGTTCAGTGTTTTTTCAGACCACAATATGCCTCCATCACAATTTTTGCCAGTTTCATATACTGTCTGTATTAATTATTTTCATAATTTTTTTTTCTGATTGCCTCACTAAAGAGGTATATCAACCAAATGCCGTGTATGAACCTTGACTGGATGTGTACTAGAATTAAAAAAAAAAAAAAAGCAAAAAACTGTGCAGTCATTTTTGGGGATAATTGAATAAACTTGAATTTGGATCAAATATTGGAAATTATAGCATTACTGTTAATTTTCTTCAGTATGATAATAGCATTTTGGTTATCTAGGCTTATGTCTTAATGAGTTAGATGCCTTCTAAAGTATTTAATGATGAACTGTCATGATGTTTGTAGCTTACTTTCAAATGGTTCAGAAACAACAAAAATGTGTATGTTTTAAATACGTGTATGTGTGTATATAGATAGATCCGTTGTTGAGTGCTGTCAAGTCGCTTCTGACTCGTAGCGACCCTATAGGACAGAGTAGAACTGTCCCATAGGGTTTCCAAGGAGCAGCTGGTGGATTCGAACTGCCAACCTTTTGGTTACCAGCCTGAGCTCTTAACCGCTGTGCCACAGGGCTCTGTAGATAGATATAGGAATAGTTAAAAATACGGGGCAAAACTGTTAACAGTTGGTGAATCTAGGTGATGTGTATTCAAGTGTCCATTGTATTACTCCTTTAACTTTTCTGTAGGCTTGAAATTTTTTTCAAAATGTAAAGTTGGAAAGTAATATTAACTAGAATATTCATTATAATTAAATTGCCTTGGTTTCTTTACTTTAATAGATTTACTAACAAATGAGACTATAGCATTATTGTAAGTGGAAAACAAGCATTCCTTGCCATAAATAGAAGGTAACTGTAAAAGTTATAATAAAACAGTTTTATTAAAAGGAGTTGGATACTCTTGCCTGCCAAGGCTCTAAGTTTGAGGCCTCCTCTCTCACAGGAAAATTAACAAGCATTAGAGAGGTGTTAAAGACATATTAGCACCAAGCTAAGACTTTCTCCTTGGCTTAATGAGAGGGTGTGAAAGAAAATTGAAAAGGGAACAACTTTCACCCTTGTGTGGTTCAGATCAGCTCAGATCATCTCAAGCCTCACCTTAAAGCACCTTGACTACCACTAGGGATGGAATTCCATACTTATATATGTATTTTTTTACCTTCTATGTTGAATTATCATCATTATTTGGTAGTTTTCTTAGCTACAGATACATGTTTAGCTGAACGATGTCCTGGCTTAGGGCATACGTCTGATACTGTAGTCTAAATTATTGGTTTCTTGCTCTGTAAGTTGCCCCTGTAGTTGGGTTTTTGCAATTTTGTTTTATCTTTCTTTTCTTTTTTTCCTGCCACATTGTTCCTGCTATTAGGAAGGCACTTTTTGCCTCTTGAACAATGAAAGATTCCAGATCGTGTCTGTCTCATATTATGTTATCCCAGTACAAGACTCAGTTGAATAAAACATACTACCCATCTGGCCTGGAAATCTCAGTGGCACTCAAAATAACTTACTAACAAGTTGTTGGATCACGGTATCTTGAGATTTTCTGAAAGTTCAGCTTCTTTTTAGCTGTTGCTAAGAGAGAAATTTCATTGACATGAGGGACACGAGGATGTGTCCGCATGCTGCCAGTTGTTTTATAGGCATTTGGCTCTGCCGCCTTGCAGATGGTTAGACTCTGGGAGGTGGGGAAATGTGTGCTGATTATCTTATTGAATTAAGGTAACCTTTTGTCGTTCGTTGAATTCTGCAGACCAGTTGGTCAGTGAGCAGCTGCTCTGTGTGGCTTGGTTTGGGTTTTGAAGTACACAAAAGACTATCTTAAAGGGTGGTCAGTCTAATCCAGGTATTCAACAAAGCAATACTGACAGCCTTCTTCTTTTGGCACTATTTTCTGTTCTGATGGGAGGGACTGAACAAAAATGTTTCCACTTTTTGCTCAGTTAATGAAATGATTAAAGCAGTGGTATATTGAGTGTATGGCTGAATGCTTGAGAATTTTTCACATAATGTTTTAAGTTAAGGAAAATATATTTTTATAACATTTGATGGCTGATCGGTCAGAAGCATTTTAATTCTATGGCAGAGTCTGTGTTTGAAGATACATGATAGACTAATAGATTTGTTGTTGTTTTAGTTTATTTTCACAAATATTCTAGAAACTAAAAGCATGCCTTAATGATATCATCTGCTGGCAGATTCTAGTGTATAATTTTTGTTTGCAGGGTGAATTCGTTTTAAATCTGCTTATGTTTTTGTAGGGATTTTTTCTCAGATTTCTGGAAGCTGTTCAGGAAGGCCTTGTTTTTAATAAAAGGATTCTTAATTGTTTTTAATAAATTGTTGAAATTGTTTGGCTCTTTTCTCCTTTAGGGAGGTTTTTCTTGGATGAGCTTTTTGGTTTTACTCAGGGTACAGGTTAGGTGGTCTCAGAGAAAATAACTGTAGACACTTAGTTGATTTGGTTATTGCCAGAGAAAAATCATTTGACAGTGACTGATGAAGAGCCATCTGATTTCTCTAGTTTGGTCATCTGTTGAGCCCTGGCGACTTTTTTGAGTCACAGCCCATTTTTTCATTTGGGTTTATATGCTAGTAATTGTCATAATATCTGCCACTATTTATTAAGCATATATTTTGTGCTAGGCACTAGATTGACCCTTTACATATGTTTTTCATTTCATCCTTACAGCAACTTTATGAGGCATGTCTTATATTAGCTTCATCTTAGAGATGATAAAACAGTCTCTTAGGGAGGTTAAGTAACTCATCCAGTGTCACCAAGCTGATTAGCGGCCAGGCCACAGTGGAGTCAAGGGCTCTCAGACTCCAGGGCTCATGCAGTATGTGTCCTGCTGCTGCTGAGTGAAGATCAGCCTTGGTGCTGAGCCACAGTTTTGCAGTCAAGCTTAGGAGTGAACTAGAAAGTCCCAGGTTCTCTTTTAGGGCTTCAGATCCCATGTCTGTTCTTGTCTCATTAATGTAAACATTAACGACATTAATGACAACATTAACAGAACATTTTGAAGGGTGAAGTACTGTCCGTAATCTTACTGCCCTAGCACAGCTATTTTATTTTTCCTCATTCTCTTCCGGATGTGTCTATATGTATGTTCTTTAATACAGCTATTGTCAAAACATATTTGCAGCTATGTAGTCTGCTTTTTAAAATATGTAATATTATTTTATAAGTATTTTCCATTTTAAATATCACTCTTTAAAGACTTTTTAATAAGCAGTCTATAATTTGTCTGTTTTTAACATTATTATTTTTAATATTTATTTGCCTTGTTATTCTTTAGCCTCTTTTGTCCCCGCCAGATGAAAAAGCTCCATGAAGACAGGAACTTAGCTGTTTCCTTACCTATGTTGAATAAATCCAAGTTGTTATGTTATTTATTAATTAAAAGTAACTCTCTGCTTGTGTTACTGTGTCACTCAGAAGGGGTCGGACAGATTCTCACCAGACTTGGAGGGTTTTTGGAGGGTGTGTTTAGGATGATCTATAGGCTAGGTCATATATTTTCTGATCCTGTGTCAGAGGAAGCATACAGAGATTTTAAACATGAGACCTAAATTGAAAGTCTCAAGGGCCAATTATTGGAATTGTAGACCTTGGGTTGCATTTTTAGAGCTGAGTAGCTTCTCGCCTGGGCTACTGCATGTCTTGATGCAGGATGGGCAGCAACAAGTATCTCTTTATTTAACGATGGCCTGTGAATCTCCCAAGCAGATACCTGCTAATTGCAAATGGATCCATTTGAAAGTCTTTTCATTTTGCTTGTTTAAACATAAATTGTCTCTTAATTTTTATTGTATTTCTATTCTAATTTTTCTTTTTTTTTTTAAATTATGCTTTAGATGAAGGCTTACAGAACAAATTAGTTTCTCATTAAACAATTAATACACATATTGTTTTGTGACATTGGTTGCCAACCCCGTGATGTGTCAGCACTTTCCCTTTCTCAACCTTGGGTTCCCCATTTCCATTTGTCCAGCTTTCCTGTCCCCTCCTGCCTGCTAGTGCACCCAGTTAGTCTCATATACATGGTTGAGCTACGCGTATTATTGTTTGTTTTATGGGCCTATCTAATTTTTGGCTGAAGGGTGAACCTTAGGAGTGACTTCCGTACTGACTTAAAAAGGTACCTGGGGGCCATACTCTCGGGGTTTCTTCAGTCTCTGTCAGACCAGTAAGTGTGGTCTTTTTTTGTGAGTTAGAATTTTGTTCTACGTTTTTATCCAGCTCTGTCCAGACCATCTAGTGTGATTTCTGTCAGAGCAGTTGGTGATGGTAACTGGGCATCATATAGTTACGCTCAACTCAGTCTGGTGGAGGCTGTGGTAGTTGTGATCCATTAGTTCTTTGAACTAATCTTTCCCTTGTGTCTTTGGTTTTCTTCAGTGTCCCTTGCCCCAGACAGGGTGGGACCAGTAGAGTATCGTAGGTGGCCGGCCGCTCACAAGCTTTTAAGATCCCAGATACTACTCACTGAAGTAGGATGTAGAACATTTTCTTCATAAAGCAGGTTATGCCGCTTGAACTAGATGTCCCCCAAGACCATGGTCCCCAGCCCTCAGCCCCAGTAATTCGGTCCCTTAGGGAGTTTGGATGTGTCTATGAAGCTTCCATGACCTTGCCTTGGTGAGGTTGTGCTGACTCCCCCAGAATTGTATAGTGTCTTAACTCTTCACCAAAGTTACCACTTATCTATTGCCTCTTTAGTGTTTTTCCCTTCCCACCCCTCCTCTGCCTCATCGTAATCATCAAAGATTGTTTCTTTTTTTTTTTTTTTTTTTTAATATATATTTTATTGTACTTCAGGTGAAAGCTTACAGAGCAAATAGTTTCTCATGAAATAGTAGTACACATGTTGTTTTTTGACATTGGTTAACAACCCCACAACGTATTAAGCCTCTAAATTCTCAACCTTTTTTTTTGATGAAAATTACAGATGGCCAAAGATACACCGTTTCAAAAATTTCTACATTCACAGTTCAGTGACATTGACTACGCTCTTCCAACTGTGCTGTTATTCTCACTTAAGATGAAGGCTTACAGAAAAAATAGTTATTCATTTAACAGTTACTACACATGTTGCCCTATGACAATGGTTAACAATCTCACAGCACATCAAGAATATCCTTACTCCACCTTGTGTTCCCTATCACCAGGGGGCTTCCTTGTCCCCTTCTGTCTTCTGGACCTTGTCAGTGAACTATTGTACCTCTTTAGTCTCATTTGTTTATTTATTTATTTATTTATTTATTTATTCTTATTTTATTTAAACACCATTTCAAAACTTTTTACTTACACATTTAAGTGATATTGACTATGCTCTTCCAATTGTGCTGCCATTCTCGCCCAAGATGAAGGCTTACAGGACAAAACAGCCTCCCATTTAATAGTTACTACAAATGTTGCCCTATAGCAGTGGTCAACAATCTCACAATACATCGACAGTGTCCTTATTCAATTTGTGTTCCTTATCATCAGTTTCCTACTCTCCCTCTGCCTTCTGGCCCTTGTCACCGGACTCCTGTACCTCGTTAGTCCCATTTAGTTTTACTGGGGTGTCCATTCCCAGGCTTAACATCGAACCTTGAAGGTAACTTCCCCTCTGAGCTGAAAGGGTGTCTGGGGGCCACACTCTCGAGGTTTCTCTAGTATTCTTTAGGCCAGTATATCTGGTCTTCTTTTTTTTTTTTTTTTTTTTTTTGGGAGTTAAAATTATACTCTACATCCTACTCCAGCTCTGCCCAGAACCCTCTGTTGTGATCCTGCTCAGAGGAGTCATTGGTGGTAGCCGGGCACCATCCAGCTGTACTGGGCTCAGTCCCGTGGAGGCCTTGGTAGCTGTGGACCATTAGTCCTTCGGACTAATCTTTTCCTTGTATCCTGTTCTCTTCGTTCTCCCTTGTTCCCGAAGGGATGAGATCAGTGGAGTATCTTAGATGGCCGCTCATAGGCTTTTAAGACCCCAGACACTACTCACCAAGGTAGAATGTAGAGCATTATCTTTATAAGTAGTGTCATGCCAATTGAGCTAGATGTTCCCCGAGATCATGGTCCCCAGAGCCCTCCGTCCAACAACTCAGTCCCTCGGGGGGTTTGGATGTGTCTATAGGGCCTCCATGACCTTTCCTTGTGCAGGTTGTGTTAGTTTCCCCTGTACTATGTACTATCTCATCTCTCACCCAAGTTACCACTTACCTATTACCTAATTAGTATTCCCCACCCCCCTCCCATCCCTGGTAACCAACAAGGATTGTTACATTTTGCATGTGAATTTTTTCATGGGTTTTTACAATAGAGGTCTCATACAATATTTGTCCTTTTGTGATTGACTTATTTCACTCAGCATGATGTCCTCCAGTTTCATCCATGTTATGAGATGGTTCACCGATTCATTGTTCTTTCTCGTTGCATAGTACTCCATTGTGTGTA
The DNA here is from genome assembly GCA_030035585.1 of Dugong dugon. Taxonomy (NCBI): domain Eukaryota; kingdom Metazoa; phylum Chordata; class Mammalia; order Sirenia; family Dugongidae; genus Dugong; species Dugong dugon. The sequence continues at coordinate 14,982,489 of CM057475.1, read as the reverse complement.
TGTACCATAGTTTGTGTATCCATTCGTCTGTTGATGGACATCGAGGTTGTTTCCATCGTTTTGCTATTGTGAATAATGCTGCCATGAACATAGGTGTGCATATGTCTATTCGAGTGATGACTCTTATTTCTCTAGGATATATTCCTAGGAGTGGGATTGCTGGATCGAATGGTACGTCTATTTCTAGCTTTCTGAGGAAACGCCATATCATTTTCCAAAATGGCTGTATCATTTTGCATTCCCACCAGCAGTGTATAAGAGTTCCCGTCTCCCCGCAGCCCCTCCAACATTTGTTATTTCCAGTGTTTTTGATTCGTGCCAGTAATGCCGGGGTGAGATGGTATCTCATTGTGGTTTTAATTTGCATTTCTCTAATGGCTAGTGATCGCGAGCATTTCCTCATGTGTCTGTTGGCCATTTGAATGTCTTCCTTGGTGAAGTGTCTGTTCATTTCCTTTGCCCATTTTTTGATAGGATTGGTTGTCTTTTTGTTGTAGAGGTGTTGGATTTTCTTGTAGATTATGGAGATTAGACCTTTGTCTGACTTGTACTGTCCAAAAATTTTTTCCCAGTCTGTAGGTTCTCTTTTAACTCTTTTGGTGAAATCTTTTGAAGAGCATAGATGTTTGATTTTTAGAAGATCCCAATTATCTAGTTTATCTGTTGGGTTTTTTGTGTTGATGTTTATGGTTTGTATCCTGTTAATGCCATGTATTAAGGCCTGAAGTGTTGGTCCTATTTTTTCTTCTATGAATTTTATAGTTTGAGGCTTTATATTCAGGTCTTTGATCCATTTTGAAGTAGTTTTTGTATATGGTGTGAGGTATGGGTCCTGTTTCATTTTTCTACAAATGGATATCCAGTTTTGCCAGCACCATTTGTTAAAAAGACTGTCTTTTCCCCATTTGATGTATTTTGGGCCCTTGTCAAAAATCAGGTGACCATAGGTGGATGGATTTACATCTGAGTTCTCAATTCTGTTCCATTGGTCAATGTCTCTGTTGTTGTACCAGTACCAGGCTGTTTTGAGTACTGTAGCTGTATAGTAGGTTCTCAAGTCAGGTAGTGTGAGTCCTCCAACTTTATTCTTCTTCTTCAGTAGTGCTTTACTTATTCGGGGTTTCTTCCCTTTCCATATAAAGTTAATAATTAGTTTTTCCATCTCTTTGAAGAATGTTGTTGGTATTTGTATTGGAATTGCATTGTATTTGTAAATTGCTTTAGGTAGAATTGCCATTTTCACAGTGTTGAGTCTGCCTATCCATGAGCATGGTATGTTTTTCCATTTATGTAGATCCCTTTGGGTTTCATGCAGCAGTGTTTTGTAGTTTTCTTTGTATAGGTCTTTTATATTCCTGGTCAGATTTATTCCCAAGTATTTTATCTTTTTAGGGGCTATTGAAAATGGTATTGATTTCCTGATCTCCTTTTCATCGTTCTCTTTACTGGTGTATAGGAATCCAACTGATTTTTGAATGTTTATCTTGTATCCTGCTACTCTGCTGAATCTTTCTATTAGTTCCAGTAAATTTCTCGTGGAGTCTTTAGGGTTTTCTATGTATAGTATCATATCATCTGCAAACAGGGAGAGTTTAACTTCTTCATTACCAATTTGGATGCCCTTTATTTCTTTCTCTTGCCTTACTGCTCTAGCGAGAACTTCCAGCACAATGTTAAATAGGAGTGGTGATAAAGGGCATCCTTGTCTTGTTCCTGTTTTCAGGGGGAATGTTTTCAGCCTTTCTCCATTAAGAATGATGTTGGCTGTTGGTTTTGCATAGATGCCCTTTATGATGTTGAGAAATTTCCCTTCTATACCTATTTTATTGAGACAAAGATTGTTTCTTTGTGTAAACTTTTCATGAGTTTTTATAATAGTGGTCTCATATAGTATTTGTACTTTTGTGATTGACTTATTTCATTCAGCATAATGCCCTCTAGATTCATCCATGTTGTGAGATGTTTCACAGATTCATCATTGTTCTTTATTGCTGCGTAGTATTCCATTGTGTGTATGTACCATAGTTTTTTTCTCCATTCATCTGTTGATGGGCACTTAGGTAGTTTCTATCTTTTTGCTATTGTGAATAATGCTGCAGTGAACATGGGTGTGCATATGTCTATTTGGGTGATGGCTTTTATTTCTTTAGGATATATTCCTAGGAGTGGGATTGTTGGACTGTATACTATTTCTACTTCTAGCTTTTTAAGGAGGCGCCGTATTGTTTTCCAAAATGGTTGTACCATTTCACATTCCCACCACCAGTGCATAAGAGTTCCAGTCTCCTCGCAACCTCTCCAACATTTTGTTATTTTCTTTTTTTTGATTAGTGCCAGTAATGTTGGAGTGAGATGATATCTCCTTGTTGTTTTGATTTGCATTTCTCTAATGGCTAGTGATCATGAGCAGTTCCTCCCGTGTCTGTTAGCTGCCTGAATGTCTTCTTTGGTGTCTCTTCTAATTTGTATTGTGATTTTTCTTCTGTGAAACACTTGTGAGTTAATGAAACTAATTAAACAGTGTGAATGTTTGGATAATAAAAGAAGTGATTATGATCTGTCAATTTCTGATGATAGAATTTGGTTAAAAGAAGAGACTGTGTGTATGCATTATATATAACCCTGTGGGATATATAATGATTATTAGGAAACTCTAAAGTAAATCAGAGAAGATATTACAGGTGTATAAGAAAGCCAACTGCGTAATATTATGAGCATCTTATCCAGATGATCTGTAGATCTGTGCAGATGGAAAGAAATGGAGAGAGTCAAATAAAAACAAAAGCTTTTTTCATTCTGTGACATTTAAAAACTAGTTGTTTTGAACATAGGGATAGAAGATTGGCTTTTGAGTTCTTTGGAGAACATATGGAAACTGGAGTTAGAATTGTCCTGCTTACTCCCCGCCCTACTTCTGTAGACTTTTTTCTGGGCACACTCTGCCACTTAGAGCCTCTTGTTTTTCCTGCAGGCCAAACCCTCCCCTTCAGCCCCCATAAAGGATTCTTCCACAGTCCTTCCTCTCTTCTTCTTGCTATCCCATGTCTACTCGATCTGTGTAGCAGAATGTTTGCCAAGTAACCCCATGCTCTGGAACCTATGCTGGACATTAAACCAACAATTAGTGCCTTCTGCCCTGGAGATGTCAACACACACCGTATATGTCGAGCCAAGGCCAGAACCAGCAGCCCAAGTAGAAAACTACCAGTAATGGTAATTAGCTGAGGATATACTCCTTAGGCAGCCACGTACCATACGGCCTTCACTTCCTAACTGACTTCTCCTCTTGTTTGAAAGTCTCCCAGCCTCTGGTGATTTCTTCTCCCCTGCTGCCACATTCATTGTCTGTCTTGCTCATTGGTACTCTCTGCAACTCTTCAGTTCTGCTGGCCTTGATGTTCTTGGTTGGCTGTAAGCTTCATGGAGATAGAGACTGTGTCTTATTTTTATCACCGTTATGCTTTATAGGTACTTGGGACATATTTAATTCCATTTTTAAAAGATGATAGAATCTCAGAGTTGAAAGGGACCTTAAGAGCCGTGTAGCTGAGCCTGTGTTTGAATCGCTTCTGCAGCATCCTTGCAAGTGGTCGTGCAGCCTCTGCTCCAGCCACTGCAAGGCTGGGGGCCCCTGGGCCAAGAAGCAGCTTCTTTTGTCTTTACATTTTGTCTTCAGGTTTGTGCTATCAGTGTGGAGCCTTACACAGTGATGTCATTGGCATGGCCACTTACATTGTTGTTGTTTATTTATTAGTTCTTTCATTTATTCATTAAAAGATATTTATTGAGTGTCTACACTGTTTTCAGGGACACCCTACTTTCATGGAATTTATATTCTAGTGGGAGAGGTGACGATTAGCAAATAAACTACTTACCAGGTTGTGATAAGTGACATGAAAGAAATCAAGAGCAGAGAGAGAGAGCAACCAAATGTGGCTTTCGACGTGGTGCTCTGGAAGGCCCCCGAGGAAAGACAGAGGATGAGAAGGGACCAGCTGAGGACTCAGGGAGGGAAGGGCTCAAGCTGAGGAAACAGTAAAATAAGGGCCCTGAGGTGGGAATGCTCTGTACTTGTGTTTGAGGAAGAGAAAGATGGCTGTTGTGGCTGTAGCAGAGAGAACCAGGGATGAGCAGTGGAGGGGTTAAGGCTGGAGAGCAGCATGATCTGGTTTATGTTTTTAAAATCACTGAGAGAACATGACAGACAACTAAATGAAATGTGTGATCTTGGATTAGGAAAAAAAAAATGCAATAAAGGACTGTAAAGTCCCTGAGTGATACACATGGTTAACATGCTCAGCTGCTAACCCAGCTGCTAACCTAAAGGTTAGCAGTTCAAGTCCACTCACAGACGTGTCTCGAAAGAAAGACCAGACTATCTGCTTCCGAAAGATCACAGCCATTGAAAACCCTGTGGAATAGTTACACTCTGGCACACGTGGTCGCCATGAGTTGGATAAATGACCGTGTTGAGGAAATTGGCAAAATTTGAATATGGACCAAATACTAAATAATAGTATTGTGGTGTTGTGTGCTGGCGAGTCCGTTCTGACTCATAGTGACACTATAGGACAGAGTACCACTGCCCTGTAGGGTTTTCTTGGCTGTAATCTTTATAGGAGCAGATCACCAGGTCTTTTGTTCCTCAGAGCTGCTAGTGGGTTTGAACGTCAGACCAGACCTTTCTGTCAGCAGCTGAGCCCTTAATCATTGCACTACCAGGGGTCCTCAAATAGTAGTATTATACCAATGTTAAATTTCTTTCTTTTTTGAGGTTTTTTTGTATCTTCTTTTATTGTGCTTTAGATGAAGGTTTATAGAGCAAATTAGTTTCTTATTAAACAATTAATACACATACTGTTTTATGACGTGTCAGCACTCTCCCCTTCTCAACCTTGGATTTCCCATTTTTATTTGTCCAGCTTTCCTGTCCCCTCTTGCCTTCTTGTTGTTGCTCCTGGGTTGGTGTGCCCATTTAGTCTTACTTTGTTTTACAGGCCTGTCTAATCTTTGGCTGAAGGGTGAATCTCATGAGTGACTTCAGTACTGAGTTAAAAGGGTATCTGGGGGCCATACTCTTGGGGTTTCTCCCAGTCTCTGTCAGATGAGTAAGTATGGTCTCTTTTTGTGAGTTAGAATTTTGTTCTCCAGCTCTGTCTGGGACCCTCTGTTGTGATCTCTGTCAGAGAAGTTGGTGGTGGTGGCCGGGCACCATCTAGTTGTACTGGACTCAGTCTGGTGCGAACATTAAATTTCTTGAATTTGATAACCCGTTGGGGTTATGAAGAGAATGTCCTTGTTCTTAAGAGAGATAAAGGGTCCTGGTCTTTGCAGCTTATTCTCAAATGGTTCATAAAAAAATAGAAAGCGAAAGTGGCAAATTATTAAGGTCGTATGGGTTTTGATTGTAATATTCTTATCGCTTTTCTGTGGGTTTGAAATTTTTTTCAAAATAAAACTTTTTTTCTCACGGTCATTTGAGGCTGCTGAGTCGGGGATGCGCTATAGAGGGCGAAGAGGAGAGGCAGGCAGGCCTGCAAGGAGGCTGTTGGGATGATAGAGGCATGGGCTGGGGTGCAGCAATGGGGACAGAGAGAAAGGACAGATCTGAAATATGTTTTGGAGGTGGGGTTGATGGAACTTGTGGATAGATTTGATGTGGTGGCCAAGGGGAAGAGAGGGAGGCAGATGTTACCACCTTGGAACACCCTGGTGGTTGCAGACTGAATTCCAATACAATCTTTCCTTTCCCAAGGTGCTTTCAGCTCCTCTCGCTCTTGCTCAATTCAGCCATCCTATGAATAGTTAAAACCCAAAACCAAACCACTACCATCATTTGATTCCAACTCATAGTGACCCTATAGGGTTTCCAAGGTTGTAAATCTCTATGGAAGTAGTCTGCCATGTCTTTCTCCTGCGGAGCTGCTGGTTGTTTCAAATTACCAGCCTTTCAGTTAGCAGTTGATCGCTTTAACCACTGTACCACCAGGGCTCCTAGAAAACTAAAATATAGGCATGAGATCAGTGTTCTTCAAACTGAGCTGTCTTCCATTAGTTAGTTGTGAAATCATTGTAGTTGGTTGCTGCCAGCATTAAGAAAAAAGAAAGAAAAGAAACAAAATAAAAAATATAGCATGTCTCATGTGGAAAGAGTAAGTAATGTTTCATGGAACTTGTGTTTTAATATGTACATATATATTTACTAGGTCATGATGTAAAATATATTTCAAGTTGCCATCAAAAGCTGGAAAGGCACATACAAGGTTATTGTAAAGAAACCTTCTGTTGTCACAGAGGTTCTGTGGTCCCCATGGGGATAAGAAAGCAAAAGACAAACTCACTTGTGTGGCAACTGTTGCCTGTCTTGTGTTGTTTATTTCTTCAATGATTAATGAGCTCTAAGTCAGTGTTTTCTTTAGTTGACTTCATAGTCACCCTCCTCTCAAAATCATGTAGTCAATAAATATTTATTAAGTGCCTGCTGTGTGCCAGGCAGTGCTTTAGGCCCTGGGGCAGTAGCATTGAGCAGGACAGACATGACCCTCAAGGAGCTTATGTTTAAACATGTTACCAGGTAAAACCCCAAGACTTCTTTAGTTCTATTAAGTGATAGGTGCTCTATGAAGACTTAGTAGGAATGGTCTGGGAAGGTCTCTTTGAGAAGGAGACATTTGAGTTTAGACCTGAGTGAAAGTGAAGATGCAGCCTCGCCTCTGACACGAGTGTCCCAAGCAGAAGTAGCAGCCCGGACGGCCTTGAGCAGAAGACAGCCCAAGCGTGTTGGAGGTACAGAAAGACAGCCTGTGTAAGTGTAGTGTGGGATCCGGGGAGAGTGGAGGGAGAGGAGTTCAGATTTAGGATACAGTATGGAGATAAAGCTAACAGGACCTAATAATGGATTGGATGTGGGATATAGAAGGAAGGATTCAGTGATGAGTCTGGTGGATAGTGGTGCTATTTACTGATCTAGAGAAGGCTGGGCAGTGATGCAGAAATGTGATCTGAGAGCAAAAGAAATTAGTAGTTCTGTTCTGGCCGTGAGTTTGAGAGGCCTACTGGATATCCATGTGGAGGCACAGGGTAGTTAGTTGGATATTCTTGTTCTCTGGGAAGAGGTTCAGATTGGAGATACAAATTTGAGAGGCATCAGTTCATAACTAGTATTTAAAGGAGTAGGACTGGATGAACTTAACCTGGGGGAGAGTGTGGATCAGAAGAGCAGTGGCCTGAGGCCAGAGCCCTAGGACCGAGTGAAAGAATGAGGTCAGTGAAGGGGCAGGAAAACCATGCGGGTGTGTGGGGGGGGGGGGTCTTCAGAAGGTATTTTCTGAAGGAAGGGCGGTCAATACCAGTTTATGTAGAGCTGACTCCCTGTATTTGAGCAGGGACCTGCCACCTACTAGTGGGGTGACCCAAGGAAGTTACTTAATTTGAGAAGTTACTTAACTTTTCTGTGTAAAATCTGTGTGTTTTATTTTTTGATAAACTGAGGATAGTAGTATTCATTTCACAGAGCTGTTGGGTAAATTAAATTAGTACTTAGAACAATCCCTGACACATAATAAGAAGAGCTCAATAAATGTTAGTTGTTGTGGTGGTGGTTATTATAAGGAATCAATTCAAGCTTATAGTCTAGTTTCCAAATTAATGTCGAAGTAAATAGTAGTAGTGCTGGCCGTTCATCTGTGTTTGATATGTGATAATCAATTTTGTTAAGCCAGTTCTCCAGAATAGCGTATTAAAACAATCTTGAACAATGAGGGAACCAGATTACCGTTAAATGGTAGTATCAAGTGACCCTAAAATCAAAGTAATGGAAATTTGTGTTCCTTTTTCTCAAACATCTAATTTGCTGTTTCTTGATCACACATTAGCCTTTCTTAGTTTCAGGATCAAGGAGGGGATATTAACTTTTACTGTGCTGCTGTATGTTCACACAAATTATCATCTAAAGGAGTTTCTTAGATTTTCTAAATGAAACCTCTTTTCATTCCCAGGAGGAACTTGTTAAACCAATAAAGTTATAAAGTTCTAAATTCTATTTTCTGTTCCTTTCTAGTGTGTGCCATTTTATTCATCTCTAATAAACATACAGCCTCAAGCAGCCTACAAAGCAAATAGATTCCTTTTTAATTAGCAACTCTATACACGGAATTTTATCATCATGAAATTTATAAACCAAGAAGGAAACAAATATTTACACTTGCAGCTTAATGTCAACATTGCCCACTATTTGAAGATGTCTGAAAATATAAATGTAACTCCCATTTTTTTTACTATGGCAAAAGAAAAATATGCTTCAACTTCCTAGGAGCACATCTGTTCTGCTTTGTAGGGACTGTGAAAGACACATTTAAGAATTGTTTCTTTTTGACTGGTATTACTTTTTTCATACAAAAACTTTTTTAAAGGCTTATCTTCACTTTATTTATTTTAGTACTATTTCTTAGATGTCTCCAAGTACTAAGGCAAACTTTTATTTTGAGGAGTTATTACTTTGGTAGTTATCATACAGAATTATTTCTCAATTTAACAACAATAAAAAAACTCAAACCCATTGCCATGGAGTTGATTCTGACTTATAGTGACCCTATAGCACAGAGTAGAACTGCCCCATAGCGTTTCCAAGGAGCACCTGGTGGATTCGAACTGCCAAGCTTCTGGTTGCCAGCTGTAGCACTTAACCACTACGCCACCAGGATTTCCTCTTAATTTAAGTAGACCTTTTATTTCAAGACAAAATTGAGCCAACCTCAAGGGTTTCTGGGAGCAAAATAATGAAGAGCTGAGGTTTTGTGTGTTGACGTAGACAGTCTAGTGCTTGACAAAGAACACTTTTAAAGATGCTTAAATATGCAGTGGTTTAAAAATCCCAGTTGAAACTTAAAAGCTTGTTACTCAACAATTTCACTCTTAGGTATATACCCAAGAGAATTGAAAATAGCATCACAGACACATGTACACTAATGTTCATTGCAGCACGATTCACAATAGCCAAGAGGTAGAAACCCAAGTGCCCATCAGCAGATAAATGGAAAACTAAAAGGTGGTACACATATACAATGGAACATTACTCAGCCATAAAGAGAAGTAGAGATCCTGAGAATGCCACAACATGGATGACCTTGAAAACATGCTGAGTGAAATAAGGCAATTACAAAAGGACAAATATTGTAAGACCTCATTAATATGAAAGGAGCTCTGCTGGCACAACACTTAAGTGCTTGGCTGCTAACTGAAAGGTTGGTGGTTCAAACCTACCAGTCACTGCAGGAGAAAAGACCTGGCAATCTGCTCCTGTAAATATTACAGCCTAGAAAACCCTGTGGGCAGTTCTTCTGTGTCATATAGGGTCGCTGTGAGTTGGAGTTGACTGGAAGGCACACAACAGCAACAACAACAAAGACAACCAGAGATGGGAGGGAGGGGGAAAGAAGGAAATCATTGTTTAGGAAGATGTGAGTTTCTGTTTATGGTGATGGAAAATTTGGCAAGGGATATTGGTGATGATTTCACAGCATAATTGATGTAATTGGTCTTACTGAATTGTACACACGAAAAATGTTGAACTAGTAATTGTTGTGTTATTTGTAGTCTTACAATAATCAAAAAATACATTAAAATAAGTTAGAAAGAGGGGGTTTGTCAAGATTTGGGAGATAAGATTTTTAACTTTTTCAAGGCTTTGCTGCTTTTTTGGTGCTGCAGAAAGTGGCCCTGCCTGTTTCCAGCTACTTTGGATGGTGGTTATACTATGCCGACATGCAAAAATGATTTAAAGTCATTTAGGTTATTAAAGTTTATTTAATAGACTGATCGTTTTTCAAAACATCGAAAATAATTAAGGTGAAAACAGACAGATAAACCCTATGTCTGGAATGAGTAATTTAGTCTTTTTTAAAAAAAATTGTGCTTTTGGTGGAAGTTTGCACAGTAAATTAGATTCCCATTTAACAGTTTCTATACAAATTGTTCAGTGACATTGGTTACATTTTTCACAATTTGTCAACATTCTCATTATTTCCATTCTAGTTGTTCCGTTTCCAGTAATCTAGTTTTTCTGTCCCCTTACCTTCTCATCTTTGCTTTAGAGTAAATGTTGACTGTTTGGTCTCATATGGATGGTTTTTTAAAGAAGCACAGTACTCATGGGTGACAGTCTTTATTTAATGAGTCAACCTGTTATTTAGCTGAAGGGTAACCTCGGGAGTAGTTTTGGTTCAAAGATTAAACGATATCTCAGGGCAGTAGTCTTAGGGGCTTCTCTAGTCTCAATTGGTCCAGTAAGCCTGGACTTTTTAAGATTTTGAGTTCTGTTCTCCATTTTCTCCATTCTCTCAGGATTCATCTATTGTGGCCCTCATCAGAAGAGTCAGTAGTGGTAGCCGGGTACCATCTAGTCCTTCTGGTTTAGTTATTTAGTTCTAAACATCCTAGAAGCTAAGGACAAAAGAGGAAGATGTTGGGTTATAAAGTTCTCATTGTCAGATAAGGAAGCATAGAACTTTAAGAAGAGAGAATTTTCCCTCTGATTTTCTTGAACTTTCTGGGTAATTTTTCTTTAGATTCCTATTCATATAAAATCAACCATGAGTAATAGCATGAGAGTCTTTCTTGCCACTTTTATCTCTCCTCCTCCCCCAAAGGAAAATACTTGGTTGTAAAAATAATGCATGCTGGTTGTAATAAAAAGAAAAACTTCAAACAAATCAGAAAGGAAGATATTGAAGTGAAGTCTCCTTGAATGATGCTAAACCCCTGTCTAAGTAGACATTTCTCAGCCCACAGAAGGGAATGGCATTAAATCAGAACTCATGAGAGACTTTTTTTTTTATAAGGAGCTATGATGATATTATGGAAATCCTGGTGGCATAGTGGTTAAGAGCTACGGCTGCTAACCGAAAGGTTGGCAGTTTGAATCCACCAGCTCCTTGGATACCCTATGAGGCAGTTCTACTCTGTCCTATAGGGTCACTATGAGTCAGAATTGACTTGATGGCAACGGGTTTTTTTTTTTTTTTTTTTTTTTTGGTTTATGATGATACTAGGGTCCCTGGGTGGACCCTAGTTTGCTCTTGGCTACTAACTGAAAGGTTGGCAATTTGAACTCACCCAGCAGCACTGCTGAAGAAAGGCCTGGCAATCTGCTTCTGTAAAGAGTGCAGCCAAGAAAACCCTATGGAGCAGTTCTACTCTGTAACACACTGGGTCTTCATGAGTCAGAATCAACTTGAGAGTAGCAGGTTTATTTGTTTCGGTTTATGATGATACTTAGTTTAGCAAACTTTTATTAGATACCAGTATCTCATTCCTTTTAATTGCTAAATCATATTCCATTGTATGGATATACTGTATTTTGTTTACTGGTTCATCAGTTGATGGACTTGAATTATCTCCACTTTATGGTTGTTATGAGTAATGCTGCTGTGAACATTTCATGTACAAGTTTTTGTGTGGGCATATGTTTCATTTCTCTTGGGTGTATACATAGAAGTGGAATTGCTAGGTCTTAAGGCAGATCTTACACTCATTCTTTAAGGAAGCTATGTAAGTTTGATACCTCCTGTTAGTTTTGTAGTTTGACTCTTGCTGGACAGTTCTTTTTCCAAGATTCGGGGGTCAGGTACATCAGAGTTGCCTCTGTTGACTCCACCTCAGCTGTAGGGTTGTTGTGAGGCTTAACCGAGATAGCCTGTAGGAGGTGAGGTGCTAATCCAGATCCTGCACATCACTCAGTAGTGGCGGTTCCCCATCCTTAGCCTCTGCCTTTTGCTTTCCCTCCAACTTCAGGCAGTGTAGACCTGTTCTCTGCCTTCTTTTTCTCTCTGTTAAAACACAAGAATCTGATGTCTGTGACACTTTTTGACACTTACTGATTATATGGAAACAATTGTATGTTATCTCATGCAGAATTTACATGCTAAGCCCCCATGTTTCCAGCATTCCACTAGCTAGCACATAGTAGAAGTGGAGGTTTAGACAGCAGAGACCCTCCTGTCACACCAAGCTTACTTTTGAGGTTGACCTTGAGGGCCTCCTTGATGTAGACTCTGTATGAGTGACATCGAAGGGAGAAGAAGATCAGAAAGAACCTTCTCTACCTGAAGCTGAGACTTTACTCACTGTTTCTTCCTGGAGCCTGGACCTTTGTCCCTTCTTCAGGACCTTCCCTACTGTCCCCCTTCACTGCTTGAACCGAGATCCCTCTTATTTCTCCTCTTTCTGTTAATATTAATCTGGCCCGCTGCCTCTTTTCCTTAACCTCATCCTAAAACTGTCTAATGCATATTTTGTATTTTGCATGTTTGACTTCTAGTTAATATTTAACAATAATTTCATTCTGCAGCAATCCCCTTAATCTGATACTCTGAAACTCCTTCTTGTGCCGCTCAGTTCTGGTCTCTGATAATTAAGTTTCCTGAAAAAGCAGTGTGATGTTCGGACATGTTCTTTTATTACTAAAGACATTACTGGGTATGAGACAAATGCGGCACATCTCTAACAAGTTGTTCCACCTCGTGAACACTAATGTCGTTTGGAAAGAAACCTTTCTTTGTTAAAGACTTTTTTTTTTTACATGGGCCACATGTTCCCAGATCTATTTCATAGTAATTTGTGGTTTTTTAGGCATGTCAGTAGAGATGTAGCCAGCATGCTCGGATTCTGACTGTTAGATAAATATTTGTAAGATTGCTTACTTTTTAAAATTGGCTTTGTTAAAAAAGTTAACTTCTTCCTTAATGTCTCAGTAAAGAAATTTTTAAATTAAAAATTTAAAAAATACGAAAAAGACCTGATAAATTCTAGTTAAAATATTTTGTTTTGCCTTTTAAACATTTTTCTGAGGGTTCTTAAGTTAATACTTTTTTGGTCCACATACTTTTTTCTGAATTTTAAGAAATCTATTTCAGAATCATGCTCATAATATACTTTTTTTCCTCCTCAGTTCATTTTTTTCCCTAAATTTTATTTATTTTGTTGTTGTTGAGAATATACACAACAGAACATACACCAGCTTAACTTTCTACAGGTACAATTTAGTGACATTGATCATACATTCTTCTAGTTGTGCAACCATTCTCACTCTCCTTTTTTGAGTTGTTCCTCCTCATCAACATAAAATCATTGCTCCCTAAGGTTCCTATCTAATTTTTCAAGTTCCTGTTGTCAATTTGATCCCATATGGGTAGTTCTGAGCAGACTTTTTTTTTTATATTTTATTGTACTTCAGGTGAAGGCTTACAGAACAAATAGTTTCTCATGAAACAGTAGTACACATATTGTTTTATGACATTGGTTAACAACCCCACAACATGTCAACCCTCTAACTTCTCAACCTGTTTTTTTTTTGGTGAAAAGACACATAGCCAAGGATACACCATTCAAAAATTTCTACATGCACAGTTCAGTGACATCGACTACGCTCTTCCAATTGTGCTGTTATTCTCACTTAAGATGAAGGCTTACAGAACAAAATAGTTTCTCATTTAACAGTTACTACACATGTTGCCCTATGACAATGGTTAACAATCTCACAACACATCAACAATATCCTTACTCAACCTTGGGTTCTCTATCACCAGCTTCCTTCTCCCCTTCTGCCTTCTGGCCCTTGTCACTGGACTCCTGTACCTCGTTAGTCTCATTTGGTGTTATGGGGCTGTTCACTCCCAGGCTGAACAGTGAACCTTGGAGGTAGCTTCACCACTGAGCTAAAAGGGTGTCTGGGGGCCATACTCTCGGGGTTTCTCCAGTCTCCTTTAGGCCAGTAAATCTGGTCCTTTTTTTTTTGTGAGTTAGAATTATGCTCTACATCCTTCTCCAGCTCTGTCCAGAACCCTCTGTTGTAATCCTGGTCAGAGCAGTCAGGGGTGGTAGCCGGGCACCATCTAGCTGTACTGGGCTCAGTCTGGTGGAGGCTTTGGTAACTGTGGACCGTTAGTCCTTCGGACTAATCTTTTCCTTGTATCCTGTTCTCTTCATTCTCCCTTGCTCCCGAAGGGATGAGACCAGTGGAGTATCTTAGATGGCCTCTCACAGGCTTTTAAGACCCCAGACACTACTCACCAAGGTAGAATGTAGAGCATTGTCTTTATAAGCTGTGTCATGCCAATTGAGCTAGATGTTCCCTGAGACCATGGTCCCCACAGCCCTCCACCCAGCAATTCAGTCCCTCAGGGAGTTTGGATGTGTCTATGGGGCTTCCATGACCTTTCCTTGTACAAGTTGTGCTAGTTTCCCCTGTATTGTGTACTGTCTCACCCTTCACCGAAGATACCACTTACCAATTGTCTATTTAATATTCCGCCTGACCCCACCCCTCCCATCCCTGGTAACCAACAAAGATTGTTCCATTTTGTGTGTGAACTTTTTCATGGGTTTTTACAATAGAGGTCTCATACAATATTTGTCCTTTTGTGATTGACTTGTTTCACTCAGCATAATGTCCTTCAGTTTCATCCATGTTATGAGATGGTTCACAGATTCATTGTTGTTCTTTCTCGTTGCATAGTATTCCATTGTGTGTATGTACCATAGTTTGTTTATCCATTCGTCTGTTGATGGGCATCTAGGTTGTTTCCATCGTTTTGCTGTTGTGAACAATGCTGCCATAAACATAGGTGTACATATGTCTATTTGAGTGACGACTCTTATTTCTCTAGGATATATTCCTAGGAGTGGGATTGCTGGATCGAATGGTATGTCTATTTCTAGCTTTCTGAGGAAGCGCCATATCATTTTCCAAAATGGTTGTATCATTTTTGCATTCCCACCAGCAGTGCATAAGAGTTCCCATCTCCCCGCAGCCCCTCCAACATTTGTTATTTCCAGTGTTTTTGATTCGTGCCAGTAATGCCAGGGTGAGACGGTATCTCATTGTGGTTTTAATTTGCATTTCTCTAATGGCTAGTGATCGGGAGCATTTCCTCATGTGTCTGTTGGCCATTTGAATATCTTCTTTGGTGAAGTGTCTGTTCATTTCCTTTGCCCATTTTTTAATAGGATTATTTGTCTTTTTGTTGTAGAGGTGTTGGATTTTCTTGTAGATTATGGAGATTAGACGTTTGTCTGACCTGTACGGTCCAAAAATCTTTCCCAGTCTGTAGGTTCTCTTTTTACTCTTTTGGTGAAGTCTTTTGAAGAGCATAGGTGTTTGATTTTTAGAAGATCCCAGTTATCTAGCTTATCTGTTGGGGTTTGTGCATTGATGGTTATGGTTTGTATCCTGTTAATGCCATGTATTAAGGCCTGAAGCGTTGGTCCTATTTTTTCTTCTATGAACTTTGTAGTTTTAGGCTTTCTATTCAGGTCTTTGATCCGTTTTGAAGTAGTTTTTGTATGAGGTATGGGTCCTGTTTCATTTTTTTGCAGATGGATATCCCTTTTTGCCAGCACCGTTTGTTAAAAAGACTGTCTTTTCCCCATTTGATGGACTTTGGGCCCTTGTTGCAGATCAGGTGACCGTAGGTGGGTGGATTTACATCTGGGTTCTCAATTCTGTTCCATTGGTCAATGTATCTTTCGTTGTACCAGTACCCGGCTGTTTTGACTACTGTAGCTGAATAGTAGGTTCTGAAGTCAGGTAGTGTGAGTCCTCCAACTTTCTTCTTCTTCTTCAGTAGTGCTTTACTTATTTGGGGCTTCTTCCCTTTCCATATAAAGTTAATGATTAGTTTTTCCATCTCTTTGAAGAATGTTGTTGGTATTTGGATCGGGATTGCATTGTATTTGTAAATTGCTTTGGGTAGAATTGACATTTTCACAATGTTGAGCCTCTGAGCAGACTTTTTTTTTACTTGTTAAGCTAAACTATTGTTTCGTTTTAAGAAAACTTCAGGGGATATTTTTGGCTTAAGATTTAAAGATTATCTCAGGGCAATAGTTTCAGGGGTTCATCTATCCTCCATGGCTCCAGAATGTCTAGAGTCCATGAGAATTTGAAATTCTGTTCTGTATTTTCTGCCTTTTGTTCAGGATTCTTCTTCGGAATCTGTCTTAGTTATCTAGTGCTGCTATAAAACAAATACCACAAGTGGATGGCTTTAACAAACAGAAGTTTATTCTCTCACAGTCAAGTAATCTAGAAGTCTGAATTTAGGGTGCCAGCTCCAGGAGAAGGCTTTCTGTCTCTGTTGGCTCTGAAGGAAGGTCCTTGTCATCAATCTTCCCTGGTTGAGGAGCTTCTCAGTGTAGGGACCCTGGGTCCAAAGGATGCGCTATTCTCCTGGCTCTTGTTTCTTAATGGTATGAGGTCCCCGTGTCTCTCTGCTTGCTTCTCTCTTTTATGTATCAAAAGAGATTGGTTTAAGACACAGTGTAATCTTGGAGATTGAGTCCTGCCTCATTAACGTAACTACCACTAATCCCATCTCATCAACACCGTAGAGATAGGATTTACAACACATAGGAAAATCACATCAGATGACAAAATAGTGGACAATCACATAGTACTGGGAATCATGGCCTAGCCGTATTGATGCACATATTTTTGGGGGACACAGTTCAATCCATGACGGAATCTTTGATCAAAATATTCAGTAATGGTAGCCGGGAACCATCTAGTTATTCTGGTCTCATGGCAAAAGAGGCAGTTGTTTATAGAGGCAATTAGCCACACATTCCATATCCTCCTCCTATTCCTGACACTCCTCCTTCCTGTGTTGTACCAGGTCTTTATAGTATACTTTTGATTACCATATGGAATTTTAAAAAAATTAAAACTTGCTAAATAAAAATTCCAGTGAATGGTGGTGTGCATACAGTAATGTATTCTTCATCATTTATACAGTATTGGAAGTGTGACTTATGCACCAGTGTTTTCTCTTGAGTTCCTGAGAGTTTATAAAAAGATTATAAACAGTTGGCAATGGATTTGAAATAATGGATGTATAAAAAGGAAGGAGAAAATAAAAGTTCCTTCTTCGTTCTTCTCTTAACCTTGATGGAATTTTTACCACTTCCAGAATTTTTCAGTAAGTCAGGATCAGTATCTGAGCTCAGTATGGTTCTGCCCTCCATGGTCTGAGGGTTTTCTGTTTTGTCACAGAACATGTATATTCCCAAAGGAGGAAGTACAGTTTGATTTCATGATGATGAACAGCTTTTCAAGGGCAACGGTGTTAAGTGTGAAACAACGATCATTGTTTTAGGACTGTGAGATGGTTTGGAGGGGAAAGGGTAAGATAAAAGTTAAGGTTGATGACACCAAGGTCCCAATTATTGGCCACCCCCAACATCTCCTTCTGCCCTCCTGGCAGTATTTGCAGGATGTATTTCCTTTGACCTTTAGTAGGAAGTCGGAGGCTTTAGGGTATAGCAGAAAACTCAGCCTACAAAGTTGAGCTGAGAGCCGTTGGTGTCCTGGCTGAATGGTCCTTAAGTAGAAGCCCATCTCAGTAAGAACTGGTGAATGAACTTGTGTAACTAAAGCTCAATTTATTATACAATGTAATGGCCAGCCCAGTGGGAAAGTCACAAATAGGTATTTAGAGATGTGTAGAATTCAGACCTAATGCAGTATTTTATACAATTAGGTTTTACCCTTACCTTGATACTGTTGGATGACTTGTTATCTTCTACCCCTAGGCTTTTCCTTCTGTCCATCACTATCCACTTCTGTTTTGATTTTTTTTCATTATGCACTTACGATCCCTGTAACTGCTTCACTATGGGGGGAGAAAACTTTTGTGATGCTGGAGTTTTGCTGCCTGAGTTACCCACGTACTGTTGAATTAGAGTTGTGATGTCCCTAGAAGCCTATAAAAGGCATAGAAGATCCCCTTTTCTTAAACTTTCTTATGTGTGTATTTCTTCTGTTAAGGAATGTTGGCATTTAGTGGAGATGGGAGGGAGAAAGACACCCCACACAGACATTTCCTTTGTTCTAATTTACATACTCACTTAACATATTCATGGACACCTTCTGCCTAACTTCAATTTCGGAACTCTTAGAAGTCTTAGGCATTTTTGTTTTATATGATACATTTTTAAATACCTACACTGAAAATTTTCTAGGTGCTTGCATACTCTGCTCAGCCTAGGACATTAAGGGTTCTATAAAAATTAGTTCCCTAAATGACAATTAACCAGAAATTTTATCCGTTCCTAGAGCAGATTCATGCATCTCCAAGTATGTGTTGCCCTCTGCATAGAATATGAATTCTGGCAACTGGAGATAGATGAGGCTTACGTTGTATTTTGAATTTTCATTGTGTTGAGACAAATCTATTATTATAAAAACTCTACTCATCAATGAGAGTGTTTCCTTCTGTTGTTTTAATTAAAGGAGCAGTGGTGTTTTTAATTTAACTATGGCACTTTGATGATGTGATATTTACTGACTGCAAGCTAAGAGTTCTTCAGGTTTTTCAAGATTTATAGTGCATCTAGGGCAGCGTTGTCCAAAAGGACTTTCTGTGATAATGAAATGTTCTGTATCCGCTCTGTCCAGTATGGTAACCACTAGCCACTATGTGGGTGTTGAGCACTTAAAAAAAAATGTGACTAATGGAGCCCTGGTGGCACAGCAGTTGAAATCCACCAGGCGCTCCTTGGAAACCCTATGGGGCAGTTCTACTCTGTCCTACAGGGTTGCTATGAGTCAAAATCAACTCAGTGGCAATGGGTTACCGGTTTTTAATGAGACTGAGGAATTAAATTTTTAACTTTGTTTAAAATTTTAAATCTAAATGGCCACATGTTATTATTGGCTACTGTATTGGACAGCATAGATCTAGAACATGTAGAAAGGCTCCATTTAGTATAATGCATCCTAGGACTCTCAAGGTTCCTTGTTTTTGGTTGGGAATTTGATAATGGATAGTATTGCTGTTAGACCTAAGGAGGGACTTCCTTATAAAGACTCAAGTGAAGTGAACTTCTCTGAGAAAACCCTAAAACTAAAACAAAACCCACTGCTGTCGAATTGATTCCAACTCATAGCGACTCTATAGGACACAGTAGAACTGCCTTATAGGGTTTCCAAGGCTATAAATCTTTACAGAAGCAGACTGCCACTTCTTTCTCCCTTGGAGTGGCTGGTGGGTTCAAACCGCCAACCTTTCTGTTAGCAGCCGAGACCTTTAACTACCGTGTCACCAGGGCTCCTTCAGGGCTTCTTTGAAAAGGCAAGCATTAATTCCAAAAACAATTCCAATATAATTAACTGAACAAATATTTAGAAAATATTTTCTACGTATATAGAACTGTACTAATGTAGTGGAGGACTCAGAGGTGAGTATTACTTTGGTGGTCCCCTCAAGTGCTTCCTATTTGAGTCCTTGTTCAAGAGGCTCTGGTAGGCCAAGTGGGAGGCTCTTCTGGAGCACGAAATGCCGAGTGGGATATTATCAGGCTGTGAACATTAGGATTTGGCTTTAGTGCTTTGCAGAAGGTTGGGGCTGTAATGCAGGAGGCGGATCCATTTACATCAGGGGATATAAGACGAACATCAATTCTGGGGGTTGGCATGCAAGACTGATTTTGGGAGGCGTGAGATGGGACTGGAATTTCCTCAAGTGTGCCATGAGAGAAGCTCTGCTGCGTTCCAGGTGTGTTGGAGCAGGCCTCTCAGGCCATCACCTGTTGCGGGAGATGGACGTTCCTGATTCTGGGAAGCTGGAGGCAGAGGCACCTGGACATGGACCCTTCCCCTCCCCTCTCTCCGCCATTTCCCCTCAGCTAGGTGAGGAGGAATTCTTAATGATGCTGAGTTTGTCTCAACAACCAGGAGTGTTTAATATGTATAAACATTCCCTTAAACAGAAGTATAGAGATTGTTAAGTAAACCAGTGTATACAAATGCTATAGCAAGAATTCAGCCCTCCCTGAACTCAGTGTTATAGTTGGTTGCACTGTTAGTTGGAAACCCAGAGGCAGAGGAAAAGCCACAGAAAAATAGGCTACTCCTTCTCCTACTCTGTGCAGCCACCTTCCTTGCCCATTAAGTTCTGGGTTCTTGTCTAAGTATTTCAGGAACTTAATGTAGCATAGGGGTGTGTGTTCCCATCAGTCTATGACTCACCCAGAGCCTGGTGCCTTTCCACTGAGCCAGGAACGAGAGCTCACTGGATGCTGCTTGGACTCGGGGAACTTGGAACCTAACTGCCCTCAGCCCTCTTTCTCACATTTGGATGAGTCATGAGGACCTGAAGTGTGAAGCTCAAACAAATGGGGAGCTGGAGGTTATAAGAGAGGGAGACTGTGCAAGCAGTGGGGAGCTAGACGCAGAGGAATTACTGACTTGATCTCATGGTGCAGATGTGGAGGGAGAAGAGCCAGCCCTTTCCCCTCAGCTCCCTGGGGACAGGGGGCTGTGTCACATAGACCATGTCTTGGCTGCTGGGCCTGTCAGACCAGGGTCTAGTCACCAGAGTGCTCTGGGGTTTGTTTTTGCCAGGTTAGGGTTGCAGTTCCACAGGCAGTCTGTTATATGTGAGCCTAAGGGCAAAGGGGACAGTTGGCAGTCTTTACATAAAGTATTGTCATGGATTGAATTACGTTCCCCCAGAAATGTGTGTATCAATTTGGCTAGGCCGTGATTCCCAGTATTGTGTGGTTTTCCTCTGTTTGTGATTGAAATTTTATATTAAAGATGATTAGGGTGGGATTGTAACACCACCCTTACCCAGGTCACATCCCTGATCCAATGTAAAGGGAGTTTCCCTGGGGTGTGGCCTGCACCACCTTTTATCTCTCAAGAGATCAAAGGAAAGGGAAGCAAGCAGAGAGTTGGGGACCTTATACCACCAAGAAAGCAGAGCACATCCTTTGGACCTGGGGTCCCAGCGCAGAGAAGCTCCTAGTCTGGGGGAACATTGATGAGAAGGCCAACAGAGTGAGAAAGCCTTCCCCTGGAGCTGATGCCCTGAATTTGGACTTTCAGCCTACTTTACTGTGACAAAATAAATTTCTCTTTGTTAAAGCCATCCACTTGTGGTATTTCTGTTACGGTAGCACTAGATGACTAAGACAGGTATCCAGGCTGTCTTCTGGGCCAGTAACTCAGCCATGGATAGCAGGTGCTTGCGTCTCCCAGTGGCTGGTCTTAGTCTCTGGTCTTGGGCCACGATGTCATGCTGGCCAAGTTGACACAACAAAGACTGGAATGGATTAGGCTTCTGCCTCAGACATTAAGGAAGGGAACTGACTAGTTCTTCCTGAGTTAATAATGCCCACTAGCACCAATTGGCACCTGCCCCTCCCTGAGTGGGAGGTCAGGATAGCTGTGTGGAAATTCTGTGGTGTGTGGGTAGTGGGAATGGTATCTCATATCCCACCAAGCGCTGCCAGGCCTGAGCTCAGTGGAGTTTGCAAAGAATGAGTTATATATAAAAGAAAATATTACCTGTATGTAAGTTTGAGACCTAGTGGTACAGTGGTTAAGAGCTTGACTGCTAACCAAAAGGTCAGCAGTTCGAATCCACTAGCTGCTGCTTGGAAACCCTATGGGGCAGTTCTACTCTGTCCTGTAGGGTCGCTATGAGTTGGAATCAACTCAATGGCAACAGGTATTTTTTTTGGTATATGTAAGTTATCTTGGCTACAGATAGGAAAAAATGGGTAAATTTGACTATTTAAAGATTTTAGATGCTTTTACCACCAAAGACAAAAACCACAAATAAAATGAAAAGACATGACAGACTTGGAGGAAATAGACCATATATAACAGAAAAAAGATAAATACAGAGAATATAAAGAACCTTCTACAGTGGCTGGTAAGCGTGCTTTTGTACAACCAGAAACCTTATGGGATTAGTTTCTTGGTTTGGAGGTTTAGGGTCATGATTTCATGGGATATCCCAGTTAATTGGCTTAATATCATGTTTAGTGCCCCTGTTATACCTCCTCTTAGCAACCCCATGTACATCAGAGCAAAACACTGCCCAGTCCTATGCCATCCTCACAGTCATTTGTGTGTATTTGAGCCCATTATTGCTGCCACTGGGTCAGTCCATCTCGTTGAGGGTATTCCTTTTTTTTGCTGACCTTGACTTGACCAAGCATAATGTCCTTCTCTAGGGACTTGTCCCTCCTGATAACATGTCCAAAGTATGTGAGATGAAGTTTTGCCAATCCTCACTTCTAAGGAGCATTCTGGCTGTACTTCTTCCAAGACAGATTTGTTTGTTCTTCTGGCAGTCCATGGTGTAGTCAGTATTCTTCGCCAACACCATGATTCAAAGACATCAATTCCTCAATCTTCCTTATTCGTTGTCCAGCTTTTGCTTGCATATGAGGTGACTGAAAATACCAAGGCTTGGGTCAGGCACACCTGAAAGCTTTACTCCATCCACATCATTAAGGTCGACTCTACTTTGAGGAGGTAGCTCTTCTCCAGTCCCATTCTGAGTGCCTTCCAACCTGAGGGATTCATCTTCCGGCACTATATCAGACAATGTCCTGCTGGACAATGTTCTGCTTCTATTCATAAGATTGTCACTGGCCAGTTTTTTTAGAAGTAGATCGTCATGTCCTTCTTCTTCATCTGTCTCAGTCTGGAACCCCTACTGAAACCTGTCCACCATGAGTAATCTTGCTGGTATCTGAGATACTGTTGGCATAGCTTCCAGCATCACAGCAACACGCCAGCCACACAGTACGACAAACTAGCAGACGATGGTAGGTGGGATTTTAGATTCAATGAAATATGATATGTAAATGCAGTGATAAAGGACTCCAAGGAGGGATTGGGATAGGATTGAGGAGATGTCAGTGGAGACTTCATCTGTATTTGAATTTTTTTTTTTACAATGAAATTGTGTCCACTTGTTGGGTGGCACAAATGGTTAAACACTCAACTACTAGCTGAAATGTTGGAGGTTTGAACCCACTTAGAGATGCTTCAGAGGACAGGCCTGGCAATCAGCTTTTGAAAGGTCACAGCCTTGAAAATCCTATGGAGCAGTTCTACTGTGCACATATGGGGTTGTCATGAGTCAGAATTGACTTGACAGGAATACACACACACCCACACGCACACATATACATATATATACATACACAAACACACACACATATATTTTTTTAAGAGGAGATAGGGTTGCCTGGATGTCTGTGTCATCTAAACTATTTCTCTGCATCTGCTAGTATGCTTGGTACTCAGCTTCGTCCAAGGACTTTAAGGCTGGGTAGCTGAGAGATTGTTCAACTCAATTAAGAAATTAAGTAGCTGTGAAGACTCAGTGGGAGAGAATTGAAAGCTGAGGTCCAAAACAAGGGGAAAGCTGGACTCCAGAGCCCAGGGCCAGTTGCTCTGCTGTTACCTTTACTGTCTGTATGAAGAGGTTGAGTTCTCAGCCTGCAGGGGGGCACCAGGTTAGCCAGGGGTCATTACTATTGGGTTCCCCGCTCTGTGAACTGGGAGTTTCCTGGGGCAAGCCTGGTGGGTGCTCTACTCTCCATTGTTTGGTTAAGGGGATTGCATGGTGAGGCAGAAAGTAGGTCAAATCAGGGAGCATTACTAATGCCATTGAAAGAAAAATGTGTTGACTGGGTAGAGAACAAAGCCTGAGTGGGGAAGAGCCAAGTGAGTGAGTGGGTCTTTAAATCTGGGGGCATGACAAGGCAGGGAGGAGATGACCTGCTATACATTAGAGGCTGGGTCTGCTCTACTACCAGTGGCCTGTCCAGGGAATCCTTGTATGTAAAGTGGGCATAGTGTGGGTGTATCTCCATAAGAAAGAGCTCACTATGAAGATAAACACGGAGAGTTTAGTTGTGATGCTATAAACAAAAATGACTCTGAGAAAAGGCAGAGAGTGTAGCTTATTGTAAGAGAACAGTCAGAATTGTGGGAAAGAGACAACATTCCCTGGGAAATCAGGGAAGGCTTCTTGGCAAAGGTGGCATTTGAGGCGGTCATTGAATGAAAAATAGAATTTGGACGTGTGTGTGTATGTGTGTGTGTGTTTGGACATGTGATTTTAAAGACTGTGGACAGCAAGGAAGGAGGATAAATGAAAGACCACTGTGCACAAAGGCACAAAGGAGAATATGAGGAACTATGAATTTTCTTGCAGAACAAGCATATAAAAGGGAAACATAGGAAGTAAGATTGAAATGGTAGGCTAGGACCAGATCATGAAGAGCTGAGAATGCCAGGTTTAGGTTTGACCTTGACCCAGTAGGGCAGCAGTTTTCAGTAGGCTCATGTGTTCTATTTAATCTTTTGGTTGTCAAGTCTTTTTGTATCATCATTAGTTGGATTTTTTTAAATATAGTGCATACTCAAAGTTTATTTTCTAAGGATTTTATGATATGTGTTTAAATCTTGTGTTAAAGGTATGTAGAACACTGATTTTTTGCATATAAGTGATTGCATTTCCAGACTACACTTGTACTACAGACTTTGTTTGTTTTTGCTATATGCCTCCCAGCATTTGCAAACAACCACTTCTCTTTCAGAGGAGAAAGAGATCCTAGAAGATCCTAGTATTTATCCCCATTCAAGGAAAGCAGACAGAGGTGAAATTGAATATGAAAGTTTTACTGAGCGAGATCAGTGGGAGATGAAAATGGGTGGACATTGTTTGGGGAAACCTGTGATCCTTGTTACTTTCTGCTCTAGTACAATTTGGAATAGCTTCTCTTTCCTGGCAGCTCCTTACAAGCCTTTCTTTTAACCCTGGCCACCTTTCCGTCGCCAGCTCAGCCTTGACGTTAGCTGGTGCTGCTGCTTGGAGTGCTGCCTTTGGCAGGAAGCCGCCAGTCAACTTTCTGGATTCTGGTTTTGGCTCCCCAGGACCTTGCAGAGTTGAGAGGACCTCAGGAATCTGAAATTTAGAGGGGTCGGTTTTGGGTAAGGAAATGAGGTAGCAGCTCTTGCTTCATCTGCCATGATGGAATTTATCCTCTTCTTTTTCCTTAATAGGTTCAAGGAGTTGAACTGAAATGGTTATTCATCTGTATATGCTTCAGAAAAATAATAATCTTACTAATGTGTCACAACATGTTTATTGTTTATCATTTTAGCAAGTAGGTATTGTAACAAACAACAATTTACAAATTTAAACGTGACAATTAACATCATCTGACATTAAAAAAATAACTAATCTCCTGCAATCTTTGTCATCAGAATTGTGTTAATGATCTTAGCCCTTCTGGTGATGTTCGTTTTTTGTTGACTTTGACTGAAAATGGCAGATTGTAGTAATGATCAGAGCTATGTTTTTGTAAATTATTTTTTAGTCAGTACAATATTGGCATGTAATGTAGACTGGCAGCAATAATACTGTTTTTCATAGCCAGTGTTATTTTGACTCATATTCTGAGTTCTTTAAGGAAGAAGATAAAGACTGTTTGTAACAGACATTTGCTGTCCACTTTCAGTTGCCCATTGGTGGGTGGTGGTAGGGTTACCTTCTACTTTGGAAGCCAAAGCAGGTCACATGGTCATTTCCTGTTCTTTCCTTCAGGAGTTACAGAGGTGGGCTCAGCCTGTTGACTACTTCCATCTTGGAGTTTGAATCTGGAGAGAGTGATGCAAAATGCAGGGACAGTTAGTAGTGACAGTAGAATTACTAAAACTACTAAGATTTCCTTCCTGGATAGCCCTGGTTGCACACTCTGATGTTAATACAGGGGGATTTTGCCTTCACTTGTATACACATTCTGCACTGATACCTCTAACTACCTTTTGTGTACATAATCAGAACTTTGAGCATTGGTCAGCAGACAGTTCAAGCTATTGCATGGTGACGCTGCCTCCCAACTAAGAGTTTGGGTTCAGCAGTGCTGACAGCTTTTTCTGTATAGCTTATTTCTGCAGTTATTTATTATTTAAATTACTTAAATATTTAATAGAGTTGAGTTTAAAATTGTCTTCTGAGGAATCTTGAAACTTTTGTAGAAATTTCTTGGAAGCCTGATAACAGAATACCTCAGTTTGGACCTTAGCAAGATAGAGCTCTTACCATTTTCTTTATCTTACTACAAAGCTGTAAGTATGTTAAACAGGAGTTTACCTATTGTCTAAAGTTTTGGTTAAGGTTCCAAAGCTGTGCGCAGTAGGTGGTAAGTATCCATACAGTCTGAAGAGAGATTCTAAAAGCATCCATTGCAGGGCTTGCCAAGAAGTGATTAAATGAATCTAGCACCTATTAACCCCACCCCCTGCCTCCATAACCCAACCTGTGTAAGAGAAGACTGGAAATTGATTCCATGCAAAGAACTCCTAGGGATAGAGAGTGCTTTTCCCAAGAAGTGGAGTTTTCCCTTTCTTCACTTCCCCTCCCCTCAGTCATTTGAGGGAGGCCCCAAGAGAATAACACAGAGATTAGGGTTGGTTGTGAGAGTGGAGATTGACATCTTACTGAGCTGCAGAATCACCAGCTAGCTGAAAAACGCATGAAATTGTTCACTAAGAAAGCACAAGTAAGCCCGGGCTTACCTTGCTTACTGGGTCATCCGTCCCTGACAGGTATTGTAAATTTGACAAGAGGCTTTAATTATGTAGGAAGATGCTGTGAGGGTGGGAGAGAAACAGATACCAGCCATACCTAGAAGCAGAATCTTTTTTTATATGTTAATTTTATTTTTATTCATTGTGCTTTAGGTGAAAGTTTATAGCTCAAATTAAAGTCTCATACAAAAATTTATACACATATCATTATGTAACACTAGTTGCAACCCCTGTAATGTGACAGCACACTCTCCCTGTCCACCCCGGATTTCCCATGTCCATCCAACCAGCTCCTCTCCCTTCCTGCCTTCTCATCCTGCTTCTGGACAGGAGCCGTCCTTTTGGTCTCCTGTATCTGCTTGAACTAAGAAACACACTCTTCACAAGTATTATTTTATGTTTTATAGTCCAGTCTAATCTTTGTCTGAAGAGTGGGCTTCAGGAATGGTTTTAGTTCTGGGTTACCAGAGCGTTCAAGGGCCGTGGCTTTGGGGGTTCCTCCAGTCTCAGTCAGACCATTAAGTCTGATCTTTTTATTAGAATTTGAGTTCTGCAGCCCACTTTTTTCCTGCTCCGTCAGGGACTCTCTGTTGTGTTCCCTGTCAGGGTGGTCATTGGTGGTAGCTGGGCAGCATCTAGTTCTTCTGGTCTCAGGCCGTTGGAGTCTCTGGTTTATGTGGCCCCTTTTGTCTCTTGGGCTAATATTTTCCTTGTGTCTTTGGTGTTCTTCATTCTCCTTTGCTCCAGGTGGGTTGGGACCAATTGATGTATCTTAGACGGCCACTCGCTAGCTTTTAAGACCCCAGACATCACTCGCCAAAGTAGGATGCAGAACATTTTCTTAATAAACTTTGTTACACCATTTGACCTAGATGTTCTCCGAAAACCATGGGAGAATCTTTGGTGTGGTGAAAAAAATGTGAAATTATTCACTACAAATGATCTGGTAAGCAAGGTAACACCATGCTTACCTTGCCTATTAGATAATCCATCCCTCCCTGTCCCCCACCCCTGTAAGCTCCTGGGTCACCCCAGCTGTCTTGTCTTTTTATTCCTTTATTCTCGTGGCCTACTGCAATATCTAGCACACAATGTTTGTATACTTTAAATTATTATCAGTAGAAAGAAAGGGCAAATACCTTTTCAGAAATAACAATTATTTTTAAATTTTTTTTTTTTTTTACCTACTTTGCTTCCAAATATCTTTTCTCTTCTAATTTTATCTGATAAGATTTTGGCAGCTAATTGTAGATTTTATGAACTTACATTGGCTTGCCTTTGTATTCTGTTATAAAAGCAATAATTAGAGGAAATGATCCCTTTGAAGGGTTGTTTCATGAATTCTGCTTCTTTTAAATGTACTGCTTTAAATCTTATTTCAAATAAACTAAATTAATAAATTATTTCACTGTAGATCAGTATTGAGCCAAAGTATTACGATGATTAATTTCCTTCTGTTAATTCCCTGTAGTCTTTTCTCTCTCTGCTGTGTGTGTATGTGTCAACAACCAAAAAAGAGTTTATCGACTTTACGTTTAGTATGGTTTACTCTGCTTGATTGTATTGTTCAAGTGTGAATTTGTGTGTGGTGTAAGATTGTGCCATATTGGAATTCTGTTTTCTGTTAAACAAATTGCCTTGTGTTTTATTAACTACTGGTGTTTAAATTTAATGGTTCAAGATTTCGGTGAGGCTTCTTGGGAAGTATTCAAAAGCTTTTATTATAATCCTACAGACTAACCCTCTAGTTTCATTGCATCCTTCTCCACCCATGAAGCAACACAGGCACAGGCACACTAGCACACACCCCAGTGAACCCTCCCTCCTTTCCAACCCCCCTACTCCAACGGGACATGAAATGTCTGTCCTAGAAGTAATCTGATTGTATACCTAGAGTAGTGCTGTTTTCTGCATAAGGAAGAATGCATTGTGCACCCAGAATAGTAGGTCAAATCCAATAGCTATTCTGTAGCAATTCTTCCTCTGCATTGCCTCTTATCTCTCAGTCTCATTAAGTTGATTAGTTCCTTTTACCAGCATTACACCTTGTGGAAAGGGAAAATACAGTAAGTCATGATGACTAGGAGACTTTTCTTTTTTCCTTTACCTCCTAACAAGGCGTGTTGCTTGCATCCTACAGAATATATAAACATGGGTCATATGTCTTTTGTGTCTTACCAGCAAACTTCATCCAAGAAGGAGTTGATTTTTTAAATGATTCCAACTTACATCATGATTTTTAAAAAAATTTGTTTTGTTGTTGTTGAGAATATACACAGCAAAACATATACCAGTTCAACCCCTTTCTGCATGTATAATTCCGTGACATTAGTTACATTCTTTCAGTTCTGCAACCATTCTCACCCTCCTTTTCTGAGTTGTTCCTCCCTCATTAACATAAAGTCACTGCCCCCTAAGGTTCCTATCTAATTTTTCAAGTTCCTGTTGTCAATTTGATCCCATATAGATAGTTCTGAGCAGACTTTTTTTTACTTGTTAAACTAAACTATTGTTTGGTTTTAAGAAAACTTCAGGGGATATTTTTGGTTTAAGTTTTACAGATTATTTCAGGGCAGTAGTTTCAGGGGTTCATCCAGTCCCTTTGGCTCCACAAAGTCTAGACTGCATGAGTATTTTAAATTCTGTTCTGCATTTCCCCCCTTTTGATCAGGATTCTTCTGTAGAATCTTTGATTAAAATATTCAGTAAGGGTAACTGGGCACCATCTAGTTCTCCTGGTCTCATGGCAAAGGAGGCAGTTGTTCATGGAGGCAGTTAGCCACACATTCCATATCCTCCTCCTATTCCTCACTTTCCTTCTTCCTCTGTTGTTCCAGGCAAATAGACACCAATTGTCTTTGCCTTGGATGGCCACTTGCAAGCTTTTAAGACCCCAAGCACTACATGGTGAACTAGGAGGTAGAACAGAAGACTGAACATGCTATTAGGCTAATTAACTGGGATGTCCCATGAAACCATGACCCTAAACTTCCAAACCAAGGAACAAAATCCATGAGGTGTTTGGTTGTACATAGGCAACCTTAGCAGCTATTCTTTTTTTTTTTTTTTTTTGGTCATTGTTGTAAATATGTCTGTCACACAGCTTTTGCCAGTACACCTATTCATAGGTGTACAACTTATCGACAGTACTTACAATAATTGGCTGTGCAACCCTACCCTTAATCAGTGTGATTTTTCCATCACTATTAACCTTCCTTTTCCCCCTCTCTTCTGCCCCTGGTAACCACTAATAAACTTTGGTCTCTATGTATTTGCCTTTTCTTATCTTTTCTATAAGTGAGGTCATACAATATTTATAGTTTTGTGACTTATTTCAGTCAGCATAATGTCTTCAAGTTTCATCCATATTGTAGCATGTATCAAGACTTTGTTTCTTCTCCTGGCTGAGTAGTATTCCATTGTATGTATGTCCCACATTTTGTTTATCCATTCATTTGTTGATGGGCATGTATGTTGTTTCCACCTGTTGGCTGTTGTGACGAGTGCTACAGTGAACATTGGTATATAAGTCTCCTTTTGAGTCTTTGCTTTCAAGTCTTTTGAGTATATATCTAGGAGTGAAAATGCTAGGTCATATAGTAGTTCTATTTTTAGTTTTTTTAGGAACCCCCACATTGTATTATACAATGGCTGTACCATTTTGCATTCCCACTAGCAATGAATAAGGGTTTCAGTTTTCCCATATCCTTGCCAACATTTGTTGTATAAATGTATATTTTTTATCTTAGCCATTCTAGTGGGAGTGAAACGGTATCTTAATATGGTTTTGATTTGCATCTCTCTAATGACTAATGATGCTGAGCATCTTTTCATGTGTTTGGTGCCCATTTGAATGTCCTCTTTGGTGAAATGTCTGTTCAGATCCTTTGCCCATTTTATGATTGAGTTGTTTGTCATTTTGTTATTAAGTTGTCAAAATGTTAGATATTCTTATGTCATGATTTAAATAACTAGTTATAAAGTGTCAGCTTTTCTGTTGAAAACCACATCTTAACTTTAAATAAAATTTAAATGTTTTCATCATAGTTCACATTAAGTGAATGAACACTATAAACCTATAAATAGGAACCTATGTTGCTTTTTTGAATGATTTTCTTGGCTCCAGAAATTGAAAAATTTGGGAGCAATTTTAATTCTTAGAACTTGAAAAGTCCATAGGAAATTAACTGTTAATTCAGTTGCAGATATATTAACATGTTAAATTAGGATGTTAACCTTATCAATAATAACAAACATGCACCTAAGTAATTTTGTTCAAGAAATGCAACAGGCTCTTATGAATATATGCTGGATTTTTTTCTTTGTCAACAATAAATCTATGTGTTTGTTTAGTTAAAAAGAACAGCAAAGTACTTACTATAAACTTTAATCTTGTTGTTAGGTGCTGATTTCGACTCATAGTGACCCAGTGTGACAGTAGAACTGCCCCATAAGGTTTCCTAGGCTGTAATCCTTACCATGTCTTCCTCCTGCAGAGTTGCTGGTTGGGTTCAAACCTCCAGCCCTTTGGTTAGCAGCCAAGTGCTTAACCATCGTGCTACCAGGGCTCCTTTTAATCTTTTTAACAATATGAAATGCATTTGTAAAAAAAGGTAAAACTACCTAGTGTGGCTCATCAATGAGATGTGATATAAATGTTTTTCAGTCACTGGAGGCAGTATTGTGAAGGGAAGAACGTGGGTTTTGGGCTCATCTGGTTCTTCTGTTAGCTTGTAACTTCTTATAATTAACCTGTTTGACCCTTGTATTGGCGTTTTTAAAATTGAAAGTGAGTTAAATAAGATCATGTTTGCAAGTAGTACGTGATAGTAACTAATTCATTTTCTGAGACAACTTACATTTGTGTAGTGCTTTCAGGTGATACTGGTTTTTTTTTTAAACCTCATCTGAGGTGGGAGGATCTGCACTGCCCTCTTCTATGATGGGTCAGGTAGCCATTACTCTTGTGCGGCTAAGCAGGTAGGCCTGAGAGAAGTTACATGACTTGTCCGTCTTTCTCACATGGCCAGTCAGTGACAGAGCAAGCATTCCAGCTTGGAAGTCTCCTGGCTCCATGTCCCATGGTTTTTCCACTGGAATGCTGTTGCTGTGCTAGGGCAAAAAAAAGGCAGTATAAAAACAATTCTCTGCTTATAATCACTTTTATTTTCCAATGTAGTTGTCTTTTAGCGGGGGAGGGGGTTGGGGATGAACCTTTGATTTTACATCTCCCAAATCATTATTTAGAGTCAGTGAATCCAAAGAAGTGGGGGGGGGGGGGGGGATGCTTTTTCATATATTTATGGAAGGAACTGCTATTTCTGTGAAAAATTGGATAGCGCTATTCTAAATGAATTTTTAAAACTCCACTATCCAACAGTTCTTGAATAATTTTTGTCAGCCTGAAGTGTGGTGTAATTGCTGGCTTGTGAAGGTTTGGTGGCTCAAGGTCTGTGCACTGTAATCAGTTCTTCTTTGGTAATGAAGTTTAGGCTGTACTCCTGACTAGGTGAGTGACCTGTATTGTCCAGTTAAACCTCTTTTATCTTGAAAAGAAAACTGAATATATGAAGTATGGCAATATTGCAGTGAAACAGATTCCACGAGTAACATATCAATACCAACATCATTATTTTTGATGAATTATCAAATATTACATAGAAGAATTTATTATCTCTATCCTAGTCTGTAGCTCTCTGGGTGCTGCACATGGTTAATGTGCTCAGCTGCTAACTGAAGGGTTGGTGGTTCAGGTTCCCCCAAAGATGCTTCAGAAGAAAGGCTTGATGATCTACTTCTGAAATATCAGCTGTTTGAAAACCTTAAGGAACACAGTTCTACTCTGACACAAATGAGGTTTCTGTGAGTCATAATTAACTTGATAACATCAGTTTTTTATTTTTAATCCTGTTCTATATTGAACTAATTTAAAATACCTTTCAGCAGCCTTTATATTCTTTTAAATATATACCAACAATAGATTTAATACTTTAATTAGTTACACATATGGAATAGTAAGAAAGCCGTACAAAATAATTACCCTAGGTATTGTTATGTAGACTAGAAATTCTGTAGAATTTAAGAGAGAGATCTTAGAGAAAGTGTGATTTTAGCTGCACCTTGGGTCAGAATAGCTATTTTTGATTGCCTTATTGCTAATATCTAAACACAGATAATGTTAAAAGTAATTAATGTCAGACTTATCGAGAGACATATAATGTTTAAAAGAGAGAGTACTTTTAACAGAATATAATTAACCCTAAGAATAGTCCCATTGTCAATTAAATTGTTAATGGGCAGGTTTTGATTACAAATAGAATAGGATTTGCTCTTCTAACCTACTGTGTTCAGAGAGAGTCTTACACACCCATCCTTAACTTTGAAGCAATATATAGGCGATAATTTTACTACGTTTAATAATTGTACTTCCAGAAAACAACAATGCCACCAGCTCTCTTCTTGCAGCAATGATATAATCGGTGTTTGGACATTTTCTGTTTAGTAGGGTGCTCTTGATCATCTCCCAGTCAGATTTCTAGTTGTGCTTAATTTGGCCTGAGGGAGTTTTTTATAATCTGATCATGTTTGTGCATTGCTGTATAGATAAATTGAAATTAGATTGTTTCACATGTGTCTCTTTTTCTTTTCCCTTCTATAGACATAAGTGGGTTTTATGTAATAACTAACCTTTATTATGCTTATTTTTTGCCAGGCTCTGTTCTAAGCGATTTATATGTATTAAGTCATTCATCCTCATAAAAATTATATAAAATAAGTATTATTACTATTATTTTTATTCCCACTTTGCAGATGGGGAAGCTGAGGCACAGAGACGTTAAGTCACTTGCATAAGGTCACATACCTAGTAAGTTACCAGTAAGGCTAACTCCAGAGTCTGTGCTTTTAATAATCATACTGTAAGCTGCCTCTCATGAAATTATGAGATACTTTTGAAATTATGAGAATATTTTACTGTTTAGGGAAAAAAATGTAAATTACATATGATCCAGTTATCACAACTCTTTAAATAACACTCTCTCCAGTTTTGTCCACCATTGGTTTGTATCATTATAATCGTAGCCTACATATAATTTGTATGCTCGTTTTTTAAATTTAGTATTATATTAAAAATGTTATCGGTGTTTCTTCATAATCTTCATAACTATACTTTAAAATGAAATGCATGGTTTACCATCTGGTAACTGTACCGAGTTTACTAACCATTCCTCTGTAGGCGTACTCTTCTGTGTACTGTTCTTTGTTGTCAGTTGTATTAATCAGGTTACTTTGGTTGCAAGTAATAGTGACCCAACTCCGAACAGTTTAAACAAAACTGGGATATTTTTGTTCCTGTAGCAGGAATGAGTAGAGGTAGATTAGGCTCCATTGGCTCCAGTTGCTCAGAGGATGTGGTCAGGGCTGTTTTCTCTGTGTCTTGAGCTCTGCTTCCTCTGTATACTAGCTCATTTTACATCTTGGCTGTCTCCTTGGGGTTGGGGAAATGGCTGCCCACACATTTTGCCAGGTTAGCAATTCCAGCCCCCAAAGTATCTTCTCTCCCAACATTTATATAGACACAACCTGCCTGAGGCATGGGCCTACCCTGTTACCAGAGGCATGGGACTGTGGTTTGAAGGATGTGCCCACTTGTGCAGCACTGTGATTGACAGCTCTCCAGGACCAGGAGTGGAAGAGGGGTTCTCCAGAGGAAAAGGGCGATGCACCAGAAGAAGGGGGGGTGGGTGGGAAATGTGCACAGCAACCACAGATGATAGCTACCACAGTCTATGTTATAGACAGTACTGCACAACAGTTTAAGAACTGTTCATTGGGTACAGGCGTTGGGGGTTAAACACACAGAAGACCTTTAAGTAATTCTAGACTTTGTCCAGGCGTCATTCCCTGGTATAAGAGTTTTTAAAGCAGCAAATCTTCAACTCCTTTTTCACCTAATACACCATGAAAGCATATACACTGTGTCCCAAGTGTTGTGCTTTGAAATGTTTATATGTCACTTTTATATTTTATAGTTGTGCTTTTGTAAGTTAAAAGATATAATCACCATGCCCATCTATTTGAATGTGACAGCCCTCCATTTTATGAAATAATTATGTTGAATCAAAATTTTTGCTCAATGTGTGCTATATCGGGTTACATATCAAAGCCAGCTGAAGGAATGATTAAAAGGTTCAGATCAAAAGCAGCTGGCTTAACTTCATGGAGGTTTTCATCTTTTAATTTAAAATGTGTCTATGTCTAACTGATTATCTCTCACATTTTCTAAAGAAATACTGACGTCCTGTAAAGTCTGTGGTGACCTCACTTCTGGCTGTGTGGGCAGGTTTCACTGCAGGCCTCTGAAGCATTGATATTCCTGTAACCTTTGAGGCAAGATGTGTGTATAGTGTATTAATGAGCTGGTTGAAATGATGTACAGTAATTTTATCCTTGGGTAAAAACAGATGTGAAAGATTCTGTTTTAATATTTAATCAGGCTCAAAGCCTCTGTTGGCTTGTTTAAGTTGACCTGACAGCATTATACCTGGAAACACTTTGAATTAAACTCCGAGTGCTTGACCTTGTTCAAACAGTTGTAATTTAATAAGGCTGCTGTCTTGGTGAAGATAGCGTGGCTAACAGGCAAATCCTTTTCTGGCTGGTATTGCTCTGTTTGTGAGTGTTGGGGGTGGTTGGGGGCGGGCGATTCGGAGATTCCCACCAGCTTTCAGGAGGAACTGGAATGTGAAGAAATAAAAATATCTAAATTGAGAATTTGTCTTGTAGAAGACTTTTAAAAACTTGTCTTTTGTTTTAATTTCTAGCCTTATGAAAGTAGTGTGATTTTTTTTTTTTTTTTAATGTCATTTTAGTTAGGCTCATTTTGGTTGAAAGCAGTTGATGACAATTTGTTAAAAGGGGGCTGGAAAATTCTCAGGAATCAAAGAAACCCTGAAAGAACTGTATGCTTCTTTCCTTCCACCTACACCCCTCCATCCATCCATCCATCCATCCACCCACCCATCCCTCCCTCCCTCCCTCCCTCCCTCCCTCCCTCCCTCCCTCCGTTCCTCCCTCCTTCCTTCCTTCCCTCCCTTTCCCACACTCCTGACACCTCGTCCTACCTCTCCCTGTCTTTGCCTTCCTCTGCACATTGCCTGCTCTGTTCTTTGCTCTCTTCTGTTGACTTCTTCACCCTCTGTTTCATCTGTTTTCCTCCACCTTGTAGCTTCTGTTTACTCATCATTTCTGTTCTCTCATGCCATCTGTTTGCTGTGGCCCTTACTAGTATCAACTCTCTTGGGTCCTTTTGGCTCTAGCTCTGCTATTAACAAGTTTGTTTCTGCCTTCAGATTCCGCATAGTGGGGTCTGATTGGCTCTGTTGAGCTTTTTGTGCCATGTCAAAATTGTCTCTTGTGCTTTCTATAACAGGGGACTATGGGCAGGGCAGTTTTTGACTTGAAAGAAAAGGTGGTTGGGTTAAATGTCTTACCTAATGTAAATGCTTATGTATATTTTTTCTGGTTATAAAAGTGCTGCATGTCTGTAGGAAAAATGAGAAAATAACAAAATTAATATAAAAACAAATTTCCTGTAATCCCACTACTCAAATAGCTCACCACTTAGATATATTTCTTCTAATAGTTTTTTATTTGCATATAAAAATTGTATATACATTGAACACCTAAAAAATTAGAATCATAGTGGTAATAC
This sequence comes from Dugong dugon, assembly GCA_030035585.1. Classification (NCBI taxonomy): domain Eukaryota; kingdom Metazoa; phylum Chordata; class Mammalia; order Sirenia; family Dugongidae; genus Dugong; species Dugong dugon. Next base: position 14,946,376 of record CM057475.1, on the reverse strand, counting down.
TTTAAAGATCTTCATATCTACTTGTCACCAGTGGCATTTGTAGGAATACTCTGGCTGTGAGACATCTATTGAAAGCTGTGTAATTTGGTGTGTCTATTTTATTAATTCTTGGCCTTTGGACTAATATTAAGTGTGGTGTCCTTAATCCTTTTATATTATTTTCTCTTTGATTTGCGTTATTTATCAACTCCTTTGAGAAGGGTTAACTTGTATCCATTTCCCTCTTTCACAGTGCTTAACATAGTGCCTCATACTAAGTAGTTGTTCAGTACGTATTTGATAGGTCTATGCTTTTTGTTTAATTTTTATGGAACAGTTGCTGTGAGTGCTCAGAATACATTGATAAGGTTCCAGCTCAGAAGAAATAAAAAGCAACAATTTGTAGAGCTAAGGATATGGGAAACCCACCCCTACTGTTGTCGAATCGATTGACTCATTGCGACCGCATAGGGTTTCCAAGGCTGTGAATCTCAATGGAAGCAGACTGCCACATCTTTCTCCCATGGAGTCACTGGTGGTTTCAAACTGTCAAGTTTTGGTTAGCAGTCGATTGCTTTAACCACTGCGCCACGAGGGCTCCTTAAGGATATGGGAAAGCAATAGGGAAATGTATCCTAATTACTTTGAACCTAATGGGAATTTTGACAGTGCGTGTGGTGTATGAGGACGTGTTTCCTGTAGGAAGCCAGCTGGCTCTTCTCTTCCAGGAGCCCTCCCAGGGTGGTATTCACTGCCTTGTTGGATTTGCCATGGTCCAGTGTGGTAGGAAGAATTCTAAGAATGACCCCCAATGATCCTCACCCTTTGTATCATCCCTACTCTTTTGAGTGTGGTAGGAACCTGTGAATGTGATGAGATACCACTCCTGAGATTATATTATGCTGGTGGCGCAGTGGTTAAGAGCTTGGCTGCCAACCAAAAGGTCGGTAGTTCAAATCTACCAGGCACTCCTTGGAAAAACCCTATGGCACAGTTCTACTGTGTCTTATAGGGTCTCTATGAGTCAAAATCGACTTGATGGCCAACGGATTTGGTTTTTTTGGTTTATATGGCAAAAGGGAAACTATCCAGGTGGGCCTAATCCACCACCTTTTAACAACAGAGTTCTTTGGCTGGTGTGAAGAAAGAGAGATTCAAAGCATGAGAAGAATTCAGTGTGCTGTTGCTGACTTTGACAGATGGAGAGAATCATGTACCAAGAAGTCAGGTAGCCTCTAGAAACAGTGCAGCCTCTGGCTGGCAGCCAGTAGGAAACCAGGACCTCAGTCCTACAACCACAAGCAACTGAATTCTGCCAACAACCTGAATGAGCTTGGAAGTGGATTCTTCTCCAGAGCCTCCAGATAAGAGCTCAGTCTGGCCAACTCCTTGACTTCGGTTTGTGAGGCCCTAAGCAGAGAACCCAGTTGAGCCTGCCTAAATTTTTGACCTACAGATCCATGAGCTAATAAATGGGTATTGTTTTAAGATGCTAAGTTTGTGGCAGTTTGTTGTATAGCAGTAGAAAACTAACACAATCCAGGGCCTGGCTGATTCTTATTCTTGTCAGATTTTAACCAGATTTTCTCTGGATATCAAAGGTTGAACTTTCTGTCAAGGGCTGACTCACGTTAACCTAGCACAAAAGCCTGATACGTGAAGGCAGGTGGCCTGAGAAGTAATTGTCCCAGGGACTGAGGTTCTCTGTTTGAATAGTCAGTGCATTCTCTCCCTGAAGGCAGGCCTGTGCAGGAAGCCAAACTTGCATTAGTGAACATGGCATCCACAGCTTTTAATGGCATCGGACACCTGTCTAATAACAGGGATGGCCTTTCCTATGCCCTGGACAGTTTGTCTAGATGGCTGTTCCAGCTTAGCTGAAGACTTGCTATATTCATTGTTTATTGCTGCATAACACCTTAGTGGCTTAAAATAACACAAATTTATTATCTCACAGTTTCCGTGAGTCAGCAGTCCAGGCATGGGTTAGCTGGGTCTTCTGCTCAGGGTCTCACCAGGCTGAAATCAAGGTGATCTCACTAAAGGTTGGAGTGATCTTCTAAGCTTTCTGGTTGTTGGCAGAATTTAGTTCCTTGTGGTTGTAGAACCGAGGGCCTCCACTCCAAGAGGCTGCCCTGCCACACGGCCCTGTCTACATCATGGCGTTTTGCTTTTTCAGGACCAACTGGAGAATCTCTCTCATACTTCCAATCTTTCCAATCTCTGACCCCTTCAAAAGCCCCCCACTTGATTAAATCATGCCCACTCAGGATGGTCTCCCTTTTGATTGACTCAACATCAAAGATTTGGGATCCTAACCACATCTGAAAAATCCCTTTACCTTTGTCGTAGAACATAACCTAATCATGGGAGTGAAATCATATTCACAGTCCTGCCCTCACTCAAGGGGGAGGGAATTTATATAGGATGTGTACATGAGGGACTGGAATCTTGAGGACCATCTTAGAATTCTGCCTACCACACTCACCTTAGTCTCTGCATCCATTGCTGACTAACCACCTTTCTGTCTGACACCTTCTTTCTTTAGCTGTGTTAATACATCCAATCTTTGAAAGTCCAGGCTTGGAAGCCATTTCACATCTCTAAAGTGATTACATAGTTCTGCTCACATTCAGAGTGTGTTAGTTTTAAAGTTTAAATTTGTGAAGACAATTTTATTTCTCTTATCTTTCTCCCTTTAGTATTTGGGGGTGGTGATGAGGGGGGAATGTCACTGTAGTTTCCAAGATCCTGACAGTAGTGTCCTCTGTGGTTTTATGGTCTAAGGATTTTAGATTTTTGTAGAATTTCTATCCTCACTGGAATTTTGAGGATTATAACTTAACCATTCTACTTAATAGGTGGAGAAACTGAGGAGAGGAAATGAGTTGTTTGTACAGGTAAATTATTAACCAGTGGAGGAATGTATTTTCCTTATTACTTATTATTTATATCCTGCATATTCTCAATACAGTGCTTCCAGTAAAAGGTATGGATAGTCTAAAATTAAAGCAATTTGAGAAAAAAGTTTCTTTTATGGGAATTTTGACACTATATAAACATAGGTGTCCTGACTCGTTAAAATGAACGCAAGGAGTCTACAGTGTTTTCATGAGACAGATTTTTATGGTTGCCTGTCCTTGGTGAGAGATCATTGCCTCAGGCTGCAGTGACCAAGGATGTGGCAGAATTAACCTGCTCCACTCTCTAGGGAAAATGTCAAGAAATGGGCAATGAATTGATAAGTGAGAAGTGTTGTCCTTGCTATAGCCAGTTGTTGAGTGACTGATGGAGAAGGTAGGAGATAGGCTAAGGTAAGAGGAATTCAAACGCAGCTGTTGACTCTCTCAGCTGAGTTGAACTGGAGGTTTTTGCTGTCTTTTGTTCATTTTCCTTGGATGGTAGTAGCTTCTGGGTTAAACATGCAGACTTGGAAAAAACCTCATTCGCCTATTTAACTCAGGCTCCTCGATTCTCTGTTTTCCCATCTGTAAAATGAGGGTTAAAAGAGAATCCCTGAAAAGCAGTTCATACAGTGCTGAGCATTAGTGGTGGTCCAAGGGGAGGAGGGCTGTGGTGGGAGCCATCAGCCCCAGCAGGGAGGAGTTAGAATTGTCATTGTAGCAGGGTGGTAATAAAAAGCAGACTGACTTTTAGTCAGTTTATTGTTGTTTTTAGAATCTCTACAGACAGTGTATCTCTTTATTGCCTGTACCCTAGGTACACTCCTCCCAGCTACCCCTTAGAATGCCACTGCCATGCACATAAGTGCTCAGAGATATGTGCTGTTACTACTCTTCTCATATTTGAGCTGAGATATATACTTTCATTCCAGAGGAAATGCTAAGTGAACATGGTTAATAACATTTGTGATTGAGGATTATATAGAAAAATTGGCTTAATAAAAGAACGGGACATTTTTAGTATGGTTTGTAAACAATCAAGAGTGAAATGTTGTAAAATCTGACTTGAAAGATAGAGAAAATGAAGCAACAACTGACTGATCTAAGAACATAGGGTTTTTGTTTTATGTGGATCCTAACCATTGTGATATTTCAAACAAGTACATGAATACATGAAATTACCCTTTCACTTACTTTATTCAGTCTTCCATTTCACCTATAAACTATACTTAAAAGACCAAAGTGAACAATGTCTTAGTGTTAACTTGAGCTTGGCAGTCAAGATGCTTCACAATCTTGGCCTCAGCCTACTTTTCCTGACTCTCTGTTCCAGCCAAATTATTATCTCCTGCTCCTGCTGGGCCTGTTCCTGAGTGTCAGTCAGCCTCTGGAATGCCTCCACTCTGTCTGCCCCAAACCTACCTATCCTAAACCTACTTGGTTATAGTTTGAATCACTTTAGCCCAGTGAAGCTTTCTTTTCCAGAATCCCTTCCCCCCACTCAGCAGTGCTAAATCCTGACTTTAAATTTATGGCACTTGTTTACGTGGCTCATTCCATTGTTCCAGCCTGCAGATACTGGTTGAGATTCCACTGTGATCAAGGCACAATGATCTCTAGGTTCTGCAGGGGGTGGGCTGTGAATGGTAGAAATGTTCGTTTTCTTGCTTTCCTGAATTTCTCTTGTCCCATTCTCTTTTCAGGATACATTCCTTTCATATCTCCCTGCCTTCTTTACTGTTACTACAGACAGAACCAAACTAAACCCACCAGAATTTGCTTAGACTAAGTGGGCAAGAACTTTCAGAACACTTTAGAAGGATCTTAGAGATCCCCCAGTACAGAAAACTCTTGAGAGGGAGTTTATCCCATTCCAGGACTGGGTGGAGACCTCCTCCTCACAGCCAGTTCCCTATTTGACTGTTCTGTTTGTCAGAGGAGCATCCTTCTTTTTGAGCTTTAAAACTTCCATTCATTCTGGCCCTCTGCAGTGTAGTCACACCAAATAAGCCAAAGGCATTTACCTCGTGAAGGCTTTTCTAAAAGAAAACACTGCAGTAGTTATTCTTTGAACTTTATCAAATTGCTGGTATTTGACTGTTTTGACCTGTAAAAATGACAGTTTCATATGGATCAACCTAATGTATATAAACTGATTTTCTGTTTTTCCAGTTTAAATATTCTAGTTTAAATAGCCTCCTCTCAGTTAAGTCTTCAGTGTAAATTCTTTGTTCCTTTTTTCCTTTGTGTATTTTTTTATTGCTTTATGTTGATCTTTACTCCGGTAGGCCCCAGGGACTTGGCCCACTGCAGCGCAGATGCTGCTTTGGCTCCTCTTCCCCCAAGTCAACTGTGAATCATTCCCCAGCTTCTCTCCTTTCTGGACTCTGAACCAAGGTTTCTTAATGACAACTTCCGCAAGTAGATACACGTGAAGAAGTTGTGGGAGGGGAACATAAGTAATGGAGACATGAGAAATCTGAAAAGTAACAGTAAGAGATGGTCATCTTGGCCTTATATAATATATATAAGACCAGGCCAGTTCCTAAAATCAGTTTTTTAGCGTTTACCCCCTTGGTTATGTAAAGAATTTATCCCTGTCTAGCTCTTTTTGGGCTGGATATCAGGCTGAATTACTTACAGTGGGACTGGATAATCTTTCTACTTGATGCTTAAGCTCCCAGCTCAGCTGCTCTGCCTTGTGGCTGTGTGCTCCTTTCCCTTAGCTTTCTTGCCGTCTGCATGGACACTGGCCGTCTGGGTGACGAGGGGATTCTGTGACCAGATTGTGTGGGCCTTTTTACCTAAGTTAGGACAAGCTTGGGTCAAATTTCTTTCCCCTAAGTTCTTTGTGCATATTTTATAATGCCGAGTGTTTTTTACCTGTTCTTTTTTTCATAAGAAGTTTTGTGGAGCATCTGTAATGTTTCTAGGATAAGGAGAATGCCCAGCTTCCAAGCCCCACCCCAAACCACTTAGATCCCAAACTACTTTAAGGGAGTAGGTGAGTACACTTCTGTGATTAACTACCTCCTTTCCCCTAAAATTCTCACTACTTTACCTGTTACTTTATTGAGTCGTTTACCATGGTGAGTAGAATGGGTCAAAGGACAGACTCCTGTTGTCGTTGCTCTGTTAATCAGCCTACTTTAGTTATGCTGTAGTTTTTCATTCAATCAATGAATTTACCTTTCTTTAAAGTAATTTTTCTATCTTCTCCATAATTATAGCATGAAAAGAATTTACCTGCTGTTTTAGGATCTCAATACTCCTTTGTGGCATTTTCTGTGTCTAATGGTCAGTGCACCTTGTTGGAGGAGAAGTGAGCTTAGTTTTTGAGGTTGAGTACTTAGTTTTGGCTTCTAGAGATTACTTCACTTCTAGGTACCTAAAAATAGTCTGTTTAATTTTTTCTGTAAGTTTTGCAGAAAGTAATTACAGTATTTTCTTGTCTGTAATTTTCTGGATCTATCTTCCTTTACTTTTTTTTTAATGTACTTTTTTATTTGCCCATATTCAGTCTTCTGGCACCTCTCCCACTCTCCCTGACTTTCCAAACATGATGGTCTGTATGTAGATCTGCAGCCTCAAGGGTAAGTCCTCTCGGGATGGAGAGAAAACTTGTCTAGGCCTGGAAACTTGAACTTGTCTAAAACAGATATCACTACTCATCTTTTATGGAAGAAGACATAGGGTAAATGCATATATATATACACAGAAGCTACATACTCTTTTACCATTCCATTCCTAATCTTAGCCTTGAGGCATTTATCTTGTCTGGTCTACCCTTGCTGTTTTCAAGATCCTTTTCTGTGACTATTGATAGAGAAGAATATTTTATGTATTTTTCTTCTTTCTTCTATTTAAAAATCTGTTTTGAAATTGGGTGCTTTATTTTGTAAAACATCTTTCATCCACAATCCTCAAAGTAACTTTAACATCCTTCCTTCAGTGTAACGATCTGTCTTTGATTTCTTTGGGTAGCCTAGCAAAGTATGATATATGAGTGAGGATATTTGATAAACAATGTTTGCATTCTTCTAGACTTCATGCTCTTAAATGACCACATATTTGTGTGTTTCTCCGTGTGTGTGTGCACATGCGTGCTTGTGCATGAACACACGTATGCCCAAGAACATATATATATATATATTTGACTTTAACAAACAAAAGTTTATTCTCTTACAGTCTTCTAGGAGGCTAGAAGTCTGAATTCAGGGCACCAGCTCCCAGAAAAATCTTTCTTTCTTTGTCGTTTCTGGGGGAAGGTTCTTGTCATCAGTCTTCCCCTGGTCTAGGAGCTTCTCAGCTCAGGGACCCTGGGTCCAAAGTACATGCTCTGCTCCCAGTGCTTTCCTGGTGTTATGAGGTCCCTATCTGTCTGCTCCTTTATCTCTTGTAGGATAAAAGGTGATGCAGGCCACACCCCAGGAAAACTTATAGGGCTGTGACCTGAGTTAAAGGTATTGCATCCCACCCTGATTCTCTTTAACATAACCTAATCTTGCCTCATTAACTACAGGCAGCGATTAGGATTTACAGTACATAGGAAGATTGCATCAGATCGCAAAATGGAGGACAACCACACAATACTGGGAATCAAGGCCTAGCCAAGTTCACACATATTTTTGGCAGGACACTATTGAATCCATGACAGGGAGTCAGCGAAGTTTTTCTTAAAGGTTCGGATAGTAGTTTTTTTTACGTTTTTATCATGAAATTTTTCAAACATATATGAAAGTTGAGACTAGTATAAAGAGCACTTATGCCGATGATCTGGCTTTATCAGTTATCAACGTTTATCAATTCTGTTTAATTTTTCTCTTCTTCTCACCACCCCCATCTCGGGAAAATTTTTTTTTTAGTCTCCCATATAAAATTTCATACATACATTCTTATGTCACCCTAATTGCTTACCCCATTCTGCGACAGCACACTCCTCCTTTCCACCCCTGATTCCCCATGTCCATTCAACCAGCTTCTAACCCTCTCTGCCTTTCCATCTCGCCTCTGGACAGAAGCCACCCCTTTGGTCTCTTGTATGTACTTGAGCTAAGAGGCATACTCCTCACGAGTATCACTTTATGTCCCACAGTCCAGTCCAATCCCTGTCTGAAGAGTTGGCCTCGGAAATTGTTTTAGTTCTGGGCTGATAGAGAACCCAGGGGCCATGCTTTCTGGGGTACCTCCAGTCTCAGCCAGACCATTAAGTCTGGTCTTCTTACTAGAATTTGAGCCAAGAACATATTTTTTAAAAATTGATTGAACATAGTTTTTTTTTACTATCTTTACTCACTTAGACCTTAGCTTACTTGCTGTTTTTGCAGTTTTATGCCATTTTTATAGAAACTATGTCATTGGTTCCTTCTGATACCTCTCTCTTCTCATCATCATTTTAAAAAATTATTTTGTAATTTTTGAGACTCTTACATTCATTTCAGTCTGCCTTTTCTCAATCTTTTGGTACATGTTTCACATTAACTGTGTATTATGTTCATAATATGGAAAAAACACACTAAGTGTGATTACATTTTTTATAGCAGATTCTGTACTTTTCCAAAATTATACCTTATGCCCTTTTATATTAGAAAGGACCTCTAGACTGGTTTCCCTGTAAGCATTTCTTCAGTAGCTATCAAGCTATCAAGCAAATAAATTCTAGGTTGTTCAAACCCATTGCTGTCTAGTGGATTCTGACTCATAGTGACCCTATAGGACAGAGTAGAACTGCCCCATAGGATTTCCAGGGAGTGACTGCTGGCCTTTTGGTTACCTGCCGAGCTCTTAACCACTGCGCCATCAGGGCTGTTAGGAAGTGTTAACTGACTGTTGCATAAATGTGATAGTTGAATGTTGAGGGTTCAGGGTTGGAGGAGAAATTCCAACTTCCCAGTAGATTTTCTAATAAATAGTTGTTCAGATATATAACTTCCTGTCTTATACATCTGTTTGTACAGAGATTCAGCCATGTATCAGCCTATGTTGTAGAAAAACCAAATGACATTGAGTCAGTTCCAACTCCTGTGTTAGAGTAAAACTGTGTTCCGTAGGGTTTTTCAATCACCGATTTTTCAGAAGTAGATCGCCAGGCCTTTCTTCTGAGGTACTTCTAGGTGGTCTCGAGCCTCTCCCTTTTCAGTTAGCAGCAGAGCATGTTAACCATTTGTACTACCCAAGGATTCCCATATTGTGGAAGTTATTTACTATGTGAGCATTTTGCTTTCTCCTAATTCTTCCTTTTTCTTCAACATCACTTCTAACAGCTGTCAATGCAGTTTATATGGGCAGCCACATCTAGTTTTCAGGCCACTGAAATTCCAAGTACAAAGAATAATGTGATATATTGCCCCATATTTTGTACACATGTTGAAACACTTTCCTTCATTTCTTTTTCCATGGTATTGCCTCATTACCATCAGGTTCAGTTAATGACTGTCATAGTTTGAATTATGTCCCCCCAAAAATGTGTGATTCCCAGTATTGTGTGGTTGGCCTCCATTTTGTGATTGTAATTTTATGTTAAAGAGGATTAGGGTGGGATTGTAACACCACCCTTACCCAGGTCACATCCCTGATCCAGTGTAAAGGGAGTTTCCCTGGGGTGTGGCCTGCACCACCTTTTATCTCTCAAGAGATGAAAGGAAAGGGAAGCAAACAGAGAGCCGGGGACCTCATACCATCAAGAAAGCAGTAGCGGGAACAGAGTGCGTCCCTTGGACTGGGGTTCCTGCGCAAAGAAGCTCCTAGTCCAGGAGAACACCGAAGAGAAGAAGGCCGACAGAGAGAAAAAGCCTTCCCTTGGAGCTGACACTCTGAATTTGGACTTTTAGCCTACTTGGACTGTGAGGAAATAAACTTCTCTTCGTTAAAACCATCCACTTGTGGTACATCTGTTAGAGCAGCACTGGATGACTAAGACAATGACCCATGTGGATTTAGTGCTATACCTGATGTCTGAGTCTCTGTGATGGAGCAGAGCGATCCTGTCACTATGCTGGCATGGCAGGCTCTTTCTAATGTGGTTCCCCAGCATCGGGCCTGGGAGAGCCAGCAGCTGGAGTAGCCGTCTGCTTTTGACAGCAGAGTGTCCTTGTTGCTATTGATTGGGTTGTTCAGTCAAGTGTGAAAGATGAATCTAACTGTAAATGGTAGTTATATGATAATCCTGGAGATAAATAAGTGTCAAGTGAAGTATTTCTTGAATCTGGCATATGAAAAGGGAGAAGGGGATGTGTGTAGCTGGAGGGAAGGGTTGGTATAACAAGCTATTTAGTGTAGTTATTTTGTATGTTTAGCAGCTCTGCAGATAACCTTTTGTTAGGGATCTAAAGTTAAACATCCCCCTGGTAAACTTGGAAATAGATTTTTAAATACTCTCATGTTAACTGTTTCTAGGATTGAATTAGACTTGGATTTTAGTAAAGAAGCCTGTTGCCTGACTTCAGTCAAGCAACAATGTGTATTTTAGAAATTTGCCCTTTTGTGAGTGCGCACACGGGAAAGAAGCCTGTATCTCCAAGGCCCTCTACAGATGTGCTGTCTGGAGGCTCAAAGGGACCTGCAGGGGACATCCCCAGCTCTCCCAACAGACAACTGCGCCCCTTGCCTGCCTCTCCTGCTTATCCAGCTCTCAGGCGAGCACTGCAGACCTGTCCTGAAGCCTAGCATGAGCCTTCAGTGTTATTTATTTAGCACGTCTGTGGCATTTTGTTTGCAGTATACCACTGTGGTTTATTACTGTTTTAAGTTATAATTAGTGAATCCAGAAATTAAAAATCCTGTGACAGAAAACAGATACTCTTCTCAAAAAAAGTGGGAACATTCAATCTCATTTATTATTTAAATAAATTCTTTTTAAATTGAAGAATTGTTATGTGGGTAGCTTTCAATATAATTTTTTCAACATTAGATGCTTATTACTAATTTAGATTTGGTTAATTCAGTATTTATTACATGTAAGTCTTATTTACTGCAAAGGTTAAGGCAATTTGTTTCTTCTGGAAAATTTTAGGAGCTTATAAGTAAGGGACTTCAGCCAAACTCGGCAACTTTTTGAAGCAACTGGCTCAAGAAATTAAGAATTTCTCTAGTAATGAGCCATCTTTTTTTTTTTTTGAAGCCAAAAATTTAAAAGACCTGCGTAGTTAAGATGTGATTTCAATATACACTTAGTACAAGTTGATATTTTTTTCTATTGACACATTCTGCTCTGTATTCAAAGTCTAGTTTATTAAGTTTCCTTAAGACCAAAGAAAAAATCTTTAAGAATACAGATTTTTATTAAAACATGTTCTTACTTTGGCAGAACAACATGGTTATTCACAGTGCCAGTCGTAATGATAAACTATTACTGTATGTAGCTTCAGAGAATCAGTTATTTAAAGTAAATTTCTACGTGTTTTTGAGGATCATCCTGCAGACTGATAAATGCAAATTCTAGCCCTTCCCACTGTAAATTCTAGCATTCTCATTTTACCTCACTTTCTGAATATTCTGTATTCCATGGGATTTCCACATCTTCCTTCATGTAAGGTGCTCCATCTGCCAGGAACTCCATTCTTTGCCTTTGGCTAACTCCCACCAACCCTTTGGATCTCAGTATAAATGTAGTGGAAATCTGGGAGACCTTCTCTAACTAGGTTCTGAGTTTCTATTGCTTCCTGTTTTTCACTGATGTAACACTATCACATTTTATTAATGTTGTCTCTTGTAAACACCAGTAAGGCAAGATTGTATCTTTCTGTATCCCCAAAAGTCCCGCAGTTTCTTGCACATATTAAACTGCAATGAATAGCTGTAGAATGAAGGAGTTTTCCTTACTTCAGTATTAGTCTTTCAGGTAAAGAATAATCTAGTTAACTTTGTCTTAAATTGAAATAGTTTCAAAAGGTTATGTATTCCAGTAGATCAATTCAAATGCACAGCTCCAATATTGCTGCCCATTGACACTGTTATCAATGTTCTGAAGATGATTTAAAATTCACTTATATTGCTTATGATAGTGCTATTTTAAATCTATAATTTTTATACCCATGTTGCCACTGTAGTGACCCTCTGAGACATCATAATGCCTTAATGATAACGTGCTCGTAGATCACTTTTGCACTTTCTGCAGTTGGAAATGTTTTATTGAGTGGTGCTTTATTTGATAATTCACATTTTTCTGTAAGTTAAACAGACTTCTCACGTTCGTTTTTTTGCAGTCTCAGCAGTTTTTTTAGGGACTTTTATTTTGTTTATTCTATAGCATAGCACAGTGCTTTATACAGAGCTTAGTTTCATGTGCAGTGATGTGTCGGAATGAACTATCTGCCCAGTAGTGTTGAATTTTGTGTGTTATGATTTACATATTCTTCTGTATATCAGAGTTCCATATTATCCAAAGAGTACTTTTGGTGGTGGATGAGAGTCATGTATCTTATTGACTGCGTCGGACATAGACATATTTGCAAGTGTACTGAATTTGCTTTGCAGGTCTCACATAATCTATTTGCTTGGCTTTGTTTTTAATTATACATGATCTGTGCATACATGAATTCATTCTTGGTAAAACTTTAGATAGTATAGTTAGGGCCATGATTCCTTTGGACTGTCCCGTTATTTATTTACATTACGTGTCTGAGCACTTTGTAAAAACACTGAACATTTCTTTGTGATGTTTCTACATTTTAACATTGATTATTTGATGAAATAAAGCCAACAAAGTACTTTTGTAAAACTTTATTTTTAAATAATTTTAGACTTATAAAAGAATTGCAGAAATAGTATTGAGTTAACATATACCCATTACTCAGCTTCCCCTAATGTTAACCACTTACTTAACCATAGTATAATTATTAAAACCTGGGATTAATTGGTATGATACTATTAACTAAACTACGGCCCTTATTTGAATTTCATCAGCTTTTCACCTAATATATTTTTTCTGTCCCTGAATCCAGTCCAGAATCCCACATTGCCTTTAGTTGTTCTTTCTCATTAGTCTTCTCTGATCTGTGATAGTTTTTTATTCTTTCTTTGTTTTTCATGACCTTAGCAAACAGTTTTGGGCACTTACTATGTGCTAGGCACTAAGATAAGGAACCCTGTTATCATAGTGCTTAAGTACTCGGCTGCTGACTGAAAAGTTGAGGGTTCAAAACCACCAGCCACTCTGCGGGAGAAAGATGTGGCAGTCTGCTTCCCTAAAGATTACAGCCTGGAAAACCCCATGGGGACGGTTCTACTCTGTCCTATAGGTCACTATCAGTTGGAATCGACTTGATGGCAGTGGGTGTAGTTTGGTTTAGGCACTAAGATTGGTGCTTGGAGGTAGGGAGATAAAAGGATGGATAAGACATGGCCCTTACCTTCTAGCTCTAATGAGGTAGGCCAACATGTAGACAAGTATTGTCAACGCAATGTAGTACCTTCTTTTAAAGACCTTTGTACTGTCTGAATGGAGAAGACAGTGGTTCTGACTCAACTGGGTGACAGTGTTGAGGTGGGCTTTTCAGAAGAAATAACATTTGATCTGGGCCTTAATGAGTAAGGAAACTTTTCCTTTTGTAGAAGTGAGATGGAAGAGGATATTATTGACAGGGGCAGCGATATTTGGCATAGAAGCATGAACGACTGTGGCATGTTTGCAGGCTGACAAACCTCTTAATAGGAATCGACCATAGAGTGTGTGGAGAGCATAGTGAGAGATGGAACTAGAAAGGTAGTTAAGAACCACTGGTTTTTTTTTTTTTTTTAATTGCTTCTTAATAAGTAAATCCTCCTACTTATAGGAGCATTTAATTTGTAATCAGTATTTCTAATTTTAGAATGTACAATATTGAGATTTTATTGTCTTTTTTGGAGAAACAAAGGGAACAAATAATTGTGTTCAGTTGTTATAATAGCATCAAGTGTCTTTTAAATTCTGTTAATAATAACAATAAGGATGTGAATTCATTGTATAATATCCGTTGAGCACCTATTATGTGCCAGGCACTGTTTTTAGATGAGGGAGATGCAGCAACAACGAAAACAGGGAAGAAATTCTGCTCTTGTTTTGATATTTTCTAGTGGTGGTAGTTGTAATATATTTGTGCTAATGTGACAGTCCAGTTCAGCAGGTATTTGTAGATGCCTACTATGTGCAATGCATTGCATCTGGGTGTTAAGAGGATACAAAATAATGAATAAATATATGATTAGGTCTTTAAGGAGGAAAAGAGTTTAAGGAGAAAAGACAATCCAAGTAGAGAGAAAAGGATGAGCAAAAGTCAGGAGGTTTGACAATAAATGGTATGTGCAAGAATTAGTGAGAATTTTATGAGCTAGGCTGTGAGGACTGTGAGAACTGAGATTTGAAAGTAGGTAAGAATATAAAATTCAAAAAAAGTTTGGACTTTATTCTTTTGACATAGGGGAGCAACAAAGCCCTTCCATTATTTAAAAATTATATCTTTACTCATAATAATGGTTAGAAATTGACTGAGTGCTTACCATGTTCCAGGGACTGTTCAAAACATATTTTATATTTGTAAACTCTGCTAATCCTTTCAAAAAGCCTACGAGGTAGATACTACTATTATTGCTTCTTTACAAATGAGAAAACTAAGACACAGACAGGCCACAGTCTCAAAACTAATAAGCAGAGTTATGAATCTCATCAGTCTGGCTTCAGGACCCATGCTCTTAATTACTGTGTTATAGTGCCTGTCTCATCACAGTGTGAGGGTAGACTACAGAGAGAATGCAGACAAAGAGACCACTGAGAGGCATGAACAGTATTCCAGTTGGAGAACAAGTGACCTCAGCCAGGAAATGACAGTTGGAATAAAAAGAGTGAATTTAAGAGAATTTTGGAGCAGAATTTGATAGGAATCTGACTTACTGGACTTGAAAGATGGAAGAAGAAGGAGGAGATAAAGATGATCCTACCTGGGATGATGCTGTTACCACCAACTGAAAAAGGAAAGCCAGTTGTACTTTCCAGTGAAGAAAAGAGACAAGAGATGTAACATTAACTTGTCTAAAGGTGTCATGCATGTGAGTGCCAAAGCTGGAGGTAAAGGTCAAGATAGGTGGAGACATAGAAGACTGAGATTAGAGCATATTTTACAAGTACAAAATTTTTATCTACTTCCTTTGACCAGGGCTTAGAAGGGTCTGGCTCCCTTAGGCGCTAGAATTCCTTCTTATCTTTCCCTTTAGTGAATTCAGTGAGGTCAGGGATCTGCTTTGGATTGCTTATTGGGGAGTGCCTAGACCACCGCCTGACCCATGCAGTTAGGAAACATTTGAATAAATGGATTATGTGGAACATTTGTAGTCACCTGATAATCTTTGTTTTTTTAACTATAGCATTTATTAAATTTACATTTAATTTAATTACTAATATATTTGGATTTAAATCTCCCATTTTATATGCTTTCTTTTATCTTGCTTGTTCTGTGTTCTGGATAGATTGATAGAGTATTTTTTATCATTCTATTTTTCCCTTCCACTAGTTTTAAAGGTACACACTCTGTTTATGTTGTTTTTACTGGTTTCCTAGAAGTTTCAATGTGTATTCTTTACTTACCAAAATCTAATATTAATTGATACTTGAGTTAAAGTATTCTAAGGATCTTTACTCCTCCCAGATTATCTAAAGATTTGTAGAATGGTTTAACTCTGCTTACCCTGTCCCAACTCATATGCTGTTGATGTCATGTATTTTCATTGCATCTGTCCACCCCAGCGTGCAGAAGTTGGTAAAAGTCTTCAGTTTCCTCATATTTGGCATTAGTAGTTGGTACGTAAATTTGAATAATAGTCATATTAACTGGTCTTCCTTGTAGGTGTGTGGATATTATCCTATTATCCTATCCTATCACTGACAGCATTGTACTTCAGGATAGATCTTGAAATGTTCTTTTTGATGATGGACGCAACGCCATTGCTCTTCAGTACGTCATCCCATTGAAAATGGCCAATACCATTTGGACTGGTACCATTTCAGCTCACTAATGCCTAGGATATTGATCTTTATGTGTTCCATTTCGTTTTTGATGGCTTCCAGTTTTCCTAGATTTCATACTTTGTATACTCCACGTTCCGATGGTTAATGTATGTTTGCAGATGTTTCTTCTCATTTTGAGTCATGCCACATCAGCAAATGAAGGTCCTGAAAGCTTGACTCCCATCCACATCAAGATTGACTCTCCTTTGAGGGGACAGCTCTTCCCCAGTCATATTTTGAGTGCCTTCCAACCTGAGGGGCTTATCTTCTGGCATTATATCAGACAATGTTCCGCTGCCCTTCGTAAGGTTTTCACTGGACAGTTTTTTCAGAAGTAGACTGCTAGGTCCTTCTCCCTAGTCTGTCTTAGTCTGGTAGCTCTGCTGAAATCTGTCCAGCAAGGATGACCCTGCTGGTATTGGAATAGTGGTGGCAAAGCTTTCAGTATCACAGCAACGTGCAGGCCACCACAGTATGACAAAAGTTCCAGCTTTCGCATTCCAATCAATTCCGACTCATAGCGACTCTGTCTATATATAACAGAATGAAATATTGCTTGATCCTGTGCCCTCTTCACAATCCTTTCTGTTTTTGAGCCCATTGTTGCAGCTACTGTGTCAGTTCATCTCGTTGAGGGTCTTCCTCTTTTTCAGTGATCCTCTGCTTTACTGAGCATGATGTTCTTCTGATAACATGTCCAAAGTACGTGAGACAAAGTCTCGCTATCCTCGCTTCTAAGGAGCATTCTGGCTATACTTCTTCCAAGACAGATTTGTTTGTTCTTCTGGCAGTCTATGGTATATTCAGTATTCTTTGCCAACACCGTAACTCAAAGGCATCAATTCTTTTTCAGTTTTCCTTATTCATTGTCCAGCTCTCACATGCGTATGAGGTGATTGAAAATACCATGGTTTGGATCAGGCACACCTTAGTCCTCAAAATGACATCTTTGCTTTTTAACACATTAAAGAGGTCTTTTGCAGCAGATATGCCCAATATAATGCATTGTTTGATTTCTTGACAGCTGCTTCCATGGGGGTTGATTGTGGCTCCAAGTAAAATTAAATCCTTGACAACTTCAGTCTTTTCTCCATTGATCATGGTGTTGCTTATTGGTCCAGTTGAGAGGATTTTTGTTTTCTTTATGTTGACGTGTAATCTATAGTGAAGGCTGTAGTCTTTGATCTTCATAAGTAAGTGCTTCAAGTCCTCTTCGCCTTCAGCAAACAAGGTTGTGTCATCTGCATATTGAAGATTGTTAATGAGTCTTCTTCCAATCCTAACACTGTGTTCTTTTTCATATAGTCCAGCTTCTGGGATTATTTACTTAGCATACAGATTGAATAAGTATGGTGAAAGGATAGAACCCCGGCACAGAAGTAGATTTTAAACCACGCAGTATCCCCTTGTTCTGTTTGAACGACTGTGTCTTATTCCATGTACAGGTTCCATATGCGCACAATTATGTGTTCTGGCATTCCTGTTCCTCCCAATGTTATCCATAGTTTGTTGTGATTCACACAGTCGAATGCCTTTACGTAGTCATTAAAACACAGGCAAACATCCTTCTGGAATTCTCTGCTTTCAGCCAAGATCCATCTGACATCAGCAGTGATATCCCTTCTTCCATGTCCTTTTCTGAATCAGGCTTAAATTTCTGACAATTACATTGATGTACTGCTGCAACAGCTTTTGAATGATCTTCAGCAAAATTTTCTTGCGTGTGATATTGATGATATTGTTTGATAATTTCTGCATTGCACTGAATCATCTTTCTTTAGATGGGCATGTACCTGGATCTCTTCCAGTCGGTTGGTCAGGCAGCTGTCTTCCACATTTCCTGGCATAGACGACTGAGCTCTTCTAGCATTGCATCCATTTGTTGAAACATCTCAGTTGGTATTCCATCAGTTCCTGGAGGCTTGTTTTTCACCAGTGCCTCCACTGAAGCTTGGACTTCTTCCTTCAGTGTCATTGGTTCTTGATCATATGCTACCACAATGAAATGTTGAATGTCGACCAGTTTTTATTTTTGGTACTGTGACTCTGTGTATTCATTTCATCTTCTTTTGATGTTTCCTTCATTGTTCAGTTTTTTTGAGATGGTCTCTAACTTCAGGCAGGATATACTCAGGGTCATACTTTGACTCTTGGGGACTTAATTTTCTTCATCTTCAACTTGAACTTGCATACGAGCAATTAATCGTCTGTTCCGCAGTCAGCCCCAGACCTTGTTCTTTTTTTTTTTTTTTTAATTGTTGTAGTTTAGATGAAGTTTACATTTCAAGTTAGTCTCCCATACAAAAATTTATACATACATTGTTATGTGACCTTAATTGCTCTTCCCATACTGTGACAGCACACTCCTCCTTTCCACCCCTGATTCCCCATGTCCATTCAACCATCTCCTAACCCTTTCTGCCTTCCCATCTCACCTCCGGACAGAAGGTGCTGGTTTCGTCTCTTGTATGTACTTGAGCTAAGAGGCACACTCGTCACGAGTATCACTTTATGTCCCACAGTCCAGTCCAGTCTCTGTCTGAAGAGTTGGCCTCGGAAATTGTTTTACTTCTGGGCTTGTAGAGAATCCAGGGGCCATGCTTTCCGGGGTTCCTCCAGTCTCAGTCAGACCATTAAGTCTGGTCTTCTTACTAGAGTTTGAGTTCTGCACCCCACCTTTCTCCTGCTCCACCAGGGACTCTCTGTTGTGTTCTCTGTCAGGGCGGTTGTTGGTGGTAGCTGGGCACCATCTAGTTCTTCTGGTCTCAGGCTGATGAAATCTCTAGTTTATGTGGCCCTTTCTGTCTCTTGGGCTAATATTTCCCTCGTGTCTTTGGTGTTCTTCATTCTCCTTTACTTCAGGTGGTTGGGACCAATTGATGCATCTTAGATGGCCGCTTGCAAGCTTTTAAGACCCCAGATGCCACTCACCAAAGTAGGATGCAGAACATTTTTCTTTATAAGCTTTGTTATCCCAGGCCTTGTTCTGACTGATGATACTGAGCTTCTTTACCATTTTCCACAGATGTGGTCAATTTGATTCCTATGTAGTCCATCTGGTGAGGTCCACTTGTATAGTCGTTGTTTACGTTGATGAAAAAAGGTATGTAAGTCTTGCAAAATTCTTCCATGTGACCTCTGGCATTGTTTCTATCACCAAGGCCATATTTTCCAACTATTGATCCTTCTTCATTTCCAACTTTTGCATTCCAATCACCAGTAATTATTGATGCGTCTTGATTGCATGTTTGATCTATTTTAGACTGCAGAAGTAGGTAAAAATCTTGAGTTTCTTCATCTTTGCCATTAGTGATTGGTGCGTAAATTTGAATAATAGTCAGATTAACTGGTTTTCCTTGTAGGTGTGTGGATATTATCCTATCAGTGACAGCACTGTACTTCAGGATAGATCTTGAAATGTTCTTTTTGATGATGAATGTGATACCATTCCTCTTCAATGTGTCATTCCCAGCAGACCATATGATTGTCCAATTCAAAATAGCTAATACCAGTCCATTTCAACTCACTAATGTCTGATATCGATGTTTATGCATTCCATTTCATTTTTGATGACTTCCAAATTTCCTTGCATCATACTTTGTATATTCCACTTTCGGATTACTAATGAATGTAGCTATTTCTTCTCATTTTGAGTTGTACCACATCAGTGGATGAAGGTCTCAAAAGTTTTTCTCCGTCCATGTCATTAAGGTCATCTCTAATTTGAGGAGGCAGCTTTTCCCGAGTCATATTTTGAGTGCCTTTCAACCTGAGGGGCTCATCTTCCAGTGCTGTATCAGACAGTGTTCCGCTGCTATCCATAAGGTTTTCACTGGTAAATTTTATTTTTTTCCCTGGAAGTAGATCGCCAGGTCCTTCTTCCTAGCTTGTCTTAGTCTGGAAGCTCCACTGAAACCTATCCACCATAAGTGACCCTGCTGGTATTTGAAATACCTGTGGCAGTAGCTTCCAGCATTACAGCAACACTTAAGCCACCGCATTATGACAGAATGACAGATAAGTGGTGGATTATTTTATGTAGACTGTGTTTATTTTTGTTTACCTACATACTTACCATGTTTTGCTCGTTTTTATACAATCTTTGACCTGCCATCTGGTGTCATTTTCCTTCTTAAAAATAAATCATTTAGAATTTCATTGAGTACAAGTTTGCTGGCATAAACAGTTTTTGTTTGTATTTATGAATTTACTCTGAAGAGAATTTTTGTTATGTATAGAATTCTTAATGGTCAGTTATTTTCTTTGAACACATTGAAGATATTATTCCATTGCTTTCTGGCCCCAGTTGTCAATCTAAGATAACTGCTTTTTCTCTAATTGTTTTTAAAAATAATTTTTTTGATTTTTACTTTCAAAGTTTTGCTACGATATGTCTAGATATGGATTTCTTTTTTTTATTCTACAGGGCTCTGAGGACTGGTGCCTTTCATTAGTTCAGGAAAATTCTCAGCCATTATTTCTTAACATATTTTTTCTATTTTATCCTCTTTCTGTTGTCCGAGTCTCCAATTAAACGTATGTTAGAATTTTTCAGTGTATGCCCTTTGATTTTTACCCACTCTTATGTATTTTTCATGTTTTTCTTTCTGTAAGCTGTACTCAGAATAATTTCTTCGCAGTTACAGTTTAGTAATTCTATCTTCAACTTATCTAATCTGCCATCAGATTCATTCATTGAGGTTCTAATTTTGGCTATTGTATATTGGATTAATATAATTTCTATTTAGTTATTTTTCAAATTTGTTACATTTTATAGTTTGTTATTCCCAGTGAAAATACTTCTGGCTTGGATTCTATCTTTTTTTTTCCTAGATTTTATTTTATTTTTTGTTGAGAATATACACAGCAAAACAAAGCCAATTCAGTACCTTCTGCACATACAATTTAGTGACATTGATTACATTCTGCGGGTTTGAGTTGTGTAACCGTTCTCACCCTCCTTTTCAGAGTTGTTCCTCCCTCATTGAAATAAAGTCACTGTCCTCTAAGGTTCCTATCTAATCTTTCAAGGTGCTGTTGTCACTTTGATCCCATATAGATAGTTGTTAAAAGAGCATAATGCTCGAGGCAGACCTGTTTTACTAGTTAGGCTAGACTATTACTCGGTTTTAATAGGACCCCACGGAATTTTTTTTTTCATTTTCTTTTCTTTCTTCTTCTTCTTTTAAATTGTACTTTATTTTTTTAGAGTTTTTTAAAATTGTACTTTAAATGAAAGTTTACAGAACAAACTAGGTTCTCATTAAGCAATTAGTACACATATTGTTTTATGACATTGGTTGCCAACCCCATGACATGTCAACACTCTCCCCTTCTCGACCTTGGGTTCCCTATAACCAGCTTTCCTGTCCCATCCTGCCTTCTTGCCCTTGCCCCTGGACTGGTATGCCTGTTTAGTCTCATTTTGTTTTATATGCCTGTCTAATCTTTGGCTGAAGGGTGAACCTCAGGAGTGACTTCATTACTTAGCTAAAAGGGTGTCTGGGGGCTATACTCTCAGAGTTTTCTTCAGCCTCTGTCAGATCAGTAAGTCTTTTTTTTTTGTGAGTTAGAATTTTGTTCTACATTTTTTCCCAGCTCTGTCCAGGACCCTCTGTTGTGATCTCTGTCAGAGAAGTTGGTGGTGGTAGCTGGGCACCATCTAGTTGAGTTGGACGCAATCTGGTGGAAGCTGTAGTCCTTGTGGTCCATTATCATTTAGACTAATCTTTCCGTTGTGTCTTTGGTTTTCTTTATTCTCCCTTGCTCTGGATGGAGTGAAACCAGTGGAGTATCTTAGATGGCTGCTCACAAGCTTTTAAGACTCCAGACGCTACTCACCAAAGTAGAATGTAGAACATTACGCCAATTGAGCTGGATGGTCCCAGAGACCATGGTCCCCAGCCCTCAGCCCAGTAATTCAGTCCCTCACAGAGTTTGGAAGTGTTGCTGTGAGTCGGAATTGACTGAATGGCAATGGGTTTGATTTGGTTTATGAAGCTTCCATGACCTTGTCTTGGTTAAGTTGTGCTGACTTCCCCAGTATTGTGTACTGTCTTACCGTTCACCAAAGTTACCACTTATCTATTGTCTAGTTAGTGTTTTTCCGTCCCCACTCATCCCCTCCATAGTAACCATCAAAGATTGTTTCTTTCTGTTTGTAAACCTTTTTATGGCTTTTTACAATAGTGGTTTCATACAGTGTTTGTCGTTTTGTGATTGACTTACTTCCCTCAGCATAATGCCCTCCAGATTCATCTATGTTGTGATGTTTCCCAGATTCATCATTGTTCTTTATTGTTGTGTTACTGCATTTTGTGTATGTACCATAGTTTGTTTATCCATTCATCTGTTGATGGTCACTTAGGTTGTTTCCATCTTTTTGCTGTTGTGAATAATGCTGCCGTGAACATGGTGTGCTTATGTCTATTCATGTGATGGCTCTTATTTCTCTAGGATATATTCATAGGAGTGGGATTTCTGGATTGTATGGTTTTTCTATTTCTAGCTTTTTAAGGAAGCGTCATATTGTTTTCCAAAATGGTTGTACCATTTTACATTCCCATCAGCAATGTCTAAGAGTTCCAGTCTCCCCGCAGCCTCTCCAGCATTTTTTCTTTTCTGTTTTTTTGACTTGTGCCATTAATATTGGGGTGAGATGGTATCTCATTGTAATTTGATTTGCATTTCTTTAATGGGTAGTGATTGCGAGCATTTCCTTGTGTGTCTGTTGGCTTCCTGAACATCTTCTTTGGTGAAGTGTCTGTTGATATCCTTTGCCCATTTTATAATTGGATTGTCTTTTTGTTGTAGAGGTGTTGGGTTTTCCTATAGACTTTAGAGATTAGACCTTTATCGAACTTGTCATAGCCAAAAATTTTTTTCCCAGTCCGTAGGCTGCCTTTTTAATGTTTTGGTAAAGTCTTTTGATTAGCATAAGTGTTTAATTTTTAGAAGATTCCAGTTATCTAGCTACTCTTCTGGTGTTTGTGTATTGTTAGTTATGGCTCGTATCCTATTTATGTGTGTATTAGGGCCTCTAGTGTTGACTCTGTTTTTCTTCTATGATCTTTATAGTTTTTGGTTTTATATTTAGGTCTTTAATCCATTTCAAATTAGTTTTTGTGTATAGTGTAAGGTATGGGTCCTGTTTCATTTTTGTACGATGGACATCCAGTTTTGCCAACACCATTTGTTAAAAAGACTGTCTTTTCCCCATTTAATGGAGTTTGGTTCTTTGTTGAAGATCAGGTAACTGTAGGTGGATGGATTTACATCTGGGTTCTTGATTCTGTTCCGTTAGTCAACGTGTCTGTTGTTGTAACTGTTCCAGGCTGTTCTGACTACTGTAGCTTATACTATGTTCTGAGGTCAAGTAGTGGGAGTCCTCCTACTTTGTTCTTCTTCTTCAGTAGTGCTTTACTTATCCAGGGCCGCTTTCCTTTCTATATAAAGTTAATGATTACGTAATGTCCAGCATTCTATGGTAGCAGTAGCCCAAGATGATGAACCTGGGTGGCAGTGATCTCGCATCTCTCTGGCCGAGCAATCATGGCCTGTTGGCAAGTAGCAGAGGCCTTGTACAAGGAAGAAGGTTGGGGGGTGGGAAAGCGTGTTATCTCTGGTTACTGGGTGCTCTATCTTCTGTCGAGATCTCCGGGAAGTTGCCTTCCTGTACTCCTTGTCTGCATTCCTTGGTGGCTGTAGTCCAAGATGGCGAATCTGTGCCGCGTTAGCTGGTAGGGGACCTTCACTCTGTAACTCTCCTCGTTTTCTGTTCTCTGTCAGTTTCTTATTCCATCTAGTGCTTGATCAACTTCTTTATTCCTTTATTTGATGCTTAGGGTTCCAGGATTGATGTTTGTATTTGTTTTACTTAATTTTTCAGGTCTTTGCTGCAGAGAGATGGCATGGTGCTTCTGTCTATAGCCCCATGTTGGCTCCGCCTCTCAGGGAATATTTTTGATTTAAGGTTTAAAGATTATCTCAGGGCAGTAGTTTGAGGGGTTGATCCACTGTCTTAGTTATCTAGTGCTGCTATAACAGAAATACCACAAGTGGATGGTTTTAACAAAGAGAAGTTTATTTCCTCACAGTAAAGTAGGCTAAAAGTCCAGATTCAGGGCATCAGCTCCAGGGGAAGGCTTTCTCTCTCTGTAGGCCTACTTCTCATCAGTGTTCCCCCAGACTAGGAGCTTCTCCGCACAGGGACCCCAGGTCCAAGGGACGTGCTCTGCTCCTGGCACCACACTGCTTTCTCGGTGGTATGAGGTCCCCATCTCTCTGCTCACTTCTGTCTTTTATATCTCAAGAGATTGCCTCAGGACACAATCCAATCTTGTAGAGTCCTACCTTACTAACACAACTGCCACCCATCCTCCCTCATTAACATCATAGAGGCAGGATTTACAACATACAGGAAAATCACACAATACCAGGAATCATAGCCCAGACAAATTGATGCACACGTTTTTTGGGAGACACAATTCAATCCATGACATCCACCCTCCATGGCTACCGAGAATTTATAGAGACTATGAGAATTTGAAATTCTGCTCTGCATTTTCCCCCTTCTGGTCAGTATTCGTCTATAGAATCTTTGATCAAAATGTTCAATAATGGTTTCCGGGAACCATCCTGTTCTTCTGTTCTCATGACAGAGGAGGCAGTTTTTCATGGAGGCAATTAGCAGCACATTCCATATCCCTATTCCTGACTCTCCTTCATCCTCTGTTGTTCCAGGTGAGTAGACACAAATTGCTGTGCCTTGGATGGCCGCTCGCAAGCTTTTAAGACTTCAGGCAGTATGCAAGGAATAGGAGATAGAACCACTAAACACGTTATTAGGCTAATTAACTGGGATGGCCCATGAAAACATAACCCTAAACTTCCAAACCAAGGAACCAAATCCCATGAGGTGTTTGGCTGTACATAAGCATCCTCAGCTGCTGCTCTTTTGTGTGTGTGTGTTTGTGTGTGTGGTAAATATATTTATCACATACCTTTTGGCAGTTCAGCTTTTTACAGGCATACAACTTCTTGACAGCCGTTAAAATAATCGGCTGTGCAACCCTACCCTTAATCAATGTGATTTTTCCATCACTGTTAACCTTCTTTTTCCCCCCTCCTTCCTGCCCTGGGTAACCACTTATAAACTTTGTTCTCTATATATTTGCCTTTTCTTGTGTTTTTATGTAAGTGAGGTCTTAGAATGTGCGTCCTTTTGTGATTTGCTTATTTTGCTCAACATAATGTGAAGATTCTCCATCCCTACTGTACCATGTATCTAGATTTCATTTCTCATACTGGCTGAGTAGCATTCCAATGTATGTGTGTAGTACATTTTGTTTATCCAGTCATCCTTTGATGGGCATTCAGGTTGTTCCACCTTCTGGCTACGGTGAATAGTGCTACAGTGAACACTGGTGTGCAAGTCTCTTTTTGAGTCTCTGCTTTCAAGTCTTTTGGTTATATATGTAGGAGTGGAATTGCTGAGTCATATGGCCATTCTGTTTTTAGTCTTTTGAGGAACAACCACATAGTTTTCCACAATGGCTGTAATATTTTACATTTCCCCCAAGCCATGGGTAAATGTTCTAATTTCCCCACATCCTTGCCAACATTTGTTATTTTCTTTTTGTTATTTTTAATCTTAGCCATGCCAGGTGGGAGTGAAATGGTAACTTGTTGTGGTTTTAATTTGCATCTCTCTGATGGCTAATGATGCTGAGCATCATTTCATATGTGTAATGGCCTTTGAATGTCCTCTTTGGTGAAATGTCTATTCAAGTCCTTTGCCCATTTTATGATTGGGTGGATTGGGTGTCTTTTTGTTGTCAGGTTGTCAAAGTTTTATATACATTTTGGTTATTAGATTCTTGTTGGATATTTGGTTTTCAAAGATATTCTCCCAGTATGTAGTTTGCCTTTTTACGTTTTTGGTTAATCTTTTGATGAACAAAATTTTTTAGTTTTTATGAGGTCCCATTTATTTTTCTTTTGCTGTTTCTGCTTTTGTTATATTGGATAATACATGGTTGAAAACTAGGCCGGATTTTATCTTTTTGAGCATTGTAAACATAACTGTTTTTCAGTCTTTGAGTCTGTTTTCAATATCTGAAGTTTCTGTGGGTCTGATTTTGTAGCCTGTTGATTTTACTGGTTCTGGCTCGTGGTGGTGTGTCTCTTTGTGTGCCTGATTATGTATAGGTTGGATATTGTTTTTGAAAAAGTATTTCTAGAAATAACTTGAAGCATAGAATTTTTATGTACACCTTAAGACCTCCTCAATTAAAGTTCAGGTGTTGTAAGTCGGGCTGCAAATCCATGCACAGGCTGCTTTACTTGTAGTTCATTTCCCCCTTTGTGTGGAGCCCAGATACAGTAGGATGTGACCATAGAGGCTACCACAATTTCACCTCAGCTTCTCTTTGTGGATTAGTGAATATCCTCAGGACAAAAATGTCTGAATATTGGGCTTATTTTTCTGGCCTCCCGTCCTCACAAATCTTGAACTGGTAATTCATCCCTATCTCATTAGCTCTTTTCTGCCTTTATGAATATATATTTTAAATATGTTGTCCAGCTTTTTAAATTGTCTCTAACAGGAGGATTGGTCTGAATTGCCTGTTTTGCTGTCATCCAAAGAACACCTCCAGCATTTATTGCCTAAACTAGACAGTTGCATATTTTAGTTAGATTATTTGTTTTTTACATTTGTTAATCTTGTGTTTTCAACCAGGTCATAAACTTTGTGGGTTAGGGCCTCATCTGATATTTTTTATCCATATCATTTAGCATTTAGTGCAATGCTAAGTGAATAGCTGGTATCTAGTCACAACTATCTCTTGGTTGACTGACTGATTAAAGGGGCAGTCTAACCCCCAGTGATTTCTCCTTTCTGTTCATAAGACTGCTTTTGTCCCTCAGAGAGAGATTTGTTATAATTTAAAATAGCCATGCCCTTTTTTCTCCTCTCCCTTGCTGTTCTGCCCCAAGGTGGGATAATCCTAATTAAAATAACCAGTGAAACCCTGGCCTAAAATGGTAGCCCCGGGAGCATTTCTTAATATTAATTTGTGTGTATTCTGAAAGGAAAGGAGCTTTAGTGGCACACTGGGTAAGCACTCATCTGCTACCTGAAAGGTCGGCGGTTTGAACCCAACAGCTGCTCTGCAGGAGAAAGATGTGGCAGTCTACTTCTGTAAAAGTTATAGCCTTGGAAACCCTATGGGGCAGTTCTGCTTTGTCCTGTAGTGTCGCTATGAGTTGGAATCAACTTGACGGCAATGGGTTTTTTGGTTTGATAGTCTATATGGAAAGATTATTTGGAAATTCTGAATTCAGTAATGAAAATATTTGTATACTTATTTTTTTCTGAGCTTTATTTACTATGGATTTATTTTTATTTCTTTTATTTTGCTTTGTGATCAAATGCTTTCCTAATGTGAACCAGTCACTGTAGTGTATTTATTAAACTGTAGATTTTTTTAAGCTTGCAATTCCTGAGTACTTTTTTTTGTTGCATCTATCAAGTATGTTCTAACTACTGAGTAAGAAGGACATGACCTAGAAAGTAGTAGGTGTGTTTTTCTTTTTGTTTTGTCATTAGTTAACATGTACTGAATAGCTGTTATGTTAAAAATAGCTTACCTGTTAGAGTCTCCCCTCCTAATCTATTCTTGCATTTGAGAAGTAACCCGCAAACCAGAACTATAAGACCTTTTTAATTCCTCTTCACCATTGGCTCTTCTATACTTCAGCAAATTCTCTAATGACAGCTTGAACTACTGATTGTCAGACTGACCTGTGTTTGTTTCACTTGTAAACAAAATAGCTTAAGCCACTGTTGATTTTTTTGTGCAGCTCAGTTGCTTAGAGCAAGGTGCTAACGAGACACGGGTTATAGGTCCAGGCTCTGAGTAGGTTGGTAAGCTGTGCTCTGGCCCATGGCCACAGACACCAACTCCCCGTTGCCAGCTGTCATGAACATGTATGCCATGGCTCATTATGGGGGCAGAGCAGGGCATGCAGATAATACAAGGCAAATCTGTCATCTCTGCCTGAAAAGACAACTCCTACTGATAGGTCAGTAACCTTTTCATTGGAAGAACAGCACATTAGTATTAGCTTCTGTAGACATGTCCATCTGAGTCTTTTTCTTAAAATAACTGATATGATTGCACATGGAAGTTTAGATGGAAGATTAGAATACTGCTCACATTTTAAAACATATTTGAGTGTAAGCATGCCTTCTTAGTTTCTAAAAGATCAATATTCTCAATCAGGGATTTTTAATATTCTCTAAAATAGGAAAGTAAGGTTTAAAAATTAGATTTGATAAAGCACTAGAAATAAACTGAATTGCTATCATAAATGGCTATTATTTTGTTGTTGTTTATTGTTGTAGTTTAAGTGAAAGTTTACATTTCAGGTTAGTCTCTTATACAAAAATTTATACATACATTGTTATGTGTCCCTAATTGCTGTCCCTGTACTGTGACAGCACAGTCCTCCTTTCCACCGCTGATTTCCTATGTCCATTCAACCAGATCCTAACCCTCTCTGCCTTCGCATCTTACCTGTGGACAGAAGCTGCCCGTTTAGTCTCATGTATCTACTTGAGCTAAGAAGCACACACTTCACGAGAATCATTTTATGTCGCACAGTCCAGTCCAATTTTTGTCTTGAGATAATGAATAACCCTCACCCTCCCTCCCCATCCTCATAACCATCAAAGAATGTTTTCTTATGTGTTTAAACATTTTCTTGAGTTCTTATAATAGTGGTCTTATATGGTATTTGACCTTCTGCGACTGACTAAATTCACTCAGCGTAATGACCTCCAGATTCCTCCATGTTATGTTTCACGGCTTCATCAGTGTTCTTTATCGTTGCGTAGTATTCCATTGTGTGGCTATACCATAATTTGTTTATCCATTCATCTGTTAATGGGCACCTAGGTTGTTTCCATCTTTTTGCTATTGTGAACAGTGCTGCTATGAACATGGGTGTGTGTATATCTATTCCTGTGACAGCTCTTATTTCTCTAGGATGTATTCCAAGGAGCAGGATTACTGGATCATGTGGTACTTCTATTTCTAGCTTTTTAAGGAAGCGCCAAATCGATTTCCAAAGTGGTTGTACCATTTTACATTCCCACCAACAGTGTATAAGTGTTCCAGTCTCTCCACAAGCTCTCCAGCATTTATTCTTTTGTGTTTTTTGGATTAATGCTAGCCTTGTTGGGGTGAAATGATATCTCATTGTAGTTTTGATCTGCATTTCTCTAATGGCTAATGATCATGAGCATTTCTCCCCATGTCTGTTAGCAGCCTGAATATGTTCTTTGGCGAAGTGCCTGTTCATATCCTTTGCCCATTTTTTAATTGGGTTCTTGTCTTTTTGTTGTTGAGGTTTTGCAGTATCTTGTAGATTTTAGAGATTAGATGCTGATTGGATTTGTCATAGACAAAATTTTTTTCTCAGTCTGTAGGTTGTATTTTTACTCTTGGTGAAGTCTTTTGATGAGCATAAGTGTTTGATTTTGAGGACTCTCTTCTGGTGCTTGTGCATTGTTACTTATGGTTCGTATTGTGTTTATGCCATGTATTAGGGCTTCTAGCGTTGTCCGTGTTTTTTCTTCCATGATCTTTATCGTTTTCAGTTTTATATTTAAGTCTTTGATCCATTTTTGAGTTAGTTTTTGTGCATGGTATGAGGTATGGGTCTTGTTTCAGTTTTTTGCAGATGTATATCCATTTATGCCAACACCATTTGTTAAAGAAACTGTCTTTTCCCCAGTTAACAGACTTTGGGCCCTTGTCAAATATCAGCTGCTAATAGGTGGATGAATTTATGTCTGAATACTCAATTCTGTTCCAGTGGTCTGTGTATCTGTTGTTGTACCAGAACCAGGCTATTTTGACTACTGTGGCAGTATAATAGTTTCTAAAATCAGGTAGTGTGACCCTCCCACTTTGTTCTTCTTCTTGAGTAATGCTTTACTTATCCTGGGCCTCTTCCCATTCCATATGAAGTTGGTGATTTGTTTCTCTGTCTCATTAAAAAATGCCATTGGAATTTGGATCGGGATTGCATTGTATCCATAGATCGCTTTGGGCAGAACTGACATTTTCACAATGTTGAGTCTTCCTATTCATGAGCAAGGTATGTTTTCCCACTTATGCAGGTCTCTTTTGGTTTCCTGCAGTAGTGTCTTGTAGTTTTCGTTGTATAGGACTTTTACGTCTCTGGTTAGATTTATTCCTAAGTATTTTATCTTCTTGGGGGCTATTGTAAGTGGTATTGATTTGGTGATTTCTTCTTTGAAGTTGTCTTTGTTGGTGTAAAGGAATCCAGCTGATTTCTGTATGTTTATCTTGTATCCTGAAACTTTGCTGAGATCTATTAGTTGCAGTAGTTTTCTTGTGGATTCTTTGGGGGTTTTCTGTGTATAAGATCATATCATCTGCAAATAGAGATACTTTTACTTCTTCCCTTACCCATTTGGATGCCCTTTATTTCTTTCTCTAGCCTAATTGCTCTGTAGGACCTCCAGCACAATGTTGAATAAGGGTGGTGATAAAGGGCATCCTTGTCTGGTTCCCGTTCTTAAGGGGAATGCAAGTCTCTTCATTTAGGATGATGTTGGCTGTTGGCTTATGCCCTTAATTATATTGAGGAATTTCCCTTCTGTTCCTATTTAGTTGAGTGTTTTTCATGAATGGGTGTTGGACTTTTTCAAATGCCTTTTCTGCATCGATTGATAAGATCTTGTGTTTCTTGCGTTTTGTTTTATTAATGTGATGGATTGTTTTTCTAATGTTGAACCATCCCTGCATACCAGGTATAAATCCCACTTCATCATGGCGAATTATTTTTTTGATATGTTGCTGAGTTCTATTGGCTAGAATTTTGTTGAGGATTTTTACGTCAATTTTCATAAGAGATATTGGTTTGTAATTATAAATTGCTATTGTAAGGAAACTTATCAAGTTTAGTGTGTCTCATTCTCATAATTCACCCCTTTACTCCACCCCTCCCCCTCTAAAAAGGGAGAAAGGAAGGAGGGAGGGAGGGATAGAGGGAAGGAAGGAAAGTAAGTAAATAGAAGGATAGATATGCGGAAGGTGCTTAGAAAAAAATTCTCTTAGAAAAGCATATGTTTTCTTCTTTGTCAGTGCATTTTAGCAGGTAATATTTTGCAAAGGACCAAATGGATAATTGAACAGATTTCTCCTTTGTTTTATTTTATTTATTTATTTTTGAATATTTCATTGTGGTTTAGGTGATAGTTTACAGAGCAAATTAATTTCCCATCCGACAGTTTATACACAGCTTGTTTCATGACGTTGGTTGCCATTCCTTCAATGTGTCAGGTCTCTTCCCACTTCCTCACTAGGGTCCCTGTTTCATTCTCCCAGCTTTCTTGCCTCTTCCTGCCTTCTGAACTTCATTTTTGGGCAAATACTGCCCTTTAGGTCTCTTATGGTTGATTGTTCTGGGGAGCACATTCCTCATGGGTGTTACTGTTTACTTTATAGACCTGTCTATCGTTTAGCTGAAAGATGATCTCCGGGAGTGGTTTCAGTGTCAAGTTTGAAAGGTATCTAAGGAACATAGGGCTGAGGAAAATTAGAACAAGTCCATGAGAGCCGAAGTACCACCTTAAGTATATCCCACCTGAATTTAGAGACCATCCAAGAGTGGATTTGATGCATTGAACGCTAATGACTGAAGACCAGACAGATTGTGGAATGACATGAAGGACATCATACATGAAGAAAGCAAGAGGTCATTAAAAAGACAGGAAAGAAAGAAAAAACAAAAATGGATGTCAGAAGAGACTCTAAATCTTGGTCTTGAATGTATAGTAGCTGAAGTGAAAGGAAGAAATGATGTAGTAAAAGAGCTGAACAGAAGATTTCAAAGGGTGACTTGAGAAGACAAAGTATTATAATGACATGTGCAAAGACCTGGAGTTAGAAAACCAAAAGGGAAGAACAGCATTTCTTAAGCTAAAGGAACTGATGAAAAATTCAAGCCTTGATTTGCAATTGTGAAGGATTCTATGGGCAAAATACCGAACGATGCAGGAAGCATCAAAAGAAGATGGAAGGAATACACAGAGTCACTGTACCAAAAAGAATTGGTTAATGTTAAATCATTTCAGATGGTAGCATACGATCAAGAACCAACAGTACTGAAGGAAGAAGCCCAAGCTGCACTGAAGACATTGGTCAAAAACAAGTCTCCAGAAATTGAGGGAGTACCAACTGAGATGTTTCAGCAAATGGATGCAGCACTGTAAGTGCTCTCTCATCTATGCCAAGAAATTTCGAAGACAGTTACCGACAGGAAGAGATCCATATTTATACCCATTCCAAATAAAGGTGATCCAATAGAATGTGGAAATTATCAAACAACATCATTAATATCACACGTAAGTAAATTTTGCTGAAGATCATTCAAAAGCGGTTGCAGCAGTACATCAACAGGGAACTGCCAGAAATTCAAGCCTGATTCAGAAGAGGACGTGGAACAAGGGATATCATTGCTGATGTCTGATGGATCCTGGCTGAAAGCAGAGAATGCCAGAAAGATGTTTACCTGGGTTTTATTGACTATGCAAAGGCTTTTGAGTGTGTGGATTATAACAAATTATGGATAACATTGTGAACAATGGGAATTCCAAAAGACTTAATCGTGTTCATGAGGAACGTGTACATAGATCAAGAAGCAGTCGTTCTGACAGAAAAAGGGGATACTGCATGGTTTAAAGTCAGGAAAGTTGTGCATCAGGGTTATATCCTTTCACAGTATTTATTCAGTCTGTATGCTGAGCAAATAATCCGAGAATCTGGACTATCTGAAGAAGAATGGGGCATCAGGATTGGAGGAAGACTCATTAACAACGTGCATTATGCAGATGCTAAACCTTGCTTGCTGAAAGTGAAGAGGACTTGAAGCATTTACTGATGATCAAAGACCACAGCCTTCAGTATGGATTACAAATCAACATAAAGAAAACGGAAATCCTCACAACCGGTAAGGACCATAAGCAGCTTCATGATAAATGGATAAAATATTGCAATTGTTAAGGATTTCATTTTTCTTAGATCCACAATCAATGCCCATGGAAGCAGCAGTCAGGCAATCAAACAACTCATTGCATTGGGCAAATCTACTGCAAAAGACCTCCTTGGAGTGTTAAAAAGCAAAGATGTCACTTTAAGGGGTGCGCCTGATTCAAGCTGTTGTGTTTTCAGTTGCGTCATATGCATGCGAAAGCTGGGCAGTGAGTAAAGAAGATCAAAGAATTGATGCATTTGAATTATAGTGCTGGTGAAGAATATTTTATATACCATGGATTGCTAAAAGAACTAACAAATCCATCTTGGAAAAAGTTTAACCAGAATGCTTTCTAGAAGCTAGGATGGTGAGACTTCATCTCACAGTCTTTGGGCATGTTATCAGGAGGGATCACTCCCTGGAGAAGGACATCATGCTTGGTAAAGTAGAGGGTCAGCAAAAAAGAAGAAGACCCTCAACAAGATAGGTTGACACAATGGCTACAACAATGGGCTCAAGCATAACAATGATCATGAAGATGGCGCAGGACTGGGCAGTGTTTCATTCTGTTGTACCGTCGCTATGAGTTAGAACCATCTCGACGACACCTAGCAACAACAGTGGCCATAATCTTGGGGGTTCCACCAGTCTCTATCAGACCAGTAAGTCTTCTTTTTTATGAATTTGAATTTTGTTCTGTATTTTCTCCCACTGTGTTCAAAAGCTTCTATTGTGATCCTGGTCAAAAGGATTGGTAGTGGTAGACGGGCACCATCTAGTTCTTCTCGTCTTAGACTAGTGGAGGCTGTGGTTCATGTGGTCCATTAGTCCTTTGGCCTAATTATTTCCTTGTGTCTTTGTTTTTCTTCACTCTTTTTTGCTCCGGATGGGAAGAGACCAATAGTTGTATCTTAGATGGCTATCTGCAAGCTTTTCAGACTCCAGACGCTATTGACCAAAGTAGTCGGTAGAGCATTGTCTTTATGGACTATGTTATGCCAGTGTCTTACATGTCCGCCGAGACTATGATCCTAAGCTCTCAAGCCCAGTGACTCAGTCTCGTGAGGTATTTGGTTTTGGCTAAGAAGTTTTCATAACTGTGCCCCCTGTATGCTCTATCATATAGTTGGATATATTTCAGCACATACAAGTATGTAGGAATATCTTCTGCCAAATTTTTTATGCTAGTGGGTGTACTCTCATATGCCATCTCACAGTTGTTCAGCTTACTTATTAACCTATGTAACCATTCATAATTTGTTATTTCTATTATTGCAGGATTATACATGCAGTAGTATGTACCTTTGTTGCCTTTTACTCTTGGTGTACCCCTCAGTGTCTTCCTTTGCCTTGGTCATGTTGTGCTGACTTCACCTATACTGTGTATTGTCTTTCCTTCACCAAAGTTAATATGTATCTACTGTCTAGTTAATGATTTTCCCTCCTTTTCCCTCTTATCCCTGGTAACCATCAAAGAATGTTTCTTTCTGGGTGTAAACCTTTTCTTGTATTTTTACAGTAGTAGTCTCATAATGTATTTGTCCTTTTGTAGTTGACTTATTTCACTCAGCATAATGTCCTACAGATTCATCCTTTTTATTTACCTTTGCATAGTATTCCATTGTGTGTATGTACCACAGTTTGTTTATCCATTCATCCACTGATGAACACTTAGGTTGTTTCTATCTTTTTGCTATTGTGAATAATGCTGCAGTGAACATGGGTGTGCATATTTCTATTCCTGTGACAGCTCTTATTTCCCTAGTATATATATATTCCTTGGACTGGGATTGCTGGATCATATGGTATTTCTATTTCTGGCTTTTGAAGGAAGCACCATATTGTTTTCCAAAATGGTTGTACCATTTTGCATTCCCACCAAGAGTGCATAAGAGTTCCAATCTCCCCACAGCCTCTCCAAAATTTGTTTTTTTTTTTTTATTTGTGCCAGTAATGTTGGACTGAGATGGTGTCTCATTGTAGTTTTGATTTGCATTTCTCTAATGGCTAGTAATTGCGAGCATTTCCTCATGTGTCTTTTAGTTGTCTGAATGTCTTCTTTGGTAAAGCATCTGTTCATATCCTTTGCCCATTTTTTAATTGGATTGTTTGTCTTTTTGTTGTTGAGTTATTGAAGTTTTTTTAAATTTTTGAGATTAGTCCCTTGTTATGTCATTGCCAAAATGTTTTCCCAGTCTGTAGCTTTTCTTTTTACTCTTTTGAAGAAGTCTTTTGATGCACATAAATATTTGATTTTTAGGAGGTCCCAATTGTCTAGTTTATCTGTTGCTGTTTGTGCATTTTCAGTTATGTTTGATGGTCTATTTATGCCATAGAATAGGGCCCGTAGGTTTGCTTCTATTTTTTTTTCTTGTGAGCTTTATAGTTTTAGGTTTTACGTATAGGTCCTCGATCAATCTTGAGTTAGTTTCTGTATATGGCATGAGGTATGGATCCTATTTCATTTTTCTGCAAATAGATATGCAGTTTTGCCAGCACCATTTGTTAAAGAGACTATCTCTTTCCCAGTTTATGGATTTTGATCCTTTGTTGAAGATCATCTGTCCATAGGTGGATGGATTTACTTTGGGATTCTTAATTCTGTTCCAGTGGTCTGTGTGTGTCATCATACCAGTACCAGGCTGTTTTGACTACTATGACTGTATAGTAGGTTCTGAGATCGGGAAGTGTGAGGTCTCCTACTTTGTCCTTCTTCAGAAATGTTTTGCTTATCCAGGGCCTCTTTTCCTTTCCATATAAAGTTGGTGATTAGTGTTTCCATCTCATTAAAGAATGTTGTTGGGATTTGGATCACTTTGGGTGGTATTGACGTTTTCACAGCGTTAAGTCTTCCTATCCATGAGCATGGTATGTTTTTCTGTTTGTGTAGGTCTCTTGGTTTCTTGCGGCAGTGTTTTGTAGTTTTCTTTCTATCAGTCTTTTACATCCCTACTGCTTTGATTTCATGGATATTATTGCTTAAGGTGAGTTTCTTTTTACGTTAATTTTTTAAAAGAAAAAAAAAGAACCAAGTAAAAAAGTTCTTAATAAAATAATAGCATAGGTGATATACAAATGAAGCAAAATCTTGAGGATGATCTGGTAATGATTGAGGTTTGGGAAACACTGGCTGAATTATGCATTGTGGCAGAGGGACTGTAGGCCTTCAAAAGGAGGCAGAGGTTATTAGAAAGATTCAAGCCCCTAATGTTTAGCTAAAAGGTCAAGTAATTTTGTGTTTTAACTTGTGTATCTATTGGTTATAGGCTCATGTAGGGTAATAAGTATTATGTTTAAAACAGATCTTTGAGAAATACAGGTAAGGCAATTTTATCGATGAGTCATAGACAAACAATTCTAATGTTAGAAGTAGTATGGAGAAGGAGTGGGAGAAGTAGAAGGGAGGATGTCTGGTATTCATTCGTTTACTTGCGAATTCAGCCAATATTTGTATGTTCCTCCTGTATGGCAGGCACTGTTCTAAGCATTGGGAATACAGCAAGAAACAAAATAAATAAGGTTCTGCCTTCATGGAATTCATTTACATTCTAATGGGAAGGGGTAGATAATAGATAAGTAAATATACAGCATGTCAGCTGGTGATAAATACTATGGAGGAAAATAAAGCAGTGTAAGGGAGTTAGAATGCTCCCTGGGTAGTGCAAATGGTTAAACTCGTGGCTCCTAACAAAAAGGTTGTCAGTTTGAACCCACCCAAAGGTGCCTGGGAAGAAAGGCCTGACAATCTGCCTCTGAAAGGTCACAGCCATGAAAACCCTATGGAGCACAGTTCTGCTCTCGAACACAGGGAATTGAATCAATGGCAGCTGAACTGGAAACGAGTTAGGGAGGGACAGGTGTGGGGAGGCAAGACTGCTATTTTAAATAATTTGATCAGGAGAGGCCTCCCTGATAAAGTGACATTTGATCCAACTCCTGAAGGAAGTGAGGGAGCATGTCAGGCATGGGAGAGGAGTGTTCTGGATGGAGGGAATAGCAAATACAGGGACTCTGCGGACTGGAGTGTGCTTGACATGTTTGAGAAACAGAAAGGAGGCCGGTGTCATTGGGTTGGAGTGAGGAGGAGAGTAGTAAGAGATGAGGGCAGCGAGGGGGAGGAACACCCCAGCTCATGCAGGACCTTCGGAGCCATTGTAAGAACTCTGGCTTTGCTCAGAGTGCGAAAAATCTTTGAAGGGTTTTGAACAGAAGAGGGACATGATCTGACTTGTGTTTTATCAAGATGGTTCTAGCTGCAGTGTTGAGAATAAGCTGTAGGGCAACACCAAGGAGGCCCCAAAACCAAACGCATTGCAGTTGCTGTCAAGTCAATTCCAACTCATGGCCACCCTATAGGACCAAGTAGAACTGCCACATAGTGTTTCCAAGGCTGTAATCTTTACGGAGGCAGGCTGCCACATCTTTTTCCCGTGGAGTGGCTGCTTTGAACTGTCGACTTTTTGGTTAGCAGCCAAGCGCTTAACCGCTGTGCCACCAGGGCTCCTGGGAGATTATTGCTATAAATAAGCAAGAAATGATGATGGATTAGACCAGAGGTGATGGTGGAGGTAGTGAGAAGTAGACAGATTCTGGATATGTTTTGAAGTAGAGCAAACGGAATTTGTTGATGGACTGGATGGAAAGTATTAGAAAACAAGAGTGTTTACAGATTATTGGCTTGAATAACTGGAAGGATGGAGTTACCATTTACTGAGATAAATGGAGATAGTAGTGGGAGAGAAAAGGGGAGAGATGACACAAGGTAGAATGTGGACTGTCTCTTTAAGTGTTTTTAAAATTTTTATTTAAAATAGCTCTGTCTCCTGCCCCCAGAGCACACACACAGGACCTGATACTTGTTTTTATTCTGAATTTGTTACTATAGATTTCCTGAACTGCTTTTTCAAAAACTGTAAATAAAGTAGTGGTAGGTAGTACAGCTCATTTTGTTCGTTTTTTTTTGTTTTTTTTTTTTGTGAACTTCCTTCATAAGCTGTTGGCTTCCAAATAGCAACTTATCCTGCCAGTTTGGTGACTAATAAGGTTAGAGGTTAATAGCAAGACATTCTCAAACTTCAAGGGAGTGGTGTATCCAAATGAAAGCTCGTATTAGGCAAAGATTCAAAGAATTGGAATGACTAAAACACATGTTAAAAGCCAAGTGAATATTAAGAGTTTTAACTTTGAAAAGAAGGGGACCTTACTCTTGGAAATAACCACCTTAATTGGATGTTTCCTACTTAACGCTTGTGGTGGGGTTTTAGGAATGAAAAGGCATTCATTACTGTCAAAACATCAATTCTTACCCATGAAATTGACTAATTTTTTAAAATTAGAAAGTCTGTGACTTGCTTCCTACTATGCTGATTGGGCATTTCTCCTTTTGTCAGAAAAATAAAGCTGAATTTTTTGACTCCCAACTAAGTGAACTACTCTTCTATCTCTCCATCTCCAGTTAAATACTTCTTACTGCCCTGTGGTGGATTCAGATGATAGGATCTGTCAGTTTGCTCTATTGAATTATTTTTTTTCAACTTTGTTTTAATTGAGCCTTTGGGGCATAAACTATTTCTTAACATCTGAAAGCTAAAGGTCTAATACTAGAATTTATGGGGTGGTATAGGAGATCTTTCAGCCTCTGTATCCAAAGCAAAATGTAAAACCTCCTTTTCATACTAAAATAATCATTGCTCATTCTCCCCCCTCCACCTCCCTAGTTTTAGGGGGAAGGGTGTCTAGGATTAGTCTTTTTCCAGACTTTTTTCTCCCAATAACATTTCTTTTCTATAATTCTCACAAAGGCAATGATAATCATAGCAGTTGGCAGATAATAAACCATTTTGTTAAACCTATACCTGGAAATCAAGTCACTTTTATTGCTTAAATTTTCTTCACAGAATAACATAGTTTCTGTTGGATGAGCATTTGTTGTAGAAGCAAAGTACAAAGAGGAAGAAACTATACAGGAAGATGTGTAGGAGGCTGTCTGTGCCGGATTATTTGCTCCTTTTATCTGTGTTTTCAAAGCCCTTGTAACACTTATTACATAGTACTGTCATTCATTTTTAGGTGCCATTCTATTCTGTTAGTCTGGGAATTCTTTTATAACACAGTGCTTGATATACATTCACTCATTCACTGAAAGAATGTATTGAGTGCTCATTATGTGCCAGACACAGTGTGTGTGCAGGAGATGGTGCAGTGAACAGACAGATGTGATTCCTACCTTGTGGAGTTTATAGCCCATAGGGGGCGGGGCAGGAGAGCCAGAAAATAAATAATCACACAGATAATCAGGAAGTTACAGTGGTGATATATGGAGGGCACAAGTGTGTAATTGGGTACCAAGTACATATATTGTGAGTGGTCAATAAATAATCATTTGATTTGACTTTGAATTTAGATAGACATTTGAGTTTATTGACTAGTCAAAGTAGGATGTGTCATTAAAGATCACCATTGTATTTATATTGCCTATAGGAAAAAATGCAAACTATTTAGTTTAATATTCATTCATTCAGTATTTTTTTTTTAATTATTTTATTTTTGTTATTGTGATTGAGAATATACACAGGAAAAACAAATACTAATTCAGGTTTCCACATGTACAGTTTAGTGACATTGATTACATTCTTGAGTTGTGCAGTCATTCTCACCCTCCTTTTCGGAGTAATTCTTCCCCACCTAAGGTTCTCTCTAATCTTACAAGTTGCTACTATCAGTTTGATCCCATATAGATAGTTTTTAAAAGAGCATAATGCTCAAGACAGACATTCTTTACTAGTTAAGTTAAACTATTGTTTGGTTTTAAGAAGAATTCAGGGGATGTTTTTGGTTTAAAGTTTAAAGATTATCTCAGGGCAATAGTTTCAGGAGTTTGTCCACCCTCCATGGCTCCAGAAAGTCTGGAGTCCATGAAAATTTTAAATTCTGTTCTGCATTTTCCCCCTTTTGGTCAGGATTCTTCTGTAGAATTTTTGATCAAAATATTCAGTAATGGTAGCCGGCACCATCCAGTTTTTCTGGTCCCATGGCAAAGGACGCAGTTGTTTATGGAGGCAATTAGCCACACATTTCATTTTCTCCTCCTATTCCTGACTCTCCTTCTTCCTCTGTTGCTCCAGACGTATAGAGACCAATTGTTGTGTCTTGGATGGACACTTGCAGAAGCACTAAGCATGTTATTAGGCCAACCAACTGGGATGTCCCATGAAACCATGTCCCTAAACCTCCAACCCAAGAAAACAAATCCCATGAGGTGTTTGGTTGTACATATGCAGCCTCAGCAGCTACTCTTTTTTGTTTGTTGTTGTTGTTGTAAATATATCTATTATACAACTTTTGCCAATTCACCTTTTCACAGGTGTACAACTTATTGACAGCAATTACATTAATCAGCTGTGCAGCCCTACTCTTAATCAATGTGATTTCCTATCACTGTAAACCAAAACTCAGTACTCCATGAGCAATAATTCCCCCTCACCCCCCTGCCCCTGGTAACCACTGATAAACTTTGGTCTCTATATATTTGCCTTTTCTTGTCTTTTTATATAAGTGAGGTCATACAATATTTGTCCTCTTGTGATTGATGTATTTCACTCAGTATAATGTCTTCAAGCTCCATCCATATTGTAGCCATGTATCAAGACTTCGTTTCTCTTACTGGCTGAGTAGCATTCCACTGTATGTATGTACCACATTTGGTTTATTCAGCCGTTCATGGTCATTTAGGTTTTTTCCACCTCTCGGGTATTGTGAATAATGCTGCAGTGAACACTGGTGTACATGTCTCTTTTTGACTCTCTGCTTTCAAATCTTTTGGTTATATACCTAGGAGTGGAATTGCTGGGTCATATGGTAGTTCTATTTTCAGTCTTTGGAGGAGTCACCACACTGTTTTCTGCAATAGCTGTATCATTTTGCCTTCCCACCAGCAATGGATAAGGGTTCCAATTTCCCCACATCCTCACCAACATTTGTTTTCTGTTGTTTTTTTTAAAAATCTTAGCCATCCCAGTAAGAGTGAAATGGTATTTCATTGTGGTTTTAATTTGCATCTCTCTGATGGCTGATGACGTTGAACTTGTTTTCATGTGTTTGGTGGTTATTTGAATGTTCTTTTCAGTGAAATGTTTATTCAAGTCCTTTGCCCACTTTATGATTGGGTTATTTGTCTTTTTGTTGTTAAGTCGTTCATTCTTATTATTCTGATTCATGTCCTTTCTTGAGTCCAAGCTGCTGCACATACTGCACATGTTCTAGTCTTCTTCACCAAGCAATGCCCACTCACCCTTCAAGACCCCATCATAATGTCACATTGTTCCCTCCATGTAATCTTACAACTCCTTTTTGGAAAGGACGATGTTATATGTATCTTTGAAATTCCAGAGTATGGCTCACTTCACGTGGAAGCATGAGACAGAGATTTGTTTAATGGATGATTGTACCTGTTTAGGTATCTTCTTCAGTGCACACTGGAGAACCCTGTTCTGGCTTTTGCAGGAAGCAGTTGAAGGAGTCATCGCTAGTCAAGTCCCATCCCTTCGTTTTGGGATATTTATTCTTTCTTTTCTCACACAGAGTTGTGAGGATCAAATGTAATAACAAAGTAAAAATTAAGTATATACAATAAATGTAAGGCAATGGAACCATCACAGTCAGCATTATTATTCCTACACTACTATCACTCCTTGGAATACACATTCCAGAAATATAATTACAAAATCTTACTGAGGACTCCAGTATTCTAGGTTTGACCTAGACGTTGTAATAAGCAGTTGTGTACCAGTTAGTGTGTTGTTCTTATATAGGTGATTTACAAGGTCCTTTTCAGGCTTCTGTACATCAGTTCAGCACCCCCTCCCCCACAGTACAGACTGCTAATGAATTAGGACTCATATCTGTCAGCTTGCAAGGGACTGCCTAGGGCAGAGCCCTGCGGAGCGAAACCTTGCTGTTGCTGTGGGTATAAAGAAACTTCTCATGAGAGCCTGAATGGTTCGGGAAATCTGAACTGGGGAGCCAGTGGCTCAGCAGGAGGCAACCTCTACTTGGAAGACTAGAGCCTGCTGCAAGAAACATTTTTTTGGCTCTGACGGACTTGTAGGGAAAATTGAAAATCTCCTTTCTAAAAAATAGATCATTTAAAATCCTTTTGGATTCAGAATCTTGGCAAGTAGTGATGGGCTGGGTTATTCACTAGTGATATTGGGGAGTCTGACAGGGAAAATGTCATGAGACTCTTAGTTATCTCAGCAGCCCATTCCCCCAGCCCTTAACCCCTGGCCATTCCTTAAGCTTCTTCTTAGCTGGCTTGGAGTGGGTACTGCTTTTCTTGCCAACTTGCCTTCGTTGGTGTCCTTTGCCATTTACAAGCATCCAGTGCCACAGCAATATGGTCAGGAGACTGTTTGGCAGCTTCCATAATGATCTTTGCCCTTGGACCTTATGCTTTCCAACCTAGGAAGTATGCAGACCAAGTGATCATGTGAGGCTCTCCAATGCTTGTAGATGGAGGAGACCCTCTGAGCTGACGTGTTCTAATGAGAGAAGACTCGACAGGCTTTTGCAAGTTAACCCTGGTCATGAGTCAGACATGTGAACTCATCAGGAGAGTGCTCCAGCAAAAAGAAATGGTCTACCTGGCATTTTATTATTTGGAAATTTCTTTTAACTGGTAGTCCTATTTTTCATGAAGGGTAATAATAAACACTGTACAGTGTAAAAATCAAGGAAAACTAAATTGTGTTGCATACAGTTGTAATATCAAATTTTTTGCTTTACTCAAAATCTTTGATATTGTTAATCCTACTCTGTGAACCAGAATATTTGAATAAAGCAAGTATCCATTGCTTTACTGTACCAGATGTCAGAGTTTATTTTTTCTTCCCATAATTAAATTATCACTTACTTGATAGATAAGAATTTTTTGAAAGCCTGCTATATCCTAATACTGCATTAGGCCCTGGAGAATAGATATGAAAAGTATAAGACACAGCCCCGTCTCTGAGGAAACTGCGTGGTGTGACTGAATAGATAAAATTTATGCATATGAAATGGTTAGAGAATGTTAGTTTTTTTTTTTAAATTGTTATTGTACTTTAGGTGAAAGTTTACAGAGCATATTAGTTTCTCATTAACCAATTAATACACATATTGTTTTGTCACATTGGTTGCCAACCCCATGACATGTCAGCAGTCTCCTTTTTTTGAGCTTGAGTTCCCCATTTCCATTTGTCCAGCTTTCCTGTCCCCTCCTGCCTTCTCATCCTTGCTGTGGGGCCAGTGTGCCCATTTAGTCTCATATAAAAGGTTGAACTACTTGTGTTACTGTTTTTTTTAATAGGCCAATCTAATCTTTGGCTGAAGGGTGAACCTCAGGAGTGACTTCAGTACTGAGTTAAAAGGGTGTCTGGGGGCCGTACTCTCAGGGTTTCTCCAGTCTCTGTCAGACCAGTAAGTTTGGTCTTTTTTATTTGTGAGTTTGAATTTTGTTCTGCATTTGCGAATGTTAGATATTTTGGGTAGTAATCAAGTGTAATGGTATGTGGTTCCAGTTTTAAGTGCTATGAGTGCAATGAAGGGAGATGAAAAATAAATATTATTTAGTAAAATCCACTGCTACAGAAGAAATGACTATTCATGATGTTTGCTGTCCTTTTGCGAGGAAGAACAATTTGAATCACTGGTTAAATCTCTGGTGGAGATCTTGGCTTTTATTCTATATCTTAAAATTCTTAGCTCATTTCTGTCATTTGTCATATGAACTTACCCTTTTGGAGAAATGAATGCTTAGTTTTCATACATGGTTACTAAAACTTTAAAGGTTTCTTAGCCCTTTTGTTGAAAAAATTAAGACATCAAGTCAACAAGTATTTATTGAGCACTGACCTTGGGCCAATGCATGCACATTTTTTAGTTTTAGACAACAGTAGAGTAACCCTGGAATAATTCCTCTTAAGATGACTTTGATAAGTACAAGATGGTGAGCTGAGCTTTCAGCCAAGAACCTTTGTTTTCCCTTGCTGAATATTTTTCTCTTTTGTTATGTGGTAGAACTTAGAGCTAGAAGTGTTCAGAATGTTTCTGTCCAAGCTGCATC
The DNA here is from genome assembly GCA_030035585.1 of Dugong dugon. Lineage (NCBI taxonomy): Eukaryota > Metazoa > Chordata > Mammalia > Sirenia > Dugongidae > Dugong > Dugong dugon. The sequence goes on along the minus strand of CM057475.1, from coordinate 14,902,344 downwards.
CTCACCATTGTCAGGATTTGTTTAGCAATTTGTAATTAATAGGATAGAAGTTTGCAAACCTTTTTGGACTCTATACTAGAAAATGCCATGTAATACAAGGTGGTGGTTTGGGCCTCATATTTTATATCTCACCTATCTTGCACAATTTTATGTCTATCTCTAAACAGAGATTCTTTTCTTCTTAGTGAAATTTGAGAGCAATCATTTATTTTGAATGAAATTGGTTTCTTCTACTTATTGCTGGGAAGTTTAGTTTTCTAACCAGAATGTCTGGATCTATTTTATGTGCCTGCCAAAAAAATCCCCAAAATACTGGCCGCCTGAGTTCTGGCTAATGTTTCCAGGAGTTCTGTTTTGAAAACATTCCGTTTCTACCCTGTGTTACAGATGCTTTTGCATACAGTGAAATCCTGTGATAAATATTTTTCAGTGAACATGAAGTATTTAAAAAATAAACAAATGGCAGTGTTACCATTAGTCATACGTTGACTGAGTGCCACCAGTGTATTTATCATCATGTACAGGGCATAGTCCAAGAAACAATCCCTACTTAGTGGTTTTATAGTCTAATTATCTGTGAAATGGTCATGTAAAAAAAAAAAAAAAATCCTAGCAGCTATCAGTTGGGCAGATTGTTTGCAATTATGATTAATAACCTGCTACGGGTAATTAATGGAAAATATATATGGCTCCTAGTGGACTGCTACTAGTTTCATATATACAAGCAGTAAGTAAGTGTGTATTCAGAATAACTCACACTAAATAAAATAATTCTTAGTCTACATTCTAGTTTCAATGCTTACACGTGTTTTAACCCAGTCAAGGGAAAAAAAAAGTCACAACAAGTAGGTGGTATCCACCATTCTTTCTGGTGGTATTAAGTCTTAAAATCAGTCAATGGCAAATTGTATTATATGGAGAATGAACTCTTTTTACAGACTGAATTATCAGGGCAGTATTTATCCTTTCTCAGTTATTTTAAGATACTTCGAAAAATACTACTTATTTAGTCCCTTTTATTCTAGATAGAAAATATTTATTTTGAGCTAGATAAAATGAAAACATTTTAAGACTGGGTCTGTACAGTGCAAAATTCTGTTTAAATTCAATATTCAGATTGGAGTTTTGTGGCCAAATATTTAACAAAATTTGTATTTAATTTTCCTGCTGTTTTGACTCACACATACTTAGCTGAATGCGACACAGTGAGTGTAGATATAAAGCTTATGTATTTGAATAGGAATTTTTCTCACCTGTATGCAGGTGGAGTCTTTTGGTAATTTTCTTTCAAGAATGATTGTATAGTCCACATGATTTTGCTCTAGTAGAAGCTCATTTATCCTATGTGATAGGAATTAGTGTTTGGTTAAAAGTGGGGAGTGAAAAATGCTAGATAAATATCTTAAACATTTTATTAATATTTTAACATGTGTATTATGTGTATATATTTGTCAGTTATTTGATACAGGCTCCAGGCTTTTCTTGGAGCATTGGTTGGAGTTTCCATCTTTTTCCTCAACAACTTTCAAGTTCTTTAAAGTGCAGTGAGAATTTACACACTTGTAAAGCAACATGAATGTGCAACTTTTGTCAGTGTTAATCAGACGTGTCCCAAACATTCAACTAAGTATCCATAGAGACTACAACTCTTTTTGTATACATAGCTTATTGAATGTTGGATAACAATAATTAAGGTATTTAATTGCAGTAACAGGTGTAACTGACAAATAGGTTTGGGAACAAACATAGTTAAGCACAGAACTCAAAAGGTACAAGCAGAAGTATGTGATTGTCCTAGACAATAGCCTGTTAGCCACCAGTTTTGAGCATTTTGTGGGGAAAGAGCACTGGACTGGTGAGGCTGTTACCTGGTGGTCAGTTAAGAGTTCTAATTTTTTTATTTGAGGCTTTTGCCAAATTGGCTCTACATCTAAAGGGCTGTATTTCTTTTCCTGTGCCTGCATGGATCCTTGCTCAAGTGCATGAATGTAATCATCACAGCTATCCCCTTTCCCCTCTCCACCCATGTCTACTGTCCTTTACCTCTGCTGTTTGTTTTGTGATTTTAAAAAAAAAAAAAAACTCTCCAACTCTGTTAAAGGAAAATCAAAGAGATTTATTGAAGCCAGTATATCATATTTGAATGGGGAACCATGAATACCACAGAATCTGAAGCTTATGAATTTCAAAAGGAGGGGTACAGATTGCCCAAAGTTATAGTGCTCTATGAGGAACTACAAACACAACATTCTGATTGGTTTACAGTGATTGAGGTCAGTCAAATGCAGGACAAAGCACAACATGATTTTTAATGTTATTGGTTACATTAATACTGCTGTGGGATTCATTGGTTGGCTAAAGGACATAAATACAAGGTATGTGGTCGTGGAGGAGGTCTCATGACTGGTCACAAACAATAGCATGATGGATACTTTTGGGAATAGGTTGGTAAAAATTACCTCGCCCAGAACATAAGATCTCCTGGAGAGATCTGGAACAAAGGGTTTTGATAAGATTTTGGTTACAGACCCCATGACATGTAGTATCCATATTCTTAGCCTGACCACAAAGTAAAGCATTTTCTTGATGATAGAGTTGGTTCCTAAGCAGCAGGGTTTGAATCTATGTGGAAGGTTACAGTGAGCTTTAGTTTTAGTTCAGTCATTTTACTTTAAGTCAGATGTCTCTTTTGATTTTATATCCCGTATTGTTCCCTCCTTTTGATCAAGAATTTCAAAGAACATTCTTTGATCACACCTACAGGCATACTCTCTTCTGCATGGGTTTACCAATATGCTGCTCCCAGGTGACAGCTCAGCCTTCATCGTTTATGCCTTTTTTGTTTCTCACGTCAAGCTCCGTTTCCCCCATAGTCAGAGTATCCTTTCTTTTTCAATCTAAAGAAACCCCCTGTGCAGAAATAACCTGCCCCAAATATTTCACGGCTGGTAGTCTAATTATTATTTTTCTTCGGATGCTTTGTGTCCTCTGGTGGCCAAATGCTGCAATAACAGGACACTGTTGTAAGGAAGCTTCCAATGTCTTAGAAAAAATTAACAAGTCATCCATGTACTGAAGCAAGGTAGAATCATGGGCAGATTGTAAAGATTGTAAATTGATGTGTAAAACTTGGGAAAAATCCGTAGGACTTTCATTATACCCTTTGGACACCATGGTCCAGGTGAGCTGTTGATCGCCCCAGGTGAAAGTAAATAAGTATTGACCTTTGAGATAGGGATACTGAAAAAGGCACTGCAAAGGTCTACTGTGGTAAGGTGAGTGGTCTCAGTGGGGATATTAAAGAGGAGCAAATGAGGGTAAGGAGCCACATGAAAATGTGGGATAACAATACGATTAATGGTGTGTAAGTCCTGCACAAAACTCCATCCCAGGTTCCTGGGTTTCCTAACAGGAAGTACGGGAGTGATATAAGGGCTAGTGCAAGGGATGATAAGTCCTTTCGCTAAGAAGTTCTGAATTATAGGCTTTAATCCTCCTCTAGCCTCTTGCTTTAAAGGGTATTGGGGAATCTTAGGCGGTGGTTTAAAGGGATCTACTTGGATTTTAATGGGCTCAGCTGATTGTACCCGACCAACATCACTGGAGGATGTAGCCCACAGTGTTTCTGATACTGCAGAGAGGCAGTGAAGAGCAGTGGTTGGGGTAAAGATGTCTTCCGGTAAGGGCCTGGAGGAAACATAGAAAGTCCACATCTGCCTAGGGTGCTTTTACCTCGGATTGGGAAACATCAGGCATCTCTAAAGTATCTCTTCTTGTTCAGTAAATTGCAAATGACAGTTCCACTTTGATAGGAAAACCCTACCTAACAAATTCACAGGAATATCTGAGCTTGATAAAAAGGGATTGATATCCTCAGTGAGTTCCAAAGAAACTGTTAGTGGTTGGGAATTAACTAAAGTCTGTTCATGATTTGAAACCCACACTACCCTAGAGGTTTTTGTACTACAGGGTAGAGGCTTTTGCATACTTGTGAGGAAATCCTGGTGGCATAGTCTTTAAGAGTTAGAGCTGCCAACCAAAAAGTTGGCAGTTCGAATCTAACAGGTGCTCCTGGGAAACCCTAGGGGGCAGTTCTGCTCTGTCCTAAAGGGTCACTATGAGCTGGAATTGACTCAACGGCAGAGGGTTTTTTTTTTTTTGTTTGTTTGTTTTGTTTTGTGGGGTTGATAGTGGAAAGAGTAGTCCCTATGTCAATTAAGAATTTACATAGTTCGCCATTATTCTGAAGGGTTGTTTCTTCTTGTGAGTCGAGAACTACTTCTGGAAAAGCCTCTAATATATCCCCGGAGCCCCTTCATTCAGGCTTGGGTGATTCTGATGGCAGAACACAAAGCTTGTTCTCTAAGGCAATCTTTCTTGAAGTATTCTGGCTTTTTGCAGTAATGGCAAACTCCTTGTACTTTGGATTGAGGGTTAGGTCTGGCTCCAGTATGTGATTTAAATTTACTCTGACTGGAGGATTGGAGTTGTTGCAGGTATAAAGCTGTTGATTTACTTTGCTTGAGCTTGATTTTTTTTTTTTTTTTGCTCTGGACTCCTTAGCTTTTCGTTCAAGCATTTCAACCAATTTGTACACAAAAGTAGTTAATTTCGAAGTGTCACTGCTTTCTCAATTTACTTGGTAGCATTTAACCAAATCTGCTAGTTTTGCATGGAGGCCACCCATGAAAAGAGAAATAAAGTTGATGGTAGCATCTTCATTTTCTAAGTTCAAACCAGAGTGTTCCTTAAATAATTTGGTTAAACGGTCTCTATAATTATATACATTCTTGTCGCTTTCTTGTTTGCAAGCTTGAACCTTAGCCCCACTTATCTTTCTAGGAAACATTTTTGGGAAGGAGTTAATTGAGTTTGTAACAATTTCTTTGGTCTGAGTTTCAACTCCAAACCAGGGAAATTTGGTTGAATTGGTAATGATTTTTCAGGTTCCTTCCATTTGGCCTCCTCCATCCTCCTTTGAGTACCCCCAGGTCCCAACAACATGTATAAGAGGTTGTACAAGTCTGCTAGCCTGAGCTTGTATGTTTCTCCTAGGAATTTAAATTCCTGACAGAACATATGAGGCTCTTCGCGAGGGTTAGGAAATTCCTTTACTATAGCATGAAGCTTCACTTTAGATCTTGGAGCAAAGGTGACCTCAGGAGGGCCTCCTCCTGCCTTTGGATATTTAATTTTAAAAGGCATCTCAATTACTAGCTTAGTCTCTCCTGTAGCTACTAATTTGGTTTCTTCTGAGGATTCTCTAGGGTAACAAGGAAGCTCACATGCCATATTGTCAGGACAAGAAGGTAGACATGGATACAGAGAAGCAGACGATGGATACCAGAGGAGCACTGAGAGGAAGAGAAGACACTGTTGTAATAGCAGAGTTTTGGCATTGCAGTTCTTTAATTTGCTTTGCTTGCAATGAGGCAGACCTATCATTTTGTCTCTTGGAAGCTTCCAAAAACCAATTAAAGTAGGCTTCCCACTAGTTCTGATTAATTTGGGATCCTTAAGCGTCTAGTTTACTACGCAAAAAAGTTAACTTAGCTCACAACTCCCCCAGATTAGCTACAAATCCTTGAGGTTTTTTGGATAAGCACATGCTACCATCCAAGATATTGAACTGTACTGGGGCGATAATTCTTGATCATATAACAAGTGACGATTCTGGAGAGGGGTCTGCTATGATCTTTTGAGGTGACATTCCCCATCTTACCAAAGACCTGTCTGTGCTGACAACCAGTGTGAAACCTGATGAGACCTTAGAGAAACAAAAGAAAAAGGTTTGTGTGAGGAGTTATATTTTTTGTCAGCTAGACGGCGAGCTTGTCATGCTGAAATTTTCTACAAATGTTCAGACCTTTGTTCAGAAATAAAGGACCAAAAGCTCAAAAGGTATGCTGAGAACTTCAGCACCTTCAGGGTCTAAGGGGGAAAAAAAAACCTTATCAGAGGTTTTGCTGTGGCGTTGGGCTGCGTTTTGCTTGTATTCTTGTGCCCTTTGTTCTTGTGGCTTGTAAGACCTGAAAAGTAGTTCAGTAGCCAGCCATTCAAACTCAAGTTAGAAATAGGTACACAGAAAACAAAGAAAAGATGAGTGCAAACACACTTAACAAGATAACAGCAAGTAGGTGGCAACCTTGTAATACCCACCGTTGTCTGTTGCCGTTGAGTCAATTCTGACTCATGGCAACCCTATAGGACAGAGTACAACTGCCCCATAGAGTTTCCAAGGAGCGCCTGGTGGATTCGAACTGCTGACCTTTTGGTTAACAGCCGTAACTGTTAACCAGTAATACTCAAACTGCAGTTAAAAACTCAAACCTCCAACAAATTCCTTCAGCCATGAATGAGAAAATAAAGCTGGAAAAATGGCTGTGATAAATCCCAGATAGCCACACAGAAATACTCAGAGCTCAATTCGGGAGCACTTACTTCCAGACAGGCCCCAAGGGGTCTGAAAAAGTGGGAGAGCACAAAGGGACTCTTGTTGATGCTTTGCTCCTGTTTTTCAGCTCCTTGGGTCCATTGGGGATAGATGTCTCCACATCCTGCTAAGACTATGCCAAATGTGGTAGAGAAAAAAAACTCTCCAATTCTGTTAAAGGAAAATCAAAGAGATTTATTGGGGCCAATATGTTATTCAAATGGGGGAACCATGAAAACCACGGCGGGGGGTGTGCAAATCACTAGTAGTTATGGTGCCGTCTGAGGAACTACAAACACAATATTCTGATTGGTTTACAGTGATTGAAGTCAGTCGAAATGTGATTTTTAACGTTATTGGTTGCATTAATACAGCTGGAGTACATTGATTGTCTAAACGACATAATTACAAGGTATTTGGTCAAGGAGTGGGTCTCATGACTGGTCACAAACAATGGCATGATGGATGCTTTCATCACAGATGGTGCCATGATGGATACTTTTGGGAATAGATGGTTAAAAATTACCTGGCCAGAGCATAAGATCTCCTTGGGAGATCTGGAACAAAAGGTTTTAACCACAAGGTAAAGCATTTCCTTAATGATAGAGTTGGTTCCTAAGCAGCAGGTTTGAATCTGTGTGAAAGGTTACATTGAGCATTGGCATTAGTTCAGCCATTTTATTTTAGGTCAGATGCCTCTTTTGGTTTTATATCCGATATCATTTTCTAAATGAAATATCCCCACCCTACCTTTTAAATTTTATGTCAAAACTCACCTTATAGAAGTCCTATGGATGAACTCTGTCCAACTCTCACACATCTGTTCATCACCTTCTTGATACTTTATGTTCTATCTGTATAAAACCAAAAAAACTAAACGCATTGCCTTCAAGTCTATTCCGACTCATAGCAACCCTATAGGACAGAGTTGAACTGCCTCATAGGGTTTCCAAGGATTGGCTGGTGGATTCGAACTGCCAGCCTTTTGGTTAGCAGCCAGACGCTTAACCACTGCACCACTAGGGATCCTCCATCCATATAGCCTTAATGAAATAAAACTTCAAAACCTGAATTTTATTTTCAAATATAGTGCCTTGTATATAATAAATGCTCACATATTTCTTTAGCCGTTTGAACTTATTTAAAAAAGAACAATTCTTAAAATCTTTTATTTTCAAAACTGTTCACCGTAACTTTCTTTTAAAAGGGGTAGAGGAAAAACAAAAGTAGAGGAACTGGCATTTTAGAATGTGACTTACCAACTTTTCATAGGATTTAACATTGAAGAAAGCAAGAAATAAACATTTTGTGGGATTATGCTGTCTGAAAGCATGTTCCTGAGTTGTACACGTGTACTCTCTCCTCACGTAATTTGTAAACTCTTCAAGACATGGGTCATATATATTATTCTTTCAGTCTTTTACGGCATAGCGAAAATAGAGTCTGTGCTCTTATACAGTTGAAGTAGCAGATACTAAAAAAAAGTCAGTTGACCAAAATATCTACATCAAATATTGTAATGACTTATAACTGCTAACATCTTTAGCAGTTACCACATAATATGTACTGTTCTAAGGACATTATGAAGAAGCCCTGGTGGCGCAGTGGTTAAAGTGCTTGACTGCTAAACGGAAGGTCGACTGTTCAAAACTGCCAGTGGCTCTGTGGGAGAAAGATGTGGCAATCTGCTTCCGTGAAGATTTACAGCCTTGGAAAACCTATGGGGTTGCTGTTGAGTTGGAATCGACTCGACAGCAGTGGGTTTGGTTTGGTTTTGGAAGCATATTATATATGTGATCTCATGTACTTCCCACAACTATTGTTATTCCCATTTTGCAGAAGTACAAATGAAAACTTAGAAGAGCCTGATACCTAAGATCACACAACTAGAAAATGTAGAGCTTAAAGTCAAACCCAAGGAGTCAGATTCCAGATTCTGTGTTCTTAATTCTTGTACCACACTGTGTGTCAGTAACCTTTCAGAAACTTTCTGTAAGAAGTTCTAAAAACTTCGATGAAATATGAACTTTCCCTTAACCAAATTAAATGGAAAACTAAAAAACAATCATTAGATGGAGTAGATTTATGTTAAAATGGGAGCCTCAGGACGACCTTGTTAGAAAATGAGAGAGAGATTAGGGGGGCCAAGCATGGTATTGTCTGCTACCCAGTGAGAAAAGTATCTGCTGTTGCTGTGAACCCTTTTATTTTATACATGCAACACCTGAACGAGGATGGTGTATTTATTGAGCTTTCACATCTCATTGCTGGGCGACATCAGGGAGCTCTTTTTTAGGATAGCTGTCCATCTGTTCTCCTCCAGGAACTCTTGGATTTTTGCCACTGCCACTTGGCTGCTGGCTTCAGGAGAGCCTGAATCAGTGAGTTGCTCACACCAGGGAGAACATAAAGGCTCTTCTCCTTAAAGTGTCTGTAATTATATGACCATAATTAGAAATAAAACCTTCTTTATACAATTTGCAGCTCGTAAGGAGAGACTTTCCGCTTTCACACCATTTTTTTCTCTATTGTCTCACGTGCTGGTTGAGAAATAGGTCACTTGGCCTAATGATAGATCATTGAAATGAGTGGGGAAATCCAGATTCCTCCCACTCCTTGAGTTTGCTGCATGACCTCTGGGTAATCCTCTCCCTTTCTCAGTTTTAGGTTTATAGAGTTATACGATGAGGCTAATACGGCAATTTAGGAAGTGTTGCATGTGAGACCTTTAATGCCTGCTATCGTTGTTGTTGTTCGGTGCCGTGGAGTTGGTTCTGACTCGTAAATTAATCTAGAATTAAGTAACTCAAGAGTAGAGACTGCCAGTTTAGGTGGCTTGTGGTTAGGGTTTGAGTTTGTTATTGTTATTATTGTAAATGATAACATTGTTTGGGTGGTTCTCCAATGTTCAAAGAGATGTAGGTCACTGTCGATTTTTGCCTGATGGTTTTGAGTTTGAGTGGATGTTGATTAATTCATGAACCCCAACCGCAAGGTAGATGTTCAGTATTGATTAGATGTATATCCTTGGTTGTATGCAGTTAAAGAGGACTCAGTTGTGAAACACTCCTAAAGCTAAATCAATGAGCTACTAAAGTTGTTTTCCCTCGATAAATGTTTATATTTTATCCCTTTAACTAAATGAGAAAAACTCTTAGGAATTTCTGTGTTCTCGATTGTTAAGAAAACTAGCTGTATCTTTGGAACTCTATGCTCCTTTGTTAACTCTTCCAGGTGAATGTAAGTTATTCATATGTATAGCTTAGCTGAGAATAACACTGGCTTAACTGAGGAGACAACATAACAATTTCCTTTGGAAAATTATCATATTTATACTGGTGACTTGGGTAGAGACCTTTGCTCAGAGCATATCCAAAAACTAATGAAAATTTCAACGGCTTTGAGACAAAGGTCCTTGCAATGTAAGAGTTTAAAAACGTCTACAATTTCTCTTACCATCATGGCTAGTAATTGCTAAGCAATAAGCTGTACTGGCAGAGTCACTAGGAAGTTTTGTGCCTTGGCAATTTTTTCTGAAGACTTTATTGAATTTAGAGCAATTTCTGGCTGACGTTTTTACCATAACATGCAGACTTGTCCAGGATAACACCAGTCTTTATAAAATCATCATGAAATCCATTAAACTCATATTTTCTAGGCCTGTCTTTCTCCTTGTTGTCTCTTCCAAGTTCTTAAAATGGGCTGTTACCTCCTGCTGTGTGAACTTCCTGACCATGCCAACCCTTTGTTAAATCTTTACAGTGGCTTCTCATTTCCTTTTGCATCTACTCTAGTGTTCCCCCCTGCATCAAAGCCAGCAGGCTCAGGATTATCTCATTTCTCTTGTCCATTTCTTAGGCCCCCAGACTTCTTTCTCTATTCGTTTTAAGTTCCTCTAGGTAGCGCCTTCCTTGCTGACTCACTGTGTTAGTCTTTTGAGCTACTTCCTAAGCACTGTCATTCATAGACCCTCTTAAAAAACTGGCTTTTTTTCCTATTCTCAGTAACTCCTGAAACCCCATCTTCTTTGAAAAAAACTTTTTGAATTAGAGAATTGCTGATGATCTCCTCTTCATCTACTCTGACAATAATAAGCCTCTCATAGCTTCTTCTCTAGTATCCAACCCAGTTATAAACTCATCTCTCCTTCGCACTTCCAAAACAAACCTTGCCCTTGACTGTGTGTAATGATAGTGTCACATTCCTGTTCTTGTTACCGTTCCTAATTTAGAGATTTACACAGGGGTGAAGAAACCAAGCCCTGAGGTCAGCTGCCTGAGATGGAATCTGAGCTCTGCCACTTGCAGCTATGTTCCTTTGGCCTATAATTTAACCTTTCTGTGCAGCAGTTTCCTCCTCAGTAAGATCTACCTCATAGGATTGTTGAGATAATTTAAGTAAAGTGCTTAACACAGTACCTGGCACATAGTAAGCATTCAGTAAATATTAGTTATTACTGTTCTGATATATTAATTGGGAGGAGCAAATAAGGAGTACAGCCTCCATATTACACACACAGTTACATAGTTTGGAAAAATATTCAGAATTGTAATATCATTTTTTTTAAATGAAAAAAAAATTCATATTTTAAAATATAAAGCACACAGAGTAAAGTTGAACAAAATCATGGCTGGTGAGGTGTGGTTTTGAACAAAGGTGAGGAGGTGCTGAACCAGTTGTTTTTGCACGCTTAGGGAAGATCTGGCATTAATGGTTTGAGCTTTGTTTAAAGGCATCATAGTGCCATATGGGCACTTGTGTGTTTTTGCATGATGATGATTACAGTGATAGATTTTCCTTAGGAAAGTTTCAAAAGCATGCCCTGGTCCATCCAATTTTAAGAACATGAAAGAAATTAATTTTGTTTTTAAAAAGATAGTATAAAGGGGAACACTCTAAAAATGATTACATTAAAGGACTATTCAGATCAATCTGTCATGAGTTTATGCATACCTCCTTTAAAGTCTAATATATCTTCACTGCAGCCATATTTAGCATGAGGATGATTTATTGTTTTTGTTTTCCTAGTTTTATTGCTTGTAAATGTTCTATTAAGGAATTTTATAAACATACTGAAAGTAATCCTGGGCTGATAAGTATATTTTCTGAATAGAATATTAACCAGCCTTATGTTATTTATATTTGAAAATGCTGACCGTAGATATTGGTTGGCTACTTTTCAGATTACTCACTGATTGCTAATTTACCAGCAATGTATCAGCGAAACATTTATTTAGAAAATATAAAGAATTTTACATATGAAAGTGGAATTTTAAAAAGATAGTAGTGAGTGATTTAATATGCCAGTGCTTCTGTGTAATATTGGAAGACCCGGGAGTGTATAGTGTTCATACGACTTGTTTTTCTAGTGCAGTTAGTCATACCTTAGAAGTTGCCACTCTTGTGGGTGTAGAAATTACTTGGACTTCCCTGTTCTATTTTATTTCTGTAATTTTACAGCTTATATCATTTTAGGTTGTTTTATTAATGCTAGGTTTGTAAAATAAAATTATTAGAGGAATGATGAAGGAAAGTGACATGAAAGAGGTGACCAGAGTTTCACTGTTTCATGTTTGTAACTTTCTTTTCCAGTGTAGATTTATTCCTCGTGATACAAATTGCTGTTTTCTTTGGCAGGCATTAGGAACAAGTCTATGTGAAATTATGTAATGTCTGAAAAGTTATATTCATGATTAATTGGCCTATCCTAGAATGGTACTTGTGTGTGTGGAAGAAGGCGATCATGCTGTTTATTTGGCAGTGAGTTAAAGCACCCTGGCTCAGGTCAGGTTACTCTGCAGGGCTTTTAGACTGAAAACTGGATGTTTAGCTTGATTTCTAAAAAGCATAAAATGTAGCTTCGAAGCCAAATATGCTGGAATTCATATTCTAACCAAAGTTAATCTCAGGATAACTTCTAAAAAGTGAGCTGTTCCACTCTATCACACCTTAGTTAACAAATAAAGCCAACAGGTTTTAAATAACATCATGATCTCTGGCCTCTGAAAGTACAACCGGTCATGATTATCCAGTAGATTTTCTGTATTGTCAAATATTAGTTTTAAATTCTTCCTGTCTTTGACCCAGACCGATCAATTACAATGACCTATTTCTTTATCTAAGCTGGATTTTACAGGAGCTAGAAAAGAAGGCCTTTTAAACAATTGCCCCCTCTTACATGTCAGCTTGACAAGTGATGACATCTATTACTAACAGTACAACAATGGTAAAGTTGATAACCAACAGCAGGATAATGCAGTGGTTCTGGAACCCGACTGCCTTGGGAAACAACTTCAATTTTTCTTCATCTGGGGATGATAGTACCTACCTTCTGGCATTTTAGTGATTGAGTCCTTACCTGGCTATCTGTTTATAGCCCCCCTGACCCTTTCCGTGGAGTTGAATACGACTTATAGTGACCCTGTAAGACATAGTAGAACTGCCCCATAGAGTTTCCAAGGAGCAGCTGATGGATTCAAACTGCCGACCTTTTTTAACCAAGTATGTGTATCACTTGAAAATCAAAAAATAGCCCTCACATTGAGGAGGTTGAAGCCATGTCCGTAACATTCATGTAATCGTTTTTTTCCCCCACCTTTTAAGCATATTCATGTATATAAACTTATTTAAGTCTCAGGGGCCTCAAACCCACATTCATTAAGAGTAGGCACAGAATTTTTGGTGGCCTTACTGCTCTGTATTTACTTTGCCATTACTTGGACTCTCCTTAGCATAATAAATTGCCTGATGTCCTAATCATTCAGAGCTGTGATTCAGGGTACCATCAGATTATCCTTAAAGCTTTAAAAAAAATTAAGATGTCAATCCAATTCAAGACCTGTTGAATCAAAATTTGTAGATGTGGCTTAGGTGTGTGCATTTAAAAATTCAATTAATAGACTTTATTTTCTAGAACAGTTTTAGGTTTACAGAAAATTGAGCAAATAGTACATACAGACAGTCCTTTTTCCCTTGCTAACAGTTTTCTCCTACTGTTAACATCTTGCATTAGTGGTACATTTGCTACAATATTATGAAGCCATAAGTTACATTAGGCTTCAGTCTTTGTGCTGCACAGTTCTGTGGGTTTTGACAAATGAAAAATGTCATGTATCCACGATTACATTATCATACAGAATAGTTTCACAGCTCTAAAAGTCCCCAATGCTCCACCTATTCGTTAACAACTCCGTAGGTAATTGTAACACACACACGTCATTAAGAAGTAGTGTCTATAAAGCAATTATTGGTAGGATTCCTCTTCTACTGTAATACTAGCTATGCCCACTTGACCCCAGGAGTGATGTAGATGTGACACTAGAGTAAAACGAGTGGTCTCTCTAACCCCCCAAAAACAAACCAGTTGCCATCAAGTTTATTCCTACTCCTGGCAACCCTATGTATTACAGAGTAGAACTGTGCTCCTTAGGGTTTTCAAGGCCATAACCTTTCAGAATCAGATTGCCAGGCTTTTCTTCTGAGTTACCTTTGGGTGAGTTGGAACCACCAACCTTCCAGTTAGTAGTCTGGGAGTTAATTCAGGTCCTGTGTCCCCTCTACATCCAGGGAAAAGGGAGTATCACTCTAAATAGTCACATGGCTCTCTCTTTTGTATTAGAATAATAATGATAGTGGTGGAGATGAAAACAAATCAGGTTTCTGCATTAGAGTCAACATTTTCTGCAGAAAAAGAAACTAAAAGTAAATAAAACCTCCTCCAAAAAAAACCCAAACACATTGCCATCACGTTGAGTTCTTTGAAAACATTGATAAAATTCAGATATCTCTAGTTAGACTGATCAAAAAGAAAAAAATAGGGAAGGTACAAATTATTATGAAGGAGAGAGGGGATATAACTGAAGACATGCAAAGAATAATAAGGAAATATTGTCTGGTTTTGATATCAGAGTTATACCAGCCTCATAAAATAAGTTGAGAAACGTTTCTTCCTTCTCTATTTTTTGAAAGAGATTAGGTAAGATTGAAATTGTATTCTTCTTAAATATTTGAAAGAATACACCAATGAAGCCATCTGGGCCTAGAGTACTTTATGAAGGTTTTTAATTATGAATCATTTTCTTTTTTATTTTATTTATTTATTTATTTATTTATTCTTTAGGTGAAAGTTTACAGCTCAGGTTTCTCATACAAAAATTTATACACACATTGTTATGTGACCCTAGTTACTATCCCTGTAATGTGACCGCACATTCCTCCTTTCCACCCCGGATTTCCTGTGTCCATTCAACCAGCTCCTGTCCCTTTCTGCCTTCTCATCTCACCTCCAGACAGGAGCTGCCCATTTAGTCTTGTGTATCTACTTGAACTAAGACGCACACTCTTCACGAGTATCATTTTATGTCTTGTAGTCCAGTCTGTTCTTTGTCTGAAGAGTTGGCTTCAGGAATGGTTTTAGTTCTGGGTTAACAGAGAGTTCGGGGGCCATGTCTTCTGGGATTCCTCCAGTCTCACTCAGATCATTAAGTCTGATCTTTTTATTAGAATTTGAGTTCTACAACCGACTTTTTTCCTGCTCTGTCAGGGACTCTCTGTTGTGTTCCCTGTCAGGGTGGTCATTGGTAGTAGCTGGGCAGCATCTAGTTCTTCTGGTCTCAGGCTGTTGGAGTCTCTGGTTTATGTGGCCCCTTTTGTCTCCTGGGCTAGTATTTTCCTTGTGTCTTTGGTGTTCTTCATTCTCCTTTGCCCCAAGTGGGTTGGGACCAATTGATGCATCTTAGATGGCTGCTCGCTAGCTTTTAAGACCCCAGATGCTACTCAGCAAAGTGGGATGCAGAAGATTTTACCTAATAAACTTTATTATGCCAGTTGACCTAGATGTCCCCTGAAACCATGGTCCCAGACCCCTGTTCCTGCTATACTGTCCCTCAAAGTGTTTGGTTGTGTTCAGGAAACTTCTTAGCTTTTGGTTTAGTCCAGTGATGCTAACTTCCCCTGTATTGTGTGTTGTCCTTCCCTTCACCTAAGATAATTCTTGTCTGCTATCTAGTTGGAGACCCTGGTGGCATAGCGGTTAAGAGCTACGGCTGCTAACCAAAAGGTCGGCAGTTCGAATCCACCAGGCGCTTCTTGGGATGGGACAGTTCTACTCTGTTCTGTAGGGTCACTGTGAGTTGGAATTGACTCTATAGCAACAGGTTTTGGTGGGTTACTATCTAGTTAGTAAATTCCCCTCTCCCTCCTCACCTTCCTACCCTCATAACCATCAAAGAATGTTTTCTTCTGTGTTTAAACCTCTTCTTGAATTCTTATGATAGTGGTCTCATACAATATTTGTCCTTTTGTGACTAATTTCACTCAGCATTATGCCTTCCAGATTCATCCATATTATGAGATGTTTCAGGGATTCATCACTGTTCTTTATCATTGTGTAGTATTCCATTATGTGAGTATACGATAATTTGTTTATCCATTTGTCCACTGATGGGCACCTAGGTTGTTTCCATCTTTTTGCTATTATGAACAGTGCTGCAGTGAACATGGGTGTGCATGTATCTATTCGTGTGATAGCACTTATTTCTCTAGGATATAGTCCAAGGAGTGGGATTGCTGGATTGTATGGTACTTCTATCTCTAGCTTTTTAAGGAAGTACCAAATCAATTTCCAAAGTGGTTGTACCATTTTACAATGAATCATTTTCTTAAACTCATCTAGGGTTATTCAGATTTTATATTTCTTCTTGTGTTTTGTTAATTTGTGTCTTCCAGTAAAGTTGTTAGTTTCATCTAAGTTAATCTAATTTATTGGCATAGAATTGTTCATAGTATTTTTCAGGATCTGTAGTAATATCTGCTTCTTCCTTCCTGATATTGGTAATTTGCATTTTTTTTTTTCTTTTTCCTTGATCAGGCTAGTTTGGGGATCTCTAGTAAAGTTAAATATACAACCCAGCAGTTCCACTCCTAGATATTTACCCAGGAGAAATGAAAACCCATATCCACAAAATTACTTCTAAAGAATATTCATAGCAGCTTTGCCAAATTGAAAACAAGCCGATTATAGAGAGAATAAACAAATTGTTGTATATCCATACAGTTCAATAGTACTCAGTAACAAAAAGAAATAAATTACTGCTATGTGCAGTGATATGGGTGAATCTCAAAAACATTATGACGAGTGAAAGAAGCCCTACACAAAATAATTCACAGTGCCTGATTTCGTTTATATGAAGTTCTAGAAGAGAACAGAACTAAACTACAGTAGTAGAAATCAGAATAATGATTTCTTGTGTTGTAGGGTAAAAACATCACAAAGTTGAGTAAAACAAAAAGAAAGTTTTATTTGGCATTTATTCAAAAAGGCAAAAGTGGGAAATGGACAACCATGCTGCCAGAGCCATGTCTGTCCGAGTCCAAGGAATATTACAGAATAGGCAAGAATGGGAAAACAGACAAGCATGCTGCCACAGCCATGTCTGCCAGAGTCCAAGGAAATATCACAGAACAGGCAAGAATTGGAAAACGGACAAGCATGCTGCCACTCCAAAGACCATTACAGAGTCTTCAGTATATATTAACATTACAAATGGGTAAAACCATTGAAAGTTTAGCCTTTTCAGAGATTGGCTAGAAACTATCATCCTACATTTTAAATTGTCTTTCTTAACAGTAATTTGTACAGGTTTCAGTAATGACAGTCAGTAGGGTCTTCATTGGTCCAACAAATTTCTATTCACTAAATGCTAATCGAAAAAGGTAAGACTGGAAAGTCTTTTGTGTTCTGTTTGATTGGCTTTATGTGAAAGTTTCCCTAAAAGATATTTTCCAAGATTATTTTAGCTATTGTCTTTATGCCTCAGGGCCCACTTGATGCGTCCTTGTGAGTCCTTGTGAGCCCAGCTCCAGCTGGGTCACATTCTCTGTGCTCAAGGAGAGGGAATAATAACTCCAATATTATTTCCTAAATCACTTGTGGGGGCACAGATTAACTGGGAAGGGGCAGGAAAAAACTTCCTGGGTTATGGAAGTGTTCTATATCTTGATAAGGATGTGAATTACATGAGTGTAGTGTAAACCAGTTGATGTGAAAGTTCTGAATGGGCAAACATTAAAGTTTGTATTTTCTCCCCATAATTATGTACTGTTCTTGTATTATTTCTTCTTCTTACCATTTATATGCTCAAGTAGGAACGTACTTTAGAAAATGGTGAGAGAATACCAAGTATGAGAAATGATATCATATGCATATATTCAACAAACATTAATCAAACACCTAGGATGTGTATAGTTCTTTATTATGTACGGTAATTAAGATAAACCTTCAAAGAGCTCACAGTGTATTTAGCTTTGACTTACATTATTCAAAAATTTATTGATTTCACAAAAATAGCTAAAATGTTTTCATCTGCCCTTAGTAGTCTTCTGTAGATCCTGAAGTTCTAGGAACCAGAGCCTAAAAATCATTTGCTCTGGGGGGGAGCTAATCACATCAGATCTTCCTTTTCCTGACCTTGCTATAGCATCAGTAAGGGGCTGGGCTTAGGTTTTGTGCTGTTCTCACACTGCCTGCAGCAGTGTGGTAGCCCAGAGCAGAATCTGTCTGAGATAAAGTATATGACTCTGTGATACTGATCTAACTGCAAAAAACAAGGTCAAAGCTCTTGACATTCAGGTAGTAATTACCCAAGCAACTCTCTTTTCCTTTTGCTTAAGAGTGCTGTAATTGAAAGTGTCAGAGGTAGTCTGGACATGAGGAAAACAAAAGCAAAAAAGTCAGGGGCATGGATATTCTGTATACCAGATGGTTTATGTGCCCAAAGGGCAATTGAGAATTAAGTGTGGTAATGGAACTACACTACTTTTATTGGTTCTGTGAAGACCAGCACTTGGAGTACCAGTTATATTCTGTATGGCATACTTTGGGTATTGAGTAAATATTAGTAGCATATTGAGTGAAGCATAGCATCTCAACTGTCCTATAAATCTCTGTCAATGTGGAGCATTGTGTGTAGAGGTGGTGATGATAATATTATTGAGAAAGTGACTAACTTGTGACTTTTCTAGCTTGTTACTACCCAAATAACCATGCCTTGTTGTATTGAATTACACTCGGTTCAGCTGCCTGTGTCTCTTCTGAGCTGTTAGTACAGGTTTCTCTTGGTGAGTTTGGTAATGAGAATGTCTGTGTTCACATTGTACCTATGCACCATTGTAGGCACCACATCTAGTGTAAAACAGATGCCTTCCGACAACTGAGGAAGCCACCTGCTCTTTCTTCTGCAGGATACTCACCTCCACTAAGTGGCCTTTCTTTAAATTGCTGTTATGCCTGTCCTTTAATCTGTGCTTGGAAAGAATTCCCGTGTCATACAGATGAATTACAATACAGAATTTCTGCCAGCAGCACCCTTGGATTTTTTTCCTTCCAAAATTTAGCACTAGAGTTTTCCTATTTCTTTTATTGTTCTTTTCAACTTAAAGATAGACTTTCCATCTACATTCCCGTCAGCTTTCTTAGCCTTAAGAAATGTTGGTCTCTAAGTTTGGACCTACTTTAGTCAAGGTTCTTGCAGCACTGAGGCGGTGAATCACTTGAGAGGCACTTTGTCACTTTTCTTTTAAACAAGGAACCACTAAAGATCTGTGACGCTTGAATGTGAGTTGATTTTAAAATTCTATTTTTCTAAATCTAGACTAGGGTTTATATTGCTAATATCGTGACATGCTTGCCGAAGAGTAGCTTGCAAATCCTAAGCAGACTTCCTGTAACCATGTGTTGAATTTCCAGCTGTGTTGAATCAGACTTTGATCTCTTTTAAGAAGATAAATGCAATATCTGCAGTTTCTAATGGTAGGGGTGGAGGAGAGACTTTCAGATGAAATCTTCAAAGCCAAGTCCCAGTCCAGATCTAAGAAATTGAAGGTCCTGGGGAAGGCAGTTGTTTCATTGTCTTTTTTTTTTCAAAATTTGTAGGCTTTATCTACCAAAAAAAAAAAAAAAGAACAAATGAGATGCTATTGTTAAATGCACCGTGCAGGATTAGATTTGTTTCCTTCTAATAAAATCAGTTTCCTTAATCAGCACTCTTACAAATGGCACACCTGCCTAATTAGAACAAGTTCTAGACTACAAGATACAGTGTGAGCATTTCAATTAACTCCACACAAGTGATAACTGTGGATGTTCTTAGAAAGAAAATCTTTCCTTCTCTTCATTTTCTTTTGTGGTTAAGCTTTTGTTATTTTGTACTTCTGAATCAGCCTTTGATTCTGGGAATTTCCTAGTATGTGGTCATTGATAATTTTTTTGTTTCTAAATAATTCTTTAAATGAAAAAATTAGTGATGTATTTTATGGATATGTATAGGAACGATTTTTAAAGATTTTCAGCTTCTGAGATTTTATTTACTTTTATTAATTTTAAAATATAGGGGAAGCCTAGTCACGATATAGTATGAAAAGGAGGTAACATATAGCAGTCACATTCAAGAACTCCATACATTAGCAATAATAAATCCTCTTGCCCAGAGTAATGCAGACACTCAATCCAGTGGGGATGATATAGTACCCCTTCATAGAACCAATTACCCACAGAGAAGCATAATGATCAGGGGAGGTGATAGAATAAAAATCTATATGGCGACAGGAAAATTATGGTAAAATTGTTGCCTGTGTAGAGTCTTACAATAAGTATTTCTCCAGTTAACTTCTGGAAAAACTATTTAAGCATCTGCTTGGATCAAAATCCGTGATGGATTACAAGAAAAGCCTTAGAATAAAACAAAAGGGAAAGTGGCGATAGACATGTCGTAAGTTCTGCTCAGCCTCAAAGGATCTGAGGTAGACTGGTGTTGCTGTGAGAGAGTGCTGGTCACCAGACCTGCCTCCTGAGGGGTGGCTGCAGTGACCACAGTTACTGCTGACGCCAGCGGGAGCAAGATAAAGCTCTTAAAAATAAGGTGATTTAGATCATCAGAGGAAGTCCCTGCTTTTAGAGTTAGTGTATTTCCGAAGACCACCTTTCAAGCCGATTGCTGTAAAGGAAGATCCTGAGTGTGCATGATCTATATCCTAATTAGGAATGGACTGTTTGCGTTATCTGTTCAGACAGACATCAGTTGGATAAGTGGGTTAAGTGGCAAGAAATGAAGTCTCATTCTTTATTAGGTAAGTGACAAAGTGCTAAGTGGCCAAAAAAAAAAAAAAAAGTGTGTTACCCTAAAAACAGTAAGAGCAGTTTTCCCCTTCTACTGTTGTAGTGCCATCAGCTGTGAATTTTGTAGAAGATAATTTGTCACCAGTAATAAAGCACCAAAGTTTATAAAATATATTCTTTTTTCTGGGTTTATTTTATTTTTAACCATGTTTAAGTGTACAATTCAGTGGCATTAATTCATTCACTGTGTTGTGCTACCATCACCACTATCCATTTCCAAAAGTTTTTCCTCACCCCAAACAGAAACTCTGTACCCCTTCAGCAACAACTTTCCCCCTCAGCCCCTGGTAACTACTAATAAACTTTTGTCTCTGTATATTGCCTATAAAATATTCTCTTGTAAAAATAGACGGGACACGTTTAAGTTCTTATAATTTTGTTGCTCATTGCAGTCTGTTCGTCTTCTTTCTTAAGAGGGAAAGAAGAGTGGAGGGAGTCACAACTAGTTACTAGCAGCTCAGCATGGCACTAAATCTATTTTATGTGTAACCTATAGTGATTATTAAAAGGACAGTGATGGTTCAGTGGGAGAATTCTTGCCTTCTCTTTGGGAGACCTGGGTTCGATTCCCAGCCAGCGCATATCATGCACAGCCACCACCTGTCAGTGGAGGCTTGCATGTTGCAATGATGCTGAACAGATTTCAGCAGAGCTTCCAGACTAAGATGGACTAGGAAGAAAGGCTGGAAGAAAAAGCCTGGTTGATCTGCTTCTAAAAATCAGCAGTGGAAATCCTGTGGATCACAATGGTTCAATATGCAGCCTATCATGGGGGATGGTGCAGGACCAGGCAAGATTTTGGCCCGTTGTGCATGGGGTCACCATGAATCAGGGGCCAATTTGAGGACAAATAACAATACCAATATAATGACTATTATTGGAAGAGCCTTAATGGTTAATATTAGTGTATACTACATGAAATGTCGGGTTTTTGAAGGAAAAGTAAAAACTTTGTAAGTTGAGATTAAACAAATTTACTTATTTTATCAAATATGCTCTGTTATGTTCAATTGTCTTGTCCCAATGTGATGTTAAAGTATATATTCCTCCTTTAAAAAATGCCATCTTTTGAGACTGTAAACTATTCAAATGCTTCAACTACAGCATCTTGATTTGTGAATCTTTTATTACATATGAAGAGTTCCAAGTGTTTGAAAAGGTGGTAATCCATTGGGGAGATGTCAGATGAGTAAGGTGGGTATGGCAAAAATCTTATAACCTAGCTTTGTTGATTTTTGAAGAGTGGGGTTTGAGAAGTGTGTGGTCAGACATTGTCATGCAGCAGAATTGGTCCATCTCTGTTGACCAGTCTTGGCTGTTTGGATCCCTTGTTACAAAAAAGAATAAAGTATTATGCCTTTTGCAAACCACCATACAGTGACTGTAACCTTTTTTGGGTACAGTGATTGTTTTGGGTAATACCTGGGAGTCTATTCTGCATCTAACCATTGCCCACATTGTTTATTATTGTCCAGCAGTATCCATTCTTGTCACAGATAACGATACATGGGGTTCGCCCTTCAGTCAAAGATTAGACAGGCCCATAAAACAAAATGAGACTAAATGGGCACACCAACCTAGGGGCAAGGACGAGAAGGCATGATGGGACAGGAAAGCTGGTAATGAGGAACCCAAGGTCGAGAAGGGGAGAGAGAGTGTTGACACATCATTAGGTTGGCAACCAGTGTCACAAAACAATATGTGTATTGATTGTATAATGAGTAACTAATTTGCTCTATAAACCTTCATCTAAAGTGCAATAAAAAACTTTAAATAAAAAAAATGATTAAAATAAACGATGTGTTGCAGAAAAGGCTCATTTTTCTTGCGGGTTAGCAGTGCCTGAGAACACCTCTAGATGCTGCAGTTTTTGATTTTCAGTCAATTCGCATGGAACCCATCTGTCCAACTTTTTAACTTTTCTGATGGCACTCAAATGGCGGGAAACAGTTATAGAGGATACTCCCAAGTCAGCTGCAAGATTTTGAACTGTTGTTCAAGGGTTGCTTTCTACCAGTTCTTTCAGTTGGTCTTCGTTTATGACAGATTTTGGTTTTCCTGGAGGCTTATTTTGAAGGCTTTCATCTTCAGAACAAAATTTCTGAAACCACTGCTGTATCATTCACTGGTTAGCAACACCCTCTCCAAACGCCAGATTGGTGTTTTCCTTGGCCTCAGTTGTATTATGTCCTAATTTGAACTCATATAAAAAAAAGTAGTTGTTATTGTTCGACAGTCATCATATTATTGAGGGGCAAAAAAAATCAATGCTTACAAGACAGGAACCACCTTGAAAATGAAGTAAAATGATAACAAAAGCTAACCCAGTAATACAAATTGGTATAACCTAATAGCCACTCACCCTAACATGTCTAATCAGAATTAAAAAACGATTCATCTTGAACCTGATATTTCATGTGGTACATCCTAATACTACAGTGATAATTTTCCTCACAGCTGATTTTTTATTTTGGTCTTGTCATATCAAGTTATGCCCACAAAAGTAGTAGTAAACACAAGTGTCGTTCGTTATGTGTGTCAAGAGTAGGAAAAAAGGCCTTCAGATTAGACAGTGATGGAACCCACCTTGCCACTGATGGTTGCTTTACACATCATATTTGTAGTCAATAAGAATACACATGGTGATAAAGGGAGAGTAATCTATATTTTAAAGGAGCCCTGGTGGCACAGTGGTTAAAGCTCTCAACTGCTAACCAAAAGGCCACCGGTTCGAACTCACCAGCTGCTGTGCGGGAGAAAGATGTGGCAGTGCTTCTGTAAAGATTTACAGCCTCGGAAGCCCTATGGGGGCAGTTCTACTATGTCTTACAGGTTCGCTGTGAGTTGGAATTGACTCAGCAGCAACGGATTTAGTCTATATTTTGGGGCCTGTTGAACCAGAGGAACCAGTTCCTAACCTCAAAGCAGTTTGTTCATTTGTTCATTCATTTATTCAGTATACTTCTAGGCTAGGGATATAGCAATGAACCAAGTCCCTCCCCTCATGACAGATCTGATAGTTTAGTAAGGGAAACAAAAGATACAAATAAATAATACATAATATGTTAGATAGTGATAAGTTCTATGAAGGAAAATAAATCAACGTGTGGAGGATCTAGAGGCGTCTGGGTGGAATGCAATTTCAGAGAGAATAGTCCGGGATAGCCTCTCTGATGGGGTGATATCTGACTCAAGTTCAGTAGGAAATGAGGGACAAACCATCAGGAAAGGGAAGAGTGAAGGATTTGGAGGCAGTAAGC
Source organism: Dugong dugon (assembly GCA_030035585.1). Classification (NCBI taxonomy): domain Eukaryota; kingdom Metazoa; phylum Chordata; class Mammalia; order Sirenia; family Dugongidae; genus Dugong; species Dugong dugon. The sequence continues at coordinate 14,878,478 of CM057475.1, read as the reverse complement.
TAGGGTTCCTGAGTCTTAGAGCTATGTGACCATAAGGAACCTGTGAAATGGAGACAGAGTTGCCAGGCCTGTGTCACAGGTGAGAAACTTTAGAAAAGCATTTTGGCAAACAGCAAAGCATTACCTAAACCTGTAAACTTCAAAGTACAGTGCAAAAAGATAAAGAGGTACAAAATAAAATGCTGTGGAAGAATCTTAAAACAACCCTTTCATACAGCTTGTTTTGGATTTACTAAATTGAGTTGTCTGAGCTAAAATGCAGCATACATTCTCCAGAGATGAACTCTTTGCCACTTGGGGGTTAAGGATTTATATTCATCTTTGTTCATTTTTGTGGTATTATTCACTTAAGATTTTATGTTTGCTTATGTTTTTCTTCCTTTGACATCTTTTACTTTTAGCATTCCTTTTATTAAATCAGTTACAGGCCTCTTGGCTGTCACTGAGGCATTTTCCACCCTATGCCTATACTCCCTGATTAATTCATTCTTTAAAATAACAAACAAACCCTCTAAGATTAATGTCTATCTCGAGGACTCAGAGAATCAAAGTCTTTTATAGAGTAACTCTAAACTCCAGAACAATTCATTTGGACTAATATTTACCAAGGACTTAAGTTGCTTGTTTGGTCTTCTTGTTTTTATAGCCAAAGTAGGTTTTGTAGTAATTGTAACAATATTTGAATAGAACTTTATAGTTTACAAAATACTTCACACACCTACTTGCTTTATAAACTTCAGCAACCCTAGAGCTTGACAACATGGACATTTATTGTGCCCTTTTACAGATGAGGAAACCTGACGCTCTGTGAGCAGAATTTAAATCCAGGTCTTTCCATAATGCAAGTTATGAATGTATGAATAAAAAATGCTTGTTTGCTTTTCACCAGTTGCTGTTAAGTTGATTCCTGGTTTGTTTTAAACACTTGGAATTACTGAATTGTATGTTTTGTAAGTAGCTTCAAGAAAGTTGCAGATGATTCAAGGGGAATGGAGCCATAGTGGGGATTATGGAAGAGAGGGATATCCCTGATCATTGTGAATGGAGACCGTGGAGATGGCCTACAAAACCTCTTTTATGTCATTGTCAGGAAGTGGATGTGAGCCTGGATACCCCGGCTCTGATCTAGTACATAAGCTTTCATTTATTTTTATCTGGTTACTTAGACTAACAAGACATTAATGTTACTTCCTTTAGGGTAGGAAGCAAAAGTAACCATTAGCAAAGGTAAAGCTTCTTAAAAATACATTGTCCTGGATTTGAAGAATGTCTCTTCAGAAAGGGCTATTTTATTTTGAGATTGAGGGTCCTGAAGAGTCTTAAAATGTCTTTTAAGTAGGATAGAATCCATAAAAAGAAAATTAGAGCCAAGAAGATCCTTAGGGATCATCTAACCATTAAAAGATTTGATCTGGAAAAGACCTTTGAAGTGCCCCAGACCCCCAACTTGTGTGAGGCTACTTTCCACACTCTGGCGTCCTCACCATTCCAGTGGGATCCATCCAGCCTCTCCATGATCACTCATGATTCCAGAGGCCTTTAGCCGATTCCTGTCCACTGCTGGGCAGCTCTGTTAGAAAGCATATCTTTCTACGACAACCCCTATGGAGAACAAATCCTGTCCTTCCTCCTGGGTAAAGACATCCAGCTTGCTCCCCCCTCCCCCGCAAAGTTCCTTTACTAGGTCACAATGTTTTTGTTTTGTTTCACAATCTGTTTGAATCATGATCACAATGAAGACCACAAATCGTGATTGGCTGATATGATACGCCTTTTCAGTCTCTCTTAATTTATTGGTTCTTCTTCCATATCTGTTTTCTTCCTTGTCCCCCATACCCCCTGTTTAATTTATTTGTTGAAGAAACTGGGCCATTGGTCCTCTAGGGTTTTGGTGCTTGCATTCCCCTAGTATATAGATTAACATATGCCTGTGCCCTCTGTATTTTCTGTGAATCGGTAATTGGATTGAGATAGTTTGTTTTATAAATGTTTATAATCTACCTATGTAATAATTCATTATATGACTATTTTGAGAGTAGAGGGGGTGCTATTTTATTTTACCCCAACATTTTATTTGGAAAAGTTTTAAATGTGCAGGAAAACAACTGTAATAAACACCCATATATACCCTTTACATAGATTCACAAACTGTAACATTTTGCCAAGTTTACTTTCTTTCTCCCTCTCTGCTAACACACATACAAACACATGTAGGTTTTTTGTTTTTCTTTTTTCCTAAATTATATGAGAGTAAGTTGCAGACATCATGGCACTTTACTCCTAAATATTTTTATTTATTTATTTATTTTTAATTGGACTTCAGGTGAAGGCTTACAGAACAAATAGTTTCTCATGAAACAGAAGTACACATTTTGTTTTATGACATTGGTTAACAACCCCACAGCATATCAACCCTCTAACTTCTCAACCTTTTTTTTTTTGGTGAAAATACACATAGCCAAAGATACACCATTCAAAAATTTCTACATGGACAGTTCAGTGACATTGACTACGCTCTTCCAATTGTGCTGTTATTCGCACTTAAGATGAAGGCTTGCAGAACAAAATAGTTTCTCATTTAACAGTTACTACACATGTTGCCCTATGACAATGGTTAACAATCTCACAACACATCAACAATATCCTTACTCAACCTTGGGTTCCCTATCACCAGCTTCCTTGTCCCCTTCTGCTTTCTGGCCCTTGTCACTGGACTCCTGTACCTCGTTAGTCTCATTTGGTGTTATGGGGCTGTTCACTCCCAGGCTGAACAGTGAACCTGAGGTAACTTCACCAATGAGCTAAAAGGGTGTCTGGGGGCCACACTCTCGGGGCTTCTCCAGTCTTCTTTAGGCCAGTAAATCTGGTCTTTCTTGTGGGTTAGAAATATGCTCTACATCCTTCTCCAGCTCTGTCCAGAACCCTCTGCTGTGATCCCGGTCAGAGCAGTCAGTGGTGGTAGCTGAGCACCATCTAGCTATACTGGACTCAGTCCGGTGGAGGCCTTGGTAGCTGTGGACAATTAGTCCTTCAGACTAATCTTTTCCTTGTATCCTGTTCTCTTCATTCTTCCTTGCTCCCTAAGGGGTGAGACCAGTGGAGTATCTTAGTTGGCCGCTCACAGGCTTTTAAGACCCCAGACACTACTCACCAAGGTAGAATGTAGAGCATTGTCTTTATAAGCTGTGTCATGCCAATTGAGCTAGATGTTCCCTGAGACCATGGTCCCCACAGCCCTCCACCCAGCAATTCAGTCCCTCAGGGAGTTTGGATGTGTCTATGGGGCTTCCATGACCTTTCCTTGTACAAGTTGTGCTAGTTTCTCCTGTGTTGTGTACTGTCTCACCCTTCACCCAAGATACCACTTATCTATTGTCTATTTAATATTCCACCTGACCCCACCCCTCCCATCCCTGGTAACCAACAAAGATTGTTCCATTTTGTGTGTGAACTTTTTCATGGGTTTTTACAATAGAGGTCTCATACAATATTTGTCCTTTTGTGATTGACTTGTTTCACTCAGCATAATGTCCTCCAGTTTCATCCATGTTATGAGATGGTTCACAGATTCATTGTTGTTCTTTCTCATTGCATAGTACTCCATTGTGTGTATGTACCATAGTTTGTTTATCTGTTCATCTGTTGATGGGCATCTAGGTTGTTTCCATCGTTTTGCTATTGTGACCAATGCTGCCATGAACATAGGTGTGCATATGTCTATTCGAGTGACGACTCTTATTTCTCTAGGATATATTCCTAGGAGTGGGATTGCTGGATCGAATGGTATGTCTATTTCTAGCTTTCTGAGGAAGCGCCATATCATTTTCCAAAATGGTTGTATCATTTTGCATTCCCACCAGCAGTGCATAAGAGTTCCCATCTCCCCGCAGCCCCTCCACCATTTGTTATTTCCAGTGTTTTTGATTCATGCCAGTAATGCCAGGGTGAGACTGTATCTCATTGTGGTTTTAATTTGCATTTCTCTAATGGCTAGTGATCGGAGCATTTCCTCATGTGTCTGTTGGCCATTTGAATATCTTCTTTGGTGAAGTGTCTGTTCATTTCCTTTGCCCATTTTTTAATAGGATTATTTGTCTTTTTGTTGTAGAGGTGTTGAATTTCCTTGTAGATTATGGAGATTAGACTTTGTCAGACTTGTACTATCCAAAAATTTTTTCCCAGTCTGTAGGTTCTCTTTTTACTCTTTTGGTGAAGTCTTTTGAAGAGCATAGGTGTTTGATTTTTAGAAGATCCCAGTTATCTAGCTTATCTGTTGGGGTTTGTGCGTTGATGGTTATGGTTTGTATCCCGTTAATGCCATGTATTAAGGCCTGAAGCGTTGGTCCTATTTTTTCTTCTATGAACTTTATAGTTTTAGGCTTTCTATTCAGGTCTTTGATCCATTTTGAAGTAGTTTTTGTATACGGTGTGAGGTATGGGTCCTGTTTCATTTTTTTGCAGATGGATATCCAGTTTTGCCAGCACCATTTGTTAAAAAGACCGTCTTTTCCCCATTTGATGGACTTTGGGCCCTTGTTGAAGATCAGGTGACCGTAGGTGGATGGATTTACATCTGGGTTCTCAATTCTGTTCCATTGGTCACTGTATCTGTCGTTGTACCAGTACCAGGCTGTTTTGACTACTGTAGCTGTATAGTAGGTTCTGAAGTCAGGTAGTGTGAGTCCTCCAACTTTCTTCTTCTTCTTCAGTAGTGCTTTACTTATTTGGGGCTTCTTCCCTTTCCATATAAAGTTAATGATTAGTTTTTCCATCTCTTTGAAGAATGTTGTTGGTATTTGGATTGGGATTGTGTTGTATTTGTAAATTGCTTTGGGTAGAATTGTCATTTTCATAATGTTGAGTCTGCCTATCAATAAGCATCGTATGCTTTTCCATTTATGTAGATCCCTTTGGGTTTCTTGCAGTAGTGTTTTGTAGTTTTCTTTGTATAGGTCTTTTACATCCCTGGTCAGATATATTCCTAGGTATTTTATCTTTTTAGGGGTTATTGAAAATGGTATTGTTTTCCTGATTTCCTTTTCATCGTTCCCCTTATTGGTGTATAGGAATCCCACTGATTTTTGTATGTTTATCTTGCATCCTGCTACTCTGCTGAATCTTTCTATTAGTTCCAGTAGATTTCTTGTGAAGTCTTTAGGGTTTTCTGTATATAGTATCATATCATCTGCAAACAGGGACAGTTTCACTTCTTTATTACCAGTTTGGATGCCCTTGATTTCTTTTTCTTGCCTTATTGCTCTAGCTAGAACTTCCAGCACAATGTTAAATAGGAGTGGTGATAAAGGGCATCCTTGTCTTGTTCCGGTTTTCAAGGGGAGTGTTTTCACCCTCTCTCCATTAAGAATGATGTTGGCCATTGGTTTTGCGTAGATGCCCTTTATTATGTTGAGAAATTTTCCCCTCTATACCTATTTTGTTGAGAGTTTTTATCAGGAATGGGTGTTGGACTTTGTCAAATGTCTTTTCTGTGTCAATTGAGATGATCATGTGATTCTTTTCTTTCCTTTTATTTATTTGGTGGATTACGTTGATTGATTTTCTAATGTTGAACCATCCTTGCATACCTGGTATGAATCATACTTGGTCGTGGTGTATTATTTTTTTGATATGATTCTGAGTTCTACTGGCTAGAATTTTGTTCAGAATTTTTGCATCTATATTCATGAGAAATATTGGTCTGTAATTTTCTTTTTTTGTGATGTCTTTGCCTGGTTTTGGTATCAGCGTTATGCTGGCTTCATAGAATGAATTTGGAAGTGTTGCTTCCTCTTCTATGCTCTGAAATAGCTTGAGTAGTACTGGTGCAAGTTCTTCTGTAAATGTTTTGTAGAATTCTCCAGTGAAGCCACCTGGGCCAGGGCTTTTTTTGGTTGGGAGTTTTTTTTATTACCTTTTCAATCTCTTCTCATGGGTCTGTTCAGATTTTCAACATCACTTTATTATAGTTTGGGTAGGCTGTGTGTTTCTAGAAATTTATCCGTTTCCTCTAGGTTTTCAAATTTATTGGAGTATACTTTTTCATAATATTCTGTTATAGTCCTTTTTATTTCAGTTGGGTCTGTTGTAATGTCCCCCATTTCATTTCTTATTTGGGTTATTTGTGTCCTCTCCTGTTTTTGTCAGTCTGGCCAGTGGTTTGTCGATTTTGTTGATTCTTTCAAAGAACCAACTTTTGGTTGTGTTGATTCTTTCTATTGTTTTTCTGTTCTCTATTTCATTTATTTCTGCTCTGATCTTTACTATTTCCTTTCTTCCGGTGGCTGTGGGCTTCTTTTGCTGTTCTCTTTCTCTTTGTTTGAGTTCTGTAGTTAATGTTTTGATTTTGTCCCTTTCTTCTTTTTTGATATGTGCATCTATTGCTATAAATTGTCCTCTGAGGACTGCCTTTGCTGTCTCCCAAAGGTTTCGGCATGATGTGTTTTCATTCTCCTTTGATTCTAGGAATTTTTGATTCCATCTCTGATTTCTTCTCTTACCCAGTGATGTGTAAGCAGGGTATTATTCAGTTTCCATGTAATTTTTTTTTTTTCCTTGCTCTTTCTATTGTTAATTTCTACCTTGATGGCATTGTGGTCAGACAAGATACTTTGAATTATCTCAAGGTTTTGGATCTTGTGGAGGATTGCTCTGGTGGCCTAAGATGTGGTCTCTTCTGGAGAATGTTCCATGTGCATTGGAAAAGAATGTGTACTTTGCAGCGGTTGGATGGAGTGTTCTATATATGTCTATGAGGTCAAGTTGGCTGATTGTGCCCTTTAGGTCTTCTGTATCTTTGCTGAGTTTCTTCTTAGTTGTTCTGTCCTTTATGAGAGTGGTGTGTTGAAGTCTCTTACTATTATTGTGGAACTGTCAGTTTCTCTTTTCAGTGTTGTTAGAGTTTGTTTTATATATTTTGGAGCCCTGTCATTGGGTGCGTAGATGTTTTTTATAGTTATGTCTTCATGATGGATCATCCCCTTAATCATTATATAGTGTCCTTCTTTGTCTTTTATGGTAGATTTCGTTTTAAAATCTATTTTATCTGAGATTAGAATTGCCACTCCTGCTCTTTTTTGGTAGTTGTTAGCTTGATATATTTTTTTCCAACCTCTGACTTTTAATAAGTTCACATCTTTGTTTCTAAGGTGTGTCTCTTGTAGACAGCATATTGATGGATCCTGTTTTCTCATCCATTCTGTGACTCTCCATCTCTTTATGGGTGCATTGAGTCCATTTACATTCAGTGTAATTATTGATACATGTGAGTTTGTTGCTGTCATTTTGTAGCACTTTTTTTTGTGGTGCTGACGTTTTCTTTGTTCTTCTTACTCTCTTGTGCTGAGTTACTTTTGTTTGTGGATTTTTTTTGTCATTTCTTTTGTTTTTGCTGAGACTTTATGTTTTTCTTCTTTTGTGTTTTATTAGTATGTTTGTTAACTTTCTTTGTGGTTACTATGAATTTTACCCTTATCTTTCTAAGTTTGAAGCAGTCTACCATTACTTGGTATCACCTTGCCTTCCTCTCCATTAGAAGGTTCTATACCTATGCCGTTTATTCCCTCTTTTATTGTTTTGATGTTGTTGTCATTTACTGATTAACTGCTCTGATTCCCTGTTGTATTTCTTTTGGTTTTGGATAGTCCTTGAGAGTTCATTTCCTAGATTGGTATCTGTCTGGTATGGTCCTGCGTCCTAGGTTCTGCCTGTGAGCTGAAGCTGTTTGTCCTCAGATCGAAGAACTCCCTTTAATAATTCTTGTAAGTTTGGTTTGACTTTTACATAGTCCCTTAATTTCTGTTTATCTGGAAATGACCTAATTTCACCATCAAATTTGAGCGAGAGTTTTGCAGGATATATTATTCTTGGCTGGCAATTTTTTTCTTTCAAGATTTTATATATGTCATCCCATTGCCTTCTTGCCTGCATGGTTTCTGCTGAATAATCTGAGCTTGGTCTTATTGTTTCTTCTCTGTATGTGACTTCTTGTTTTTCACGAGCTGCTCTGAGGATTCTTTGTTTGTCTTTGGTTTTTTCGAGTGTGAATATGATATGCCTTGTTGATTTTCTTTTGGGGTCTCTTCTATATGGGGTTCGTTGAGCTTCTTGAATGTCCAGCTTTTCATCTTTGATGATATTGGGGACGTTTTCTGTCAGCAATTCCTCAATGATCCTCTCTGTGTTTTCTGTTTCTCCCCCTGTTCTGGAATTCCAATCACTCGAAGATTTTTGCTTTTGATTGTGTCCCACATAACTCTCAGGGTCTCTTCATTTTTCTTTGTTCTTTTTTCTGAGTTTTCCTGAAACAGAGTTGTATCCAAGTGTCTTCAATTCCACTTATCCTGTCTTCCACCGTTTCAAATCAGCTTCTTAGCCCTTCTGTGACATCGTCCATTTCTGAAAGCTTGTTGTTTATCTCTTGGATTTCTAATTGTTCTCTTTGTATAATTTCGAGTTGTGAATTTATTTTGGCATTTTGTTCCTGCATTATTTTCCTGAATCCTTCCAGTCTTTTGACTGTATTTTCCATGAATTTGTCTATTTTTTCCTCATGTTTGTCAGCTTTTTGCCTCAGTTCTTGGAGAATTCTAAGTATTAGAGATTTGAATTCCCTATGAGGTAGTTCTAGCGTATTTTCTTCCCCAAGAGAGTCACCTAGTGTTTTATTTTGGACCCCTACTGGAACCATCCTGTTCTGTTTTTGTAAATGTTTAGATATTTTCTCCTGTTTTCGGGGCATTCAGTAGTTATTTTTCTCATTTATAGATTTTAGATTTGTTTCGACCCTTTTTTAAAAAAAAAAAAAAATTGACTGTGTCTGAGTAGGCGGATTGTATGTTCCTTGTTGTTTGCTCATCTGTGTGCTCAATACTTTTCACCTCCTTCTGCAACTGGCAGGGTCAATCACTCAGATATGGTACGGCAGGGCAGGTCTAGCTGAAGAGGAGTTACTGGGGCCGGTTGTTTGTGGCACTTACTACAGCCACCAGAGTGGGTCAGTAATCAGTGCAGGGCAGGTTCCAGTAGGCCGTGCCTGTGCCGCTTGGTGGTGTGATGTCAAGCACATGGTGCAGGTAGACACTATGCAGTGGGGAGATTGTTATGTGTGGAGCTAAGATGGTTATGGGAGAGAGGAGAGAGGAACAGGAGTCAAAAACATACAAACAAACAAAAAAGAATGTTAGGGGAGCTTGCCGCTGGAGTGGAGAGATTAGAGACTATGAAATGGTGAAAAACAGAAAGGGGAGGAGAAAGAAAAGAAAAGAATGAATAAATACGAATCAGAAAGGTTAAAGAACCACAAAGTTCCCAGGGATCCCACCGGTGCAGCTATGAGGTCTGGGGAAGTCGCTCTTAGGTGTTGCAGTACAGCCTGGCTAGAAGGCGTAGAGCTATACTACGCCAGGTATTCAGGGAACAGAAAGAGAAGGAAGATATAGAGAGATGAGAAACTGAGCAATGAAGAAAGACAAAAAGGGAAAAAGAGGAAAAAGAAAACCAAACAAATTAAAGAAAGAAAGAAACAAGAAAGGCCCCCAAAGAAACAGAAGAAAAAAAAAAAACCCAACATAAAAAGAAATGTTCTCAGGGATCCCTCTGCACGTCTGTGGAAGCCGAATGGGAGTCTCCCTGCCACGCAGCTCAGCCTGGCCAGAAAGGGCTCCCAACTCAAGAAAAGGAAAAGAAAACAAACAAAGAATTCAAAACAAACGAACGAAGAAAAGCCCTGGGATCCCACCAGCATGGCAGCCCAAACCGGGAAGCAGCTCCACACTTGAACGGAGCTCTGCAGCCCCTCAGGAAGAAGCAAAGATGGCGCACGGAGCCAGCTACTTGAGCGAAGGGAGGGGGAGGTGGTGAGAGGCAAGTAAGAAATCAAAAGAAGCAGGAAAGGAAAAAAAAAGCAACACTAGCATCCAACAAATGGCACTCAGAGAGCCAACTAGTGCGGGCTGGTGTTTCTGGACAAGAGACTGTGTCCACGGGAAGCAGAGGGGGCCAAGTGTGGGTGAAGAAGGGTAGAGAGTAGGAAAGCGTATATCACACATTACAGGAGCTCTGCAGCCCCTCAGGAAGAAGCAAAGATGGTGCACGGAGCGAGGTACTTGAGCAAAAGGAGGGGGAGGTGGGAAGAGGCAAGGAAGAAATAAAAAGAAGTGGAAAAAAAGCAACACCAGCAGCCAACAAATGGCACTCAGAGAGCCACCCGTTCGGAAGTGTGGAATCTAAGCAGCCGCTGTTTTCCTGGTCAAGAGAGTGTGGCCACGGGAAGCAAAGGAGGCCCGAGTTGGGGTGAAGAAGGGTGGGGGATGGGAAAGCATATATCGCCAATTACTGGTTGTTTTGTCTCCCGCTGGAAGCTACGTGAGGTTGCTTTCTCATACACCCTGTCTGCTGGTCTCTGATAGGAGTCCAAGATGGTAGACCCACGCTGCGTTAGCTGGTAGGGGACCTCTTTATGAATCTCTCCTCGCTCTCCATTCTCTGTCAGTTTTCTCACTCCATTTGGTGCTTGGCTGAGTTCTTTATCTCTTCATTTGATGTTTTAGGGTTTCAGGATTGTTGTATTCTCTGTTTGGCTTAGTTTTTCGGATCTTTGCTGCGGAGGAATGGCGTGGTGCTTCTGCCTAGAGCGCCATTTTGCCGGAACTCCTTCTCCTAAATATTTTAATACATATCTCCTAAAAACAAAGACGTTCTCCTATATTACCACAATTATGTACAGTCAAGAAATTTATGTTACATCCAATTTATGTAGTATCTAATACAAAAAAAATCTAATATATAGTACATATTCAGATTTCCCTAATTATCCCAGTAATGTCGTATATAGCCATGTTTTAAAAAATGTAGCATCCAGTCCAGGATCATGAGTTGTATTTATTTGTCATACCATTTTAGTGTCCTTTAGAGCAGTGGTTCTGCCCTTTTTGGGCCTTACATGACATTAATGTTTTTTTGAAGACCCTGGGCCAGTTGCTTTAGAGGATGTCCCTTAATTTGGATTTGTCTGATTGTTTCCTTATGATTAGGCTCAGGTTAAATGTTTTCAATAAGAATACTGCATAGGTAGTGCTGAGTCCTTCAGGAGGTACATGATGTCAGTCTGTTCCATATTGGTGATGTTAAGTTTGATCACTCAGTTAAGCAGGTTGCTACCAGATTTCTCCCCATTGTAAAGGTACCTTGTTTCCATTGTAATCAATAAATAATCTATGGGATATTAGTAGTTGCCTTTCCAATAGTTTTAAAAACATATGCCATTAGTCATGGGAGAAATTGGATGGAAGAGATTAGGAGACATTAGTAGACTCATTGCCATCTATGGAATGATAATTTTAAAACATTTATTTTTCTGAGAGGAGAGACTAGGAGGGAAAGTGGCAAAGGTGAGAAATGAGCTTTAGAGAAGACCCACTTGTGTTTGAATCCCAGCTCCAGACTTGAACCTGTGCAGCTTTAGAAAAGTTACCTAACTTCTCAGATCCTCAATTTCCTCCCTAAAATGGGGATGATAATATGCCTTCCTCAAAGGATTGTTAGATGGTTAAATGAGATCACCTATGAGCAGCCTCTAGCCTAGCAACTGTTCCAGGACCATTGCCTAAGAAGGTGAGGAGGAGATGCTTCCAGAGCATAGTTGTCATAATCTGCTGGATATTTTCATGTTTAGGCCAATCCATGAATGTTAATTCTTATGATTAGTTTGAAATATTAAGGCATATTGATAAGAAAGTGTAATCAACAGGTTAGGTGCCTTTGTGAAATTTCAAAGAAAGGAATTAAGGATTTGGAAATTTTTGGTTCCATTTTCAGACCTCTTAAATAATGACTTGCCTGTAGTGGACTTATACAGAATCAAGTTGCCATTTACTCATACCTCTTTGTACTATAGTCCCTTTTAATCTATTACAAGGGATTATTTTTTGAAACAGTTTTATGTAATCTGATTGAGAGTAGTGAGTCATAATAATTCTGTGACCCATTTACGTGCATTACTGTAAAAGTTTCATTTCATACAAGTGACAATTTTTTAAAGTTAATTAGACTCAGCTACACTGAGGTTAGCAAAAAAGTGCTTTGAATTATCAATAATTCAGCAGGGCAGACATTTGTGTATAATGCAGTGGTTTTATAGAGTATTGTGAGATAGTTATCCTTAAAATAAATTGTTGTGAGCGTAGATCAATGTGGTGGGGCTCACTTGAATACAGCGTGAAGTGATAGCATCTATGCTTTCTATTATTGGGCAGAGTGCGGGACATCAGTCTTTCTGGCCATGAACTACTAGCAACCTTTGTCCTTTGTGTTACCTTTAGTTAAAAACAAAAAATGAACATGAATGCTGGCTGATGGCCATGTCTTTTTTAAACCTAAAAATTCAACTGGGAACAAAAAATGGGATTGCAGATAGATTGGGATTTGTTTCATTGCATGAATGATATGTGACATTTTGTAAATTATTTATCACTGCAAGGATGGCAGCAATAGCTTGAACATTGTTATATCAAATGAAAGCAAGAATCCCATTAGTACAAGGACTGGGTTTTAGCTAGAATCTAACAGGGGAATGTTGTCACTTTAAAACCAGATTGTTCTTTTAATTGCTATTTAAAGGAACAAAAGTGTTCCCAAGGTACTGCAGTTGAGCAGTTGCAAGTAATAACTATGGATCCATAATTATGCAGTGCTGATTATCTGGCATTTAAAAAACTGTGGCTGAAGTCAGTGACCAATTTGTTGTAGCTTGTCTTTTCTGGTTTTTCTAGTACAATGTGTTTTATACTCTGCTTCTTAACTGGGGCTACAAAAATACATTTGCATAGCGACTTCAGAAAGTAAAGCCTGTGCATATTAAAGGAACAAATTAAACTGGAAATAAGGGCAAGAAAATGAAGGCTCATACTGTAAAGTAAAATTAACAGTCATATTGAACACTTCTGTGAATGCTTGGTCGTAAGATGAATTCTGGTTTTGATGATATGTTGTCACAGTGAACCAAGACATTTGTTGAAACCATTATAACCATTTGAAATATTATCCTAGAGATGAGTTTGATTTGTTTACATTTTAAGTTAGCGTATGTTTCTTTCATTTATTTAGTTAGCAAATATTTCTTGAGTACCTACTGTGTATCCAGGCAGCATATTAGGACTTTGAGATAGAGTGAATGAACAAATGAGCTGTATGTTAGGGCTGTGCTTATTCTATACTGATACGTATTTAGAAAGTTAAGCCTAGTAAAATCTTGTTTTTAATTTACTTTATGCAACGTTTCTGATTATGCTGGGCTTTCTTGCCTTGAGTTTTTGAGTCATGAATTCAAATACGAAGACATCATAGTAACATTAAGATGGCTAGCAGACAACATGTCTGAAGGCTTAGAATATGCAATGAAATTTTAGTTCACATGGAGTTTGGCTGTTGAAAATGTTGTGACCAGATCTGTAGACACAGCCAACTAACTATTCACATGGATCTGGAGCACTAGAGTTGCTGGTAGTAGTAAATAACAATGGAGACATGAAAATGTATGCAGATTTCTACATTGTTAAAAGCAGTTTCCATAGTGAGAATAAAGGGGTGATGGGGGTTAGACAAATGTTCTGTTGTTTCTTTTATAAAGTGGTAATGTCAGAGATTGAGAGTTTATCTCCCTCTGTGTGGCGTGGTGTGGTTTACTTTGGAAGACTTCGGTGCCAGAAAGTCTTTTTAATGGTCTTTTGATCTTCTCAAGTGATCCCACTGAATTTTAAAGTTCTTGCTTAGTTCTGACTCTGTTATTATAATGTCACCAAAAAACATACCAGTATTTTATGTTAAATATTTAACAGGTGAATAATCGTTACCTGCACTACAACATTTGATGAAGTTTGATTAAGTAATTCTGACATGGGAAAAAAAAAATGACAACCGTTGCCTTCGAGTCGATTCCGACTCATAGTGACCCTACAGGACAGAGTAGAACTGCTCCATAGGGTTTCCAAGGAGCAACTGATGATTCAAACTGCTGACCTTTTGGTTAGCAGCAGAGCTCTTAACCACTGTGCCACCAGGGCTCCAATTCTGTCCTAATGAATGTTATTCATGAACTGTATTGCTGAATAGATTAATCCGTTTGTTATAGGCAAACAGATTGTGGGAACAATTTATGTCAAATGAATCCTTAATAATGTTCATTTGAGAAAGGCTATATAATGTAGAAATGGCTTAGATTTCATTGGTTTAGTAAAAATTGCTTATAATTTGAGTCTTATACACTGCTCTTAAATGCATTAATTCAGGATACTTTAGGGTCAAATCATTTAAGTTTTTTTGTTAACAGAAAATGTTGACTTGAATACCTTATTCAGCAATTTTTCTTTGTTAAAGAAATAGGCAAGAAGCTTTTGATACTAATGTTTTTAATTTTGAAATGGAAAACTAACAGTATTTTTTTTTTTTTTTTTCCATTTTAATCTTGTCATAGCCTCGTGCCGATCCCATTCCAATATGTAGCTTCTGTTTGGGGACTAAAGAATCAAATCGTGAAAAGAAACCAGAAGAACTCCTCTCGTGTGCAGATTGTGGCAGTAGTGGTAAGCTGGTATTTTCTGTATCTTTCTACAATGCCCTGTTATCGTAGCTTCTATGAAAAATGTATTTATTATCTGAAACAATTATTTGATAATAGCATAGGTTTTAAATTTTAAAAGTAAAGGCAGGTACAGGGGAAGAAGTTTGAGTATTACCTCTGATATATATCAATATTATATATGTTTATATAATACTGTAAAGGAGCCCTGGTGGCGCATTGGGTTAAGTGCTCGACTGCGAACCCAAAGATTGGAAGTTCGAACCCACCAGCTGCTCTGCAGAAGAAAGACGTGGCAGTCTGCTTCCGTAAAGATCTACAGCTTGGAAACTGTATGGGGCAGTTCTGCTCTGTCCTGTAGGGTAACCACGAGTTGGAATTGACTCAGCAAGGGGTTTGATGTATAATGCTATATATACCAAATATACTAAAATACATATATATATATATACACACATGCTAAATGTTTATAATTAAGCTTGATTTCATACTAGCATTGGCTTAATTATAGCTAAATTCAGTGTAGAGAGTTCTAAGCTTTCAAGCTGAATACAACTAGAGTCACTTTTGCTTTCTAATAGTCTAAAGTCTCAATTTTAGATATTTGAATTGGAGTATATAATGTTTCAGGTCATGACACCTACTGGTGAAGTGTAACATTACAGCCCAGCTCTGGGTGACTCAGAATGAAATGAAGGGACAACAGTATTCTGGAAACTGTAATGATATGATCAAGAAGTCACTAGGTGTGGAAGAAATTCAGATTGCCTGGAATTAGATAGGAAAAGGATGATCTGTGCAGAAGGTGATGTTGAAATCAAGGAATTGCTGGGCAGGGACAATATTCAAAATTCTTTCAAGGTAGCTCTTACCTCTTCCTTTTTCTCACCAAAAGTTTTTAAGACTGTACCTCCAGTTTTATAATGGAAATTAAAATACAAATTGTGCTTACATTAAAAGAATTTGTTTTACTAGCCAGCCTTCCTTCTTGTTAAGCAGGTAATACCTGCCTAAGTGATGTCTATCTATATCTGTGTCAACAGATTGAGTGGTAGGTATTGAACTTTAAAAAATTAATCTCTTTATGTTAATGTTTAAGTCATCATCTTCTTATAGCCTACTGAAACTTTCCCCTCAGAGTATTCTTCTAAAATTCATGATCGAGTATTTCTTTAATAACAGTTATCTTAAAAAATAACCACAAGCCTGCAAACCACCATAGATAGAGTGCTCTCATTTAGGAAGTCAGTATTGTATAGTGTTAAGAGCAAATTTCTATCCCATATCAGCCATATCCTGAAGTTGGTTACTTAAGCATTCTGTGCTTCAGTTTCCTCATGAAAATAATGGAGGTAATGGTAGCACCAGCCTCTTGGGTTTTATGGGAATTAAATGAGACATCACAGGTAAATAGCCAGCACAGGGTCTACCACAGCTATGGTAAGTATACAGTAAATGTCAGCTATTGTTATTATTTGACATGTTTGATATTATTGTCCCTGATTGCTGTAAGTAATTGAAAATCTTATCACCGCTTATGACAGCTGCTTGATGGTTGGATAAAGGAAATGTTTCAGATTCTGTGGAATGACAGCATTGTGTAATGATTCTCACTCCTAAGTGAAGGTTTAACTTGATAGGTCCTGTGTGGTTCAGCAGCTTTCAGGACCTGACTAGAAGAGCGAGAGCCTTGGAAATAAGACATTTCAAACCCTACTTGAGAAATACATTCTGACAGTCTTTTTGATGGGCCTTACAGATTCATTAAAATTCTTTTACCTGGCTATGGTATCATGGATAGTGACAAAAGGGCATGGAAACATTATCTGGATGTTCAGTTTAATAAATTTCAACCCTATAATCTCTCTGTTTTATGCTGGTGAAGTAGTGCCTCACTCATCAGTTCTGACTCTGTAGCTATCTTTTGGGTTTTCTCATGAGACTCATTCTGAATGAATTATTCTTTTGTGCAGCTGACTGACCAGTTTAGTGGTGTTCATTTGTCTAGGGTTTACCCTTTGTGATTTTTAAGGTGGTACTTTAAAAACACCCTTCACTATTTTATTTCTTTAGTATCTATTTGTCTGGGCACCTAGACAGATTAAAGACGTACTTAAATGTAGGAAGAAAAGTTTCCTTCATATATTTTCTTACCTTTGGCGATACGCTTACTGCTTACTTGAGCTGATAAGGAATTCAAGATCATTATCTGCTAGATCACAACTTCAAGGCCTCCTTCACAGGGTATAAAGGTGTAATTCTAAACAGGTAGATCTTAGATTTTCTGATGTAATCAATCTCCCTTCGTCTTTCCAAGATTGAAGACCTACCAAAGGAGAGGTTTGATTTCCTTTATACTTTGAGGTCACTGAATTTTGTTCCCCCTGAAGTTTCTAACTTTTCTTCCATACTTTTTCAGGGTCAGCCTAGGGGCGTGTAGGTGATGTTGAAATCAAGGAATTGCTGGGCAGGGACAATATTCAAAATTCTTTCAAGGTAGCTCTTACCTTGAATACTCTCTTGTTTTCTCTTTTAACAAATGGAGAAGAACAGATTGAGGATACTGCCCATAAGGTTTATGTAGCTGAAGTCATTTTGTGAGCCTCCCTTCAGGTAGAGAGAGCCAGAGGCTTTGGAGTCAGGCATATGTCATGTCAGAAATTCAAGCCTTGGGGTCATCGTGTCCCTTTGTCGGGGATAGAGGATGGCTCAGAGTGTTTCTGTGGCCTCTCACTGGAATCCGGCTCCAGTGTTGAGGTTTGCTTAATTTTCCCCTGAGTGTACTATGCCAGTCTGGTTTTGGCTACTTTAGTCAAAAAAACTATTGTTCCTAACTCAGGAAAATACTTTGGAGACGTTTACTTCATGATTGGATGACTGGACTTTGTTATTTGTTTGTCTTTAAACCGAAGGGTCAAAATAAAATGTGACTCATTTGAGGGAGCTCAAGGGTCTTGCAGTTATTATGTTTTGTTGTGACACGTTGGTTACTATAAGGAAAAAAGAATTTAATAGACTGGCATGGCTGAGCAGTGCCATCTAATACTGGCAGGAGTCCTTTCGTCACAGTCCTGTCCAGTTTCTCAAGTGGGAATTACAGGTTGGTTGGTGCCCTTAGTTGACCTTTTGGGCATGATGGCTTTCTCACACTTAGAAGAGTCCATTGGTTCTAAAATTGAATTGAGATTATAATGATCAAAGGGATCCCTAACATAAGATGTTTATGTGGAAGAAATACAGCAGTGTAAAGTCAGAAAAAGGAAATATAGGTGGCAGCCCATAAGGAAGATCATTCTTAAATGTGTTTCCCATATGTTTCTGATGCTTTTTAGTAGTCTCTATCTGAAGTAACCATTTGTATGATATCACATTTAGAATCTGCTTAGGTTTCTTGTTGTTGTTGTTGTTAAATGCCGACCAGTTGGTTCCAACTCATAGCCACCCTGTGTACAATAGAACGGAAACACTGCCTGGTCCTGCGCCATCCTCACAGTTGTTGTTACGCATCAGCCCATTGTTGTAGCCACTGTGTCAATCCATCTTGTTGAGGGTCTTCCTTTTTTTCGCTGACCCTCTACTTTACCAAGCACAATATCCTTCTCCAAGGACTGATCCCTCCTGATAATATGTCCAAGGTATGTGAGACGTAGTCTCAGCATCTTTGCTTCTAAGGAGCACTCTGGTTGTACTTCTTCCAAGACAGATTTGTTCATTCTTTTGGCATTCCATGGTATCATATCCTTCGCCAACACCACGTTTCAAAGGCATCAATTCTTCAGTCTTCCTTATTCATCGTCCAGCTTCACATGCATATGAGGCAATTGAAAACACCATGGCTTGGGTCAGGCACACTTTAGTCTTCAAGGTGACATCTTTGCTTTTCAACACTTTAAAGAGATATTTTGTAGCAGATTTGCCCAATGCAGTGTGCCTTTTGATTTCTTGACTGCTGCTTCCATGGGTGTTGATTGTGGATCCAAGTAAAATGAAATCCTTGATAACTTCAATCTTCTCTCCATTTATCATGATGTTGCTTATTGGTTCAGTTATGAGGATTTCTGTTTTCTTTATGTTGATGTGTAGTCCATACTGAAGGCTGTGGTCTTTGATCTTCATTAGTAAGTGCTTCAAGTCCTCTTCACTTTCAGCATGCAAGGTTGTGTCATCTGCATAACACAGGTTGTTAAATGAGTCTTCCTCCAATCCTGATGCCACGTTCTTCTTCACGTTCTTCTTCATATAGTTCAGCTTCTCATAACAAATTATGGATAACATTGGGAAGAATGGGAATTCCAGAACACTTAATCGTGCTCATGAGGAACCAGTACATAAATCAAGAGGCAGTCGTTTGAACAGAAGGGGATACTGCGTGGTTAAAGTCAGGAAAGGTGTGTGTCAGGGTTGTATCCTTTCACCATACTTACTCAATATGTATGCTGAGCAAATAATCTGAGAAGCTGGACTACATTTCATAGATGTGAGTAAGGTGTATTTCTTTCATCATAAAGTAAAGCCAATGAGAAATTTTCTGTTTTTAAGATGGCTCAGTGTTGCAAATGGACAGTATTTTCTTTAACTGTTTTTTGATTGCTGTTCTTGTTAGTTGCTGTTAAGTTAGCTCCAACTCACAGCAACCTTATGTATGACAGAAAGAAATGTTGACCAGTCCTGTGCCATTTTCATGATCAGTGATATGTTTGAGTCCATGGTTGCTAAAATTCTTTAAAAAATTTTTCAAGTTTCCATGTAGTAAAAATGTAAGATGAGGTGCATAGCGCTAGGAGCCCCAAGAATGGTGTCCCAGCCCCGTGTTCACTCCTCCTCTGCTGCCTGCTGGCTGTGTAATTGCAGTAGATCTATACAAGAAGGATGGTAATGTCTGTACCATGCATTCACAGGACTATTGTGAGGATCCAGTGAGATAATAATCTGAAGATTATCAGCACCTATAAAACATTAGACCAATGTGAAGGATTATTGTAACTTCTAATAACATGAATGTGGGAATCATTAGATAGTCTACAGGTCTGTGAAAATGTCAGGACTAGGACATGATTTTACTTGACTTTCATGGATCAGCCTACTTTGAAATTAACACTGTCATATTCTCTTTGCCTCATTAAGACCAAATTATCTTTAATTAGCTTCACATAAGTATTAGATATTATACCAAATGAAATTTTGTGTCTGCTGCTCAGATTGCTGGGTGGTTAAATCTTACTTACAGATGAGTTGTGTGCCTGTGTGTTTTCAAATTAGCAAATCTAAGATAAGTGTACAGTTCAAAATTACAGCATCATTCTAAGTGGAAGCTCATTGAAACTTAGAGACAGAAAAAAGGCTGCTGTGGTGCAGCTGGGAGAGTTGAGAAGAATCACCTTTGTAGTACAGTAAAGGAAGCAAGAACTGTGGGGTAGACTATCAGGTCACCCTCAGGAGACCTGTTGCCTTTCCAGCGTTGTCTTTATTGTGTGTTAACCCTGAACAATACTTGCCTGCCTTCTGCTGCCAGAGGGAGCTCATAGGTGCAGTAAATGGGTACAGAGGGATAGAAAGATTACTGTTAAGGTCACTTCTAGGAAATGCCCCAAGAAAGATGGTTGGTTAGTCGTCCAGTTTTATACTAAGTATACACTGATTGAATAATTAGATTGGGAAGGAGACCCTTGGCTAAAAAGAAACCTAAAGATAGACTCCAAAGAGGAAATAGTGGCCAGGGGAGGAGGAAGGATTGGTGAGCCCCACCACTCAAAAGCCCAGAGCAGATTGACTATCCAAGGAGGGAAGCAAGAAGCAGAAATCTTGCTTTGGGCCTGCTATTTCACTGAAACTGCTTTTGTCAGGGTTACCAGTGATCTCCATGTAGCAAAATCTAACAATCACTTTTCAGTCTTTATCAAAATCTGATGAATATCTTTTGATCCTCACCAAATACTCTTCTCAGCCATATTTGGCTGTGTTGAAATTTTTTTGAAATATTTTCTTCCTTTGGTTTCTGTGATACCATACTCTCCTTGTTTTTCTCTCTACCACCTTCTTCTACACCTTTTGCCAGCCTCTTATTCTCTGTTTACCCCTAAATCTTTCCTCAGGCCTCTGTCCTTCGCCCTGTGTTTCTTACTTTGCCTCATGGCTTCTCCTGTGCTCCAGATCCTTACATCTGAATGCCTACAGAACCTGTCCACTTGGATGCCGCATATGCTTCTCAAAGTTAATATCCAAAACAGTTCATTAACCTTACACTGCTTCTTCTACTCCATCCCCCCTCCAAAAAAAAAAAAAAAAAGGTCACTCCAAGGATTTTCCATTTCAGCAAATGGCACACTATCGGCCACTCATTCAGTTACACAAGCTGGAAATTTGAAGCCATCCTTGACTCCACTCTCTGCCTCATTCTCTCACACCAAGCAATCACCAAAAATATGTTGATTCTACATCCTAAATATATCCATCAACTTCACCACACCCCCCACCAGCTCGGCTCAGATCTGCTGTTGTAATAACATAAGTCTAATCTTGACCTTCTTTTCCTTCATCAATTTTGCATACTGAAGCCTAAGTTACTTTTTAAAATTGTAAATCTGATTACAGACTTTTTCAGTGCCTACTAATCACCCTGAGGAAAAATGCAACTTCTTTAATATAGCCCAAGACTCTTCTGGATTGGGCTTCTGTTAACCTCATCCCCCATCACTATCCCCTTCATGTTCACACTAGTTATATTGAACTTCATTCCTCTCTTGGATGTACCATGTTCTTCTCTCCCTCTCAGTCTCTGCACATGCTGTCTCCTCCCCGCCCCACCCATCTTCTGCTCCCAACTAATCCCACTCATCCTTCAAGTCTCTTCTTTAGAGAGGCCTTCTCCTGACCTCCTGCTAGATTCTCCTGTATCCCTGAGCCACACTCCATCATCACATGTTAATGTTAATTCTTGTTTAATGTCTTTTTCCTACTGTTGTTGTAGCTGTTGTTGTTAGGTGCTGTCAAGTTGGTTCCGGCTAATAGCAACCCTGTGCACCACAGAATGAAACACTGCCCTGTCCTGCGCCATCCTCACAATTGTTGTTGTGCTTGAGCCCATTGTTGCAGCCACTGTGTCAATCCATCTCCTTGAGGGTCTTCCTCTTTTTTGCTGACCCTCTACTTTACCAAGCATGACGTCCTTCTCCAGGGACTGATCTCTCCTGACAACATGTCCAAAGTATGTAAGATGTACTCTAGCCATCCTTGCTCCTAAGGAGCATTCTGGTTGTACTTCTTCCAAGACAGATTTGTTCATTCTTTTGGCAGTCCATGGTATATTTATTCAATATTCTTCACCAACACCACAATTCAAAGGCGTCAGTTCTTCTTCGGTCTTTCTTATTCATTGCCCAGCTTTCGCATGCGTATGATGCAATTAAAAATACCATGGTTTTGGTCAGACACACTTTAGTCTTCAAGGTGACATCTTTGCTTTTCAACACTTTAAGGAGATCTTTTGCAGCAGATTTGCCCAATGCAGTGAGTCTTTTGATTCTTGACTGCTGCTTCCATGGGTGTTGATTGTGGATCCAAGTAAAATGAATCCTTGATAACTTCAATCCTTTCTTTGTTTATTGTGAAGTTGCTTATTGGCCCAGTTGTGAGGATTTTTGTTGTCTTTATGTTAAGGTGTAATCCATATTGAAGGCTGTGGTCTTTGATCTTTATCAGTAAGTGCTTCAAGTCCTCTTCACTTTCAGCAAGCAAGGTTGTGTCATCTGCATAACACAGCTTGTTAATGAGTCTTCCTCCAATCCCGATGCCCCGTTCTTCTTCACATAGTCCAGCTTCTCGGATTATTTGCTCAGCATACAGATCGAATAAGTATGGTGAAAGGATACAACCCTGATGCACACCTTTCCTGACTTTAAACCACAGAGTATCCCCTCGTTCTATCTGAACAACTACCTCTTGATCTATGTACAGGTTCCTCATAAGCACAATTAAGTGTTCTGGAATTCTCATTCTTTGCAATGTTACCCATAATTTGTTATGATCCACACAGTTGAATGCCTTTGCATAGTCAGTAAAACACAGGGAAACATCTTTCTGGTATTTTCTTCTTTCAGCCAGGATCCATCTGACATCAGCAATGATATCCTTGGTTCCTACATCCTCTTCTGAATCCAGCCTGAATTTCTGGCAGTTCCCTGTCGATATACTGCTGCAGCCACTTTTGAATGATCTTCAGCAAAATTTTACTTGCATGTGATATTAATGATATTGTTCGATAATTTCCACATTCGGTTGGATCACCTTTCTTGAGAACAGACATAAATATGAATCTCTTCCAGTCGGTTGCCCAGGTAGTTGTCTTCCAAATTTCTTGGCATAGATGAGTGAACACTTCCAGTACTGCATTCGTTTGTTGAAACATCTCAATTGATAGTCCATCAATTCCTGGAGACTTTTTTTCTACCATTGCCTTCAGTGCAGCTTAGACTTCTTCTTTCATTACTATTGGGTCCTCATCGTACGCTACCTCTTGAAGTGGTTGAACATCGACCAATTCTTTTTGGTATAATGACGCTGTGTATTCCTTCCATCTTCTTTTGAAGCTCCCTGTGTTGTTTGATATTTTCCCCCATAGAATCCTTCAGTATTGCAACTTGAGACTTGAATTTTTTCTTCAGTTCTTTCAGCTTGAGAAATGCGTGTTCTTCCCTTTTGGTTTTCTATCTCTAGCTCTTGGAGCTCCATGTCATTATAATACTTTACTTTGTCTTCTTAAGCCGCCGTTTGAAATCTTCTATCTAGTTCTTCTACTTCATCATTTCTTCCTTTTGCTTTAGCTACTCGACGTTCAGGAGCAAGTTTCAGAGTCTCTTCTGATGTCCATTTTGATTTTTTTCTTTCTTTCCTGTCTTTTTAATGACCTCTTGGTTTCTTCATGTATGATGTCATTCCACAACTCGTCTGATTTTTGGTCATTAGTGGTCAACACACCAAATCTTTTCTTGAGATGGTCTCTAAATTCAGGTGGGATATACTCAAGGTCATACTTTGGCTCCTGTGGACTTGTTCTAATTTTCTTCAGTTTCAACTTGAACTTGCATATGAGCAATTGATGGTCTGTCCCACAGTTGGCCCCTGGCCTTGTTGTGACAGATGATATTGAGCTTTTCCATCGTTCCTTTCCACAGAAGTAGTGGATTTGATTCCTATGAATCCCGTCTGGCAAGGTCCACGTGTATAGTCGTTGTTTATGTTGGTGAAAAAAGGTATTTGCAATGAAGAAGTCATTGGTCTTGCAAAATTCTGTCATGTGATCTCCGTAATCGTTTCTATCACCAAGGCCATATTATTCAAGTACCGATCCTTCTTCGTTTCCATCTTTTGCATTCCAATTGACAGTAATTATCAACGCATCCTGATTGCATGTTTGATCAATTTCAGACTGCAGAAGTTGGTAAAAATCTTCAATTTCTTCATCTTTGGCCTTAGTCATTGGTGCGTAAATTTGAATAATAGTCATATTAACTGGTCTTCTGGTAGGTGTATGGATATTGGATATTAACCTATCACTAACAGCATTGTACTTCAGGACAGATCTTGAAATGTTCTTTTTGACAGTGAATGCAATGCCATTCCTCTTCAAGTTGTCATTCCTGGCATAGTAGACCATATGATTGTCTGATTCAAAATGGCCAGTATCAATCCATTTCAGCTCACTAATGCCTAGGATATCGATGTTTATGATTTCCATTTCATTTCTGACGATTTCCAATTTTCCTAGATTCGTACTTCTTACATTCCACGTTCCGATTATTAATGGATGTTTGCAGCTGTTTCTTCTTACTTTGAGTTGTGCCACATCAGCAAATGAAGGTCCTGAAAGCTTAACTCCATCCACGTCATTAAGGTCGACTCTGTTTTGAGAAGACATCTCTTCCCCAGTTGTCTTCTGAATGCCTTCCAATATGGGGGGGCTCATCTTCTGGCACTATCTTCAGACAGTGTTCCTCTCCTATTCATAAGGATTTCACTGGCTAATTCTTTTCAGAAATAGACTGCTGGGTCCTTCTTCCTAGTCTTAGTCTGGAAGCTCAGCTGAAACCTGTCCGCCATGGGTGACCCTGCTGGTATCTGAATACCGGTGCCATAGTTTCCAGCATCACAGCAACACTCAAGGCCCCACAGTACGACAAACTGACAGACACGTGGTGATTTTCCTACTAGACTACTGTATTTTTACACAAGTGATGCAAACATTAAATGTTTTTTGTCAACCTGCTTGGGTGCACTATGCCAGAACTGTTTTACTTAATTTCATCATTTATGCACATTATATGTGTAGGCACATTATTTATGTGGGCATGTTATTTGTGAAAAATGCAGTATACTATCTGAAAGAATGGGAACCATGTCTGTCTTTTTCCTCACTGTGTGTTCAGGGCTCATTACCTGCTAGTTGAACGAAGGGACAGATGGACCGATGGTTGGTCAAAATAGCCAGTCAAAGGGGCCTAGGATCTTTATTAGTTTTATCTGCTATAACAAATTACCACAAACTTAGTGGCTATAACAACACAAATTTATTATTCTACAGTTCTGTTGCAGGTCAGAAGTCTGACGAGGGTCTCACCGGGTTAAAATCAAGGTGTCAGCAAGGCTGTGTTCTTTTCTGGAGACTCTAGGGTAGGATCCATTTCCTTGCTTATTCAGGTTGTTGACAGAATTCAGTTCCTTTGTTTGTAGGACTGAAATCCCTGTTTTCTTGCTAACTGTCAGGTGAAGGCTGTTCCCAGCTTTTAGAGGTCACCCACATTCTTGGCTTGTGGCCTCCTTCCTCCATCTCCAAAGCCAGCAACTGCAGGTAGAATGAATTCTGTATGTGCTTTGAACCTCTCCTTCTTCTTCGTCTCATCTTTAACCCAGCCATAAAAGGTTCCCTACTTTTAAGGCTCATGTGATTAAATTGGGCCTACCCCTATAATCCAACATAATCTCTCTATCTCAGGGTCTGTACCCTTAGTCACATCTGCAAAGTCCCTTTTGCCATGTAAGGTAATATATTTACAGGTTATAGGGATGATGGTATGGGCATCTTTGGGGGCATTATTCAGTCTACCAAAGAGCCCATGCTTTTTTTGCCTACAGTGCCTCCTCCAGAAACCATTTCTACTTGTTTGTGGTCCCGTTGGTACTTGTTTAATTCTAAACGGTATTCTTTTGGTTTTGATAGATAAAACTTATATAAGCTACGTACATACACAATACTGTGTATTTGTAATAAGTATGAATGAGTGGATGAATACATATGATGGCTCTCAAATCTGATAAATTGCAAACCACAAAAGTAAAACAAACTTCAGAAAGACAAACCACCATGAATTGCATCAGCAGAGAAAACTAGAATTTTAGAGGGGATGGTTGTTTTTATGGAATGGCTAAATGGGAGGTAAGGAATTGCATTATCAGGAGCATTGTTTTTCTTTATCTAATTACTAAGATTGTGTAGTAGAATATCAAGAGTCAGTTATAGTCCTTTATGTTATTTTAAAGTTGGCCGTGAGAAAATAAATGATTCTTCATCCTTCAGCATCTTTTACAGAATCATAGAAATTTAGAGCTGGAAGGGATCTATGTCCATTTCTCTTGGGCTAAATAAAGGTAAGATTGCTGCCTCAAGGAAAGATAGGCTGAAGATTTTAGAAAATGATAGGATAACTTTTAAAGAGTAGTAGTTGAGATATATTGCTTAAAGTGAGAGAAAAAATATCCCTTGCTCTTGACTGAAAGTGGCTGAAATTCATTAGTTTTCAAAATGTATATAATTTTTAAAAGCTCTGTCTTTTATAGGATATATGTGAGAATAAATAGTAAGTTATAGTATAATGTGATTTACTTTAGTTAGTGACTATTAAGCTACAAAGTACAAAACCAGATTTTAATATAGAGAAAAATTTAGTGCATGAAATTGAGGTCATATGTGCCAGTGATGTATGACTTACAGGAAGTAATAAAAGGGGAAGAAAATAAGTAAATGGTATACTTTTAAGCTGATGGGACCCATTTTAAGGGTGGAATTTAAATTGCTGTTCTTTAAAAGTTGAGCCCTCTCCCCACCCCCATTATATGGGGAAAAGAAAAAAATAAAAAACTAAAGCTGACTAGCAAGCTGCCTTTGTTTGCTGTTCCTGAGCAGAAAGAGGTGATTGATACCATTTTTATATATTTAAACTCCTTTTTGCCCCACCGCATTCATTTGAATGAGAGAAGCCGTTGTAAAAGAATGGTGTCATAGGTTAAATGCATCTGCCTGTGTGTCTCTTCTGCCTAAGATCCTAATCCTGTGACAACATTTTATTCTCTCGACATCCTAAACATCCTATATACAGATGTTTAGTTTTTTTTTAACTGAGAAATAGTGTGCTTTTATTAATGGTATCGATGATTGATTTTGAATGTTTTTACTTCAAAAAGCCAAATCTCCTGGTGGGTGGAATTTTATGAAGCACCTGTTAAGCTTTAGGGAGGAGGGACTTTTTGGCAACAACCCAAAATACATATTTAAACAATGAGCCTGCCAAAGTCAGGAAATTATAAAACAGTTTTGAAATTGCAGAATCTGCTTTTTTATTACCCCTCAGGTTTCTTTTGCAGCTTGGTTATACCTTCTTTCACATGGAATTTACTAATGTTCTTGCTATTTAAAGACCAGATTTAGAAAAATAAAGTCCAGTTTGGAGATCTCAGGTTTATGTGATAAAAGGCCGGTAGAATAAAACTGAACTGCCTTCCAAAGAGTCTAGACTCACTCTCCAAAACTTTCAGAGGAATGGAACCTTGGTGTCATGGTGGTTAAGAGCTCGGCTGCTAACCAAAAGGTCAGCGGTTCGAATCCACTAGCTGCTCCTTGGAAACCCTATGGGGCAGTTCTGCTCTGTCTTGTAGGGTTGCTGTGTATTGGAATGGACTTGACAGCAACAGGTTTGGCTTTTTTTTTTTTGGTTCTTACTCTGTGTAGCCTGACTAGGTTCCTTGAATGGTGATGCCTCACAGGTCTCCAGTTTTCCTCTGTGAAGTGAACAAGTAAGACTTGTTGTGTGGAGAACTGTTAGGTGAAAACTGTCCTCAAAACAGTGTAGAAAAGCTGAATACTCAGGAAAATGGTGGGAACCTGATGAGGGAATGCTTCTTGGAGTATTCTGTTTGACCTGGATCTTTCAGTCCCTCAGCTCTCCCTCAGATTCACTCTTACTGCTCCTCCTTCCAAAATTTAACCCAGGGAACAGGGACAAGATGGTCCAGCAATGGGGTATTCTTTGTATACTATCGGATTTCCTTTTCTCTTTTGCATTTCTAATTGTATTATGTTAAGCAGTCCCTTTTTTAAAATTTAGCTAACTTTTGTTCTAAGTTTCCTAATTTCATCATGAATAGAGAGCAAGAATTGTTTGAACTTCATCACTCCCCCCACAGACTGGGAGACCAGGAAACTCTGGGTAAATGGTGGTTGATTACGTTGGCACAGGAGTGAGAACATGATCTGAACATAAGTTATCTTCAAGTTCTCAAAGACTTGAGATTGGAATCAGTATACATTTTCCAGCTTTCTCTTAGGGAAACCATTTGTGTAGTTGTTCCATTACCTTCAGGGAAAAATGGCTGAAAGGAAAGTCTATGGTTGGATTCTCTGATATTTTTGTAGTTTCAAGTTCCTACAGTTCTTTGGCTGGCAGCATCAACTTTTCTGTTAAATATTAGGGAATGGAAGTTTAAAGAATCTAAAGCACCATTACCATAAAGCAATTTGCTTTTTATTCTTATAGGACATCCATCTTGTTTGAAATTTTGTCCTGAATTAACAACAAATGTAAAGGCCTTAAGGTGGCAGTGTATCGAATGCAAGACATGCAGTGCATGTAGAATCCAAGGCAAAAATGCAGTAAGTATGTCTCTCAATAGTCAATCTCTAGGTAAATAGTTAATTTGCAGTGTTAAGGATTTTCTCTTTAAGTTTTAAATAACATGATGTCAAACCTCAGCAGGGATCTTGGTGTTTCTTCATTATATTTTGTTATTGTTAATATGATAACGTAAGAATTTTTGGCCTTTTACAGTTGGTTTCAGTCTCGCTCAGTCTCTAAAATATTATATTACAGGACAATATGCTTTTTTGTGACTCTTGTGATAGAGGATTCCATATGGAGTGCTGTGACCCACCACTTTCCAGAATGCCAAAAGGTGAACTCTTAAACTGTATTAAAAATGCATTTTTTAAATACTTGTTAGCCTTGTCCTGATGCCTGACAGCTCAGAGGTACACAGGTTCCTTAAGCATTTTTTTCATCTCTGCTACCTCCCATGTACTTGTGGGTTTGGCACTGGCTGAGAACATGTTTGGGAGAAATATATATAAGAAAGACTCTAATTCAGACACATGAATAAAAAAGACCACCCCTTTCCCCAAACCACTCCCCTATTAGAGTAAGTTTAAATTATTGTTGTTGTTGTTAGGTGCCACCAAGTTGGTTCTGACTAAGAGCAACCCTACGTACAACAGAATGAAACACTGCCCAGTCCTGCGCCATCCTCACAATCGTTGTTATGCTTGAGCCCATTGTTGCAGCCACTGTGTCAGTCCATCTTGTTGAGGGTCTTCCGTAGATTAAAAATTTAGAACACTCTCCATGTATTTTGTAATACGGTGTTCAGAGGTATGAAATTAAGTATTTTTGGCGATGGTGATAATGATGACTCCATAAGTCCTACAACAAGAAATTATCACGTTTTTCTTGGGTATCAGTTGGTATTTTGACTTAGAAAAGACTTAGAAAATACAAATAGGCAAAAAGGAATAAAAAGAAAAATCATTTGGAAATTCCTTCACTGCCTGGACACACCCTTTTTTTTTTAAATGGAACATTTTATGTGTGTTTTTTGTAACTTTATTTTTTCTACTCTTAGTGATAGATTGTAACATTCCCACATCATTAAATGTTCTCCTAAACATAGTTTCTAATGAGTATGTAGAACTCCATAGTATAGAGCAGGAGTTACAAACCTGACTGTGGGCCACAGATATGCGTTGTTGGCCCGGTATTTTTTAAAAAGGTGAATTTGAGTCCTTTAAGTAGGGTATGCCTGCTCCAATTTGCCACAATCTCACTATTCCCTCTTGTCTTATATCCCAGCTTGCTTTAGTTACATGCATTATACCTGTGTGGTTCCTGAAGATATTTGATTTTGCAACCCCATGTTTAAATGAGCTATAATTTATTTAACCAGTCCCCTATGGTGGACATTACAAATGTTTTCAATCTGTAATTATTTCCTTAAGATAAATTCCTAGGGGAGAAATTGCTGGATCAAAGGCTATGTACATGAAAGGCTATATCAGTTTTCATACCAACCGCTAATATATGGGGAATACTTGTTTTCTTGCATTGTGGCCAACACTTACCATTACTATACTTCATTGAGTCTACTTCTAAGACACATTTTTTTTACATTTTTAAAATCAGATGTACCTTACAGTAGATAGTGTCTTTGATTCAGTGAAATACAGCGTTAATACTTTTAAATTTTGACCAGTTTGGTAATAGAAAAAAGATATCTTTGATAATTTTTTTCCTTGAGTAGTGAGATGGAACATTTTTTCATATGATTATTGGCCGTTTGTGTATCATCTTTTCAAAGTGCCTGCTTTTATCCATTGGTCATTTTTCTATTGGGGTTTTCACCTTTTCTTACTGATTTGCAGAAGCTCTTTATATTTTTATGTAATCAAATCCATGAGTCTGTTTCTTTATGGCTTCAGTCTTAAATGCCAGTCATGCTTAGATTATATAAATATCCACATATTTTTCTTGGTACTTCTAACATTTTATTTTTTCATATTGTAATATTTCATCTGCCTAGAATTTATTTTTATAAAGGATAGGAAATAATTTTATTCCTTCCAGATGGATAGCTGTTTGTTCTATCACCACTCGTTGAATCATTTTATCCTTTCCCCACTGATTTAAAACATGACCTCTTTGATATGCTAAACTTTCCTATAGGCTTGGGTTGTTCTGGTCTTTCAAATTCTTACCCATTGACCTATTTCCCTATACTAGATCTAGTTTTAATTATTGTAGGTCCATAGCACTTAAATTTAAACTAACAATTTTAAAATTATATTTTATAGCATTAATTTTTTTAGTGATGAAAATGTCCAGAAAGAGGTGATAAAATATTTTTCTAGACGTTCCAGAAATTTATTGAATTGTAAATGTCTCCCCCAAATCAAAATATCTGTATCTGACAGGGGTAGGTTTTCATGGGTGTTTAGGTGGAGAGTGGAGTTTGGGAACATGCTGGGACATGGGTTCTGAGATGGGGGCAGCCCTCTGCTCTCACCTTGACCTTTATTGGCCTTTAATGACGGCTCTCTGAGGAGAATGAAAAGGGAATGATCCACTTTCTGGATAAAGTTCCGCATTCAAACATCCTTGGATAGCTTATTAAAGTTGCAGTTTATATTTAATATCTTCTCCTAAAATGAAACATTAAAATATTTTTCTCATATATATATCAACTCAGGGATGTGGATTTGCCAAGTCTGCAGACCAAAGAAAAAGGGAAGAAAACTACTTCATGAGAAAGCTGCACAAATAAAACGGCGATATGCAAAACCCATTGGACGACCGAAAAATAAATTAAAGCAACGATTGTTGTAGGTTGAGATCTTATCAAAAGAATTCTTTTTATCTTGTGCTTTAACATATAGGTGATTGTAAACCCCCTTAGATTCCATTAGACCTTTTTAGCATCATTTTTACAAACTCAAGGGATGAGGAATATTTCTCTTTTGTATAAGCTGTGACAATTTTTTTAGGAGAACATTTTTAATACAATTGGCATTTTGGGGTCTTCTGTTGCCAGCAGCTGTGATACTAAGTGACATTTTTCAAGCAGCAGAATAGAAGCAGAATGTAAGAATTGTAAACAGTCACTCAGTCTGCTTTATTATTGTCTGGACAGTAGAAGAGCTTAATTATATTATTTTCACGGGGATTTTAAAACAAGGGAGGGATTTGTCCATGTCTATAATGAATCTCTTTTGTAGCTCCAGATAATATTTTAGAAGAGTACCTCTCTTCTGATGCTAATTTAGTATTACAACTTTTTTAAGATCCCTTTTATGAAACGGGAGCTTCTGAGAAAACTTCAAACCTGTCCTAATGTTTGCCTCAAAGATTTAGACAGGATCATTTGGCACAGGCACGTGTCTGCAGGCATATATACAAAATAATATATTTGCAGTGGCCTGCAGATCTACTCTGTAACCCCATTTCCACTATCCTTTTACCACATAAACCAAACCAAGCCAAATAAATCTGTTGCCATTGAGTTGATTCGGACTTATAGTGACCCTATGGGACAGAATAGAACTGCCCCATAGGGTTTCCAAGGCTGTAATCTTTATGTAAGTAGACTGCCACATCTTTCTCCCGTGGAGTGGCTGGTGGGTTCGAACCATTGACCTTTCAGTTAGCAGCCAAGCTCTTTAACCACTGTGCCACCAGGGCTCCTTTTGCCATATCCAAACTCATTGCCATTGAGTCAGTTCTGACTCATAGTGACCCTATAGGACAAAGTAGAACTGCCCCATAGGGTTTCCAAGGAGTGGGTCATGGATTTGAACTTCTGACCTTTTGGTTAGCAGCCAAGCTCTTAACCATTGCACCACCAGGGCTCCTTTTGGCATGTAGTTGCCATTAAAGCTCAGTGGAGTATTTAGCAGAAATTATTTGATGAGAGAAGTAGAGAAAAGATAAGAGGTGAAATGGATATATACTTCTAACGTGTATAGAGCATAGATTTGACCATCAGCATTAAGGTGTTTATAAATGAAATTAGTAGCCTTGCATATCTGGAGCAGTTCTATCAATAGACCTTCACCAGTCCCTTTAGACTTAGTGAAAGGGTCTTTGTGGTGTAAGAATGAACAGGTGCTCTGCACACAGTGTGGACAGTGACCAAGAATCTTACTCACCTGCTTATTTTCCCGTGAGGCAGTTCACTATATTACCTGCCCTAAAAAATACTATCCTCCTGTATCTTTATCTCCCAAAGGAGAAACAGGCTCCTTTCTAGAGTTTTCTAAGAAACTTTATAAGACCTCTTTAACTAGTAGACATTTTAAAATGGAATTTTAATTTCTAGAGGTAAACATAAAACATATTTATGAATCAAATCTCACATTAGCATCATTTGAAGCAGAAATTACATGCTTTTGCATTCATCCTGTGTAAGCATTGTTCTCGAAATGGGACTATATCCTCAGGGCCCAATTAAAAAAAACTAAATTAGGATATAAACTTTCTAAACAAAGGACACAGCTGAAAATTGCATCTGGCATCAATCCTAACTTTTTGTTTGTCCAAAATTGTCCTTTGAGCTTAGGAATTTTTAAGACAGTCTAGGGAGTTTTCCTTTTTACATGCTTTATAAGCATATTGTCCTTTCTGGGCAATCGATTCCAGATATGATCCAAATGCAGCATTCTAATGCAAAACATTTTAGACTGGATGAGTTATTTATTGGTAACCCTCGCTGTGTCTCCTACTGACACTAGAGATCTCCAGAGTTACTTTGGTTTGGCTGAATCAGAGACTTCAGACAACGGCCAGCCCCTGGCAGTTGAGCTACTTCTGCTTGACTGGCAGATGAGCCTACCACTCTGCCCTGTTTTTCTGACTGCTGAAATTTCTTCATTAAATCTCTGTGTTTGAGATGACCACTAAAGTGTGCCATTCTGTTTCTAATACTTAAGATATTTTTATAATTCACTATCATATCATCTTCAGGATCCCATTTCTTCAATATTAAGCCTTCAGCTAAATTGATAATTTAAAAAGTACATTTGTGGGCCCCAGCACTGCCATAATTCATATGCAAATATTTCCATTGTATAAAATTCCACTGCAGAACGGGTAGCTTTCCAAACCCTAGACTGAGGTGAAGGCAGTCAGCTGCTGTTCATATACACAGCTGCCTCAGTCAAATGACCTTCTGCCTCTTTGACCACATACAGCGTGGGCAGAACCGAGCATCAAATGAGCTAAAATAGTAGTCAGAACCATTGTATATAGATTCCGACGCCAAGTGTCTGATAAAGGCCATGGTAAATGTGCTGCTTCTTCACCAGACTTTCCATGTCATGTCTGACCCGCTGTAGCTTTTCTTTAATCATTACTTCAGTTTTTGCTATTGTTGTCCTTTTTTCAGCAATATTTTATGCTGTAATTAATTGTCTTCTCTCTTAAGAAAGTATTATTGGCTATGTTATTATTGTAAGCATATACTGCTGAGAGGGAGAGAATTTCTTTTAATGTTTTCTCTTTGTTTTTGTTTTTAATACAATTTTATAGACATACCCAAATTCTGTTTATATAAACTGAATTAAAAATGCTTTTAACTAGAGATGAGATAAACTTAACTAGAGATTAGATAAATTTATTATTTTGCTTCTGGACAACACATTTGACTTACTTCCTTTCAGAACTTTAGAAAAGAGACTTTTGGAAACTAGTTACTTATGACAATGCAAGGGGTAACTTATTTTTATTTAATTATACTTAAAGCGTTGGATGTTCTTTTAGTCTCTTCGAAATTTTTACTTATATTGTCCTTGGGTCCACATGGATTCTTCTGGTACCTGTTGGATGGACATTGGGAGAATCATGACATGTAAATGTGTTTGCTGCTACCTTTTTTTTTTTAGCAGAGAAACACCTAGATGGTGGCCCACACACAAAAGCAGTTCTTAGGGTTGCAGTGAAATCTCTTAATTTTAGTACATTGAATGCATCTAGTTACTATAAAATTGCTTTTAGATACCTTATAATTCTCCTCAATGCTGATGCTATTCTCTAAATTTTTGCCTAGGTCTGTAACCAGTGATGAAGGATCCATGAATGCATTCACAGGAAGGGGGTCACCTGGTAGGGGTCAAAAGACTAAAGTCTGTACCACACCTTCATCTGGTCATGCTGCATCTGGGAAGGACTCAAGCAGCAGATTGGCTGTTACAGACCCCACTCGGCCTGGTGCCACCACCAAAATCACCACCACCTCCACCTACATTTCTGCCTCTACACTTAAAGTTAACAAGAAAACCAAAGGGCTCATTGATGGCCTTACTAAGTTTTTTACACCATCACCTGATGGTCGCAGATCACGAGGTGAAATAATAGACTTTTCAAAGCACTATCGTCCAAGGAAAAAGGTCTCTAAGAAACAGTCATGCACTTCTCATGTGTTGGCTACAGGTACCACACAAAAGCTAAAACCTCCACCTCCTTCACTTCCACCCCGAACCCCCATCTCTGGTCAGAGCCCCAGCTCACAAAAGTCCAGCACTTCCACTTCTTCTCCCTCTCCCCAGAGTTCTTCCAGCCAGTCCAGCGTGCCGTCCTTTAGCAGTCTTACTAATAACAGCCAGCTGAAGGCACTCTTTGATGGACTTTCTCATATCTATACCACTCAGGGACAGTCTCGAAAAAAGGGACACCCAAGTTATGCACCACCCAAACGTATGCGTCGTAAAACTGAATTATCCTCCACGGCAAAATCTAAAGCCCATTTCTTTGGAAAAAGAGATATTAGAAGTAGATTTATCTCTCACTCCTCCTCCTCTAGCTGGGGGATGGCTAGAGGACGTATTTTTAAAGCAATTGCTCACTTCAAGCGAACAACTTTCCTTAAAAAGCACAGGATGCTAGGCAGATTAAAATATAAAGTGACCCCTCAGATGGGGACCCCCTCACCAGGGAAGGGGAGCTTGGCAGACGGAAGGATTAAACCTGATCAGGATGATGGTAAGCAAAAGGTCAAAGCTCCAACCAAATCTGCGTCCCGTCCCTTTCTCCCCAACCCCGAAAAAATATATAAATCAATTCCTACTTGTCACATAGGTCCTACCTATTTCTCTTGTTCTCACTTCACTTTCATACAGAAGCAGTGAAACTTTGACCTTTTTCTAATGCTGACTAAACCTCCAAAATGTTTTTCCAACTAATACTCTCCCACCTTTTATTATTTATTTCCATCCGTAGTGACACTAGGACCCCCAGATGCTTTCATAGTGTTGCTTTTGGCTTTGTAGTCCCGCATGAGTAGCCACTGTCATGCTTCTGCCATGTTCTTTCCCATGCCGCCTCTTCAGCCATGGTGCTGTGTGGTCGTGTGCTTTCAGCGCTTTCAACAGAGGGTCTTCAGCGCTTCATGTCCCTCTGCTCCATTGCTTTCTCATGACAAAGTTCATCCTGCTTCAGTCTCAGCAAAGCCTGATCTCTGATTCTGTGAAGTGTGCTTTTGGGCGTGAGTGTGTTTGTGTGTGTATCCACTTTAGGAAGAAAACGGTTTCATAATTTCATTTAACAAATTGGCCTGTTACATTTGCTGCCTTTTGAAACAAAAACCAAAAATGTGTCATTTGGACAAAGTGGTAGATTTTAATATCTCAAAGCTGATAATGGAAAGTCTACGATTAAACATTGATATAACTTCTGGTCTTGGTGGAAAAATATGATTTTGCTTTGTTTTGTTCTTACTTTCCCTCATATATTTATTGTAGCTATAAAAAGATGACAGTGATAAATCCAAATAAAAATTTGGGCATAGCGGGAAAGGGTGCTGCTGAATCTATGAGCAGTGCTTAGATGTGAAAGCTTATAAAGCTGAAAAAAGATGATCCCTACTTGTCCACTATGCTAATTTGGTACCATTTGGTAATGTAAGGTGATTACTGGTGATACAAGTCAGTGAATACACTTTCTGCTGGTTTTAAATGACAGATACTGAAATCAAAATCAGCATCAAACAAGAAAGTACAGATGTAAATGTGATTGGAAACAAGGATACCGTTACTGAAGAGGATTTGGATGTTTTTAAACAGGCCCAGGAACTTTCTTGGGAGGTAAGGCCGGAATACCACATTATAGTAACAAGGAAGATATGTGTCTCTTAACTGTTAGTGTGAGATTACTGCTTTGGTTCAGAATCCTTTCTTTAACTGTTTCGTGCTCGTTCTCAATGAATGATATTCAAGAGCAATGACTGTGTGTAGCGTTGTAGCCACTCTTAAAAGTAGATGAGAACTCAGCTCCACTAATAAATTAGACCAACGTAGCAGTAGTTGAGGCAGATTTTGAAAAGCGCTTCAAAAGGAATAGAGGAACAGAGTATTGAAGGAATAGAGTTTTGCTTTTTTTGCCTAAAATTAGAAAATAGCAGTTTAAAATCTTTAGCGAAAAGAACATTGCTTTTGAATTTATTGATGCTTCTGACACAGATGGCTGAGCCTATGAAAATGTCTGATATTTTTATTGCTTTAGCATTGATGAGAGCTGTGCTGGGTTTCACGATCAGTTGTGGTCACTTTTATTTTCATTGTCCAGTAATCTGTTTAAACGATTCCATTTAAAATATTAACTCTGGTTAGGTTACTGTCACCAAAATGTTGAAAGGTAAGGCTATTGGACTTCTCAAAGACAAATTTAGCGCAAATTGTGAATTTCTTATGTCAGTAGACTGCATTCGACTTCAGTGGCGCTATATGTAGTTAGAATCCCTACCTCACCCCACTTCTTTTGGAGAGGGGCGTTGTCTATAGTGTTTTAAGCTTTATTTTTAGTAGCAGTCTCTTGGGTTAATTACTTCTGATGTTTTCTACCTAGAGACTATTGGATATTTTCATTCTTCATTCTGCCCCTGTCAGGATGCTTTGTATTGTTTTTCCTTTGGCTAAGATAAGTGTCGAAAATTCCCCAAATCATTAAGGTTGCAAGTCCTTAAATATTTCTTTTTTTTAAAGCCTGCTCTGGTGTTCATATATAGATATGATGAGCAACAGCCCATTATCTGAAGGTTGCTCCAAAATCTAAAGACCTTTCTTTCCAATATAGCCAACTGGCTTTTTTATTCAAGAAATATTTCTTGTTATATGTCAGGCAGTGTCCTAGACATTGGGGAAACCACAGGCACTAGGCAGGCAGAGCTCTTAACTTCAGGTAGCTTATTGCAGTCTGACAGGGAAGCGGACATTAAACCACAGATTTCACGATTGATTACTTAAGTACAGTTGGGATAAATACTGCTTAGTGGAGGAACAGGAGGACTCTAAGAGTGTATAACAACCACATTATTTTATAATCTCATCTTCAGTTTTAATACATTGCAACAGATGGTTAAATTCATTTTAATAGACATTTGTATGTACCAATATTGTACTCATTTTCTGTCTTTGTAATTCTGTTTCTTAGGGTATTGGTTTGTTTATATATATCTTATACAAAGGTGATTATTATTTCACAAGGGCTATAATGTTTTTTAATAACATGAAAATTCACAATGAAGATAAGTGTTCTGGTCTTGATAGGTTTTTGTAGTTACTGGTGGAAGAACCAGAGAGTAAGTGGAATATATCCTCTTCTGATATTTGTATTTTATGTTATTTTTTTTTTCCTCTCTGACAGAAAATCGAGTGTGAAAGTGGAGTAGAGGACTGTGGCCGGTACCCTTCTGTAATAGAATTTGGAAAATATGAAATCCAAACCTGGTACTCCTCGCCTTACCCACAGGAGTATGCAAGGTAATGGAATAAGCCTGGCAGATGGGTAACTTTAATGTGATATATGTGAGGAAGGAAAAATCTTGGTTTTAAAGTAAAAATTAGATGATTTTAGGAAATAAATGTTGGTAGTTAATTCTGGGTGCTTCCAAAACTTATTTTTGCCAGCACCTTTTTATATACTCACTGTGCTCTGTAAACACTTGTTAGTTACACGGTGTTGTAAATCTGCCTTTTACCTTCTAGACCATGCTGTCTCTCTTTGGTTAATTGGGCAAATACTGGTTTCTATGAAACCCAATTTAAAAAAAAAAAAAAAATTTTTTTTTTTTTTTTTTGCCATTATAGAATTTTTGATAGACTTTCTTCTCTAGTTGCTTTTTTTTTTCATTTTCCGAATGAGGCCCATCAGTTTTATCTCTGATTTGTGGCGTTTTGGTTTCAAGGTTTTTTTTTTACCAAAATATAACAAAAGAAGAAAAATGGGAGAAAGTAGTGGGAAGTGGGTAGCCTTAACAGACCCTTCCCCAAATCTTTACTTTTAGAGCCATTTGTGACTAAATTGTTAAAAATGAAGAGAAACTGGCATCATCAGAGTTTTCATTTGTCTTAACCTAAGAGTGACTGTGAGAATATAGAGACTCCACAAATGGGTATGTTGTGAATAGATTTCTTCCTTCATGTACATCAGGTACAGTTTAGTATTCTCAATTTTTTTAGCCTGCAGAGTTTCCAGTAATCACAAACTCACTTTTCTTCAAAAGTAGATGCTGTCATTGTCTCTATTACATGGGTCTCTGGCCAATTATCTAACTGGAGAAGATGTGAGGAGGGTGGTTTTCTAGAAGTTGAGTGGCAAACTAAGAGTCAGGAGTCTTGGTTTCTCTGCCCAGCTTATACCACTTGGCGGTGTGTTCTTGAACAGTTTTTTAAAAAATGGCTATGAGCGTTAATTTGTATGGGTAATCAAATTATGTGCTTTGAGAGCTTTGAATAAAATTTGCTTGTAAGTGAAAGTATTTGGAATAACTATCATCTGTGCCTATCTCGTAGGAGCCCTGGTGGTGCAGTGGTTAAGTGCTTGGCTGCTAACCAAAATGTTGGCAGTTCAAATCCACCAGCTGTTCCTTGGAAACC
This sequence comes from Dugong dugon, assembly GCA_030035585.1. Lineage (NCBI taxonomy): Eukaryota > Metazoa > Chordata > Mammalia > Sirenia > Dugongidae > Dugong > Dugong dugon. The sequence continues at coordinate 14,839,173 of CM057475.1, read as the reverse complement.
CTATGGGGCTGTTCTCTGTCCTGTAGGGTCATTGTGAGTCGGAATCGACTCAATAGCAGTGGGTTTTTTATGGGTACCTATCTCTTCCAAAAACCTGTCTTCCATTCTTGTACCCCAAAGACCTTTAAAGTGCTTCTAAACATTTTTGTTGTAAGTACCAGCAGTGTCTGTTTAAGCATGGATAGAGTACTAGTAAAAATGTTCTCATTTTTAAGGGGGAGAAAAAATCAGAAGGAAAGAAAATGCCATTTATCTGTTGTCCCTCAAAGAGTGAGTGGAATTGGTAGGAAACAAATTGGGTCTTTTGACTTTCAGTCCTGCATTTGCTGCATTAGATTATAATATATATGATGATAACTTTAAAGTTGTCTCATCCAGAAGCGGAAATGGAAACAACTAAGTTCTAGGGCTCCTGTGCTTCCTAAGTAGCAGATCATCAAAAAATCATCAGTTCACTTCTCTCTGAATAAAAGATTATTGCAGTCACACCACTGGCCATGTATGTTGTTGAAAATATTGACATTAAATCTCAAGTCAGCGTGGTCAGCTGATGTGATGCCATCCTTATTGTTTTTAGCGTGGTGGTTCCAAGTCTAAACCCTTTCTTTCTGTAGGACATTTCTAAGGAAACGATTTGTTCATGAAGTAAAGACAGAACGTATTATTGATTACACTGAAAAAAAAATGTAAGGTTTTTATATTATCTTTACTACTGACTGCTGCTTGTTTCTAATACAATATTATACAGGCTTCTTGTGATTTGGAAACCCTGGTGGCATAGTGATTAAGAGCTAAGTCTGCTAACCGAAAGATCAGCAGTTCGAATCTACCAGGCACTCCTTGGAAACTCTATGGGGCAGTTCTACTCTGTCCTATAGGGTCGCTACGAGTCAGAATCGACTTGACAGCAATGGGTTTTCTTATGATTTAGAAAAAAATTAATAATATTTAACATTTTCTCCCTTAAAAATATAATCAATCTGATAGATTCTTTGATCTTTAAACTTTAACAGATTACCAAAGCTTTACCTGTGTGAATTCTGTCTTAAATATATGAAAAGTAAAAACATTTTGCTAAGACACTCAAAGAAATGTGGATGGTTTCATCCTCCAGCAAATGAAATTTACCGAAGGAAAGACCTTTCAGTATTTGAGGTAAGCATGTGTAAATAAAACTCAGCTTTTTGAAACCTAGTATTCCTAATTATTGACTATGTACTGATTTCTTTCTAGAAGGTTCAAAGTATATTTAATTTTGGCATTGAAATTCAGACTGCTTTTTAAAATACTTCCATGTTTTGGAATGTTTATCTAACCATGTTAAGCAACCATTTAGATTGATGAGGAATCCCTGCTTCATCACATTAACTTTTTTGTCTCCCCGCAAATCCGTCTCTACACCAAATATATTTACCAGTGAATTTATGATCTCCTCGGCTCTTTGTAAATTCTACTTTCTTTGGCAGGAGAAATTAGCTTTGTTCAGCAGCTACAGCCAATGTCTGGCAGGTGCTCATTCTTCCAGGGAATTGAGCAGCTGTACGTATCTCCTCAATACACAACCACCTGTGTCTCCATCCATTTCTTGGCAGGATGGATAATCCTTTTGGTGAGATCCCAGCAGATGTTGGAACTTCCCCCATCTGGGTGGAGGCCACCCCTAAAGAACTCTGCTGTTCACAGGAACCCCTTGTGGCCATGTGTCTGTCATTGTGGGTTTCTTGAAGAAATTTTGTGTTTTCAGAATTGATTTAGTAGCAGAAGGTTTTTGCCTCTATATAGTTTCATTGTTTAATTATGTTTCTGTTGTCAGTTTCAGGGATCCACTGTAGCTGAGTCAGTTGTACCTGGAGGACGCCATGTTTTTCTTTCCTGTTGTTGCCTAATCTTGGGGCTTCTTCATTCTCTCCTTTATGCTCTTTACTCAAGTCAAGCACTTCTCACTGTCCTGCCTTGTTTTCTTCTCTGTTGCCCATTTTGATGCATTGTTTTTCATTCTTGGATGCTCAGAACAAGCCTTCCTTCCACAGCAGACGTGGTATCTTCTTTCTCTGAAATACACTTTTACCTCAGGAGTCTCTCTTTCTGAATGTTTGGACCAACCTTTATGATTCTACCCCATAGTTCTCTAAGTTTCTGACCTGTAATGTCTTGTGTTATATTTAGTACAGGGAGGACTAGGCTCCACATCTCTCAGTCAGGCTTGGGCCCACTAGTTTTTCCCCAGATTTATTTGGTTCAGAAATGGAGAACACAGGAGACTCCAGCTGTGTCTTAAGGTTTTCTAAAGCTCCCCCTCCTGGTATGTCAGGCCCTTTTGGCAAGTTTGAAGGAAGAAGGATATTGTTGCTGGGAAGATTTGATGATATCTTAGTTTCTACTGCAGGCTAGGCACAAGGTTTCTCACGCTGAACACTACTGGCATTTCAAGCTGGATAATTCTTTGTTGTGGGGGGGGGTCTGTCCTGTGCATTGTAGGATATTTAACAACAACCCTGGCTTTTACCCACTAGATGTGAGTAGCAGCACCCTCTTCTAGTTGTGACAATCAGAAAATGTCTCCAGACCTAAAACCAAGCCAGTTGCTATGGAGTCGATTCCAACTCATGACAACCCTATGTGTTTCAGAGTAGAACTGCATCCAGACATTGTCAAACGTCCCGGGGTGGGGGTGGGGGGCAAAATCACCCCCAGTTTAGAACCACAGGGCTAGAGGGAAGGCAGTATGCAAGTTGCCTGTCCTTCCTGTTGCTAGTCTCAGGTGCCACCCAGCCAGCCTCAGCCAGTTGAGACCTAACAGAGCTGCTGTCAGTTGAAGCTTAACTCCTATTGTCGCGAGTTTAACTTTCCTATTGGTGCCTTCCTTGATGCCTTGATCCTTTCTTCTAACCAAAATAAAACGGATATCACTGTTTTATTGTTTCCCAAAGGGCAGAACACATTGTTAGCCTCAAGTGACTGTTAAATAAATCAGTGTGAGTCTGTCTGTGGAATTGAAGCACTCATAAATCCAGGGAGAGAAGTCCTCCCAGGGGTTATAAGGGGTCTGCTATTCTAGAGCAGGTGCCTTTGGACTGTACAGAGATGAGAGGGGGAAAAATCAGAAGCAAATTAGTGAAAATTATTCATAAAAATAATTGAAGGGGTTGAATTTGGTAAGTGCCAAGGTCACTATTCTAGAATCTGCATTAATACTTAAGAGCACAGCATGTAGGAAACTTTTCTCTAAGCAGTTTCCTAAATTATAGAATAAATGAATAATCACAGATTAATACTTTCCTACCTTCTCTTCATCTATCGCTCTTGAAAGCATGCCGTATTAGGACTTTTACAACTGATAAGAATTCTGCTTCAGCTTTGTGTCATCTCTAATTATTTTTCTGGTTCACAGAGACATACAGTCTTTGCTTTTTGTAATGTACTACCATTTCCAAAAGGACTAAGTCTCAAATACATAAAAACTTCCTTTAATTAAAGAGAGAATTGCATCCTCTGTGCCCGTTGCCCATATTTGATTATGTTGCTATGTGTGGGACCTAGGTTTCATCCAAGGGAAATAGTTATATGAAGTCTAAAAATAATTTGTGCAATATGAAGAACCAGTATGGCCCACAGGAGACTCGAGAGTGGTCAAGTTCATTGTTAAAGAGCTCTGGTTAGCAAATATGCATTTCCCCTAAGAAAAGTGCTAGGGGAAATTCTTCTTGAATCTGCTGTGCTTTCTGTTTTCAACAAGTAATTACATTTGATCAAAGAAATTGGCATCTGTGCCTAGCCTCCTGTCTATAACCATCAGTATCACAGCTTGATTCTTTTATTTTGAACAGAAGTAGACTGTACTCATGGTACTTATTGTAGGTTGAAATTCATCTCACTTTTCTCGGTAAGTATTCCCAACATAGATATTTTATCTTTTCCAATTATATTTAAAATGATGCTTAGGATAAAACCAAAATGGAAGCCTCTTTTACTAATCCACACTTCTGGGGAATCAGAATAGTACAGTTCATTTATTTTTATTTTTGTATGAAGCCCTTTTAAAAACAACATAAACGTTAACTTACTTGTGAAGTATTTTAGTTTGCTTATGTTTCCTTTAATTCTGATTTATTTGGTTCAAATAAAGAGAGAGGACATGCATAATTATTTTTAACTCATAATAAATTGCAAGTAAAAATTACCCCATGGCTAGTGGCTTGACTTTTCTTCAGGTAGCTTAAAGAGAAAGTACAAAAGGTGGAATTTTGGTTTGCCAAATGACAGCTATTTTCTGGTTAACTCTGTATTTGTTTAATGAGTGTTTTAATCTTCCAGTTCAGGATTTGGAAATAAAATTATGTATTTTCCAAAATAGCACATAGAAGAAACAATTTTATATTGAATGGCATTTTTGTGTTAAATAATGTTGTCTGTTTCTTTTGCTAGGTTGATGGGAATATGAGCAAAATTTATTGCCAGAACCTTTGCTTGTTAGCCAAGCTCTTCCTGGACCACAAAACATTATATTATGATGTTGAGCCATTCCTTTTTTATGTCCTTACAAAAAATGATGAAAAGGGCTGTCATCTGGTTGGATACTTCTCTAAGGTAAAACACAAGCCAGCATGACCTTCATTTTCTTTTTCAAAATGTTTTTGGTAGAGCCCAATTCTTTGAACAGGGCTTTTTTATGACTATAATTTGAATAAATGACACATGTTTTTGAAAAGCTCAGGTTCTTTTTCAGAGCTCATTAAAAAAACAAAACCACCGTGCCTAGGAAGTGTGTCAAGGGCCTAAGCGCTGTTTGCTGTCTTGACTCTCAGCATCCATGTAATGTTACAATTGCTGCCTTACAGACCACCTGGCGTCTTCGATTTTCTAAATGTTAAGCTGGTTTCCCTCTTGCCCTAAGCAGAGTCAACATGAAGGTTTCAGTGTAATGTAGCATTGAAGAGAGAATTCTCATTTTCCTTGTTGCATGCCCTGCTATGGTCATCAGTATCTCAAAGTGAGTTAGAATGTCAGCATTTGGACACTCAAGCGTATATAATGACTGGTTTTATATTTTCATCTCTTATTCTCTGTGCTGTTGTTTGAAGTTCTGAAGGAGCCTTACCTTTAGAAAGCCTAGATTTCTCAGGCAATTAGCACAAGGAAGACCTTGACATATTGGGTAGATAGCTCATCTTTTTCTGTGGGTCAGAGTGATCTCTCACATTCTTCTGCTCATGGGCTTCTGAGAAACATTAACTCACACACAGTAAAGAAAAACTAGGTTTGGAAATCTTTACCAGGTTGTGACCTTAACCGTTTTAGGCATGTAGGAAATGGTTTAATGTACTGGAATGACATGTAAGGAGAGAAGGTAATTATGAGTCTTCCAGGCAGAAGCTAAATTCTCTGAACCAAGTATTTTATTTATTTTATGATATATTTTTTCATTTTAGATGATAAGATTAGTGAATTTTAATGAATCTTCTCTTGCATAATACAAAAGAAATGCTGTATAGAAGTGTTCTTTTCCTGGAGGATCAGAATACAGAATACATATGAAGGTACACTGTAAACTGTTGATGTTGTTGTTCGCTGCCCCTGAGTCGCCACTGACTCGTGGCCACCCCTTGCACAAGGCAACGAAACGTTGCTTGGTCCGGCATCATCTCTGTGGTCGTCTGGGGTCAGACTGCTGTGATCCACACGGTTTTCACTGGCTGATTTTTAGAAGTAGATCACCAGGCCTTACTTCCTAGTCCGTCTTAGTCTGGAAGCTCCACTGAAACCTGTTCAGCATCATAGCAACACGCAAGCCTCTGCTGACAGGTGGTGGCTCCCCATGAGGTGCGTTGGCCGACAGTCGAACCCAGGCTTCCCACGTGGAAGGCAAGAAGCAGAATTGTTCACTGTTTTCTGTATTTTTAAGAATCAACCCAGAGACTCAAACAAAAATACCAATACCAGTAAGTGGCAGCACATATGGAAAACTTCCTCGATGTTTTAGTTTACATATTTGGCAAAGCTCTAAAATGACAAAGAAGAACGTTAACTTGCACATTATGGGTTCAAAAGATGACAGAGAATTAACATGGAATAAAACAATGAATACGAAATTCATTTATATAATTTACAAAGCTTCTTACCTTTTACGTAGGTTTGTAAAAATCATTTTCTCCAAAGAGTTCAAAAGAGTAGTGATCACGATTGTTCTTCCTGTTAGAAAATGATGTTTGTTTAAATGTATGTGAGTTCACATGTAGAGCTTAGCAGTGCCCGCTGTCCTTGTCCTGCTGAGTCTTCCTGATGCCTCTGCTTAGTGCCCATGTCTGCAGTTGATGGTGACTCTTGCTGTTTGCAGCTCTGTCTCTCTTTCTTCCAGGTTGCCCAACATTTGTACTCACAACAAGCTAAACTACTCTCATTTTTCACAGTTTCTTCTGTAGTATGGCAACAGCTACTGCCATCTCTTATTACACCTTTGGCAGTGTAGTGAAACAAAAAGTACTCTAAATAATAACCATGTTAAAAGACTAGATACAAATTAAACCATATTCTAACATGTAAATTGGAATGTGGAGGACTGTGACCTTTTGGGGTTATACTTAAACCTAATTCTAAAGGTTATTAGAAAAGTGGTTCAAGAATAGATCGGCTGTAGTAACATGCTTTAAGGAAAAAAAAGGGATCACTGTCGGATTGGATTTCAGAAAAACTCCTAAAGGTAAGAATAGTTCTGGGCAAAGTAAAGAATGGCCTCAAGGATGAATTCTTCTAACCCAGTGTAGTATATCTGTTTTTAGATAAGAGTGACCCATTTGTCTGACTTTGCAATGTAGGTGAATTACTTGACCCTTTGACATTGAGGTGTCCATCCCATGACAGGCAGTCCATCTGCTTAGGAAAACCGACATACATTGTTTCTTCCTCCTCATTTTTTACAGACTCTGAAGACAGCTACGAATGAGCAAAAGTTGGGAGTACATCTTTTTCACAGAGAAATCTTTAATTCTGTCCTGTACAGGGTTTTTTCCACAACCGTTCCCTGTCATCTTTCAAATAGGTTCATTAAAGATCTGGGTGTTCTGAAGTAATTCTTTCATGTGGTTGGTGCCATTTGTGGTCAATCTTATTGGTGGTTTATTTTTGGCCAGGGCATTTACAACCTTAAAAGCCTTTTTCAGATCTTGTCTGTGTAGGTTTTGGTGGCTTCTGTGTGCTCTGAATAAAATGTTGCTGCTCTGATGCCACATCCCAAGAAAATTGCAAATTCTTCCTTAACTAGAAGGTCCATTTCCCACCATATTCTTCCCGGTCTTCCTCCTGGTTTCAGACTGTTGGTAATATTTTGGCCTCATTTTTGTGTAGCGGCTTTGGAGTTTCCTGTTGTTGTTGTCTTTGTTTTGTCTTCCTGGTTTGAAATGCGTATGAATTACTCTTCTAGCATTTCACTTTTACTTTTTTATTCATAGGAGAAATGTATTTGTGCAGAAGCTACCTCCACGCGCACTGTTTTAGTTTCACTGGGGCATTGCTGAAAGGCAAAAGACAGATTGCTAGCAGAGTTGTAAGTGCTTTAGCAAGTAGCTGGCTAAGCCCTAACTTACCCTGCTTGGTGACACTTTGGATGTTATTTTCTTCATCTCTCAAGTTGTTCAAGCAAGGACAGCATATCTTCCATACTGTCTTTATTCTGTTTCATTTGGTTTATATGTTCTTGACTGCTGTATTCATATTTTATAGTACTGGCTTCCAAGAACAAAGACATAACTGAAAGGTGTACTTGGACTGATGGTTTGTTGTTAGTTGATAGTTCGATTGATTAACACAGTAGGATTATTGGGCTTAATCCTGACCTAACACATTGGCTCACCTTAGTGGAATATTTCACAAGGACAGTGGCAGGTGCAGGGAATTGCCCACTTCAGCAGAGCTCTGACATCCTTGATCTGTTTCTCCTTCCCTCAGGAAAAGCTTTGCCAGCAGAAGTATAACGTCTCCTGCATAATGATCATGCCTCAGCACCAAAGGCAAGGATTTGGACGGTTTCTCATTGATTTCAGTAAGTGAAGTGCTTTATTTACTTTCATGATCCAGGGAGCTGGATGGCCGTTATGGGAAACAGTAACGCATAAAACTTTATTCAACCTACTTTGTTGTTTTTATCAATAGATAATGGGTTTTCTATTTATATTTACATAGGTTAGAAAATTTTCCTCAAGTGACAAATTTACTGCTGCTCGGTTATTGTACTCTAGGAAATTGAGACTAGGTCTCTCGGCAGCCTCACTAGCTCAAAGAGCCATTTACACTGAATGAACTGGTGGAATTACATTCCTTTCGGTTGTGCTCATGCTCATTAGCACCAGAAGAGGCAATTATTTGCGATTAAAGCTAAAGGAAGTGTTCTTTAAAAGGATTTCCAGCTTTCTAAAATTGTGCCTATGATCTTGTAGTGTATAGAGCAGAAAGGAGATATTTCCATTTAGAAAAACAATTCTTTGGGCAGCCTATCCTTTGAGCCTCTCTCGTAGAAATAACTTTCTTGTTTTGTTACTTTTCATTTTATATTATGGAAACCATTACAATGTTTGTATCTAGAGGTTGCCCAAGAAACATTTGTTTTATGTACACTTGTATCTTCTGAGCTTCCTCAGTTAAAATCAGAATAAAATGTAAAAATATGCACAGAATAATGTAAAAGAAGATATTGGTAGGTTTTTTACTCCTTGTTTCTATTATATTGGATGTGTAAAATGTAATGTGAATTTGGAGAATTATTCAAAATAGCATGAAGGCTACATGTCCCACGATAATGGTCATTTTTAACCATATAAAAATCTGTCAGTAGGTACCATGTTCTAATTGATTATTGGATAAAGTCCATAAATGTGAAAACCACAGTGTAAATGTGCTCAAGGAAAACCGTGAAGAAATATGTTGAGTCTAAATCTGTATTGTTAGACATTGAAATCTGAGAAGTCTGGGTATAAAATAACTATATAGCAATTTTGGATTGATTTGTATAATTTATTGACATTGAAAGATTTTGTATATTATTTTTTAATTGAGTATTTTTATGTTCTTAGATAGTGTTTCCAGTTATTAATTCACTGTCCTGGTCTTATCTGTCCTTTCCTGGCTTAGTTATTCAGGAAACTAGTTATCCCTGAAGAACCATCTCACCAGGAGTTCACCGTTTTTATTTTACAGAGTCTTAGCTGAGATCACTTTTAAGGGCGAAACCAATTGTCTTTGTCATGTAGATTTTTGTGGCCACCACTCATAAGTTGTTCATAAATATTACAGTAACTTTCTGGTATGCATAGCAGCCATTCAGATTTTAAATTTTTTATAGTAAATGCATGCCTACAGAATAAGGCAAACTCTTTAGCTCAGTATTCAAGATCTTCCAACAACTAGTTCTAGCCTATCTTTTAGGCTTTTTCATCCACTAATCTCCTATTTCCTTAGATACTCTAAGCATGTTCTCATACCTCCATTCTTTGTCCATAAGGTTCCCTCACCTGAAATGGCCACTTTGTCCTCTCCCTACTTCTCTCTGTTTAAAATCCATTGTAAAATACCAACTCACATGCCTCTTTCTTTTTGATCCCACCTCCTGGAATTTCATCTCATTCCCTTCTTAGCACCATATCTCTGTATTGTTTCACTTAATCACATTCATTCTTTTATGGAAATTATTGATCTAAGTGTCATATTTCCAATTCACCGTAAACTCTTTAGATACTTTCTTCTTCTTTGTATTCAGTAGGACAATTCACTCAATAATCTGAATTTGATGTGTTTTTGTTTATTTGAACTGAATCCCCAAAATGATATATGGTTACTGCCAACAATAATTTTATACCTAAAATAAAAAGGGACAAGTACTTGCGAAAATGCAAGTCTTTCAATACAATAGCATCTTTGTACAGCATGATCTGGCACTGAGGCTTTCTATATAAGAGAATAACCCAGGTAACAAAGACATTCCCTTCAGATGCTAAATCTTTATTTTAACCATTTTAGTAAAAACCATATTAGAGTTTACCCTGTGTTTTTAAACATTAACTATTGAACAAACGTAACTGAATGGCTCAGGGCCATCGTGGTGCATGCCTTCAATCAGTGTATGTCCAGGCAATGAGGTGCTGAGGGTGTGATTAGATTTTCTCTTTCTTGTACCCTTGGCATGGCCCTTATACTGGAGTGGGCTTGGGGGTGTAGTGAAAGATTTAGTAAATTATTTGAGTAAAGTTGAAAGGGAATTGGAATTATTCCCCCAGAGAAGAGAGACTAGGGGGAGAATTATATAATACTCAAAGAAAATGGAAACTGGTGTAAACCCAATAGAAATTCAATTTAAAACCAAAAGGATTTCTTAGCTACAGAGGTTTTAAAGAAGATAGAGTAGGCTGCTGAAAAAATTGATAGCATCTCCGTCTTTGGAGTTACTTAAAATAAGGGCAGATAGATGTCTTTCTTGAGCGATTTAGATCCAGTCTTTTGCACAGGGAGAGGATGAACCCAGCGACCTCTCATAATCCGTTTCAACCTCGTAATTCAGAGCTCCAGGCAAGAAAGATAAACTAGGGTTACAGGTTTTCTAAAATCTGCTTTTTTTTAAAGGACCTTTTAACAGTAAGATTTATTTTATTTCCATTTTGTGCATGAGCCTAAGGGCCTTTTGGGCCAGGCATGCCTTTTCAGCAAGTCAAATAAAGTTGTGAAGCAGGAAAATCTTTATTTTGTCTATAATAATTGCTAGTTTAGCAAGCTGAAACAAGATACCAGGAGGGATAGAGCTATAGCTGCCCAGCTGCCTACTTGTACACTGGGTGTGAAATATAATACGTTGTGTGTATATAAAGAATTGCAAACACAAGGCTTTGAGCACTGTTCTCCCAAGACGGTATTAGCTAGTCGAGGGATGGAATAGTCATCCATAGGACCAGATCCTACCCTTGGAACAAGTTGTTCGTCTGTCTCTTCCTAGCTTTCTGGGGTTTGTCAGAGCAGATCTTTTTTTGTTTGTTTGTTTTAATAATATGTTTTTGAGTTTTTATTGTAAGTTTCCACAGCAGGTTAGGTTCCCATTTGACAGTTTCCACACAGATTGTTCAGGGACATTAGTTACATTTATCACAATGTGTCAGCATTCTCTTTAATTGTGTTCTGTTTATTTCCTTTCTAGTACTCTAGTTTCCCTGCCCCCTTATCTTCTCATCTTTGCTTTTGAGTAATTGTTGACCTATTGGCCTCATACTGATGATTTTTAAGCAGGACATTGATCTTATGAGTAATATCCTTTATTTTGTGTGCCGTTGTAAAGCTGGTCATTTGCTCAGCTCAGCCAGAGTGACAAAGGGGTACCAACTCCCATCTTGCTTATAAACCATCTCTTGGGTTTTGTGACTCTCTCCCCAGAATCTAAGTGGAGTGGAGGAGGGAGTGACTGTCGTGGGTAGGAAGCTGATGTCACATTCCTTTCCCCTGGATTCTGAAAGGCGCCCTCTCTTCCTCAGTGAGAAAATGTTGAAGTCCTCTCCATCTCTGTCTCTGCATACACACTCCCACCCCACCCTCCTACCAGACATCTGAGAATCCCCTGTCCCACAAAACTTTTGTGATCTGGAGTCAGAGCTTCCCATGGGCAAGGCAGGTAGCTGCTATTCCTCTCAAGGCACAGCTGCAGATGGGGTTTCAGGGTTGCTGCCAGGTCCTGGACGGTTCCTGCTGCCAGCGCTGCCTAGCTGTGCCTTATCCAGTTTACTCTTTGATTATTATTTTTTTAACTGTTATTTTGAAATAATTTCAGACTTAGAGAAAAGTTAAGAAAAAAATAGCACCAAGAATTCCAATATACTCTTCTCTCCGATTCCCCAAAAATGTTAACATTTCATCACATTTGTTTTATTATTCTTTCTCTCTCATTTGAGAGTGAATTGCAGACATGTTGTGCCTTTACCCCTAAGTGTATTAGTGTATGTTTTCTAAAAACATAGATATTCTCACACATAACCACAGGACAAAGGATCAAAATCAAGGCATTAATATTGATTCAGCTCTATTATCTAATCTGCACACCTTGTTCAAATTTCCAATTTTGCCATTTTCACTTATGTCCTTTATAGAATAAATGAATAAATAAATACATTTCTACAGTCTACGATCACATGTCACACTTAGTTATTACGTCTCTTGAATCTCCTTTAATCTGGAACAGTCTTTTTTTTTTTTTCATTGCCTTGATATGTTTGAAGTGTACAGTTATCTTATTTTGTACAGTATCCCTCAACTTGGGGTTGTCTGATGCTTCCTTATGATTGGATTCAGGTTATTCACTTGGGGCAGGAATACCACAGGCATGATGTGTCCGTCTCAGTGCATGTTAACAGGATAACCATGATAGTTTATTTGTTCCATTACTGGGTTAAGGTGGTGCCTGCCAGATCTCTTCACTGTAAATTTTCCATTTTCTTCTTGGTATTCAGTAAGTATCTGATGAAAAGATACTTTGGGACTATAAATATCCTACTTCTCATCCAATTTTCACTTAGTAGTTTTAGCATTCCTTGATGATTCTTGTCTAAAATAATTATGGTGGTTAACAAATGGTGATTTTCTAATTCCATTGTTTCTTCTATTTATTAGCTGGCATTCTACTATAAGGAACTTTTCTCTTCTTGTTCATTCATTTATTCATTTATGGACTCATGAATTTTTATTTTATTATATGGATGATAATTCGTTGCCACCATTATTTATTTTGATGTTCAAATTGTCCCAGATCTGTTCAGTGGGAACTGCTGCGAACTGGTTCCTGTGTCCTTTTGACACGTCCCCATCCTTTGAAATCTTCCTTATTTTCTGGCATAACGTGATGTTCCAGATTCATCTTATTCTTTTCTCTGATCTGGCCCTGGAATCACCTGTTTCTCCCAAGAGCCTTAGTTCCTTAAGTGGAGAGCAATATTTAGAAACCAAGATCTGGGCAGTTAGGTGGCTCATTGCTACTGGGGTATCACTGCTTCTAGGCCCTCTCAGAGGACAGAGCTAGGAAAGAATATATATGTGTGTATTTGTGAGTGTTATATAATATACATACATGCACATATACACCCATCATGAGTTCATACTGCATCCTCCCATTTCAGATCAGCAACACCACAGGGTTTTATTCTATCTTTTCCCCTTTCCATATCTGTAACTCCCTTTTCTTTTAGAAAGAAACATAATTCCTATTATCTATAATGTATTTATTTAATGTGGTCAATCCTAGAATACATGTTAAAGTTAACTGAAAAAAATAAACAAACAAGTAAGCAAACATTCAAAAGCTAGGAGATATATAACTGTTTATCTGACCTGTGGATGGTCAAAGACATCCTAAACACCAAAGCAATGAAAGAAACCAGAAAAGAATATACAGACGGTCTTAACTATCTAAAAATTTAAAACTTTTATATAGTAAAAAGTATTAATATTTAAACAAACATAATGGGAAAGGTGTTTGCAGCAAATATACTAAGAAAAGGTTTGATATCTATAATATTTAAACAAGAAAGGTCTGATAGCACTAAAATGTAGAGCCTAATAGAAAAATGTGCAGAGGACATGAACACAGAATGTAGAGAGAAGGAAAATCCGTGGCTGCAGAAACACTGCTGACATTTACTGAGTGCCAGCTGCTTTTCTAAAGTCCCGCGTGTACTGACTCATGTAACCCTCACAACAAAGATGAGATGTCTGCTTTTCACCCCATTCTACTGAGGCGTAGTTTACACAAATAATAAGTGGCTCTGATTTGAACCCAAATACCTTGACTCTTAATCACGATACTCCATGGTCTCTCAAGTACAAATGGCTGATTTAAAGTATGAAAAAAAAATCTTATCACTAATTTAAAAGCACAGTTTCAAACAACTGGTAAATTACACTTTTTTGCTTATCAAATTAGCAAAGACTTCAAAACTTACTCAGATCTAACTAAGTTAGCATAAAATGAGAACTGTTATATTTATTCTGGAGAAAGTAGGTAGACATTTTTTGGAACTTTGACAGTATGTGTCAGAAGCCTCTAACAGTTCTTTTTTGTTAACAGTTATTTTTAAAAGGAATTTATTCTAAGACAAAGTGAATTAAAATTTGTACTTAATTTAAAAAAATTTTTTTTGCATTATTTCTTTTTTAAAAGTGAGTTCTCCCTCCTGGTAATTAAAGCAGTATCAACTCATAGTAGAAAGTTAGAAACACATAGATATGATACCAAGAGAAAATAAAATCCTTCACAATCCTGTTATGCAAAGAGTTAATGTTTTTGTATTTTTGCCCTTCACAGTACCATTTATAATAGGAAAAAAACTGAAATAGCCTTGATAATCAAAAGTAGGAGAGAGCCCTGAGAAAATTACAGTTCATCCATATAATGGAATATTATTAGCCATTAAGAATTATGTTCTGAAGAATTGTAATAAGATAGGAAATGCCTGTGATTAATACGTGGCTTCCAAATTTATGTATACGATGAAACGTGGGAGCAGGGACTCGATGGGACTGCCTTGTTTTTCCAGGTCTCCCGAGCTCTCCGCCTCTGACAGGATGCAATCTTGCCACTTTAATCTCGCTCTCTATTAGTGGGAGATATTTTGAGTTTTCCTTCTCTGACAGGTTTCCACCTTACACAGGTTCTGGCTTTGACAAGTTTTACTGTATATTTTCTCAATTATGTAAAAGTATCTGCATGGAAAGGAAGGAAATACACTTTCAGGTTATCTCTGGAATTAGAATTACCTGCTATTTTAAAAATTTTATACTTTGGCTGTAATTTAAAAGAAAATTATTTTAAGAAGCAAGAGTCAGTGAAGGCTTGACCTAAGGCAGTGGCAATGAGGAAACTTGGACACGAGGGCAGGTATTTCCTCTGTTCTGTGTCACCTGGAACACTGCCTGGCACATGCTGATGCTCAGTAAATAGTGACCGAGTTAATTAGCTAAGCTTGTTAAGGTAGTGAGGGCAGCTTGGCCATGTTACATTCTCTGTGGGTTCTGGACATCCCCATGGCAGCTGTCTGTGGAGTCCAGAGCTCGGCAGAGGGGTCTGCGGCAGAGGGAACAACCTTCGAGTCATGAGCATGTGGTGGTGGTTGAAGCCATAGGTGTGGGTGAGGACAGGAGGGCAGAAAGTGTGGGGAAGGAGGGCTGAGGATGGAGTCCTTGGAGTTCCAACACTTAAGGGGCTAATAGAGGAGAGGAGCCCATCAAGGAGATTGAAAATGGTCCAGCGGTAAAACCAAAAAAAACCAGAACTCTTGCCGTCGAGTCGATTCTGACTCATAGTGACTCTATAGGACAGAGTAGAGCTGCCCCATAGGGTTCTTCTTTATGGAAGCAGAGTGCCACATCTTTCTCCCTCAGAGCAGCTGGTGGGTTTGAACCACGGACGTTTTGGTAAGCAGCCGAGCACTTAACCACCGCACTGCCAGGGCTCCTTAGTGTTCTTTATTCTAGAACACTTTTTTTGTTTTTGGTCTTTCATGAAGTCGACGTTTTTGAAGAGTACAGGACAGTTGCTTTGCAGAATGTCCCTGAGTTTTGATTTGTCCAGCAGTAGGAAAAAAAAGTCAGGAGAGACTGGTGTCAGGGAAGCCAAAAGAGGTGTTTCAACAACAACGGTAACAATAACTGTAATCATAGCTGACGTTTCTGAGTGCTTGACACAGAGTCAGGCACTGTCACCTGAATTACACACATTAACTTGCTTAGTCCTCACAAAGACCCAGTGACCCTAAAAAACTTGTCTAAGGTCTCCCTCCAGCTAGTGTTAGTGCCCAAAGGAGGTTAAGATAAGGTGTGTCTTGGCCATCTAGTGCTGCTTTAACAAAAATAGCATAAGTGGATGGCTTTAACAAAGACAAATTTATTCTCTCACTGTCTAGTAGGCTACAAGTCCAGATTCAGGGTGTCACCTCCAGGGGGAGACTTTCTTTGTCAGCTCTGGAGAAGGGTCCTTGTCGTCAGTCTTCCCCTGGACTAGGAGCTTCTCTGCACAGGAAGCTCAGGTCCAAAGGACACACTCTGCTCCTGGACACACTCTGCTCCCGGCACTGCTTTCTTGGTGGTATGAGGTCCCCAACTCTCTGCTTGCTTCCCTTTCCTTTTGTCTCTTATAAGATAAAAGGTGGTGCAGGCCACACCCTAGGATAACTCCCTTTACATTGGATCAGGGATGTGACCTTTGTAAGGGCAGTTACAATCCCAACCTAATCCTCTTTAACATAAAATTACAGTCACAAAGTGGAGGACAACCATATAATACTGGGAATCATGGCCCAGCCAAATTGGTATGTACATTTTTGGGGGGACATAATTCAATCCATGACAAGGTATAAGATGTATACTTTGGAGGATTGTGGTTTAAGTGAAGGTTTAAAAAGTGGGCACAAAAACCTGACAGGGAACACAACAGAGAGTCCCTGAAGGAGCAGGAGAAAACTGGGGTGCAGAACTCAAATTCTAGTAAAAAGACCAGACTTAACGGTTTGATTGAGACTGGAGGAGCCCTGGAAGACATGGTCCCCAGACTCTCTGTTAGCCCAAAACTAAAACCATTCCCGAGGCCAACTCTTCAGACTGGACTATGCGACATAAAATGATACTCGTGAAGAGTATGCTTCTTAGCTCAAGTAGATACATGAGACTAAATGGGCAGCTCCTGGCCAGAGGCGAGATGAGAAGGCAGAGAGCGTCAGGAGCTGGTTGAATGGACACAGAAAATCCGTAGCGGAAAGGAGGAGTGTGCTGTCAAGTACAGGGAGAGCAATTAGGGTCCCATGAGAAAGTGTGTATAAATTTTTGTATGAGAGACTAACTTGAATTGTAAATTTTCACTTAAAGCACAATAATAAAAAAGGTAAAAATAAATGGGCACAAAAAGCTTGACTATCTAGGGCTGTAGGCACAGTAACCTGGCTGTTGTTTTGAGATAGATTCAAGCATTAGCACGTATCAGTAGGAAGAAGAGAGGAGAGCGCCGACAGAGAAAGATGGAGGAGAAAAAAGTGCTAGCCAGATGGGGTTTTTATTACAAATTCAGAAAAAGCATTTGATGAAATTCAGCGTTCTTCCCTAATTAAAAACAAAAACATGCTAACTAGAATATAAGGATTCGAAATCTTAGATTGACTTCTTCTTTTCTTCAGCCTTGGCTTAATCTTAGGTGAGGAGGGATGTGTAACTAAAGGGTAGATGACAGTTGGGTCCAAATATCTACAAACTTCTATCTATAGCTCTTGGAGACTAGTATACAAGTGGCAAATTTATCAGTCAAGTAAATTATCAGAATTATAGATTCAAGCATTTAAAGAATTAATATCTGCTTCTTTATAGCATAATCATAATGCTACAGCCGCTGCAGAGGGCTCCACCTTTGGCTTTCTTTATTCAGTAATAAAACTTTGTGCAGCGTCTCAGCGTTGTCCTTCATGGACCAGGACCGTAACTATAGACAGCAGGAGTGAGTGAATGAATTATGTGCTCACTTCAGGAAATCCCCTTTGCTGACATTTTCTGTGATCTCATACGTTGAGGGTTTCAGCCTTGGCTTTCATGAGGTCTGTGTTCTATTTAAAAACTGAGTGTGTAATTAGTGTGTGCTACTCAAAGATGGTTGCAGATGACTCAGTTTTGTGCCTGTGTGTTATGAACTTGGTTCATGTCATAAGTGTGCTTAGAAGTGTCCTTCTACTTGTTCTCTTTTCTTAAAAATGCTACACACATATACATACAGCCTTTAAGAAAAATAGGAAATAGAATAAACTTAAGGAAACATACTTCTGGGTACAATTTAGTACCTTAATTCTTTCACACTGAGTATTAATTGGTGTAATTTTCCACACCTTCATTCTTTCCCCCTTCTGGTTCCAATGACAGAGATCTCTTGGGAGTTTTCTTGGGTACTTTGACCACCTGACGTTCATAGAGATTACCAGGCTTGTTTACTTCAGCCTCTTTGTAGCTCTTGACTGATTTCTTGAGGAAGCACCACTTAGGAAGAGAAAAGCATCTTCTCCCTGGTTCCCTGCTTTCTGCTTCTCTGCCCTTCTGAGTCGATAAAGCAGAATTAGAAAGAAAGTCACACTCTTCATCTCTACCTGGGACCTGGGGGAGTAATATCAGGGGGCTGATCATGAGGAAACACCTACCCTCTTTTTCCATATCTTAGGTGCTTACCGGCTTAAGTGTTGTATTATATGATATCTAAGTACAGGAATACTTTTTATAGTATTTCAGGTTGCCAGCTAGGAACTAACAGTTTTAATAGCTTGCCTTTAATAGACTACTTTATTTAAAACAGCTTCCACTTAACAAACGTTTTAAAACACAGTTCAAGTAAAACTTAAGAGTGCTTTTAAGCAGAGATTTAGAGTGCT
Organism: Dugong dugon; assembly: GCA_030035585.1. Taxonomy (NCBI): domain Eukaryota; kingdom Metazoa; phylum Chordata; class Mammalia; order Sirenia; family Dugongidae; genus Dugong; species Dugong dugon. The sequence goes on along the minus strand of CM057475.1, from coordinate 14,820,766 downwards.
TTCATCCCACCTGGAAATAGCTTTTTTAGAATAATTTTTTTTATACTGACTGGCCCATCTTCTATAGAAAGTAGGAGTTGGAATTTAGGAACCGGGTTGGTTGAGTTCCAGTAGCCAGGTTTTCCCTGACTGTTGGTATGCTTTAAGGAACCAAGATAGAACAGGAGTCACTAGCTTCTCTCAGAGACTGAGTGAAGTACATTATCAGGGTAAGCAGATTCTCCTCAGAAGCTGAGTACTGACCCTGACAGGCCCTGGTGAGACATCACCCCTCTCCAGCGAGGTTCTCTGAGCATCTCTGCACTGTTGTGGTCACCTTGAGGCTGTACTGCCCAGTGGGTAACCTGAGAATGGGTACAGGTGGTCAGAGATATTACTCCCCTCAACCCTAAGGCATCCAGAACTCCTGGTCCTTTCACCTCACTCCTAGCAGCCTCATCCTTTTACCCCAGTAAGACATGTGAACTCTGTCATATCCATGATGGGGAAGAGGTCATGAAACACTCTCTTAGAGCATAAACTCTTTCTTGGGTAGGCTGTAGGGTAAATTTTTCACTTGCCCCATTTATGAGTCCCACAAGCCAACCATCAAAACTGTGTTTTGAAGAACCATGACAGTGTCTCTTATGGTCAAGGTATGTGACTGAAACACTGATTCCCTGGAGGAGTTACACAAATTGAATGAATAATGTGGGGTTTAGTATTAACTTTACCCAAATAATTTGGTCTTTGTCCTTGGTTCCTAAGAGATAATCTCTAAAACCTTGGACTTTCCCCAATGATTGAAGTATCTTTAATGAGGACTCCAGACCACACCTAAGGTTTTATGACTCATGTTGGGTGAGGGCTGACTATGCCAGAAAGGCTCACTGCATGATATCAACATCGTGATGTCAACCAACCTCAGGGGAGAGAGGGAGTTAGAGTTTGAATTATGTAATGAGACCCCAAAAAGGTTCTGAGCACAGAAGCTCTAGGGGCTTCCTGGTTGATAAAAGACATCAGTGCACATGGGAGGGAAGCACATCCCATTTTGGGATATGGAAGCTCTGTGTTGGGAACCCTCTCAGACCTCACCCTATGCGCCTCTTCATTTGCGTCCTTTTTGCTATAATAAAACTCTCATTGGAAGTATAGCACTGTCTGTGAGTTCTGTGAGTCGTTCTGGCAAATTGTCAAACTCAATGGAGTAGTGAGAGCCAGCAGGTCAGAATTTAGGAGGCCCTAGGGACCTGTATGCTTACAGGTGGCCTCCTGAACAGATAGATGAGACCCCTAAATTTGTAGCTAGCAAGTCGAGTCAGAAGTGAGGGTGTCATAGGGACCCCCAAGTTTATGGCTTGTATCTAATGTCACAGGCAGACTTTGACTGTGCCCTTTAACTTGAGATCTGACCTAGTGCTGGTGGATAGGGCCAGAGGAAAAAGTACTGTATAGGCGACTGTTGTCAGAATGGAACAGAATTGATACTGAATTGAATTGATCCTTACAGTTTAGTGTCAGAAAAGTGAGATTTTGAGTTTTCCACTCAGTGAGCTGTAAAGTTGACACGTGATATTTACTCACGTAATTTTTATTTAATAGTTTCCCTTTTTCAGTGGCATTAACCATAAAAAAAAAGTTTTAGGCTGAACAAGTACAAAGTCATTTAGAAAGTTGAGTATGTCTTTTATATATTTATTGTTTGTTACCCATCTCCTTTGCTGGAAGTACAAGGGCAGGGACTTCATTGGCTGACATGTTCTCTGCCACATTCTCAGCTCCTGGAAGAGCCTGGTTGAAAGAGCCTGGTACTTAGTTGGTCCTTATTATTTGTTGAATGAATGTTGAGTGAATTACCAGGGGAAGAACTTTTTTAACGTGCTTTCTCTTCTCACAAGTGTTCTTAGAATTTTATTTTAATGCCTATTAGAATGGGATCAATCAGCTGTGGTTTACTTACTTTAGATATGCCCTGCCTTCCTTTTAGGACTGGTATTTTATTCTCGATACTCCCTCCCGCCATTGGGCTCTTCTGCAAGATTGCAGCCTCTATCTTAAAATCATTTATGTTGCCTCTGAAAGAAAATTGTCATTATCTACTGTAAACCTTGGGCAGAGAAAGGAGAAATGTGACCTAATTCAGTTGGTTGAAGAGACACTTAATCTTTTCCTTACTTTTCTCATATCAGATAATTCATTCCTTGATACATTTATTTTGGAAGGGAAATTCCAACTCTAGTTATAAGAACCTGTTAAGAAAGCTTCGTCTCTCTTTGCTTTGCTTTTCCAGCAGTTATGCTTTGTAGCTGAGTGCAGTCAAGGCAGTCATTAAAGAATAATAAGTTAAGCTTTTGAAAGGGTGCTCAAGTCCTTCATAGCCTTTTCTAGTATAAGGAACCCCTCCCCCTCTACACTTCACCATGACACCTGTTGGAAGACAGGACCAGTAGCTCCACCCTGAGGCTTTTTGTGGGTTTTAGGAGATGTGTTTTGACCTGTGTAATCATGTATAATGATGACATAATATTGTAATAGGATTCTAGTCTATAATATAATAAGGTAAATGGCTGTTTTTCCTTATTTTCTCATTATAGTATGTTGCACTAAAAGCCTTTGCCATTACTGTTTTATGACACTGGGCTGAAGTACAATATATTTTAATATGCTAAAGATAACATCAAGGTTGAAAATTGAGCTCTCAGTGATTTATTCAGAGGTTGACTGTTACTGAATGCATTGAAATGAGTTGCATGAGGCGGTATAGCTAACGATCTATTTATGTATCTTTTTTTTTTAAACTAAGCTTGTCATAAATGAGAGCAAGTAAATAGCTCTTATAGAATAGTTTGTATTCATTGCTTCAATGAAAACATTGTAAATATGAAACATACAGTTCGCAGTCTCTCTCATTTTTCTGGAAGCTGCCTTTCTGCTTTAACATAGCTCAGGATTTTTTTAACTTTTGGTATTCAAGTAGATTTTTTACAAATCTTTTGGCTGTTTGGATTTCTGACGTCGGCCTGACATTTGCAGTGGGTCATTTTGAAACCCCAAAGGAGGATTTCATTCAGGTCATTAGTATTAGAATTTCCCAATCTTTAGCAATAAATGGAACCTTAGCAACGCCACTTCATCGTGAGGCCAGGGATTTGTTCACTGCTGAGCTCGAAGCCATGAGCACAGTGCCTAGCACATAGTGGGTGCATAATGTTGTAGGAGTGAATAAATAAATGAATGCCCGTGTCTACATGCCCTTCATTGTGTTGATGACAAAACCTAATAGATTCACCCAGCTGGCTAATGGCAGAATTGGTGCTCCATCTCAGATCTCCTCTCCGCCTTTGTTTTTTTTTCTCTTATTTATCTCTCTGTCCCTTCCTTCAGCAAACATGTTTTACATGGACTGTGCCAGGGTGGCCTAGGTGATGCAGAGGTAAGGATGAATGACCCAGTTCTTACCTGTAGAGTCGTGGAGGAGTCAGACACATAGAGGACCCGTCCAGCCATCCAGCACCGCGTGTGCGAGGTATGCGTGAAGCTCTGGCAGTGCAAAGGAGGAAACGCCCCCCAGCTCTTTTCCATTTTCCCAATTAAGATATACATAAGGGAAGCATTTGTCCATTGTTAAAACAAGATCAAGAAAGATTTTGTTCCGGTTGGTTGAAATTAGTGCCATACCTGGTTTTGGTTTCAAGGGAACTGTTCCCTTGAACACATTTTCCAGCTTGTAGTAGAGACATAATGTTTGAAGTAGAACATTTTAAGATACAAGTTTGCTAAGCCCACTTCATGATGGTATTTCTAAACAACGGGTTTATAATTTCAGCTGGTCGTGAGGTTATTTTTTTTTTAAACATCAATTTAGTGTGTTTTAGTTAAAGTAAAAGATTTTCTGCAATTTGTTTAGAATTCTGTGAGGGAAATACCAGTTAGGAATTGTTTTTTTTCTGCCCCATAGATTTGTGGTTAACATATTCTGCTGCAATATTCGTGCTACGTTTTCATACTTACCGATATAAAACCTCTGTTTTGTAATTATTTATATTGAATCCTGCTTTGAATTACTATTATAGAGGAACTATTTTTTTCCGCAAAATTGTTTTAAATTAACGTTTATAGTGCTTAAAAATAGTTGAGTGGATTAAAAGCAATTTATTTATGCATGTAACCATTTGTTCACATTGTAAAAAATATGTAGTGCCATTACATAGCAGAAGGTATTGAAAAAATGTTGCTGAAATCTTGAGAAAATAAACAAGTGGACCTCACTTTATACCATAGATTTGCATATATCATTTTCTTGGGACAAATTGAATTACATTTTAAATGAAGTAAAAGAGTTCTTTCTGTTTAAAAAGAAAGTGTTCCTTCTTGTCATAGCAAAGACTATTAGGGTCATGCCAAAAGAACTCAGGAATCGGCTTGAAGAGGCTCCCACCAGACAATAAATATAATAGTAAGGGTAACAATTGCAAGTGATTGAAACACATCCAGTGTTTAAATTTGCAAGTTCATAATGATATTAAGAAACAACTTAATTTAGAGGCAGTTAGGGAACTAGTTCATTATCTTGAAAACTGGTAAATAAAGCGTTTATCCTGCCTTTCCTATATGAACTATACCACTAGGTACCAAATAGTAAATTAAGGGAAGCATCTTTTTATAAAAGTATTCCAGCTAATAAATGAAAATAAAATGATAAAATCAAAATATCACCATTTTGCAATCCCCCCAATGAATTAATGGCTCTAGCCACTAAACATCAGCAGCTGCAAACAGCACATAAAGAGAGACAACCAGAAATTATGTGCCTCCTAATGAAGGAACATACCACCACCTTTAGCCTTGCCAAAGGAATCAAACCCACCCAAGTCTGATAGAGCCTCAGGACCCAGCTGCCTTTTTTCAGGAAATACGGAGGAACATGTTGAACTGCATTATGAGTATGCAACCAGAAAATTCCAGACTGTGGAAACTCTGCAGATCAAATGGTCCTGGTTCCCCAACAGATAAATAGTAAGGAAAAGAAAGAGATAGGTTAAAAGAGACTTAAAAGATACCAATTTTTTTTTTTAAATGGGGAAGACTATACTATAGTGCATGGGGTTGTTTTGTTAATGTATAATGAATGAAACACAAGGGATTACTATAAAAGTCAGGATAGTGGTTACTTGTTTGGGGGAGAAGAGAGTGATTGGGATGGGACAGGTGGAGGGTTTTCTAGGGTAGCTGGCAAATTTCTGTTTCTTCATTCTGAGTGATGTTTACAAGGGCAGTTGCCTTATAATCATTAAGGTATGTGTATAGTTTTCTGTATCTGTATTTTACTTTTTTTTTGAGAAGGGGCTTTAGCTTTTGTTTTGTTTTGTTTTTGTTTTAAAGAAAGCGACCCTCTTAAAATGGGAACATTACACCCTATGGTATCTTAGACCACCCTATGTCTTAGAGCTTGAGTTTTTGTAACTGCTGAAACTGAAAAACTTTTTGATTTATTGGCAGCATTGTATTCTTGATGTTTCACAAGAGAGCAGATGCCATTTTTCACCTTCATTGCTTTAATACTAAATTGTGAGCACACAGGTATTTGGTGTATTGGCCTCAACTCCATGTCAGCTAAGTAAGCAAAACAATGTGAAGGAGATGTGGTGAAAGTTACTAGAGTTTATGTTCTCTCAAGTATTGAGTCTAGTCCGTTAGAGAGCAGCTTTCCTGTAAAGTTTGCCTCCATTCTTAAACCTAAAACCTCAAACCACCAGTTGCCCCCATGTGCATCAGAGTAGGACTGTGCTCCATATGGTTTTCAGTGGCTGATTTTTCAGAGTAGATCATCAGGTGTTTCTTCCATGGTACCTCTGGGTAGACTTGAACCTCCAGCTTTTGGGTTCGAAGCCAGACACATTAACTGTTTGCACCACACAGAAACTCCATTCTTAAACCTAGAGAAACATAATTAGAGGCCTGTGTGTTAACAGGATGGTGATGAAATGGAGGGTTCAGACAAAAAATAGCCGTGCAGCAGAGGGGTAGACTGGGGAGAACACATACAACAGAGAAGCCGAAGAGATAAAGGAAGAGACACTACAGCACTGGAGCTTTGTTGTTCTTTTTTTGTTTTTCCTGTGCTTTCTTTTTGTAAGATCCACATCGCAGGAAAGCAATACTGGCAGACCTCGCAAGTCTGTATAGGAAATTGCCCTTCCTTCCTCCTAGAATGTTGGGTGCTAAGCAGTTCTAAAATTTGGGACAGATCTTCAAGTACTAGAAACAGTGCTTACAGAAGAAAAAAGATGTTAAAAGTCAGATTTTAAGAAAGGGGAAAAGGGCTAGAATGCCTTAAAATATGCTGAAACTAGGATCTGCTGTTTATTTATTGCAAAAACAGGCTTCCTTCTTCTTGAGATGGTTTTCTGTTCTTAGATTTGAAGTCCTGCCCTGTGGTTTGCCCAGTGTTGGAGCTCTCTCTCATGAATTTCAGGAAGTTAATGAGACTTTTTCCTACCAACGCAGAGGACGGCGGCTGAGGACTCTGACAGCCTCCTACTGCTGCAGCTCTTCCATTGCATTCAGTTGAAAACTTGGCAGGCCATAATTAATGTTTTTAGAGCGGAAATAAAATGAGTGAAGCTTGTGAATTTGTTTTAGACATTGTTTATTTTATCAAATAATTTGGATAAATCTTACTTGAATAGGAAGAGAAATCACCAGGTTTCACTAATAATCTGGAGCTTTTCAGGGGATTACTTTGCAGTACTTCCCTACCACCTTTCCCTAAGTTAAGCGTAAACTTTCTTCGACCTCATCACACATAATTAAATAGCTATTGAAGGGTTAAAACTAACTAAAAAGCGATTTATCTCTTTCTCTATTCTCCTGCAAAATTATACAGGAAGTTTGTTTCAGTTCTCAAGCAGGGTAATCACAAGAGACAGTTACATAATTTACAGTTTCAGTCTACCCCTCCATAATCACACACTTCCACTTAGTTGTATATATCCCCATATGAGTATCTGCGTGTACTTTGATTTGTAAATGATGATTGCAGTGTGATTGATTGCTTGCAATGTAGCATTTTGAATTGATCTTTTTTAAAATGAACTTTAACTGTTAACTTGTCTACTTCAGTTCCTGGTATTTACATAGTTTGTGGTTCTTGCGTTCAGCAGTTGCATACTAGTTAAATTAAATTCCTAGAGCTTTTTTCGTCCTTAAATTTGGAAAATGGAATGTCTGTATACAGCCTATGAGCCCTGGTGGCACAGTGGTTAAGTGCTCAGCTGCTAACCAAAACCTTGGCAGTTCGAATCCACCAGCCGCTCCTTGGAAACCCTATTGGGCAGTTCTACTCTGTCCTGCAGGGTTGCTATGAGTCAGAATCGACTCAGCTATGAGTTTGGTTCTGGTTTTACGTACAACCTAAGTAGAAAAGTGCCCATCACATAGTAGGCACTCAAGAGCTGTTGAACACACTGCTAAACTGTTCCAGTCCTTCGAAAATTTAATGGAAATTCTTTAATTAACAATGACCATGCAGAATAAAAACTCATGGAAATAATATTTGTATATTGTGGCTAGAGCTGTGCTAATATTAATATATTGTTAACTAAAGTCTCAGCTCTAGCTACTGCTAGTATTAGGGAACCAATCTAAACAGTGGACAGAATGGTGGCTCATTCAAAGGACTTAGAGAAAATCTCACCTACTAACTCAAGGGGGGGCGTATTGATGTATTGAGTACCTCTAGTGATGATATTACAGACATTTTTGTTTTTCCAATACCTAACATCTAACCCTAGCCAACTTGGACTTCGAGATTAAGGGCTAGATGCCTACCCAACACCAAATCCACTGGCAAACCAGCTGTCACCTAATTAAATACCCTGCCCACCCCAGCTCCCACCACCAGCATGCATGTGTGTTGCTCGTTTGTCAAAATGCCTCATCAGTAACCCTGTGGGCACAACCATTTATTGCCCGAGGCTTTCTACCTCAAATCCTGTTTGAAAGCATTTGGGAGATAAATAAGAACTAATAGAAAAGAAAACTTTTCTTCTCTGTAGACTGATGGAGTAGGACTGTTTGTCTAGATAACCTGAGGACAACTAGAGATGTTTCTGTACCTTATAGTTCAACATTAGTTGATCAGTCAGATTGGGTGATTAGAAAGTTATCTCAAAGGCTGACAGATTCCTTTTTAAAGAGTGTTTTGCTTGAAAGAGGCCCTGGTGGCACAGTAGTTAACCAAAAGATCAACAGTTGGAATCCACCAGCCGCTCCTTGGAAACCCTATGGGACGGTTCTACTCTGTTCTATAGGGTCACTATGAGCTGGAATTGACCCAACAGCAACAAGTTTGGTTTTGGTTTGGTTTGTTTGAAAACAAAATTTTTAGAGATTTGTATTTCCACTCTTTTCAGTCTTACGTATTTGTGTTTGCTGTGTGAAAACTCATCACTGAGAATTGGAATTACAACATACTTTGTCCTGTTTTAGAAATTACAGCTGATACACATACACATATATAGTATTTTAGTGAGTTTGTGGAAGAACAAATGGAAAGGCAAGTTGGTCTTCCAACTGTCCTGTCTCCCAAAGCCTGGTTCTGAAATCAGTGGCGGTGTCACACTAATGTAAGTGTCCCCTCTCCCCCATTGATCTGTGGGGTAGCATTAGACCAGATGACCTGGATACTTAGAATGAACTCTCTCAGCTGCCCCTACAGAACCTCAGACCTATAAAAATGGACAAAAGAAATCCCAGCTTTTGCTTTTAGTAGTTTAAGGAAAAAGTTAAATTGCAATTTTTTAGTAGCAGGAGAATGGTTTTTTTTTTTGTTGTTGTTGTTTTGCATATATAAGCAAAAAACTTATATGCACTTATATATTTATATGTACTTAAGTATAAGTTTTTTGCTTGGGGCAGATACGTTATATGACGTATATAAGTACATAATGCAGAGTTTAAAATCTTACACCTTTTCAATATAAATCTTTATCAGGATATTATAACTTAGATATGAAAATTCTATCCAGGTTTTAACTCGGATAGCAAGCCCAAAGGGCAGATTAAGATGCTTTTTGCACTTGTAAACTGCAGAATTATTCTCTGAAATAGTTTTTCAGATTGAATCTCTATTGTGGACTTTTGCCTATTCATAATACTTTTAAAATGCTGAATTACTTCATCTTAAAATTTTTTTAAAAATAAATTTGGTTTTCCTAAAACTTTCCAGAGTTTAAAAGTGATTTGAACTGTGGAAAATCAAAGAAGGTCAAAGAGGAAGGCATTACTCATGTATGTCTTTCTAACTTCTGTTACGGGGAAGGCATGACACTGGTACCTTACCATTACCAAAGCAGATATACTCCTCTGAATGACTAATCAGAGCTCTGTTTAGATTTGTGATAGGGAATGGGCTTCCTGAAGAATTTGGTTACTTGCCAAATATATTTAAGTAAAAATATTTTTTAAATTCTTGCCTTCCCCAAATTTTAGTTCAGGAATACATGATACTGATAAAAGTATATATAACATTTCTCTTTTCTTGATTGTCTTATGCAAGTTTGTTCACCTTTCAAATCCATCCTTGGTCAGGGGTACCTCATTTTCCTAGCAAGAAAACTGAAATAGTGAATCTATTCCCACAGTTGGTCATCTTAGAAAGAAAAATTAGATTCTAATACACCAGGCCAGGACCTTTCTTAAGGTGACAGACCATACACAAACAGATATTCCTTAGTTGAATGTTTAAAAAAACGAAATCTCTGTGAAGTGTATCACAGAGCTTTCTTTACTGTGTGGCCATACTCTTTCCTAGCTTCAACTCTAGATGTGTCTGGTTCCCCTAAGATATACCTTCTCCTTGAATCTCTCATTAGGTACCACAGCTACTACCACAGCCTTTCAGGGTGGCAGAAATGGAGAAGTGGGATTGATGTAACCGTTTTAATATTCTGGCCGAATATAGTCCCCAAGACCCTTTCCTTAATATAACCCATGATACATCTGAGACTAGTAGTTTTTAAAAGCCCCTAAGTGATCGTTATGTACAGTCAGGAATGAACTGTTAGACTAAAGGATAGAAAAAGGAGAAATAGACATTCTCACTGAATTAGATTATTGGTTATGCAAATACCATTGACTCATCTTCAGCCTGTGGCTGTCTCACAGGGGTCTGTCTCTGGCCCTCAGGCTGCTCCGTGTAGTAGGTGCTGTCCTGGCCACTCCCCAGTTCAGGAGCACATTCAGACTGTTCAGCCTCAGAGGGAGGGAAAGCCCCTTTCCTGCCTGCCTGATGCTCCATTTATGAGTTCATTTTCTGTCTAAGCACCTTTTTCCCTGCAAGACTGATACACAGAATGACCACCTCCTTCAAGGGGGTCCACAGTTAACCACAGAACTGTGGAACTCATCCAGTAAATCCCGCGTGATCTGTGGACTTGTACCGATGGCATTGGGAAAGTCATGCCCCTACTGTACACCTTGCACAGGGGAGCTGAAGGACACATTCCTCTCCTGAGTGGACTTGGGGAGACGTTCAATAAGAAATAGCAGTGGCCGCCTCCATATAAGTGAGGAAGAGCTCAGGACTAGAGAAGTCTACTGAGGAACTTGTAGGATCTTTGAGAAGAGAGATCTAAGAGATAGATGGGCTTGGAGAAACAGACCAGTACGTGATCCCAGGCAGCTGGCTTTCCTTCCCCAAAGACCCACTGTCTCCATTCTCTGGGTTTCACTGACTCAGGACATTTCTTCAGGTATATACTTAAGTCTTCTAGAACATTTGGGTCTTTGTTTCGTCTATCCTGGGACCGTCTCTGGGTTCTGCTGAAGCTGTGAACCCAACCAACCCACTGCTGTTGAGTCAATTCCGACTCATAGGGACCCCGTAGCGTTTCCAAGACTGTAAATCTCCAAGGAAGCAGACCGCCACATCTCCTGAAGAGCCACAGAGCCGCTGTTTGTTTTGAACCACCAACCTTTTATGTTGGCAATCAAGTGCTTTAACCACTGTGCCACCAAGGCTCCTTTAAGCCATGAAGCGGTCATTGTTTTTGTGGTTTGATGGGCTTGCTGTTTCCTGAGGGTAGTCCTGAAATTAAGGACTTAGGGGCCAAAGGGAACTTTGGGGGCACAGAACTGTGCTTGCTGGGAACTTTGAGTGGCAAGCTTCTTGAGACCATTCTTGAGGCAAAATGTGTTTTTTTTATGCCTGCCTTTATTTAAATTTATATCTGGGTAGTTAACTCTTGTGTGTGTGTGTGCACGCACACTTGCGTGTGCACAAGACACACACACACACACACACACACACACACACAAACAGATGGGTGGGGGAAGAGTTTCTGTTTGAGGCATTGGGATGGTTTTTAGGTGCCTTGGGCAAAAGTGGGGGAAAAAAGGTAACTCTTCTCAATCTGACTCTAGAGCAGTCTGTCTCCTTCCTTCTGTCCAAATTTTCTTTCTATCCTTCTACATAAGGATGTTTAGTCACCCAAATGATCACTTGAGATTTCATTCATTCAGTATGTTGAATAATGATAGCTAACGCTTACATAGGGTTACTGTAATATGCCAGCACTGTTCTACATGCTTTGTATTAACTCAATTCTTACGACAACCCTAAGAGAGAGGTATGGTTATTTATCCCTATTTTATGGATGAGGGATCTGAAGCACAGAGAGGTTAAATAAATTGCCCAAGGTCTCACAGCTGGTGCATGGTGGAGCCAGGGTTCCATTCCAGGCAGTCTGGCTCCAGTGCCCCTGCTCTTAACCACCCTCTGTGTAGGGCCTTTCATGGTCTCTCATATGTGTTTGATAAATGCCATACTGTTTTAAAATACTTGTGGCCTTGTTGCCCAACTTTTAAAAATTCTTCTCATCTTTTATTCAATGTGCATGGTCTGAAAGTGTGGTCCAGGGACTCCTGAGGATCCCTGGGACCCTTGCAGGGAAACTACAAGGTCAAAACTATTTTCAAAATAACAACTAAGATATTATTTGCCCTTTTCACTCTCATTCTCTTATGAGTATACATTGGAGTTTTCCAGAGGTTTCATGACCTGTGATGTCTCAACAGGTTGAATACCACAGCAGATGTGAGAATCTAGCTGTGTCCTCGTAAGCCAGACGTTAAAGAGATTTGCAAAAAATGCAAAACAGTGCCACTCTTCTCACTATTCTTTTTGTATTTTAGAAAATGTAGTTCTATTTCCATTTAAATATTATGTTAGTACATGAGTTTTTGTTATTTTTTAAAATGACTGAAATATTTTTCAAATTTCTCAATAAAATCAATAGATATGATCCTTCTAAACAAAAGCTTTTCAGGGTCTTAAATAATTTTTTTTAAATGTTAAGGGTCCTGAGAACAGGAAGGTTTTAGAACCACTGATTTAACATGCAGCCTCTTGTTATTCAAGTTTGTCTATGGTGTAGGAACGTTTTACAAATGCAGAATCTCAGCCCCAACCCCAGATCGAGTGAATCAGAATCCATGTTGCAACAAGAGGTGACTTGTTTGCAGTAATGAAGGTTGAGAAGTACAAGCATAGAAGATATGGTTAAGGCCACCTGACAACACAATGCCCTTTAGTTCCGTTTTGGTTTGGAGGGGCTCTGGAAATGTAGCCAACCCTGTCCCCAGTTCTCTACCGCCAAGGAGCTGGGTTAGCTCACTGTCTGTTCAGTGGCTCTGCCTGATGCACAGGATGATTTTTACATCCTCATCATAGCCAGCAGCTCCATAGCAGCGTTTATATGGTCCTCAAACTTGAGTGTGCGTCAGAGTCACCTGTGGCTAGGCCCCTTCTCTAAAGTTTCTGATTCAATAGTAGAATCTGGATTTCTAACCAGCTCCAGGTGATGCTGATGCTGCTGGTCTGGGGACCACACTTCGAGAACTACTGGTCTGGGAAGTAGACTGGGATCTTGAGAAGTCACGCAATATTTACTTAAGTTGTTATATAATTATTTCTGCTTGGTAAAGTACAGGGTCAGCAAAAAGAGGGAGACCCTCAATCAGATAGATTGACACCGTGGCTGCAACAATGGGCTCAAACAGCAAAATTGTGAGGATGGCGCAGGACCAGGCAGCATTTTGTTCTATTATACGTAAGGTCGCTGTGAGTCAGCATCGACGGCACGAAACAGCAACATAATTACTTCAGGCCCATAGGACTTTAGGAGTTCTTGTTGTTATTAGTTGACATCAAGTCAATTCCGACTCATGGCAGCCCCACGGTGTACAGAGTAGAACTGCTCCACAGGGTTTTCAAGGCTGTCAGCTTTTGGAAACAGATCACCAGGCCTGTCTTCCAAGGAGCCTTTGGGTGGGTTCAAACCACCAACCTTCCAGCTAGTAGTCAAGCACTTAACTGCTTGCGCCATTCAGGGATCCTAGGACTATAGGAGAGACTCCTTGAATTTCCACATTCTCAAAACTAATCTCTTAAAACATAAACTATCTGAAAAATTAAAACTTTTCAGTTTTGCTAGGGAGGCATCTTTATCTTAATAAATGGAAAGCAGTAAGGTGTCAGGCAGGTCACAGGTCATTTAGAACACTTCTGTCTTGAAAGAGTATGCAAACTAAGGCTCAGCTTCTTTCTGCACTAGTTGCAAAATCACCACAAATGTTAAACGAGCAGACATAAATAGCCTGCCAGATTCATTTATCACTATTTAGACTGATAACATGCCGTTCTTCCACTTGGTCATAATGCTGCCTAACCCCAGTAACAGATGAGCATGAGTGTAGACCAGTGCATCTCCGTCCCCAGTCACGAGATACATAGTCGTCAGATTACCTCCGTTTGAGAGCTGCCGTAAATCCCTTTCCTGGTGTCAGTTCCCAGGCCTGCAAACCCAGTGCTGTCTACTGTTACGGGCCTTTCAGCTGGATTTGCTGAGTTCAACAGGTGTCTGATGAAAGGTGTGTAATCCTTGAAGATTATCTTCCCCTAAGAGCAGCCAGTGACTCCAAGCCCACATAATCCAGACAGATGGGAGTTGGGTCCAGCCTGCCAATGTTTACACTTTTGTGTCTGAGGAAATGCGTTTGGTTTGGTTCAGGTGGTAGAACATGGAGGTGTTTAAGGTTGAGGGGTGGCTGCCTTTGTGGGAGTATATGCTTAGCCATGTCTGTACCCTTGAGGAATATTATGCCACTTCTGGTTCAGTCTACAATCTTGAAATGTTAATAGTTTAAAAGGAAACAATGTTTTGTGTTAAACAGGAATTACCCTTGCAATTACTATGTTGGGAGTTAAATTAATTTTGGAATTTGGGTCTGCAAAAACAAATCTTGACCTTGTCTAGATAATTCCTGCCTTCTCCTAATGGATCTATTTACATGGGCAACTCTACCACTTTTTCTCCGCCTCCCCCCACCCCCCAGGGATTTTACCATTTCAAACATAGGGAATCAGGACTAGTTAACATGAGAATTGTTTTCTTACTAACTACTGGTAGGTCACCCTTAATGAAGATAGGGTGAATTTGGGTCCCACGCAGTACAGTTTGGAAATGCTTGCATTTTATTGGCAACACATTGTTCTTACTTTTCCTTTAAGCAAACATCTTTATAACCTTTTGAATTCAGCGTGTGGCCCATACACTGAAACTCAGACCTTCCACTGGGTAAGTAGTTCCAAGGAAGCCAGGTTTCACTAGTATCAAGATATTAGATGTGAATGAGAGTTTTGTAGGCCAGTCAGCTTTCAGTTGCAAGCCTCCCAGTCATGAGGCCAGCACTGTTCACCAGCACCTCTGGCTCCACGATTTGAAGGGAGTAGTTTGCACCAGCAATTAATTATAATTATACTGCAGCTACTGGGCTCTGTCCTCCAAACGTCACTTTGTTTTCCGTCTAGAACAGCCAGGTTTCTCCAGGGGTAGTTCAGGTTTTCTGATTGAAAGTGTCCTGAGTTAAGGAGACGTGTTAGAGCACCGTGAGACTCTATTCACCAGGGGTGTATTGTACTTGTTTCAGATGCTTCAGGATAATACACCGGCTTCCAAGATAAGTGCTTTTTATTTCCCTGCATCTTAGATCAATTATTTGGAATCTTTTTGGTAAGTTAATTTAAGAGCTGTAACTTAAACCACATCTGTCTAATTAATTACCCAATAAGTAAAATGTCCTTACCAGAAATTATCCTGCAGTGGGCTATAGAGCAGCCATGACTTGAGAGCCTAGCAGAGCTAGAGAGAAAAATGTGGTGAGAAATGAGTGAAAGCATTCCATGCTGTGGAGGTCAGAGTGGTGACACGCCCCCAGCCACAGCTTTTTTGAGGGCAGGTGCCTGCTGCAGGTAAAATTTAAATAATGAGTTGCATCTACCTAGTGCACAGCTGGAGTAGACGTGACACACATCTTTCTTCTGAGCTCTACATTTTAACATATTGTGAGTGATTTCATTTAACTGGCTCTGAATCAGAAGTTTACCCTTGGTCATTTGGATTGTTCAAATGGATCCCATCAAAAATGTCACCTCGAGGAGGAGACTTTGCGGCCAGAAAAACAGCTCTTGGCCTAAGTGTAAGTTCCTTGCTGGTGTCATCAGGCAGGTAGGAGAAGAGATTAACAGCAGGCAGTGTGATGACACCTCTGGTCAGTGGCGTTTTGGGGTCTGGGATGTTGGTACTCATCATCCCTGAAAACCTGCTTGGTGTATTCTGGTTGGAGTTGTGGTTTAGTGTTTTTCTCCCCGGCACCCAGGAAAGTATTGCTTCCTGGCAGGTGTTGGCAGCCTTCACCGTGCCTTCACCAGCACAGTCTGGGGGTGTTTGCTCTGAGGGACAGTGGGCTCAGTGTGCCCACACTCTTCAGGGCTTGTCACCCTGCTGCTGCCTCCCCATGCCCCTCAGGTCCAGGACTCTTGCGTGGCAGTGTCAGTCACAGACTGCAGTCTGTCGAAGGGAGCCCCCCAGGATGGCATGGTAAGAGCGGGCGGTGCTGGAAGGCGGTGCGAGTGCTCTCCACAGACCCCTCGAGTGCCTAACTCATTTAGGCTCAGGCCCTGAGACGGTGTATCTGTATTACCTCTGTGTGCCGACATGAACAGCTGTGTAAAATATGCTTTTTCAGGATTCTGGCTGCTGCCCCGTAGCCCAGAGTAGGAATTGTGGGAAAGGAAGACAGAACAAAGAAATCTGTGTGCCTCCTGGGTTAGGTAGCCCATCACAGGGAGGGGAACATAAAGTAGGGCGGGCACACACCACCTTCTGAACACTTGGGTTGTACAGAAGTCCTTCTGTTAGGCTGAGAAGGGGCTTCCTGTCCCCATCTGTGGGGTTCAGATAAGAACCAGGAGCGGCCTGGGGAATTTCACAGTCACCGCGGGGTGCTTTTAATTAAGGGATCTCATGGACAGAAGGGGATAGTTCCACACCCACGGTTCTATGGTTCTCTCCCCCAGGAGTGCAGAGCTGGGACCTCTAGCCGACTGAGTAAATTTCTCAGCACGTGCCAAGCACTTAGGAGGCAAATGATGGACACGCCAATTATCTGGGTTCTGAGGTCGGGGCACCCTTCGTACTCTGGCAGCAGAGAGCTCTTCTCCATGTTGACAGGGCACAATGTGGGCTGGATTCAGCATGGTGGCCGTCACTGTTGGCGTTCCTGACACGCTGCTAGCAAAAGCCTGTGTGTGCAGCCAAATGACATGTCAACAGCGGTTTGACTGTCAAATTTTGTGGTGCTTGTTTGCACTCAGTCAAATATTGAGTGCTTAAACATGAGTTAAAGAGACAAATAAGTCAAAAGACGTCAGCAAAACCTTAAAGTTGAATTTATGCCTCTTCTTTATAATGACATTCAGATTAAAACCCTTAAAATGCAAAATGCTGTGGTTCTCCTACCCTTCTGTGGTTCAGGTTGGATTTCTTATTCTATATTTCTGCGTTATTTGCAGTGATTTTCGGAAGCACAAAAGTGCTTGGGAGGCGATTGATTTCTCTTTGTAACAAAAAATCCAAAATTGAGAAAATTCTTGAGAATGCAGCCATTTTGGAAATGTAGATAAAGAAGAAAAATGCTGACGATTTGGGTGGTTTACGGAGCAGCATGGTTTTGTAATTGCTGCCACCTACTGTATGTGGTTGATGTTTGTTTAAATTTAAGAAGTTCACGAAGGTGAGGCTGTTGAAATAGATAATTAGTGCAAGGGTAGACATCATTAGTTTATAGCATTTCTTCTCTACTCCATAAGTGGCTCTTAATTACCAAGACAGCCGCCAGCTTTCATTCATTACCTTCAAGTGGATTTGAAGTTTTTCTTATTTTAAACTTCTTCTGTCAAAGAACCTTCACAGTAATGCCGTAGAATGCACTTTCAAAAGCTTTCTGAATACACGTGAAACAGTTTGTTTTAAGGGCTTCTTGTTTTGTTTTGTTTTGTCTTTCGTTTATAATATGTAGGAGCAGCGTTCTGGGGTTGGATTATAAATTAATTTCCATGGAAGAGGTGAAAATAGAGCTAGTGGAGCTGCTATGAGATGCAGCAGTTGACTTAGAAAATATTCTTTTATTTGAAACAAAGCTTCACATCAGCCCACTCATTAAATGTAACAAGCAATACAGAATCTGAGTCAACAGAAACCCTTCTTTTTTTATTAAGACCCAGCTTTCAAAGGGTTATTAGGTCCTTCCTGTGGAAAACAACTTGCCCATTAATGTTTGGGGTGGTCCCTCAACAGGATTTCTGAGTAAGTAAGTGCCTGACATTCAGTTTTTCAAAGAATCTAAAGCTGGTGGTAGACTTGGATGTTGAGACTTTCCAGAAGCAATGTCTCCAACCTTAGCTTTTAGTCTCTGTTAAATATGCTGTGATGTACTTTTGGAATGCTGCTGCTGGCTGCATGAATTCACATATAGTGCCAGTATAAAAGATTTAGAGGCAGAAACTTCATGGAGATCAAATCGCTATAACCAGGAAGAGACTACATACCTAAAATTAATGCACTTCCCTGATACAATGTTTTTACCTTGTTGCTACTTATATTCTAGTGGCCCCTGTTCCAAGTTCTCGAGACACCACAGTGAGGTGGACCATTGCTTTTTTTCTGCCTTAGGCTATTTGCTTTCTAGAAGGGAAGGCCAAGCAGGCTCTCCTGAAAAGCCGCTCTCTGATCTGGGCCGTCTCTCCTACCTGGCCTATTGGAAGAGTGTCATCTTAGAATATCTCTACCACCACCATGAGAGGCACATCAGCATCAAGGCCATCAGCAGGGCCACCGGCATGTGCCCACACGACATCGCCACCACTCTGCAGCACCTCCACATGATTGACAAGCGAGATGGCAGGTGAGTCTTGGGGCCTGGGCTACACCACTGCCTCATACCAGAAAGGATCCCTGGAGGCTAGCTGGAGTCATTCCAGTTAACGATGAAACCAGTTGCCATTGGGTCAGTTCCAACTCATGGTGACCCGATATATGTCAGAGTAGAACTCTGCTCCATGGGGTATTCAGTGACTGATTTTTCAGAAGTAGATCACCAAGTCTTTCTCCTGAGGTGCCTCTGGGTGGACTTGAACCTCCAACCTTCTGGTTAGCATTTAAACGTGTGAACTGTCTGCACCACTCAGGGACTCCAGTTAAAAAGAAGAGGTTCCCTAATGGTATTATTTAAACCTTTTTCCTAAAAAGACAACACGTGATGACACTTTTTTTGCTGGTTGAATATCAGTTTGCTGTACCTTTTCATTGGTCCAGTTTCTGATTTTTCCTAACCTAGGTAATAGTAGCGCTAGCATACGTCAGTATATGAAGGTGAAATGAAATTTCAGCTTTTGACTGCACTTTATTTTGCCTCATCACATTACAGGTTTGTCATCATTAGAAGGGAAAAGTTGATATTGGGCCACATGGAAAAGCTGAAATCCTGTTCCCGGGCCAATGAACTTGATCCAGAGAGTCTGAGGTGGACCCCAATTTTAATTTCTAATGCTGCCGTTTCTGAAGAAGAGAGAGAAGCTGAAAAAGAGGTAATGATTGGCTTCATCAGCCTAAGCTGTGTGACTTCTGTCTGGTAGCATTCTTAAGCTAAGTCATTAACATCATTGTCAAAAGCTTGGTTATGTAGAAGAGAGCTTGTGAAATGATATGGCACTAATTTATCCGAACTGAGGTTGCATGGTAAGACATGATAATTTTATTGAATTGAGTAAGAGAAATGGAGCATTTATCACTGATCACAAAGCAGCATTTTTCACTACCGACAGCATGTAATCAGATCATATTTGGTGCTGAGCTCCAAGGCTGCAATGTCAATCGATTCTCTGTGTTTATGAACTTGCTTAAAGTGCTCCATGCCAGTGAGCATGTGATGTAGTGATAAAGGACTCGAATCAATTCTCTGCATCATTAATAGTGCTAAATATCCCATGAAACCCAGTCTTCTTTGATTTGTTATCCTAACTGATGCAAAAGGGTCCTGAGATGAGGCAGCTGGGATGTAGCTTGGCTGACTGACTGTCCTGATCAGAAAGGACTTAGAGAGGATTTGCCATGGATCCTTAGAGGCTCTGGCTGCAGTCCTGCCCCCTCACTGGGCCTCTGTTTTTACTCTCCCCCCTCCCCCTTAGGCTGAGCGGCTAATGGAACAAGCTAGCTGCTGGGAAAAGGAGGAGCAAGAAATGCTGTCATCTAGAGCTAACAGTAGGCAATCACCTGCAAAAGTACAATCGAAAAACAAATATTTGCATTCCCCGGAGAGCCGGCCAGTGGCCGGGGAGCGAGGGCAGCTGATGGAGCTGTCTAAAGAGAGCAGTGAAGAAGAGGAGGAGGAGGAAGAGGAGGACGAAGAAGAGGAGGAGGAAGAAGAGGAGGAGGAGGAGGAGGAGGAGGAGGAGGAGGAAGAGGAGGAGGAGGAGGAGGAGGAGGAAGAAAATATTCAAAGCTCTCCCCCAAGATTGACTAAACCACAGTCAGTGGCTATAAAGAGAAAGGTATGTGCCTGTTTAGACTGTCAGTTTGTGAGTCAGCTTCAATCAAATCTTACTTGTCACTGCAAACATTCTGCTCGGATTTGTTTCACTCTCTAGTCCTCAGATAGTTTATGTGTATCCAATCCCACTGATCACGTATCAATCGTTTATCTCACAGTTATGATTATGTTTACCTTTTGAGGTTAGTGCCCTGACCTGAAACCAGTGACAGGTCAGCTTCCTACTTTAGTAGTTACTGCCACCTGCTGGCTGGAAGTAGTAGGGCAGATCAGGTTATGGGAACAGAAGCGGGTCCTGGAGATCATGCAAACACCCTTCAACAAATTTTGATGAAAACACCAAGGCCTAGAGAGGCCAGGAGACTTGTCCAGGGTCACACAGCTCATTAGAGATGGAGCTAGGACCACGCCCAGTGCTCCTGGTGCTATTTCTTTTTCTTATTCTTGACGTAGAATTGTTAGAAGGTATTTTAGGCCCTTGATTTTGGTGCATTTGTGGCCAACTACATGTTACTAAGATTTTTCATATCTTACTAGCCTGGTGGTTTCTCTGCATATACCCCCACCATCTCCAGTGTTAACAAAGACAGTAACAAATTGATTTTGTCTTTAGGTAATGGCTCAACCCAGATCTGGTATCTTTGTCCTTGATATCTATCTGTGATATAGAGAGGCCGGATCTTGTTAGTATAACCAACACCAGCAGAGGTAACGAAATACAATTTAAGGCTCTGCCCCAAGGCCAGCCTGTGTGGTGTCTGTCAGTACTGTTTCTCCTAAGCCTGGCAGTCTCCTGGTCCAAGGGCCGCTGGGGTGAGGTGCTGGAAAGGAGCATCCCCATCCAAGGGGACGTCAGGCTTCTATATAATGTTTTAATTTCTTACAAGGACAGTGTATTCATGTATTACATAAATAACAAAAAATTGTTTTTAAAACACCAAAAAACAGAATCATCCAAGGTATGATATGGACTGCCCTCATACAAATGGACTCAACATAAAACCAGTTCTTTACATTGGCTATACTCATGTCTGGGAAAACTTGAGTGGATTAGGGTGGGCAGGCCAACTGGGGAAGTTAATTACCATAAATGTCAGATTACAGAGTATGGTTTTCAGGCTGATCTATGTGCTTCAGTGAGCATCCCGAGAGTTAGAAGTGTAAGACAAGAATGCTTGGATAACAGTTTACCTGGAGTTTGAGTTTTAACCAAGCAATATTGAACCCTTATTTACATTGTATTTTCAACAATTTTTTGTGCCCACTATTGACAGATAACAGTTTAGCAACAAATCTACCTGTTATTCCTGTATTTGAATTTTGTATCATTAAATAATTTTTGCTTGGGAAAAAATACTTCATAACTGCGATTATGGAGAGCTATTTGTGCCAACCCTTAATGCAGGTAGAAAAAGAAATTTTTGTATCTTAAATAAATAAGACAAGATCATATGTGTCTCTTAACTTTTTTAGGTACCTTCTATATTAAAATATTTTGCAAAATTATAAGCTGCTCACATCCCAGCATGTATTGGTATACATAACACCATTAACACTTTAAACAGCAGAGTAATCTTTTCTTCTTAAGTGCCCTTCCCTCCCTTTCCTTTTCATAGGTCCTGAAGTCCTATAAAATTGAGAACAAGTAGGCTAGTGCTTTGCATGTAGTAGATGTTCAAGTATTAAATGAGTAACCCAATGAAGAGTTAATGATTGCAACATTTATAGGAACATCAGTGTCCTTGATGACCTTAGTATCCATGATGTGCTGCAGGACCTTAGATATTGAAGTACCACTTGAAAAATATATGATAGAAAAGCAGAGCTTAGCTTTTAAAATCTACAGTTAAGCTGTTAGGATGTTACCTCTCTAAGTATCTGCTTGAGTAAACAACTATTTTATTTGAAAAATACTTGCCCATGTAGTTGGAGCCCGAGAGGGATGTTAAACATCAGATGGAAGGTTAAGTACAAAGGATTACAAAAATCTTTATGTGTAAGATTCCCAGACATGCATTCAGTACATGTTTACTGCATAGCACCTCAACCACTTAATTTCTCATGAGCTCTTACGTATCATGTTCGGAATTAATTTCAGAGGCCTTTTGTACTAAAGAAGAAAAGGGGTCGAAAACGCAGGAGGATCAACAGCAGTGTAACAACTGAGACCATTTCTGAGACTACAGAAGTACTGAACGAGCCCTTTGACAACTCAGATGAAGAGAGGCCAATGCCACAGCTGGAGCCTACCTGTGAGATTGACGTGGATGAAGACGGCTTGAAGCCAGTCATGAGAAAAGCATTCCAGCATCAGCCTGGGATGAAGAGACAAACAGAGGAAGAGGAGGGAAAAGACAATCATTGCTTTAAGAATGCTGACCCTTGTAGAAGTAAGTGGAAGTATTTTACAACTCTTACCCTTATGAAAGTCTGTATATGACTTGGTGCCAAAAAGCAGAGTCCTGGAGTTGTACCCAGAGGTGTCTGTGGGGTTGTACTGACTCATCTGAAATAAGTGCTTATCTGTCCTTGCTCATTCGTAAAAGGTTCTATCCCTTCTTCCTGAAATTGGATTCAAGTTAAACAGCTTCTAAAGCCAGAACATTCCCCTGGGTGTGTTAATCTTACTTTCCAGAATTTGACTTATCCCTGAAAACTCTGAAATCTGCCAGTAAGAAACAGTGTTTCCTTGATTCTAATATGTACTTTTTTTCACATTTAATATTTCTGAAATCAAGGTACATATTATTATCAATGTGAGCATTGAAGATGATGGTTTTTCTTTTCCTGGAAAACAAACATTAGTAAACTGATGGTGTATCTTATAATCAGTATTGTCTTAGGTATATTACGATCTAGAATCATTGAAACTTAGCTACATTATCATTATGAGCTTTGATAATGTTAGGATTTTTAAAGAAATCAGGAGACTGTCCTTCCATTTAAATTGCTATTTTACAGTTTGCTCCTGACAGGGACACGCCGACCCTATCCTCTAAAAAAATAGTAAGCCCCGTGAATTGTCTTTGGTACCCTGTATGAAAGCAACCATCCTTTGCCTTGAAAGTTGGAAATTTGACTCCCAACTGAATAACAAGTGTTTGTAGGAGGGTCTCTGCCCATTCTACAGCTAGAATTATGTCATTCAAAATTTACTTTATTCCAGTCCAGGAACAAGCCTTCTCATTCCCTGGTAACCATAAGTCTCACTCTCACTTTTGAAAAGCCACAATTTTAGGAACATAATCAAGAAAGCATCTTCTTGACTTTCTTAGTTAACAGGAATACTATTCCCCACATACAGTATTTTGCTAAGAGAATGACATCTTACCCAGGGTACAGGGAGACCAGGCCTTGTGCTTTAGTTTCTTTAAACAAACAGCCAACAACGAGAAGCTGCAGAGATCATTTTTGCTGTGGAAACTGAGTCATATTTCCCCTTCGTGGCTGTCTTCTTGGGAGCCTGCAGTGGACCATCATGGCCTTTGTTCTCCACTTTGTGCCGTTTGCCTTTAGAAATTCTAAGTGGCCTCCTAGGATCTGCTTTTTCTTAAAAATAATATTCAGAAAACTCATCTTCTGATTTAGGGAGGAGGTGTTCCTACAGAGGCTGGTAGGTCCAGTAGCATCTGGAAGTATGTGGAATCCAAAGCCATTAGCATGGTTATTACCTTTCCATGTGAATAGAAACTAAACAGTTTGAAAGTCTTGGAGATGACTGTTACTCGGGTATTGTACTTGGCACTTCTGAAGGAGTCATTCTACGTATATTCATTCTTTTCAGCTAGCTAATTTGAATGTAGTACTCAAAGGTAAGTTTATGTGCTATCCTTTTTCGTGTAAATGAGCTAAGAGCTTAACCTGCTGTGCACTGGTTGGATTGGAAATCGCTCCATTCTGGCAAAATGGTATCTCTTCTTCATTGATTATTAGATCTTATTTATGTTCTCTAAAATAGAGTTTCCAATAAGGCTGTTACTCTCCCTAAAGCTTTTCCTTTACATTGACCTCTCCAGGAAATCAGCGTGGTCTTTCATTTTTAAAGATTTTAAGACTTGGGTGTTTTATGTGTATATTTATATATTTCTTTTTTGTTTCTATTTATATAAATATATTTATATATGTGTTTATTTTTACATTAGTATGTACATGTACAGTACAAATAAGGCTAGCTGAACTAAAAGGAGCTTCCCAGTCATGGTTTGTTTCTAGTTGTCTTTACTATTCAGACCTTACATTTGAGCAGCAAATAACAATGTGGACAGAATTAGTGATAAGAAGAACACCTATATTTTTAAATGTTCAATAACTGTCACAGTAAATACCTTACAGATTGTGTCATGCAAAAATGATGGTCCTGTCGTAGATTACAGATGCATTTGTGTTTTGGGTATTATTTATTTGTTTCAGATATTATTTATTAGTTTGTCCCACAAATTATTTTTTATGACAGAGAGAACCTTTGAATTGAAGTAAATAATGTCATTTGCAATCATTTAAACACATCGAATGCCCACACACAGAAGTGCACTTTCTCAGGATAGACGCACAAGTCAGGCTTCTAGTCAGTTCTCCAGTAGAGAAGTAATTAGGATATGAACTAGCATTAACCCCTTTCTCTTGTTTTTCCTCATGTGTAAATGTTCAAATTGATCTTTCTACATTGTGGAACTCTGGGCTTTTATATCAGAAGAATGTCTGTTTAAGAATGTCTCTCAAGTTTAATATAGTTGCCGATATCATGTGCTCCCAATAAAAAGCACAATTTTCCATTCAGAGTTTGTGTGTGTGTGTGTGTGTGTGAGAGAGAGAGAGAAAGAGTATTATCTCCCCAGGCCTGGGTTATTTACTTTGTTTATACCACAATGTTATTCTGCGCTAGTCTTGGTTATGTCTTTACCATCAACTCTTAAAATGCTAAATTGAAGGCCGTATTTGCTGATTAATTTAGAGGAATAAATTCAGGTTGTTCATGGTTATGCTTTCTAAGACTTTTTTTTCCTTTCTCCCCATCTTCTCTCTGTCTCCTCACTAAGACAATATAGATGGTGATGCAGATAACTTGAAAGAAGGCAGTAAAGACAATCCTGAACCTCTAAAGTGCAAACAAGTATGGCCAAAAGGAACAAAGCGTGGTCTGTCTAAGTGGAGACAAAACAAAGACAGGAAGACTGGATTTAAACTGAATTTGTACACCCCGCCAGAAACACCCATGGAACCTGATGACCAGATAACAGTGGAAGAACAGAAGCAGACTTCAGAAGACAAAACCAGCTCCACTCCCATCAGGATTGAGGAGGAGGTCAAGGAAACTGTGGGACCCCTATTGCCTCGGGATGAAAACAGAAAGGAAGAAATGTGTGCCCCTATAAGTCCAAATAAATCACCAGGAGAAAAACGAGAAGATGATCTAACCAAACCTGAGGAGGAAGAAGAAGAGGAGGAGGAGGAAGAGGAGGAGGAAGAAGAAGGGAATGTAGAAAAAGACCCAGATGGTACAAAAAGTGAGGAAAAAGAGGAACCAGAAATCTCCATGGAAAAAGAAGATACTGTGCAATTGGATGATCATGAAGAGGAGGAGGAAGAGGATGAAGAGCCATCTCACAACGAGGACCATGATGCAGATGATGAAGATGACAGTCACATGGAATCTACCGAAGTGGAGAAGGAAGAGCTCCCAAGAGAAACCTTCAAGGAAGTTCTGGAGAACCAGGAGGCTTTTTTAGACCTTAGTGTTCAGCCTAGTCATTCGAATTCAGAGGTCTTAATGGACTGCGGCGTTGATCTTGCAGCTTCATGTAACAGTGAACCTAAGGAGCTTGCTGGGGACACTGAAACTGTACCTGAATCTGATGAGGAACCCCCAGAAGAGCAGGCACAGAAGCAGGACCCAAAGGACAGTCAAGAAGTAGATTCTGACTTCAAAGAGGGAAATACAGCAACCATGGAAATCGACTCTGAGACCGTCCAGGCAGTTCAGTCTTTGACCCAGGAGAACAATGAACAGGATGACACCTTTCAGGATTGTGCTGAGACTCAAGAGGCCTGTAGAAGCCTACAGAATTACACCCATGCAGACCAAAGTCCACAAATCGCTACCACTCTGGACGACTGCCAGCAGTCAGACCACAGTAGCCCAGTTTCATCCGTCCATTCCCATCCTGGCCAGTCAGTACGTTCTGTAAACAGCCCCAGTGTCCCTGCCCTGGAAAACAGCTATGCCCAAATCAGCCCAGATCAAAGTGCCATCTCCGTGCCATCTTTGCAGAACATGGAAACCAGTCCCATGATGGATGTTCCGTCCGTTTCAGACCATTCGCAGCAAGTTGTAGACAGTGGCTTCAGTGACCTAGGCAGCATCGAGAGCACGACAGAGAACTACGAGAACCCGAGCAGCTATGATTCCACTCTGGGGGGCAGCATTTGTGGAAA
Source organism: Dugong dugon (assembly GCA_030035585.1). Taxonomy (NCBI): domain Eukaryota; kingdom Metazoa; phylum Chordata; class Mammalia; order Sirenia; family Dugongidae; genus Dugong; species Dugong dugon. The sequence goes on along the minus strand of CM057475.1, from coordinate 14,794,402 downwards.
TGGCTCTTCACAGAACAGCTGCTCCTATAGCAACCTCACGTCTAGCAGTCTGACACAGAGCAGCTGCGCCGTCACCCAGCAGATGTCCAACATCAGCGGGAGCTGCAGCCTGCTGCAGCAAAGCAGCATCAGTTCTCCCCCGACCTGTGGCGTCAAGTCTCCTCAAGGCTGTGTGGTGGAGAGGCCTCCGAGCAGCAGCCAGCAGCTGGCTCAGTGTAGCATGGCTGCTAACTTCACCCCGCCGATGCAGCTGGCCGAGATCCCCGAGACAGGCAACGCCAACATTGGCTTATATGAACGGATGGGTCAAAGTGATTTTGGGGCTGGGCATTACCCGCAGCCATCAGCCACCTTCAGCCTTGCCAAACTACAGCAGTTAACTAATACACTTATTGATCATTCATTGCCTTACAGCCATTCTGCTGCTGTAACTTCCTATGCAAACAGTGCCTCTTTGTCCACACCATTAAGTAACACAGGGCTTGTTCAGCTTTCTCAGTCTCCACACTCCGTCCCTGGGGGACCCCAAGCACAAGCTACCATGACCCCACCCCCCAACCTGACTCCTCCTCCAATGAATCTGCCGCCGCCTCTTTTGCAACGGAACATGGCTGCATCAAATATTGGCCTCTCCCACAGCCAAAGACTGCAAACTCAGATTGCCAGCAAGGGCCACGTCTCCATGAGAACCAAATCGGCATCTCTGTCACCAGCCGCTGCCACCCATCAGTCACAAATCTATGGGCGCTCCCAGACTGTAGCCATGCAGGGTCCTGCACGGACTTTAACAATGCAGAGAAGCATGAACATGAGTGTGAACCTGATGCCAGCCCCCGCCTACAATGTCAACTCTGTGAACATGAACATGAACACTCTCAATGCCATGAATGGGTACAGCATGTCCCAGCCGATGATGAACAGTGGCTACCATAGCAACCATGGCTATATGAATCAAACGCCCCAATACCCTATGCAGATGCAGATGGGCATGATGGGAACCCAGCCATATGCCCAGCAGCCAATGCAGACCCCGCCCCACGGTAACATGATGTACACAGCCCCCGGACATCACGGCTACATGAACACGGGCATGTCTAAACAATCTCTCAATGGGTCCTACATGAGAAGGTAGGCAACATGGGCCGTCAGAGAACCTACTGGGCATCACTATTGGATTGACCTGCACAAATACCTTTGAAGAGTACGATTTCAAAACCAGCAATTGGTGTGAATGCAAAAACATTTGTTGGCACCATTTATTTAAAAAAAAAAAAAAGAGCTGTATGCAGCAGAAAGCCTTATACAAGTTTTCTTTTTTTTCCTTTTTCTTTTTTGGTACCTTTGTTTCTGTTACTTTTATATGAAATTCTCTGCAAAGGAAGGCCTCTCTTTGGACTACAATTTGGAGGCAGCCACTTGTTGTGCCTGCTCCCATTAAACAGTGTGGATATCAAGCCCCCCAAATTATCTTTTAATACAGAACCTATAGCTTTTTTTTCCCCCTCCCTGTCCACTCCATGTAAATGCCTTTAGCGTTTCAGTTATTGTATATTTTGTTGAAGGTGACACTTGAGCATGCCGCTAATGTCTGTTAGTGACAGTGCATTTTGTAGTACTGTACAAGTGTTGTGCTAACAGTAAGCCATTTCTTAAGTTTTTTGCCTTGATTAGGGTGCCCTGATTTGAGGGTGTAAAAAAAAAAACTATATTTTTGTTAATTATAAAACTGTAAAGAGCTATAAAAGCTATTCCCATTTGGTTAATCAAAAGTTTTATTGCTAAATGTTTGGTGTAAAGTTGAGACCCTTTTCCATTTTGGTGACAGATTTCTTTGGGGAAAAAAGGCAGCTTTCTGTTTTATAAATGCAGACTTCTGTTTATTGAATGAAGCATATCTCAGTGTTTATCTGTCAGGTTTTGAAACATTTCATATATGTCCAAATACTTGGCAGGATTTAAAAAAAAATAGTGAATTTGGTGTAAAGTTGCTATTTTATGGAAATGCCTCTAACTTTACATTTTCATTCCATCTGTAGATTTTTCTATCTTTATAAAATATTGGAGTTATTTTTTAAGGAAAAATAGAGAAGTAGCTTGTGAATAGCTCAAACTAAGCTTACAAATCGCATGTAAAAAAGCAAAAAAAGTTATTTGTGTCTGTTTATATCGCTTCCTTTTTTGTAACCTTTGTACCTGTACAGGGTGACTGTAAGGGCCAAGCAGAGGGGGCGTGACCCTTGTATAAAATAGGAGCCAGCGACACTCTTGTATTTATCTGTTCCCTTTTTAGTCAGTCACTTCAAAAAAAAAAACAACAAAAAAAGCTGTACATTTTAACATAAAATAAATTATGATGAGCCATTTTTAGCCTCTTGTGTCCTGTCATATTATGACTGATAGAGAATGACCAATTGAACTGTATCATGTGTCACATCTCAGAACACATACACATTTTGGGAAAATAAATTATTTAGTGTAAGTTGGAGTTATGAGATTTTTCTGATTTGTTTTGACTTTTGGGGGAGGGGGTTGGCAATAAATAAGAGTAATATCTAATAAAACCATCACATATACCAAATACCTATTTAATAAATTAATTTATAATGGATTTTAAATGCTTTTCATGAAAGTTTATTTTATGCTAGTGCATACCTTCTGTATGCCAATCATTGTCTTTAAAATAAAGTGAATTTGTTTTTTTCTTTTGGACTTCGATCTTCATTTGCAAGGAATCCCGCACAAATATCAGGTTGCCTCTGTTTGCACAGTCTATATAAACACCCCTTAGGGCCTAGTACAGTGGTAGCAAACTTCATTTTTATAGAGAATAATATGGAAGCGCACCCAATTTGGAATTGTATGTTTGAAAAATCATTTTCTTTAAAAAGGTGTGAAAGATTTGCTCTGCTGTGAGTGGCTGTACTCTTTAGAGTCCAAAGTTTAGACATTAAAAAAAAAAGTGAATGTTCACAGACGTTTATTTTATGGTGTTCAGAGAAGGTTCAGCCTGAGTGTTAAAATATTTGATTACTTAAGCGACAGGTCTAGAAATGAATGCTTAACTTGGCACCCATGTGAAACCAGTCCATTAAACTCTCAACGTGTCTGAACAGATGCTCACAATCCTCCTGCGAAGCAGGTATATACTTTTATGCCTCTTGGAGAAAAAAAGGTTACTTTTTTATTGGTGGTTCAACACATACACGCAAAATCAGGTGTTGTACAGATCATAAACACAAACCTTAAAGTGGACTCAAAACTCTTCAAAGACAAGCGAGTTAAGTAAACAGGCATGGACGACCCCATACGGAGGGAGGATGCTCAACCGGTGTTTTGCCTTGTGCGCTTGTCCTTTTCGTTACTTTTCTCTTACAGTTACAAAGATTTTATCTTTTAGTTCCGTCCTTGTACAGCTGTAAAGTCAATGGGGGGATACCTGCAGTGGCTGAGGGAGGTCTTCAAAGAAGAGGCTTCTCAAGGGCTGTCATTGAAAAGGGAACAAGAGAACCTTTAAGGTACTGGGCTGGTAGTAGGGAAACCTTTCATCCATCTTAAGTGAGAAGTGATGAATTTTAGCCCCCAGGTGTGTGGGATTCATTTGCTGATTGCATGAATCAAATGCTGCATCATTTTAGGAGTGGCCAAGGATCTGGGCAGACCATTGGGTCCTCACACCAGACAAGAGGCTGCCTGAGCCCAGGAGGTGGGGGTGGGGTGGGGTGGGGCAGGGCTTGCTAACCATCTGAACCTCTCGCAGGTTTACCCTCTACTCCTGGAGGCTGAGCATATTCCCTTTCCTCTTGTTTTAGGATTCTGTGGGGCAGTGATTCCATTCTATGCTCCCGCTAGCAATGCTGTTGATGACAACTTCCAGTTGTGTGATGTCTGGGCTCCATGGCTCCCACACCCTGCCTGCCTCACAGTCCTCTAGGGGACCTGGGGACAAGTCCCAGTCACTGCCTCAGGCCTGCCAGACCAAATCTAGGAGCACTACCTGGGCTCCTTGTGTGCCCACAGGCTGCCCAGGGACACTGCCCCGTGGCCCCAACATTCCTTGAGGGAACAGAAAGGCTTAGTTTAGGAGAGAAAGTGCTTATCTGAGCTGGCTCTGCTCCACACCCAGTCTTGCTTGGTAAATCACTTGAGACCTAAATAAATGTGACACCAGGAACTTGGATTCATCAGGACTGCAATATAGTCACCATGAGGTTGAGATTCAATTAGGCCACATCTTTTAAAGCCAGCAGTAATGTATTCTTTACTTTCCAAGAGTCTTAACAAGTGGTTGTCAATTGCCAGCCTTCACTTTTCAATAGCCGCCTACCCAGGTGTGAAGGAGCCCTTGTGGTGCAGTGGTTAAGTGCTTGGCTGCTAACTGAAAGATCAGCAGTTTGAATCCACCGGCCACTCTGTGGGAGAAAGATGTGGCAGTCTGCTTCCATAAAGATTACGGCTTTGGAAACTATAGGGCAGTTCTATTCTGTCCTGTAAGGTCGCTATAAGTTGGACTTGACGGCAACGGGTTAGGTTTGGTTTACACAGGTGTGAAGGCATTGGCTCCCTCCAACATTCCAGAAGGCTTGTAAGAGGAATAATGGCTGACAATACTGTCACAGGGAGCTTTCACAACCAATCCTCCCACATCATCCGCACCACCACCGTGTGCTGGACATGGGGCCGCTGTCTCCAGTATACATCTTAGCAGATTGAGGCTCAAGCTAATTTAATTGCCTAAACTCACCCAGCTGAAATTTGTGAGCTGAAACAAACCCAGTTCCCTCCAAATTGCAGCCCTTTTTCCTAGAACACTTTGTGAAAAGGCCATAACTTGTCTCTCTGATTTAAAGGCTTATCTAATGAATACATGATACCCTAAAAACTGTTAAATGCGATACAAATACAGGTTGCTTTGTTGTTGTAACTCACCCTTGGTCTACAGTTGGTCTGAGACACTCAGAGTACAAATACTGTTCTATTAGAAAGGAGTACCTTCAACCTTTGTATCCAGGCCTCCATAATTCACATTCCTGGTTTTCTTTCTCATCCCTTCCCACTCCCCTTTCCCGGATCTTCCTCTACCACCCAGGCCCACTCTAAATGCTGATGTTCCACAGCTCTCAGGCCTGGCACATCCTCTCTTTTTGCTCATCCAGTCCCACTACTTCAAATTCCATCTCTATACAGACAACACCCAGAATTACATCTCCAGTCAAAAACATTGCTCTGAGCTACAGCTAAAGATTCAGTCAAATGACGTGGGACACCTTTGCATGCCTTACAGACATGACCTAAACTGAACTGGTGATTTCCCACCCCCTCCCCCATTTCTGCCCTGATCAGTCCTACCTCAGTATACAGCACCACTGAGAAAGCAGAAGTGTTTATTTCTCCCTCCGTCTCATCAGCAAGTCCTGTTGATTGTCCAGGACAGTCTTGAACACTAATCCCCTGGAACTCTCTCCTCCAACAGCTCCAACAGCCTCCTAACCCATCGTCTTGCCTCCCTTCCAAACTCCCTACAATCCATTTTCCAGACTTCAGCCAGTGATTTGTTTTTCCAGAGTGATCGGTCATCCTATTCCCCTGCTTAAAAGTCTTCAGTGGGTTTTCTTTGCACTTGGAATAAAGTCTAGTCTCTCCACTCATCTCCTTCCACTCTCCCCTCACAGCTCCAGCCTCACTGACCTGCAGTTCCTCAAACACACCCAGCTCTTTGCCACCTCAGGCCTTCACCTGTGCTGTTCCTCGGCCTAGAACACCCCCTCCTTATTTGAAAGGCTCGCTCCTTCAAATCACAGCTTACCTGTCTCAGAGAGGTCTTCCTTGACCAGCCCATCTAAAATGAATTTCTCTCCCACCTTTCCCCATTGTTCTCCACCTCAGTGCCTATTCCCTCATTGCACTTTATCACAATGTACATTTTTGTCTGTTTTTACTTTGGGCCTCCTAACTCAGTTCTTGGCACATGGTAGGTTCTCAATAAACACTTGTTGACTGAATGAATACTGTACCTCTGAAGATCTTGGAGCACTTCTACGAAAACTTCTGTTCCCCCTTACTCCTACTTCTGGCTCCCAGGAGTCATCTGGAAGAGACCAGACTTGAAAGTTCTCTGATTCTGCTGCTCTCTGCAGGACTCAAAGCCCCACAGTGAAGTGAAGGCAGGGAGGAAGGTGTAGGGACGCTGAAGGATACACCAGCAGTAGACCTGTAGAGCTTCTAGCCTTTCCACATATGGATTCATTTAACTGTAAATATTTCATTGTGATATACAAAATATAATACTTTATTAAAATAGAAATACTGATTTCTCTCTGGACAAGGAATAGATCAAATCTAGGCGATAACTGAGTTCAGAGGAGGCTATCAGGAGCCCGTGATAGGAACGTCTAGGTAGGGGCCGCTATGATCCCAGAGTCCCTTTTGGTCTGCATCTCTTTCCCAAGAGCCTATGTGTGGCTCCCCTCACACCCAAATCTGAGTCATTAAGCAATTCTACTATCCCTGGTCATGATACCATTACAGTGCTGTTCTTCCTCACAACCACACAAGCTATGGCATCTGTCCTCACCTCACATGATCTGTTTTCAGGGCAGCACTGTCACAGTTTCAAAGGAAACATTTCCCCTTTTTCAATCTTAGCACCAAGATACACCAATTACCTGCACATTTATATTTCCATTTCATCCTAGACTTTTTGCTTTGCAACTCTTTTATGATGATGCTTTGGGTTTTTTAATTTATTAGAAGACCAACATTCTTACCATGAGGGAGTCTCAGAGAATCCCTTCTTGTACATGTGAATACAAGGAGCTAGACTCCTCCCGGGCCAAGGTGACTATCCCAGAGCAGGCTCCGGCTCTCCCAGAAGCCAGGCCCAGCCACAGAGGCCCAGGGCTCAAGTCCTCCCTTCTGGCGTGAATGCAGAACAGCTCCCCAAAGGTCACAAGTGACTTGGTGACTACACATCTGCTGGGCCCCTAGACACTATCCTCCCTCCACCAAGAACTAACACTTTCATTCTGCTGAAAAACCACAACCAAAGTGGAGAAGTGGGCTCCTTCTCCTGTTTCCCCAGTAGACCCTGATCTCACTTTTTTTGCTCTCTCCAGGCCGCTTCAGTGTCTGCTCTGTGTCTTCAGGCCACTCCATCAGCATCTCTCTTTGGGTTCTGCCTGGTTTAGGGCTCCTTGTTCCAGGAGCCATCACTATCCACTCCATGACAGCTGCTGCTTTCTCCTCAAAAACGAACATCACACAGCCATAGTGACCGACACAACTCCAGGGAGAAGACCTCCCCAGCTGAGCTCCCACAGTGGCCTCAGATCTTCCAGGCTACAGTCAACACACTGGGAAACACTCTTGGCCTTGACGGAAAACAAGCTAGTGTTGCTTTGACTAGAATTAAAGTGAAAGGACCTTAACAAGAGTTCTGTTTCCCTAAGAATGTCTCCTCCCTCTTTTTTCTGAAATTGTAAAGTCAAACTCTTAATTGTCCAAATCTATTATACTTCATTTAACTTTTCGGGGCAGTGGCTCTGGCTGAGATTCTGAAGGGTGCTGGCTGTCAATTCTCCAGCCCTGCCCGACTCCCTGAGGAAAGGAAGGGAGCCTAAAGCAGGGCCCTCTGTACAGGGGGCTCAGGACCCCGCTCCCCACTCTGTGCAGCAGCATCTATAGATGGTGACTCAGGCCTGAGGATTCACAGAAAAGACAACACATGATGCAGGAGACTCCTAAAGAAACATGAGATGCCCAGGGTGGGACTTACTTGTAAGATGCACAAACTCAGGTGACATAGCTCTCCCAGACGCTTATCTGTGGTTAAAAAAAATCATTTATATTTCAAACTTACTTCTATAAGAGTATGACTTTCCTTTCAGACAAAGCCAAATGTTTAATCACAGCACAATACCTATATACTTCAAAATCCTTTCTGCTTCCATCTTACCAAAACAAAAAGCAGCAGGCTTCTTTGTCTTTGTGTAGAGCCCTGCGCTCATCTTAACCAGTTCTTCTGGGAAGCCCTTCTCCCCCATTTTTTTGTGAAGCCAAGTACTTGACTCCTCCAAGAGGCGGCTTCGAATCCCCTGTTCACCAGCACACAGCGGGGAAGTTCAAGATCATCTGGAATAGTCAAGCATTGGTTTCACTGTCCCTTCTCCATGAGAAGGTCACAGGACTGACTCTTGGCTCCCAAGTGTCTCTGCTCACCCCAGGAGGAGGGCCTACAGTGCCTCCTTGCTGTCATTCTCACCGTCCCCGTGCTGGGCCTGTCTCCTCTGCTGCACCAGTTGCTTGTCCAACTCTCGGAGCTGCTTCAGAAAGCCCCGGTTGGGGAGGACACAGCGGTTCTTGGCCACTTGCCGGATGGCGTCCACCAAGGTCATGTTCCTGTGGATCATCAGGTAGGCCAGGACCAGGGTCGCGGAGCGGCTGCGGCCCATGGCACAGTGAACCAGGATCTTATCTGCAGATGGAGTGGGGAGAAGAAAAAACCACGCTGAATGGCAGGGTTGGCACGGCAGTTAGGGGCACACATGTGGGGCTCAGGCCTACCTGCTCAAATCCTGATTCTCCGTCACGATGGCATGACCCTGGGCAAGGCACTTCATGCTTACGCAACCTCAGCTTCCCGTTTGTAAAACAGGAATAATATCAGTATCTTCAACATAGAGTTGTTGTGAAGATAATTTGTGTAAAGCACTTAGCACACTTCTTGGTACATACTAAAAAAACCTGTTGCCATGGAGTGGATTCCAACTCATAGCGACCCTATAGGACAGAGTAGAAGTGCCCCATAGGGTTACCAAGGAGTGGCAGGTAGATTCGAACTGCCGACCTTTTGGTTAGCAGCCAAACGCTTAACCGCTGGCACCACCAGGGCCCGTGGTACATACTATGGGCTCACTAAATGGCAGATATTATTGTTGCCTCAGTAAGGAGGAAGAAGAGGGGGATAAAATCACCACTGTCCTTTCTGCCTGCCAAAGTACCTCTAAGTGAGGGCTCCTAAATCAGTGTGCTGGAGAAATAACTTTATGGGTTTTTTAAAAAATACTTATTTATTTTGAATAGGGCTAGGGCAGTCACCAGGGTTTCAAATTTCAAAAGGTAAAAAAAGGATACCTATTGAAAGCCTCCCTCCCTCCTAGCTCCTCAGTTCCTAGAAACAACAGTTATGACCAATTTCTTCTCCCAGAAAAGAACCTGTGTATGCATACAGCAAAAACATAATTTTTCTCTTCTCCTTGCCCAAATGGTAGCAAGCTTTATACACTTTTCTATAACTTGCTTCTTCCACTTGACAATATACCTTGGAGATCATTGTGTATCAGTATATGAAGAGCTTTCTTTTATGTATTTATCTTGGGGCTGCACAGAGTCCCGCTGTTTGGATGATTGACAATCATCTTTAAATGGGATGCGTTCCATGGGAGACCCTGGAATGACCGCCCCCCATGCATGGACTGGAGGTGGGGTGGAGAAGAACGCAGGCTGTCTGCACTATTTGCAACGCTGCTGGTGCTGGGCCTAGGCAAGGAGCGGGCTCCCCACAGTCCCAAACAGTGCAGCCCTCTGACCACCGAGACAGAAGGCGTGCTCTGCTTGAGGTAAGTCTGTGAGCATCCACACAGACGCAGGAGCCTGCAGGACCCTGGCCCCCTCCTGCAGACCTGGGTTCCAGCACGTGGCTCAGCTACTAACCGCCAGCCAGGTGCTGGGTAAGTCACTAAGCCTCTGGAGCCTCAATTTCCTCAACCATCAAATGCAGGAGCAAATCAGATCAGCAGTGAGCAAAACCAATTCAAGAAAAATCACTTGGTTAGATTTTTAAAAGATGAAAATAGCTTTGCTGTGTCATCTGACAGTAAAAGCAGGGAATGGATGTTCTTACAATGTAGAATACCTACATTACCGTCTAGACCAGCAATCCTCCAAGTGTGATCCACAGACCCCTGGGGGTTCCCAAGACCCTTTCAGGGGGGCCGTGAGTTCAGTACTATCTTCCTAATAGCACTATGATATGTGCCTCGTTCACTATGTTGACATTTGCACTCACGGTGCAAAGGCAGTGGTAGGTAACACTGCTGGTGCCTTAGTATGAATCATGGCAGAAAACCATAGTAGTAACCACTATATTATTCACCACCCACATACTCTCAGGAAGAAGAAAAAAAGCTAATTTCCCTTAGGAATGTCCTTGATGAAGCAGTAAAAATTAATTTTATCAAATTTCAGCCCTTGAGTACACTTCTTTACATCCTAAGTGATGATATGGCTGTATACCAACATGTGGTGGTTACCTCAAGGGAAAGCGCGTGGGAGAGTGAGTTGCAAGCTGAACTAGCCACTTTCTCCATGAAACACTATTTTTATTTGAAAGAATGAATGACAGGAAAACCACAGTTATTCAAGTTCCTCTTCTCAAAAGTGAACAAAGTGAGTCATTTTGTCATTCCAAAGAAAACAACTGACAGTATTCATTGCCAGCGATAAAATGCAAGCTTTCAAGCAAAAATTAGACTTTTGGAAAACTTGTATCTATCACCATGAGCATGACAGTTTTCCAATACTTTAATTTCTGATAAGATCAGTGGTAATATTAACAAACCTAATTTTCTGATAAATGTATAATGGAAAGTGTCAACACTAGGAAGACCTGCATAACTTAATGAACCAATATCTTCCAAGTGACCAGTGCAGGATGTTACCAAACCACACCTGCGTCAAAGATCCATTCAAAGTGCAAGACAAACCAATGGATTATAATCTCATAGTGTATGAACTTTATTGATATGGTTTCAGATTCCCCATCATAACTAACCTTTAAGAAACTTGTCGAGTTTTCGTGTAGTATCAAAGAAGAATATCCACAAAAATCTGAAAATATTCCCCCCTTTTCCAACTACAAATCTGAGTGAGGTCAGATTTTCTTTGCATACCTCAACCAAAGCAACATATCACAACAGACTGAATGCAGAAGCAGATACGAGAACCCAACTGATTAAGTCTAACATTAAAGAGATTTACCAAAAACGTAAAATAATGCTACTCTTCTCCCTAATTTTATTTTGGAAAGTAGTTATTTTTTTTTTTATAAAAACGTGATGCTAATATGCAATAAAAAACCCCATTGCTGTCGAGTGGATTCCGACTCATAGTGACCCTTTAGGACAGAGGAGAACTGCCTTATAGGGTTTCCAAGGAGCGGCTGGTGAATTTGAACTGCTGACCTTTTGGTTAGCAGACAGACGGTTAACCACTGTGCCAACAGGCCCCCATATACAATAGGCTTATTTTATTATTTTTTTAAATGAATGTTTATTAAAATTTCTCCAGTTTTGCTTCTAATGGGGTAAACACTGATAGATACCATCCACATAAACAAAAGCTCTTTGAGGTCTTCCATAATTTTTAAGAGTATAAAGGAGTTCTGTGACCAAAAAGTGAAAATAGGAGATCTGGAAGAATCTTCACAAGAAAAAACTCTACTGTGCTGACAGCTGAACTCAGCTGAGAAAACATGACGTGAAGCCCCAATCTTCCAGCCCTCCATTTTGTGATGCTGTAGTGCTCACACAGTGATCAACATGCTGTATCTCATTTCATCTTTGATACAATGCTTCAAGGTTTTAATATCACCACCCCTGCTTTATAGGTGGGGAAACAGGCTCAGAGAGGTGAAATGATTTGCCAGATTTGTCACCCAGAAAGCTGGTGTCAGCACTGAAAATTGTTCAATGCAACATATTACTGAGGCCCTACTGTGTGCCAGCCACTGACCACTGTGCTAAGGGTCAGGGACAGAGAAAGTAATGAGATTAGGCTCTTTCGCCATCCACAACTGCCACCACCACCATCCCAGTGGCCGCCCTCTCCCATAGTTGTGGAATCGCTCTGCTTGGGTCATACTGGTCTCAGCAGCTTAGGCTGTGTGACCCCAATGCTGTCCCTATCCCTCAGTCTCAGGCGTGAGGCCTGGAAGGAAGACCAAGAAGAAGCTCGTGGCTACCGATGGGTTATGGAGCATCAGCAGGATGTGAGAACAGCTTGGCAAAAAGCACTTCTGAATCGACGTGGCTCCCCTGTGTCCCTCTCACCCCTAGCCCCTCACCTTCTTCATGGGACTGTGCTCACGACCGTGTGGATGACCAGAAGCCTGGGCTTGTTGTTGTTGCTGTTGTTAGGTGCCGTCGAGTCGGTTCTGACTCATAGCGACCCTATGTACTACAGAACGAAACACCGCCTGGTCCTGTACCACGCTCACAATTGTTGTTATGCTTGAGCCCATTGTTGCAGCTGCTGTGTCAGTCCATCTCATTGAGGGTCTTCCTCTTCTTCGTTGACCTTCTACTTTACCAAGCATGATGTCCTTCTCCAGGGACTGATTCCTCCTGACAACATGTTCAAAGTATGTAAGACGTAGTCTCGCCATCCTTGCTTCTAAGGAGCACTCTGGTTGTACTTCTTCCAAGACAGATTTGTTCGCTCTTTTGGCAGTCCATGGTATATTCAATATTCTTCACCAACACTATAATCCAAAGGCGTCAATTCTTCGGTCTTCCTTATTCATTGTCCAGCTTTCGCATGCATATGATGTGATTGAAAATATCATGGCTTTAGTTAGGCACACCTTAGTCGTCAAGGTGACATCTTTGCTTTTCAACATTTTAAAGAGGTTTTTTGCAGCAGATCTGCCCAATGCAATGAGTCTTTTGATTTCTTGTCTGCTGCTTTCATGAGTGTTGAATGTGGATCCAAGTAAAATGAAATCCTTGACAACTTCAATCTTTTCTCCATTTATCATGATGTTGCTTATTGGTCCAGTTGTGAGGATTTTTGTTTTCTTTATGTTGAGGTGTAATCCATATTGAAGGCTGTGGTCTTTGATCTTCATCAGTAAGTGCTTCAAGTCCTCTTCACTTTCAGTAAGCAAGGTTGTGTCATCTGCATATCGCAGATTGTTAATGAGTCTTCCTCCAATCCTGATGCCCCATTCTTCTTCACATAGTCAAGCTTCTCATATTACTTGCTCAGCATACAGATTGAATAGGTATGGTGAAAGGATACAACCCTGACGCATACCTTTCCTGACTCAGTATCCCCTTGTTCTGTCCTAACAACTGCCTCCTGTTCTATGTACACGTTCCTCATGAGCACAGTTAAGTGTTCTGGAATTCTCATTCTTCGCCATGTTGTTCATAATTTGTTATGATCCCCAGGGTTGAATGCCTCTGCATGTCACTAAAATACAGATAAACTTCTTTCTGGTATTCTCTGCTTTCATCCAGGATCAGCAATGATATCCCTGGTTCCACGTCCTCTTCTGAATCCGACCTGAATTTCTGGCAGTTCCCTGTCGATATACTGCTGCAGCCACTTTTGAATGATCTTCAGCAAAATTTTACTTGTGTGTGATATTAACAATATTGTTCGATAATTTTCTCATTCAGTTGGATCACCTTTCTTGCGAATAGGCGTAAATATGGATCGCTTACAGTTGGCTGGCCAGGTAGCTGTCTTCCAAATTTCTTAGCATAGATGAGTCAGCACTTCCAGCGCTGCATTCATTTGTTGAAACATCTCAATTGATATTCCGTCAATTCCTGGAGCCTTGTTTTTCACCAACACCTTCAGTGCAGCTTCGACTTCCTTCAGTACCATCAGTTTCTGATCATATGCTGCTTCTTGAAACGGTTGAACATCGACCAATTCTTTTTGATATAATGACTCTGTATTCCTTCCATCTTCTTTTGATGCTTTCTGTGTCATTTAATATTTTCCCCATAGAATCCTTCACTATTGCAACTTGAGGCTTGAATTTTTTCTTCAGTTCCTTCAGCTTGAGAAATGCCAAGCGTGTTTTCCTTTTTCTATCTCCAGCTCTCTGCACATGTCATTATAATACTTTACTTTGTCTTCTCGAGCCACCCTTTGAAATCTTCTGTTCAGTTCTTTTGCTTCGTCATTTCTTCCTTTTGCCTTAGCTACTCGACTTTCAAGAGCAAGTTTCAGAGTCTCTTCTGACATCCACTTTGGTTTTTTCTTTCTTTCCTGTGTTTTTAATGACCTCCTGCTTTCTTCATGTATGATGTCCTTGATGTCATTCCACAACTCGTCTGGTCTTCAGTCATTAATGTTCAACACATCAAATCTATTCTTGAGATGGTCTCTAAATTCAGGTGGGATATACTCAAGGTCATACTTTGGTTCTTGTGGACTTGTTCTATTTTGTCAGAGATTAATATTGCCACTCCTGCTCTTTTTTGAGTGTTGTTTGCTTGATATATTTTTTTCCAGCCTTTGAGTTTTAGCCAGTTTGTGTCTTTAAGTCTAAGGTGCATCTCTTGTAGGCAGCATATAGATGGATCATGCTTTTTTATCCAATCTGCCATTCTCCCTCTCTTTATTGGTGCATTAAGTCCGTTTACATTCAGTGTAATTATTGATAGGTATGAGTTTAGTGCTGTCATCCTGATATCTCTTTTTGTGTGTTGTTCACAGCTTCTTCGTTCCCCTTAATTTTCTGTGTTGGGTCGTTTTTCTTTATGTATTATTTTTCATCTTTTTCATTGTTGTAGATTTTGTGTTTGCTGGGTCTTTATGTTTTTCTACTTTTTTATTTTGATTTGTAGGATTATTAGATTCCTTTGTGCTTACCTTAATATTTACCCGATTTTTCTAAGTTTATACCAGTCTTTATTACTTTAAATTGCCTTAACTTCCCCTCCATATGAAAAATCAATGTCTGCATTTTTTAAGTCCCTCTTTTTTGTTTTAATGTTGTCCTTTTTTACATATTGATATCTGTTTCCCTATTTTCAATGTTTTAGCTTTGATGTATTTTCGATTTCCCTATCTGAGTCAATATCTTGTTGCTCTGTCCTGTGTTCTAGTCTTGCGTTGTTATCTGGTGTCACTGATTACCTAACTGTAGGACTCCCTTTAGTATTTCTTGTAATTTTGGTTTGGTTTTTGCAAATTCCCTGAACTTCTGTTTATCTGGAAATGCCCTAATTTCACCATCATATTTGAGAGACAGTTTTGCTGGATATATAATTCTTGGCTGGCAGTTATTTTCCTTCAAGGCTTTATATATGTCATCCCATTGCCTTCTTGCCTGCATGGTTTCTCCTGAGTAGTCCAAGCTTATTCTAATTGACTCTCCTTTGTAGGTGACTTTTCTTTTATCCCTAGCTGCTCTTCAAATTCTCTCTTTATCTTTGGTTTTGGTAAGTTTGATTATAATATGTCTTGGTGACTTTCTTTTGGGATCTACCTTATGTGGGGTTCGATGAGCATCTTGGATAGATATCTTCTCATCTTTCATGATATCAGGGAAGTTTTCTTTCAACAAATCTTCAACAATTTTCTCTGTATTTTCTGTTATCTCCCCCTGTTCTGGTACTGCCATCATTCGTAGGTTATTTCTCTTGATAGAGTCCCACATGACTCTTAGAGTTTCCTCATTCTTTTTAATTCTTTTATCTGATTTTTCTGCAAATAAGTTGGCATCAAGAGCTTTAACTTCGGTGTCACTAATTCTAACTTCTACTGCCTCAGTTCTGCTCCTATGACTTTCTATTGAGTTGTCTAATTCTGAATTTTAATTGTTAATCTTCTGGATTTCTGATTGCTGTCTCTCTATGGATTCTTGCAGCCTATTAAATTTGGCAGTATGTTCTTGAATAACTTTTTTAAGTTCCGCTACTACTGTGTCTGTATGTTCCCTGGCTGTTTCTACATTTTGTCAAATTTCCTTTCTAATTTCTAGGAGAGTTCTGTTATATTAATCTTTTGTGTTCTGCTTCTGGTAATTCCAAGAAATTCTCTTCTTCCAGAGAATTTATTGATTCTTTATTTTGGGAGCTTGCTGAAGCCATCATGGATTGCCTCTTTATGTGATTTGATATTGACTGTTGTCTCCAAACCATCAATAAGTTATTATAATTTTATTTTATATTTGTTTAGTGAGTCCTAGCATCTTGTTTTGTTTTGATATGCCCCAAGAGGCTGCTCGTGTGCGCTAGTTTGATTATTGACACCCTTGAAGCTTTAACATCCTGTTGCCAGGTAGTTAGTTCTGTAACTAAGTATGTTCCCACAGGAGTCCATTAAATTTTCTTATATGGGTTCAGCTAAGGTGACCAGGCAGTCAGTTATGAAATGTGTGGTGTAGGCTCTCACCTACAGTCCTAGAAAGGCATGGGTAATTGGTGCAGGCACTGGACTCTGGCTGTGGTAGGGGATCACATGCTGAGCCAGGCAGGGGGCTGACAGCTGCCTCTGAGAGTCTGAAAGGAAAGTGTGTCCCTATACTCTAGGGTGAGTAGGTAGGTGAGTTTTGCAGCCAGACTATGAGCACCCCACTCTGTTGGCTGTAAAGACTTGAGGGCACCACTTTTTCTTGGACTCCTGTAGCAGGTGACTAGGAGGTTTAAGTGATGCCACCAGTCCTCAAGCCCCTGTTGCGGATCGATAAAAGTGACTACTTAAGGGGCAGGGCTGTTTTGAGGGTCACAAATCTGCCACTTCACAGCTGAAACAGTTGAAGTTAAACTTCAGATGTTTGCCCTGTTGTACTGTGGTACTGAGGGCTAACACTGTTGAGGTCCCCACAAGTCTATACAGGGGTGTAAGACACTCAGAGTCTGTGGACCCCTTAAGCCTGTGCCTAGCAAAAGAGCTGTGCTGACCCTGTGTTCCTGGCTTAGGGGAGCCAGTAGCTTATCTCTTCCCTCTCCAAGGCCAGGAGAACGGGTCAGGGCGCCTTTTGGGATCTACTTCCAGCCCAGCAGACTCCCGGTACAGAGCACAGAGGGAGGAGGTAAAAGGGAGAGAGGTTTTTCCCAAATGGCCTTCTTTTTTTTTTTTTTTTTTTTTTAATCCCCGCGAAAGGCCGCACACATGTACTTATCTTTAGCTACTTGGGAGCTGCTTTTCACTGGTTCGTAGTTGGACTTGTTCTAATTTTCTTCAATTTCAACTTGAATTTGCAATCTCAAGCAATTGAACTTTCAAGCATATAAGCAATTGATGGTCTGTTCCACAGTCAGCCCCTGGCCTTGTTCTGACTGATGATATTGAGTTTTTCCATCGTCTCTTTCCACAGATGTAGTGGATTTGATTCCTGTGTATTCCATCTGGCGAGGTCCATGTGTATAGTTGCCGTTTATGTTGGTGAAAAAAGGTATTTGCAATGAAGAAGTCGTTGGTCTTGCAGAATTCTATCATGCACTCTCTGGCATCATTTCTATCACTAAGGCCATATTTTCCAACTACCAATCCTTCTTTGTTTCCAAGTTTCGCATTCCAATCACCAGTAATTATCAATGCATCCTGACTGCATGTTCAATCAATTTCAGACTGCAGAAGCTGGTAAAAATCTTCAATTTCTTCATCTTTGGCCTTAGTGGTTGGTGCAAAAATTTGAACAATAGTCATATTAACTGGTCTTCCTTGTAGGTGTATGGATATTATCCTATCACTGACAGGGTCGTACTTCAGGATAGATCTTGAAATGTTCTTTTTGATGATGAATGCAACGCCATTCCTCTTCAAGTTGTCATTCCCAGCATAGCAGACCATATGATTGTCTGATTCAAAATGGCCAATACCAAAAGGCGATGGAAGCTCCATAGGCACATCCAAACTCCCTGAGGGACTGAATTGCTGGGCGGAGGGCTGTGGGGACCATGGTCTCAGGGAACATCTAGCTCAACTGGCATAACACAGTTTATAAAGAAAATGTGCTACATTCTACCTTGGTGAGTAGTATCTGGGGTCTTAAAAGCCTGGGAGCAGCTATCTAAGATACTCCACTGGTCTCACCCCTTCAGGAGCACGGGAGAATGAAGAAAACAAGAAACAAGGGAAAGATTAGTCCAAAGGACTTGTCATGGATTGAATTTTGTCCCCCCACAAATGTGTGTATCAGTTTGGCTGGGCCATGATTCCTGGTACTGTGTGATTTTCCTATATGTTGTAAATCCTGCCTCTATGATGTTAATGAGGGAGGATGGGTGGCAGTTGTGTTAGTAAGGCAGGACCTGATCTACAAGACTGGACTGTGTCCTGAGGCAATCTCTTGAGATATAAAAGACAGAAGTGAACAGTGAGACAGGAGGACCTCACACCATCAAGAAAACAGTGCCAGGAGCAGAGCGCATCCTCTGGACCGGGGTCCCCGCACAGAGAAGCTCCTAGTCCGGGGGAACACTGAAGAGAAGAAGGCCGACAGAGAGAAAAAGGCTTCCCCTGGAGCTGACGCCCTGAATTTGGACTTTTAGCCTACTCTGACTGTGAGGAAATAAACTTCTCTTCATTAAAACCATCCACTTGTGGTATTTCTGTTGTAGCAGCACTAGATGACTAAGACAGGACTAATGGACCACAACTACTGCGGACTCCACCAGACTGAGTCCAGTACAATAGATGGTGCCTGGCTACCACCACCGACTGCTCTGACCAGGATCACAACAGACGGTCCTGGACAGAGCTGGAGAAAAATGCAGAACAAAATTCTAACTCATAAAAAAAGACCAGATTTACTGGCCTGACAGAGACTGACGAAACCCCTAGGGTGTGGCCCCCGGACATCCTTTTAGCTCAGTAATGAAGTCACTCCTGAGGTTCACTCTTCAGCCAAAGATTAGACAGCCCCATAAAACAAAATGAGACTAATGGGGCACAACAGTCCAGGGACAAGGAATAGAAGGCAGGAGGGGACAGGAAAGCTGATAATAGGTAACCCAAGGTTGAGAAGGGAGACTGTTGACATGTCGTGGGGTTGTTAACCACTGTCATAAAACAATATGTGTACTAACTGTTTAATGAGGGAGTATTTGTTCTGTAAACCTTCATCTAAAGTACAATTTTAAAAAAATGCTAATACCGGTCCATTTCAGCTCACTAATGCCTAGGATATCAATGTTTACGCATTCTATTTCAGCTTTGACAATTTCCAATTTTCCTAGATTCATACTTTGTACATTCCACGTTCTGATTATTAATGGAGGTTTGCAGTTGTTTCTTCTCATTTTGACCGGTGCCACATCAGCAAGTGAAGGTCTTGAAAGCTTGACTCCACCCACATCATTAAGGTCGACTATTTTAAGGAGGCAGCTCTTCCCCAGTTGTCTTCTGAGTGCCTTCCAACATGGGGGGCTCATCTTCTGGCACTATATCAGACAATGTTCCTCTGCTATTCATAAGGGTTTCACTGGCTAATTCTTTTCAGAATTAGACTGCCGTGTCATTCTTCCTAGTCTGTCTTAGTCTGGAAGTTCAGCTGAAACCTGTCGGCCATGGTTGCCCCTGCTGGTATCTGAATACCGGTGGCATAGCTTCCAGCATCACAGCAACATGCAAGCCCCCGCAGTACGACAAACTGACAGACACGTGGCGGGCAGCCTGGGCAGGATGAGAAATACAAGAGACCTGACCACCAGGTACCTGGATTCTCTCTCCCCACCACGACCCTTGCTGGAGAGGTCTGCACCTAAGGGCCTCTCCACACACACAGTGCTGGCACAGAGAAGTGTTTATAATAACTCCTCTAATTTTAGCATAGCGTCCATAGGTGGTGCAAACGGTTAAGCACTCGACTACTAGCAGAAATGTTGGAGGTTCAAATCCACCCAAAGGTACCTCGGAAGGCCTGGCAATCCAATTCCCAAAGGTCACAGCCTTGAAAACTCTATGGAGCGCAGTTCTATTCTGCACATATGGGGTTGCCATGAATCAGAATCAATTTGATGGTAACTAACAACAACAATTTTAGCATAATTCCTTTTTACTAATCTCCACAAGCTAAGCAGGTTGCCTGCAAGTCCCACCCCTCCATATTGCTGAGCTCCCAAGAGTGTGGCCAAGCCCACCTTCTCCTTGCTCAGTATTTCTGCCAGAAAAAAGGGCAAGAGGCAAGAGCCCCGCTTCTTTGTTGCTGTGTTGGGTTTGGGGGCGGCTGGACCCAGGGTCTTCCCAGCATGGCTGTGCACTTGGGGTGTGGACACTGCAGCCGGATGATGAGCGTCTACCTCTGGCGTTCTAATCCCCACCAACGGCTCCAGGGGCTGCCTGGCCCCCTGCCAGCTCTGCTGATAACTAAAGCGTTTCTTCCTCTCCTGGCAAAAAGGGTAATTCTTTCTGTCATGCCTAAATACTTGAAACAGAGGAAAGCTGTATTTCATTAAGCCTTTCGGGAGTCTGAAGTATGTTAAGTGGGAGGAGGGCACAGGAGACTGAGGGGGAGGGGAGAGAGGACTATGGAGCAGCAGCTCCTGGAGCTGAATTTTGTTTTTAAGACATGTGAACTTGGCAGCTCTCCCTGGGGGAAAGGGCCTGCTGTTCTCTGGAGGCCTGAGGTGGGGATTTGGCTTGGACCACTTCCCCCCACCAGGGCCTGTCCCCTGACCCTCAGCACACTGCCTCCTGCTTGCTCTGTGGCTCTGTTAAGCTCCCCCCTTTGGGAGCTTAATAGCATCAGATGGTGAGAAACTGCCCTCAGGAGAGTTAGGAAAAAGATGCTGGGCAAGGAAGGCTGCAGTTGGCCTATTCCCAGCAAGGACCACATCAGAGAAACTAGGAAGATCTCTGTGAGTTAGACACCAGCCAGGGTTAGGGGCCTCAGCAAAGGCAGCATTGTCAGAGATGGCATCTTCTAGACCAAAGGTGTTGTGGGTTCAATTGTTGTTGTTAGGTGCCACCAAGTCGGTTTTCAACTCACAGCACCCCATGTACAACAGAACAAAACACTGCCTGGTCCTGCACTATCCTCACAATTGTTGCTATTTTTGAGCCCATTGCTGCAGCCACTGTGTCGATCCATTTCCTCGACGGTTTTCCTCTTTTTCGCTGATAACTCTACTTTACCAACCGTGATGTCCTTCTCCAGGGACTGGTACCTCCTGATAATATGTCCAGAGTACATGAGACAAAGTCTCACCATTCTCGCTTCCAAGGAGCACTCTGGATGTATTTCTTCCAGGACAGATGTCTGTTCTTCTGGCAGTCCATGTTATGTTTAGTATTCTTTGCCAACACCATAATTCAAAGACATCAATTCTTCTTCCATCTTCCTTATTCATTGTCCAGCTTTTGCATGCATGAGGTGACTGAAAATACTATGGCTTGGGTCAGGTGCATCTTAGTCTTCAAAGTGACATCTTTGCTTTTTAACACTTGAAAGAGGTATTTTGCAGTAGATTTGCCCAATGCAATACACGGTTTGATTTCCTGACTGCTGCTTCCATGGGTGTTGATTGTGGATCCAAGTAAAATGAAATCCTTGACAACTTCAATCTTTTCTCCATTTATCACGATGTTGCTTGCTGGTCCAGTTTTGAGGATTTCTGTTTTCTTTATGTTGAGGTGTAATCCATATTGAAGGCTATAGTCTTCGATCTTCATCAGTAAGTGCTTCAAGTCCTCTTCACTTTCACCAAGCTAGGCTGTGTCATCTGCATATCGCAGATTGTTAATGAGTCTTCCTCCAATCCTGATGCCACATTCTTCTTCATATAGTCCAGCTTCTCGTATTATTTGCTCAGCATACAAATTGAATAAGTATGGAGAAAGGATACAACCCTGATGCACATGTTTCTTGATTTGGGTTCAATTCTGTCCCGCAAAAAGATATGTTGAAGTCCTAACCCCCAGTATCTGTGAACGTGAATTTGTTTGGAAGGTCACCCTCTGCCTGGTCCTGAAGGATTGGTGTTTGAACCCCTGACTTGAGGGAATCTTTAGGTTTGCAAATGCAAAGATGTCGTTAGTTAACAGGAAGTCCTACTGGAGTAAGGTGAGCCCTAATTCTATATGAGTGGTGCCTTTATAAAAGAGAAGAGACACAGAGAGAAGATGGTCACTTGAAGACAAAGGCAAGGATTGGAGTGATACGTCTACAATCAAGGAACGCCAAGGACTGCCAAACACCATCAAAAGTTAGGAAAGACAAGGAGAGATCTTCCCCTACAGCTTTCAGAGGGAGCATGGCCGTGTTGATACCTTGATTTTAGACTCGATGGCAATGGGCTTGGTTTGGTTAGCTTCCACAACTGTGAGAGAATACATTTCTGTTGTTTTAAGCCACCCAGTTGGTGATATTTTGTTACTGCAGCCCTAGGAAACTAAGACAAGTGGCTTTCAAAATTTTTATGTGACCCCCCCCATAATAAAATTAATAGCTAACACTTCCATAGCTCCACTCTCCTCACACACGCTTCCAAGCACATTATGCGTTTTATCATGGTCGATATTCACAGCAACTCGGTGAGGTAGATAAAGGTATTATCCCCATTTTACAGATGAGGCAGCTGAAGTACAGGGAAGTGACTGTCCAAGTCACGCAGCTAGGAAGTGGCAGTCTCGTGATTTCAGCCCAGGCCATCTGACGCCAAAGTCCATGCTCCTAAATGCTGGCTGGGCAGAGCCCTGGTGGTGCAGTGGTTAAGAGCTTGGCTGCTAACAAACAATTGGCAGTTCGAATCCATCAAGCTGCTCCTTGGAAACCCTACGGGGCAGTTCTACCCTGTCCTATGGGGTCACTATGAGTCGGAATCAACTCGACGGCAGTGGGTTTGTTTTTGTTTTTTTAATGCTGGGAAGTACTTCGAGTGTATGTGTAGAAAATAAAACTTTCCCCAAATAATCTGTACCCTTACAACATGCAATGCATGTTGATATTTTCTATTCTTTTCTAATCTATTCATTTTTCTAAGAAATGCTGGTCAGACCCACTAAAATGATTTTATGACCCACTAATAGGTCACAGTCTATATTTGAAAAAGCTGGTTTAGATGAAATATTTTCCCTTTGGCCTTTACCAAAAGGTGAACTCCCACAGTCTTGTGAAGAATACCCAAATCCAGAATCTCTACTGCTCCTCCAACGCCTGTTCTAAGTGCTGACCCAGAAGGTAGGCCTCTTTGCCACATGTGAACCAAGTCGGTTGCCCCCACCCAGCTCTGCCCAGTTCTGCACCCTTAGGAGCACCCTCCTTGGTTTTGCCCGGTGCTGTCACCCATCTCCCCCTTACTATCTTGGGACCTGCCTACCCCAAAGATATGCAAAGGCAGAGTTCACAATTCCCGAGAACAGCTCTGTTTGTGTAGAAGCCCTCAGTCCTCAGAAAAAGGGTGCAAGGCACGTTATGAACCTCCAGTGGAGTGAGGTGGAGATAAGGATACTGCAGCAGAGCAGGAGACGCTTAAGACACTTGATGAAAATCTGGTCTGGTTAAAGCTTAGAAGCTCCAGGGAATCAGCCTCCTGCTCAGAAGCAGACATCATTTATTTATCTACACCTGCCTTAACCATAAGGAGCCCTGGTGGCACACTGGTTAAAGTGCTCGGCTGCTAACTGAAAGGTTGGCAGTTTGAATACACCAGCAGCTCTGCAGGAGAAAGATGTGGCAGTCTGCTTCTGTAAAGATTTACAGCCTTGGAAACCCTATGGGGCAGTTCTACTCTGTCCTATAGGGTCACTATGGGTTGGAATTGACACGACAGCAACTAATTTGAGTTTGGTTTGGCCTTATCCATAATGATTTTAAGATGACTTCAAAAGTAGGTTATGGACTGTTTATCTGAAGAAAGAGAGGACGAAGGGAGGGGGGAAAGGATATAAGGAGAGGGAGAGGGATGGGGAAAAGGATGGGGGAGGGCAAGGAGGGGAGGAGGATGTAGGGGAGGGGGAGGGAGGGAGGCAGAAACAAGGAGGGGGTGAGAGAGAGGGAGGGAGGGGAATGATGATACTAAAATCTGATCTTTAGAGCCTAGTGGTATCTGTCTTGGGGTTTCTTAAAAGATTTCATTAAATTAAAACCACACTAATTCACCTCTGAGAATGCCATGCTGGAAGTGGTTAAGGCCGTCCAAATGGGGTTCCAGTGGCAATATTTTGTCAGTACTTCTTTTTCTGATGAAGAATGACAAACTCAGTTGTTTTAAATCCTATAAACAGCTGGAGTGCCTTGCTTTCCGTGATACTGGGTGACCTCTTATACAGCAAAGTCACCAGATGCTCAAAATAAGGGCAGAGGACTCTTCTGTGAGGCCTGAGCGGCAGAAGGAACCCCTGCTGGCGAGTGACGTCCTCACAGTGCTGCCTCTGATTAGCTCTGTGACCCTGGGCACATTACTTGGCTTCTCTGGGCCTCTCTTTCCCCAGCTGTCAGCGCAGGCACTGGACTAGATTAGCTCTAAGATTTTTCAAGAGTGATTGGGGTTGCCTGGGGTAGAGGAGGGTAGGAGTGGGCCCCTTGGGCTGATTACAGAGACATGAGTATAGCTCCAAAGCTCCACAAGAGAGCTTCACTGTTCAAAAAGAGTGGACGGGACTGGCTATGAGGGGCGGCAGTGGGAAGCCACGTACACTTGGCTCAAACCAGTCCACAAAGAGATGAAAGAGGAGAGGGAGGAGGGAGAGGTGCCTGGCTTTGGCCACACTGTCCATCAACACCTCTTACATCAAGAATATAATAATAAACGTATGAGTAGGTCTGGCTCTAAAATGGTACAGTAGTGTCTCTTGGTTTTCCAACACATGACTAGACACAACCAGGCTGGCTACTACGTGTGGTTATGCAGGCTGGGCGCTGACGCTACAGGGCGTGTCATCCACACACAAGTCCATGAAAATGCCCTTGTCAAGCATTTCATTTTGTTACTCTGATCACTCAGGGCAACAAACTCAGGTTACTGACTGATGGCCATCAGAGTTCCTTTGTTTGGCCTTTGTAGCAGCTTAAGAAACTTTTAATTTGTTGTCAACACTTACAAAGTGAGTGACTTTACATAAAAAAATACAGATTTGAGACTTCTCTTGCAAAGTCAGAAGATCTACCACATTTCTTCTGATCCTCACAAGACAAAATTGGCTGGGGCTAAGAAGCAGCTGCCCCCTGTAGGGGGGTTATGGGGTTCTCTGATTAGCCACAGTGCCCCTTACTGACACCCCACTTTCTTACACACAGCCAGCTTCACTCATTTACACCCTCTGCCTGGTCCTGGTGGCGCAGTGGTTAAGAGCTCAGCGGCTAACCACAAGGTCAGCAGTTCAAATCCACCAGCCGCTCCTTGGAGAGTAGAACTGTCCTATAGTGTCACTATAAGTCGGAATTGACTCAGCGGCAGTGGGTTTTGGTTTGGGGCCTGGTCCTGAAGGACTTGATAGACCAGTTCTTTCCTGATTTGGCAAGGGCCAGGGCAGGAGAGGGGGGAGACAGGGTGGCCGACTCTAAAACGGCGTTCTAGGAATCTAAAACAAGCTGTCACATACTAGTTCAAACTAGATCATACTAGTTCAAAGTTGAAATGTCTTTCTTCCTTTCGGATTGGAAACTTTGTTATTATTATGTGCATATGATGGCATGGTTATACGCTTCACAGTACAGGACCTCTCTTTATCGAACACATCTGAGAGCCTGCTGTGCACCGTAACTGCTTGGTGCGTGTTGCTGCTGATCCTCATTATACCCTTTCAAGGTAAATTTTTTCATCACCAGATGGAGAAACCAAGGCTCAGAGCAATCACATCGTTAGCAAGTTGTGCAACATGAAGTTGAACCAGCCCTGTCTTCTCCAAAGCCTGCTGGGCCCTTTCCATTAAGAAGACAGTCTAAGATACAGTAATGGCAAGGGAACACATTTAACAGAAACTGAGGATTGGGTTGTTGTGGTTTTGTTTTTCCAGATCAAATATGTTTTCAGTTAACTTCAAGTACTCTGAGGCGAATTTTACCTCCTGGTGATGAGTCAGAGTCCAGTTACTTTTTTGATCCTGCTCGGAAACTCAGAATGTACATGATACAAAAGATGGCCCATAAATAGACTCATAAAAGGACAACTTAGAAATGAGGCATTCCCTAACAAAAGCACTCCATCCAGCTCCACAGGGGCTTTTCCTCATGACAGTGTTCTCTGAAACCAAACAATGACAAATTGTTGGTGGCTATGGCTGACCATAGGGTCAGGGCCACCTGGGCCGGTCATCAAGGTCTGGGACTCTCCAGCAGGTCCGGCCAGGTCAGTCCCAGGCCTGGTGCCTTGCAATTCCAACCTCTTGTGACAAGAAAGGCTTTAGCAACTAGAAACCCTGAATTATGTGATGGCCCCACAAAGGGGTATGACTCATGGAGAGGGCCTGAAGTCGGAGCACCAATTCGAGAATTGAAGTCCCTTTGACCTCTTCGGAATGCCACTAAAATATACCTGGCAGCGATGTTCCTGAGGAGAGAGAGATTTAGGCCAGAGGCCTTGCCTCAAAACCCTCCCGATTTCCATTTCCCAGAAAGGCAACCAAGGCCTGAACCCCACGGGCAGCCCACCAGACGGGGCAAGTCCTCAAACTCTGACATGCTCCAAGGGCTGAGACATACCCCTCAACCACATACAGTTCTGGCAGGCTGACTCTGAGAGGTACGAAAACTTAGGGTGCTAATTCCACACTCGATCTGGGCCGAGGGGGTGGGGCCAAGAGACGCGGTAAGGGGGCGGGGCCGCGGGCGGCCTGGGGTCTCTTACTGTGGTCGTCGCTGAGTGCGTCTTCGATGAAGGTGGCTGCCGGGTAGAAGTGGACACTGAGGTCGAAGGTGGGCAGGTCGTCGGCCTCAACGCCATGGTACTCGATGGCCATGTCGCGGTAGTAGGCGGGCCCAGTGTCCACGTTCCAGCGGCCGTGGGCCGCATTCAGCACGTGCGTGAAGCCTGCCTTCTGGAGCTGGTAGCGGTCCAGCGCCGTCGCCCTGTGCGCAAGCGAGAGAGGCGGATTGGCCGCGCAGCCCTCTGCCCGGGAGGGGAGGTACTCGTGGGCCGCCCACAAGTTTCTCTCCTCAGTTCTGGTTTCCAAAATAAGGAGTAGTTATCACAAACGATGGGCTTCCTAGGGCATCAACCCCTACGCCCCAGGTGCCATTTCTGCCCCAGTGGTTTTGAGAAGGGAAAGGGTTAGAGAGTGGGGTAGGTGGGCTTTTCATTCACTCATTCATCCATTCGTTATTTCATCGCTCACCAGATGCAGCGGGGCCTAGTGCTGGGCTTTGTGGTGGTGGTGGGGTGGACTGTCACCAGCCGAATCCCCAAAAGGCCCGCTGATTGTATCACCTACTGCAGCAGGGGAAGAACGCACCCTGACAGCCCAGGAGAGCCTCTAGGGTAGCGGCTCCTGGAACCCTCCCAGATGTTTACAGGGTTTGGGGGTGGAGTTCAAATGAATGGTTTAAGGAGGGCCTTTCAGTGCGGGGATTTGGACAAAGTTCTTAAAACTGACGTTGGTGGGATTAGCGGACACAGGGCTCACAGCATTGCTGGATAAGTGAGAGCCAACTGATTTCCAAGGAGCCCTGGTGACGCAGTAGTTAAAGCACTCAGCTGCTAACTCAAAAGTCAGCGGTTGAAACCCACCAACAGGGGTGGAAGAAAGATGTAGCAGTCTGCTTTCCTAAAGATTTACATTCTTGGAAATCTTATGGGGAAGTTCTGCTCTGTCCTACATGGTTTCCATGAGTCTGAATCAACTCGCGCAGTGGGTTAACTGATTCCTGGGAAGTTCCTGAAGTTTTTTACTGGGCCACAGCTTTATCTTTCTGGGCAAGAATTTCCAGGAACAAAGAGTAACATCGTGTTGAGGTAGGTGGCCTTAGAACATGACCAGATTAAAAGGCAGCATGCTTGAGTGAAATGTCAGTCACAAAAGGGCAAGTGATCCCACTTATATGAAATATCTAGGATAGGCAGGTACGTAGAAATCCAAGTTTATTAGTGGTTATCAGGGGTGACAGAAGGTGGGGGGAAGGAAGACACAACACAATAGGGGACACTGAGCTTCTGTTAAGGGTGATGAAAATATTCCGGAATGGTTAATGGTGATGGTTAAACAAAATGATGAACGTATTTAATGTCACTGAACTGTACGTGCGGAGATAGTTGAAATAGCAAATGTTTTGTTACCTATATATTTAGCACAATTTAAAAATGTACTTAATTTTTTTTAAAAAGGGAGCATGCTGACAGTCTGTTTAACAAATGGTGCTGGGGAAACTGGATATCCATATGCAACACCCTTCCCTTACACTGTATACAAAAATCAACTCAAAATGGATCAAAGATCTAAACCTGAGAGCTAAAACTACAAAATTCTTAGAAGAAAACGTAGAGAAAATCTTCATGGTCTTGGATGTGGCAGTGGATTCTTAGACAGGACACCAAAAGTATAAGCAATAATAGAAAAAAAATAGGTAAACAACTTCATCAAAATTAAACTTTTTTTGCATCAAAGGACACTGTCAAAAGAATGAAAAGACGTTACACAGAATGGGAGAAAATATTTGCAGATCATACATCTGATAAAGGATTAATATCCAGAATGTATGAAGAACTCTTAACAACTCAGCAACAAAAAACAATTCCCTCACATGAACCATAGCCTCCTCCAGCCTGAGACCAGAAGAACTAGATGGTGCCCGACTACTTCTATCAACTCCTCTGACCAGGAACACAATAGTAGGTCCTGGTTAGAGCTGGAGAAAAATGTAGAACAAAACTCAAATTCATAAAAAAGACCAGACTTACTGATCTGATAGAGATGGAGGAAACCCTGAGATTGTAGCCCTAAGACACCCTTCTAACTTGAAACTGAAGCCACTCCTGGAGATCACCTT
This sequence comes from Dugong dugon, assembly GCA_030035585.1. Lineage (NCBI taxonomy): Eukaryota > Metazoa > Chordata > Mammalia > Sirenia > Dugongidae > Dugong > Dugong dugon. The sequence continues at coordinate 14,765,739 of CM057475.1, read as the reverse complement.
TTCATCCAAGTAATAGATAAGCCTATAAAATAAACAATAACACTCATGAGAAATGTGCTCCTATACAAGACCAAATAGGCAACATTTGCCCAAAAGCAAGGATGAGAAGGCAAGAAGGGGCAGGGAAACTGGACGAAGGCAAATGGGGAACCCAGGGTGGAAATGGGGAAAGTGCTGACATGTTGCGGGGATTGCAACCAATGTCATGGAGCAATTTGTGTATGAATTATTCAATGGGAAACTAATTTGCTTGGTAAACTTTCACCTGAAGCTCAATAACATGTTTAAAAAAGTCCATTTTAAAACTGACTGACTTGAATAGACGTTTCTGCAAAGATATACAAATGGCCGATAAGCACATGAAAAGATGCTTAACATTGTTAATCATTGGGGACATGCAAATCAAAACTACGAGATAACACTTTATACTTACTAGGATGGTTATTATTTTAAAAAAGAAAATAACAAGTGTTGGTGAGGATGTCAAGAAATTGGAACCCTCATCCACTGCTTGTGGGAATGTAAAATGGTACAAAACCCATTGCCATTGAGTCGATTCCGACTCATAGCAACCCTATAGGACAGGGTAGAACTGCCCCATAGGGTTTCGAAGGAGCACCTGGTGGATTCGAACTGCTGACCCTTTGGTTAGTAGCCATAGCACTTAACCAGAACACCACCAGGGTTTCCAAAATGGTACAGCTGCTATCAAAAACAATTTGAAATTTCCTTAAAAAGTTAAACATAGAATTACATATGACCCAGCAATTCTGTTCCTAGGTATATACCCAAAAGACTTGAAAGTGAGGACTCAAATAGATACTTGTACATCAGTGTTCATTGCAGCATGATTTACAATAACCAAAAGGTGGAAATGTCCCAAATGCCCATCAACAGATGAATGGATAAACAAAATATGGTGTATACATACATGGAAATATTATTCAGCCATAAAAAGGAATGAAGTTCTGATTCATGCTACAACATGGATAAACCTTGAAAACATTATGTGAGTGAAATAAGCCAGTCATTCACAAAAAGGACAACTATTGTATGACTGCACTTATTTGAGTAGAATAGGCAAATTAATAAAGACACAAGGTAGAGTAGAGGTTACCAGGGGCTGGAGGGAGAAAGTAATGGGGATTATTGTTTAATGTGTACAGTTTCTATTTGAGATGATAAAAAAGGTACTGAAAAAATTGCAATGGTGGTTATACAACATTGTGAATTTATTTAGAACAGCTGAATTGTACACTCAAAATGGTTAAAATAGTAACTTTTATGTTATGAACAATTTGTGTATGAATTCCTATTCCCATTCAATAATTCATACACAAATTGTTCATAATAAATATTATATATTTTACCACAATTAATTAAAAAAAGACAGAGAGGCAGGGCCAAGATGGCAGAGTAGTCAGACGCTTCCAATGGACCTTCTTACAACAGAGACTGGAAAAAACAAGTGAATTGATTATTTATGGCAATCTGGGAGCCCAAAACATCAAAGGCAAAGTTGAGGAACCACACTGAGTGTCAGGGGGAGGGAGAGATGGTTTGGAAGCAGCGAGGAGTTGCCAGACCTGACCCAGCGAGAGCCTGAGCCCTTCAGGCCTGATCAGCTCGGGGGTGAACAATGAGGCAGGCAACAGGTGGTACTTGGAGGCGATTTTTCCGCACCGGGAGAGACCCAGTGCCAGAGAGTCTACATGGCCACCCAGAACCAGTGAGAAGCAGCCCTGGATTGGCGAAAAATAAATACTTGTATAAGGCCAACCGCTCAGATCAAAAACACCCCCCTTAGGGAAAAACCTCTCTCCCATTTACCTCCCTGCTCCCTGCTCTCCACTGGGTCCTGGACAAGCTTCAGCAATTGTCAAGTACCCTGGGCTGGAAGTAGGATCTGTCACCCCCCTGGAGCCATTCTCCCTGCCTTGGAGAGTGAACAAATTAACAGAGGGAAAAAATTAACTGCTGGCTCCACTCAGCCAGGAACCCAGGGTAGGCACAGCTCCTTTGCCTGGCACAGGCATAAGAGGTCCACAGACTTTGAGTGCCTTTTCCCCTGCATAGACTTATGTGGACCCATCTCAACAGTGTAGGCCCTCATTACCACAGTACAGCAGAGTATATACCAGAAGTTTAACTTCAAATGTTTCAGCTGTGAAGTAGCAGGTTCTTGACATTAGACACTGCTCTGCCCATTAAACAGGGTCTTCACCTACACACACTGGGGGTCTGAAGACTGGTGGCTACACCCATGCCACGTAGCCACCTGCCATAGGGGCTCATGAATAAGAGGTGCCCCCCAGTCCTTACAGCCAACAGCATTAGGTGCTCATAGTCCAGTTGCAAAACCCACCCACCTACACGCTCTAGGGAACAGGGAAACACCTTCCTCGTGGACACTTGGGTGCAGCCATTAGCCCCTGCCTTAATCAGGGTGTGTCCCCCTGCTGCAGCCAGATGTCTGTGCCTACACCAATCACCCATGCCTGTCTAGGACTGTAAGTGAGAGCCTACACCACACACTTGGTGGCTATCTACCTGGGCACCTGAGCTGAATCCATACAGGACGAGTGGGCAGACTCCTGAGCTCACATACCTAGTAACAGATCTAACCACATGGTGACAGGACATTAGAGCTTCAAAGGTGCCAATAATCAAACTAGCTCACATGAGTACCCTATTTGGGCATATCAAAACAAAACAAGAAGCTAAGACACAGTAAGCAAACATGAAATAAACATAGTAACTTATTGATGGCTTGGAGACAACAGTCAATATCAAATCACATAAAGAGGCAATCCATGATGGCTTCATCAAGCTCCCAAAATAAAGAATCTAGAAATCTTCCAGAGGAGGAAAATTTCTTGGAATTACTGGAGGTAGAATACAAAAGATTAACATACAGAACTCTTCAAGAAATTAGGAAGGAAATTAATCAAAATGAAGAACACGCAATAGAGGAAATTAAAAAGAGAAGAGCATAATGACAAATTTAACAGGTTGCAAGAATCCATAGAGAGACAGTCGTCTGAAATCCAGAAGATTACCAATTAAATTTCAGAATTAGACATCTCAATAGAAAGTCATAGGAACAGAATTGAGGAAATGGAAGTCAGAGTTAGTGAGATTGAAGAAAGAGGACTTGACACCAACTTATTTAAAGAAAAATCAGATAAAAGGATTTAAAAAATGAAGAAACCCTAAGAATTATATGGGACTCTGTCAAGAGCAATAACCTACGAGTGATTGGAGTACCAGAATGGGGAGATAACAGAAAATACAGAGAGAATTTTTGAAGATTTCTTGGCAGAAAAGTTCCCTGATTTTATGAAAGATGACAAGATATCTATCCAAGATGCTCATCGAACCTGAAAGAAAGTCACCAAGACATATTATAATCAAACTTGCCAAAACCAAAGATAGAGAATTTTAAGAGTGGCTAGGGATAAACAAAAAGTCACCTACAAAGGAGAGTCAATAAGAATAAGCCCGGACTACTCAGCAGAAACCATGCAGGCAAGAAGGCAATGGAATGCCACATATAAAGCCTTGAAGGAAAAAAACTGCCAGCCAAGAATTATATATCCAGCAAAACAGTCTCTCAAATATGATGGTGAAATTAGGGCATTTCCAGATAAACAGAAGTTTAGGGAATTTGCAAAAACCAAACCAAAATTATAAGAAATACTAAAGGGAGTTCTCCAGTTAGAAAATCAGTAACTTCAGGTAACAACCCAAGACTAGGACACAGGGCAGAGCAACCAGATATCAACCCAGACAGGAAAGTCACAAAAGTAAATCAAAGCTAAAACACTGAAAATAGGGAAACAGATGTCAATATGTAAAAGATGATGACATTAAAACAAAAAAGAGGGACTTAAAATATGTACACATAGATTTTTCATATGGAGAGTAAGTCAAGGCGATATAAAGAAACAAAAGACTAGTATAAACTTAGAAAAATAGGGGTAAATATTAAGGTAACTGCAGTCAAAACACTAGAAAAATATAAAAGACTCAGCAAACACAAAACCAACAACAATGAAAAAGATGAAAAAAAAAAACGCATAAAGAAAAACGACTCAGCACAGAAAATTAAGTGGAACAAAGAAACTGAACAACACACAAATGAAGACATCAGAATGACAGCACTAAACTCATACCTATCAATAATTACGCTAAATGGACTAAATGCACCAATAAAGAGACAGAGAGTGGCAGATTGAATTAAAAAACACAATCCATCTGTAGGCTGCCTACAAGAGACACACCTTAGACTTAAAGACACAAACAAACTAAAACTCAAAGAATGGAAAAAATATATCAAGCAAACAGCACTTAAGAAAGAGCAGGAGTGGCAATATTAATCTCTGGCAAAATAGACTTTAAAGTAAAATCCACCACAAAAGATAAGGAAGGACACTATATAATGATTAAAGGGTCAATACACCAGGAGGAAATAACTATAATAAATAGTTCATGCATCCAATGACAGGGCTCCAAAATACACAAACAAACTCTAACAGCACTGGAAAGAGAGATAGACAGCTCCACAATAGTAGTAGGAGACTTCAACACACCACTTTTGGTGAAGGACAGAACATCCAGAAAGAAGCTCAACAAAGATAGGGAAAAGCTAAGGGCTACAATCAACCCACTTGATCTCATAGATATATACCAAACATGCCACCCAACAGCAGCCAAATATACTTTCTTTTCCAATGCACATGGAACATTCTCCAGAATAGACCAAATATTAGGCCGTAAAGCAAGCCTTAACAAAATCAAAACATCGAAATATTACAAAGCATCTTTTCTGACCATAAAGCCATAAAAGGAGAACTCAACAACAGAAAAAGCAACGAAAAAAAATCAAACACATGGAAACTGAACACCTTGCTCAAAAACTACTGGGTTATGGAATAAATTAAAGATGGAATAAAAAAATTCATAGAATCAAACGAGAATGAAAACACATCCTACCAGAACCTTTGGGACACAGCAAAAGCAGGGCTCAGAGGTCAGTTTATAGCAATAAATGCACACATCCAAAAAGAAGAAAGGGCCATAATCAAAACATTAACCCTACAACTGGGACAAGTAGAAAGAGAGCAACAAAAGAAGCCTTCAGGCACCAGAAGAGAGAAATAATATGAATTAGAGCAGAATTAAATGGAACAGAGAATAGAAAAACAATTGAAAGAGTTAACAAGACCAAAAGCTGGTTCTTTGAAAAGATGAGCAGAATTGATAAACCATTGGCCAAACTGACGAAAGAAAAAGAGGAGAGGAAGCAAATAACCCATATAAGAAATGAGATGGGTGTTATCACAACAGGCCCAACTGAAATTAAAAGAATCATAAAAGAATACTATGAAAAATTGTACTCTAACAAATTTGAAAACCTAGAGAAAACAGACAAAACTCCCAACAAAAAAAGCCCTGGCCCGGATGGCTTCACTGGAGAATTCTACCAAACTTTCAGAGAAGAGTTTACACCACTACTACTAAAGGTACTTCAGAGCATAGAAAAAGATGGAATATTCCCAAACTCATTCTATGAAGCCAGCATAACCCTGATACCAAAACCAGGTAAAGACACCACAAAAAAAAAAAAAAAAAAAAAATTACAGACCAGTATCCCTCATGAACATTGATGCAAAAATCCTCAACAAATTTTTAGCCAATAAAATTCAGCAACATATCAAAAAAATAATTCACCATGATCAAGTGGGATTTATACCAGGTATGCAGGGATGGTTCAACATTAGAAAAACAATCAGTGTAATCCATAACATAAATAAAACAAAAGACAAGAGCCACATGATCTTATCAATCGATGCAGAAAAGGCATTTGACAAAGTCCAACACCCATTCATGATAAAAAACTCTCAACAAAATAGAAATAGAAGGGAAATTTTTCAGTATAATTAAGGGCATTTATACAAAGCCAACTGCCAACATCATCCTAAATAGAGAGACTTTGAAAGCATTCCCCTTGAGAACAGGAACCAGACAAGGATGCCCTTTATCACCCCTCTTATTCAACATTTTGCTGGAGGTCCTAGCCAGAGCAATTAGGCTAGAAAAAGAAATACAGGGCATCCAAATTGGTAGGGAAGAAGTGAAAGTATTTCTATTTGCAGATGATATGATCTTATACACAGAAAACCCCCAAGAATCTACCAGAAAACGACTAGAATTAATGGAATATCTCAGCAATGTTTCAGGATACAAGATAAACACACAAAAATCAGTTGGATTCCTTTACACCAACAAAGAGAACCTCGAAGAGGAAATCACCAAATCAATACCATTTACAATAGCCCCCAAGAAGGTAAAATACTTAGTAGTAAATTTAACCAGAGACGTAAAAGATCTGTACAATGAAAACTATGAGACACTACTGCAAGAGAACAAAAGAGATCTGCATAAGTGGAAAAACATACCTTGCTCATGGATAGGTAGACTCAACATGGTGAAAATGTCAGTTCTACCCAAAGCGATCTACAGATACAGTGCATTCCCAATCCAAATTTCAATGGCATTTTTTAATGAGATGGAGAAACAAATCACCAACTTCCTATGGAAAGGGAAGAGGCCCTGAATAAGTAAAGCATTACTCAAGAAGAAGAACAATGTGGAGGCCACACACTACCTGATTTTAGAACCTATTATACTGCCACAGTAGTCAAAACAGCCTGGTACTGGTACAACAACAGATACATAGACCAGTGGAACAGAATTGAGAATCCAGACATAAATTCACCCACCTATGAGCAGCTGATATTTGACGAAGGCCCAAAGTCCATTAATTGGGGAAAAGACAGTCTCTTTAACAAATGGTGCTGGCATAACTGGATATCCATCTGCAAAAAACTGAAACAAGACCCATACCTCACACCATGCACAAAAACAAACTCAAAATGGATCAAAGACTTAAATATAAAATCAAAAACGATAAAGATCATGGAAGAAAAAACAGGGACAATGCTAGGAGCCCTAATACATGGCATAAACACAATACAAACCATAAGTAACAATGCACAAGCACCAGAAGAGAGACTAGATAACTGGGAGCTCCTAAAAATCAAACACTTATGCTCATCAAAAGACTTCACCAAAAGAGTAAAAAGACAACCTACAGACTGGGAAAAAATTTTGGCTATGACAAATCCGATCAGCATCTAATCTCTAAAATCTACAAGATACTGCAAAACCTCAACAACAAAAAGACAAATAACCCAATTAAAAAATGGGCAAAGGATATGAATAAGCACTTCGCCAAAGAAGATATTCAGGCAGCTAACAGACACATGAAAAAATGCTCACAATCATTAGCCATTAGAGAAATGCAGATCAAAACTACAATGAGATATCGTCTCACCCCAACAAGGCTAGCATTAATCCAAAAAACACAAAAGAATAAACGCTGGAGAGGTTGTGGAGAGACTGGAACACTTATACACTGTTGATGGGAATGTGAGATGGTAGAACCACTTTGGAAATCGAGTTGGCGCTTCCTTAAAAAGCTAGAAACAAAAGTACCATACTACCCAGCTATCCCGCTCCTTGGAATATATCCTAGAGAAATAAGAGCCGTCACACAAATAGATATATGCACACCCATGTTCATTGCAGCAGTGTTCACAATAGCAAAAAGATGGAAACAACCTAGGTGCCCATGAACAAACAAATGGATAAACAAATTATGGTATATCCACACAATGGAATACTACGAAACAATAAAGAACAATGATGAAGCCTTGAAACATCTTATAACATGGAGGAATCTGGAGGTCATTATGCTGAGTGACTTTAGTCAGTCACAGAAGGACAAATATTGTATAGGACCACTATTATAAGAACTCAAGAAAAGGTTAACAGAAGAAAACATTCTTTGATGGTTACGGGGGAGGGAGGATGAGGGTTATTTACTAACTAGGTAGTAGATGAGAATTATCTTAGGTGAAGGGGAGGACAGCACACATTACAGGGGAAGTCAGCACAACTGGACTAATCCAAAGCCAAATAGTTTCTTGAATACAATCAAACACTTTGAGGGACAGAGTAGCAGGGGTAGGGGTCTGGAGACCATGCTTTCAGGGGACATCTAGGTCAATTGGCATAACAAAGCTTATTAAGAAAATGTTCTGCATCCTACTTTGGTAAGTGGCATCTGGGGTCCTGAAAGCTTGCAAGAGGTCATCTAAGATGCATCACTTGGTCCCAACCAGCTGGACTAAAGGAGAATGAAGAACACCAAAGACACAAGGAAAGTATTAGCCCAAGAGACAGAAAGGGCCACATAAACCAGAGACTTCATCAGCCTGAGACCAGAAGAACTAGATCGTGCCCAGCTACCACCAATGACTGCCCTGACAGGGAACACAACAGAGAGTCCCAGATGGAGAAGGAGAATGATGGGGTGCAGAACTCAAATTCTAGTAAAAAGACCAGACTTAATGGCCTGACTGAGACTGGAGGAACCCCAGAAAACGTGGTCCCCAGATTCTCTATCAGCCCAGAACTAAAACAATTTCTGAGGCCAACTTTTCAGACAGGGATTGGACTGGATTGTGGGACATAAAGTGATATTTGTGAGGAGTGTGCTTCTTAGCTCAAGTGGATACAAGAGACTAAACAGGCAGCTTCTGTCCGGAGGTGAGATGGGAAGGCAGAGAGGGTTAGGAGCTGGTTGAATGGACATGGGGAATCAGGGTGGAAAGGAGGAGTGTGCTGTCACAGTACGGGGAGAGCAACTAGGGTCACATAACAATATATGTCTACATTTTTGTATGGGAAAAAATTTAAAAAAAAACACAATGGGCTGGGGCAGAGGTAGGTGATCAAAGAAAGCAGGAGGTATTTCTGTCTGAGGGGTCAAGGGAGGTTTGTGGGAGAGGAATCTTTGAACCTAGGTTAGTGGTAAACACTCGATGATGGAGGGAATGAGGAAGGCAACGGCACTCCAAGCAATGGAAAGAGCACAACCTAAAGTATTGTCTTGGTTGTCTTGTGCTGCTATGACAGATACCGCAAGTGGATGACTTTAACTAAGAGAAATGTATACTCTCACAGTTTAGGGGGCTAGAAGTCCAAATTTAGGGTGCTAGCTCTAGGGGAAGGCTTTCTCTGTCAGCTCTGGGAGAAGGTCCTTGTCTCCTTTCAACATCTGTGGGCCCAGCCTTCCTTGGAGATCTATTTGGCATCACTCCTCCCCTGGGTCTAGGAGGTTCTCAATGTAGAGATCCTGGGTCCAAAGGACATGTTCCACTCCCAACTCTTCTTTCTTGATGGTAGTCAGGTCCCTCTCTCTTTGCTTGCTTCTCTCTCCTTTTATCTCTTGTAAGATAAAAGGTGATGCAGGCCACACCCCAGGGAAACTCCCCTTACATCTGATCAGGGCTGTGACCTGAGTAAGGGTGTTGTACCCCACCCTAATCTGCCTCATTAACATAGCAAGCATAACTTCATCCCATTTCACATAACCTAATCCTGCCTCATTAGGCAGGGATTGGGCTTTACAACACATAAGACAATTACATCAGATCACAAAATGGAGGACCACCACACAATACTGGGAATCATGGCCTAGCCAAATTGACACATTTTTGGGGGACACAGTTCAATCCATGACATTCCACCATTTGGCCCTCAAAAATTCATGTCCTTGCCACAAGTAAAACACTCTCACTCCATCATATCATCCCAAAAGTCTTAAATCAACTCCAAGTGCAAATTCAATCCTGGGACAAAATTCCTTTTCATCTGTGAACCTGTGAAATCTAGAATACAAGTTATTTGCTTCCAAGGTACAATGGTGGAACAGGCACAAGGTGGAAATTTCCATTACAAATGGGAGAAATTGGAGGTAAAGAAAGAATAACAGGTACCAAGCAAATCGGAAACCCAGAAGGACAATTTACATTAGGTCTCAAGGCTTGAAAATAATACTCTGTTCTCTGAGACCATCTAGTAGTGGCCCTGCCCTCCTGACTCTGGACGTTGGCCATGCTCTGGGGGACACAATTCAATCCATGACAGGTATGGAGGCTGGAAATAATGAAGAGCTCTCAGGAAACATTATTTCTTATAATCAATCATTAATCCCTCAAACAATGATTTAGAATCAGTTGTGCCAGGCATTGTTGAATGCTGATAATGCAGAAGTGAACAGGATCCCTAAGGAAGCTTAGATTCTAATGGGGGAGAGCAAATAAACAACAAATGAATAAGCAAGGTAATTTCAGATGGCAGTGAGTGCCATGAAGGAACTAAAGCCGTGTGATGTGGTACAGAATGATATGGTCCTGCTTATGTAAGGTAGTCAGGAAAGGTCTCTGCAGAGAGGTAGCATTTAAGCTAAGATGGAAGTGTCTTAGTTATCTAGTGCTTCTGTAACAGAAATACCACAAGTGATGGCTTTAACAAAGATAAATTTATTCTCTCACAGTCTAGGAGGTTAGAAGTCCGAATTTAGAGTGCTAGCTCCAGGGGAAGGCTTTCTGTTTCTGTCAGCTTTGGGGGAAGGTCTTTGTCATCAATCTTCCCTGGTTAAGGAGCTTCTCAGTGTAGGGACCCTGGGTCCAAAGGACACGCTGTTCTCCTGACTCCTGTTTCTTGAAAGTATGAGGGCCCCATGTCTCTCTGCTCGCTTCTCTAGTTTATACCTCAAGAGAGATTGACTTAAAACACAACCTAATCTTGTAAATTGAGTCCTGAATCATTATCATAACTGCCGCTAATCCCACCTCCTTAGCATCGTAGAGGTAGGATTTACAACACATAGGAAAATCACTTCAGATCTCAAAATGGTGGACAATCACACAGTACTGGGAATCATGGCCTAGCCAAGTTGACAGACATCTTTGGGGAGCACAATTCAATCCATGGCAGGAGGGAAGAGAAGGAGGTGGGCCAAGCAAAGAGGTGGAGAGAAAGTTTCATCCAGGCAGAGGAACAGCAAGTGCAAAGAACAGAAAAGAGGCTAGGGTGGCTGTAGTAAACGGAGGGAATTTGTACGAAAGGAAATTGGAGACGTAGATGGGTGGGATCATGGAGGGCCTTGTAGGCCATGGGGAAGAGTTTGGATTTTATTCTGCTTGTGATGGAATGCTGTTAGAGAGTTTTAATCAAGGGATGAGTGTTGCTTACTTTTTAAAAGATCAGTCTGGCTGCTGTCTGGCAATCAGAGAGAAATAAAAATAGAAGGGAGATCTCTTGGAGGCTATTGTGGTTGTATAGCCAAGAGATTAAGGTGGCTTGGACTAGGGTGATGTCAGCTAAGAAGGTCTGGAGAGGAATAAAAGAAAAGTAAAAGGATTCAAGATCTGTTTTGAAGGAGGGACCAGCAGGACTTGCTCATGGATTGGGAATGAGGACAAGGGGAGGGGATTGGTTTGGTCAGAGCACAGGATGTGAGAGGAGAGGGAGAAAGACTTGGAGAGGGAGTGTGGGATTTGATCATGGAAGAGCTTGGATGCAAGGATCTGTATTTGGAGGTCAAGGGGAGCTTTTGATAGTGGTTGAGGAGGGGTGCTGACCCAATCTGGAGTTTAAGAAGACATTTCCTTCAATAGTACGAAGACCAGTTCTGCAGTTTAGAAAAGAAGTGACAAGGATCTGGAACCATAGCAACAGAGGATAAGAGTGGCAGTGTGCTCCAGGTGAGTGCCATTTCAAGGCCACTGGTAAAAGGACGTAGACAGAGGTGACCCTATTACATTAAAAAAAAAAAAAAACCCATTGCTGTTCTGTCAATTCCAACTCATAGAGACCCTATAGGACAGAGTAGAACTGCCCCATAAGGTTTCCAAAGTTGTAATCTTTACAGAGGCAAACTGCCACATCTTTCTCCCATGGAGTGGCTGGTGGGTTTGAACAGCCAACCTTTGGATTAGCAGCCAAGCACTTAACCATTGTGCCATCAGGGCTCCTTCCCTATTCTGAGAGAAACCCTGCACCAGAAACACATGCTGTGGCCCCTCAGTCAAGGCCCTCCAATCTGTCTCTGGTTTCCTAAAGCTTTTTGTTTGCCATGAGAAGAACCACAGTGGAGTCCAGTGTTCAGGAAAGAGAGACCTGAACACAGGCGTTAAGCATTTAGAAACATTTAAAAACAGACCATTGGAACTGAGGCCTAGGAGGTGGGGAGTTCCACCAGCCCCCCCAGCTGGCACTTGGTGCTGCTATCCTGACTGTGGAACACATTCTGCTTTAATTTTTCCTCAGAAAGATCTGTTTTTCATTTTTCTTCTTGTCCCAAAGTATATGTACAACAAACATTATGCTTCTGGGACATAGATCTGTGCTCAATTAAAGCCTCTACTAATGCAGACCATCTCGCTAAGCAGCAATAAGGCTCACTTTGAGGTTGAGTTCAGTGGAAAAGTTAAAATTAACTGTCCTTGGCAGGAAGTTTCTCCCCACCATAAAGACTGTTCTCTACGGGTTCAGCAACTGGGTTTCAACATCACAAAATGGCAGTTTGAATAAATAACAATTTGCACTTTGCTGCTTTTGGGGTCAAGTATTAGGGTAGATATGCAACAAGACTCAATGTGTGACATCTCCACTTTCCCCCCATGGGGCAGGCTTTGGCTGTGGCTGAGGGAGAGAAAGGGGCTCGTGAGGACATCTGCTGTGCAGTGAATTACTATTATATGGCCCTTCTAGCCATGGTCTTGTAACTCCCACAAAATGATTGGGTGGTACTCTGCAAAAAAGGTGATTGTGGCCCACCAAGGGGATTGGACAGCCTGCTAATGGAAATAAGATGCATGGAATCCTTGTTGGGGATTGGTCAGTTGTGTCATCCCACTAGATGTAAAAAGAGCCAATCCTAGAGCACAAGCAGGGACCTCACTACCATTGAGAAGAAGAGCTAGAAACGAAGGATGGCGCAGAACCAGGCAGTGTTTCATTCTGTTGTACACAGGGTCATTATGAGTCAGAAGCGACTCGATGGCACCTAACAACAACAACACTTCCCTAATAAACCCCATAATCATGAGTATGGTCTGTGAGTTCTGTGTGGTCATTGCAACAAGTTAGTGAGCCCAGCAGAAAAGTAAAGAGTGCTGTGGGAGGGATGGCTGGTGAAAAGATTGGAGAGTGGAGAATTGTTAAAAAGGTTGGAGAGTGGAGGCATGTCTGCCCTCCACCTCACAGGAATCAGCTTTGGGCTGATGCTGATTATCTTCCCTCCTTGTGAAGTTACATAAGGAAGTCTGATGCGATTCCATTTTTACAATATCAGACCTGGTGGGTGTCTGAGGCAGAGGTTTTCAGGGCTCTCTGGCTACCTGGGAGGTGGTGTCCTCACACACCACTCTGCGGACTTACCCCCTAGCTTGATATATTCAGAATCCCGTTAAGGGCTAGGAAGAGTATTCAAGGCAGAATGGGAATCCACAAATAAAGAGAGTGACTCTTAGCAGACAGAGGCTGTGATAGATGCAAGGAGGGACTCTACACCTCCACCAATGATCCCCAGGTGGCCCAGCCTCCCAGCTCAGCATTTATTAGGTGTTACAGATTGAATTGTGTCCCCCCAAAATGTGTGTCAACTTGGCTAGGCCAGGATTCCCAGTATTGTGTGATTGTCCACCATTTTGTCATCTGAAGTGATTTTCCTGTGTGTTGTAAATCCTATCTCTGTGATGCCAGTGAGGAAGGATTAGAGGCAGTTATGTTAATGAGGTGAGACTCAGTCTACAAGACTAGGTTGTATCTTGAGTCAATCTCTTTTGAGATATAAAAGAAGCAAGCAGAGAGAAAGGGGGACCTCATACCACCAAGAAAGCGCCAGGAGCAGAACACGTCCTTCAGACCCTTGCTCCTGCACTCCTAGACCCAGGGGAAGATTAATGACAAGGACCTTCCCCCAGAACTGACAGAGAGAGAAAGCCTTCGCCTGGAGCTGGTGCCCTGAATTCAGACTTCTAGCCTCCTAAACTGTGAGAGAATAAATTTCTCTTTGTTAAAGCCATCCAATTGTGATATTTCTGTTATAGCAGCGCTAGGATGACTAAGACATTGGAGTAGGGCAAGGTTGGAATGGGTATCTGGCACTATGTTGTTTTATTTTTTAATTTCAGGGAAACAGATTAAGAAACACAGGGTGTCTTGAGGTGATGGCACCAAGAAAACGCCTTGTACCCCTCTCCTAAACCCACAACGTGCCTCTGCTGAAGGAGAGAAGACTTCAGAAGGAAAACAATTTAGGAATTTACTTCTAGGAGCTAGATGCTCCGAGGACTTAGTTTTCGGTTGTTTAATAAAATCCCAGATTTTATTTTAAAAATAATGTCATCTAATTACAAAATAACACATCCCAATATGGAAAACATACCCCACCCCTAGCAAAAAAAAAAAAAAAAAAAAATCACCTGTATTTCTACCCCCTAGAGATAAACTATTGACTTTTGCTTGTTTGTTTTTTTATTGAAATGAAAAGTTTCTTTAGTCAGCTTAACTTTATTAATTCTTGTTTGCTTCCCATACACAATCTTTCGTTTGGCCAGTGATCACGAGCATTTCCTCATGTGTCTATTGGCCATTTGAATGTCTTCTTTGGTGAAGTGTCTGTTCATTTACTTTGCCCATTTTTTGATAGGATTATTTGTCTTTTTGTTGTAGAGGTGTTGGATTTTCTTGTAGATTATGGAGATTAGACCTTTGTCTGACTTGTACTGTCCAAAAATTTTTTCCCAGTCTGTAGGTTCTCTTTTGACTCTTTTGGTGAAGTCTTTTGAAGAGCATAGGTGTTTGATTTTTAGAAGATCCCATTTATCTAGCTTTGTGCATTGATGGTAATGGTTTGTATCCTGTTAATGCCATGTATTAAGGCTTGAAGCGTTGGTCCTATTTTTTCTTCTATGAACTTTATAGTTTTAGGCTTTATATTCATGTCTTTGATCCATTTTGAAGTAGTTTTTGTATACAGTGTGAGGTATGGGTCCTGTTTCATTTTTTTGCAGATGGATATCTAGTTTTGCCAGCACCATTTGTTAAAAAGACTGTCTTTTCCCCATTTGATGGACTTTGGGCCCTTGTCGCAGATCAGGTGACCGCAGGTGGATGGATTTACATCTGGGTTCTCAATTCTGTTCCATTGGTCTAGGTATCTATTGTTGTACCAGTACCAGGCTGTTTTGACTACCGTAGCTGTATAGTAGGTTCTGAAGTCAGGTAGTGTGAGTCCTCCAACTTTCTTCTTCTTCTTCAGTAGTGCTTTACTTATTCGGGGCTTCTTCCCTTTCCATATAAAGTTAATGATTAGTTTTTCCATCTCTTTGAAGAATGTTGTTGGTATTTGGATCGGGATTGTGTTGTATTTGTAAATTGCTTTGGGTAGAATTGTCATTTTCATAATGTTGAGTCTGCCTATCCATGAGCATGGTATGTTTTTCCATTTATGTAGATACCTTTGGGTTTCATGCAGTAGTGTTTGTAGAAGTATTTTACATCCTTGGTCAGATTTATTCCTAAGTATTTTATCCTTTTAGGGGCTATTGAAAATGGTATTGTTTTCCTGATTTCCTTTTCATCGTTCTCCTTATTGGTGTATAGGAATCCAACTGATTTTTGAATGTTTATCTTGTATCCTGCTACTCTGCTGAATCTTTCTATTAGTTCCACTAGATTTCTCATGGAGTCTTTAGGGTTTTCTATGTATAGTATCATATCATCTGCAAACAGGGACAGTTTAACTTCTTCATTACCAGTTTGGATGCCCTTGATTTCTTGTTCTTGCCTTATTGCTCTAGCTAGAACTTCCAGCACAATGTTAAATAGGAGTGGTGATAAAGGGCATCCTTGTCTTGTTCCTGTTTTCAAGGGGAATGTTTTCAGCCTCTCTCCATTAAGAATGATGTTGGCCATTGGTTTTGCATAGATGCCCTTTATTATGTGGAGAAATTTCCCTTCTATACCTATTTTATGGAGAGTTTTTATCAGGAATGGGTGTTGGACTTTTTCAAAAGCCTTTTCTGCGTCAACGGAGATGATCATGTGATTCTTTTCTTTCCTTTTATTTATGTGGTGGATTACGTTGATTGATTTTCTAATGTTAAACCATCCTTGCATACCTGGTATGAATCCTACTTGGTCGTGGTGTATTATTTTTTTGATATGATGCTGAATTCTATTGGCTAGAATTTTGTTTAAAATTTTTGCATCTATATTCATGAGAGATATTGGTCTGTAATTTTCTTTTTTTGTGACGTCTTTGCCTGTTTTCGGTATCAGCATTATGCTGGCTTCATAGAATGAATTTGGAAGTGTTGCTTCCTCTTCTATGCTCTGAAATAGCTTGAGTAGTACTGGTACAAGCTCTTCTGTAAATGTTTTGTAGAATTCCCCAGTGAAGCCACCTGGGCCAGGGCTTTGTTTGGTTGGGAGTTTTTTTATTACCTTTTCAATCTCTTCTCTTGTTATGGGTCTGTTCAGATTTTCAACATCACTTTGTTGTAGTTTGGGTAGGCCGTGTGTTTCTAGAAATTTATCCGTTTCCTCTAGGTTTTCAAATTTGTAGGAGTATAGTTTTTCATAATATTCTGTTATAATCCTTTTTATTTCAGTTGGGTCTGTTGTAATGTCCCCCATTTCATTTCTTATTTGGGTTATTTGCGTCCTCTCCTGTTTTTCTTTTGTCAGTCTGGCCAGTGGTTTGTCAATTTTGTTGATTCTTTCAAAGAACCAACTTTTGGTTTTGTTGATTCTTTCTGTTGTTTTTCTGTTCTCTATTTCATTTATTTCTGCTCTGATCTTTACTATTTCCTTTCTTCCGGTGGTTGTGGGCTTTTTTTCTTTTTCTTTTTTTTTTTTTTTTTTTTTTGCTGTTCTCTTTCTATTTGTTTGAGTTCTGTAGTTAATGTTTTGATTTTGTCCCTTTCTTCTTTTTTGATATGTGTATCTATTGCTATAAACTGTCCTCTGAGGACTGCCTTTGCTGTGTCCCAAAGGTTTTGGTATGATGTGTTTTCATTCTCATTAGATTCTAGGAATTTTTTGATTCCATCTCTGATTTCTTCTATTATTATAGTGATGTGTAAGCAGGGTATTGTTCAGTTTCCATGTAGTTGATTTTTTTTCCTTGCTCTTTCTATTGTTAATTTCTACCTTGATGGCATTGTGGTTAGAGAAGACACTTTGAATTATCTCACCGTTTTGGATCTTGTTGAGGATTGCTCTGTGGCCTAAGATGTGGTCTCTTCTGGAGAACGTTCCACGTGCATTGGAAAAGAATGTGTACTTTGCAGCGGCTGGATGGAGTGTTCTATATGTCTATGAGGTCAAGTTGGCTGATTGTGCCCTTTAGGTCTTCTGTATCTTCGCTGAGTTTCTTCTTAGTTGTTCTGTCCTTTATGAGAGTGGTGTGTTGAAGTCTCCTACTATTATTGTGGAACTGTCAATTTCTCTTTTCAGTGTCGTTAGAGTTTGTTTTATATATTTTGGAGCCCTGTCATTGGGTGTATAGATGTTTATTATGGTTATGTCTTCATGATGGATCGTCCCCTTAATTATTATACAGTGTCCTTCTTTGTCTTTTATGGAAGATTTTGTTTTAAAGTCTATTTTATCTGAGATTAGAATTGCCACTCCTGCTCTTTTTTGGTAGTTGTTAGCTTAATATATTTTTTTCCAACCTTTGACTTTTAATAAGTTCACATCTTTGTTTCTAAGGTGTGTCTCTTGTAGACAGCATGTTGATGGATCCTGTTTTCTTATCCATTCTGTGACTCTCCATCTCTTTATGGGTGCATTGAGTCCGTTTACATTCAGTGTAATTATTGATAGATGTGAGTTTGTTGCTGTCATTTTGTAGTGCTTTTTTTTGTGGTGCTGACGTTGTTTGTTCTTCTTACTCTCTTGTGCTGAGTTACTTTTGTTTGTGGATTTTTTTTTCATTTATTTTGTTTTTGTAGGTTTTGTTGTTGCTGAGACTTTATGTTTTTCCTCTTTTTTTTTATGAGTATATTTGTTAACTTTCTTTGTGGTTACCATGAATTTTACCCGTATCTTTCTAAGTTTGAAACAGTCTACCATTACTTGGTATCGCTTTGCCTTCCTCTCCATTAGAAGGTTCTATACCTATGCCATTTATTCCCTCTTTTATTGTTTTGATGTTGTTGTCATTTACTGATTAACTGCTCTGATTCCCTGTTCTATTTCTTTTGGTTTTGGTTAGTCCTCGAGAGTTCATTTCCTAGATTGGTATCTGGCTGGTACGATCCTGCGTCCTAGGTTCTGCCTGTGAGCTGAAGCTGTTTGTCCACAGATCGAAGAACTCCCTTTAATAATTCTTGTAAGTTTGGTTTGACTTTTACATATTCCCTTAATTTCTGTTTATCTGGAAATGACCTAATTTCACCATCAAATTTGAACGAGAGTTTTGCAGGATATATTATTCTTGGCTGGCAATTTTTTTCTTTCAAGATTTTATATATGTCATCCCAATGCCTTCTTGCCTGCATGGTTTCTGCAGAATAATCTGAGCTTAGTCTTATTGTTTCTCCTCTGTATGTGACTTCTTGTTTTTCGCGTGCTTGCAGCTGTTTTTCTATGCATAGATTTTTATATTTTACACAGAGTTTTTTTTATGTAATACTATATATACAGTTTTCAAAGACTTTGACATGGTGATACATTGTAACATATTCTTATGTCAACATATAGCCCTAATCAGTGACGGATTGAACAGTTAGCAAGTTTCCCATGGGCTTACAGTAAGCGAGGTATGCACTGGCTTATTAGTGTTTACTTACTAATTTGTGGAAACCCTGGTAGCGTAGTGGTTAAGAGTTCAGCTGCTCACCAAATGGTCAGCAGTTCGAATCCAGCAGGTTCTCCTTGGAAACTCCATGGGGCAGTTCTGCTCTGCCCTATAGGGTTGCTATGATTGGGAATTGACTTGACAGCAATGAATTTTTTTTTTTTTTTTAGTAATTTGTTGTGAACAATTTCCAATGGGTTTCACCACATCTTTGACATGGTGAAAAACAGGTGAAATTGTTCACTACAGATTAGTAAGTAAGCACAAGTAAGCCCATGCCTACCTTTCTTATTGGATAATCAGCCCCTGGCCTTGATGCTATTCCATTTTTTAAAAAAAATGAAATAGCTGTATGCTATTGCATTATATAGGTAAATTCCAGTTTTACCTCCCTAAGCCTCTATTTTTGTGGAGTCCTGGAGGCTCAGTTGTTAAGAGCTCGGCTGCTAACCAGAAGGTTGGCAGTTCGAATCCACTAGCCACTCCTTGGAAACCCTATGGGGCAGTTCTACTCTGTCCTAAAGGGTTGCTATGAGTCAGAATAGACTTGACAGAGTGGTTTGGGTTTTGTTTAAGCCTCTATTTTTGGATATTTGTGTCATTTCTCTCTTTGTCTCTATCATCTCTGCCTCTCTTTTTTGGAGGAGGTATTATAAGAAACAACTTTTATAAAGTTAGATTATAAATGAACAACTTTGCTGTGTTTCTTTGGGCACATCTCTAATTATATTCTTAGGAGAGATTTTTAGAAGTGGAATTGCTAGGTCAACAGGTATGAATGTTTTAAATACATTTGATACTTGCTAAATTACCCTCCAGAAAGTCTGCTCAAATTTATATTCCGATGTTTAGTCTTTGCTAGTTTCATAGGCAAAATATGATGTCTCCTTTTCGTTAATTTGCTTTAGCAATAAGGTTGAATGTTTTCTCAAACATCTGTTAACTTCTTGCAGTTTACTTTTGAGAACATTGTCATATCCCTACTTTCAACCCAATTCTCTTTAGCCCTTCTCCCTTTTGGTGAACCTATGGCCTGGGTCTGGGTTCTGACACTGGATTGGAAGGAAGCAACTTCCTTCTTGCATGACCCAATTTTCTTAATCAGATCCCTTCCCTCTCTTCCTCCTTCCCTTGGCTGGCCCAGCCTACTTCCAGCCTCTCTCAATTTTCTCCGAAGAAGCTTGCTGCAAACTCCCACCCTTGAGGAGTGACAAATAAGAGCACTCCCCTGAGGCCCTTCCCCTTGGGCAGCATGTGCCCCTGACATTCCCTTTCAAGATCCCTGGGGCCCTCCTGATTCCCAGCCTAAATACCTTCGCAGCTGCATAAAAACACATTTTCCCCACAGGTGTGCTCTTGTATAGAGAGGAGGAGGGATCAGCCCTGAATGTTTAACTGTCCAAGCCCTCTACCAGCTTCCTTGAGGAAAAGGAGCTGCTCCTGTGTTCCCAGGATGCTGCATTAGGCATTGAAGAAATTTCGCTAATGGTCTGGATGGTTTTCCACAACTTCAAGTTGCTGAGAATACAGCTGACTTCCTGCACCTTATCATGGCCTCCTGTTTACTGGTGACCTGTATCATGTAATCTGGCAACTTATTATTCTGAGTTGTGCGACACTCTTGTGGTCACATGTTAGTTCATGGGCGTGACCCTGATGGTGGCCTTCTCCTGTGGGTTCTTGACCCTGAGACTCCTGCCCTCCTCTCAACCCTCAGTCAGTGCCATCTGTCATCCTCTTCCCTAGCGTTTCTCAAAACATGGACCCTGGACCATGCTCAACAGAATCCCCTGGGATGCTGGTTAAAAGTGGAGGTTTTGGGGCTCCACCCTAGCCTCAGTAAGCCGTATCTCTGGAAGTAGAGACTGGAGAACCTGTCTTTTTCTCAAGTCCCCCAGGATATGCCTCTTTGAGGACCACTCTGAGAACACAGCAGCCATTCCTCTGCCTTCTATACCCAAGTGTTACCCAATTATTTATCTCTCTTCTGAACCCCAGATCCGTATGTCTGCTTAGCCCATTTCTCCCTGCAGGTTCTACCAGAACTGCACCCAAAATATCCAACAGCCACCTTACTGTGTTTTCCCTTAAGCCTGCTACTCTTTCTACATAAGTGGGTGACATCACTGTCTTCCCATTCAGTGAAACCAGAAGCATTGGACATACCAAGTTCTTCGTTCCCTTTACCCCTCATCCAGTCTCTCATCAAGTTCCATAGTTTCAAACTCTTAAATATTTCATCAGCTGTCCCATCTTCCGTAGTTCAAGTGCTTCTCACCTCCCAGTTTGACTATTACAGTGATTTCCTAACTGGTGTCTCTGCCCCGTTACCTTCCCCTTTGCTTTCAGAATTGCCTTTGTACCACGCCCCTGCTTACAATCCTTCAGCAACATCCCACTTCCCAAAGCTGAAGCACAAATCCCTCAGCTTGGCAGAGGAGGCCCTTCACAACCTGAGCCTTGGCCAGCTCCTCTCTTGCCCCCATATGCAGCCACCCAAAACTCTGGCTCTTCCCTGAACACGCCTCACGGGTGTGCTGGGGATTTGTACACACCAGTTGCTCACCATTTTTGCACACACTGCTCCCTCTGCCTAGAACACCTTTTTTAAAATTTAGATTACATGTCACCTCTTCTGCAAAGTCATGTTAGACTATCCTGGGCAGAGTTGCTTGCTTGCTTACAACTTTATAGGGGCATCTCTAGGGTCTAGCATATTCAGTAGCATTGTGATTGATTGCAAGGCTTTCTGCTCGCATTACTCCTGAGCTCGCCTCTCCTAGCCTTCATTCCTTAGCGTAGCGGTGGGTACAGTCAGTGCTTAATACGTGTGTATTAAATGAATGTATATATGTTGTCTCCAAAAGTATACTGAAAATTGCTTGTGAGCAGGGAACATGGATTACATTTCGGTACCACGTAGTGCAAATTTAGTGGCAACGCTGTATTTGTAGATAGACTTTAAAACAGTGGGCACGTTTCTGGCTTCTAATCCTTGTTCATGAAAGTGAAACGCTCTGGCCTTTTAGTTTCTTGAGTGTTCTTGCTACTTGCTGATGATGAATGTCTTCGGTTTTGAGGTCCATCAGAAAGCACAGGGCTGGCAGCTCTAGTTTATAAACGTAAACAGTTGAATGAAGCAACAGAACCTCAGGAAGCCTTAGTTTTCTTTGTTTGTTAAGAGAACCAGTTACACCGGCAGTGCTTTCCTTAAAAGATTCTTGTAAAGTTGAATGATGTAATATTCGAGTTTATTTGGAAGGTTAAAAGACCAATACGGGGGAAAACAGCAGTAGAAAGATATATGTCAAATGTTATCAGTAGTTATCTCTGCCTAATAGGATTATGGAGCCCTGGTGGCGTAGTGGTTAAGAGCTACGGCTGCTAACCAAAAGGTCGGCAGTTTGAATCCACCAGCTGCTCCTTGGAAAACCTATGGGGCAGTTCTCCTCCATCCTATGGGCCACCATGAGTCATAATTGACTTGATAGCAATGGGTTTAATAGGATTGTAGAGAATAAGTTATCTCTGGGTAATAGGAGGAGCCCTGATGGTGCAGTGGTTAAGAGCAATGACTGCTAACCAAAAGGTCGGCAGTTTGAATCCACCAGCTGCTCCTTGGAAACCCTATGGAGCAGTTCTACTCTGTCCTGTTGGGTCGCTGTGAGTTGGAATTGACTCGATGGCAGTGGGTTTGGTTTTGGTTTTGGCTTAGGTAATAGGATTATAGGAAATTTTAATTTTCTTTTCAGTTTTATTTTTCATCTATGTTTTGTAAATTTTCTGTAATGAACACATCATGTATCATTAAATATGTAAATGTATACCGTATTTTTATTGATGTCATTTGTTAGTTCTAAAGAGAGACTGACTATTGCAAAGTCATTATAGGGTAGGGTCAGGATTTTTAACTGAGAAAAATTGGAAATTTCTTCATTGTCTGCCCCACGCCCCCAAACTCTAGTCCTGCAAGGGTGGAGGCTAAGAGGGACAAAGGATATATGGGAGGCGTGGTTTTGAGAAATGATGTTATATTAAAGGTTGGACTAGGCATTTGGCTAACTGTGAAAGGAAGTGGTTGACATTGCCTCAGGCCTTCACTGAGAAGCTGTCATCCAGCTTGAGAAGGCTGGGGCCAGGCCAGGGCCTCAGGCATCTCCCAGGCCACCTTGCACCTGCCTGCTGTCCAGTTGTGCCTAAATCAGCTTTGGTGCTTGGAGGTCCAGAGTCTAGGTTTTCTAGTTCTTTTAGTATGTTAAACTGTCCACCTTGGCTGTTTTTTGCTGCCCTACCCTGAGGAAGCAGGTCAACTTTGAGCTCTGCTTGGTGTCTTGAGGCCAAATTAGTTCCTTCCTTTTGCAGGGGAGAGTTCATCTGCAAGTGCACTAGGGAGGGCCTCTGTCCTCTGGGGACTGTCTCAGCTCATTTGCCTTCACCTCACTTTGTAGCCTCCTCACCAGAAGGCCAGGCCTGGAGATGTCTGCCCCTGGCTTTGGACACAAAGAGACTACACCTTCCACCCACTGCCCCAGAAAAGTGAGCTCAGTCACGGTGGGGCTGTCCACTGGCATTTGGGAGGAGTTGAGCTTTATGGGAAGGGGCAGTTGGCTGTTTATGATCCCAAAAACAAGATCTTGGAGACAACTGTAATTTTAATTAAAATAAGGAGCTGTTTAGGGCCTCTTATGGATTGAATTGTGTCTCCCAAAATATGTGTTGTAAATCCTAACCTGCTAACAAAAAGGTCGGCAGTTCAAATCCACCAGGCACTCCTTGGAAACCCTGTGGAGCAGTTCTACTCTGTCCTGTGTGGTCTCTATGAGTCAGAATTGACTGGAAGGCAATGAGTTTTTGTTTGTTTTTTCTTTTAATGCTTATGGTCATAATCCTATTTGGGAATGGGTTGTCTTTGTTATGTTAATAAGACAGGATTAGTACAGGGTGTGTCTTGAGTCAATCTCTTTTGAGATATAAAAGAGATTAAACAAGCAATCGAGGAAGCAGAGTTGGGGGAAGAGAGATGCCAAGCCACATAAAGATGGCCCAGGAGCAGAAGCTCAGAAGAGACAAGGACCTTCCTCCAGAGCTGACGGAGAGAGAAAGCTTTTCCCTAGTGCCAGTGCCCTGAATTTGGACTTGTAGCCTCCTAAACTTGAGAAAATAAATGTCTGTTTGTTAAAGCCACCCATGTATGGTATTTCTGTTATAGCAGGACTAGATAACTAAAACAAGGCCCTCACCATTCAAGTGACAAAGCAGCTTAACAGTGTCTGGTCTTGGCTCACAGGGATGCCCACAGGGTGAAGAAGGAAGAAATTTCTCAGTTATCTATCCTGTTTCAGCCAAGCCTTGTTATGGGAGGCTGTTCTGCCTAGGAATTTGCAATCTGACAGTAGCTGAGGTATTTCCCCTCCTGCTGATTATAGGGAAAAGAAGAAAGAAAGAAAAAAGATTTTGCTAAGCAAATGGAAGATGTGAAGGAGATTAGGGGGAGAATATTTAAATTACAGAAATTTAGTGCTTTCAAGCATTGTCAAGCACTTTTGAAACACCCATTTAGGGACTGCTGATGGATAAGAGATGATGAATCATTCTTATCTCATCATTGATGCCAGTCCCCAGCTCTCTGGAGGGCAACCCTTGGTTAACCTAATTTAAATCTAATTTGAATGACTTAAAAGTAATAAAACAAGTATGTGCTTGAGCCTAATAAAGCCTAATTTATTTAATAGGACATTTCTTAAAGAGTTTTATTTTAGAGCTGGAAGGCACCTTTGAAATCATCCCTTTATTTTACAAATAAAGGAACGGAGTCCTAGAACAATACAATGTTTTGCCAAAGGCCACACATAGTGGCCACAGGCACTGAGGACTTGAACCATGTGCCCTGAGGCTTGCTTTTGCTCTGCTCCATGCTGATCCTGCAGTTCCCACTGATGGCAGATTCAGACCCCCTACCAAGCTGTGGAAAGGAATCCCTGGGTGGCAAAAACTTACTAACAGAAAGGTTGGCAGTTCAAATCTACCCAGAGGCACCTTGGAAGAAAAGTCACAGCCTTGAAAACTCTGTGGAGCACAATTCCCCTCTACACACATGGGGTCTCCATGAGTTGGAATTGACTTGACCGCAATGGATTTGATTTTTTTGGTAGCACCTTGTGGGAAATAGGCAGGAGGTGGGTGGGGGCTGTCATTCGATGGAGGAAGACTTCCCTGTGGGAATATCCACAAGGTGGATGTTGGCTTGGCTGGACCACTTCCACTGACCAGCTCTCTGAGCACCAGCCACACCTCTTCCTCTTGGTGGCCTCTTCTCCCCAGGCTGCAGTGGGGACTTGGAGTTACCAGACACACCACTTGGCAAAACTCCTCAGGAGATCCTGGGATTTAGAAAATGCTTTAGAAATTCTAAAATGCATAGGGTTTTGATACGTCCTTGCTTCCTTAGGCCATTCTGGTCCCTGGAAGGCCAGAACAGGTCTGTGAAGTGGGGAAGGAGTGAAAGTTGGAGAAGGCCCATGAGGAGGGACCTTCCTTCCAACCCTTGGCCTTGGGTTCATGATAGGTCCTCATGGGAGAAATTGACCCAGAGGTGTTCTCTGTCCCAAGGCTGTCCCTTAGCACAGAGGGACACTTAGTGGCAAAGTGTGTTGGCTGTTCCCTCGCACACTGTGTGTCAAATTTCCAGAACCTGCCTGATAATAGTTCACACTTGTTAAGTGCTAACTATGTTCCGGGTGCTGGGCTAATCTTCTAATATATATTTCCTCCTTAAACCTACATTTTACAGGTGAAGAAACTGATGCTCAGAAAGCTCAGGTGACTTGTCCTAGGCCAGCAGGAACAATTATTTAAACCAGACAGGTGCTCACCCTTCTACCTGTAAAGAAGCCCTTAAGAAAAGAGGAGGGGAAAGAGCAAGCAGCTTTCTGCGTGGTTAAGTCTGACCCCCAAGAGGGTCCCAAGAGTCACTGGTCTAGGTTCCAGGAAGGGACAGTGGCTCTGGCTGCCCTGGACATCCATGCTCACTCCTGAGTCTCATCCATCTTGACTTCCAGAATCTTGGTGCTCAGCTTTCAAAGCCTTAGATGCTTTTAGGAGGAAAAGGAAAAACTCAACCTAAATGCAAATATCAAATTAAAACTAGGGCTTTGTGCTCTGAGCTTTTGCTACTTCTTTTTGCTGCACCTACAAATAGACCAGGAAACAAAAGGCACCCTGGCCTGCTCCCAGCCCAGACAACCTTCTACATTGGTTGTGGAATTAATTGCTATTTTGATAAGCATCTGTGAGTCTCCTTAACCTCAAACACTCTCAAGTGGCTCCTTGAATGAAGTCCCTTCTCAGCATTCAAACCTTCCACAAACTGGACCTGACCTACCAGACTTCTTTCTCACTTAAGTAACAGTAATAAATTAATAACAGTAACATTTGCATTTGTATATTACTTTATAATTTACAAAATGCTATCACATTCCTTATTTCTTAGAATCTTTTTAGTAACCATTTTTACAGATGAGCACAGAGGCCCAGAGAAATAAAAGGACCCACTCAAAGCCACTATACCATACCAGGTGGCTGTGGTAGATTATGCTATCGTTTAGAATATTTGATGTCCCTCTTTGGGGTAGATTATACATTTCTGCTCATTGATGTGAGGCTTTGGTGTGGACTTGCTTTGGTCAATGAATTGTAGGCATGTGTCACTTCTGAACCAACTTATGGTTTGCCAAGTCTCTCTGCCACAATAGTGGCAATATCTTAGGTAGGAGCTGCTTATCAGCCTGGGTCCTGGAGTAAAGATGACCTGGAGCACAGCGAGCTGGCCTACCACAGTCATATAACATGAGGGAGGAAAAAAACATTGAGTAGTAGGCCCCTGAGGTGTTGAGGCCATCTGTTATTACAGCGCAGCTAAGACTAAGCTGACTGTACAGATCTTCAGAAAGTGCACTTTCTACCACATCTATCCCCTGTATTCCAGATAAATTGCCCTATTTGTCTCATCTCCATGCCTTTCTCATACTGTTCCTTCTGCCTGAAATTCTTTTGAAATCCTACCCATCTTCTAATGTCAGGCTTGGAATCTACCTCTTCTGTGAAGCTTTCTTGATCCATGATAATACCAAGCACATACTGAGCATTTACTATGTACCAGATACTACTTTAAGCACTTTACTTGTTTTAATTCATTTAATCTTCATCCTATGAAATAAGTCTTATTATTATTGCCATATAAAGTAAAGAGAGGTAAAATAACTTGTCCAAGATCACACAACTGATAATGGGCAGAGCCAAGACTCAAACCCCACACTCTTTACACTCCATTACCTGCTTCTCTTTCTGTTCTGTTACATTTCTATACACTTTTTCTTCTCCTCAACCGTAAAACAGCTTCTCTATCTGACTGACCAGATTTTCTTGATTTGGGTTTGAGTGTAAATTCTACCGCTTACTACTGGTGTGACCTTGAGCTAGTCACTTAGTTTCTCTGAGTCTCAGTTTCCCCTTTGTGTCTGCATAGCTCCAAGCAAGGTGCCCAGGAAATAGTGACCGATCAACTAAATGAATGAACTCCCTCAGTCCTGGTTTGCTCGTTTGTAAAATGGAAGTAATAATGATAACCTCCTTCATAGGGTTGTTGTGGGGTTTAAATGATGTCAACACAGGATACAGTATGTGATAAGAATTCGATACAGCTTAGCTAGTATTCCTGTTATAAGCCACAGGAAAGGTATATAATATACAAAAGGAAAATTTTACTTCTCACTGTGGGGCTAAGGGAAAGCTAGCTCCATGGTAGAGGCAATACTTGAATGGACTTTGAAGGATGTGTTGGATCTGGACACAGATGACATGAAGGGAAGGGCATTTTAAGCAAAGGAAACAGCATGCATAAAGACATAGAGACAGTGTGAGTCTTAAAAATCTTAATCTCCCTTTCCCCAGTTTTACCATTTCTAGGGTCAGACATAAGCAAGTAATCCTAAATATGGAGAAATGTTTTATGCTTTAAGATGTCCACTGCAGCATTATTTATAAAATTGAGAACATGGAAATAACTAATAAGTTCAACAATAGAGAAGTAGTTAAATAAATGATCTTATATCCATTTGACATATTATTATATAACTATTATAATTGATTATATGAAACTAACAAGGGGAAATGTTTATGAAATGATGCTATGTGAAAAAAATGAATAATCAATATGGTTATAATTATGTAAAAACAAATTTCAAAACCAAAAATAATACACAGAAAGTCCAGGAAGAAATATACTAAAATGTTGATAGGAGTTGCTTTGGAATAATGGGCTTTGGGTGATTGCTTTGGGAGATTTAAAAGTTTTCTTCCTTAAAATAATCACTATTTTCTTATTATAGCTCCCGTTTATTGAATGCTGACTATGCGCTAGGCACTGCACTAAACAACCCTATGAGGAAGGTTCTCTAGTTACTCTTACAAGTAGGGAAACTAAGACGTCAGTATTTATACAATGAGCATATATTACTTTTATAATAAGAAAATAATGTATTTATTACATTTGTTTTTTATTATTAAAGACAAGAGATTCAGATCCTTCCTTTTTTTTGCTACTTCATACAGTGCTATCATAAACATTCTTGAATGTATTTCCTTATTTATTGCTACTTTCATTTCTGGAAGTTATATTTCTTAGTTATATTTTGGGTCAGAGTGTATGTGTACCTTTTTTATTTTAACTTTTTATTTTGAAATAATTTTAAACTTACAGAAAAGTTTCAAACATAGTATGGAGATTATTTGGCAATAAAAAGGAATTAAATACTGATAGATGCTACAACATGGATGAACCTTGAAAACATTATGCTGTGCAAAAGAAGACAGACAAAGGGCCATATATTGTATGATTCCATTTATATGGAATGTCTAGGAGTGGCAAACCCATAGAGACAAAGCAGATTAGTGGTTGCCAGACGCTGAGGGGAAGGGAGAATTGGGAGTGACTGCTGATGGGTATGGGGTTTCTTTTTGGGGTGATAAAAATGTTTTTGATTGAGATGTAACTTACATACCATAAAATTTACCCTATTAAAGTACAGAATTCACAGAGTTGTGAATATACTAGAAACTATTGAATTGTGCACTTTAATAGGGTGAATTTTATGGTATGTAAGTTACATCTCAATAAGCTGTTACTAAAATGAGTAGTACAGAGAGTTCCTGTATATCTTTCCTGTCATATCCTCCAATGTTACCAACTGGGAAATGACTTGATAAATTGTGGTACAACTACACGATGCAATATTAAAAGTGCAGAATAGTATATAAAGTATGATTCTTTTTTGTTAAGAAAGGTTGTTTAAAAGAAATGAAAATTAGAGAGGTGGAGCCAGGATGGCAGTGTAGCCAGATGCTTCCAGTGGACCCTCTTACAACAAAGACCTGAAAAACAAGTGAATCAATTATATGTGACAATCTAGGGGCCTGGATCATCTAAGGAAAAGTTGAGAAATAGGACTGAGAGGCAGGGGAAGGGAGAGATGGTTCGGAAGCACTGAGGAGTTGCCAGACCTGACCCGCCAAGAGCCTGAGCCCTTCAGGCCTGATCAGCTCATGGGTGAGTGGTGAGGCAGGCAAGCAGCCATGTTCGGAACGCACGTTTTCTGCACTGGGAGAGACCCAGCACCAAAGAGTCTACTCAGCCACCCAGAACCAGGGAGAAGCAGCTGTCATTGGCAAAAGATAAGTATTTGCATACAGCCTACCGGGCAGATCAAAAACACCCCCCTTATAGTGAGAAACCTCTTTCCCATTTACCTCCCAGCTCCCTGCTCTGCACTGGGTCCCGGACTGGCTTCAGCAATTGCTGAGTCCCCTGGGCTGGAAGTAGGATCCGTCACACGCCTGGAGCCCTTCCCTGGCTTGGAGAGTGAACAAATTAACAAATGGGAAAAAACAAACTGCCGGTTCCCCTAAGCCAGGAACCCAGGGTAGGCACAGCACCTTTGCCTAGGCAAAGCATAAGGGAATAAGAGATCCACAGACTCTGAGTGCCTTAACGCCTACAGCAATTTGTGTGGGCCTATTTCAACAGCATAGTCCCCCATTACCAAAGTACAACAGGGTATATACCTAAAGTCTAACTTGAACTATTTCAGCTGTGAAGTGGCAGGTTCTTGACATTTAACATTGCTCTGCCCATTAAGCAGGGTCTTCACCTACATCAGGGGCCTGAGGACTGGTGACTGCACCCACACCACCTAGCCACCTGCGATAGGGGTCCATAAATAAGAGGTGCCCCCTAGTCTTTACAGCCAACAGCACTGGGTGCTCATAGGCCAGCTGCAAAACCCACCCACCTATGCTATGCACTCTAGGGAACAGGGACACGCCTTCCTCCTGGACACTCGGGGATGGCTGTCAGTCCCCTGCATTTCTCAGAGTGTGTAACCCTGCTGCAGCCAGATGCCTGTGCCTACACCAATCACCCATGCCTGTCTAGGATTGTAGGTGAGCGCCTACACCACACACTTGGTGCCTATCTACCTGGGCACCTGAGCTGAATCCATACAGGAGGAGTAGGCAGACACCTGAGCTCACATATCTAGTAACAGATCTAACCACTTGGTGACAGGACATTAGAGATTCAAAGGTGCCAAAAATCAAACTAGCTCATATGAGCAGCCTATTTGGGCATCTCAAAACAAAACAAGAAGCTAGGACACAGTAAGCAAACATAAAGTAAATAAATATAACAACTTATTGATGGCTCAGAGGCAACAGTCAATATCAAATCACATAAAGAGGCAGTCCATGATGGCCTCAGCAAGCTCCCAAAATAAAGACTCTAGAAATTTTCCAGAGGAGGAAAATTTCTTGGAATTACCGGAGGTAGAATATAAAAGATAAACATACAGAACTCTTCAAGAAATTAGGAAGGAAATTAAACAAAACACAGAACACGCAATACAGGAAATTAAAAAGATTGGAGAAGAGCACAACGACAAATTTAACAGGCTGCAAGAATCCATAGAGAGTCATCGGAAATCCAGAAGATAAACAATAAAATTTCAGAATTAGACAACTCAATAGAAAGTCATAGGAGCAGAATTGAGGAAACGGAACTCAGAATTAGTGAGATTGAAGACAAAGCACTTGACACCAATTTATCTGAGGAAAAATCAGATAAAAGGATTTAAAAAAAGAAGAAACCTTAAGAATTATGTGGGACTCTATCCAGAGGAATAACCTAAGAGTGATTGGAGTACCAGAACAGGGGAGAATAACAGAAAATACAGAGAGAATAGTTGAAGATTTGTTGGCAGGAAACTTCCCTGATATTGTGAAAGATGACAAGATATCTATCCAAGATGCTTATCAAACCCCACATAAGGTAGATCCCAAAAGAAACTCACCAAGACATATTATAATCAAACTTGCCAAAACCAAAGATAAAGAGAGAATCTTAAGAGCGGCTATGGATAAATGAAAAGTCACTACAAAGGAGAGTCAATAAGAATAAGCCTGGACTACTCAGCAGAAACCATACAGGCAAGAAGGCAATGGGATGACATATACAAAGCCTTGAAGGAAAAAAACTGCCTGCCAAGAATTATATATCCAGCAAAACTGTCTCTCAGATACGATGGTGAAATTAAGGCATTTCCAGATAGAAGTTTAGGGAATTTGCAAAAACCAAACCAAAATTACATGAAATACTAAAGGGAGTCCTCCGGTTAGAAAATCAGTAACATCAGGTAACAACCCAAGACTAGAACACAGGACAGAGCAACCATATATCAACTCAGATAGGGAAGTCACAAAAGTAAATCAAAGCTAAAACACTGAAAATAGGGAAACAGATGTCAATATGTAAAAGATGACAACATTAAAAATAAAAGAGGGACTTAAAAAATGTAGACATAGATTTTTCATATGGACAGGAAGTCAAGGCAATATAAAGAAATAAAAGACTGGTATAAACTTAGAAAAATAGGGTAAATATTAAGGTAATCACAAAGGAAACTAACAATCCTAGAAGTCAAAATAAAAAACAAGAGAAATATAAAAACTCGGCAAACACAGACTCAACAACAATGAAAAAGATGGAAAGAAAACACATAAAGAAAAACGACTCAGCACAGAAAATTAAGTGGAACAAAGAAACTGTGAACTGCACACCAAAAAAAGACATCAAAATGACAGCACTAAATTCATACCTATCAGTAATTACACTGAATGTACATGGACTAAAAGCATCAATAAAGAGACAGAGTGTGGCACATTGGATAAGAAAACACAATCCGTCTATATGCTGCCTACAAGAGACACACCTTATACTTAAAGACACAAACAAACTAAAACTCAAAGGATGAAAAAAAAATATATCAAGCAAACAACACTCAAAAAAGAGCAGGAGTGGCAATATTAATCTCTGACAAAATAGACTTTAAAGGAAAACCCACCACAAAGGATAAGGAAGGACACTATATAATGATTAAAGGGTCAATACACCAAGAGGACATAACCATAATAAATAGTTACACACCCAACGACAGGGCTCCAAAACACACAAAACAAACTCTAACAGCTCTGGAAAGAGAGATAGACAGCTCCACAATAGTAGTAGGAAACTTCAACACACTACTTTAGGTGAAGGACAGAACATCCAGAACAAAGCTCAACAAAGCTACGGAAGAACTAAATGCTACAGTCAACCCACCTGATCTCATAGACATATACCGAACACACCACCCAACAGCAGCCAAGTATACTTTCTTTTCCAATGCACATGGAACGTTCTCCAGAATAAACCACATATTAGGCCATAAAGCAAGCCTTAACAAAATCCAAAGCATTGAAATATTACAAAGCATCTACTCTGACCGTAAAGCCACATAAGTAGAAATCAACAACAGAAAAAGCAACAAAAAAAAAAAAATCAAACACATAGAAACTGAACAACACCTTGCTCAAAAACTACTGGGTTATAGAAGAAATTAAGGAAGGAATAGAGAAATTCATAGAATCAAATGAGAATGAAAACACGTCCTACCAGAACCTTTGGGACACAGCAAAAGCAGGGCTCAGAGGTCAGTTTATAGCAATAAATGCACACATCCAAAAAGAAGAAAGGGCCATAATCAAAACATTAACCCGACAACTGGGACAAGTAGAAAGAGAGCAGCAAAAGAAGCCCTCAGGTGCCAGAAGAAAGAAATAATAAGAATTAGAGCAGAATTAAATGAAACAGAGAATAGAAAAACAATTGAAAGAGTTAACAAGACCAAAAGCGGGTTCTTTGAAAAGATGAGCAAAATTGATAAACCATTGGCCAAACTGACGAAAGAAAAAGAGGAGAGGAAGCAAATAACCCATATAAGAAATGAGATGGGTGATATCACAACAGACCCAACTGAAATTAAAAGAATCATAAGAGAAATTGTACTCTAACAAATTTGAAAACCTAGAGGAAACGACAAATTTCTAGAAACTCACTAGCTACCTAAACTAACACAAACAGAGGTAGAACAACTAAGTAAACCCATAACAAAAGAAGAGATTGAAAAGGTAATTAAAAAACTCCCAAGAAAAAAAAAGCCCTGGCCCAGATGGCTTCACTGGAGAATTCTACCAAACTTTCAGAGAAGAGTTTACACCACTACTACTAAAGGTATTTCAGAGCATAGAAAAGGATGGAATACTCCCAAACTCAATCTATGAAGCCAGCATAACCCTGATACCAAAACCAGGTAAAGACACCACAAAAAAAGAAAATTACAGACTGGTATCCCTCATAAACATTGACACAAAAATCCTCAACAAAATTCTAGCCAATAGAATTCAGCAACATATCAAAAAAATAATTCAACATCATCAAGTGGAATTTATACCAGGTATACAGGGATGGTTCAACATTAGAAAAATAATCAATGTAATCCATCACATATGTAAAACAAAAGACAAGAACCACAGGAACTTATCAATCAATGCAGAAAAGGCATTTGACAAAGTCCAGCCCCCGCCCATTCATGATAAAAACTCTTAACAAAATAGGAATAGAAGGAACATTGCTCAATATAATTAAGGGCATTTATACAACGCCAACAGCCAACATCATCCTAAATGGAGAGACTTTGAAAGCATTCCACTTGAGAACAGGAGCCAGACAAAGATGCCCTTTATCACCACTCTTATTCAGCATTGTGCTGTAGGTCCTAGCCAGAGCAATTAGGCTAGAAAAAGAAATAAAGGGCATCCAAATGGGTAGGGAAGAAATCAAAGTATCTCTATCTGCAGATGATATGATCTTATACACAGAAAACCCCAAAGAATCCACCAGAAAACTACTGGAACTAATAGAAGATTTCAGCAAATTTCAGGATACAGGATAAACACACAAAAATCAGTTGGATTCCTTTACACCAACAAAGAGAACCTGGAAGAGGAAATCCCCAAATCAGTACTATTTACAATAGCCCCCAAGAAGACAAAATACTTAGGAATAAATCTAACCAGAGACGTAAAAGACCTATATAATGAAAACTACAAGACACTACTGCAGGAAACCAAAAGAGACCTGCATAAGTGGAAAAACATACCTTGCTCATGGATAGGTAGACTCAACATTGTGAAAATGTCAGTTCTACCCAAAGCGATCTACAGATACAGTGCATTCCCAATCCAAATTTCAATGGCATTTTTTAATGAGATGGAGAAACAAATCACCAACTTCCTATGGAAAGGGAAGAGGCCCTGAATAAGTAAAGCATTACTCAAGAAGAAGAACAATGTGGAGGCCACACACTACCTGATTTTAGAACCTATTATACTGCCACAGTAGTCAAAACAGCCTGGTACTGGTACAACAACAGATACATAGACCAGTGGAACAGAATTGAGAATCCAGACATAAATTCACCCACCTATGAGCAGCTGATATTTGACGAAGGCCCAAAGTCCATTAATTGGGGAAAAGACAGTCTCTTTAACAAATGGTGCTGGCATAACTGGATATCCATCTGCAAAAAACTGAAACAAGACCCATACCTCACACCATGCACAAAAACAAACTCAAAATGGATCAAAGACTTAAATATAAAATCAAAAACGATAAAGATCATGGAAGAAAAAACAGGGACAATGCTAGGAGCCCTAATACATGGCATAAACACAATACAAACCATAAGTAACAATGCACAAGCACCAGAAGAGAGACTAGATAACTGGGAGCTCCTAAAAATCAAACACTTATGCTCATCAAAAGACTTCACCGAAAGAGTCAAAGGAGAACTTACAGACAGGGAAAAAAATTTTGGCTATGACAAATACGATCAACGTCTAATCTCTAAAATCTATAAGATACTGCAAAACCTCAACAACAAAAAGACAAGAACCCAATTACAAAATGGGCAAAGTATATGAACAAGCATTTCGCAAAGAAAATATTCAAGCAGCTAACAGACACATAAGAAATGCTCACGATCATTAGCCATTAGAGAAATGCAGATCAAAACTACAATGATATACTATCTCACCCCAACAAGGCTAGCATTAATCCAAAAAACACAAAAGAATAAATGCTGACAAGGTTGTGGAGAGACTGGAACTTTTATACACTGTTGGTGGGAATGTAAAATGGTACAACCACTTTGGAAATCAATTTGGTTCTTCCTTAAAAAGCTAGAAACATAATGGACCACAGCTACCAAGGCCCCCACCGGACTGAGTCTAGTACAGCTAGATGGTGCCCGGCTACCACCACTAAATGCTCTGACCAGGATCACAACAGAGGTTTCTGGACAGAGCTGTAGAACTATGTAGAACAAAATTCTAACTCACAAAAAAAAAAAAAAAAAAACAACCCAGATTTACTGGCCTAAAGGAGACTAGAGAAACCCCGAGAGTATAACCCCCAGATACCTTTTTAGCTCAGTGGTGAAGTTATCTCCAAGGTTCACCGTTCAGCCTGGGAGTGGACAGCCCCATAAAACCAAATGGGACCAATGAGGTACAGCAGTCCAGGGACAAGGGCCAGAAGGCAGAAGGGGACAGGGAAGCTGGTGATAGGGAACCCAAGGTTGAGTAAGGATAGTGTTGATGTGTTGTGAGGTTGTTAACCATTGTTATAGGGCAACATGTGTACTAACTGTTAAATGAGAAACTATTTTGTTCTGTAAGCCTTCATCTAAAGTGAGAATAGCAGCACAATTGGAAGAGCATAGTTGACGTCACTGAACTGTGCATCTAGAAATTTTTGAAATGGTGTATCTTTGGCTATGTATATTTTCACCAAAAAAAAAAAAAATAGGTCGAGAAGGGAGACGGTTGACATGTTGTGGGGTTGTTTACCAATGTCATAAAACAATATGTGTACTACTGTTTTGTGAGAAACTATTTGTTCTGTAAACCTTCACCTGAAGTACAATTTAAAAAAAAAAAAAAACTAGAAACAAAAGTACCATACTATCCAGCTATCCCGCTACTTGGAATATATTCTAAAGAAATAAGAGCCGTCACACAAATAGATATATGCACACCCATGTTCATTGCAGCACTGTTCACAATAGCAAAAAGATGGAAACAACCTAGGTGCCCATGAACAAACAAATGGATAAACAAATTATGGTATATCCACACAATGGAATACTACGCAACAATAAAGAACAACGATGAAACTGGGAAACATAACATGGAGGAATCTGGAAGTCGTTGTGCTGAGTGAATTTAGTCAGTCACAGAAGGACAAATATTGTGTAAGACCACTATTATAAGAACTCAAGAAAAGGTTAACAAAAGAAAACATTCTTTGATGGTTACGGGGGAGGGAGGGTGAGGGTTATTTACTAACTAGGTATTAGATAAGAATTATCTTAGGTGAAGGGGAGGACAGCACACATTACAGGGGAAGTCAGCACAACTGGACTAATCCAAAGCCAAATAGTTTCTTGAATACAATCAAACACTTTGAGGGACAGAGTAGCAGGGGTAGGGGTCTGGGGACCATGCTTTCAGGGGACATCTAGGTCAATTGGCATAACAAAGCTTATTAAGAAAATGTTCTGCATCCTACTTTGGTAAGTGGCATCTGGGGTCCTGAAAGCTTGCAAGCGGCCATCTAAGATGAATCAGCTGGTCCCAACCACTTGGAGTAAAGCAGAATGAGGAACACCAAAGACACAAGGAAAGTATTAGCCCAAGAGACAGAAAGGGCCACATAAACCAGAGACTTCATCAGCCTGAGACCAGAAGAACTGGATGGTGCCCAGCTACCACCAATGATCACCCTGACAGGGAACACAACAGAGAGTCCTGGATGGAGTAGGAGAAAGATGGGGTGTAGAACTCAAATTCTAGTAAGAAGACCAGACTTAATGGTCTGACTGAGACTAGAGGAACCCTGGAAAGCACGGCCCCCAGATTCTCTATCAGCCCAGAACTGAATTTCCGTAGCCAACTTTTCCGACAGGGATTGGACTGGACTGTTGGACATAAAGTGATACTCGTGAGGAGTTTGCCTCTTAGCTCAAGTACGTACAAGAGACTAAATGGGCAGCTTCTGTCTGGAGGTGAGATGGGAAGGCAGAGAGGCTTAGGAGCTGGTTGAATGGACATAGGGAATCAGGGGTGGAAAGGAGGAATGTGCTGTCACAGTAAGGGGAGAGCAATTAGAGTCACATAACAATGTATGTATCAATTTTTGTATGGGAAAAAAATGCTATAGATATAAAAAAAGAAATGAAAATCCATATATACATGCATATATTTCCTTATCTTTATATTAGCATACATTAAAGTAGTGGCAATGTGCATGCAAATTTAATACTGGTTATTCAGTGGTAGTATTGAGAGAGGACAAAGAGTTTATTCAGTTTTTTTTATACTCCTCTGTTTAGCTTGATTTGGTATCAAAGAGCATGTTAATTTTTGTAACTTCCAAAATTTAAAAAAAGTAAGGGAAATAAAAATGCAGCCCTGAATCTTCCTGTGGTTGGACAACAATTTTCTTTAGGTTTTAATCAGCAAGATGTGCTTTAAAATCACACATGCAGGGGTCCTGTACCATCCCTTTTTTGGAGAGAAGGAGCATGAACTGAGGACATCCTGGGGGAAGGAGGGAGGAGTAGAAGTGGTGGTATGACCAAGGCCTCTGGGTTGGGCAGAGCTGCATTTGAATCCCAGCTCTGCCACCTACTGGGCTATGGGGCTTGGGGCCAGTTACCTAACTGCCTCAGTTTCCTTGTCTTTATAATGAGAGTAATTAGACGACCTCTTTCAATGGGTTATTGTGAGAATGAGAAATGAGATCATGCATTCAAAATGCTTAGCACAGCAGCTGGTTCAGTAACACTTAGCATAGTATTCAATAAATGACAACCATTATTATTATTTACAGTAGGCATTTCCCAATAGTTTGAGGAGTAGGAAATGGTGGCTATAACAATCTAGAGGAGGGGACGGGCACCTCAACTTTGCTAGGCCTACCATGCATCCCAACACAGAGGTTGATGTACCACCAACCTAAGAATTGATTTTATTCTTGGTGGTATTATACCCAGCTAGATTACATTTCCCAGGCTCCCTTGCAGCTAGGGGCAGTGGAAGTCTTGGGTAGAACTTTCCTTTGGAGAGATGCTCCTTTACTCTTATTTTTCTTATTTTCCCTCTAGCTTCCTGCTGTCTGGATCTTACCATTCTGATGGCTGGAGCTCCTATCAGCAATCTTGGACCATGTAGCAACCTTGAGAATGGAAGCCACACCCTAAGATGGTGGAGCAGAAACACAGAAGCCTGAGTCCCTGATGACCCTCGAATTGCCATGCCAGCCCCAGCTCCCCTTCCTCTGGACTTCTTTTATGGGAGAGAGAACCTTTATCATGTTTAAACTCTTTTTCTGAGTTTTCTGTAATAAATTCAGCCCTAACTGATAGAGTTCTCAGAGAACAACTAACCTAAAAAGCAAAAGCTCACACCTAGAGAGCCATGAGGTATGTGACCTGGGAGGGGATGGCTGCATTCCCCTGGGGGAGGCAAAAGGTGAGACTTTGCCTGGCACTTACTCGTCACCAATGTAGAGCTGAGGCCAGACCTCGTTGACATGGGTGTACTGGGGACTGCCCTTCCAGAAAAGTCGCTCCAGCTCGAAGGCTCCAGGGGTACAGTAGTCCTCTGCCTCCCCCTCCTCCTCCTTCAGCAACAGCCTCTTCGCAGACGGGTAGGCATTCTTGAGGCTTGTCTTTGGTTCTCTGGATATCATTTTGGAGCCAAGGGATTTTCTTTCCTTTCTGCAGCTGGTCATGAGAGAGGGTGAGGAGTGGGGTTAGCAGAGGACACAAAGGTGGGAATAAGCTGGTCTTAAAATTTGGAAAGTGTTTCTCTGGCCTGCTGTGCTCCTGCTTTCTCTTCCTAAGCCACATAGGGAGGCCGTGATGACAGTTAAACTTCCCAACATTCCAGTCTCCTCCAGAGCAAGAGGGCGGGAGGAGGTGGGGGCCTCTGTGGCAGGCCGGGGTGGAGTCTCAGCAGACTCAAACGGGCTTCGGGCCTAAGAATCTTTGAAGGCAGCCAGTCCTTTGCCACCTTTCTTTTAGATTTTACCCCTTCTTTGGCTCCTACGTTTTCCTTTATCTGACTGTAATCTGCTAGTTTAGGCCATTTTGAATGCAAATAGGAAGGCCCAGAAGGTTCCTAGCATTCCAGGCCTGTGGCACGATGAACATCTGCAGGAAGCAACCAGCAAAAGGGTGTGCGTGTCTAAATCCAGGGTCTGGGTCTGAGCAGCCACACACGCTGGCAGGACTTCGAAGACTTAGGGCAGAAGGAAACTGCGTTTAAGTGTTAGGACAGTTGAAGTCAGTGTTCATGGCTCTCACACCGGGAGGCTGGCAATTGTGTTAATTTACCAGGGGGTCAGAGAGATGTTTCGAGCTAGGAAGCTGTGTCTGCAGACTGACATGGGTGTTTGGAGAGCTTGTCAGGCTCTGTAAGTGGAGTGCGGGTGGAGAGTTTCTATTGTCCGCAAAGAAATGAATCTGCTGGTGGAATTAGGTGGCGTCTGTTCCCTGAGCTGCATAAGTATACACTTACAGTCGTACAGTCTGGGAAGGGAAGTTGTACTCTGAGACTGGAGGAAAGGAAAAAAGGGTGGGATGACTGAGGCTTGGAGGTGAGTGATGGGGATGGGGGACGTTATTTATTTATTTAACACATACTTATAGTGCATTTATTTTGCATCAGGCACTTTTCCAAGTGCTCACAATTGTTAGCTCATCTAATCTTTTTAACAGTCTATGAGGTAGGCACAAGGAAAATCATATACATCGAGGCTGTTCATAACACATGGCCTTTGTCTTCTGAGAAAAAAATAATGGCTTAGGGCAAAGGAGATGAAGGATTCACTGAGAGAAGAGGAAGCTGTAAATAAGGGTTGGTAGCTTCAAAGACCACTAGAAGCATGTAAAAATGACTCAGACTAGGACCTGAAGAGGCTCCCACTTGTCAAAAATGGGACAATTTGAACATTAACAGTAAAAACTGCAGCGGATGGAAACACACCAAACATTTAAATCATAATGATACTTAAGCAAAACAAAACCATTATACGCTATAGGAGGATGCTAGGGAACGAACTCATTATTTTGAAGACTGATCAATAAAGTAAACGAATCTAGCATTTATTGTTCCTTCCCTGTGCAAACTGTACTTCTGGGTAGACAAGAGGAAGTGTCTCTTTTATAGAAGAATCCCAGAGAATAAATACAGAAGGAAGGAATCTCCATTGCACAATGCCTGATGAACTGATAGATCTGGGCATTGAGCAATGACTGCTAACAACATAGGAAGAGATGATCAGACATTCTGTGCCTTCTGATGGAAGAGCACACCACCACCACAAAGGTAGTTTTGCCAAAGAAAAACCTGAATCTTATCAGTCTTCTTATAACAACCAATTTATAGGAAATTCGGAGGACAGAGTATCATGGTAAATTATACCACAGGGCCTTATCTTTTAGAAATAAATACTGAAATATTCACAGATTAAGCTAGGATTTGCTTCAAAAATAATATTGTTTGGGGGGGATATAGTTGGAGATGTAAATGAGACAGGATGATTGTTGGGGTTGAGTGATGGTTACAAGGTAGTTACTGTTTCTCTTCGTGTGTGTTTGACATTATCTATATAAACATTGTAAAAAGGAGAGGAAAGAACTAAACTACTCTGGGGAATTTGATTCTCCCAAGTCCATAGCAGACGAATTAAAGGATTACTAGTGCCTTGGAGGAGTCCTGGTGGCTCAGTGATTAAGAGCTCGGCTGCTAACCAAAAGGTTGGCAGTTGGAATCCACCAGCCGCTCCTTGGAAACTCTGTGGGGCAGCTCTGCTCTGTCCTGTAGAATGGCTATGAGTTGGAATCGACTTGGCGGCAACGGGTTTGCTTTTTTTGGTTTTTTAGTGCCATGGAAGAAGGGCCTGGCAATCTACTTCTGAAAAATCAGCCACTGAAGACCCTGTAGAGCACAGTTTTACTCTGACATAACATGGGGTTGCCATGAGTCAGGTCGACTTGACAGCAACTGGTTTGGTTTTGGTTAAGTAGCAGCATGCCTGTGTGTGGATTGTGAGGAATGAGGATCATAACTTTCTCCTGCACCATCTGGCTTCCTGGAGTAGGAGGTGGGGGCAATGGGCAGCAGCGGTGATCCTTTTGCAGAGTCGCTCAGAGTGTGATCTAAAGAACACCTCCATCAGAATCTCCTGGGCACTTGTTACAAATACAAATTCCCAGGCACTGGACCCTGTGAATCACTCTCTGAGACAGGGCCTAGAACTCTGTATTTTAACAAGCTCCCAAGTGAGGCTGATGCTCACTAAAGCTTGATAATAATTGCCCAAGAGCATGGCTAAAGGGTCAAGAAGGTTTTGAGGCTAAGAGGTTTTTCAGTCAGGATGCCTTCAGTCTTCTCATTGGAGTGGGAGCCAGATCTTCAGTCAGGACTGGGAGGGCAGGAGAACCTTGCTCCAGGGGCTCTTTGAAGATGAGGCCTTGGTGGTGTATCTCCTTGTAGCCTCATGTCTGGCATATAGTAGGTGTTCAGGAAACATCTGTTGAACGAGGGTGTGGTTTAGTGAATGAATGGAGTGAGTGAATGAATGACTTAGGGAATGACTGAGGGGGTGAATGAATGATAAAGGATGGTGAGGCCTATGCTAGAGACTCAACGAGAGCCACTGAGGCAGGACCAAGCCTCTGGGCTAATGGGATGGGGTGGGGTGAGGATGAGGGAGGAGCAGAATGCAGATTGAACACCCTGTAAGGGTGGTTGTTCAGGCCTGAACTTGAGTCTGGGGCCTGCTACTGGTATTTCCAGTCAAGAAGGGAGGAGTTATTTCCAGGGATGGCCAGAAACCTCCGGTGCAGGAACCAACACAAACCCATCAGTCTTCTTAGATTATCATCATAGCTCTTGCTTCAGGCCCCACAAGGCTGTGGGCCTTAACTTTGAGAGGCCTGAAGCTCAACCTGCCATGGCACCAACTGTTCTTGTTCCGAACTGAGTAGAAGCTGGGCACCACAGATCTAAATATGGTGGCTTAGGTAATTTTGAACCTTGTCTGCCACCAAAGGAGGCTTCAGAAGAGGCAATTTTAGGGAGACACTGGAGTAAATTCTATCCTGAAACCTCTGCCTGCCTCCTTTGATCACTGAAGCTGACCTCACCCTCTTCATACTGTGGAGGGAACACCCCTTCCCCTCTCTGCGCTGAAAGCCTCGGCTGGATTTCCAGACAGAAGAGGAAGTGATGTGGTCTACCCAGAGCAGCTTGGCACGCAGAGGAAGCTCTGGGATCTATTATCCTCCAGCGAGCGGATTTGATGGGGGAAGAGAACAAAGCTCAGAGCTGTCCAGAAACCACAGACCTGTAATCTTTCCAAATCCTGAAGGAGGGTTGTGTGCATCCCTCTCTGCATGGCTCCCAGATCTCTGCTTCTCAGAGAGGCCAGGAGCGTCTGTTTCCCAGATCACAGCCAAAATAGAAGGGGAAGACAAATCTGTTCTGTTTGGTTTCCATAGATTCGACCCAGAGATTAACTGCCAAGGTCTCAATGACACACACAATATCAATCACAGGCTAAATGTCATAATGAGATCTGGGCAGGTTGTCAAGAGAGGCCTCCAGGTTCCTGCTACAGCTTCATAGTTAAAGATTCGGTCCCAGGAAACCAAATGCCGACTCTGAAGTCTACTTGGCCTGTGTGCTGCATCAGCCTATCTCCTCAAAGGGTGACAAACTCAGGATCCTTCATGGAGGAGGGAAGTGGGTTGGGTGTTACAAAACAAAACAAAGAAACAAACACCTGACTATTGGCCTAAAGCAGGAGACATTAGGGAGAAGTGGGGACTGCGGCACACTACAAAGCAAATGTCCCATCTGAAGAAGGCAGCAGCTTGCCATTTCATGTGGAAAGTTTTACTAGATTTTCTGATGTTTTTATGAGAAACCAGCAAGTGAAATTTTTTCTGAGAAATCTACTGATTTTTAAATGTGGACAGTGGTAGCAGATGCAGTCTTTGCCCTGTCTCATTTCTTGGCTCACCCTGGAGGGTACCAGCAGCATAAGTGGACAGTTACATTATACACAAAAGGCTTCCTACCTCAAGCATCTGTGTTTCCCTGCTTGAGAGCATTTTCTGGTCTTTGCGTAGAGTGGGCCTGAGGTGCCTGGAGTTAACACCCACAGGAGGTATCAACCAGTGAGGGACAGGAGTTGGTGGATAAACACCTCAGCTTCCTCAGCCTTGAGTGGACATTCTGAGATATGCTCTACACAGTGTCAGAGGTTCCCCCGTGACTTAGAGCCCCAGTTGCCCATAGTGGAAGCCTACACACTCATGCATCTTCCCTGGCTTTCCTTCCTCCTTGACTCATACTTCTCCACTCCAAACTGTGCTTCCCACATTATCTCACAAACACACAACTTGCACCCAAATTTTGGTCTCAGGGACTGCTTTTGAACTCAAACTAAGATATAGCTCATTTAAAGA
Organism: Dugong dugon; assembly: GCA_030035585.1. Classification (NCBI taxonomy): domain Eukaryota; kingdom Metazoa; phylum Chordata; class Mammalia; order Sirenia; family Dugongidae; genus Dugong; species Dugong dugon. Next base: position 14,721,915 of record CM057475.1, on the reverse strand, counting down.
TGTGGTGTTGTGGATTGAATTGTGTCTCCCAAAAAGATACGTTGAAGTCCTATCCTAGTACTGGTGATCATGACCTTTTGTGGAAAAAGGGCCTTTGAAGATGTCATCAGTTAAATTAAAATTAGGTCATACTTAAGTAGGATGGGTCCTAAGCCAATATGAGTGGTGTCATAAAAGAGGACAGGCACAGAGAGACAGATGGAGGAAGGACGGTGTTAGGGATTTAATTGTGTCCCCCAAAATATGTGTTCTAAATCCTAACTTCCGTGCCTATGGTTATAATCCCATTTGGGAATGGATTGTCTTTGTTATGTTAATGAGACAGGATTAATGTAGAGTGTCTTAAATCAATCTCTTTTTTAGATATTAAAGATTAAACAAGCAAGCAAGAAAAGCAGAGAGGCGGGGAGAGAGATGCCAAGCCACATGAAGATCGCCCAGGAGCAGAAGCTCAAAAGAGACAAGGACCTTCCCTCAGAGCCCACAGAGAGAGAAAGCCTTCTCCTAGAGCTGGCACCCTGAATTTGGACTTCTAGCCTCCTAGACTGTGAAAGAATAAATTTCTGTTTGTTAAATCCACCCACTTGTGGTATTTCTGTTACAACAGCACGAGATCACTAAGACAGACGGCCATGTGAAGATGCATCTACACACCAAGAACACCTGGGGCTACCAGACGGCCATGTGAAGATGTATCTACACACCAAGAATACCTGGGGCTACCAGATGGCCATGTGAAAATGTATCTACACATCAGGAACACCTGGGGCTACCAGAAGCTCGGTGAGATAAGGAAGGATCCAAACAAGGTCATCATCACCGGTACTAGGATAGGACTTCAACATATCTTTTTGGGAGACAGAATTCAATCCACAACACCACAGTGTCTTTAAATGAGCTGTATCTTTGTTTGAGTTCAAAAGCAGTCCCTTAGAGCCTTTGGAGAGAACATGTCCCTGCCAACATGCTGAATACTGCCCTTTACCCTCCAGAACTGTGAGAGAATAAATTTCTGTTCTCATAAGCCTCCCAGTTTGTAGTATTTTGTTATAGCAGCCCTAGGAAGCTAAGACATGTGCCAACAGAGTAGTGAAGGCCAAGTCTGACCAGCTGGCGGCTCAGCGGCCCAGGGACACGAGTGCCATTTCTCTTTGTGAAACAGTGGCCTTGCCTTTGAAGAGCTATTCCCGGGAGTAGTCTACGCAGGGACCCCTCGTTAATCCTGACTCTTTGACTGTTGCAGAATGTTTAATGGTACTTCTTGCATTTCAAAACTGTGTCTTTTTTATTTCTTAACACTTTTTTTTTTACTGTACTTCAGATGAAGGTTTACAGAGCACATTAGTTTCTCATTAAACAATTAATACACATATAGTTTTGTGACATTGGTTGCCAACCCCATGACATGTCAACACTCTCCCCTTCTCAACCTTGGGTTCCCCATTACCAGCTCAAAACTGTATCATTTTGACAGCATAACTTGAATTTATGCAAAAAACCCACATATTTTTATATAGTTCTTGTTCTTTTTTAAACTAAGAAGAAATACATCAAAATATAATACTCTGAGGGAAGAGTGGGACTCAAGGAAATTTCTTCTGTTTTCTATTTGGAGATTCTTTTAATAAATAAACATATTTTATAGTAATAATAAAGTCAATACTTTTTAAATGTGCTGACCAAACGGAACAGTCTGGGCAGGAAGCTGCTTGTGACTTCTGATTTGCAATTTCTGCTCTACCTGACATGCTCCTGGGACCTGGCAACTTCCCAGGGCCTCTGCCTCGCTGGCTGCTGCATCCCTCTCGCTTGTTCTTGTTCTGTGGGGAGGTCCAGCCCTTGGCTCGTGGCCCTTCTCTGCTCTCACGCCCCAGCAATCATTGAGGACACTCAGATCTAGATCTACGTCTTGTTCTCCCTGAACTTCATTTTTTTCTTTGACAAATGGAGCTGTAACTAGAGTGGTAAAGATGCTTTTTAAAACACCAAACTCAACCTGAACTCTTTTGCTTTCTAAGGTGGAGAATGGGAGAGGTGGGGTGGAGAGGACGCATAATGGATTTGAATGGGAAATGAAATCTCTCAGTGGAGCTTAACCTACAGAGAATGGCCGGGGAGCCCGGCTGAGGAATAGTGGGTGTGTCGGGAGAGTCTGGCATTTACAGACCTCTTGATTAACAAAAAACAGCACTAGTGGACCATTTTGATGGGAAGGCTTAAGTCCTGAAACACGGTCTGGAGAGTGGAGGAATGCAACAAAGAGAACAGAGCTGTTCTGTACAACAAAGCAAGGAGAGTTTCTAGTTCCCTAGAACATCCTAGAAGGGGTGCCGTGGGGGGGGTGTGTGTGAGTGGGTGTTGGGTTGTGTGTGTCCTGCGGAGGGATGTGGGTGGGGAGGACTTGGGCCGGAGGTGCCAGCCAGGTGAGGAGTTTCCAGGGGAGAAACAGCCACAGGACTGCTGACAGCAAGGATTTCTTTTGTTGACGTCAAACTTTGGGGTGCCCCACAGTTATATCAGCCCTCTCGTTGTAACCCTAAACCTTCAGTGAAACCGTTACAAGAGCCTGTGTTTGTGGTTGTTTTGAGAAATCAAAGATAAAGAGGCATGTGCCAATGGAAAGAAGAGGCCGGAAGTTTATGAAACAGCATATACAGCATGATTCTGTTCTTACACAAAAATACCTTTCACCAAAATATTAACACTAGCTGTACGCTTACTTTGGGGTGATGAGACTGTATGTGATTTTTGTTTTCTTCTTTCTAAGTTTTTTGTGATGAGCATATAATACTTGAGTATATTGGAGGGGGAAAACCCTGTGAGTTATTTTTTAGAATAGCTGGTGTATGTAGTAGATTTTTACCCTAAACCTGTGGGCTGAGGCACAGGAAGGTGGCCTTCAGGACAAGGCCTGACCAGGTGCTCCTCGTCTCTCACACAGAACTGTGGGCCCTCCCATTAAGCATGAGCTCCCTGAAGGCAAGTCTTGGTCCTCCTTGAGGCTTCTGATGGCAGCAGCCAGGCCTAGGTTGTGACACAAGGTCACTTTAGGCCCTCAGTATCTCTTAGAAAACCAGGAGGAATCCGGGTGTTGTGGGTTCTGGAGCTCATACAAGTTCTTTAAGAAGAAGAAAACCAAATAGATACAGGGCCTTGGAAGGGGTCTGTGCAAGTGTGAGGTCCGAAGCTTCCAGGTAAATCCACCTCTGAGAGAAACTTCCTTCCCTTCTGATTGGAGACAGACCCAGACGAAGAGAGCAAGCGTCTCCTACCACGGTGTGAGGATCCTTGACGTCATTCTGCTTTGTGTTAGCCTAGGTCAGCTGACACCAGGGACTCTGGTGAGTCATGAATGGAGACAGGAAGTGACGTCATTTTCCTTGACTTCACCTAAGACATTAGGTCTGGTCTAGACCCCAAAGCTTTACTCATGCATTCCTATGATAAGCACCAGGCTGGGTGCTAGGCAGGGCAAGGTAGGCCAGAGAGGGCCTCTGCCTTCTAGAAAAACTTTGTTGGTCTAGTACCAACCAGTTGCCTTTGTGACTCATAGCAATCCCATGTGTGTCAGAGTAGAACTGTGCTCCATAGGGTTTTCAGTGGCTGATTTTTCAGAAGTAGATCGCCAGGCCTTTCTTTTGAGGTGCCTCTGGGTGGATTCGAACCTCCAGCCTTTCGATTAGCAGCCAAACGATTAACTGCTTGTGCCACCCAGGGACATCTTTGGTCTAAAAGATCAGTTTATAATCTAATCTTTAAAAAAATTTCTCCTCTCCTTCTAGAAAGTATGCTGTATTTGCGTATATGTGTACCTCACATGTTTACATTCCTAATGCCTGGGAGTTGTAAGGCAAGTTAGTCTGTGTTTAAATGCATGTACACCACATTTCTTCCACACCACTACCCAAGTTAGACTTGGAATGTGCTTTGAAAGGAGAGAGTAAAAATGTTATTGTGGTTGGGTTAATTACTCTATTAGGGGAGTAATATCTACTGTTGGGGTATGTGTAGGGGGGGATTTGGCATCAGTGCACATATGTAAATATACATATTTTTAATTTACCACAAGTCAGTGCTTGTCTTTATGCATCTTAAATCTATAAAAATGATCCCAACCAGGAAATAAAAGTTGTGGATTTTTTAAAAATTAAAACTTGGACGTGAAAACTCAGGAATGTTTTTTTTTGTTGCCTATCATTTAATTCCTAATGTATCAGACATAATTCAAGTTTAACAGAGTTTTTTTGCTTTTGGATTCTGGGTACTTGCAAGTATGTTAACAAGAGGCAATTATGTGAATTAATATAAAATCTTTTTATTAGGAACATAGAAAAGCCTTCATTTAAAGAGGTAATTTAATATTCCTTCTGCTATGGTGTTGATGTCATTAACTTGTCTGATTAACTTTTCAAATGGATTCAAAGCACAGCAGGGTGGTAATTTATGAACTCCTAATTGATTTCCCCATTCTTGGTTTGGCAGAGTCGGGCCTCCAGGAAACTGCGAGGAGACCAGAGGCCCACACGCGGCTTCCTTCTCAGACAAGGGAGCCAGCGAGATGGTCTTTACCAGCTGCAGCCCAGGCTCGGGGGTTGGGGTAGGGGGTTCTGGCACGAAGACAAAAGGCCAGGATGTGTGACCAGGCCAGTTGTGGTTCCTGACTCCTAAGCAGCTGGGCCTTTGCTGCCTCTGAAGATGTGTGGAAACACTGCAGGTAATTTCACAGGAATTCAGGAATAGATGGTGTTTTAGCCCACATCTTTCGAGAACCACTGCCCGCTGTGTGTCACCTCAGAATGTGAGGCTTCCTCAGGCAGGGAAGACTAGCAGGGAGGTGCAGGCTGTACAGGGACACACCACCCTCCATGTCCAGGTCCAGACACTTTTCCTTTCTAGGCCTGTCTCTCAGATGCTGTGCTGAAGAAGCTCTGGGACATCGGGAAGGCTAGAGACCAAGGCTCCTACCTCTTAAAGCTCCCAGCAAAGATCACTGAGAAATCATGGCCCTGGTCAGACCAAGGGAATGATCATCCAGTTGGCTACTTCCATTTTGTGCTAAGTGATTGTTGTTGTTAGCTGCCACTGAGTCAGCCCCTAGCTCATGGCAATCCCATTGTGGATCGGACTGTTGCAGATCGGACTGTTGTGATCCCAAGGGTTTTCACTAGTTGATTTTCAGAAGAAGAGCACCAAGCCTTTCTAGTCTGTCTTAGTCTGGAAGCTCTGCTAAAACCTGTTCGGCATCATAGCAACACGCAAGCCCCCACTGACACAGGGCGGTGGCTGCACGTAAGGGGCGTTGGCTGGGAATTGAATCCAGGTCTCCTGCATAGAAAGTGAGAATGCGGCCACTGAACCACCAGTGTCTCACCAGGTGATTACCCACTTCCGGAACAAACCTAGACAGGGAAGAACTGCCGTCACTTTACAGATGAGAAAAATGAGGGTCAGAGAGGCTAAGGAACGTGACACCAAGCTAGTGAGTGGTTCAGCTTGGAACTTAACTCAAGTGGCCTAGAATTTCAATCCATGCCAACAATAGATACTTCACTGTATTCTTGGTCACAGGCATAAACTCTTGCAGGTGGGACCTGAGCCTTTCAGTTTTAAATGTCCTGCTCCAGCAGAGAGCAGTGTGAAATCAGAGATGGAGCTTCACTGGCCTTGAAGTCTCACATTCCTGGGCTTCAGCTTCCTCCTCTGTAAAATGGGAATAATATCCACCTTGCTGGTTGTTGGATTAAATGAGGTAATATAAGTAAAGCCTCTGGCACATTGGCATGGGTTCAAAGAGCATTTCATGAAGTAGGGCAGGGGTAGGGATGGGTGGAAGGTAGATGGAGAATTCCCTACTGTTGGGAGCTAAGGCTTTGAGCCAGGAAGAGAAGAGAGTGAGTAGAGCAGTTTGGCTGGGTGGAGGGTCTCCATAGGGTGTCAGTTGTGGCAGATGAGATGGGACTTAAATGAGCCTGAACATTTTCCTGTGAGGGATGGAGTTCATTTGCCCTTGTATGATGTGCAAGCAAGGCCTTGGAGTAGGAGAAAGGACTCTCTCCAGCTAGTTAATGTCTGGTGGCTGCGTCAGGCTGCTATGAGCCTTGACCCCCTATTTAGTTGTAGAAATAGTAGGCCTAGAACCGTCAAGGTTGCTGGATGCAGAAGTTCAAACAGCATCTGCTCTGGAGCCAGGCTGGAGGGGCCAACTGAGCTTTGACCCCTGACCCCAGGCTGGTGTTTAGGCTGAGTGGCCCTACAGCACGTTGGATTCCTGGCTCCACCACTGTTGGGGCTGTGCGACCTTGGGCAAACCACTAACTCTTGTGTCTCAGGTTCCTCATCTGAAAATGGAAATGATGTACATCCTTCAGAGCCGGTGCAGTCGTGAGGAGTAAACGCGTTAATACTTACAAGGAAAGCTCTTAGAACAGTGCTGGGCACGCAGTTAGCACCAGGACACTTTACCAACCAGCATTTCACAGGGTTGTGCAGCTTCTAGGGAAGGCCAACCCTGGCTCTGTGGTTGTGGGGTAGGGGGTGGGGGCAGGGCCACCCCCTCCCCAAGTGGACTCAGCTGGTCCTTGGCAGGGTGGCCGGGAAATCTAGCAGACGTGCCTTTGACCCCAGCACCTCCCCTCTGCTCTTCATCCACTGTGGGGTGACAACATCACAGGAATTCCACACACGGACAGAACCTGGATCTCCCTCCAAACCAGCTGTCACCCCAGCACTGAAGTGTGCCTGGTGAGGGCTTCCATCTTATCAGCTGGTGGAAGGCCATGGCCTTCCCTCTCACCCTCAGCACAGATCTGCGTTTGCCCCTGGAGAGCCTTCAGGACCCACTGGCCCCCTCCTAACTCCCCCCAGATCCTTCCCCATGCCCAAGGCTCTTTCCTGGTAAAGGACTCAGCCCAAAAGCCCTTCAAGTGTTATTTTAAATGTCAGAGCCCTCAGATTTGCTAGAACCAAAATTATTTTCTCATGAAGAGAACAAGGAGGGGCCATGAGGAAAAGGTCAGGGGACAGAAAAAGCACTGAGTACCGGGGCTCTTAGGTACTGGTGGCCTTAAATGAGAGGCATCTCTCCAGACACGCTCCATGCGCCCCCTCCCTTTTTCCTCTTGGAGTGTTTTCAGCTTTCTGATCAGTCAGAGTCCCCCAATTTCTAGCAGCTCTTGGGTTTCAGGTCCATGAGGGACTGTTGGAGTCACAGGATGGGGCACCAGGGTCTGATGGGAGAGTCCTGGTGTGAAACACAGGACACCTTCCCACCTTTCTACCCACACATGGTTGAGTGGCTCTGTCCACAGTGGCCCAGCCTCCCATCTCTACTAGAGCAGAGCTATCCCCAACTCCATCCTCCCACCAGGACTGAAAGAAGTACATGAAAAGATTCAAAAATAGGCACTCTGTCCAAATGCTGCTTGGCATTACCCACGATGCAGGAAGAACGCTCATCTCTGGGGTTTCAGGTACTCATCTGTAGCTTGTGCTGCCCTACACATGATCTGAGCTACTCCAGTGCTTCTATCCTACCCACACCCCTAAGGTTTTCCCCCTCAGCTGGCTAAATGGACCAGTTTTGAGCCTTGTTGGAATATGATACATGATACAAAATGTCCAATGCCCCAGAAGGGCCCGATGAGCTTTAACCTACTCCATTACCGTTTAGAAATGGTCATTGAACTGGAAGCTCAGATTTAAAGGGAGGGAAGTGGAGAAAATTCCATGGACTCTCTAGAGAAAGACAGGCAGCAAGAAGCCTTTCACACTAAAAGGATGTCAGCTATTCTTTGAAGCTCCAGAAAAAAGGTGGAAAGGGGGCTTCTAACCCCACACCCAGGCCCCCAAAGGATACCCAGCTGAACCCAAGGAGTGCTAGCCTCTCCACCGGCATGCTCCTTAGCCCCTCCCTTTTTCCCCTTGGAGTGTTTTCAGCTTCCTGAGCAGTGCGAGGGCCTTACCTGTGCGCCCTGGGGCCTGGCTGGGTCAGGAGGTGCTGTTCCTTGGGGTGTGTGGTAGCTACATACCCGGTCGCTCCAAATGGAATCTGAGAGCCTATTTTTAGGGTTAGATCTGCTGACACTGACCTTGTGTGCTGCCCAGTCTGAGAGGAGACTTGTGGCATCTGCTTGCAAAATGACTCACCAATGTGACCTGAAACCCTGGACTTAGGGAGTCCTGTACCTGGAGCCCGCATGCTTGTCCCCAGCCCAGCCAGAGAGGCAGGACATGTGGCCGCCAGGGTGGGGACAGGCAGGAGGATTTCCTAGCTTTGTTTTCTTGGGATGGACGAGGCCAGGTGTCTGTGGGGCCTTGCCCAGGGCTCTGTCCTGGAACAGCTGGAACAGGGGAGGTTTGCCCACTGGCACAGAGCCCTGGGAAGGGCGGGGCTGGCTCAGCATGGAAAACTCTCTATTCTAGTCTTTTGTTAGAGTCTGTGGAACAATCTCTGAGGGTTGGATGGGATGGATGCTGTATCTCACAGGGTAATAAATGAAACTACAAGAAAGACTTTCTAGCTGTAAGCTTGAGGGTGGTTTGCATTGTGCCACTTTCTGGGAGACCACTGGCAAGTCACCCAACCCTTTTGGGCTTCAGTGGCGATAACAATCATAATACCATCCTCTTACGTTGCTAAGAGGTTTAATGAGACAAAGTATTTAAAGTACTTAGCACAGTGCCTGGCACATGGCAGAAACATTTTTTTTTAAATGTTAGATGGTATTAAAAAAACCCATTGCCACTGAGCAGATTCTGACCCATGGCGAACCAGTGTGTTACAGAATAGAATTGCTCCATAGAGTTGTCTTGCCGTAATAGTTACAGAAGCAGATCACCAGGCCTTTCTTCTGCGTAGCAGCTGGGTGGGTTGGAATCACCACCCTTTAGGTTAGCAGCCTTCGCAAACTGCTCGTGTCACCCAGGGACCTTAGATGGTATTAGTATGCCAAAAAGATTCCCCGTTCCACAGTTGTTCCACGTCTCTCTTCTTGGCTCTTCCTTCTTTAAACCTCCAGCCTGGTTGGCTTGGCCTTCTTTGCTCCAGGATAGTCCCACCAAGCCTTGCCATTGTGGTCCTCCTTTGTAACGTGGAGGGGCTCAGTGCTGCCCAGGCTCCTCTAACTTTGCCTTCTCACATCCTTCACTTAACATGGTCTTCTTGTGGTAGGGACCTTTAGATTGTCCTCTGAAACTTTGTATTTAGCAAACCTAAGATCTTCACAATTTCTAAGGTTAGCTACTGCCTGTTTTATTCAGAGTGATTATTCTACCAGTATTACTCATTGTGAAACTTCTAAAAGACAACTTTTATTCATTTCTTGGTACAAAGAATATTCACCAGGAGGCATAAGATCTAAGTTACAATGATGTCTGAATGTCCCTACTGTCAAGTGCTGGGTCAAAACAGCAGGGTCAAAAGGCTCCTTGCAATTATCCCAAGAACTAGGTGAGTCAGTGATACTGGATTTGACAGCCTACAGAAAGATTCCCTTCTGGTTGGGAGCCTGAGGGGGTAGCCCCAGCCCCAGCCCCAGCCCCAGTAAAGGGCTGAGGAGGCAAGAGAGGGCCTTTTGAACACGTGGGTTCAGCCAGGGGCAAAAATAAAATATCTAAAGACATCTGAGATAGTAGATAAATAAATAGGTAGGTAGGTAGATAGATAGATAATATTTCACACTGTCTAGGAGGATGTTTAAGTAAATAAAGTAGGTTGCTGGGTTACCACCTAGACCCTAAACGTGGTTGACCAGAAGACTAGCCCTCCCACATCCTCCATTTCCCCAGTCTTTCACACACTGAAGTATGTCCCCCCTCCCCAAAAAAGTATGCCCCAAAGGAAAGGATGGGGAAGGATGGAAAACCATGTCATTCATTATGAGGAACTATAGGAAGCCCTGGGAAGATTTTAATAGAAAAGAGCAGTGGTGGTAGCCAAAGGCTGACCTGTGACAGAAACAGCAGTATTCTCTGCACAACTCCAAGGGCAGAGCTGCAGCCAGGGGTAGATTTCCAGGACATCCAGCAACACCAACAGCTGCCCTATGTGGGCACAGCAAACACACCGTTCCTGCCAGGATAGGAGCAAGCCAGGTAGCCATCCACTGGACTCAGAGACATATCCAACTGTTCCACTCCAAGGAAATTTCCCCAGGATTCTGTGAGGCCACAAGCTCCATTAGTTCAGGTAGAGTATGAATCTGTAGAAACAGCTGTTACATTCATGTAGCTTCTTAGGAACTTACCTACTGCAGCGTTTGAGGTAGTTCTCTCCCCACACCAGCACTCCTTTCCCCCAGAATCTCTTGTCATCCTCTGCTTTCTGCATTTTCAGAGATAGGTAGATGCTGTTCTTTGCTCCAACTCCTCTGAATCAGAATCCAGAATTACCATATCACCCAAAAGTTCCACTCCTAGGTAAATACCCAAGAGTCTTGAAAGCAGCAACTCAAACAGATAGGTGTACACCAGTGTGCATTGCAGTGTTATTCACAACAGAAAGGAGGAAACAACCCAAGTGTCATTTAACAGATGAATAGACAAAATGTGGTATGTCCATACAACAGAATATTATTCAGCCATAAAGAGAATGAAATTCTGATACATGCTATAACACGGGTGTACCTTGAAAACATGCTGAGTGAAATAAGTCAGACACGAAAGGACACATTCTGTATGAAATATCTAGAATAGTAGACAAGCGTACAGACACCAAAGTTTATTAGTGGTTACCAGAACTGGGGAAGAAGGAATGGGGAGTTATTGCTAAAGGGGTACTCAGTTTCTGTTTGGGGTGATGTCAAACTTTTGGAAATGGTGTATATAATTAATGGCCCTGAACTGTACACTTAAGAATGGTTCAAATGGCAAACTTTTGATATATAACCATTTTTTAAATAAAAAAGGGTAACTGAGTCTGAATTCCGTGAAGGTTTGTTGGTTGTGTTGCTCTGACCTGGGAGATGGGCATTGCTGAAGAGTATGGGGAGGATTGGAGCTGTGAAGCCCTTGGGTGAGAGAAAAACAGAGTATTTCACTTGTCAGGTCTGTCCACTCAGATAGCATAAAGAACCATTTCCCAGTAGTGCCTCAGCACTAACCATTGTCTCTTGTGTTATACTTCACAGTTCTGGAGGCACTCTGGAGTTAGTGTGATAGTCACAACAGCTGAGGAATATTTCAATATATTAAACATTTCATAATATTCTTTCTCGTTACTGTTACTAGCTGTGGTGGAATTGGCCTCTGACTCAGTGACCCCATGGACAAGAGAATGAAACACTGCCCAGTCTTGCGCCATCCCCAACAGTGATTGTGGAATGGATGTTGTGATCCATAGGGTTTCCACTGGCTGGTTTTCAGAAGCAGATCACTAGGTTGTTGTTTTGGTTTTTGCTTTTTAAAAAAATATATATATATATTGTATTTTAGGTGAAAGTTTACAGAGCAAATTAGCTTCTCATTAAAAAATTTATTTGTACACAGATTGTTTAGTGACATTGGTTGCTATCCCCACAATGTGTCAGCACTCTCCCCCTTTCTACCACAGGTTCCCCATTTCCATTCGTCCAGTTTTCCTGTCCCTTCCTGCCTGCTCATCTTTGTTTTGGGCAGGTGTTGCCCGTTTGGTCTTGTATACTTGATTGATCTAAGACGCGTTTTCCTCAACATGTGTTATTGTTTGTCTTATAGGCCTGTCTAATCTTCGGCTGAAAGGTAAACTTCGAGAGTGACTTCAGTTCTTTGTTAGGAGGGTGGGTGTCTGTGGGCCTTAGTCTGGGAGGTTCCTGTCAGGTCAGTAAATCTGGTGTTTGTTGTGAATTTGAATTTTGTTCTACATTTTTCTCCTGCTTTGTCTGGGACCTTCTGTTATGATCCCTGCCAGAGCGGTTTGTGGTGGTAGCCAGGCACCATCTAGTTTTTCTGGGCTCAGGCTGGTGGAGGCTGTGGTTCATACGGTCCATTAGTCCTGTGGACTAATATTTTCTTTGTGTCTTTGGTTTTCTTCATTCTCCCTTGCTCTGGATGGGATGGGACCAATAGATGTATCTTAGATGGCCACTCGAAAGCTTTTAAGTACCCAGACTCTACTCACCAAAGTAGGATGTAGAACATTTTCTTTATGAACTATGTTATCCCCCAAGACCATGGTCCCCAGCCCTCAGCCTCAGTCCCTCAGTCCCTCAAGGTGTTTGGATGTGTCTAGGAAGCTTCTATGACTGTGTTCCCTTTGTGCTCTATTATATATATGAATATACATGCTATACATACAAATACCTATGTAAAAATGTCCATAGCCTAACCTATATATGTACGTGGGTGTACTGCTATATGCCCTCTCCTTCCCCTAGTCAGCACACGTATCTGCCTGTGTATCTGCTTGTAAGTTATTATTTGTTTTTACTGTTGTTGTAGGGTTGTATATGCTATAGTATTTACTGTGGTTGCCTCCTTTTTCTTTCTTTTGTTCCCCTAAGTGTCTTCCTTTGCCTTGGTCAAGTTGTGCTAACTTCCCCTATATTGTGTATTACCTTTCCCTTCACCAAAGTTAAAGTTAACACTTGTCTACTATCTAGTTAGTGATTTCTCCTCCTCACCCTTCCCCTCCCTGATAACCATCTTTCTTTCTGTGTGTAAACCTTTTCTTGGGTTTTCATAATAGTGGTCTCATATAATATTTGTCCTTTTGTGATTGACTCATTTCACTCAGCATAATGCCCTCCAGGTTCATCCACGTTGTGAGATGTTTTGTGTATTCGTCATTGTTCTTTACAGTTGAATAGTATTCCATTGTGTGTATGTACCATAGTTTGTTTATCCATTCATCTGTTGATGGGCACTTAGGCTGTTTCCATCTTTTTGCTATTGTGAATAATGCTGCAGTGAACATGGAAATGCATATGTTTATTCGTGTAATGGCTCTTATTTCTCTAGAATATATTCCTAGGGGTGAGATTGCTGGATCATACGGTCTTTCTATATCTAGCTTTTTAAGGAAGTGCCATATCATTTTCCGTAGTGTTGTACCATTTTATATTCCCACCAGCAGTGTATGAGAGTTCCAATCTCTCTACAACCTCACCAGCATTTTTTGTTTTCTAAATTTTTGATCAGTGTCATTTTTGCAGGGGTGAGATGGTATCTTATCGTGGTTTTGATTTGCGTCTCTCTAATGGCTGATGATCGCGAGCATCTTTTCATGTATTTATTGGTGCCTGAATGTTCTCTTTGGTAAAGTATCTGCTCATGTCCTCTGCCCATTTCGTGACTGGGTTGCTTGTCTTTTTATTGTGGAGTTGTTGAAGTTTTCTGTATATCTTAGAGATTAAATCTTTACCAGATATGATGTTGCCAAAGATTTTTTCCCAGTCTGTAGGTTCTCTTTTTACTCTCTTGGAAAAGTCATTTGATGACGTATTTAATTTTTAGGAGGCCCCAGTTATCCAGTTTATCTTCTGGAGTTTGTGCATTTTTAGTTATGCTTGATAGTCTATTTACGCCATAAATTAGGGCCCCTAGCATTGTCCCTATGTTTTCTTTCATGAACTTTATAGTTTTAGGTTTTACATTTAGGCCTTTGATCCATTGTGAGTTAGTTTTTGTGTGTGGAACAAGGTGTGGATCCTGTTTATTTTTCTGCAAATGGATATCCAGTTTTGCCAACACTGTTTGTTGAAGAGACTATCTCTTCCCCATTTAATGGACTTTGACCTTTTGTCAAAGATGAAGTGTCCATTGGTGGATGGATTTACTTCTGGGTTCTCAGTTCTGTTCCATTGGTCTGTGTGTCTCTTGTAGTACCAGTACCAGGCTGTTTTGACTACCATGGTCCTTTTTTCTTAATAGTATTCTTAACAGTTGCTTTTGAGTCAATTCCAAGTCATGGCAACCCCATGTGTGTCAGAGTATAACTGTGCTCCGCAGGGTTTTCAATGACTAGTTTTTCAGAAGTAGATCACCAGGCGTTTCTTCCAAGGCACCTCTGGGTGGACTGGAACTGCCAACCTTTAAGTTAGCAGCCAAGCACACTGACCATTTTTACCACCCATGGACTCCTATAGTATTCTTTTTTTTTTTTAAATTGCGCTTTAGGTGAAAGTTTACAGCTCAAGTTAATTTCCCATACAAAAATTTATTCACATATTGTTCTGTGACACTAGTTGCAGTCCCTATAATGTAACAGCACACTCCCCCTTTCCACCTCAGGTTTCCCGTGTCCATCCAACCAGCTCCTGTCCCTTCCTGCCTTCTCGTCCTGCCTCCGGACAGGAGCTACCCTTTTTTCTCATGCATCTGCTTGAACTAAGAAGCACACTCTTCACGGGTATTATTTTATGTTTTATAGCCCAGTCTAATCTATGTATGAAGGGTGGGCTTTGGGAATGGTTTTAGTTCTGGGTTAACGGAGCATCTGGGGACCATGACTTTGGGGTTCCTCCAGTCTCAGTCAAACAATTAAGTCTGGTCTTTTAATGTGAATTTGAGTTCTGCTCCACACTTTTCTCCTGCTCTGTCAGGGACTCTCTGTTGTGTTCCCTGTCAAGGCAGTCATTGATGGTAGCTGGGCACCATCTAGTTCTGCTGGTCTCAGGCTGATGGAGTCTCTGGTTTCTGTGGCCCTTTTGTCTCTTGGACTAGTATTTTCCTTGTGTCTTTGGTGTTCTTCATTCTCCTTTGCTCCAGGTGGGTTGGGACAAATTGATATGTCTCAGATGGCCACTCCCAAGCTTTTAAGACCCTAGATGCCACTCACCAAAGTGGGATGCAGAACATTTTCTTAATAAACTTTGTTATGCCAGTTGACCTAGATGTCCCCTGAAACCATGGTTCCCAGACCCCAGCCCCAGCTACTCTGTGCCTCAAAGTGTTTGGTTGTATTCAGGAAACTACTTAGCTTTTGGTTTAGCCCAGTTGTGCTGACTTCCCCTGTATTATGTGTTGTCCTTCCCTTCACCTAAGATGATTCTTGTCTACTATCTAGTTAGTGAATACCCCTCTCCCTCCCTCCCCACTCTCATAACCATCAAAGAATGTTTTCTTCCTTGTTTAAACTTTTTTTTTAGTTCTTATAACGGTGATCTCATTGTCCTTTTGCAACTGACAATTTCACTCAGCATAATGCTCTCCAGATTCATCCTTATTGTGAGATGTCTCGCAGATTCATCATTGTTCTTTACTGTTGTGTAGTGTTCCATTGGGTGTATGTACCATAATTTGTTTATCCATTTGTCTGTTGATGGGCACCTAGGTTGTTTCCATCTTTTTGCTATTGTGAACAGTGCTGCAAAGAACATGGGTGAGCATACATCTATTCGTAGGATGGCTCTTAATTCTCTGGGATATATTTCAAGGAGTGGAATTGCTGGATCTTATGATCCTTGTATTTCTAGCTATTTAAGGAAGCGCCAAATTGATTTCCAAAGTGATAGTACCATTTTACATTCCCACCAGCAATGCATAAGTGTTCCAGTCCCTCCACAACCTCTCCAACATTTATTATTTTGTGTTTTTTGGATCGGTGTCAGCCTCGTTGGTCTCTCATTGTAGTTTTGATTTGCATTTCTCTAATGGCTAATGAACGTGAGCTTTTCCTCATGTGCCTGTCAGCCACCTGAATGTCTTCTTTGGTGGTGTCTGTTCATATCCTTTGCCTATTTTTTAATTGGGTTATTTGTCTTTTTGTTGTTGAGGTGTTTCAGTATCTTGTAGATTTTAGAGATTAGACCCTTATCAGATGTGTCATAACCACAGATTTTTTCCTAGTCTGTAGGCTGTCTTTTTACTCTTTTGGTGAAGTCTTTTGATGAGCATAACAGTTTGATTTTTAGGAGCTCCCAGTTATCTGGTTTCTCTTCTGGTGTTTGTGCATTGTTAGTTATGGTTTGCATTCTGTTTAAGCCATGTAGTAGGGCTCCTAGCATTGTCCCTGTTTTTCTTCCATGATCTTCATCGTTTTTTATTTTATATTTAAGTCTTTGATCCATTTTGAGTTAGTTTTTGTTCATGGTATGAGGTATGGGCCTTGTTTCATTTTTTTGCAGATGAATATACGGTTATGCCAGCACCATTTGTTAAAGAGACTGTCTTTTCTCCAGTTAATGGACTTTGGGCCTTGGTCAGCTATCAGCTGCTCATAGGTGGTTGAATTTATGTCTGGATTCTCAATTTTGTTCCATTGGTCTGTGTATCTGTTGTTGTACCAGTACCAGGCTGTTTTGACTACCATGGCGGTATAATAGGTTCTAAAAGCAGGTAGTGTGAGGCCTCCCACTTTGTTCTTCTTCTTGAGTAATGCTTTACTTATCCGGAGACTCTTCCTTTTCCATATGAAGTTGGTGATTTGTTTCTCCATCTGGTTAAAAAATGCCGGTGGAATTTGGATCAGGATTGCATTGTATCTGTAGATCGCTTTGAGTAGAATTAACATTTTCACAATGTTGAGCCTTCCTGTCCATGAGCATGGTATGTTGTTCCACTTATGCAGGTCTCTTTCTTGCAGTAGTGTCTTGTAGCTTTCATTGTATAGATCTTTTACATCTCTGGTTTGATTTATTCCTAAGTATTTTATCTTTTTGGGGGCTGTTGTAAATGGTATTGATTTGGTGATTTCCTCTTCGAAGTTCTCTTTGTTGGTGTAGAGGAATCCAACTGATTTTTGTATGTTTATCTTGTATTCTGATACTTTGCTGAAATCTTCTATCAGTTCCAGTAGTTTTATGGTATTCTTAAAGGTATATAAATGTCAGTTTAGATGTAATAAGTGTGAAACATGATGCTGATTTTTTACATTGAACACTAGAATTGTAAATAGTTTTATTTTTATATAAATATTTAATAAGATATAAGAAAATTTCTGAAAAATAGGTTAAAAATTTCAGGTTCATTTAGATAATTTTTGTTATTGTGATAAATATATATGTAACAAATCATTTGACATTTCAACCATCTTCACATGTACAGTTCAGTTACATTAATGATGTTCATCATGTTGGTCAGCCATTGATTAAAACTTTGGTAATACGTATCCCCTTATATTTTTAAGAAAAAATTTTGGATCTTTTAGAAGAAAAAAAAAACTCTTTTGAAAACACACATGGAAATAATTTGAATGTTGTATTTTCATTTCATTTACCTTTTGATGAAAATACATTCACATTTTGTTTTACGTGATTTTAAATTTTCTATTAGCCACAATAAAGAAAAGTAAAAAGAAGTAGGCAAAATTAATTTTAACAATGCTTTATTTGACTGAATATATCTAAAATATTATCATTTCTATATGTAATCAGAAATTAATAGATATTGACATTCTTTTTTCATACTGAGTTTTTAAAATCTCTTATCTGTTTTATACCTACAGCACATCTCAATTTGTTTTTTTTAATTTTTTCCCATACAAAAATTTATGCATACACTGTTATGTGACTCTAATTGCTCTCCCCATACTGTGGCAGCACACTCCTCCTTTCCACCCCTGATTCCCCATGTCCATTCAACCAGCTCCTAACCCTCTCTGCCTTCCCATCTCACCTCCGGACAGAAGCCACCCCTTTGGTCTCTTGTATGTACTTGAGCTAAGAGGCACACTCCTCATGAGTATCACTGTATGTCCCACAATCCAGTCCAATCCTAGTCTGAAGCGTTAGCCTCGGAAATTGTTTTGGCTCTGGGCTGATAGAGAATCCAGAAGCCATGCTTTCTGTGGTTCCTCCAGTCTCAGTCAGACCATTAAGTCTGGTCTTCTTACTGGAATTTCAGTTCTGCATGCCACCATTCTACTGCTCCATCCGAGAGACTCTCTGTATATTCTCTGTCAGGGCCGTCATTGGTGGTAGACAGGCACCATCTAGGTCTTCTGGTCTCAGGCTGATGAAGTCTCTGGTTTATGTGGCCCTTTCTGTCTCTTGGACTACTACTTTCCTTCTGTCTTTGGTGTTCTTCATTCTCCTTTACTCCAGGTGGATGCATCTTAGATGGCCACTTGCAAGTTTTTAAGACCCCAGATGCCACTCACCAAAGTAGGATGCAGAACATTTTCTTAATAAGCTTTGTTATGCCAGTTGACCTAGATGTCCTTTGAAAGCATGGTCCCCAGATCCCTACCCTCTGTCCCTCAAAGTGTTTGATTGTATTCAGGAAACTTCTTAGCTTTGGTTTAGTCCAGTTGCACTGACTTTCCCTGTAGTGTGTGCTGTCTTTTCCTTCACGTAAGATAATTCTTACCTACTATCTAGTTAGTAAATAACCCTCACCCTCCCTCCCCACCCTCATAACCATCAAAGAATGTTTTATTCTATTTTAAACCTTTTCTTGAGTTCTTATAATAGTGGTCTTATACAATATTTGTCCTTCTGTGACTGACTAAATTCACTCAGCATAATGACCTACAGATTCTTCCAGGTTATAAGATGTTTCACGGCTTCATCGTTGTTCTTTATCTTTGCATAGTATTCCACTGTGTGGATATACCATAATTTGTTTATCCATTTGTCCATTGATGGGCATCTAGGTTATTTCCATCTCTTAGCTATCGTGAACAGTGCTGCAATGAATGTGTGATGGCTTATTTCTCTAGGATATATCCCAAGGAGCGGGATAGCTATGGTACTTCTGTTTCTAGCTTTTTAAGGAAACACCAAATCAATTTCCAAAGTGGTTGTACCATTTTACATTCCCACCAACTGTGTATAAGTGTTCCAGTCTCTCCACAACCTCTCCAGCATTTATTCTTTTGTGTTTTTTGGATTAATGCTAGCCTTGTTGGGGTGAGATGGTATCTCATTGTAGTTTTGATCTGCATTTCTCTAATGGCTAATGACTGTGAGCATTTCTTATGTGTCTGTTAGCTGCTTGAATATCTTCTTTGGTGAAATGCTTGTTCATATACTTTGCCCATTTTGTAATTGGGTTCTTGTCTTTTTGTTGTTGAGGTTTTGCAGTATCTTGTAGATTTTAGAGATTACACACTGATCAGATTTGTTGTAGCCAAAAATGTTTTCCCAGTCTGTAGGTTGTCTTTTGACTCTTGGTGAAGTCTTTTGATGAGCGTAAGTGTTTGATTTTTAGGAGCTCCCATTTAGCTAGTCTCTCTTCTGGTGCTTGTGCATTGTTACTTATGATTCATATTGTGTTTATGCCATGTGTTAGGGCTCCTAGCATTGTCCCTATTTTTTCTTCCATGATCTTTATCGTTTTTGATTTTATATTTAAGTCTTTGATCCATTTTGAGTTTGTTTTTGTGCATGGTGTGAGGTATGGGTCTTGTTTCAGTTTTTTGTGGATGAATGTCTAGTTATACCAGCACCATTTGTTAAAGAGACTCTCTTTTCCTGAATTAACAGACTCTGTGCCTTTGTCAAATATCAGCTACTCATAGGTGGATGAATTTATGTCTGGATTCTCAATTCTGTTCCATTGGTCTATGTATCTGTTGTTGTACCAGTACCAGGCTGTTTTGACTACTACCGTGGCAGTATAATAGGTTCTAAAATCAGGTAGTGTGAGGCCTCCCACTTTGTTCTTCTTCTTGAGTAATGCTTTACTTACCTGGAGCCTCTTCCCTTTCCATATGAACTTGGTGATTTGTTTCTCCATCTCATTAAAAAATGCCATTGATATTTGGATTGGGAATGCACTGTATCTGTAGATTGCTTTGGGTAGAATTGACAATGTTGAGTCTACCTGTCCATGAGCAAGGTATGTTTTTCCAATTATGCAGATCTCTTTTGTCCTCTTGCAGTACTGTCTTGTAGTTTTCATTGTATAGGTCTTTTACGTCTCTGGTTAGATTTATTCCTAAGTATTTTGTCTTCTTGGGGGCTATTCTAAACGGTATTGATTTGGTGATTTCCTCTTCGAGGTTCTCTTTGTTGGCGTAAAGGAATCCAACTGATTTTTGTGAGTTTATCTTATATCCTGAAACTTTTCTGAAATCTTCTATTAATTGCAGTAGTTTTCTTGTGGATTCTTTGGAGTTTTCTGTGTATAAGATCATATCATCTGCAAACAGAGATACTTTGACTTCTTCCCTACTGATTTGGATGCCCTTTATTTCTTTTTCTAACCTAATTGCTCTGGCTAGGACCTACAGCACAGTGTTGAATAAGAGTGGTGATAAGGGGCATCCTTATCTGGTTCCCATTCTCAGGGGGAATGGTTTCAAAGTCTCTTCATTTAGGATGATGTTGGCTTTTCGCTTTGTATAGATGCCCTTCATTATATTGAAAAATTTCCCTTCTATCCCTATTTTGTTGAGAATTTTTGTCATGAAAGGGTGTTGGACTTTGTCAAATGACTTTTCTGCATCGATTGATAAGATCCTGTGGTTCATGTCTTTTGTTTTATTTATGTGATGGATTACATGGATTGTTTTTCTAATGTTGAACCATCCCTGCATACCTGGTATAAATCCAACTTGATCATGGTGAATTTTTTTTTTTGATATATTGCTTAATTCTATTGGCTAGAATTTTGTTGAGGATTTTTGCATCAATGTTCATGAGGGATACTGGTCTGTAATTTCCTTTTTTGTGTGTGCTGTCTTTACCTGGTTTTGGTATCAGGGTTATGCTGGCTTCATAGAATGAGTTTGGGAGTATTCCATCTTTTTCTATGCTCTGAAGTACCTTTAGTAGTAGTGGTGTTAACTCCTCTCTGAAAGTTTGGTAGAATTCTCCACTGAAGCCATCCAGGCCAGGGCTTTTTTTTGTTGGGAGTTTTAAAATTACCTTTTCAATCTCTTCTTTTGTTATGGGTTTATTCAGTTGTTCTACCTCTGTTTGTGTTAGTTTAGTTAGGCAGTGAGTTTCTAGAAATTTGTCCATTTCCTCTAGGTTTTCAAATTTGTTAGAGTACAATTTTTCATAGTATTCTCTTATGATTCTTTTAATTTTAGTTGGGTCTGTTGTGGTATCACCCATCTCATTTCTTATATGGGTTATTTGCTTCCTCTCTTCTTTTTCTTTTGTCAGTTTGGCCAATGGTTTATCAATTTTGTTGATCTTTTCAAAGAACCAGCTTTTGGTCTTGTTAACTCTTTCAACTGTTTTTCTAACTCTCTATTTCATGTAATTCCACTCTAAATTCTTATTATTTCCTTTCTTTGGCACTGAGGGTTTCTTTTGCTGCTCTCTTTTCACTTGTTCCTGTTGTAGGGTTAATGTTTTGATTATGGCCCTTTCTTCTTTTTGGATGTGTGCATTTATTGCTATAAACGGACCTCTGAGCCCTGCTTTTGCTGTGTCCCAAAGGTTCTGGTAGGATGTGTTTTCATTCTCATTTGATTCTATGAATTTCTTTATTCCATCCTTAATTTCTTCTATAACCCAGTAGTTCTTGAGCAAGGTGTTGTTCAGTTTTCATGAGTTTGATTTTTTTTCGTTGCTTTTTCTGTTGTTGATTTCTACTTTTATGGCTTTATGGTCAGAAAAGATGCTTGTAATATTTCAATGCTTTGGATTTTGTTAAGGCTTGCTTTATGGCCTAGTACGTGGTCTATTCTGGGGAATGTTCCATGTGTATTGGAAAAGAAAGTATACTTGGCTGCTGTTGGGTGGAGTGTTCAGTATATGTCTATGAGATCAAGTGGGTTGATTGTAGCCCTTAGCTTTTCCCTATCTTTGTTGAGCTTCTTTCTGGATGTTCTGTCCTTCACCGGAAGTGGTGTGTTGAAGTCTCCTACTACTATTGTGGAGCTGTCTGTCTCTCTTTCCAGTGCTGTTAGAGCTTGTTTGATGTATTTTGGAGCCCTGTCATTGGGTGCTTAACTGTTTATTGTAGTTATGTCATCTTGGTTTTTTGACCCTTTAATCACTATATAGTGTCCTTCCTTATCTTTTGTGGTGGATTTTACTTTAAAGTCTATTTTGTCAGAGATTAATATTGCCACTCCTGCTCTTTTTTGAGTGTTGTTTGCTTGATATATTTTTTTCCATCCTTTGAGTTTTAGTTTGTTTGTGTCTTTAAGTATAAGGTGAGTCTCTTGTAGGGAGCATATAGACGGATCGTGTTTTTTAATCCAATCTGCCACTCTCTGTCTCTTTATTGGTGCATTTAGTTCCTTTAGCATAATTATTGATAGGTATGATTTTAGTGCTGTCATTTCGATGTCTTTTTTTGTGTTGTTTCTTTGTTCCACTTAATTTTCTGTGCTGAGTCATTTTTCTTTATGTATTTTCTTTTCATCTTTTTCATTGTTGTTGCTTTTGTGTTTGCTGAGTCTGTATATTTTTCTAGTGTTTTATTTTGACTGTTAGTTTCCTTTGTGGTTACCTTAATATTTACCCCTATTTTTCTAAGTTTATACCAGTCTTTTATTTCTTTATATCGCCTTGACTTCCTCTCCATATGAAAAATCTATGTCTACATTTTTTAAGTCCCTCTTTTTTGTTTTAATGTCATCATCTTTTATGTATTGACATCTGTTTCCCTATTTTCAGTGTTTTAGCTTTGATTTACTTTTGTAACTTCCCTGTCTGGATTGATATCTGGTTGCTCTGTCCTGTGTTCTAGTCTTGGGTTGTTACCTGATGCTACTGATTTTCTAACCTGAGGACTCCCTTTATTATTTCTTGTAATTTTGGTTTGGTTTTTGCAAATTCCCTAAACTTCTGTTTATCTGGAAATGCCCTAATTTCACCATCATATTTGAGAGACAGTTTTGCTGGATATATAATTCTTGGCTGGCAGTTATTTTCCTTCAAGGCTTTATATATGTCATCCCATTGCCTTCTTGCCTGCATGGTTTCTGCTGAGTAGTCCGAGCTTATTCTTATTGACTCTCCTTTGTAGGTGACTTTTTGTTTATCCCTAGCCTCTCTTAAAATTCTCTCTTTATCTTTGGTTTTGGCAAGTTTGATTATAATATGTCTTGGTGACTTTCTTTTGGGATCTACCTTACGTGGGGTTCGATGAGCATCTTGGATAGATTTTTTATCATCTTTCATAATATCAGGAAGTTTTCTGCCATCAAATCTTCAACAATTCTCTCTGTATTTTCTGTTATTTCACCCTGTTCTGGTACACCAATCACTCATAGGCTATTCCTCTTGTTAGAGTCCCACATAGTTCTTAGGGTTTCTTCATTTTTTAAAGTCCTTTTATCTGATTTTTCCTCATATAAGTTGATGCCAAGTGCTTTGTCTTCAATCTCACTAATTCTGACTTCCATTGCCTCAATTCTGCTCCTATGACTTTCTGTTGAGTTGTCTAATTCTGAAATTTAATTGTTAATCTTCTGGATTTCTGATTGCTGGCTCTCTATAGATTCTTGCCTCCTGTTAAATTTGTCATTATGCTCTTCTCTAATCTTTTTAATTTCCTCTGTTGTGTGTTCTGCATTTTGTTTAATTTCCTTCCTAATTTCTTGAAGAGTTCTGTATATAAATCTTTTGTATTCTACCTCCAGTAATTCCAAGAAATTTTCCTCCACTGGAAAATTTCTAGTTTCTTTATTTTGGGAGCTTGATGAGGCCATCATGGATTGCCTTTTTATGTGATTTGATATTTACTGTTGTCTCTGAGCCATCAATACATTACTATGTTTATTTTATGTTTGCTTATTGTGTCCTAGCTTCTTGTTTTGTTTTGATATGCCCAAATAGGGTACTCATATGAGCTAGTCTGATTATTGGCACCTTTGAATCTCTAATGTCCTGTCACCATGTGGTTTGATCTGTTACTAGGTATGTGAGCTCAGGAGTCTGCCCACTCCTCTTATATGGATTCAGCTCAGGTGCCCAGGTAGATAGCCACCAAGTGTGTGGTGTAGGCTCTCACTGACAGTCCTAGACAGGCATGGGTGGCTGGTGTAGGCACAGGCATCTGGCTGCAGCAGGAGGCTGAGCAAGGCTCTGAGCAAGGCAGGGGGCTGACAGCTGCCCCTGAGTGTCCAGGAGGAAGGCATGTCCCTTTTCCCTAGAGCATGCATATGGATGGGTTTTGCAGCCAGACTGTGAGTACCTAATGCTGTTGGCTGTAAGAACTGGGGGGCACCTCTTACTCATGGGCCCCTATCACAGGTGGCTAGGTGGCTTGGGTAGAGCCACCAGTCCTCAGGCCCCTGATGTGGGTAGGTGAAGACGGTGCTTAATGGGCTGAGCAGTGTCAAATGTCAAGAACTTGCCACTTCACAGCTGAAACAATTGGAAGTTAGAATTCCAGTATATACCCTGTTGTACTGTGGTAATGAGGGCCTACGCTGTTGAGATGGGCCCACACAAGTCTATGCAGGCGGAAAGGCACTCAAAGTCCATGGATCCCTTTTGCCTGTT
Source organism: Dugong dugon (assembly GCA_030035585.1). Classification (NCBI taxonomy): domain Eukaryota; kingdom Metazoa; phylum Chordata; class Mammalia; order Sirenia; family Dugongidae; genus Dugong; species Dugong dugon. Next base: position 14,697,646 of record CM057475.1, on the reverse strand, counting down.
TCTAGGCAAAGGAGCTGTGCCTACACTGGGTTCCTGGCTTAGGGGAGCTGGCAGTTTATTTTTTCCCCGTTTGTTAATTTGTTCACTCTCCAAGGCAGGGAGAATAGTTCGGGGCATGTGACGGATCCTACTTCCAGCCCAGGGGACTCAGCAATTGCTGAAGCCTGTCTGGGACCCAGTGCAGAGCAGGGAGCAGGGAGGTAAACGGGAGAGAGGTTTTTCCTTAAGGGAGGGTGTTTTTGATCCTCGTAGTAAGCCGTACACAATTACTTATCTTTCATCGGATGGAGCGCTGCTTCTCACTGGTTCTGTGTGGCCACGTAGACTCTCTGGCATTGGGTCCCCGCCCCCCTCCCCAACCACCGCCATGTGGAAAACGCACTTCCTGAGCTCGGCTGCTTGCCTGCCTCACAGCTCACCCCCAAGCTGCTCAGGCCTGAAGGGCTCAAGCTGTCGCCAGGTTAGGTCTGTCAAGTAGTCCGCTGTTTCCAAACCATCTCTCCCTCCCCCTACAACTCTGCCTGGTTCCTCAACACTGTCTTTGATGTTCAGGGCTCCCAGATTGCCCTATATAATTGAATCGCTTGTTTTTTCGGGTCTTTGTTGTTAGAGGGTCCACCGGAAGCATCTGACTACTCCGCCATCTTGGCCCCGCCTTTAGCACATCTCAGTTTGGACTAGCCGTGTTTCAAGTGCTCAGTAGCCTCAGGGAGCTAGTGGCTCTCATATTGGACAGCGCTGCTTTAGATTACCAAGAATGAGGTATGTCATAGGTGGTAGGAATATGGTATGAGGGCCATCCTTTGTTCTCCTGCCCAAACCTGGCCTACCTTCCTTGCACAAGGAAGGAATTTCCTCAGATGATCACACCCCTTCCCTTCTTCTCAGGCAGGGTTTTCCCCAGTTCCTGTTGTGTGGGTGTATCTGAAGGTTCCTGTGGCTCAACCAGAGTTTGCTGGCAGCAGACAAGGCCCGTCTGTTGTGGAGCTGAGAGTTTGACTGGCTGATGACTAAGCGATGTGACTGGAGGGAAGGCCCAAGGGCTGAGGATGTTTCTCTGAAATCGATACCTCTGTTTATCTCCCTGGCTGCCAAAACATTGGGAGTTCCTGCTGCCAGCTTCCTTCTGGGGGAGCTTGAGTTCAGCCTCTGGAGCCCGCAGGACCCAGGGCATGGGCTGTGGGCAGGAGTTCTCCCTCAAACTGCTCCTTTTGCCAAGAGACTGACCGCCTTTTGAGCCCTGCTCAGTCTGTCAGGGATCTCAGCAAGTTGGCAAATTATGTCTCTATTCACACCTCTGTCTTCATGCCAAGACTTGTTTATTTTATAGATAGATGGATGTTTCCTCTCCACGGCCTGTTAGAGCATCAAAGTGACATTGATGAAACCTGGCAGTGTGATTGTTTGAGTGTGGAAGGCAGGAGAGCAGAGAAATGAAGGGCATGTGCATTCATAACACAAGGACTTGAGTTCAAATTCTGTCTGCCACTTAACTCTGACCCAATGCAGGTCCCTTGACTTCTCTGGGCCTGTTTCCTCATCAGTACACTGGGGATAATAAAAGAATCTACCTACAGGGTTATTGAGAGGATTAAATAAGATGATGCATATAAAGCTCTCAGGCTTAGAATAGGCAACTAATACATGTTAGTCATTGCTGTCGTTCTTTTTCTCACTCTTTCTCAACTTCAGTTAGTTGATTTAGCACCCCTTGGATAGATTAAGAAATACCTAACACACATTAAATTAACAAGCCGCTGGGTTGAGAGCTGAACTCTCCTTGTTGATTCAGCAGAAGTTTACTGGGGTAAGGCCCTACTCTTTGTCCAGGTCCTGCTCTAGAAGCATGGGGCAGACAGGAAGGTAGGAAATCAGGACCTCCAATGGGGAGCTGGACCTCTAAACACATGCTGGCATCCCAGCGTGATGGGGTGAGGGCTGTGATGGGGGTGCACAAAAGGTGAGGACTGCCCTCAAGACCCAGGAGACTCATTAAGACTGCTCCTAGGAGGCCAACTTTGGTGCTGGAGGAAGCAGGCTGGCATGTGATAATATCTGGCTATCCAGGAACCCAGTAAACATTCAACAAACACTTGTTACACAGAGTATTACTCCAAACTACCATGGACGTTTTAGTTAAATGATAGGCACTAGTCAATCCATGATTGTTTAGTCATGACAGGTACCTTGGGCCAATCCTAGTTTAATTTCAGGGGCTTTGTCTGGGAGGAAAAAAAAAAGACAATATATAGACTGGACTGAGCTGAATTATAGGAAAGAGTTGACTTTGACACATAGTACAGAGGACCCTATATTAGTCAAGGTTCAACAAGGAACAATGTTCATCAGGGATGGTTTAAAGGAAAAGATGTTAATGAAAGGGCTACCTGCAGAGTATGAGCAAAGTTAAGGGAATAAACAGGGGATGCTGAGGCAGCCAGAAACTAGCAACAGTGGAAAGCCATGGAATGCAGACAAGGCTGTGATCTAGCTTCAATCACGCAGATGAGGCCAATACTCTCAGGGATGGTAAAGCAACAAGATGGAAGGAACCTGGGTCCCTGCATGACCTCTTGGAACAGAGTCTCCTTGCCTGTCTGGACTGCCCACCTACCTTTGTACAGTGCATAAGAGAGAAATATAAACAATTGTCTTTTTAAGTTATTATTGTGGCAAAATATATATAACAAAGCATTTGCTATTTCAACCATTTTTATGGGTACAATTTGGTGACAATAATTATATTTACCACGTTGTACAACCATCAGTTGTCTTCTTATTTTTTCTTTTTTATTTATTGCACTTTAGATAAAGATTTGCAGAGCAAATTAGTTTCTCATTAAACAATTAATAGACATATTGTTTTCTGACATTGGTTGCCAACCCCACAATATGTCAACACTCTCCCCTCCTCGACCTTGGGTTTCCTGTTACCAGCTTCCTGTCCCCTCCTGCCTTCCTGTCCTTGCCCCTGGGCAGGCGTGCCCAAGTAGTCTCAGTTTGTTTTATGGGCCTGTCTAATCTTTGGCTGAAGGGCGAATGTCAGGAGTGACTTCAGTACTGAGTTAAAAGGGTGTCCAGGGGCTGTACTCTCAGGGTTTCTTAGGTCTCTGTCAGGCCAGTAAGTCTGATCTTTTTTTGTGAGTTAGAATTTTGTTCTACATTTTTCTCCAGCTCTGTCTGGGACCCTCTATTGTGATCCCTGTCAGAGCAGTCGGTGGTGGTAGCCAGGCACCATCTAGTTGTGCTGAACTCAGTCTGGTGGAGGCGTGCTAGTAGTAGTCCATTAGTCCTTTGGACTAATCTTTCCCTTGTGTCTTTGGTTTTCTTCATTCTCCCTTACTCCAGATGGTTTGGCACCAGTGGAGTGTCTTAGATGGCTGCTTACAAGCTTTTAAGACCCCAGACGCTACTCACCAACGTAGCATGTAGAACATTTTCTTTATAAACTATGTTATGCCAATTGAGCTAGATGTCCCCCAAGCATCAGTTGTCTTTTTAAGTGACTATATTTGGAGTTTCTGTTACAGCAACTTAGCCTGTACCCTAATGCATTCAAAGGCCAGTGGAGCTGAAACAGAGTGAGGAAGAGAGTGTTAGAAGATGAGGTCCTAGATCCCATAGGGCCTTGTAGACCAAGGAGTTTGTATTTTATTCTAGGGAGCAAGGTTACATGATGTGATTTGCATTTTAAAAAGAACACTCTGACTGCTGCGTGGAGAATGGAATGTAGTGAACAAAAGTAGAGGCTGGAGACCACTTAGGAGGCCCTCCTGGTTGTCCAGGCAAGAGATGCTAGTGGCTTGGTCAAGGGCAGTAGCAGCAGAGGTTGTGAGAAGTAGGTAAAATTCTGTATATGTTTTGATGGTAGGTTCAGAAGGATTATTTGATGAATTTGACATTAGGAGGTTTACATGTACAGGAATAAATGAAATAATATAAAGCACTTAGCACAGGGTCCACCACTTAACTGTTGCTGTTGCTTTAATCAAGAGTTTCTGACCCTCATTATGTAGCTTTTTCCCTCCACAAGCCCTTGGTGGTTTGGGTTAGGAAAGACTCTCATGTTTTATTAAAGAAACTCGCAACTTTTGTGTCTGTGGGGTAGACATGGTCTCAGCTGTTTCTGAGGCCAGTCTCAGGAGGAAGGGAGGGTCAGTGGGTGGGACCTGGAGAGAACCTCAGTCCTGCAGCCAGTTATGCTTGTAATTGGCCAAAAATTCACTTGCTCTGCTTATCTCCAACACAGCAAATAATTATTGAGCACCTAATATGTGCTGGGAGGATCCCTGGTGGTGCAGCGGTTAAAGCACTGTGACTGTTTAGCTGCTAACCGAAAAGTTGGTGGTTTGAACCCACCAGCCATTCTGTGGGAGAAAGATGTAACAGTCTGCTTCCGTAAAGATTTACAGCCTTGGAAACCCTATGGGACAGTTCTAGTCTGTCGTGTAGGGTCACTATGAGTTGGAATTGACTTGACAGCAGTGGGTTTTTTGGGTTTTGATTTATTATGTGCCCTGCAACATCCTAGGAACCGTGGAAAAATTAAGATATACTATGTCACTGCCGTCTTGTTGCTGACGTTCTTTGCACTAGGATATACAAAGAAAAGTGTTTTTATTTTTCTTTAGCTCTTCTAGTTTTCCCAACAAGCCTAACCCCACACTGCTGGGAATTGAGGACACTTATTGCTGATGTCAGATCTTGGCCGAAAGCAGAGAATACCAGAAAGATGTTTACCTGTGTTTTATTGACTATGAAAAGGCATTTGAATGTGTGGATCATAATTATGAATAACATTGCAAAGAACGGGAATTTGAGAACACTTAATTGCGCTCATGTGGAACCAGTACGTAGACCAAGAGGCAGCCATTTAAACAGAGCAAGGGGTTACTGTGTGGTTTAAAATCAGGAAAGGTCCACCACTGACTGCTTTGACCGGGATCACAACAGAGGGCCCCAGACAGAGCTGGAGAAGGATGTAGAACAAAATTATAACTCACAAAAAAGACCAGATTTACTGGCCTGACAGACTGAAAAAACCCCGAAAGTATGGCCCCTGAACATTCTTTTAGCTCAGTGGTGAAGTCACTCCCGAGGTTCACCGTTCAGCCAGGGACTGGACAGCCCCATAAAACAAAATGGGACTAATGAAGCACAGCAGTCCAGGTACAAGGACTAGAAGGCAGGAGGGGACAGGAAAGCTGGTGTTAGGGAACCGAAGGTTGAGAAGGGACAATGCTGACATAGAGTGCGGTTGTTAACCATTGACATAGGGCAATATGTGTACTAACTGTTTAATGAGAAACTATTTGTTCTGCAAACCCTCATCTAAGGTACAAAAAAAAAAAGTATTATCTATGTGAGATCAAATTAACAACAGCAACTCAGAAGGTTTGATGGGAAGCCTAGGGGGCAGTGAGTTGAAGATAATGGTGATGGAATACTTCGGAAAAGGATAGTGAGAACAACAGCACAATTGGAAGAATGTAATCAATGTCACAGAATTGTACATGTAGAAACTTTTTGAAATGGTGTAACTTTGGCTATGTATATTTTCACCAAAAAAAAAAAAAAGAGGTCCTCCAAGGTCGAGAAGGGAGAGTGTTGACATGTCATGAGGTTGTTAACCAATGTCATAAAACAGTATGTTTACTGACTGTTTAATGAGAAACTATTTGTTCTGTAAACCTTCATCTAAAGTTCAATTAAAAAAAAAAAAGAAATCAAATGACATATTATTGCATTGGGCAAATCTGCCGCAAAAGACCTCTTAAAATGTTAAAAAGTAAAGATGTGCCTGGCCTAAGCCTTGGTATTTTCAGTTGCATCATATGCATGTGAAAGCTGGACAATGAATAAGAAATAAGAAAAATTGATGCATTTGAATTATGGTGTTGGCAAAGAATATTGAATACACCATGGACTGTCAGAAGAATGAACAAATCTGTCCTGGAAGAAGTACAGCCAGAATGCTCCTTAGAAGTGAGAATGGTGTGACTTAGTCTCATGTACTTTGGACATATTATCAGGAGGGACCAATCCCTGGAGAAGGACATCATGCTTGGTAAAGTAGAGTGTCAGCGAAAAACAGGAAGACCTTCAAGAAAATGGATCGACATAGTGGCTGCAACAATGTGCTCCAACATAGCAGCGCCTGTGAGGATGGCACAGGACAGGACAGTGTTTTGCTCTGTTGTACATAGGGTCATTATGAGTCGGAACCAACTCGACGGTGTCTAACAACGACAACGTATTTACTAAATAATGACATCCCAGTCTCTTTACAGTTAAAAAAGAACCCTGGTGGCACAGTGGTTAAGTGCTCATCTGCTAACCAAAAGGTTGGCAGTTTGAACCCACCGGCCACTATGTGGGGAGAAAGATGTGGCAATCTGCTTCCGTAAAGGTTTACAGCCTCGGAAACCCTATGGAGCAGACCAACTCTGTCTTATAAGGTTGCTATGAGTTGGAATCGACTCAGTAGCAATGGGTTTGGTTTTGGTTACAGTTGGAAACCTTGGTGGCACAGTGGTTAAGAGCTATGGCTGCTAACCAGAAGGTCAGCGGTTTGAATTCACCAGGTGCTCCTTGGAAGCTCTATGGGGCAGTTCTACTCTGTGCTATAGGGTCGCTATGAGTTGGTATCCACTTGACTGCAACTGGTTTGGGTCTTTTTTTTTGTTCTTTCCCACTTCTCTGCAGCCATGATGGCTTCCAGGTAGGGTCGGCAGATTTAGAGAGTAATTTTTTAATATAAGTATGCCTCATGCAATATTTGGGACATACTTATACTAAAGAAAATAGTCATTGTTTATTTGAAATTCAAATTTAACTGGGTGTCCTGTATTTTATGTTGCTCCCTTCTTCAGGGAACTTGATTACTGAGGAGAGGAATGAAAAACACAGCCACTTAATATTTTTAAAATAATGTCTGTAATGGGCAATTGTTGCTTAAGAGATACTGACTTTCTGTTTGGGGTAATAGAAACATTTGGAAATGGATAGTCCTGATGGTTGCATAACATTGTGAATGTAATTAGTCACTGAACTGTACACATTGTTGTTCGGTGCTGTGGAGTTGGTTCTGACTCATAGCAACCCTATGTACAATAGAATGAAACACTGTCCATTATAACAATGGTTAAAATGGCAAATTTTTTGTTATATATATTTTACCACAATAAAATTTTAAAAACATGTATTATGTCTGTTACAGGGCTTAGCCCTTGCTGGCCTCTTGGCTGCAGACTGAGAGGGGCTTCGGAAAGGAGGAGGCTAGACTTCACAACCTGGCCTGCCCTACCTTTCTGCCACCAGAGATGTTTCCTCAGGTAATCCCTGAGGAACCTCCTCTCTGCCACATCATGGGCTGTTCCCAGTTCCTAGAGGAGCCCATTGTGTGTGTTGGGGTAGTGAAGGAGCCAGCTTTGGCTTCCTGCCCTTCCCCCCAAGTCACACCAGGCCGGCCTCCCAGGGATGTGGGTAGCCCCATCCTGCTGGCAAAATGATTGCTTACTTAGAACTTGTATGAAGATATTTTTATTGAGCTGTAATAGGGAAGAAAAATCCAAGACACTCCAGATTTTTCTTATAAGCCTTCTTCAGGCCTTTGTGTTTGTGTGTATTATGAACTGTGTATGAATCCTCATAGACTTTGGCCAGACCACACCAGTTTTCTTGGAAAAAGGGAGGAGGGTTTTTTTTGTATGTGTAAGAGATATAACTTTTCTGTCTTAATCTCTAAACGAAGTACCAGAATAAAGGTGAGCTGGGATTCTAGTGAGCCTGTAAGACTCTTTTCAAAAGCTGTTATTCTGGTGTTTGGAGAATAGGGATTTCACTTAGGAGGGCTGCATTTGTCCTTACAGCCTAATACCCTAATGTAAGTTTACAGCCACACTTAAGAAAATTATAATAGAATGCAGAACCTGTGTGTATGTAAAATTGCTTGGCAAAAGTTTATAAATCATATACAGTAAAACCTGTGAAACCGGAACCTTGTGTACGGTGGAAACCTGTCAGAGAAGGAAAACTCAAATATTTTCCACTAAAACAAGCAATAGAAAAGTGGTAAGACTGCATCCTGTCAAAGGCAGAAAACTTGTGACATCTGGAAAAACAACACAGTCCCGCGGAGTTCCGGTTTCACTGAACACGTATAGGATTCTGAAAGAATGTGAAAGTAAATCCAAATGATGCACTTTTAGAAACAGCCTGATTGTGATCACCTTGTGCACCGCTGGTTCTGGCAGTCAACAACGTCACTGAGCTAGAGCCCTAGAGAGCTTGGAAGCTAGTCTGGCTGTGTCACGGTTATGGCCCGCAGGAGCCCCATTCGAGGCCCTGAGGGCACAGGAGGCAAAGCCAGAATACATGTGCAGGGATGTGGAAGGGGAAAGGGCTTGAGGGAAGGAGGGCAGGTGGACGGGCTGATGGGAGGCTCTGAAGTAACAGCTGGGGTGCAGGAAATCTCAGAGGAGGGGAAATTCTAGCAGCTTCCAAGGAGAGAGGCCCAGGCTGACCCTGACATCAAATGACTCAGGAAGCGTGGATGAGGAGATTAATGCAGAAACTTGGGGGAGTAAACTGAGAAGATCCAGGTGATCTAAGGAAAAAGAGAACAGTGGTAACTGGCTCCTCTTGCCTGCTAGGGAGTGTAGAACATCTCCCATAGCTCGACTGGTATCACCAGGGTAGTGCCTGGGCGGGGTGGGATATTTCCCTTCGAGTATTTCCCAGACTAGGTCTCCCCAAGGCCCCGGTGGCTGTGGAGTCCATATGGCAGCTGCCCTTCCCATCCCTTGTGGGAGAGGAAAGAGAGGAGGTAGCCATCAAGGCCAGGCTGGGAACTAGAGGCAGCAAACCTGCAGGGGACCTTGTGGTGGGCAGGAAGTCTTGGGCCTCTCAGCAGGAGTCTGCTGGCCTCAAAGGTGGGGTGGCTGGAGCTCAGGATGGAGCCATGGGAGGGAGGGAGGGGGTGCCCTTTCTGGCAGCCTCTCACACTGCCCACCTCAAGGCCTTTGCCACCAATATTCCTCAAGGACCCCTAATCATCTCCTCCCACCTCAAGTGGGGCTCTGGGCAGATACAGTCCAGGGCTGAATTGTCATATATATTCCTCTGTAGATGTGGATCCTCATCTTCCTGCACTTACTGGGGGTGGATAGGTGTGGCTGCTCTGTCCTTTTACCACCCACCCATTTCTCCAGAGGCTGATCTAGTGGCTAAGGGCTGGGGCTTTTGGTCAGACTGGATTCTGGATCTGGCTCGCCGCTGTGCTGGTTATCTATTGCTGTGTAATGAACAACACAAAAACAAGAGCCTTCTTCTTTTTTTTTTTAAATAATTTGTTTTGTTTGGTTGTTGTTGTTGAGAACATACACAGCAGAACATGCACCAATTCAACAGTGTCTGTCTGTACAATTCAGTGATGTTGATTACGTTCTTTGAGTTGCACGACCATTGTTCTTTTCCTCTCCCATCAACATAAACTTACTGCTCCCTAAGTTTCCTATCTAATCTTTTTAGTTGCTGTTGTCAATTTGATCCTGTACAACCAAAAACAAACCCATTGCCATCGAGTCGATCACGACTCATAGTGACCCTATAGTGACCCTTATAGGACAGAGGAGAACTGCCCCACAGGGTTTCCAAGGCTATAATTTTTACTGAAGTAGACTGCCACATCTTTCTTCATGGAGCAGCTGGTAGGTTCAAGCCACCGACCTTTCATTTAGCAGCCACGCATTTAACTGCTGCATCACCAGGGCTCCTTCGGTCCCGTATAGATAGATCTTAAAAGAACATAATGCTCAAGGCAGACACTCTTTACTACTTAAGCTAAACCATTGTTTGGTTTTAAGATTTCAGGGCATATTTTTGGTTTAAAGTTTAAAGGAGCCATTTTCTTATATCTACTGATTTTGAGGGTCAGTAATTCAGGTAGGCAGGCTCATATGGACAGTTCTGTTCCAGGTGGTGTTGATGGAGGTCATTTGATGCTATTTAGCTAGCAGATGTGCTGATCTGGAGGGCCCAAGAAGACGTTACTCAAATGTTGATGGAGATGTCTGGAAGGCTATGCTCAGCTGGGACTGTCAACCAGTTGCCCACACACGCTTTTCCAGAATGGCAGTCTTGGGGTCACCAGACTTCTTGCATGGTGGCTCAGGGTTCCCAAAAGTGTTCCAAGACACCCAGGCAAAAGTTGCAATATGTCTTATGGCCCAGCTCTAGAAGTCCCAGAATGCCACTTCTGCCATATTCTGTTGGTCAGGCAAGTCACTGAGGCCAACCCAGAATCAAGGCCTAACAAGTGTTCAAAAACACAGGCTCACTGCCTGAGTTTGTTGTGTGATTCTACCACTGCTAGCTAAGTGACCTTGAAAAAGTTTACTTAAACTCTCTGAACCTCAGTTTTCTCTTCAGTAAAATGAGACTATTAATAATAGTATCTGCCTTTTAGGGCTTATGAGGATTACATGGCTTGATACATATAAAGCTCTCTCATATCATTGACTGGCTGTGGGAAAGCCTGCTCATGAACACCAATGTGTGCATTTTCCTCTTCTTTCTGGGTACCTGCTCGACTACATTTCCCAACCTCCCCCGCAGTCGGGAGTGGCCATGAGACTGCATTCTGGCCCATGAGACTTGAGGGGAAGTGATGCATCTGACCTCTACATACTCCTGCTTGCTCGCTGGTCACTCCAACCCACCAATCAACCTGTGTCATGAGAAATAAAGCTTTGTTGAGTTTAAACCACTGAGGCTTTGGGGTGTTTGTCAGAGCCATTACCCTGCCCAGACTGATGCACAGGTATATGATAAACTCTCAATTAATGTTAGCTGCTGTTCTGGCTTAAAGTCCCTGCACCTTTGTTCTCATCTGTAAAATGGTGATAATAGGACCTACCCCACCAGGTTGTTGGGAGGATTAAAAGAAATGATGTATAGTTTGACTGACTGGCTTAGCTTTTCTTTGATCACAGTTATTTTATCTACACGCTATAAACTGGGTCATCATTACCTTTTTTGTCAAAGCAAGATTATCCATAATAAAGCTTCTTGCAGGTTTTAAAAGGATGACGTGTGAATTTACTGTATTTTTGGCCTGAAGCCAGTAATAATGGTACCGTTCTAATTTGGAATACTTCCTAAAATCCATTTGACTTGATGGGCGTCAAAACCTAAATATATAGAGTAGGATGTTTCTAATTCAGACATTAGGCAATTTATTTATTTATAGTTTTTTAAAATTATAAAATATTTTAAGGATACCAAAAAAAAGAAAAGGAAAGAAAAAGAAATAACTAACACCTACATTTCCACAACTCACTATGGTCAAATCTTAATATTTTGCTACATTTGATTCATGTTTTTTAAAGAAACAAACCATTGTGGGTGAAACTGAAAAAAGAAAGAGATGATGTACCCAAAGCACTTAGTTTTAAGCCTTCAGTAATTGTCAGTTAATTTTTAAAACTTTTTATTTTGAAATAATTTTAGATTTACAGAGAGTCATAAAGATAGTAGAGATACTCCTTGTATACCCTTCACCAGTTCCCCTAATGTTAACTTCTTACATAGCCGTGGTATAGCTTTAAACAAAGAAATTAACACTGCTCTATCACTGCTAAAGAAACCGCAGACTTTATTCAGACTTCCCATTTTTCCACTTATGTCCTTTTTCTGTTCCAGCATCCAATCCAGGATGCCGTATTGCATTTAGGTCAACTAATTTTTAATAAGTCATCCATTCATTCAACACACTGAAGCACTGCCAACTTTTTAACCTAAGACTGGAGGCTCTGTGTAGTAGACGATTCCAAGAGCCCCTGTACTACGTGCTCTGTGTGCTGTGATAATAACCACAGCGATCACTTTTGAGAGCTTACCACACGTTATGCAGAGCACTTCTATATACCCCCACTTAATCCTTACAACCATCCTATATGTTGGCTGTTATTACTACCATGTTACAGATGGGGTAACTGAGGTATGGAGAGATTAACTGAGGGCAACACAGCTGGTATGGGTCAGAGGTAGGATGTGAGCCCAGGCAGTCTGGCTCTGAGGAGCCCTGGTGGCACAGTGGTTAAAGTGCTCAGCTGCTAACCAAACGGGCGGCAGTTTGAACCCACCAGCAGTTGGAACTCCCCCGCATGGGAGAAAGATGTGGCAGTCTGCTTCCGTAAAGATTTACAGCCTTGCAAACCCTGTGGGGCAGTTCTGCTCTGTCCTGTAGGGTCTCTATGAGTTGGAATCGACTTGATGGCAGTGGATTTGGTATTTTTTGTTTGTTTGTTTGTTTGTTTTTTTTTCAGTCTGTCTCCAAAGTCATGCTCTTAATAATAATACCCTCCCCCCTGCTCTAGATAAGAGGGAGAGAGCAGACATATCATCACAGACATCCCGGAGCAGGTACCGCAGGCAGGAAGGCCACCTGGAGGAGGCGCCAGCCTGGAGATCAATCTGTTTCCTTGGGTGCTCTGGGGAATGTTTGGCTCTCTCACCACGTGCCTTCTCAGGACTTTCCTGCTGCTGTCCTCCTGCAGCCCCAGACTCGGAGCCTGACCCACAAAGCCCCAAGAAGATGATCTGTAGAAATCCAAGCCCTGGGCCCAGGGTGCAGCTCTGTCCCAGCCTCAGGACACCTCCTCCCCTACAGGCAGGGGCAGGCGCCCACACTCATAGACCAGGCTGATGATTTACAGACTGACTTCTGGAGCCACTATTTTGGGTCCTGCTGATGGTGCAGAGCAAGAAATAGCAACAAGGGCTGAATGGCTGTTGTCAGGTGAAGGGGGACTCAAAGGGAATTGGGGGTGGGCAAGTTGGGCTACCGAGCTGGGAATGGCTTTGTCTTCTCTGGACGAATTAGGAACAGCTTTCCATTCAAGGGGTGGAGAGGGGCCCTGTCTGATTGGGGCTGGACCCTGTGACCAAGCTGCTGGGAGCAGCAGCACCAGCCCTTCTGCCATCCTCCCACTAGGACACACTCTCTGGAAAAGGTCCAAGCAGCACCTGAAACAGCCAACAGCCAGCTAGGACTAGGACCAGGTGCTACAGGGAGGTGAACAGCGGCACTGGCTGGGTGGTACCTGCCCTTTGAGGCCACAGCCCAGAGATCCTGGGGCCAGGAGGTGACATTTCAGCCCCACCTCATCTTCTCTGAGCCTCAGTTTGTTCATCTGTAAAGTGGGAATTTTAATCTCTACCTCCCAGACAAAACAGCATATATTTGTGCAGTTTATGAGTTGTGGAAAGGGTGATTGTGGGCTAAAACCCAGCCAGTGCTCAACTGGCCAAACTGGGCACCCTGGCTTGGGGCTATGCCCTGCTTAGGAGAAAGGGACACCTTTGTTTTCTTTCACCAAGCTGGTTGCCCAAGGGTGATTCTGCCCAAAAGGCTGGTTCACCCAGAGGGATCACCTTTTTTCTAATTTGCCCAAAGGTGTAGCCCTATTTTTAGGGCTATGAGAGGTTAAATATAAAGCTTTCAATAATTGTAGTCCTTAGTTTTGCTGTTGTCTTAACTAATGGGCCTGGCCCTGAGGCCTACTCGGGCAGTTGGCTGTAAGACGCTCAAAGACCTGTATTCTGGAAATCTCTGTACTTCTTGCTTTTTTTTTTTTTTTTTTTTTAATATGAAATTGTGCCATGAGGATGAGGAAGGACTTGGTTGGAGAAGTCAGGGGTGAAATGTGCCCCCAGAGGCCGATGGGGTGGCAGGTCCTGAGAATTAGAGAAAGAGGGAGTGAGGTCAGGGGTAGTCGAGGGGCATGGGGGTATGTGATCCACCAGGTTTCAGCTTTGAAGACCATGTCCCCAAATGTCTGTCCTGCAGCCTCCTGGGACCTCTCAACAGAGACCTGACCTACCAGTTCCTGCAGAGTGGGTGCCGCCTGCAGCTGAAGGTAAAGCACTTGCCCTCTGGAAATAGACCAGATGGCAGAGAAGGACAAAGGCCCCTTAGGTCCTCCTCACCCAGGGAGCCTTAGTCCCTACCAGTGGAGAAGGAGGTCAAAGGTTGCTCAAGAGGGATGCAATGTGCTGGGAAGAGAGTGTCAGAATGAGCCAAATGGTGAGAAACTGCATGGAGGTGGGACAACTGAAGAGCTGGGAGGAAAGGAGGGGCCTTCAGGCGGTAGACCCATCTGGGGCCAGCCTGGGATCTACTCCCACTTGAGGCCTCTGTTCAGAGGGCCAAGTGACAGTGACGCCAACTTGTGGCTGCTGGTCCATGGTCCTGTACCTAAGGGCGGGTTCATAGCCAGAGGGTTTGGGAGCCATGGTGACTTTGAGCCTAGGGTGAAGACCTGGTCAGAGACAATCAACTGGAAGAGAATGACAAGGCACCAGGCAATTACAATTTGAGTGATAGTGATATTACAAGGTGTCTTAGTCATCTAGTGCTGCTATGACAGAAATATCACAAGTGGATGGCTCTAACAAAGAGAGGTTTATTCTCTCACAGTCTACTAGACTAGAAGTCCAAATTCAGGGCACCGGCTCCAGGGGAAAGCTTTCTCTCTTCGTTGGCTCTGGAGGAAGGTCCTTGTGATGCATCAGTCTTCCCTTGGCCTAGGAGCATCTCAGCACAGGAACCTCAAGTCCAAAGGACATGCTCTGCTCCCTGCTCCTGGCACTGCTTTCTAGGTGGTATGAGGTCCCCATCTCTCTGCAGGCTTCCCTTTCCTTTTATCTCTTGCAACCAGGCCACACCCCAGGGAAACTCCCTTTACATTGGATCAGGGCTGTGACCTGGGTAAAGGTGTTACATCCCACCCTAATTCTCTTTAACATAATCTAATCTTGCCTCATTAACCACAGGCAGAGATAAGAATTTATAACATAGGAAATTATAACAATCACAAAATAGAGAACAACCACACAATACTGGGAATCATAGCCTAACCAAGTTGACACATATTTTTGGGGGACACAATTCAATCCATTACACAAGGGCAGGATGGGTGTTTTGGTAGCCCAGAGGAGGAGCACTTGTCTCAGGCATGGGGATCCAGGGGGCTTCCCAGAAGAAGTGACATCTAAACTGAGACCTCAAGGAAAAGCTGAAGTTAGAAGTGACAAGGGATGAGGGTGGGGACAAAGCATTCTGACTTGAGGGAACAGCATGTGAAAAGTACCAGAGGTAAGACAGTGGACACATTCTGGGAACTGAAAGTGGGTTTACTATTTCTTAACTGAACAGTATGTATGGGAATGCAATTGCAAGAGAGATGACTGGAGGTAGGAGAAGGTGTGTCTCAGATAATGACACACCTTTATACTTTGTCAAGGAGTTTGTACTAAGAGGGTTTTAAGCAGAAGGGTAACAAAAGCAGATTTTTATTTTAGTGAGATGTCCGCCTGGAAATTGGAGGGGCTAAGGCTGGAGGCAGAGAGATCCCTTGGCAGGCTGTTACAAGATCCAGTCTAGGGGTTAGGGTAGCTTGAACGTGGGTAGTCACAACAAAGATGAAGTGATATGAGCCGACTGGAGCAGTATTTAGGAAGTAGAATTGATAGGCTAATTGGATGAGGGGCAGGAGGCCAGGATGGCACCCATCACTGACTTGGGGAAAAATGGCTGTGGAAACCCTTCACTGGAACAGGGAAGTAGGAAGAGGAGTGGGTCTGGGTGGGGATTGAGGAAAGTTCCATTAAGTGTGAAGTTCTAGGACAATATTCAAGTGGAAGTGGCTTGGGGAGTACAGAGGTTTTGAGCTCAGGAGAGAGAACTGGGTCAGCTATATTGGACTGGAGGTCATCAGCCTACAAGTGGGAACTGAGGCTGTGGGAGCAATAGGATCCCAGGAGAGCAGGAACACAGAGGAGCCAGAGGACAGAGCCCTGAAAAACTTCTACATTTAAGGGTCAGCCAGAGAAGGTGAGGGTAGAAGGAAAACAGCCCATTCAGTTCTCACAAGTGCCTTGGGATATGTACAATTTACACATGAGGGACCTGGGGGCTTCTATATTGTTCTTTAGAGCATGAGAACTAAAAAACTCAGAGCTAAATCTTTTTTGTTTCTTATTGTACTTTAGATGAAGGTTTACAGAACAAATAGTTTCTCTTTAAACAGTACGCATATTGTTTTATGACATTGGTTAACAACCCCATGATATGTCAGCACTCTCCCTTCTCAACCTTGGAGGACCTTTTTTTTTTTTTTTTTTTTTTTTGGTGAAAATATACATAGCTAAAGATACACCATTTCAAAAATTTCTACATGTACAATTCAGTGACATCGATTACATTCTTCCAGTTGTGCTGCTATTCTCACTATCCTTTTCCAAATTATTCCATCACCATTATCTTCAACTCACTGTCCCCTCAAACCTTTTGAGTTGCTGTTGTCAATTTGATCTCACATAGATAATTTTTTTTTTTTTTGTACTTTAGATGAAGGTTTACAGAACAAATAGTTTCTCATTAAACAGTTAGGACACGTATTGCCCTATGACAATGGTTAACAACCCTACTACATGTCAACACTGTCCCTTCTCAAGCTTAGGTTCCCTATCACCAGCTTTCCTGTCCCTTCCTGCCTTCCAGTCCTTGTCCCTGGACTGCTGTGCCTCACTAGTCTCTTTTTTGTTTCATGGGGCTGTCCAATCCTCAGCTGAACGGTGAACCTCGGGAGTGACTTCACCACCAAGCTAAAAGGGTGTCCAGGGGCCATACTCTTTGGGTTTCTCCAGTCTCTGTCAGGCCAGAAAATCTGGTCTCTTTTTGTGTGTTAGAATTTTGTTCTACATCCTTCTCCAGCTCTGTCCAGGACCTTCTGTTGTGATCCTGGTCAGAGCAGTCAGTGGTGGTAGCCAGGCACCATCTAGCTGTATTGGACTCAGTCTGGTGGAGGCCTTGGTAGTTGTCGTCCATTGGACTAATCTTTTCCTTGTATCCTGCTCTCTTCAATCTCCCTTGCTCCCGAAGGGGTGAGACCAGTGGAGTATCTTAGATGGCTGCTCACAGGTTTTTAAGACCCCAGACCCCAGCAATTCAGTCCCTCAGGGAGTTTGAATGTGTCTATGGAGCTTCCATGACCTTTCCTTGTACAAGTTGTGCTGGCTTCCCCAGCATTGTGTACCATCTTACACTTCACCAAAGTTACCACTTATCTATTGTCTATTTATTCCCCCCCGCACCCCTCCCATCCCTCATAACCAACAAAGATTGTTTCTCTTTTTGTGTAAACTTTTTCATGAGTTTTTACAGTAGAGGTCTCATATAATATTTGTCCTTTTGTGATCGACTTATTTCACTCAGCATAATGTCCTCCAGTTTGATCCATGTTATGAGATGCTTCACAGATTCATCATCGTTCTTTATTGTTGCATAATACTCCTTTGTGTGTATGTACCATAGTTTGTTGATCCATTTGTCTGTTGATGGACATCTAGGTTGTTTCCATCTTTTTGCTATCATGAACGATGTTGCAATGAACATGGGTGTGCATATGTCTATTCGTGTGATAGCTCTTATTTCTCTAGGATATATTTCTAGGAGTGGTATTGCTGGATCATATGGTATTTCTATTTCTAGCTTTCTAAGGAAGCACTGTATCATTTTCCAAAATGGTTGTATCATTACACATTCCCACCAGCAGTGCATAACAGTTCCGATCTCCTGGTAGCCTCTCCAACATTTGTTATTTCCAGTGTTTTCGATTCATGCCAGTAATGCTCGGGGTGAGATGGTATCTCACTATGGTTTTAATTTGCATTTCTCTAATGGCTAGTGATCATGAGCATTTCCTCATGTGTCTGTTGGCCACTTGAATATCTTCTTTGGTGAAGTGTCTGTTCATTTCCTTTGCCCATTTTTTAATTGGATTATTTGTCTTTTTGTTGTAGATGTGTTGGATTTTCTTACAGATTTTAGAGATTAGACCTTTGTCTGATTTGTGATGTCCAAAATTTTTTTACCAGTCTGTAGGTTTTCTTTTTACTCTTTTGGTTAAGTCTTTTGATGAACATAAGTGTTCAATTTTTAGAAGATCCCAGTTACCTAGTTTAGCTTCTGGAGTTTGTGTGTTGTTGGTTACAGTTTGTATCCTGTTCATGCCGTGTATTAGGGCCTCTAGCGTTGATCTTATTTTTTCTTCTATGAACTTTATAGTTTTTGGCTTTATATTTAGGTCTTTGATCCGTTTTGAATTAGTTTTTGTATATGGTGTGAGGTATGGGTCCTGTTTCTTTTTTTTGCAGATGGACATCCAGTTTTGCCAGAACCATTTGTTAAAAAGACGGTCTTTTCCCCATTTGATGGACTTTGAGCCCTTGTTGAAGATCAGGTGACTGTAGGTGGATGGATTTACTTCTGGGTTCTCAATTCTGTTCCACTGGTCAATGTATCTGTCATTGTACCAGTTGTACCAGTACAACAATGTTTTGACTACCATAGCTGTATAGTAGGTTCTAGGTTTTTTTTTTTTTATTGTGCTTTAGATGAAGGTTTACAGAGCAAATTAGTTTCTCATTAAACAATTAATACAAATATTGTTTTGTGACATTGGTTGCCAACTCTGCAACGTGTCAACACCCTTCTCTTTTCAACCTCAGTTTCCCCATTTCCATCTGTCCAGCTTTCCTGTCCCGTCCTGCCTTCTTGTCCTTCCCCCGGGCTAGTGTGCCCATTTAGTCTCATATACATGGTAGAGCTATATGTATTGTTGTTTGTTTTATGGGCCTGTCCAATCGTTGGCTGAAGGGTGAACCTCAGCAGTGACTTTAGTAAGAGTTAAAAGGATGTCCAGGGGCCATACTCTCAGGGTTTCTCCAGTCCAGTAAGTCTGGTCTTTTTTTGTGAGTTTGAATTTTATTCTACATTTTTCTCCAGCTCTGTCCAGGACCCTCTATTGTGATCCCTGTCAGAGCAGTCAGTGGTGGTAGCCGGGCACCATCCAGTTGTGCTGGCTTGAGTCTGGTGGAGGCTGTGGTAGTTGTGGTCCATTAGTCTTTTGGACTAATCTTTCCCTTGTGTCTTTAGTTTTCTTCATTCTCCCTTGCTCCCGAAGGGGTGAGACCAGTGGACTATCCTAGACGGCCGCTCACAGGCTTTTAAGACCCCAGACACTACTCACCAAAGTAGGATGCAGAACATTTTCTTTATGAACTATGTTGTGCCAGTTGAGCTAGATGTCCCCCAAGACCATGGTCCCCAGCCCTCAGCCCAGTAATTCTGTCCCTTAGGGAGTTTGGATGTGTCTATGAAGCTTCCAGCGTAGTGGTTAAAAGCTACATCTGCTAACCAAAAGGTCAGCAGTTCAAATCCACCAGGCACTCCTTGGAAACTCTGTGGGGCAGTTCTATTCTGACCTATAGGTCACTATGAGTCGGAATCGACTGGGTGGCAATGGTTTTTCTTTTATGAAGCTTCCATGACCTTGCCTTGGTCAAGTTATGCTGGCTTTCCCAGTATTGTGTACTGTCTCACCCTTCACCAAACTACTACTTACCTATTGGCTAGTTAGTGTTTTTCCTTCCCCACCCTTCCCTTCCCTCATAACCAACAAAGATTTTTTCTTTCTGTGTGTAAACCTTTTTATGAGTTTTTATAATAATGGTCTCATACAGTATTTATCCTTTTGTGATTGACTTATATGGAGCATTGACTTATTTCACTCAGCATAATGTCCACCAGATTTATCCATGTCATGAGATGTTTCGCAGATTCATCAGTGTTCTTTATCATTGCACAGTATTCCGTTGTGTGTATGTATCATAGTTTGTTTATCCATTCATCTGTTGATGGTCATCTAGGTTGTTTCCATCTTTTTGCTATTGTGAATAATGCTGCAATGAACATAGGTGTACATATGTCTGTTGGTGTGATTGCTCTTATTTATTTAGGATATATTCCTAGGAGTGGGATTGCTAGATCATATAATATTTCTATTTCTAGCTTTTTAAGAAAGTGCCATAACATTTTCCAAAATGGTTGTACCATTTTGCATTCCCACAGCAGTGCATAAGCGTTCCAATCTCCCTGCAGCCTCTCCAACATTTGTTATCTTCTGGGTTTTTATTTTTTTAAATTTGTGCCAGTAATGTTGGGGTGAGATGATATCTCATTGTTGTTTTGATTTGCAATTCTCAGAGCTAAATCTTGCTCCTTCAGAAAACCATCCTTCGCCTGGGATTTCTGGTATAAGTGTCTCCTCTCAACCTATTCTTCTCTTATTTAATGCTCCTCTTTTTTAGGTGTCTGTAATTTTAGTCAGTTCTTTTGGAAGTAGAATGTAAATGAAAAGATTGACTGGATCCAAGAGATGCTATTTGTGCACAGAGAGTTTTGATAGGGTGGGCGTGGAGAGGATGATGAAGCATTGAACTTTGATCTTTATTCAGACAACCTAACTCTTGGGTAAGGGTATGAAGAGGACAAGATAAGAAAAAGGTCAACTAATTCCCAACACTCCTCCCTCTTGGCATTCACAGCAGATCCCACTAGTTGATCGCCACCTCCTTGTTAAGCCCTGACATAGACTCAGGCTCCTTCTCTAGGCTGCCATTATGCTGAACCAGAGTTGGCAAACCATCCTGGGGATAAGCTATTGCCCCACAAACCACCACAAGATCTGTCTTTATTATGATGAACCTTTTATTATAGAGACAGACTGAACTCTCTTTTGCATAAAGAATCTCTGGATTGGGTCAGGGAAATCCATCAGCTAAAAGTCACCACCTAGCTGTCTCTACTTCTGCCTCCTCGAAGTCCCCACTTTGCTATTTACATCTCAGGATCACTGGAAACAATGGAGGCTGCTGTCCCCAGGGCCAGGCTGGTTGGGTTGGGCCATGCGGGCCAGAGGGTCAGGGCTCCTGGCTGCCTGTCAGGTCAGAGCCTCCCCGTTTCCCGCCCCAGTCGATTGTCCAGAACTTGGAGCTGCTGTAGGAAGCCTGAGTTGGGGCAGATATCGCGGTGGGCCTGCACTACCTTGATGGCCTCCACCAATGTCATGTTCTCGCAGATCATGAGGAAGGCCAGGACAAGTGTGGCAGAGCGGCTAACCCCCATGGCACAGTGTACCAGCACGCGGCCTGTGGGGAAACCCAACGTGGCATCAGCTACCTCCTTCACACCACCCACCCCTTTGAGAATCAGAGACACCTCTGGTGATCCTCCAGCCCACCCATCACAGCATCCTGGGGAAACTGAGGCCCAGAGAGATGAAGGGACTGGCTCAAGGTCATATAGCAAGTTAGTGACAAGTCTAAAGTTAGCAGCTGGGATTCCCTTCTCCTGGTTCTGACTGCTTCTTCTGCATCCTTTGCAACTCTGGGCTGTACTCCTAGGATCCCCTGGGGTGTGTCCACCCACCTCCTCCTCCCTCCAGTTCTCTCTCTCCTGCCCCTACAGCCCTATGCCAAGGCGTCCTCTTAGAGAAGCATGCTCAAGAGGCTTTTGCTAGATCCTCTATCTTCAGCCCAACCACCTGGCCTTTTATTGAGGGATATGGTTATGCTGATGGCCACACTGGACCTCAGTCATGTCTATGATTTTTGGTTTCCAGGCGGTCGCTGAAGGGGATGCTCATTAAATGTTAGTAGCTACTTTCCCCATGGGGTGGGAGGGTTGCTGAAGGGGTGTGTAACTCTGGACACCCCACCCATCAGTGCCACTGGAAATATGAGTAGCCCAGAGATCCCCATCCCTGCCCCAGTGCCTTCCCCAGCAGCTCACCTTGGGGAACACTGAGGGCTGTTCGGATGTATCGAGCAACAGGCAAAAAGTAGACACTGAGGTCAAAGAAGGGGTTGTCATCAGCCTCGATGCCATAGTACTCCAAGGGCATTCCACGGTAGAACTTGACACCTGTGTCCACTTGAAACTTGCCTGCAGCAGCATTCACGATGTGGGTGACGCCCAGCTGGATCAGCTTGTTCTTGTCCCGGGCTGCGTACCTGGAGGGGAGGACACAGGAGGGATTAGAGGGTAGAATTCACTGGATCAGCTCTGGCTCTGGCTGGGTTGGAACTTACCTCCTCTCCCTCCTCTGCCATTCCCCTCCAAGTGTAGAGACAAGAACTGGTGAATAGACCTGGGGTGAAGGGGCTTTTCCAGTTAGAGATCAAGACACCCTTTAACTCAGAGCAACCTTTTTGGAGGGCAGTTTGGCCACATGCATCAAAAGCCTTAAAAATGTTCTGTACACGTACATTGCCACAGCAATTATCCTTATAGGAACTTAGTCAAGAAAAGAATCAAAAATGTGCCACAAACATATACACACTGAATCTAGTGATATTTAAGACAGTGAAAAATTAAAAAAAAAAACAGACCACCACTAAATATCCTTTAATGTTGTTGTTGTTGTTGCTAGGTGCTGTCCAGTTGGTTCCGACTCATAGTGACCCTGTACCACGGAACAAAACACTGCCCCGTCCTATGCCATCCTTGCAATCATTGCTATGTTTGAGGCCATGGTTGCAGCCACTGTGTCAGTTCATCTGGTTGAGGGTCTTCCTCTTTTTCACTGACCCTCTACTTTACCAAACATGATGTCCTTCTCCAGGGATTGGTCTCTCCTAATAATATGTCCAAAGTACATGAGACAAAGTCGCACCATCATCGCTTCTACGGAGCATTCTGGCTGTACTTCTTCCAGGACAGATTTGTTCATTCTTCTGGCAGTCCATGGTATATTCAACATTCTTTGCTAACACCATAATTCAAAGGCATCAATTCTTCGGTCTTTCTTATTTATTGTCCAGCTTTCGCATGCATATGAGGCCATTGAAAATATGATGGCTTGGGTCAGGCGCACCCTAGTCCTCAAAGTGACATCTTCACTTTTTAACAGTTTAAAGAGGTCTTTTGCAGCAGATTTGCCCAATGCAATACATCCTTGGATTTCCTGACTGTTGCTTCCATTGGCGTTGATTGTGGATCCAAATAAAATGAAATCCTTGACAACTTCAGTCTTTTCTCTGTTTGTCATGATGTTGCTCATTGGTCCAGTTGTGAGGATTTTTGTTTTGTTTATGTGGAGGTGTAATTCAAGTCCTCTTTGCTTTCAGCAAGCAAGGTTGTGTCATCTGCATATTACGGATTGTTAATGAGTTTTCCTCCAATCCTGATGCTGCATTCTTCTTCATATAGTCCAGTTTCTTGGATTATTTGCTCAGCATACAGATTGAATAAGCATGGTGCAAAGAGACAACACTGACCCACACCTTTTCTCATTTTAAACCACGAAGTATCTCCTTGTTCTGTTCAGATGACTGCCTCTTGGTCTACACACAGGTTCCACATGAGCACGAGTGTTCTAGAATTCCCATTCTTCACAATGTTATCCATAATTTGTTGTGATCCACATAGTCGAATGCCTTTGCATTATCAATAAAACACAGGTAAACATTTTTTTGATATTCTCTGCTTTCAGCCAAGATCCATCTGACATCAGCAATGATATCCCTCATTCCACATCCTCTTCTGATTTCAGCTTGAATTTCTGGCAGTTCCCTGTTGATGTACTGCTGCAACCGTTTTTGAATGATCTTCAGCAAAATTTACTTGTGTGTGATATTAATGATACTGTTCGATAATTTCTGCATTTGGTTGGATCACCTTTCTTTGGAATGGGCACAAATATGGATCTCTTCCAGTTGGTTGGTCAGGTAGCTGTCTTCCAGATTTCTTGGCATAGACAAGTGAGCACTTCCAGCATTGCATCCATTTGTTGAAACATTTCAATTGATATTCCATCAATTCCTGGAGACTTGTTTTTCACCAATGACTCCAGTAAAGCTTGGACTTCTTCCTTCCGTACCATTGTCTTGATCATATGCTACCTCCTAAAATGGTCGAACATCGACCAGTTCTGTTTGGTACAGTGCCTCTGTGTATCCCTTCCATCTTCTTTTGATGTCTCTTGTGTCCTTCAATATTTTACCCATGCAGTCCTTCAGTACTGCAACTCAAGGCTTGAATTTTTTCTTTAGTTCTTTCAGTTTGAGAAATGCTGAGCATGTTCTTCCCTTTTGGTTTTCTAATTCCAGGTCTTTGTACATTTCATTATAATACTGTACTTTGTCTTCTCTAGCCACCCTTTGAAATCTTCTGTTCAGCTTTTTTACTTCATCATTTCTTCCATTCTCCTTAGCTACTCTATGTTCTAAAGCAAGTCTCTGACATCCATTTTGGTCTTTTCTTTCTTTCCAGTCTTTTAAATGACCTTTTGCTTTCTTCATGTATGATGTCCTTGATGTCATCCCACAAGTCGTCTAGTTTTCAGTGATTAGTATTCAATGCATCAAATCTATTCTTGAGATGGTCTCTACATTCAGGTGGGGTATACTCAAGGTCATACTTTGGCTCTCATGGACTTGTTCTAATTTTCTTCAGATTCAACTTGAACTTGCTTATGAGCAATTGATGGTCTGCTCCCTAGTTGGCCCCTGGCCTTGTACTGACTGATGATATTGAGCTGTTCTATCATCTGTTTCCACAGATGTAGTCGATTTGATTCCTGTGTATTCCACCTAGTGAGGTCCATGTGTATAGTCACTGTTTATGTTGTTGAAAAAAGATGTTTCCAATGAATAGGTCATTGGTCTTGCAAAATTCTATCATGCAGTCTCATTGTTTCTATCACCAAGGCCATGTTTTCCAACTACTGCTCCTTCTTTGTTTCCAACTTTTGCATTCCAATCACCTGTAATTATCAATGCATTTTGATTGCATGTTTTATCAATTTCAGACTGCAACGGTTCATAAAAATCTTCAGTTTCTTCATCTTTGACGTTCAGTGGTTGGTGTGTAAATTTGAATATTAACTGGTCTTCTTCTTTGTAGGCATATGCATATTATCCTATCACTGACAGCATTGTACTTCAGGATAGATCTTGAAATGTTCCTTTTGACAAAGAATGTGATGCTGTTCTTCTTCAGTTTGTCATTCCTGGAAGACCATATGATTGTCCAATTCAAAATGGCCAATACCAGTCGATTTCAGCTCACTAATGCCTAAGATATCTATCTTCAAGCATTTCATTTCATTGACAACTTCCAGTTTTCCTAGATTCATACTTCATACATTTCACATTCAGCTCCTAGTCCAGGGGAAGATTGATGACAATGACCTTCCTTCAGAGCCGACAGAGAGAAAGCCTTCCCTTGGAGCCGGCACCCTGAATTTGGACTTCTAGCCTACTGGACTGTGAGAGAATAAACTTCCGTTTGTTAAAGCCATCCGCTTGTGGTATTTCTGTTATAGCAGCATTGGATGACTAAGACAATGATGACCCTGCTAATATTTGAAATTTCGGTGGCTTATCTTCTAACATCAAAGCAACGTGCAAGCCACCACAGTACACCAAACTGACAGACAAATGGTGGTTGTCCATACACCATAAAATTTCTAAATGATGAAATACTATGCAACCACTAAAATGTGCTGGTGGTGGTGGTAGTTGCTGTGGTTGTTGTTGTTAGGTGCTGTCACGGAGCAAAATATGTAGTGTGATTCCATTAAAAACACTTTCTATATAAAGCAGATTACAAAAAAGTATTACTGGCATACCTTGGAGATATTTCGGGTTCGGTTCCAGACTACTGCAATAAAGTAAATATCGCAATAAAGCAAGTCACACAAATTTTTTAGTTTCCCAGTGCATATAGAAGTTATGTTTATACTATACTGTAGTCTATTAAGTGTGCAATAGCATTATGCCTAAAAAACAATGTACATACCTTAATTAAAAAATACTTTATTGCTAAAAAATGCTAATCATCATCTGAGCCTTCAGCGAGTCGTAATCTTTTTGTTGGTGGAGGGTATTGCCTTGATGTTGATGGCTGCTAACTGATTAGGGTGGTGGTTGCTGAAGGTTGGGTGGCTGTGGCAATTTCTTAAAATAAGACAATAATGAAGTTTGCCGCATCGATTGACTCCTCCTTTCACAAAAATTTCTCTGTAGCATGTGATGCTGTTTGATAGCATTTTACCCACAATAGAACTTCTTTCAAAACTGGAATCAATCCTCTCAAATCTTGCTGCTGCTTTATTAATTAAGTTTATGTAATATTCTAAACCCTTTTTTGTCATTTCAGCAATGTTCACAGCATCAGCACATCACAAGAAACCACTTTCTTTGCTCATCCATAAGAAGCAACTCCTCATCCATTAAAGTCTTATCTTGAGATTGTAGCAATTCAGTCACATCTTCAGCCTCCACTTCTAATTCTACTTCTCTTGCTATTTCCATCACATCTGCAGTTACTTCTTCCACTAAAGTCTTGAACCCCTCAAAGTCATACATGAAGGTTGGAATCAACTTCTTCCAAACTTCAGTTAATGTTGATATTTTGACCTCCTCCCATGAATCACGAATGTTCTTAATGGCATCTAGAATGGTGAATCTTTCCAGAAGGTTTTCAATTTACTCTGCCCAGATCCATCAGAGAAATCACTATCTGTGGCAGCTATAACCTTACAAAATGTATTTCTTGAATAATAAGACTTGAAAGTCAAAATTACTTCTTGATCCATTTGCTGCAGAATGTATGTTGTGATAGCAGGCATGAAAACAATATTAATCTCCTTATACATCTCCATCAGAGCTCTTGGGTGACCAGGTGCATTGTTGATGAGCAGTAATGTTTTGAATCTTTTTTTCTGAGCAGTAGGTCTCAACAGTGGGCTTAAAATATTCAGTAAACCATGTGGTAAACAGATATGCTGTCATCCAGGCTTTGTTCCATTTATAGAACACAGGCAGAGTAGATTTAGCATAATTCTTAAGGGCCCTAGGATTTTCGGAATGGTAAATGAGCATTGGCTTCAACTTAAACTCACTAGATGCATTAGCCCCTAACAAGAGAGTCAGCCTATCCTTTGAACCTTTGAAGGCAGGCATTGACTTCTCCTCTCTAGCTATGAAAGTCCTAGATGGCATCTTTTTCCAATATAAGGCTGTTTCGTCTACATTGAAAATCTGTTGTTTAGTGTAGCCACCTTCATCAATTATCTTAGCTAGATCTTCTGGATAACTTGCTGCAGCTTCTACAACAGCACTTGCTGCTTCACCTTGCACTCTTATGTTATGGAGACGGCTTCTTTCCTTAAACCTCATGAACCAACCTCTTCTGGCTTCAGACTTTTCTTCTGCAGTTTCGTCACCTCTCTCAGCCTTCACAGAATTGAAGAGAGTTAGAGCCTTGCTCTGGATTAGGTTTTGGCTTAAAGGAATGTTGTGGCTGGTTTGATCTTCTATCCAGACCACTAGAACTTTCTCCACATCAGCAATAAGGCTGTTTCTCTTTCTTACCATGTGCTCACTGGGGTAGCCCTTTTAATTTCCTTCAAGAACTTCTGCTTTGCATTCACAACTTGGCTAACCATTTGGCGCAAGAGGTCTAGCTTTTGGCCTGTCTTGGCTCTCAACACGTCTTCCTCACTAAGCTTAATCATTTCTAGCTTTTGATTTAAAGTGAGAGACACGCAATTCTTCCTTTCACTTGAACACTTAGAGGCCATTGTTGGGTTATTAATTGGTCTAATTTCAATATTGTCATGTCTCAGGGAATAGGAAGGCCCAAGGAGAGGGAGAGAGATGGGGGAACGGCTGGTCAGTGGAACAGTCAGAACACACATAACGTTTATTGATTAAGTTTGCCATCATACATGAGCATGGTTTGTGGCACCCCAAAACAATTACAATAGTAACATCAAAGATCACTGATCACAGATCACCATAACAGATATAATAATAATGAAAAAGTTTGAAATATTGTGAGAATTACCAAAATGTGACACAGAGACATGAAGTGAGCACATGCTGTTGGAAAAACTGTGCCGACAGACTTGCTGTATACAGGATTTCCACAAACCTTCAATTTGTAAAAAACGCAATATCTGGGAAGCACAGTGAAGCAAAACACAATTAAATGAGGTATGCCTGTATAAAGTAATATCATTTTTTTCAAAAAGCATATCTGTGTGTATATGCATATTTTAAAGTTCACAAGGATTTTATTATTGGTTATCTGTGTATGAGGGAATAACATTTGTTATATTGTTAGCAATATATTGATCTATATTTTCTAGATATTAAGAATATATTATAAAATCCATATTGTTCCATATTTTCTAAGTTTCAAGAAAGCTTTTAGAAAAAATGACTCAATTCTACTCTCTCTGTACATGCCCTAGAGACATTCTAGTACATGGGTCCTGTGAAACTATAGAGAAAAACAAAGACATGATTATTTCAACAGTTAGGATAAGATTACCTACAGGGAGAAAGAAGAGGGTTTTGGTGAGAAGGGTTCAGCAGGGGTTTCTGGGGCACAAGTAATGTCCTATTTCTTGACCTGGGTGGTGAAACTGTACATTTATGCCCTATGCACTTTTTTTTCCCATGCACTTTTTTAATGGGTGTTACAGTTCACAATTAAAAGTAACACTAATAATAAAGGAAAGAAACATGGAAAGAGATGGTGGGAAGCAAAGAGGGGTGCCACCTCTGTCCCCCAAAGGCTAGAGGGCTCTGGTAGAGGCTCTTGTCCCCCTTTCCCCACGGGCTTTACTTACGCATCTCCCAGGAAGAGGTTGGGCCAGACCTCATTGATGTGGGTCAGTGTGGCAGCCCGGTGGGCCCATAGCAAACGCTGCAGTGAGGCCAGAGTGGGCGGCTGGTAGGGGGCCGCCCGGGCTGCCCCGTGGATCTTGGGCCTCCGGAGGTCCTGCTTCTGCACTGAGTCCATCCTGGAAGACAGCAGACACCACAGTGGCAGGGGCAGGCTCCCCAAGTAGTTCAGGCTGGGGGCAGACCCGCGGAGGTACAGTGCTCAGGTGCCGCAGGGGTGCTGCAGTAGGGCTCTCAGCTATTTCAGAGGTTATTAACCAGCTCAGCTGGGACTGAGGCCTAGAACCTCCCCAGGGCGCAAGGGAATCAACCCCTCATCACCTCTATGGAGCTGGGCAGACTTCTTCCCTTTGCTGGGGCTACCGATGTCTCAGACTATGGCCAAGGGGCCCTGGAGTTCCCTGTTTGTGGCACTAGTTTGGACAGACCCTAACCCTTAAGTCGCTGGTCATTTGTGACTTTGGATGGAGACCCCAAATAGTTGTGGCCCCCAGAGGGCAGCTTATCTCAAGCCCCCTCCCCTTCTACTTCGAGGGCTGGCCCTCAGGCCTCCCTCCTCTTCCAGTTCCAGGTGCTTGGAGCACAGGCCCGTCTCAGGGTGGGGGCAGGGCCCATCACAGGGTGCTGACTTTGTTAGCATTTCAATACAGAATGAACTAACTCCTTTTATATGCCTGGTGCCTCACAAACACTAACCCATTTAATCTCTCCATTATGTGTGAGGTGTAGACATCATAGTCTCCATTTTACACAGGAGGAAACTGACAGTCAGAGAGAATTGTTTTTAAGTGACGCTCCAAGCCATATATATGGCTAATAAGTGGCAAGGCTGGGGTTTAAATCCAGTTCTATGCTCTTTCAATCACATCCCCAAGTCTTTCCATTACCATCTTTGGGGACCCATCTGTCTCCGTAGGGGAGCCTAGCATTGCTGAGTGACACATCTGTCCATAGGCCCAGGGGTTTTCCTCCTTACCCCCAGTGCTGCAGGTCAGGCCTCCCCCGGGGCAGGCTGGTTGTGTCAAGAGTCAGCTGGCTGAGGGAATCCGGGACCCTGCAGAGCTGGGGGGTGAGTGGCACCAGGACCTGACCCTGGTGCTGTGATGGGAAGGAGTGCCCATTTTGGCCAACTACCCCTGGTCCTCTCAACCAGTAGCTAGAGAAGGTGCAAATTGGGACCAGCGCTTTTTCTTTTTGGTAGGGGGTGCCTGGAACAGGAAGAGAAATGGGCACCCAGGAGGCCACTGGCTTGGCCAAGCTCACCCAGTGGACGGCTGGTGGATAGGGTGGAAGTGAAGACCTGGCTTTTCCCCTCATCTCCCACCGTGACCTCTCAGGGCAGGCTGAGTGGCCTGCACCTACCTAGGGCATGGTCTGGGGCCAGGAGTGGGGGAGTGGGCATGAGGGCAGGACTCAGCATGTGAGCAGAATAGGGCTGGGGCAGGTTCCGTCCAGAACACAAATGCTGTGAAGCGGGTAGAATTCCAGGTACTCTCCTTGGAGCCTGTGGGGGTGGGGCCTGAGAGCAGACCTAGGCCACCGTGGGCTGAAGCTGCTGGCCTTACCAAGCCCCCAGACCCTCTCTATGCTTGGCGTCTCTTTGGGATTGAAAGACTCTTGGCCCCATAAATGCCCAAAGATGGGAGGCCACATGCAGTGGTGAAAAGAGAACTTTAGGGGAGGCAGGAGAGCCCGGCTCTGGTTGGGGCTCTACTATGACACCTTCTTCAGCAAGTTTGTGCTCCGCTCCGGGCCACAGGCCCCCGTATCAGGCGAAGGATCCCCGCCTTGCCTGACTTTGAGGATTATCTGAGTGTCTGACCTGAGAATGAGAGAGGAGTGGCTGGGTAAGAGTAGCTACTGGGCAGAGAGCAGCGTATGTGTGTTGGGGTGGCAGAAGCCCCCAGGCTTGAGGGGAGCCCAACTTATACACTGATCTGGAGCCACCAGCTGGGGCTGCAAGAGCCCCAGGCCAGCCAGATGGGACTTTGGGAAGTCAGGCAAACAGGCTAGGGCTCAGCCAGCTGAGCCTGGCGTGGGGTAAGGCCGCCCCCCGGTGGCCAGTGGGTGCCTCTCAGCACTGCGTGGCTGGGATCAAGCAGCCGAGTTCCCGGGCTCAGACTGAGACAAAGCTAGACTCTGGAGGCTCTTCCTGGAGGTCCTGGGTGGAAGAGAAGCCAGCTGAGAGGTCAGGGACTGCAGATTGCTAGGCCACATCCCAAGTCTCAGCCTCCTAGGGGACCCTAGCCCAGGTCTGGAGAATGGGGGCTTTTCTTTGGATTTAGGAGTACCTCGTCAGGTTCTGAAGGAGCTCTGGTAGCTCAATGGTTAAGCGCCTGCTGCTAACAAAAAGGTTGGTGATTTGAACCTACCGGCCGCTCAAGGAGAAAAAAGACCTGGTAATCTGCTCCCGTAAAGATCACAGCCTAGGAAACCCTATGGGGCAGTTCTACTCTGTCATATTGGGTTGCTGTGTGTCAGAATTGACTCGATGGCACACAGCAACAACAATTTGCCAGGTCCCACCTAGAGCCTCACTCCTGGTGCTCATGGTGTACCCCACCTGTCTGCTCTATCCTACTGGGGGCTCAGTCTGCATCGTGGGGCAGAGTTGGGCCCAGCTGCCAGCCCAGTGACTCATCCTTGAGGCTCCAGACACAGCCAGGGAAAGGGATTCAGTGGCTACAGCAGGCTTCCCTGGTTTCTGACACCCCCATACCTAGGCTGTGGGGGCCCTTCCTGGCAGTCCCTCCCATATCTCCTCTGCAAAAGCAGGGGGTGAAGAACGGGCCCAGTGCTCCGCAGGGACAGGGCCAGCTGGGCTCTTCTCCCAACCCATCCACCCCTCATTCTGTCCCTGGTCTCCTTCTTGCCTCCTTCCCACTTCTCCTCCCATAAGCTCAGCCGCTGACTCTGTGGGCAGTGGCTTTCCTGCTCTTGTGTTGCTGCTGTTTACAAGCCCAGACACTTTTTTCTGTTTTTGTCTGTATCTCTCCTCTCTACGTTGCTCTCCGCGTTTACCTGTCTCCCGCCCTCTCACAGGAAGTTCATGCTCCTCCATGGCCTCCCACACCCCCTGCACACAGAGTGCTGGCCTGGGAGTCAGCAGACTAGGTGGGATTCTCAGGTCTGTTATTGGTACCTGTGTGGTCTTCTCTGAGCCAGTGTCCTCAGTGGGGCTGCTGTGAGAAGCCTGTGAGATAATAAATGGAAAGCACCTGCCACAGGGTCTGCCTTGTGGGAGATGCTCAATAAACGGCGCATCTTACTGCCACTGTCGTTATTGCTATCACTGTTACTCCTTCAAGCCTCAGCCATATCCTGGGCAGAGGGTAACTTCCCCAAGGTGCTGTGAGGCTCAGTCTCTTATCTCTTTTTAATCTCTTGACATTTCATTCTCTGCCCAGCAATAATTATTATTATACCTACCATTTATTAAGAATGTACTGTGTACCAGGCACAGAACTTGGTGCTTACATTTTTTCATTAAATCCTCACAGTGCCGTAATGGTATAGGTAATACTGTTGTTGCTGGGTGCTGTCAGGTCAATTTTTACCCACCTGTGGGGTTATCATAGCGACCCAATGGGATAGAGTAGAACTGTCCGAAAGGGTTTCCTAGGATGTAATCTTACAGAAACAGATCACCAGATCTTTCTCCCATGGAACCACTGGGTGGGTTCAAACAGTCAACCTTTTGATTAGCAGCTGTGCACTTAACCATTGCGCCATCGTGGTTCCTGTAAGTGATATCATCATCGCCATTTTACAGATGAGGAAACAGAGGCTCAGAGAGGTTAAACAACATGCCCAAGGTCACATAGCCAAAACATATGGGAGGTAGGATTCAAACCAGGTCTTTGTGACTCTACTATGCTTTCTCTCCGCCTTTATCTCTGACTCAGTCAGTCTCCTAGCTCTCTCCACCCACACCCTACCCCCAACACAGGCATGGGTGTCCTGACCCTCATTACCCAGCATGCTCGGTGCCCCCCCTGAAATAGAGGCATTCACCTACCTGTGGGGGAGTCTGACCCAGGCCGTGGTCTTCTCTGGCGGGCAGTTTGTGCTGCTGGTTTCCAGCCGCCTGTCTCTGCACAGTTGCTGCTGTTTCTATTTTTTGATGTCAGTTTAATTATAAAGCATGATGTGCTGCTCCCTCTGCTGACCTCCCCCTGCCACTCCCAACTCGCCCGCTGGTCCCATGGCATGGTCAGTGCCAAGCCCGGCCAGGTACCTTCCCCTCCAGGCCCTGCTGGGAGGACAGGCAGCATGGCAGGGGTCTGTCTGCAGTATGTATGCATGTTTATAGTGAGATAGGGAGAAGAAAGAGCAAATAAACCATTTGTAAATCTCCTTTGGCCTTCAGGGGTGATGTGGAGCAAGGTCAGAAAGTTAAAGCTGGAGGGGTATTCTATGCAGGAGGACACTGTGGCCAGAGATGGAAAGAGACTAGCCAAAATCCCACAGCAAGCTGGTGGTGTTGTCAACTTCAGAACCCAGGTCCGGGGGCCCTTAGTTGGGGACTCGGGATTATGGGATTGGTCCAGGCTTAAGAACTAGAAGACTCAGCTAAGGGAAGGAGCACAGGAAGACAAACAGACAAAGGTATAAGTGGGGTACAGAGCGGTTCTTTAGACCTTGGGCTCCGAGGCTGGAGGCCCAGCCCTGTCCTGCAATAAGAAGTTGTGTGTCCAGGAGTCACTCCTGCAAAAGGCAGGATGGGATATCCCTGGCCCAGGCCTCACTGTCCCTTGAGGCCAGAGAGTTGGTCTCCAAGGTCCCTCCTAAGGCTGGGATCAGTTAGGGACGTTAAATTTGGGCCTATTAAAGCCCCCACCACCACCTGGAGACCCTCCTCACACACCCCATACCTTGATACTTCTCACTTTTAGTCCCAGATAATGGACACACACACAGACATACCCAGAATCACACTTACACTGGAGTCTCTGGAGTCTGATCAACTCCAGCGAGCTAGGACTCATCCCCCACTGGGCTCCCTGAGCCCTGGGGAGAGCTGGGGGAGGTAGCTTGTGGCCAGGGGCTGTCATGGACACTTAGAATCCATCTCCCTCTCTCTTCCCTGGCTCCCCAGGGAACCTGGGATCCCAGGCCACGGAACCTCAGGGCTTGGCTGAGAGGATGGCCCACTCCCACCTGAGGGGGTGGGGGCATCAGGAAGAAGACAAAGTAGCAGGCTCTAGGGTGGACTTCGCACCAGGCTTTTACCGTCTTCCGGGTATGCACCTGTCCCAGAGGCTCCAGAAGCACCAGCAGGGCCAGCACCAGGGTGGCAAAGTGGCAGAGCCCCGTGGCAGAGAGTAACGGCCGGCTCTGGGGGAGAGATGAGGTCTGTGCTGCAGGTAGGTAAACCAAGGCCCAGACGGGCTGGGACTCACCAGGGTACAGGCAAGAGCTGCCACTAAACCTGCTTCTACCTTGAGCCCTGTATGTAGTGGGTACAGGTGCTGGGAAGCGATGAGGAGGCAGGTTTGGGGCCCAGGTTCATGGAGGGAGATGACCTCTCCCACAGCACCATCATCTCAGAATCACCAGCCCCAGGGCTGCTGTGTACAGCGGCACAAGCTGTGCACTGCACAACTCCTAGGGTCTCCAGTCGCATACACCGTTTGCTGAATGGCAGCCCCAGGAATTGTGCAATGCTGCAGCCCTGCCCAGCTGACTTCCCTAAAGTCAGCTGCCTCATGGGCAAAGATGCTGAGGTCAGATACTGGGTATCTAAGGATCCCAGCCCAAGAAAGTGGGGTGATTGAGCATGACCAGAGATCTGTTGCTCTGCCAGCTTCCTGAAACCTGTCTAGAGGAGAGAGAGAAGGCTGGGAACTTGCCATTCCTGTCCCCCTCTGGCCCTCATACCTGCAGAGCTCCCGGCAAACGTTTCCCACCCAGCTTAGCCCCAAGCCTAATCCCAACGCCAGCTATAACCCACTTTTCTCCCATCACACTCACCCTCAAACTCTAAACCTAGCCCCCACACCTGCCCTAACCCCCCTTCCCAAGATGTTCATCCTCAGACAGCGTGTGGGAAGGACTCAATATTGCTGAAGTGCCTCCCCTTTGGTTGGGCTAGCTATGCGTTCAGAGACAAAAACAGCTCCCATGGAGTGGGTGGAGAATGGGGATTCATCCATGGGAGGCCCTTGGGGTAAGAAGAGTTCTTCCAGCTCCCAGGGGAGCCTAGGCCAGTCTTGGTTTGCCCCATCCAGAGGGGCCCCAGCCAGTCTCCCCCAGCCCCCAGCTGGCAGTCACCCTGAACCAGTGGGTAGGGCACAGGCAAAGACAGGATTGAGGAGAGTGAGGCAAGGATGAGGATGGGCAGCAGGAGTTGGAGGTGGGGTGGGGGAAGCAGAGAGCAGTCTGGAGGCCTCACCCCCAGCTGATGGCCCTTAGGGAGGATGTGGCTGTGAGGAAGGCCATGTTGTTGGGGCCCGACAAAGACAGACTGAACCTGGGAGAAGGGCAGTGGGTACTTTGCAGCTTCCCTCCCAAGCCTGGTGCACCCACAGTCACCTCTTCCTCCTCCCAAACATGCTAGAGGAAAGCAGAAGGCTTATGTAAGAGAATTTGAACCAGCACCTTGGTGACCATTTGTGGGCTGGTGCCTTTCAGTGGAGTTTCCAGACGAAGGCAGACTAGAAAGAAAGGCCTGGCGAGCTACTTCCAAAAATCAGCCAGTGAAAACCCTGTGGATCACAATAGTCTGATCCCCTCATGCATGGGTTTGCCATGAGTTGGGGGCTGACTTGACAGCAGCTAGCAACAATCACAAGCCTGAGAAACCCACCATCTTCTGCTGGGGACACTGAGGCCTCCAGCAGGAGGGGTCGGGTTGGGGAGAGGAGGTATTGTGGATCTGCTCCCTCTGTGCAACTTAAGGACCGTGGGCTATTTCTCCAGCTGCCCTGAACACAGAACAAGAAAGCAGGGGGTGAATGAGCAGGGAGGAGTTTGGGTAGACTTCAGGAAGACCTTTATGTCCTAAAGGGGTGCCCAGAACCAGAGAGGGAGGAAGGATAGGGATGGTCCTCTGAAGATCTCTGAGATCAGAAGAGTAATTGGGAGGTGGGTAGGGTCTGGGTGCTGGGAACACGGCAGAGAACTGAATGGTGCACATACAGGAGAGACACGGGAGAACTCTTGCATTGAGCAGGGCTTTAGAGGTCATGGCTGATGGCAGAAGCACATTCGGGAACCTGTCCTCCTTCCCCACTGTGGGAATGGTGGAGCATGGCTGGATGAGAATTAGCTAAGCCTGGAACTCTAACTGCAGCCAAATTTTCGTCCAGAGACTGTAGCTGGGTCTGGAACTGAGGGGAAGGAGATGCAGAGGTTATAGGCTTAGCAGAGGTGTGGGAAGCTCAAGACAGCCACAGGTGCCAGTTTTGACCTTGGTGTGGTTCAGGTGAGCTCCCGCAGCCTTTTGGCTGAGGAGGCAGAACAACCCAGCCTTAGGATGAGGCAGGAGGCCTCACGAGCTCTTCCGTTTTATACTTTCTATCCCCTTCCTTCTTAGCCTTTCCACTCTCCCTGGGGTCTGAGACTCTGGGGGAGCTGTAGGAGAGGAGAGCCTACAGGAATATTGCATAAGTCAGGTCCTGGTGAGACCTTGGGTTGGTGAGGGGATCCCAGCATCTTGGGGAGTGGGCCTGGGCCCCTTCAACCCTCATTTCTAGCCACACACAGCCCCGCCAACCAATCCCTGAACTGGTCCCATCCCATGTCCCCTGCCCAGCCCCTCACCTGACTTCTCACTTTAACTGCACCCAGCCTTACCCACTTACCCCCCAACCCCCTGCCCAGCCCTCACCTGGCCCCTCAGTTCCGGCTTGCACCCCACAACTGCTGGTCCAGCTGGCAGAGCTGGCGGAGGAAGCCTCGGTTGGGGAAGACCCATCGGTGCTGCCGCACAGTGATCACCGCCTGGCGCAGGGACAGCTGCTGGTGCAGCATGAGGTAGGCCAGGACCAGCGTGGCGGAGCGGCTCACACCCACCACACAGTGCACCAGGACCTTGGCTGAGGAAGACATCCTAGTGAAAGACCCTTCCCCACCAGAAGGCCCTCACAGGGGCTGGGGTGGAAACCCGAGTTCCTTTCTGTTGTCTGCCTTGGGCATAATCTGTGACCCTGGGCAAGTCACCCAGCCTTTATGGGCCTCTGTTTCCTGATCTGTCAAATGGGTAGACCAACATCTGTTTTGGGATGGAGTCCCAACTCACATGACTTACAAGGCCCTCCAAGAGCTTCCCCGGCTGACCCCACATCTCATCTCAGGTGATCCCACCCTCTTAGCTCTAGAAACACTGGGTAGCTTTCAGTTCCTTAAAGCTGTCATGGTCTATGGCCTCCAGCCTTAGCACATGCTATTCCAACTACCTGAAAAACCTCCCCAACAGGAAACACAACAGAGAGTCCCTGACGGAGCAGGAGAAAAGTGGGGTACAGAACTCAAATTCTAGTAAAAAGACCAGACTTAATGGTTTGACTGAGACTAGAGAAACCCTGGAAGACATGGCCCCTGGACTCTCTGTTAGCCCAAAACTAAAACCATTCCCAAGGCCAACTCTTCAAATAAGGATTAGACTGGACTATAAGACATAAAATGATACTCATGAAGAGTGTGCTTCTTAGCTCAAGCAGATACAGGAGACTAAATGAGCAGCTCCTGTCCGGAGGTGAGATCAGAAGGCAGAGAGGGTCAGGAGCTGGTTGAATGGCCACAGGAAATTCAGGGTGGAAAGGAGGAGTGTGCTGTCACAGTATAAGGAGAGCAACTAAGGTCATATAACAATGTGTGTATAAAATTCTGTATGAGAAACTAACTTGAATTGTAAATTTTCACTTAAAGCACAATAGAAAGAAAAGAAAAAAAAAACTTTTCCCCTGCTTTTGGTCTAAGTTCAAGTCATTCATCAGGTCTCAGCTGAAACGTTTCCTCACATGGGCTTCCCCAGCTACCTCATAGTATCGCCTGACTCACAGAACAGCTCACCACCTTTGCATGGGGCCCAGAGAGTACTGTTGTGGAGAAGCATCCCCCACCTCTCTGATCGTCGGAGCGGGCTGAGTGCCCTACTCTTCGCTTTTGCCCACTGTAGCACTCACAACGCTTCACAATTTCACTGTCTTTCCATCAGATGTGTAACAGTTCCATGAGGCAGGGGCCCTGCCTTGCTTAAGTCTGGATTCTAGCATCTAGCTCAGGGCCTAGCACATGACAGATACCCAGTAAACAGCTGGTGAGTGAATGGATGAATGTTAAAGTGTTTGCAATGTTAAAAAGTGCTATGAGACACAGTCTTGTCATTCCCATCACATAGGTGAGGAAACTGAAGTCCAGAGAGGGGCAGTAGTTGCCCAGGGTCATGGAGCAAGGGGTACAGCTCTGTCTCAGAATGAACTCCGGCTTTCCCAAGGTCTTTTGTTGTATACCTTAGGTATTTGATTTTTTTTCCCATCTGAAAGTCCTTTGAGTGCAGAAGCGAGACATCCAGGTACCAAATGGATTTCTGAAAGCGGAGCGATGCAGAGAAAGAACTCTTTTGCTATTTGGGAGACCTGGCTTCCAGCCCCAGCACTGCTCCTAACTCATGGCCTTGTATTAATACGACCTTGTATTCTAAGCCTTGGTTTCGCCTTCTGTGAAGCCATGGGGTTGGAACACTAAGCAAAGGATTAAAAAAAAAAAAATACCTGGCCGGTTTAAAAACCAGCAATGGGAAGGCACTGATGATTGAGGGGAAACTGGGCATCCCTCCTGACTGAGCAGAATGGAATTGGGAAGGTCACCAAGTCTTACCCCCAGATGTGCTGAGGGCACGGTGGATGAAGTCAGCTGCAGAGGAGAAGTAGGCGCTGATGTCGAAGTCCGGGAGGTCGTGGGCTGGCACCCCTAGGTAGCTCACACTGCTGCCATAGAAGTCAGGGCCACCCTGGCAGTAGAGGCCCCCATGGGCGGCGTTCAGCACGTGAGTGATGCCCAGCTTCCACAGCTCAAAGCGATTATTTGCCGTGGCCCTGGGAAGGGCAGGAAGGGGGCTGGATGTTGGCTGGGCCATGGGGTCCAGGAACAAGGCTTTGCCTGGACCTCTGCTTCAGAGGGACGGAGCCCAGGAAGCTCCAGCTGGGGTCTGCAGCGCACAGCCCCGCCCCAGTCCTTTCTGGTGGGAGGGTTGGTAGTGCAGGGGGTTACCTTTAGACCCTCTTTGGTTTCTGAGGTGATCTGCTCCTGCCTTGGCCAGAGCAGAAGGAAAGGATTGCTTCAGCCCTGGGACCCAGCTGCCCCTCCTTTCCTGTTCATCTCCTCCCACACACATCTGGCCTCTTCTGGCCACCACTTCATACCTGCTTCTAATCAGATTCACATTCAGTCAGGTTTCCCCACCCACTCTGGGACCAGATAAGGGAGGATAGGACCAGGAAGAGGGGCTCTTTGTCTACCCCATCTCATACCCAAAATCACCATTCCTCAGCCCTCTGCCCCCTGAGGCTCACAAGTTGTCCCAGATATACCAAAAATCTTCAAGGGCCCCTGGGAAGCACCCCTCTTTCAGGCAGGTAAAGTCCTTGCCCTGTCCCCCGCTGGTGGCCGAGCCTGGTCACTGCACTGTCCGCAGAACAGGGGGTCGTGGAGAAAGTCCCTGGCCTAGGATGCTCAGAGCAGAACTATTTCTCCTAGTTCCCACTCCACCCCCATCCCTGCTAAAGAGCCAAGAACTATCTCTCCTTTTCCCCATCCCCTCCACCAGCTGTCACTCACGCATCTCCTATGTAAAGGTTGGGCCAGACTTCGTCCACTCGGCTGCAAGAGACCTTCCCCTCCCTCAAGAGCTCCTCCAGCTCCAGGACACTGGAGCAAGGTGCAGCTTTGGTGTCTCTCCCCAGCTCCGGGAGCGAGGCCTCAGCCATGGGCCAGCCCACCACCCCTCTGCCTCACTCCTCTCTGCCTCTCCAGTGTCATTTCTCCTCCTCAGAGATTGGCAGGAACAGGTGGGACAGGACAGTGACTCAGCAAGTCACAGGGGCCTCCAGAGAGGACAGAACCTTTACCTCCCCAGGTCAACCCCCTCACTGCCCCCAGACATTGTGAGAACGTGAAATCAGAGAGACTCTGCGAGTCACTCCACCTCTCTCAACCTCAGTTTCTTCATCTGTCCAGATAATTAACCCATCTCAGACAACTGTTGTGAGAATGAAGTGAAACAAAGGATATGCTGCATCAAACACATAGTAGGTACTTAAGAAACATTTCTTGAATTAATAAATTTAGAGCCCTGCATAAGACTGTCTGGTTCTGAGGCCTGAGTTAAAGTAGAGATCCAGGGTGGAGAAGAAAGACGTGGCTGGCTCTACAGGTCAATCGTAAAAAAATACCTTTGCACTTCTGAGAGGGCCACAAACTGGGTAGCAGTCCTATGTCTGGACGATGGGGCTCAGGGCCAGTTTCCTGAGTTATAGAGTCAGGAAACGTGGAAAGGAGGCATGTTGTTGTTGTTAGGTGCTGCCTAGTCAGTTCCGACTCATAGCGACCCCGTGTACAACAGAAGGAAAGGAGAGGAGGCATAGAGGATCTCATCTAGAGGGTGCCCATAAGGTTCGTGGGGAAAGGTTTGAACAATGGCCGTGTAGTGAAGATGGCCGAATTCTCAAAAGAGAAGGCTGAAAGGGGCCTTGTACGTCAAAGGGGAAAAGGAGGTAAACATAGTCCTAGACTTTCTGAAGAGCCAAAGGGCTTAATTAACTGTCATCAGAAACATTTAGAGAAGTGGAAGGAGACTTCTCTGCCTATAAGGGCTTTTGGCCCCAGAATAGAAACTGAGAGAGGTCTCTGACCTTCTGCCAGGGCTGGTTTTCAGCTGATGAGTTGTCTTGGCCTCTCCCAGGTAACTTCATGAAGGTGGTGACAGACCTGGGAGGGGTATGAGCTGCAATGGGAAGGGCTTCCATGTGCCCCTAAGACCACTTTGGGGAGAAAGGCCACACTACGGCGTACTATGGAAGCAGTCTACACTCATATCCTTCACACAACCTGCACCCATCCCCACCAGACTCCCTGAGGTTACCTTGGAATGTGAGAGGAGGCAGGGCAAAGGAAGGGCTGGAGAGTCCAGGACAAAGCTGGCTTTGGACTTGGTTTATGCTAACTTGAGGTCTGTGTTGGGTGAGGGGGCCTTCCCTCAGGGTAGTATAGGGGGGTGAGAAGAGCATAGGTTCTGAAGTTAGAGTCGGTCCAAATACTGGCTTTGGCACATATCAACCGCGGCACCTCTGGCAAGTTTCTTGGCTCTTCTGTGTCATAATATCTACCTCATAGAGTTGTCACAAGAGTTCCTGGGTGGTGCCATTAATGCGCTCAGCTGCTAACCAAAAGGTTGGAGGTCTGAGTCCACCCAGAGACGCCTTGGAAGAAAGGCCTGGAGATCTACTTCTGAAAAATCAGCCATTGAAAACCCTATGAAGCACAGTTCTACTGACACGGGGTCGTCATGAGTTCGAATCAACTCAATGGCAACCGGTTTTAGAGTTGTCACAAAGATTAAATAAGATTTTATATAACCTAACCTCTTGCCATCTAGTCGATTCCGACTCGCAGCGACCCTATAGGACAAGGTAGAACTGCCCCATAGGGTTTCCAAGAAATGCCTAGGGTATTCGAACTGCCGACCTTTTGGGTAGCAGCTGTAGCTCTTAACCGCTACGCCACCAGGGCTTCCAAACCCAACCTAACCTGTTGCCACTGAGTCGATTCCAACTCACAGCGACCCTATAGAACAGGGTAAAACTGCCGCCATAGGGTTTCCAAGGAGCAGCTGGAGCAGCTGGAGCAGCTGGTGCAGCTGAACTGCCGACCTTTTGGTTAACAGCCGAACTCTTAACCACTGCGCCACCAACGCTCTAGGTTTTATACAGGTTGTGTTATCGGGCCCGTCAGACTGAAGAGGCAATCAACGTTAACAATCCCATGGACGCTGCCCTCCCTCTCTCCACTAACTCCTCCCACTTTGGCCTTTGGCCGGACGCATGCGCTCTGAGGTTTCCCTGCTGGGTTTCCCTTTTTCGTTCTCTTCTCGGCCCATCTTGAGCCCCGCGTCTTTTCCGGCTTTGACTCCGCCCCTCTGCCGGTAGGACCCCACCTCCCGTCAGTAGGGCCCCGCCTCTCGAAGCATTTCCGGTTTGGGTTCCATTTGCTGCTGGTGCGGCCGTGACGGGTGCCGAAGAGATGCCTGCGCGCAGCCGCCACCGCCCCCGCCTCCATTACAGCTCCCCGCCCAGGGCTCCGCCCCCGCCGCTGGAGACGCTTCACTCCGGCGAGGCCCGTCGGGCGCCGGAGTCTGACGGCGTCTCGGACGCCGGCTCGGAGGTGGGTCCCGGGAGCCGGGCTCCGACCGCGGAGGTGAGTGGGAGCTGAGGAGAGGGGAGTTTGCGGTGGGCCTCTGCTGCCAGGGGTGAGTGGAGAGCAGGGATGGAGCCACGGCTGCTGCCAAGGGACTGGGATCCGGAAAGGGCGCGGGGGGACGGTTGGGGGAGCCTGTGGAGTCAGCTGTAGAATGGAATCTGAGGGGAATGGAGGTTGTGGAGCCGAGGGGCCTGAGGGCGTGACGATGACCAGAGGCTGAGGGGCGAGAGGAAGTGGAAGATTGAAGGATGTGTGGCCTAGAAGAGGCAAGAGGTTAGAGGCTTTTGAAGGCAGGATGGTGAGGGGAGAAGATCGAAAAGGTCCCACGGTGTGGAACCGGAGGAAGAGATGCTCTGGGGTTCGGCAGTGGGGGTGAGGGTTCGGAGGAGCAAGGCCAGGGTGGGTGTTAACCTCATGGCGATGGAGAGGGAACGGGGCAGGGACTGATGGTGCTCTGAGCTGTCTAGATACCTCACCAGGGTGGGGGTGGTGGCAATGGAGGGCAGAATTTAGGTTTGACTGGAGAGGCTAGGGGCTATTGGGTGGGGAGTTGTCTGGCCTAAAGGGTTGTGTGAAGCACTGAAAATGAGAAATGTGATCAGGAGAGAAAAGGAGCCCTTGGAGATCTAATTTAGGGCTTTGGCATTTTCACAGGTGTCTTTCAAAGATCACTGGAGTAGTGTTCTTGGATTTTAGGGCTTTCTTGTATGTGGACAGTGGATCTTTTCACGAATCTGGGGTTGGAGGGGCGGTGTTGATCACTGATTTGCTGAAGGATTAGAGGAAGTAGCGGAAAGGAAGTGATGTTTGGACAAGGTATTTATTTTATTCTGAAAATAAAGATTTCTTCTAATAGTAGCAGTGTAGTTTTTCTTTTTCATCTTTTTTTTGGGGAGGTACTTGTTTCTTAAATTAGTTTATTTTAAATACCAGACAAGTTATAGATCTTAAAAAAAAAAAAGATGTAATACATTACCTTTAAGCTTCAAAAATTAAA
This sequence comes from Dugong dugon, assembly GCA_030035585.1. Taxonomy (NCBI): domain Eukaryota; kingdom Metazoa; phylum Chordata; class Mammalia; order Sirenia; family Dugongidae; genus Dugong; species Dugong dugon. The sequence goes on along the minus strand of CM057475.1, from coordinate 14,654,622 downwards.
GTGGTAACAACACTTTGGACACTTGGATGTTACAGATGCTCAGTATTGATTGGTTCCACTTTGACAGCTCGAGGTGACACATGTATTTACCACAGTGTAAAAATATGGCCAGTGCAAGTTGCTGGGTTAAGAAGGCACATAAAACTAGATGTGGAATCACCACAGTTCAGGGGCCTAACAGATCTACTTCTCACAGATAACTCAAGTTATCTCTTGAAAATTTGACTAGGATTTTTTGACAGATATGCAGGGCCAATATTCAAATGCAGTTTTACAGATAGTGTATGAATAATATTTTTAGTAAAGTGATCTAGAAAAATAAGGATAGAGCATGCTTGTTGTTGACAGCTAACAGAACTGGGACAGATGCTTTTTATAGAAAACAAAGTACCAAAAACATAATTGTGCCAGAAAAATAATGATTGCAGTGCCTGTATTCACTTCAGTAGAAATAAAATTAATTTCCTCTTGTATGTTGTTTTGACTTTAGCCTCATGTTTCTTACACTGTTTTACTATTTATCTGATTGCAAAGTTGTTGGCCATTTCAAAACACTTAAGTATTTTCTACTGTAAGCTGATATCTATTGTTTAATGTTCATGAGATGGTAATTTGCTGATTGCAACAAGCTTTTAAATTGCCTTATGTGTATAGACTGTCATCCCTTCAAATGCTAAGTGGACTAGTAATTATTTCTTTGAAGCTATTAGATGGAATTGTATAATTTATGTATTAGCATGCCTAATAGTTATTTTATTTTTTGTTTCCCTTTGACTGTTCTCACTGCCACTCAGTTTTAAAGGAAATCACTTTTATGTTAGCAATTTCTTTAAGGCTAAAAAGATCTATATTACTCCAGAAAAACCTTTATGACTGCAATGACAGAACATGCAGGTGTATTTAGATAAATTAATTTTTATTTCAGTGGCACTCTCCTCATTCTGCAAAGACTCGTATTCACATTGTACAACTGCTTGTAAGCATTTTTATTTTGCTTATCATTAGATCCTGGATGCTTCTTCAGATCTTTGCCACAGCTGATTTAAAGATATTTTCATGGCTTTTCTGATAATTAAAATTTGAACATTGTTTTTGAGAAACTATTGCATTAGATGTTCTAATGAATTATTATTATTACTATTTTTGTTTTGTCTTTGGCCATAATAGCTAGCTATTCTTTCAAGGTTTTTACTTCCAGGCCTGGTATAACATATGGCGTTGATAGTTGAACGTAATTAGCCTGGCTTTTAACTCGGATGGAAATCTTTCCTGTCTTCAGCTTTTACCTCCTTCATTCTTCATGAGATGGCGTATTGTTAATGAAGGTTGAATTCACTTTTACGTTTAAAACTTCTATAGCTTTGATACTTTTTGGGCATCAAGTTGACTTCTGTAAGATATGAATGCAACTGCATTATTTTGCTAAATTACCTATGAAGTTGTTTTGAAAGATTATGGTATTTGGTGGAAAATACAGTATGAGCTAATTGTAATTCTTCTACTGGATTTAGGTTACAGAGGGAGACTACGCCAACTCATGCTCAGATTAAATATTTTATTTTTTGCAAAGATTGGGAGGGGACCTAATTTTTTTCACTTTTCTCTTACGTATTCGTATGTTTGCAGATAAAACCCAAAAACCAAACCCACTGCCATCAAGTCGATTCCAACTCATAGTGACCCTGTAGGACAGAGTAGAACTGCCCCATAGGGTTTCCAAGGCTATAAATCTTCACAGAAGCTGACTGACACATTTTTCTCCTGTGGAGTGGCTGGTGGGTTCAGACTGCCTCGGTTAGCGGGCAAGTACTTAATCACGGTGCCACCAGGGCTCCTGATGTTTGCAAATAAGGTTGTGTTAATTGTTTACAAAATGCTTTGTCTTTAATTTTTGTTTGCATGTGGCTTTTGGAACTCTTGAAACTTTTTGGGGGGGTTTAATTTTTGTTTTGTTTCTCTTCTCTAAGGGTATGCTGTAACACATTGAGGGGTAACAGGGCAAACACAGAAAGAGCACTTGACAAAGGTGTCATCATGACAGTGATTGTTTTTGTCTTGTGCTTTTCTTGGCCTTGGGAAATCAGGAGGTTAACTAAAAGTAGGAGCACATGGGCCAGGCACACTTGGAGGACAAATCAGTGTTTACATGTTGTCTCTGTCACTGCCTGGTAATTTGCCATCTGAAAGTGTAGATCTGGATTTGTGACAGACCTGTGATGTGAATATGCCCACACCCTCTTCTCCCATATATGCAGTACCGTCATCACCAAATCTTAAACTTAATGTTCTGGTTGAGTTTAGTAATTTAACGACTTGCATATTTAAATGCTCTGTTACTTCACTTTATACTGGGCCCTCCCACTAATATAATCACGTATATAATGTAACATAATGTTTGTTCTTTTGGCTCTTGCTTAGGGTGATGGAAACCAGGAGAACTTGGTTATAATAGCTTCACCACAAACAGTGTTTCACCATACAACATTGTTTTATGATATGTACTACAGAAGAGTCATCATGGTGATCCCATGTGTTACAGAGTAGAACTGTTTCATGGGCTTGGCTGTAATCTCTACGAAAGCAGGCCATTAGACCTTCCTTCTGTGGCACTGCTGAGGATTCAAACAGCTGACCTTTAGGTTAGTAGTCAGAATTGACTCGACAGCAGTGGGTTTGGATGTTTTTGGCATATTCTAAAAGAGTGTTATTGTGTGGCAGTTTGTCTTGAGTTTTTATGGTGGGCTTAATTAGGCTTATGAATTGTGGCAGAGAACAAGAGAGGTGATAATGTAAGTATCTATTATCTTGACACACTGGTGCCACTATAACAGAAGTACCACAAGTGGATGACTTTAACAAAGAGAAGTTTATTCTCTCGCAGTCCAATAGGCTACAAGTACAAATTCAGGGCATCAGCTCCAGGGGAAGGCTTTCTCCGTCGGCTCTGGAGGAAGGTCTGTGTCATCAATCTTCTCTTGGTCTGGGAGCTTCTCCGTGCAGGAACCTTAGGTCCAAAGGACATGCTCTGCTCCCAGCACTGCTTTCTTTGTGGTATGAGGTTCCCATATGTCTCTGCTCGCTTCTCTCTTTTATATCTCAAAAGAGACTGGCTTAAGACACTATCTAATCTTGTAGACCTCATCAGTATAACTGCTTCTAGTCCACTTTATTATATCATAGTGATAAGAGTTTACAACACATAGGGCAATCACATCAGACGATAAAATGGTAGACAGTTATGTAATACTGGGAATCATGACCTAGCCAAGTTGACAGATACTTTTGGGGGACAAAATTCAATCCATGACACACACTTTTTCTGGGCTCTTGTAATTCTTGACTGATAAATTCTAGTAGGAGATGAGAACCACGGGTTCTGCTGATTTAGGGTCTTCTTGTAGGTTAAACCATGTCACGCTGAGTTATTGGAAATGCCTGCAAATTTTTTTATAGTTTGGAACTTTGAGACTAAATTAAATTGATGTCAGGTTTATCAGTATAATATTGGCATCAAAGTCATAGATTGTCAAAACCATGAATTAAAATTTCGGTCTGAATCCAATATTGTAATGGGGTTTGAAGTCTTGAGCCAGTTTCTCATTTTTCATTATGTTGATTTGATTTGGGGGTGTAGCGTATTTAAAAATAAAGATATTAAACATCTAGCCTGCCCAAATATATTGTCGTGATTGAGTAAGACTTAGAATTTTACATATTTGACTTCTGTACTGGTTTGTTCTGACATGCAGCCATGTCAAGAACCTTTTACTGAACTTACCACTAAATTTTGATGGTTATATAAAAATTAATTTTTGTTACAACGAGGATGTAAACTAAATAGTGATATCTGTCTGATTCTTACTCATTAAGCTGGGACATTTCTGGATGTGGTATAGAATTAGCTGCAACTTGCAGTAAGAGGCTTAAAGACAAATTGGAGCCATAAAAAGTTTGTGATGTTTGGTATAAGTGACAATTTTTTTGAATAGCGTATAAGAGTGCATGGTCAGGGCAACAAAAAATGCCCCAGAACTGAAGGGCAGCCAAAAGAATGATGATGTAACTGAGGAGGCAATTTAATTTCTTCAAATATGCTGCCCCAAATTCTGTTGCTCAGAAGTGGCCAGAAACGGGACATAAGAAGACAGTAGAAAATCACTGCTAGAGAGTTTCAAAAATAAAATGGTTCAGGGTCTTTGAAATTGTTCCTTGCCCTGAGTTTTGTAATTATAGCAGATTTCATAGATGTTTTGGAAACAATGCCCTGTGCTTACTAAGAAAAAGTAAAATATTTTTTGATATCTGTAAGGAGAAAATAGTAGTTTTTTGTTTGTTCATGGAAAAGGTTTCCATTTAGGAGTAAGAATAAAAAATGGGTTGAGTAAAAAGCTGGATAGACTGAAGTACTATAAACTGCAAAACTATTGATCACAAAGTTTGGCCATAAATGCCCAAAGTAATTCTTGTTTTCTTACATTGAAGTTTAGGCTTTTTGCTTTCATAAGAATTGCTTTTATGTTCTGGTTTATGGATCTGTAAACTAGTGTAATTTGTCTCTCTTGTGTACATATTAGATAAGCATTATTAGGTAAAATTGGATTTAGGCCTATTTTAGCATGAATGCAGCTATAATGTATAGTTGTCCTAAGAAAAATATTAACACTAACTTGTTATAATTTTTTTATCTGTTCCCTCCTTTTTGCCTTGAGATATGGATTTATCTTTTAGGTTTTTTATATCCCTTGGAAACAATAACTACAGTTTTTTTACAAATAGGTAATAACTTACAGAAACAGCATACTTTGTATTTATGAATCAAGTTTCATCAGTTCTAAATTCCTCTATGGGCATTTAAATATATGACTTTCAAAGACAACCACAGAATTTAGAGATAAAGGACAATTGTTTCAGACAGCTCTACTCTAGTGTTTTGGAGTATTGAAAATACACACACACACACACACACACACACACACACACACACACACAGTCAAGCCATCAGTCAATCAAGTGAAACTACAAGAAAAATCCAGCATATTTAAATCACTATACCTACCATCTGAATATGGACATTGGTTCTATAAAGTTAAACAGAGAGTAAAGGTTTCGTTTTGTTGGTACATCTTGTGCATTCTAAATGTTGCCTATTGATAAATTAGAAGCCATTTTAGTCTCTTGTGTGTTGGTATAATTAACCCCAGTGGAATAGTTTATGTCTTTCTAGTTATTGGTGCCTGTCACTTTGGGAAGTTTCCCAGTTCCTTCCCAAATTGCTAAAGGACATATGTGCTTTTAGGTGTCAACTGTAATCAGTTGCATCAACCTATGACATACTTGTTGAGAGTTGTGTGCCCCTGTTGAAATACTTTTACTTACTTAAATGTGATATTAAATAATATAAGAATTATGTGAGAAACATGATGAAGTATAGTATTCTGCATTGGCTAACTGGAATCACTTTTGTCTTGTTATTTTATTCCTCAATTTATGTTAGTTGATTACATTGTTGTTTTGCTGTAATTTGATCTTGAGCAAAACTTTTACAAGATTTAATCAATTATTTTCATATATTCATATTTATTTTGCATTAACCCAGAGATTCAAGAGTTAGGAGTTTATCTTGCCTAATGGATTTGACTGTTGATAGATGACTGTCTTAATGATTTAATTTCAGACCTAGGGCAGCATTGTGTAGCAGAAAGAGTTGATGATGATGGCAGTACTTGCTTCATTAATTGAGCACTTTGTATTTTCCCGGCATTGTTGTAAATGCATTACATGTATTATTCCATGTAATCCTCACAACAAGCCTATGAAGTAGGAACTAGTATTCTCCCCCATTTTACAGATAAGGACACTGAGACCTAAGGAGGTTGATCATATAGCTCTAAGTGGTAAATTCAGTATTTGAACCTAGGTAGTCTGATTCCAGGGCCAACACTCTTCATTACTATCCTTTCTGGGTTTGATATCAGATTCTGTTGCAAAAAAGCTGTCTGAAACGGTTTTAACTCTGTCCTTAGTTTCTTCAGCTGTAAGTTGAAGAAATTGTACAAGATGTCTCAGGTCACTTCCTGTTCTAACATAGTAAGAATTCTGTCATCTTGATTTACAAAACATGATGTGTTTAATGGTTTCAGATTGAAGTACTTTCTGTTCATAATCAGTTGATCTCTTAAAGTGTAAAGATTAAGTCATTTTTCAAAGTCACACTGTTAATGGGTGATGGAGCTGGATCTGTAATCAAGTCTTGTCTTGGACATGTTGGTCTTCCTGGTTGCCTTGCAATTTCTTACCTTTTATTTAATGTGTATATGTATACATGGGTTAATAATTGATTTTAATTGAGTTTTTTAAGTTTCAATCCCTGTCTATTTAAGTGATGTTCTTCAAAAGGTGAGAAATAATATTGTTTTCATTTTCTTAAAAAAAAAAAAAAAAAAAAAACTTCGCCCTCTGATGAACAAATATTACATGCTTATTGTATAAAACAAAGAAATTTTAGAAATATTTTATGTAGAGAGTGAAAGAGTCCACCTAAGGAATAACTATTAATAGTTTGATCCCTCATGTATTTAAAATGTATATACATATACTTTTAAGGACATTCTACTCTTTTTTTAATTTTTAAAACTTCTAATTTTGAAATAACTATAGATTCACAGGAAGTTGCAAAGATAGTTCAGAAAGGTCCCATGTACCCTTCACTCAGTTTCCCAAAATGGTTACATTTTATATAATCATAGTACAGTACAAAGCCAGGAAATTGGCATTAGTTTGATTTATGTATATATAGTTCCGCGTCATTTTATCACGTATAGATTTGTGTAACCATTGTCACAATCAAGATACAGAACTATTTCATCACTATGAAGATTTTCGTCGTGCTACCCTTTTATGGCTTACCGCTATCACCCCCAACACACACACACACACACATCTCTAATCCCAGCAACCACTAATCTATATGATTTTGTCATTTTGAAATTTATATAAATGGAATCAGACAGCCTGTGACTTGTGAGGTTAGCTTTTTTTCACTCAGCATAATGCACTTGAGACTCATACAAGTTATTGTGTATATCAATGATTTGTTCTTTTTAACTGCTGAGTCATATTCCATGGTATGTATATACCACAGTTTATTCACATATTATGGGATATTTTGATTGTTTACAGGTTTTAGCTATTACAAGTAATGCTGCTATGAACATCTGTATATAGGCTTTTGTGTAAACATAGTTTTCATTTCTCTGGGATAAATGCCCAGGAGTATAATTGCTGGATCATATGGTAAGTATATGTTTAGTTTTTTAAGAAATTCACAAGCAATTTAGTGGAGGATAGTTGAAAAATAGTGCTGGAACTACTGGATAACCATAGGCAAACAAAAAACCTTGACCAATTCTTACACCTTATATAAAAATCAATAAATGTAAAACTACAAAACTTGTCAGTGATATCATAGGAAGAAATCTTCAAGGCTTAGGGCTTAGTGAAGAATTCTTAGATACCCAAAAGCACAATCCATTAAAAAAAAAATTGATAAATTGGACTTCATCAGAATTGAAAACTCTGCAGAAGACTCTGTGAAGAGAACACAGAGACAACCTACAGAGAAAATATTTTCAAACCAATATTTGCTATTTTCCAGCGTGGCAGTACAATTTTACAGCTTTGTATGAGAGATCCGGTTTCTCTGTATCCTCGCCAGCATTTTTTATTGTCACTTTTTTTTTTTTTTTTTTTTTTTTAGCTATTCTAATAGATGTATGGGGCCAGTGGCGATTCAGCAGTTGCATTCTTAAACCATCTCACAAACCTCAAAAACCTAGGTTTGATTCCTGGGCAATGCACCTCAATCTCAGCCACCATGCATTGTCAGTGGAGCTTGAGTGTTGCGATAATGCTGAACAGGTTTCAGCAAAGTGTCCAACTAAGACAGACTGGGAAGAAAGGCCTGGTGATCTGCTTCTGAAAAATTAGCCAGTGGAAGTCCTATGGATCACAATGGTCCAATCCTGTTGTGCGTGGGGTTGTCATGAGTTGGAATCTGGCTCGACAGCAGCTAACAACAACACACTAGGTGTGTAGTGATACCCTGTCATAGTCTTAATTTGCATTTCCCTGTCAGTTCGCTGTACTTTGCTGGCTTGCATGTTGTTGTGATTCTGGAAGCTATGCCACTGGTATTTCAAATACCTGCAGGGTCACCCATGGTCACAGGTTTCAGTGGAGCTTCCAGTCAAAGACAGACTAGGAAGAAAGGCCTGGTGATCTACTTCCAACAATTAGCCAATGAAAACCAAATATTGTCCAATATAGTGTTGGAAGATGAGCCCCCTAGGTTGGAAGACACTAGACAACAGCCACAACAGTGGACTCAGACATACCAATGATCATGAAGATGGCACAGGACTGGGCAGTATTTCATTATGTTATATTAAGATTGCCATGAGGTAGAGCTGACTCAGTGGCAGCTAACAACAGCAATGTTGAACATCTTTTCATGTGCTTATTTGCCATTTGTATATCCTCTTTGATGTTATGCTTCTTCATGTCTTTGCACATTGTGTAATTAGGTTTTTGTTTTTTACTGTAGAGCTTTGGAGTTCTTTATATATTGTAGATATGAGTCCTTTCTCAGGTATGTGTTTTGCAAATATTTTCGCCTAGTCTGTAGGCTGTGTTTGTGTTCTCTTCACAGGGTCTTCTGCAGTTTTAAAATTTCAATGATGTCTAATTTATGGATTTTTGTTTATTTTATTTAATGAATTGTGCTTTTAAGTGTCATGTCTAAGAATTCTTTACCAAGCCCTCCTATGTTATTGTTTACAAGTTTTGTAGTTTTGCATTTAAATCTATGATCCGTTTTGAATTGATTTTTGTCTGAGGTGTGAGATTTGGTCAAGGTTTATTTCTTTGCCTATGGATATCCAGTTGTTCCAGCACTACTTTTCAACTAACTTCCACTGAATTGCTTTTGCACCTTTGTTAAAAATCAGTTGGCTGTACTTCTATGGGGGCTATTTCTGGGTTCTTTGTTCTGTTCCATGGATCTCTGTGTCCACACTTCTACCAGTACTGCATAGTCTTAATTGCTGCAGCTATATAATAAGTCCTGAGATTAGGTTGAGTGATTTGGCCTACTTTATTCTTGTTCAGAATTGTTTTAGCTACTTTAGTTCCTTTGCCTTTTTATGTAAATTTTAGAATAATCTTGTGTATATCTGCAAAAAAAAAAAAATGTTGGTAATATTTTGATAGGAATAATGTTAAGCCTGTATATCAATTTGGGGAGAGTTGACATCTGTACTTTTTTTTTTTTTAATTTTGTTTTTGTTGAGAATATACATAGCAAAACATATTCCAGTTCAACAGTTTATACATGTACCAGTGAGTAACATCGATAACATTCTTCAAATTATGTAACCATTCTCACCCTCCTTTTCTGAGTTGTTCCTCTCCCATTGACATAAATTCACTGTCCCCTAAGGTTCCTATCTAATCTTTCAAGTTACTGTTGTCAATTTGATGCCATATAGATAGTTCTTAAAAAAGCATAATGCTAAAGGCAGACATTTTTTACTAGTTAAGCTAAACTGTTGTTTGGTTTTAAGAAGACTTCAGGAGATATTTTTGGTTTAAGGTTTAAAGATTACTGCTGGGTGGTAGTTTCAGGGGTTTATCCAACCTCTCTGGCTCCAGGAAGTCTGGAGTCCATGAGAATTGGAAATCCTCTTGTGTGTTTCCCCTTTTTGATCAGGATTCGTCTATGAAGTCTTTGATCAAAATGTTCAGTAATGATCGCTGGGCACCATCCAATTCTTCTGCTCTCATGGCAAATGAGGCATTTGTTCATGGAGGCAATTAGTGTACTATTTTTGAGTCTGCCAATCCATAAACATGGAATATCTCCTCCATTTATTTAGGCTGTCTTTGATTTCTTTTATCAGGGTTTCATAATTATACAGATTCTGTATGTGTTTTGTAAGATATACACCAAAGGATTTTTTTAACAGTTGTAAATGATATTATGTTTTTAATTTCAGTGTCCGTGTTCGTTGCTAGTACATAGAAAAACAGTTGATTTTGTATGTTAATTTTGTGCCCTGTGATCTTGCTGAACTCATAGTACTCGGAGTTGTTTTTTTGTTTATTTTTTAAATAAATTTCTTGGGGTTTTCCACATAGAGTAGATAGGGAATATTTTTTTTTTTCTTCATTTCCAGTATGTTTGCCTTTTATTTCTTTACTTGCCTTATTGAGCTGGTTAGAACTTTCAGTACTATGTTGAATAGCATTGTTGAGGGTGGACGTCTGTCTTAGTTATCTAGTCTGCTATAACAAACACCACAAGTGGATGAATTTAACAAACAAGTTTATTCTCTTACAGTCTAGAAGACTAGAGGTCCGAATTCAGGTCATCACGTCTCTGTCAGTTCTGGGGGAAGGTCCATGTCGCCAGTTTTCCCCTGGTCTTGGAGCTTCTTAGTGCAGGGACCCTGGGTCCTGGCGCTTCTTGGTGGTATGAGGTCCCCATCTCTCTGCTGCTTCTCTTTCCTTTTATCTCTCGTAAGATAAAAGGTGATGCAGGCCACACCCCACAGAAACTCCCCTTATATCGGATCAGGGCTGTGACCTGAATAAGGGTGTTGCATCTCACCCTAATCCTCTTTAACATGACCTAATCTTGCCTCATTAACGACAGGCAAAGATTAGGATTTACAACACACAGGAAAATGATACCAGATCACAAAATAGAGGGCAACCACACAATACTGGGAGTCATGCCCTAGCCAAGTTGACACACATTTTTGGGGGACACAATTCAATTCATAACAATATCCTTGCCTTGTTCCTGATCTTAGAGGGAAAGCATTCATTCTTTCACCATTAAATATGTTAGTATGTTTCTTATAGATGCTCTGTATCAAATTGAGAATTTCCTTTGTGTTCCTAGTTTTCTGACAGGTTTTATCATAAATAGGTGTTGAAATTTTTCGATTCCTTTTTCTGTTTCAATTTATATGGTCATGTGGTTTTTTTTCTTTTGCTTGTTAACACGTTAGGTTACATTGATTATTGTCTAATATTGACCCAGCCTCATATCCCTAGAATAAACCTCACTTGAGCATGGTGTATAATTTTTTTATATATTGCTGAATTCTAATTGCTAATATTTTGTTAGGGTTTTTTATTTTTTTTTTGCATCTGTATTCATGAAGGATATTTGTGTGTAGTTTTCTTTTTTTTTGCACTGTCCTTGTCTGGTTTTGGTATCAGGATAATAGTAGCTTCATAAAGTGAATTAGAAAGTGTTTCTCTTTTATTTTCTGGAAGAGATTGTGTAGAATTGGTGTTAATTCTCCTTTTTTTAAATTTTATTTATTTTGTTGTTGTTGAGAATATACACAGCAAAACATACACCAGTTCAACAATTTCTACATGTATAATTCAGTGACTTTGATTACATTCTTCGAGTTGTGCAACCATTCTCACCCACCTTTTCTGAGTTGTTCCTCCCTGATTAACATAAACTCACTGCCCCCTAAACTTCCTATCTAATCTTTCGAGTTGCTGTTGTCAGTTTGATGCCACATAGATATTTCTTAAAAAAGATAATGCTCAAGGCAGACTTTTTTTTTTTTTTAACTAGTTAGGCTAAACTATTGTTTGGTTTTAAAAAGACTTCAGGGGATACTTTTGGTTTAAGGTTTAACAATTATGTCAGGGCAGTGGTTTCAGGGGCTTATCCAGCCTTCGTGGTTCCAGAAAGTCAGGAGTCCATGATAATTGGAAATTCTCTTCTGCATTTCCTCCTTTTGGTAAGGATTCTTCTGTAGAATCTTTAATCAAAATGTTCAGTAGTGGTAGCTGGGCACCATCCAGTTCTTTTGCTCTTATGGCAAAGGAGGCAGTTGTTCATGGAGGCAATTTGCCACACATTCCATTTTCTCCTCCTGTTCCTGACTCTCCTTCCTCTGTTGCTCTAGGTGAATAGAGACTAATTGCTTTGTCTTGGATGGCAGCTTGCAAGCTTTTAAGACCTCAGGTACTACGCGGCAAACTAGGATGTAGAGCAGGAGTACTAAACATGTTATTAGGCAAATTAACTGGGATGTCCTTTGAAACCATGACCCTAAACTTCCAAACTAAGGAACTAAATTCCATGAGGTGATTGGTTGTATGTAAGCAGCCTCAGCAGCTACTGTTTTTTTGGTTTTTGGAGGGGTCATTGTAAATATATCTATCACACAGCTTTTGCCAATTCAACTTTTTACAGGTGTGCTACTTATTAATAGCACTTACAATAATTGGCTGTGCAGCCCTACCCTTAATGAATGTGATTCTGCCATCACTGTAAATGGAAACTCAGTACTCCATAAGCAATAACTCCCTTTCTCACCAGTTAACCAGTCATAAACTTCGGTCCCTATACATTTGCCTGTTCTTGTCTTTTTATATAAGCGATCTCATTCAACAGTTATCCTTTTGTGATTGATTTATTTCATCCAGCATAATATCTTCAGGCTCCATCCACATTATAACATGCATCAAGACTTTATTTTTCCTACTGGCTGAGTAGTATTCCACTGTATCTGTGTACCACTTTATCGTTTCATTTGTTGATGGTCATTTACTTTGCTTTCACCTCTTGGCTATTGTGAGTAGTGCTGCAGTGAACATTGGCGTACAAGTCTCTGAGTCTCTGCTTTCAAGTCTTTTGAGTATGTACCTAGGAGTGGTATTGCTGGGTCATATGGTAGTTCTATTTTTAGTTTTTTGAGGAACCGCCACACTGTTTTCCACAATGGCTGTACCATTTTGCATTCATAACTAGCAGTGGACGAGTGTTCCAATTTTTCCACATCCTTGCCAACATTTGTTATTTTTTTGTTTATCTTAGCCATCCTAAAAAAACAAAACAAACAAAAAAACCAAACTCAACACTGTTGAGTTGATTCTGACTCATAGTGACCCTATAGGACAGAGTAGAACCGCCCCTACAGGGTTTCCAAGGAGAGGCTGGTGGATTTGAATTGCCAACCTTTTGGTTAGCAGCCAAGCTCTTAACCACTGCGCCACCAGGGCTCCTAACCATCCTAGTGGGAGTGCAGTGGTATCTCATTGTGGTTTTGATTTGCATCTCTCTGATGGCTAATGACATTGAGCATCTTTTCACGTGTTTGATGGCTATTTGATTGTTCTCTTTGGTGAAATGTCTATTCAAGTCCTTTGTCCATTTTATAATTGGGTTGTTTGTCTTCTTTTGTTTTTCACTAATGGCAGCTGAGCACCATCCATGCTGTTAAGTTGTTGAAGTTTTGTATCTATTTTGGTTATTTGATCCTTACTGGATATATGGTTTCCGAAGATGTTCTCCGAGTCAGTAGCTTGTCTTCACTTTTTTGGTAAAGTCTTTTGAAAAACAAAAGTTTTTCATTTTTATGACCCACTACTGCTGTCGAGTCAATTCCATCCTTGAGTTTTTGTTTGTTTGTGTCTTTAAGTCGAAGGTGTGTCTCTTGTAAGGAGCGTATAGACGGATCGTGTGTTTTTATCCATTCTGTCACTCTCTGTCTCTTTATTGGTGCATTTAGTCCATTTACATTCAGCGTAATTATTGATAGGTATGCGTTTAGTGCTGTCATTTTGATGTCTTTTGTGTTGTTGACAGTGTCTTTATTCCACTTAATTTTTTTTGTGCCGAGTAGTTTTTCTTTTCATATTTTTCATTGTTGTTGATTTTGTATTTGTTGAGTCTTTTTGTTTTTTATTTTGATGTGTAGGATTGTTAGTTTCCTTTGTGGTTACTTAAATATTTACCCCTGTTTTTCTAAGTTTAAGCCAGTCTTTTATCTCTTTATATCGCCTTGACTTCCTCTCCATATGAAAGATCTATATGCCTCTTTTTTGTTTTAATGTTGTCATCTTTTACGTATTGATGTCTCTGTTTCCCTGTTTTCAGCGTTTTAGATTTTATTTTCGTGACTTCCCTATCTGGGTTTATTTCTGGTTGCTGTGTTCTGTGTTCTAGTCTTGGGTTGTTATCTGATATTACTGTTTTTCTAACTGGAGGACTCCCTTTAGTATTTCTTGTACTTTTGGTTTGGTTTTTGCAAATTCCCTAAACTTCTGTTTATCTGGAAATGCCCTAATTTCACCATCATATTTGAGAGACAGTTTTGCTGGATATATAATTCTTGGCTGGCATTTTTTTTCCTTCAAGGCTTTATATATGTCATCCCATTGCCTTCTTGCCTGTACGGTTTCTGCTGAGAAGTCCGAGCTTATTCTTATTGACTCTCCTTTGTAGGTGACTTTTCGTTTATCCCTAGCTGCTCTTAAAGTTCTCTCTTTATCTTTGATTTTGGCAAATTTGATTATAATATGTCTTGGTGACTTTCTTTTGGGATCTACCTTGTGTGGGGTTCAGTGAGCATCTTGGATAATCTTCTCATCTTTCATGGTATCATGGAAGTTTTCTGCCAAAAAATCTTCAACAGTTCTCTGTATTTTCTGGTATCCCTCCTGTTCTGGTACTCCAGTCACTCGTAGGTTATTTCTCTTGATAGAGTCCCACATAGTTCTTAGGGTTTCTTCATTTTTTTAAAATTTTTTATCTTTATTTTTCCTCAGATAAGTTGGTGTCGAGTGCTTTATCTTCAGTCTCACTAATTCCGACTTCCGTTGCCTCAATTCTGCTTCTATGACTTTCTATTTAGTTGTCTAATTCTGAAATTTTATTGTTTATCTTCTGGATTTCTGTTTGCTGTCTCTCTATGGATTCTTGCAGCCTGTTGAATTTGTGATTGTGCTCTTCTGTTATCTTCTTAAGTTCCTCTATTGTTTTGTCTTTGTGTTCCTTGGCTTGTTCTGCATTTTGCAAGATCTCGTTCCTGATATCTTGGAGAGTTCTGTATACTAATCTTTTATATCCTACCTATGGTAATTCCAAGAAGTTCTCTTTCTCTGGAAAATTTCTTGATTCTTTGTTTTGGAAGCTTGCTGAAGCCATCATGGTCTGCCTCTTTATGTGATTTGATATTGACTGTTGTATCCGAGCCATCAATAAGTTATACTAATTTATTTAATGTTTGCTTACTGTGTCCTAGCTTCTTGTTTTGTTTCATTTTGATATGCCCAAATAGGCTGCTCATGTGAGCTAGTTTGATTATTGGAGCCTTTGAAGCTCTAATGTCCTGTTACCAGGTGGTTAGATCTTTTACTAGGTATGTGAGCTCAGGAGTCTATTTACTTTTCTTATATGGATTCAGCTCAAGCATCCGGATAGTTGGTCACCAAGTGTGTGGTGCAAGCTCTCACGTACAGTTCTGCATGGGCACGGGTGATTAGAGTAGGCACAGGTATCTGGCTGCAGTAGGGGGTCATGGGTGAGCAAGGCAGGGGGCTGTCAGCTGCCCAGGTGTCTGGTAGGAATGTGTGTCCCTATTCCCTAGAATGCATAGGTGGGTGGGTTTTGCAGCCAGACTGTGGGTACCCAGTGCTGTTGACTGTAAGGACTGGGAGGCACCACTTATTCTTGGACCCCTGTCACTGGTGGCTAGGTGGTATGGGTGGAGCCACCAGTCCTCAGGCCCCTGATGTGGGTAGGTGAGGACCCTGCTTAATGGGCAGAGCAGTGTCAAATGTCACGAACCTGCCACTCCACTATATAGCTGATACAGTGAAGTTAGGCTTCAGGTATATACCCTGTTGTACTGTGCTAATGAGGGCCTACGCTGTTGAAATGGGCCCATACAGGTCTATGCAGAGGTGAAAGGCATTCATAGTCTGTGGACCCCTTATACCTGTGCCTAGGCAAAGGAGCTGTACCTGCCCTGAGTTCCCAGCTTAGGGGAGCTGGCAGATTATTTCTCCTGCTTGTTCATTTGTTCCCTCTCCAAGACCAGGAGAATGGCTCAGGGTGTGTGACGGGTCCTACTTCTGGCCCAGGGGTAGCGGCAATCACTGAAGCTGGCCTCGGACCCAGTGCAGAGCAAGGAGGGAGCAGGTAAATGGGAGAGGGGTTCTTCCCAAACAGGGTGTTTTTTGATCCACGAGATAGGTTAAACGCATGTACTTACCCTTTGCCAATTGAGCGCTGCTTTTCACTGGCTCTGGAGGCCTGAGCAGACTCTCCTCCACTCATTCTCTCCCGACGTGGAAAACGTGTGCTGAACGCCACTGCCCACCTCACTGCGCATGCCTGTCCAGCCACAGGATGCTGGCTCCTGCCGGGTCAGGTCTGACAACTCCTCGCTGCTTCTGAACCATCTCTCCCTCCCCCTGCCACTCTGTCCAATTCCTCAACTTTGCATTTGATGTTTAGGGCTCCTAGATTGTCATATGTAATTGATTCACTTGTTTTTTTGGGTCTTTGTTGTAAGAGGGGCCGCTGGAAGTGTCTGACTACTCTGCCATCTTGGCTCCACCTCCCATTGTGTCCCTGTAGTCAATTCCGACTCATAGCCACTCTGTAAGGTTTCCAAGGCTATAAATCTTTACAGAAGCAGACTGCCACATCTTTCTCCAATAGAGCAGCTAGTGGGTTCAAACTGCCAACCTTATGGTTAGCAGCTTAGCTCTTTACCTACTGCACCACCAGAACTCCAATTTTTATGCTATCCCATTTATGTATTTTGTCTTTTGCTCTTTGTGCTTTTGTTATAATATATAATCCATCGTCAAAAGCTAGGCTTGACAGTGTTGCCCTTGCATTTTCTTCTGAGAATTTCATGGTTTTGGTTTGCACATTTAGGTCCTTAATCCATTTTGAATTGGTTTTTCTGTATGGTGTGAGGCATGTTTCATTTTTCTGCATGTGGAAGGTGTTAATTCTTCTTTAAAGAATTTGGTAGCATTCTCCACTGAAACCATCTGGGCCTGGACTTTTTTGGGGGAGGTTTTTTTTTATTTTTTATTTTTATTTCCAGACTTTAATTTTTTTATCATACTTTAGATGAAGGTTTACAGAGCAAACTAGTTTATCATTAAACAATTAATACACATATTGTTTAGTGACGTTGGTTACCAACCCCATGGCATGCCAGCACTCTCCCCTTCTCAACCTTGGGTTCCCCATCACCAGCTTTCTTGTCCCCTCCTGCCTTCTTGTCTTTGCCCCTGGGCTGGTGTCCCTATTAAGTCTTGTTTTGTTTTTTCCTTTTTTTTTTTTTTTAATTGTATTTTAGATGAAAGTTTACAGAGCAAACTAGCTTCTCAATAAACAATTAGTACACATATTGTTTTGTGACATTGATTGCCAACTGGGAGGGGATTTTTTAAATTATGAATTCAGTTTAATTAATAGTTATAGTGTTACTCAAATTATCCATTTCAAATTGGGAATTTGTGGTGTTTTGTGTTTGTCTTAGTTTCCTAGTGCTGTTGTAACAGAAACCACAAGTGTGTAGCTCTAAAGAATAGAAATTTTATTTTTTCACAGTTCTGAAAGTTAGAAGTCCAAATCAGGATCCCAGTTATGTCAGTACTTTCCTTGTATTTCCTGTCTGATCTGTTCTTTTCAAAACTCAGAAGTGATTAGATTTAGGACCTGCCCGACTCAGGTACAGTCTAATTAAAGTAACAAAGAAAACCCTATTTCTAAACAGGGTTACAGCTACAGATTTAGCAGTTAGGATTCCAACACATATTTTGAGGGGATACTTTTTAATCCATAACAATGTTTTTTGAGGATGTGGTCCATTTCTTCTAAATTTATGATTATAGAATTTTTTTGTAGTGTTTATTCCCTTATTGACTTTTTGATGTCTGGAGGGTCTGTAGTGATATCCTCTGTTTCATTTCTAATGTTAGTAATTTGTGTCTTCTCTTTTATACTTTGTCAGTTTTGTTAGAGGTTTGTGGATTTTAATTTTCAGTGAACCAGCTTTTTGTTTTTTTTATTTTTCCTGTCATCTTTGTTTTCTATTTGGTTGATTTCTGTTCTCATCTTTTTTATTTCTTCCTTCTACAGAACTTGCATTGGGTTTATTTTGAGCTTCTTTTTCTAGTTTCTTGAGGTAGGAGCTTAGATTCTTGATTGAATCTCTTCCTCTTTTTAATATAAAATAAAAGCATTTAGTGTTATAAATAACCCTCTCAGCACTATTTTAACTGTATCTCTCAAAGTTTGGTATGCTGTCTTTTCATTTTCATTAAGTTTAGTGTATTCTTCTCTCCCCTCCCCCCTTTGAGACTTCCTCTTTGACTCATATGTTGTATAAAAGTGTGTTGTTTATTCTCCAAGTATTTGGAGATTTTCTTATCTTTCTATTACTGATTTCTAGTTTGATTCCATTGTGGTCAGAGAACACATTCTGTATGATCTTAGTTCTTTTAAATTTGTTGAGGTTTGTTTTTATGACCCAGGATATGGTCTATCTTGGTGTATGTTTTTTGGGTACTTGAAAGGAATTCTGCTGTTGCATTCTGATGTTGTTGGGTAGAGTGTTCTGTAAATGTCAACTAGATTCTGTTGGTTTTTGGTGGTGTTGAGTTTGTCTGTGTCCTTGCTGATTTTCTGTCTAGTTGTTCTATCAATTATTGGGAGAGAGGTTTTGAAGTCTCCTACTATCATTGTGGATTTGTTTATTTCTACTTTTAGTTCTGTCCGTTTTACTTCATATATTTTGCAGTTCTTTTGTTTGGTGAATACACATTTAAAGTTGCTATGTCTTCTTGGTAAATTGGTCTTTTTATCATTATGTAATGTTCCCTGTAATTTTCTTTGCTCTGAAGTCTAGTTTGTCTGATATCTTTTGGTTAATGTTTGCAAGGCATACTTTTTTCCATCCTTTCACTTTCAGCTTATGTTAAGGTCCCTAGGTGGCACAAGCAGTTTGTGCTTGACTACTAACCTACTAACAACAAACCCACCTAGCCATACCACAGAAGAAAAACCTGGTGAATTGCTTTCATAAAGATTACAGCCAATAAAACCCTATAGAACAGCTCTACTCTGTAACACATGAGGTCTCCATGAGTCAGAACCAACTTGACAGCCAGGTTTGGTCTTTTTGGATTTATATTATTACATTTGAAGTGAGTTTCTTGTAGACAGCATATAACTGGTTCTCTTTTTTTAATCCACTCTGCCAGTCTCTGTCTTATTTGGAGTATTTAAGCCGTTTACAATTAATGAAATTATTGAATATTAAGACTTAAGTGTACCATTTTACTTTTTTATTTTGTGTGTTTGTTTTCTCCGTTTATTTTTTCTTGCCTTCCTATGGGTTACTTGAATATTTTTTAGAATTTCATTTTTATTTATCTATAGTGTTTTTTAGCGTATCTCTTTGTATAGCTTTTTGTTTGTCTTAACATTTTTCACTCGTACAATTTAGGGACATAAATTAATGAAGTTGTATAACCATCACCAATATCCATTGCCAAATTTTCCATCACCATAAGCAGAAGATCATTGCTTCCTAAACTATGACTCCCCCTTCCACCGTCCTTGCCACCCCTAGTAACCACTTTGGTCTCTGTCTTTGTATAGCTTTTTAGTGGCTGTTCTAGGTATTACATATACAGTCGACCCTCTGTATCCACAAGTTCCGTATCCACATATTGAACCAACCACGGATCGAAAATATTCGGGAAAAAAGAAAGTTCCAAAAAACAAAACTTGAATTTGTCACGCACCAAGCACTATGCTGAATCCACGTGAATGAAATGATATATAGGCATATATTGTTGCCTCTCACCATTTCACAGATCCTCAGTCTCTCTCCAGCACTTGTTGTTTGAACATTGTTCGCCTCGTATCTCGTTCGCTACTTGTATGCATCCTTTGTTTCTGTGAAAAAATGGCTCCTAAAAAGCAATTAGGTGATTAAAGCAGTCCCTCAGAGCCTAAGTGTGAGGGAGCTGAAGAGAGTGAGAGGAAGGAGTTTAAGGCTAGTAAGGGATGGTAGAGCACTGCATCTTCAGGAACTTGAAGATCAGGGGAGAATCAGCATGAGCTGATTCCGAGGCAAAATCAGCATTCCCAGAAGAGCTCAAGAAACTCATAGAAGAGAACGACTGCCATCCAGAGCAAGTCTTCAGTTGTGATGAAACAACTATTTGCATAGCATTTACTTTGCATTAGGTATTATAAGTAATCTAGAGGTGGAGCTCTGGTGGTACAGTGGTTGAACACTACAACTGCTAACCAAAAGGTCAGCAGTTCGAATCCACCAGGTGCTCCTTGGAAACCCTGTGGGACAGTTCTACTCTGTGTTGTAGGGTCACTATGAGTCAGAATTGACTCAATGGCAGAGGTTTTTGTTTTTGTTTTTAGAGGTGATTTAAAGTATACGAGAGGTTGTGCATAGGTTATATGCAAATACTATGCCATTTTAATTAAGGAACTTGAGCATCTTCAGATTTTGGTATCCACAGGGGTCCTGGAACCAATCCCCTGTGCATACTGAGGGATGACTGTACATATCTTATCAAAGGCTACTTGTTTTTTATTTTGGTTAGTGTACTTCCTAGTTCTAAAAATTTCCACTGGTTTCTTCTTTATGTATCTTCCATTTCTTTACAGACTTTAAGCTTTTTTTCCATTTGTTTCAAGCATGTTCTTAATTGCTTGTTGAAGCAGTTTTATTATGGATGCTTTAAAAACATTGTTAGATAATTCTGATATCTGTGTTATCTCGTTGGTGTCTGTTGATTGACATTTTACCAGTTTGAGTGAAGTGTCTTAAAAAAAAACAGTTGCTATCGAGTCATTTTCTACTTATGGTGACCCCATGTGTGTCACAGTAGAACTGTGCTCCAAAGAGTTTTCAATAGCTGATTTTTCAGAAGTAGATCACCAGGCCTTTCTTCTAAGGTGCTTCTGTGTGGACTTGAACTTCCAACCTTTAGGTTAGCAGCCAAGCACATTAACTGTTTGCACCATCCAGGGATTACTAGTCCTTTATCTTCCCCTATTTATCAGGTAATTATCTTAAATATTTCTTCTATAAACATTGAGAGAAACGTTAAAATTTTAGTCTCAACTATATCAAACATAACCTAGAAAACTTGAAGAAAAGGAAAGCTTATTGTCTTTACCCATATTTTTGTTTACCGTGTTATTTCTTTTTGATGTTCCCTAATTCATCATTTCTTTTCTGTTTAAAGAACTTCCTTTGGTCATTCTTTTAGGGTAGCTCTGCTGGTGACAAATTTTATTACTTCATCACAGGATGTCTTGATTTCTCCTTCATTCCTGAAGGATATTTTTGCTGCATATAGGATTCTGGGTTGGCAGTTTCTTTCAGCACTTGAAAATGTTGTGTTACTTCCTTTTGACCTCATTGGTTTTGGTTGAGAAATTTACCATCATTTGAATTGATTTTTCCTACAAGTAATGTGTCATTTCTCTCTGGCTGCTTTCAATTTTTTCTTTCTCTCAAATTTTACAGTTGTGGCTATGATGTATATTGACATGGATTTCTTTGGGGTTATCCTGTTTAGGATTCACTTAGCTTCTTCAATGTGTAAGTTTATATGTTTTGCCAAATTTAGGAAATTTTTATCTGTTATTTCTTCAAATGCTTTTTCAGCCCTACCATCTTTCTCCTCTCCTTCTGGGACTCAGATGACATGAGTGTTAGAAGTTTTGTATGGTTCCACATGTCCCTGAGTCTCTGCTTCCCCACCCCCCACCCCCATCTGTTTTCTCTCTGTTGTTCAGATTGGGTAGTTTCTATATTCTATCTTCAAGTTCACTGATTCTTCTGTCCTCTCAATTCTGCTGTTGAGGCAACCCCTCTAGTGTTTTATTGTGGTTATTATATTTTCTACTTATAAAAAACTCCATTTAATGTCTTCCATTTCTTTACAGATTTTTTTTTTTCATTTATTTCAAATGTGTTTATAATTGCTTGTTGAAGCAATTTGATTATGACTGCTTTAAAATCATTGTCAGATAATTCTGATATCTGTTATTTCATTGTTGGTATCTGTTGATCATCTTTTTTCATTTGGTTTGAGATCTTCCTGATTCTTGGTATGATAAGTGATTTTCTCTTAGAACCTCAACATTTTGGGTATTATGTTATAAGACTCTAGATCTCGTTTAAATCTGGTGTTTTAGCAAGCATCCTTTGACACTGCTCTGGTAGATAAAGGGGGGTGCTGCCTCTTTACTACCAGGTAGAGGTAGAAGTTTAGGTTTTCCACCCAGCTGCCATTGACACCCAGAGGGAAGAGGGTCCTTATTACAGCTGGGTGGGGACAAGAGTTCAGACACCCCACTAGGCCTCCGCTGATGCCAACCTGACTAAGAAGGGTAGAGGCACCTTGTTCTTGCTCCCCATGTGGTCTGTAGGGAGGGAAGCTTTTTTCCCACTGAGCAGTGGTAATAATAGTCCTAACTCTCCACTAGGCCTCCTCTAACAGCACCTCAGCAGTGAGGGGGAGGGTGCCTCTTCACTGCTAGGTGGAGATAGAAGTCCAGCCTCTCCACATGGTCTCTACTGACGCCATGTGGGAGGAGGAGGAGGGACTAGTTACTGCCTGGCAGTGATGACAGCCCTGGCTCCTTACTAGGCCTTCTCTGACACCACCTCAGCAGGAGCAGAGGTGTTGGGTGCCTTGTTACAGCCTAACAGTGGTAGAAATCTAGGCTCTCCACTTGGCCTTTGTTGGGGGGGATGAGGATAAAGATGGGGCCACAGTTTTTTATATGTTGTTTGTCTGGAATAGAGCAGTTTTTGTCTAAAAGTTTTGTACCTTGCTAGGCTGCCTCTTTCCTGGTCCTTTAGCTGGCGAGAACAGGCTTTTCTTAGGGTTCTTTTTTTTCCCTTGCCCCCATTGGCATTTCCGGGTTGTTGGCCTCTCCAGTATCCAATGTGGGATATATGTAGAAAAAACATAAAAAACAAACCAGAGAACAAATGTACCTGTCAGAAAGTTTAAAGAGTGTAAATGAGTATATGTAGTGAAGAGTAAATCTCCCTTGTCCCCTCTAATCAGTGGTATCTTTTCATCTGCTGTAGTATTTCCTTCATCCTTCCTTTCAGTGCCTCTACTTAATTAGGTCAGTCATTACTTTGCATTCTGGCTGCAACCCTCACTATCTGTTTTACATACTTCAGACAATTATTCATTTTAAAGCACATTCTGATTATGTCATTCTCCTGGTCAGAAACCCCCAGTGGCTCCCCATTGTTTACAGATTGTCTTTAATTGACAATTAAAGGTTTCCATGATCTGGCCCCAATTTATATTTTCAACCTACACTCTGTGAATAATGGTTCTCTGTTGTGTCCTGCCTTCATACCTGCATTCATGCAATTTCCTCTGCTAGTGTACTTTGTGTTTCCCCATCTCTGTCCACAGAATTTCACCTATCCTTTAAGGTACAGCTCAAATGTCACTTCCAAGAACTTTTCTCTGATCTCACCAACTGGAAATAATCTCTCTTTCCAACTCCCTTAACTTTCCAATTTCTTACCAAGTTATGTAACCACTTTATTAATGTTGTTATGAGAATTGAGTGAGTTAGTGTACGTAAAGAACTAGCAGCTGTAATTCTTTTTACCTTTTTAATTGACTCTTTAATATCCCTTTTCTAGAATACGAGACTATAAAATTATTGAGGGCAAAATCTGTGTGAGATGCACCTAGGCAATATCCTGCATATAATATATACACAATAGATCTTTACTAGGTGAATAATGTAACGTATGAGGATTCTTAAGACTGTTCGTAATCCCAGTGCCTAGTTTAGTATCTGGCATCTGTTTATAAGAGACACTTAGTAAATGTTTAAGACTGAACAGTATAAAGTTTGTGATTCAGAGAACTTCCATTATTAGGAAGTCTAATTAGTGTAATGTTTAGCTAATGTAACTGACGGCATTTGATAAGTTCCTCCGCTGATAACTAGAAAATATGTCCTATTTACCAGATTCAGCTCTTACAGAAGTACAAGAGCCCTTAAGCTTGCATAAGACAGTGTAGTGTAGGTAAGAACATGGACTGTGAAATGAGATTGCTTGGGTTGAAAACTGAACTGTACTACTTACTAGCTGTGTGATCTTGGGCAAGTTACTTAATCTGTCTGTATCAGTTGTCTCACCTGTAAATTGAGAAAGATAATAGTACCTACTCTATATGGATGCTGTGAGGATTATTTGAGAGAATATAAGCAAAACACTTAGAACAGTTCCTGGTGTAAGTACCATAAGTGTCAGGTAATGTAATTATTACTTGTTGTTACTTCTTGAAAATGCACTAAACACAGTTCATAACTTAAGGAGTTTGTAAGTTAGGACATAAACATTATTTTTAAGGAACAGAACTCTGCAGACATAAAATATCTTGTACCTGTACATCTTGCCTGCTGTATTCCTACCATAGGTGTTGATTGGATAGCTGATAATCCTGGGCATATCATTGTACTCATCATACAGAAGTTAAATAAACAGTCCTTCTGAGACTTAGAGTTCCGAAAGGATTAACTAGTTCACTCCAAGGAACATTATGTACTTTTGTCTCCTTTCTTTAAAGGAAACGGTAATGGCTCTGTTTGTTCTGGGTGAATATACTTTCTTTCCCATTTTGTCAAGTTAAGTCTTCATAGGTGATATACCCTGTGTCTGTCTTCATGGACAAATTAAATGACTTTTTAACATTTCCTGTATTATTTTGAATCGTAAGTCTGTTTCATCAATTTAACAGCCTCTTTAAACTTTTTCCAAGATTAATCTGGTTCAGATTTTTTTTTAATAGTAAATGACTTCTGCAGTCTACTTTGCATAAGACTAAAAGAACGTGTACAGTATTATTCCGTTCATTTAAAATGCAAAAATAGATAAAACTGTACTGTTTATGGATGCATGCTTACATAACAAAACTATAAAAGAAACAAGGGATTATCACAAAGTTAGGTTCATGGTTACCCATGCAGGGAGGAAGAAGATTATTGATTAGGAGTGGTACATTGGAATACTGGGCTGGTAACCTGGTGGTGGTTACAAAGTTTAAGGGAAATGAATAGTTCTAAGCCTGAGGTAGAAAGACTTGCTTTTTACTCAGTGGTTTGATTGCATTATTAATACACACATATACCTGGTTTTGGAACCTAAGTATTTAGCACAGATTTTCAGAAAGATTTTGAGGAAAATGCATTATTTCTATCTGCAAAAGGATCTTTTAACAAAAGTTGACACTTATTATAATAAAGAAGCCCTGTTTTCCTCCATATTTATATTCTGTATTACAGATTACCCAACAATCATCTGGATCTTGTTTTCAGTGTACTTTTCATCATATTATGAAAATACTCATTTATCCTCTTTTGGGCTTCTTTAAATTTAAAATGATTAGCTAGTCTCATTGACATCTTCAGAATTGAATTTGTCATCTATGTAGAAAAAGGAAGTTTTATAGCCTTACGGGTAGTAGAAAAATGGTTTGTTTTTAGCCTTAGGTATATAGTAAGTAAAGGGTTAAAATAAAAATATTTTAAGGAAAACATTAGGGCATTACAGAATTGAGTGAATTATTAAATTATTTTGATTGCTGCTTTCTTTTTTACATATTCATTTAAGAAATGCTTACTGAGAACCTACTATGTACTGAACATACAGGCCGTAGTAATTAGAAATGACTATGCTACTTGGTTTATTGATATTTTAGGGAAGACTCTTCAATTCCATCTCCTATCATCTTCTCTAAAAACAAAATACTTCCTTAGAAAGCTAGAAATAGAGTTACCATACAATCCAGCAATCCCATTCCTAGGAATATATCCTAGAGAGATAAGAGCTGTCACACGAATAGACATATGCACATCTGTGTTCACTGCGGCATTATTCACAGTGGCAAAAAGATGGAACCAACCTAAGTGCCCATCAACAGATGAATGGATGAACAAACTATGGTACATACACACAGTGGAATACTATGCAATGAAAAAAACAATGATGAGTCTGTGAAGCATGTCACAACATGGATGAATCTGAAGGGCATTATGCTGAGTGAAATAAGTCAATCACAGAAGGACAAATATGTATGAGACCACTGTTATAAAAAACTCATGAAAAGGTTTACACACAAAAAGAAATAATCTTTGATGGTTAAGAAGGAGGAGAGGGGTGGGGAGGGAAAAGCACTAACTAGACAATAGATAAGTGGTAATTTGGTAAGGGGTAAGACAGTACACAGTATGGGGAAGTCAGCACAACTTGACCAAGGCAAGATCGTGAAAGCCTTATAGACATATCCAGACTCCCTGAGGGACCAAATTACTGAGCTGAGGGCTGAGGACCATGGCCTCTGGGGACATGTAGTTCAATTGACATAACATAGTTTATAAGGAAAATACTCTTTTTGTTAAACTGATTCCCCATCAATGGACATTTAAAAGGCTTCCAAACTTTTCTATTTCAAATAATGCTGAATTATTGTACAAAAGAATTAAATCATTATACAAAAAAAAAAAAAAAGAAAGGAAGAAAATATTCTACATCCTACATTAGTCAGTAGCGTCTGGGGTCTTAAAGGCTTGTGAGCAGCCATCTAAGATTCTCCACTGGTCCCACCCCCTCTGGAGGAAGGGAGAATGAAGAAAACCAAAGACACAAGGGAAAGTTGTGGACCACAACTAACACAGCCTCCACTAGATTGAGTCCAGCACAGCTAGATGGTGCCCGGCTACCACCACTGACTGCTCTAACAGGAATCACAATAGAGGGTCCTGGACAGAGCTGGCGAAAAATGTAGAACAAAATTCTAACTCACAAAAAAAGACCAGATTTACTGGTCTGACAGAGACAGGAGAAACCCTGAGAATATGGCCCCTGGACACCCTTTTAACTCAGTACTGAAGTCACCCTTGAGGTTCACCCTTCAGCCAAAGATTAAACAGGCCCATAAAACAAAACAGGACTAAATGGGCACACCAGCCCAGGGTCAAGGACGAGAAGGCAGGAGGGGACAGGAAAGCTGGTAATGGGGAACCTAAGGTTGATAAGGGGAGAGTGTTGACATGGGGTTTGCAACCAATGTCAGAAAACAATATGTGTATTAGTTGTTTAATGAGAAACTAATTTGCTCTGTAAACCTTCATCTAAAGCACAATAATAAAAAAGAGAAGCTAAACATAAATGAATAAAATAAAAACAAAAATAACCTAATAAAACCCACTGAGCTCTCCTGCTGCCCTAGATGCTAGATATGTTTTTCCCCCTAGATAGAATCTTATTTTCCCCTTTTCTTTAATTTGTAGATTGATGTAGCTTTCTAGCCACTGTAGTAGGAGAAAACAAATAAAGGGATATCAGGAAGGGTGCTGAGTGCCAATTCATCATATCTACCACCAACACTGAGTCAGTGGTGATTCATAGATGATAATGCACCATTTTCAGTAGTGGCCAGATTGTCCTGCAGCTGGTCTGTCACAGAGGTCGTTCTTAGGTGCCCTCGAGTCACAGAGGTAGGGTGGTACAAAGCAAATAGCTCCAACTAGGCAGAACAGGGAAAGGTTTATTGACAGTTTTCTCCTTTTGCAGTTATGGGCTGATTGTGCTTAGTTTGTTAAACTTAACATACAGTACTTGCAGTTTTAATGTGGTAGAATACAACTGAGTTATTTATGTGATTGTGAAGAGATTTGGGTCACTCTAATGGATGTCTTGAAGACTCATTGATAAAGAGTACCTATGCTAATGTAGACTCCATGGCAATTAAAAAACCTGTTGCCATCAATTCAATTCCAACTCGTAGAGACCCTATAGGACAGGGTAGAGCTGCCCCAGAGTTTCCAAGGAGTACCTGGTGGATTTGAACGACTGACCTTTTGGTTAGCAGCTGTAGCACTTAACCACTACACCACCAGGGTTTCAATGGGTTTTTTTACGCTAATGTTAAGGAATACCAGATTTAAGGCTTTTATGTTAAGTTTCTTTTCAGTTCATCAGATATAGTGATGAGAACATCATAGAAAATATAAACTGAACTCTTGTGCTGTTAGGCTGCTGAAATCTCTTAATTAGTGTGAGCTAAATTTGATGGGAAAGAAACAGATTTACTAACAGAGTCGACTAGTGCTGAAAATTGCATTTTCTTATAGTTTTCAAAAACTCTGACCAGAGTTCACCAAAAAGATAAAGTATCTTTTGTTCCACATTGTACAAAACAATCAGCTGCTTTTGTTTGTTTATCCGTTATCTACAGATTGGAACTAAGTTTGACTAATGCCTATTGTAAGGAGCCCTGGTGGCACATTAGTCAGGTGCTAGTGTTTTGAACCCACCAGCTGTTCCACAGAAGAAAGATATGGCAGTCTGCTCCTTTAAAGATTTACAGCCTTGGAAACCCTATGGGGCAGTTATGCTCTGCCATACAGGGTTGCTGTGAGTCAGAATCGACTGAGTGGCAATGATTTTGTTTGTTTTTTTTTTTTTAATGCCTGTTGATAGCCAGATTCTTCAGGAGTGAACTGTTCTCTCCATTCCTTGATAATACAGTATTGACCTTTGATATATAAGCAATTTCTTAATTGCTCAAGATTTCAGAATAACCTTCCTTTAAATTTTATCTTAAATTGAAATGTTTCCTTTACGCACACAATTAATATTTTGAACAAGTACCAAGCTTTATTTGAAATGCTTTTTAATGTGTATCAAACTTTAATGATGTACCTTCGAGTTAGTATTTAAATAGCACCTCACATTCTTTGACACACTTATTCCACTTCTAGAAATCTAACCTAAGGCACTGTGGTACTATTTGTAATAGTAATAAAATTGTGAACAATTGCCAGCAGTGGGGAAATAGACAAATTATTGTAAAACCATACAATAGAGTGTTAGTTTCAAAACTATATTTTCAAAGGCTATTTAGTGACATTACTCAGGACTCATCCAATAATAAGTAAAATGAAGACACCAAATTATATATGGTATAGTTTCTTTTTATAGAAAATTATGAGTATGTTGTATGAGAGAAGTATAACAAATTACAAGCAATAAGTTTCTGGGGGATAATTTTTAGATTATTTTTATTTTTTAATGTTCTTCAGTAAAAGTATTGCTTCTAAATATTTTTGTCTTTAGTGTACAAATACCTTAGTATAAAAGATTCCAACAATGTAGAAATTTGCAGGCTAAAAACCATGAAAAGTCTCCTACCTAGACAGATACAGTCCAACTTATTAATTTGTTTTTTTATGGATTGTGCTTTTGAAGCAATATTTATCTAACCAAAGGTCAGAAAGGTTATCTTCTGTTTTTCTTTTAGAAATTTTATACTTTTAGGTTTTATATTAGGTCTCTGATCTATTTTGAGCTAATTTCTTATGTGGTGAGAGGTATGGATTAATGTTTTTTTTGTATGGATATCTGTTTGTTCTAGCACCATTTGATGAAAAGACTAAATTGTCTTTGCACATTTGTAGAAAATCAGATATCCATATATGTGTGGTAGTCCCTGGGTGGTGCAAATGGTTAACGTGCTCAGCTGCTAACTGAAAGGTTGGAAGTTCAAGTACACCCAGAGGTGCCAGGTTCAAATATACCCAGAAGGACCTAGAGATCAACTTCTGAAAAAACTCTGCTGTTGACAACTCTGTGGAGCACAGTTCTACTCTGACATACATGGGGTCACCAGGAGTCAGAATTGACTTGATGGCAGCTGGTTTGGGTCCCTCCTCCCACCACTTGATTCTGTTCCATTGATTTATCTTTATATCAATACCACTTTGTCTTGATTAGGGTAGTGTAGTAAGCAGAATTCTAAAGATCCCCAATGACACATGCCCTTGTATAATGGGAGGGACCTGTAAATATGATGGGATAACATTCCTATGATTAGGTTATGTTATATGGCACAGTCGGCTAAGAAAGGAAGATTATCCTTGGTGGACCTGACCTGATCAGGCCAGAGCTTTAAAAGGTCTGGGCTTTTCCTGGTGAAAGAGATTCCAAGCATGAAGAAGATTTGACACAGTAGTTGCTGGCTTTGAAGATAGGAGGTGGCTGGTACTGTTTGTCTGTTTTCTTTGTTAATGATTTCTGCTCTGATATTATTTCCTTTCTTCTACTTACTGTGGGTTTAATTTTCTCTTTTTCTAACTTGAGGTAAAAGCCAAGGTCATTGACCAGGTCTTTCTTTTTTTCTTCTTTTCTATAAATATTCCCTAAGTACTGCTTTAGCAGCATCCTGTAAGTTTTCATTTTCATTTAGATCAAAATACGTAATTCTCTTTTTGACTTCTTCTTCAATCTGTGAGTTATGTAGAAGTATATTATTTAGTTGCCTTGTTTTTCCAGGTTTTGCAAGTTTTCCACCTTCGACAAGGTGCAGTCTTACCACTTTTCTATCACTTGTTTTAGTAGAAAATATTCAAGTTTACCTTCTCTGACAGGTTTCCACCTTACACAAGTTTGGGCTTTTGCAGGTTTTACTGTATTTGGGAAATTTTCTAGAGATCTTTCTGATACTGATTTCTAATTTAATTCCATTATGGCCAGTGAACATACTTCGTATGACTTGAATCTTACTAGTTTACTGAGACTTGTTTTATGGCGTATAATATGATCTTTCTTGGTCAGTGTTCACTTGAATAGAATGTATGTTCTACTGTTGTTCGGTAGAGTGTTCTATAAATGTTAGTTTCTTCAAGTTGGTTGATTACATTATTCAAATTGTCTGTTTCTTATTGAAGTACTGTTTACTTGTTCTATCAGTTATTGAGAAAGGATTAAAATCTCTGACTGTAGTTGTGAATTTTTTCTATTTCTCCTTGCAGGTCTATCAGTTTTGCTTCACTTATTTTGCAGCTCTGTTGTTTGGTGCATACTTACGTATGATTGCTGTGTCTTCTTGATGAATTAACCCCTTTATCATTATGAAAGGGCCATATTTATCAGTGGTTATATTCTCTACTCCGAAATCTACTTGTTCTGATATTAATATAGCTATTTTGAATAGTGTTAGCATGGTATTATCTTTCCCCATCATTTTAACCAGCGTCTTAGTATCTTTATATTTAAAGTGTATTTCTTGTAGATAGCGTATTTTTTATCCAATTTGAGTCTCTACCTTTTAATTGGGGTATTTAGAACATTTATATTTAATGTGACTATTAATATAATCATGCTTAAGTCTGTCACCTTTCTTTTTGTTTTCTATTTTGTTTGTTCCTTTTTTTTTTTTCTGCCTTCTTTTGGATTGAATATTTTTTATTGTTCAGTTATTTTATAGGTTAGTTTTATCTCACTTGTTGGCTTATTAGCTGTTACTTTTCATTGTGTTATTTGAGTAGTTGCCATAGGGTGTTATAAGCTGTATATAAATCTTTAATTTATCACAGTCTAACTAAAAAAGATATTTCATTCTTCATATGTAGTATAAGAACCTTATAATAGCATATGTCTGTTTTTCCCAACCTTGTGTTATTTCTCACATATGTTTTACTTTTACAAATGTCATAAACCCTACCTTATGTTGTTATTAGGTCCCTGGGTTGGGTAAATGGTTAAGCCCTCGACTACTAGCTGAAAATTTGGCAGTTTGAATTCACCCACAGGCACCTCAGGAGACAGACATGGCGATCTGCTTCTGAAAGGTCACAGCCTTGAAAATCCTATGGAGCAGTTCTGCTCTGATACATGGGGTTAACATGAGTTGGAATTGACTCAAGGGCAACTAACAACAACAATAAGTTATTATTTTTGTTTAAACAGTTAATTGTCTTTTAAATGAATTTCAGTAATAAAGAGTTTTTATGTATTTACCTATGTAGTTACCATTTCCAGTGCTCTTCATATCTTTTTGTAGATTTTATATTTTCATATGGTAGTATTTTCCTTCTGCTTACATTGTTCCCAGTAAGAAATCTGCTATCATTCTTATCTTTGTTCCTCTATGTAAGTGTCAGTTTTTTGTGATCACTTTTAAGGTTTTTCGTTGTTGCTGGTTTTGAACAATTTGATTATGATATGCCGTGGTGTTTTCTTTATGTTTCTTGTTTCAAGTTCATTGGGTTTCTTAGATTTGTGTATTTATAATTTTCACCAATTTGGAAAAATTTTGGCCATTGTTATTTCAAATACTCTTCTCTTCTTTGGGGACTCCAATTACTCATGTATTAGGCTGCTTAAAATTGTCCCACCTTTCACTGATATTCTTTTCATTTAAAAAAATTCTCTTTTCTTTCTGTGTTTCATTTTGAATATTTCCTATTGTTAAGTCTTCAAGTTCAATACTCTTATCTTTCATGATACTTGACCAGCCCTTAATTCCATTCTGTGTATTTTTCATTACAGATACTGTAATTTTCTTCCCTGGAAGTTTGATTTGGATCTTGTTTTTTTTTTTTTTTTAATGTTTCCATGTTTCTGTTTAACTTTCTGAACCTAAGTAATACAGTTATCATAACTGTCTTAATTTCCTTGCTGCCAATTCTGTTATTGGTGTTCTGAATCTATTTTGATTGATTGAGTCTCTCTTTATTATAGGTAATATTAATTTTTTTAAACTTTTTTTATTGTACTTTATATGAAGGTTTACAGAACAAATAGTTTCTCATTAAACAGTACACATATTGTTTTATGACAGTGGTTAACAACCCCACGACATGTCAACACTGTCCCTTCTCAACCATGGGTTCCCTATTACTAGCTTTCCTGTCCCCTCCTGCCTTCTAGTCCTTATCCCTGGACTGTTATGCCCCATGTCTCGTTTTGTTTTATGAGTCTGAACAGTGAACCTCGGGAGTGACTTCATTACTGAGCTAAAAAGGTGTTGGATTGGATGCCAGACGTGTGAATTTTACGGGTTGGGTGCCAGATGTTTTTGTATTCCTATTAATATTCTTGAGCTTTGTTTTGGGACGCAGTTAGCTTACTTGAAAACAATTTGATCCTTTTGGGTCTTACTTTTAAGACCAAGGGCCCCACCAGACTGAGTCCAGTACAGCTAGGTGGTGCCCAGCTTCCACCACTGACTGCTCTGACCAGGATCACAACAGAGGGTCCTGGACAGAGCTGGAGAAGGATGTAGAACAAAATTCTAACTCACAAAAAAAGACTAGACTTACTGGCCTGTGAATATGGCCCTCGGACACCCTTTTAGCCCAGTGGTAAAGTCACTCCTGAGGTTCACTGTTCAGCTGGGGATTGGGCAGCCCCATAAAACATAATGGGACTAATGAGGCACAGCTGCCCAGGGACAAGGACTAGAATGCAAGAGGGGACAGGAAAGCTGGTGATAGGGAACCCAAGGTTGAGAAAGGACAGTGTTGACATGTTGTGGGGTTGTTAACCATTGTCATAGGGCAATATGTGCACTAACTGTTCAATGAGAAACTATTTGTTCTGTAAACCTTCATCTAAAGTACAAAAAAAAAAAAAAATTATCTTTGTGAGATCAAATTGATAACAGCAACTCAAAAGGTTTGATGGGAAGCCTAGGGGACAGTGAGTTGAAGATAATGGTGATGGAATAATTTGCAAAAGGATAGTGAGAATCGCAGCACAACTGGAAGAAAGTAATTGATGTCACTGAATTGTACATGTAGAAATTTTTGAAATGGTGTATCTTTGGCTATGCATATTTTCACCAGAAAAAAAAAGGTCCTCCAAGGTTGAGAAGGGAGAGTGGTGATATGTCGTGCAGTTGTTAACCAATGTCATAAAACAATATGTGCACTGACTGTTTAATGAGAAACTATTTTTTCTGTAAACTTTCATCTAAAGTACAAAAAATTAAAAAAAAAAAAAAAAAGATTTGTTAGGTGGGACCAGAGAAGTGTTTAGTCTAAGGCAGGGTTTCTGAATAGCAGCACTGTTGACATTTTTGGCTGGATAATTCTATGCTGTCAGTGGCTGTCTTGTGCATTCTAGAATTTTTAGCAGTATCCCTCACCTCTACTGTATACGTGTCAGTAGCACAACCCCCTCCTCCAAGTTGTGACAATCTAAAATGTCACCAAACATTGTCATATGTCCCCTGAAGGGGCAAAATTGCCCCCAGTTGAGAACACTGCTTTAGAGTTAATTTTGCCCCATTTCTGAAGCATCATCTACCCAATGGCCCGTGAACCATGAGACTTTTCCATCTGGCTGTTTGATATAGGCACTTTCTCAGCCTTTTGTGAGCGCTGGAGACTGTTCTCTAATCATTTTGGGTAGCTCTTAGCCTCGTTTAGTTTCCTCACACACGTGCGCTGATCGGTGTTCAGCTGAATAGTCAAAGGAGATCTTCAGCAGATGTCTGGAGTTCACTGTGCATCTTTCTCCTCTCCAGTATTCTGTTCCATGAACACTAGTCTCCTTTATGCCCCTAGAATCTCGGCTCCATCTCCTTAACTCAGTCCTCGCCTGCATCCCCTTGTGGCTTGGAAACTCTCTCAAGCCAGTAAACTGGAGCAGTTGTAGTGCTCACTATTTGCTTTCTGTCTCTCAGGGATTACTCTCCTTCATTACTTGATGTCTGGTATCTTGGAACTTTTTTTTTTTGGTATATTTTGTCCATTTTTTAGTTGTTTCAGGTGGATGAGTAAATCTGGTCGCTGTTACTCCATGTTGACCAGAAGCAAAAGTCCCTGTAATTGGCAATTGATTCGTATCGATTGTTGGTTAAAGCTGAAAGTGTTCTTATATATTTCTTAACCTGATTTCTTCATTTTATTGATTTATATGATAAATAAATTTATATGAAGCCCTTTGTTCATAGTCTGCTGTTCCCTGTGATTACCATAGCACAACATAAAAATTAAATTGACCCCAAAGCCTTTTATCATCTTTTAATATACTTCTTTAATGCAGGTTTTCACAATGTTAGCTAAATAACAATTTAATATGGGCCTCTAACTGTATGTAGTAGCGTATAATTAAATGACATGTCCTGACCTGATGACACAGAGAATGAGTCAGATTTTCAGGGCATTGCCTCAGCGGGCTCAAAGACTTCCAGGAGGCTTCCATGTATGATAACTCATTTTTTCAGCAGCATCAAAGCCTGACTTTTGTTATCATGGTTGAGGGCGTGAAGAACTGGTTAGCTAAGACAAAATAAGAAATAAAAGAGGAGAAGAATCATTTTGAGCAGTGTAGGAGACGAAACTATACTGAAGAATAATGCTACAAGGATGGGAGTGACTTGGAACCTGTTGGTGGTAAGCTGTTAGAAAAAGAGGAAAGGTAGCAGAATCGAAATAAAATGACAGAAGAAATAGTTTTGTATGAGATGAGCTTTTTTCAAAGATTTGCTATTTCAAAACTGCTGTAGTTTTTAGCATATGCTTATTGGATATCCAAGGATGAAGTAATTTAGTCAGATCATACCTTGAGAAAAGAAATTATGTATATAGTGAGTAGGGTGAAACCATCTGGCTATGCATATAAACTGAAACATAACAAAATCATATTTTTAATGACATTTTCTATATAATATAAATGATATGAAATGTACATCAATGTGTGTAAATTCCATGTATTAAAATGAATAAATCATAATTACTTGGCCTTTGGATGGTGATAATATACTATAGCTAACAAGTTTCAAAAGAGTTTTTGTAGCTGTATAGTATATAAGAATTAGATAGCCTTTAAAAAATACAGACTACTTGTAGATGGATGTGATGTTAATTTTCTAAGACCAAAATATATTGAGGGTTGATAATATTAAAAGTTGTGTCTGTTTGGGGGGAAACAATATGATTTAAGCCTTCTAAAAACTAAGGTTGCTGTTTAGTAATTAAGAAATAAGTACAGAATGATTAACTGACATTTACATGGCATTCATTTGTGGATGAATTACAAGTCTTCATGCCAAGAGTTCATGTGGATAGGGGAAGAATGCAGAGCAGTATTAGCTTTTTATTTTCCTCAGCATAAGGAAACATAGGTTTTTCATAGTCAAAAATACATGTTATAGGGAAGGATAAACACCAAAATCAGGAGGAGAGAAAAGGAATACTATCAGGGAAGGGCATTCATTTGTATAGATGACATTTTGTTTTGCTTTTTAAAGCAAAATTTTATAAAGTTTAACATAAATAGAGATAAGTGTAGATCATAGTATGCAGCTTGATGAATTTTCACAAAATGTAAACACACACACCCATATAACTAACACCTAGATCAAGAAACGGAATATTTGATTTTTTTCAAGCTGGGTAGTTGGCATATGGGTATTTGTTGTATCATTCTTTATTCTTTTTTATGTTTTAACTTTTGCCTCAAATGTTTTTTAAAAATCATCTGAGAAGGAAATATGGTCTTTAAAGACCTGAAAAATGTCAGAAAACCCAGACTTTAGTAGTTGAAAAAGTACTTTAGGGAAGTAGATTTTTTCCATGTAGGCCTTTGTCTCCCACGTATCAGATATACTTTGTAAGCCTTATATAGACGTAAGTAACTAAAAGTTTTAAAATGGAAAAAGAGCATAAACAGTTGTATGGGATCAAAGTAGTAAAAGATGTTAGTATTTTTTGAAGCATATCACATTACTGGCCCTTTATAACTGCAGTATAAAGTTTGAGAACTCAAATTTATGGGCACATTGAAATGACAGCTTTCTTTCTAAAAGTTTATCACTAAAATCCAAATGAAAGTTTAAGAATGAAATGTCTTACTCAGTTCTATAATAGAATATTGAAGCTACAGAAAGAATTGCTCTATTTAGGTTCAAATGTTATCTAGTTTTAATGGTTTTGTATCTGTTACAGAAATCATTAATATGTATAGTAGGTAGAAATATGCTTAGTTTAAGGGGTTTTCTGGAATGATAGTTATCTGCCTTTGTGGGTTTTCTGGGGGCGAGGGGATGTTTTTTCCATGAACATGAGGGTTTCAGAAATTTGATTTTTTTTTGCATATAACAAATCTAGACATCTCATTTTAGTATTAAGTATTAAGATGGGATTTTTCTCAATTGTTCCCCACAGTAGGTTTTTTCTAATGAAGTCATGACTGATGTGCTGTAGAAAAGCCATTTGTAAAATCTCTTCCTGTACAAATGTTTGGTCATTATCTTTCTTTTATTAGAGTTCTATATTATATATATAAATTTATTATTATTAAAAACCACTCATACTGAATTTTTTTTTCCTTTCACTCTCTTTTAGAAGCCAATAGGTCAGTGTAGGTAAATTTCTGTTTTGTTTTTCTGTTTTCCCGTGGCAGGCAGTGGAAGAGGAAATGGCAGGTCCTAATCAACTGTGCATTCGCCGCTGGACTACCAAGCATGTAGCTGTTTGGCTGAAAGATGAAGGCTTTTTTGAGTATGTGGACATCTTATGCAATAAGCACCGACTTGATGGAATCACATTGTTAACACTGACTGAATATGATCTCCGGTCTCCTCCTCTGGAAATCAAAGTCTTAGGGGACATTAAAAGGTTAATGCTCTCAGTTCGCAAATTGCAGAAAGTACATATTGATGTTTTAGAAGAGATGGACTACAACAGTGACAGCCCCATGGGTTCCATGACCCCTTTCATCAGTGCTCTTCAGGGTTCAGAGTGGCTCTGTAATGGCGATCCTTCACATGACTGTGATGGACCCATCACTGACTTGAATTCTGATCAGTTCCAGTACATGAATGGTAAAAACAAACATTCTGTTCGAAGATTGGACCCAGAGTACTGGAAGACCATACTGAGTTGTATATATGTTTTTATAGTATTTGGATTTACGTCCTTCATTATGGTTATAGTCCATGAGCGAGTACCTGACATGCAAACCTATCCACCACTCCCAGATATATTCTTAGACAGGTAAGTTTTGTTCCTAGTTGATAAGTTTGTAGAAAGTTGCCATAATATAATAGTGATAATAATATATTTATCATAATTATGTTGTTTATCATTGTTGATGTATACTCTTCATTGGCTTTATCTGGTGATATATAAAGATATGCTTTGAAATAACCTTCCTCACTTAGGGTAAATTAGACCTTAAGCCTAGGTGAGTGGGAAAGACCACTGCTTATTTTATTTTTCTATAGATATCACTCCTTTGTAACTACAGATTTTAAGAGAATTTCCTGGTATATTGTTTGTAATAAATGAAACTTTTTTTTCTTAAATAATGAACAAGGTTCCACTTTTCAGAAAATATAGAGAGGTCTCCTATGTCATTAAATGAATTAGAATTATCACAAATAATACCAACTGATAAAATAATAGTATTCTGTTGTTCTTTTACTGAATACATACACAAGAATATAGTAGATGTATAATAAATAAAAAATTACAATAGAACAAGTACTCAGAACTACTAATTTTTGTGTTTGTAATTTTTTTAAATTTTTTTTAAGTTTGTAGTACTTCCTTGTTTACTTTTATAAAACTTTTTGCCCTTCTGAAAGTGCTTCATAGCATATGTATTTAAAAAATGAAATGAATTACTAACTTACAAAAAAAGACCAGACTTAACTGATCTGACAGAGACTAGAGAAACCCTGAGGATATGACCCCTGGACACCCTTTTATCTCAGTACTGAAGTTCCTCCTGAGGTTCAGCCAAGGATTAGACAGGCCAGTAAAACAAAACAAGACTAAATGGGCACACCAGCCCAGGGGCAAGGATGAGAAGGCAGGAGGGGACAGGAAAGCTGGTAATGGGGAACCCAAGGTCAAGAAGGGGAGAGTGTTGACAACCAGTGTCAGAAAACAATATGTGTATTGTTTAGTGAGAAACAAATTTGCTCTGTAAACCTTCATCTAAAGTACAGTAAAAAAAATTATGGAAAAAAATGAATTAAAATTTCTAGGTTAAGATGGCAGAATGGCATACATATCATGTTTTACTCCCTCTCAAGCCCCCACTAAAACTATAGTAAATAGGTTTTTTTTTTTTTTTTTTTTAAAGTGTTGTAAGCCCGCAGGGACGACCCATAAAAGAGAAGAAAACAGCAACACACATTTGGAAGTTTGAAAACAGATGAATGAGTGGTAACTAAAAAAAAAAACCCACCAAACTCGTTGCCGTCAAGTTGATTCCGACTCATAGCGACCCAGAGTAGAACTGCCCCATAGGGTTTCCAGGGAGCGGCTGGTGGATTCAAACTGCCAACCTTTTGGTTTGCAGCCAAGCTCTTAACGACCCTTAACGACTGCACCACCAGGACTTCAAGTGGTAACTGGAAGACCTAAAGTGACCTAATTCTAAAACAGAAGTGGGGAAAACTGAGAACCAAGCAGATTTATACTGCTGATTTTTAAAGCTTTGAATACTGAAGGTGAAGGGGTGATGCTAAAATAACTCCTTATTTTAGAAAATTGAATAAAAGCTGTTTAAGAAGCTGTTAGATCCTCTATCTCCTCCCCTGTTCTATACCACTTCCCAAACTAAAACAGAAGACCCTAAAGAAATGAAGAAGATATCTTGGGGATATCTGGGGAAAGAGTATTGTAGGCAAAGGTTAACATCAAGGTGCAAAAATCCTCAATTGCCCTGCAGGCTTGGCATGTTAAAGAACATCAAGTGAGAGATGGGGAAAACAGTTGGAGATAAGGTCAGAGGAGAGATAGGAGGCCAGACTGCGTAGGGATTGTAGGAATTTTAGTTTTCATTCTGAGTAAAAGGGAAGCCATTGGAAATATTGAGCAGAGGAGTGGAGTGATCTAAGGTTGTTGTATTGAGAATACCCAAGAGAGTGGGGTGAGGAAGCAGGGATTAGGTAACAATCTATTTAAATTCATTTAGAAAGATGATGGTGGCTAGGAGGAGAGTAGTAATGGTACAGGTGGTATGAAGGAGTCAGATTCTGTATATATTTTGAAAGTAGAGCCAACAGGATTTGCTGATGGATTTGGATGCGAAATATAAGAGAAAGAGAGAAGTCAAGGATAATTCCAATACTTTTAGCCTGTCTGTGCATCTGGAAGGACGGAGTCGCCATTAGCAGAGATGGGAAGACTGTGGAAGGCACTCACTTGGAGAGAATATTAAGGGTTTGGTTTTGGACATGTGAACTTTGAGATACCTTTTACACATTCAAAACACAACATCAAGTAAGAGATGAAAATATGAGTTAGAGTTCAGAGAGAGAGATCTGGGCTGAAGTTTGGGAGTTGTCAGCATAAGTAATGTCTCCTAGGGAACACTCCTGAAGGAAACAGAAGAGGATTGAAGATTGAGTCCGAGAGCATTCTAACATTTAGAGGTCAGTGAAGTAAAGGAGAAACCAGCAAAGAAGACTGTGAGAAGGTCAGGGCAGAGAGAGAGAGTAGAATCCTGGAAGTCAAGTTTAAAAAGTCTTTTAAGAAGGCAGGAATGATAATTTGCTGTATTAAATGCTTCTGAGAAGTCAAGTAAGATGAGAACTGACCATTGGATTTAGCCACATGTTGGTCATCAGTGATCTGACAAGAGTTAATACAGGCAAAAACTTGATTGTAATAGGTTCAAGAGAGAATGTGAGATTTACTGGACATTACCTGAAGGTATATCTGAGCCAGTATAAAATGACATACACATAACGTTATTTGTGGCATTATTTGTAATAGTTAGAAATATTGGAAATAATCTAAATGTTCATCTGTGGGAGACTGGTTGAATATACTGTGGTACATCTACATAGTGAAGTACTGTTTATTCATAAAAAAGAATGACGATTTTTATGAACTGATAGGAAGTCATTTTCAGGAAAAACACCAGTGAGCACCTTGAGCGTCCAGATCATATTTTCTAAATACCATTCCCCACTAAAAGGAACCAGACTTGGAAAAATGGTTGATTGTAATCTGGGGGCAAGGAAAGTAGAAAATGAGCCAGAAACAGCTCTTGTGCCAGAAAGAAAGGAAGTGTACAAAACCAATGGAAATGTTGAAAGAACATAAAGGCTGTTTTAAAGGGGCTCCCATTGGTCAAATTAGGACATTTGAAACATTAAAAAAAAAAAAAGATGATAATGGATTATGATATTGAATTTTTTTTTAAAAAAGACTATGAGTCTATAGTAATACTCAAGCAAAAAGGATGGGGTCAGGAAAACTCTTCAGAAAGAATATCAGAAAATAAATGTGAATGGAATGATAGAATTAAAAAATTACTGTTTTGTAACCTCCAATGTAATAATTGATTCCGGTAAATCATTAGTGGATGTTAAAATCCATTAGGTAGAAGGCCATTAGGGAGCAGGATATTCATATGAAGTCAGAGTATCATCTTACATAATAATTATAGAGGGATAAAGATACTTTCATAATGGCAAGATCTGGCAAGCATCATTTTAACCAAATGATCAAATTTAGCGTCACCGGAGCCATAAACTAACATTAACAAAATCACCTATGTAATATTCTTGCCAAAAACATTCAGCTTGAATCTAATAATGAGGAAATAATCAGACATTCAAAACATGGAACATTCTAAAAGAGAGCTAATCTGGACTCTCTAAAAATGTGTCATGACAGATGGAAGCCAGGCCGGGAGGATTGTAAGGGAGATTGAAGAGACATAACAACCAAGAGCAATGCATAAGCTTTAATTGAATCCTATAGCAAAAAAAAAAATACTGCTATAAAGAACAATTGTGGGACAATTAAGAACATTTCAATATGGACTGTGTATTAAATGATGCTACTAAATCAGTATTACAGTTTCTTGGGTATAATAGTGTATTAGGTTATGAGGAGAATATCCTTGTTCTTACGAGATACGTGTTGAAGTATTTAGGGAAAAAGTGTCATAATATCTTCAGTTTGCTTTCAAATGGTTTTACTCCACCTCCCTCCCCAAAAAAGTATGTCTGTATGTGTATAGATCTATAAAAAGAATGAAATAAAGCAAATGTAAGGAAATGTTAGTTGTAAATAATTTATAGATTTAGATGCAGAATCCAAAGTGCTTATTCTTTCAGTTTTTCTTTGGGTTAATACTTTTCTGTAGGGCAGGGAGGGGAGAGAAAGAAAAGGAAGAGGGAAAGGGAAGAGAGAAATTGGAAACAAGGTAGTCTTACGAGTTGTCCTGTAAGGACAGCAGAGAAATGGAGCAGTAGCGGGAAGGGGATATGAGGTCAAGAGGGTTTTGTTTTAGATGGACTATATTATAGCATGTTTGTTGTATTAATGATAGGAATGACCAGTAAAGGGAGGCAGGACACAGAATAATATTTAGAGGAAAGAAAGGGCACAATTGCCGAAGCTATGTCTTTGAGTAAATGAAAGAAATAGAATCTAGTGGATGGGGAAAGTCCTTGGGTGGCACAAATGGCTAAGCACTCAGCTCCTAACCAAAAGGATGGTGGTTCATACCTACCCAGAGGCGCTTCAGAAGAAAGGCCTGGTGGTCTGCTTCTGAAAGGTCACAGTTCTGAAAACCCTGTGGAGCGCAGTTCTACTCTGTACACATGGGGTCGCCATAGGGCAGCTGGTACTAGTGAATGGGAGAGTCTGGTCTTAGGCACATGGACTATTCATAATAACAAAAGAGAAGGGAAGGAATATGGAAACAAAGTTAGAAGGTTGATAGATGTGATAGTAGAGCACAATAAAGTGCTCTTCTGATTGTTTTTATTTTCTTTGTGAATAGAGATTGAGAATGAGGAGAAGGTGTTAGAGGCTTGAGGAGAAAGGGTAAAGTTAAAAAAAGTCATCAAGTAGAGTAGAAGAGTGAGTAAAACTAAAAAACCCATTGCCGTCAAGTCGATTTCGACTCATGGTGACCCTGTTGGACAGAGTAGAACTACCCCATAGGGTTTCAAAGGAATGTC
Organism: Dugong dugon; assembly: GCA_030035585.1. Lineage (NCBI taxonomy): Eukaryota > Metazoa > Chordata > Mammalia > Sirenia > Dugongidae > Dugong > Dugong dugon. Next base: position 14,611,956 of record CM057475.1, on the reverse strand, counting down.
TGGTGGATTCGAACTGCCAGCCTTTTGGTTAGCAGCTGTAGCTCTTAACCACTGCACCACCAGGGCTCCAGGAGAGTGAATAGACTTGTGTAATGTAGTGGCAGCACTAAGGGCCTCCCTGAGGTTAGTAGTCATGTTGCTGTTGTATGTTTTTACCAGCTTCATTCAGCTACACAGATACAGGTATGGGGTAGGTGGAGAATTGGATTTTAGCAGGTCTGGGGCTTTGTTTAGTATGATGAAGGAAAAGAGAGGCAAGGGAATGATTATAATGACGGGCCATGGGCTCTTATGCAAATAAAGAAGGAAGTGAGGATATGACGTAGGTGAAGAACAGTGAAAACATTATAGGATCAATGGATTTTGAATATCAGAATTATTAAAGTTGGGGTACTAGAAGGAGTAAACTAGAATGACAAGAAGTGTTAGTTAGAGTAGGATTCTTAAAATTGAGATTATAAAGAGGAAAGACCTTGGTAATGACAAAATTCTATTTCTAACCAAGGGGTATAGGGTAAAAGGGCAAGATCATAGGTAGAGAAGAGAAGTAAAAAAAAATGAGTGAGAAGAACACAGATTATAACAGGAGACGTGTTGGAGACAGTGACAGTGAATCGGAAGCGAAAATTTTCAAGAAATGAGAAATTGGATGGTAAAGTTCTGTAGATGACTGTAGCAAGGTGTGATGTAACAGGAAAGGAGGGAAAATGGTCTGGAAGAACAATGAGGTTCTTATTTTTAAGTGTACAATTTAGTGGTTTTTAGTATATTCACAGAGTCGTGCAACTAGCACCACTTATCCCAGAACATGTTCATCATCTCAAAAAGAAACCTTATACGCTTTAACAGTCACACTCCATTCCTCCTCCCCCCAGTCCCTGGCAACTACTAATCAACTAATTTTCTGGGGATTTACTTATTCTGGACATTTCATGTGAATAGAACCATACCATGTGTAGCCTTTTGTGTCTTATCTTCTTTCACTTAGCATAATATTTTCAAGGTTCATCTGTGTTGTAGCATGTATCAATACATTGTTCCATTTTATTGCCAAATAATATTCTGTTGTGTGGATATACCACTTTTTTTAATCCCTTCATCAATTGGTGTATGTTTGGATTGGTTCCATTTTTTGGCTATTATAAATAATGCTGCTATGAACATATATGTACAGGGTTGTATGTGGACATACGTTTTCAATTTGCAATTAGGATTTGAACCCAAATTTTACCTAACTTGTTTATCTACAGTGCCACCCACTACAAAACCCCATGCTCTTATAGCATCTAAACTTTATTCATAGGAGAATGGCAACAGGTACTGTCAGTGCTTTTCCCATATCCCCTTGGATCTCGTTTCCATTTTCTTGCACACTGATATTCCCAACAGCCAGCAGATGCGTCTCTTTGTTGGAAGGCTACTCATGGACTGATGGAACATACTTTGCCTGCTTGAATACAGATCCAAAAATCCTTGGAAATGTACATCCCTCCAGTAGCAGCCTTTAACCAATGACTAAGAAGAAAGATGGGATATAAATATTTCATTTCTTTTCCTCCTATTGGGACAGCATTGAGATCTGACCTAAAACACTGTCTCCCAAGTTCCCCACACAATTGAGCCAAAGTTACCCTTTCCTGAGTTCCCCACAGGACTTTGCTTGATTTCTCACCCTCACCCCTACTTGGCTTCCTTGCCTTCCTGGTCCCATATCCCCAGTTACCCTATGGTTTTTTCTTGGGAGCATTTTCTAATGAATTAGTTTCATACTGATCTTTGTTTCATGGTCTTTTTCTGAAGCTTATTTGACGCAATTCCAAGAGCTTGAGCAGATTATGAAAAATTAGAAGGGAATAGGGATGCTTCTGGAAGTAGGGCCATCTCCAACAGTAAAAAGGGATAGCTGATAACCATAATAGCAAAGGGAGGAAACAGAAACACTAAAAAAAAAAAAAAAAAAAAAAGCAAACATAAATAATGGAAAAACAACATCAATCTGGGATTTAACTGCCCTTCATTTCTCAGTAGTCCCTGAGATCATTACTCTGTACTGTGTAATAATCAGTGTTCACAGTGATAACTCTGAATCACCAAAGCAAAGAAGGCATATAGGTGCATAATTCATTTTAGAAAGCTCTACATCTAAATAAATATGAGTGATTGAATACACATTTGACAGTTTCCTGTCAACACCACTAAAATGACAGTAAAGGAGGGGCAGATCTCCTATAATCATCACATAAAGGCAAAAACAACAATAATAACGAAAGTAGATAACTAAGTGCCTATTGTGAGATTGGGAGTGGGGGGTGACAGTACTGAAGAGATAAGTATTTGTATTGCAGAACTCCAGGAAAGCTCACGAAGTATCTCTCAAGGCCAGGTAGAGATACCAGCTAAATATGGAGAACTATTTGGAAATCTCTTTAAGACGCTTTTAGACCTCTAGTTCCCCTGATCTACCCCAGCAGAAGACTAGTAGTATATCTCCAGAGCAGTTGAATGCAAGGGACTCTAGACTCAAGGAACACCATGCCAAGATGAGAACAAAGTTGCCGTATGTTTTCAATATGTTTGTAAGGGGATTAACTGAAAGTCTATGTACTGATCACTGACACTTCCAGTTCCCTTCCTCCACTTACCTCAGAGAATGTTGTAGCCAGACATTTCCCCTGTTTTCCAAGTGGAAGAACAGATTCTTCTCCTGGGAAAACCTGCCCAAGAAAAAAGGATTGTAGATCCTGTAGTTGGGAGGGTATCTCCAACTAATCAACCAGGCCTCTGCCCAATCACTCTACAGTAAAACCCACAATTTGATAAGCTCAGCCCATGCACACGATATCAGATTATCTTTTTTAATACTTCACTGTCAAATATGAATTATCAGTCAAGAATCATTAGACATTTGAGGAAAACAGACTAACATAGAAAAAAGGAAAAATCTGGGGAAACACAAATAACCTAGGGAGCAGAAAAACACTTTAAAAAAATATTAATATCCTCAGAGAGATAATAGATGTTTTATGAGACAGGAACAGGAGGCTATAAAACAGGAAAACTCAGAGAAAAAAAGCTTTTGGAAAATAAAAAAGTAGAAATTAAAATCCAGCAGGATAATTGAAACATAAATTTGATGCAATTGCCCAGAAACTAGAATAAAGAGATGAAAAGTAGAGGAAAAAAGGTAAGATCCATTCAGTTGGCCCAACAATCAACAAACAGAAGTTCCAGAAAGAGTACGGAGAGAAAATGGAGGGGAAGATACTGTCTAAGATATAGTACAGGAAATTTTCCAAAACCAGAGGACATGACTTCCCAGATTAAAACGGGCGTACTGAGCTTCCTGTATGAGAATGAAAAATGACCCATAATAGTGAAAATTCAGAACACAGGGTATAGACAAAAGATCCTAAAAGCTTCTTAAGAGACAAAACAAGTAACATACAAAAGATTAGAAATCCAGATAGCATCAAACTTCTCAGCAATAGTGGAAGTTTTAGAAGACGACGGAACGTGTCTAACCTAGAATTCTGTATCCAGAAAACAATCAATTAGATTTAAAACTAGATTAAAGATCTTTTTATATTTACAAGTCTCAAAAAATGGTCGCCCCTTCCCCCGTAACTATTAAAATGGCTAAAATTTTAAAAACTGACAATACCAAATGATGACAAGGATTCAGAGCAACTAATATTCTCATTCATTGGTAGTGGGAGTGTAAAAAATGGTACAACTGCTTTGAAAAGAGTTTGGTAGTTTCTTAAGAAGTTACACATAGACTTAACATTAGTACCTAACAGTTGAGTCCGCTCCTTGGCATTTACCCAAGAGAAATGAAAAACATATGTCCATGCAAGATCTATATGTGGCCTTTATTCATAATCACCAAAAACTGGAAATAGCCCAAAATATCCATCAACCAGGAAATGGATAAAGAAACTGAATAAAGAATTTTACATGGAAAAACATGGATGAATACCGTATGCATTGTGCTGAGTGAAAGAAGCCAGATACAAAAGGCTACATATGTATGATTTCATTTATATGACATTCTGGAAGACAAACCTATAAGGAAATCAGATCAGTGGTTGCCCCAGGGTTGGAGATGGGAGAGGGGATTAGCTAAAAAAGGGCACAAGGGATATTTTTGGCATGATGAAAATGTTCCATACCTTTATTATAGTGGTAGTTACACGGCTGAATAAGTTTGTCAAAACTCATCAAACTGTACACCTAAAAAGGGTGAATTTTTCTCTACATGTATTAAACTTCAGTAAATCTGAAATTAAAAACATTTATTTTCTAGCCGCTCTTACTCAGAAAACAATTGGAAGATATGCACCATCAAAACTAAGGAGTAAACTGAGAAAAAGGAGGACGTGGAATTCAAGAAGCAAAGGACCCAATATAGAAAACAGGCATAGGGAGTTCCCAAGATGAGGGAGTTCCCAAGATGAGGGTTTTTATTCCACGACATAGTCACGCAGGAGACCTAGAAAATGCAACCATTCTAAATTGGAACAAGAGGGAGAAGAGCTCTAGGAGAGATTTCCTCCAAGGAAAAATCAAAATTGATAGAACAGTTTGAGAATGAATTGGTGATATGTACATAGAAAACAGAGCAAACTAATAAAAAGAGAGCGATATTACCCCAGAGAATTTTAAGGAGTTGTACAGGAAAGGAATTTAATCATAGTTCCCTATTGATTCAACTGTGAATGATATTTACAAACTTACAGTAGTAAAAGCCGAAGATTATTTTAAACAAAATTGTGGAATAACAATATTAAGAGGATAGGAGAGTGTGGGGGATCTGTGTGTGTTGGGAGGGTGTGACTGAAAGATTTAATGCCTGATAAAACAGCTAGAAGAGTAAAAGTCATTGCCTCTGGGGAGCAAGAATTAGGGTTAGGTTTGGATGGGGATTGAAGACTTATTTTCATAATAAGCTTTGCTAATTTTTTTTTACTTAACTGTGTATATATATGGAGCCCTGGTGGTGAAGTGGTAAGAGCTCCGCTGCTAACCAAAAGATCAGCTGTTTGATTATATAGTTGTTTTTAAAAAGTGTTTCTTTTTAAAATTTAAGTTTTTTTAGCAGGCATTTAAAGGAATCGTTCTTTTATCTGAAAATTTCTGTGATGTAAAATAACTTTCTCCCCAGTAATGCCAGATAAATAAGGCAGCGATAGGTTAAAAATACGTAAGATGAGTCTTTCTTTCTGGAATCATAGGTAAAAAATGAGTTTCTGAGTGAAAATGATTGACTCTTCAGTTACTCTGAATAAGGTTTGGAGTAGACTCTGTTAATGTCTTTCCTTTCTTTCAGAACTCACGTTTTCTTTTAAAAAATAATTTTATTTTCTTAGTTGTAAAATTAACACATGCTCATTGTATAAAAATTTTTAGTAGAAACGTACAAAGAGTAAAAATAAAATCACCAGTAATTCTACCACCCACTAATGACCTGTTTGGCCTATTTCATTTCCATCTCTCTCTTTTTCTCCCTCTCACTTTCTTTCTCTTAGAAACGTGACATGTCTTTTAATCTAGTGGTGAACCACAGAAGCTGTGGATTTAGTGAGGGGAGAAGAGGGACCAGTGGAAATGGTAGAAGAAAACAGGATACAAAACAAAGTACAGAGAGAGTTTAAAAAAAAAAACCAAAATCTCTATTTACTACCTCTAAAACAAAGTCTGCTTTTAAAATAAAACAAATATACAGAAGAGAGAAGTTGAGTTCAAGCTCTGATTGTCTGGATTCTGAAATGAGCACATCATGCAAGAAGTGAACCTTTAGTTAGAATGGGTGAAAAATGTAGAACAAAAGCCAAATTCATAAAAAAGACCAGACTGATAGAGACTGGAGGAACCCCTGGAGACTGTTACCCTAACATACCCTTCTAACTTGGAATTGAAGCCACTCCTGGACCCCACCTTTCAGTCAAATAATAGAAAGGCCTATAAAATAAACAACACCGGTGAGAATTGTGCTCTTTAGAACAATCAGCTGTACAAGACCAAAAAGGGCAACATTTGCCAAAAGCAAAAATAAAGCAAGGAGGGGCAGGGAAACCAGACTAATGGAAACGGGGAACCCAGGGTGGAAATGGGGAGGGTGCTGACAACATTGCAGGGATTGCAGCCAATGTCACAGAACAATTTGTATGAATTATGGAATAGAAAGCTAAATTGCTGTGTAAACTTTAACCTAAAGCACAATACAATGTTCAAAAGAAAAAAAAAAGTGACCTTTTTCTCATTGTCTTTTAGGCAGTCCTGTATCCAGGTCTGCCATGCTATAGGGAGAGAGAAAAGAGTTGTTGTGTCTTTACAGAGAACCATGACTGAGAATCACAGACAACAAACAGCCTCTGATAAATGGGGTACTTTATAAAACTTTTTTTCCCCCAAGTTCTTAAAATATCATCTCCTAAAAGAGGTAAAAATTCTAAAAAACAATTTTAAGATGATGATTAGAAGAATATTTTATTGAAAGGGGTAGATTCATTTAAGTGAATCTTCAGTTCAGAAACTTAATTTTTTTTTTCCTATTTCAGTGTTCCTAGAATTCCGTGGGCCTTTGCTATGACAGAAGTATGTGGCATGATTCTGTGCTATATTTGGCTCCTGGTTCTTCTTCTTCACAAGCACAGGTACCTCATTTACTCCTTTAAAAGATTAAGTATTTTGACTCTTCTTATGCAATGGTCATCAAACCTTATCTTACTCTGCAGTTTCCTTAATTTCCTCCTCTGTCCAGTGTGACACTATAGTTATTGACAAAAGAAAATATTTTGGGTTTGCTCAACAAAAGAGTCAGCCTAAGATAATATCTATATATTTAGTAATGTTCTGAATGTATTTTGCAGGGACAGATCAGAGATGATGATGAAGAGCCATGAACCAGCCATTGACAGCCTAGACTTATCTTTCTTTAGAAACAAACAAGAAATGTCATTTTCTGTAGTGGAAACTCCTCCAAGGACAGTCTTTTATCAAATGTATGGATGGAAGAAATTGTTCTGTTTGGAAGGGGCCATTAAAAAAGAGATTATTTTGATATCATGCACATCTACTTCAGTGTGCTTTATTTCAAGTGGTATAGGAAGTTGCTGTGTAGGGAAAGTGTTTCTTTGGTACTTTCATCAAGAAATATGAAGGGAAGACTTGTTTAAATTTTAAAAAAAGAAAGGAAGTAATAGAGGAGGCTCCTTTTCTACTTTAGTGGGGAAAATTACTTGACATAAGGCAAAAATAAAGCATAGTGAGGAAAAAGTTTAAGGAACTCTGAAGTTTGTGGATATTGTATTAACTATCTGTTGTCTCTGGATCACTGCAGAGGAATAATGGCACTTTCTTGAATTTTTGATTCTTTCTCCTCACCAGGGAGCGCTTGTGGTAAACCACAGAGATGGTTTAGTTCCTAAGCAGCAGTTATTTCAGTGATTTGAAGGTGAAAAGAAAGGTTGATGATTGCTACTCTTGTCTCACTTTTAGGCCATATTGAACCTCATCCTCTCCTGTTTTGGAGTAATGTTTTTAACTCTGGATTGCTTAAAATCAGAGGTGATTTAGAAACACATATATCACTATTACTTTCTGATTTAACTTTGCCTCACAAGACCCCATGGATCTGAATTTATTCACTCTTCAAAACAGGAAAGTATTTACCATCTGTAGCAAACCTTGGTAGGTTTAGTAAAGCATAGCAGTGGCCAGTTAAATGTAAGTGTTGATGTTTAATTAGTCTAAGAACATGTTTCTCAAATTGTGGTCTATAACCAGAAGAACTAGGTGGTGCCCAGCTGCCAATACCGACCATTCTGACCAGAGACACAATAAAAGGTCCCAGATAGAATGGGAGAAAAATATAGAACAAAATTCAAATTCCTAAAAAAAAAAACAGGCCAGATTTTCCTATAGGGCTGCTATGAATCGGAATCAACTCAAGGGCAACGGTTTTTTTGTTTGTTTGGATAATAAATAACAACAAAAATCCTCACAGCTTCCTTTACCATTATTGATACTTCACAATAAATTACATATTGTCATTAAAAAGAGTTCAGTGCAATTAAAAAAAAAAAAAGGCCAGACTTACTGGACCAATATTGACTAGAGGAACCCCCAAGACTATCACCCTAAGATACCCTTTAAACTTGGAACTGAAGCCATTCGTAGCTGTCACCTTTCAGCCAAATAATAGATTGGCTTATAAAAAACAAACAATATCATCTGTGACTGGTGTGCTCCCATATGCAAAGATGAGAAGGCGAGGAGGGGCAGGGAAGCTAGATCAATGGAAACAGAACAAACAAAATGGAAATAATGAGATTGCTGACACACTGTGAAAATTATAACCAATCTCATGGAAAAATTTGTGTAAAAATTGTTAAATGGGAACCTAATTTGCTGTGTGAACTTTCACCTAAAACACAATAAAATATATATATTTTTTAAATGATGATCTGTACCAACGAAGAGAACTTTGAAAAGGAAATCACCAAATCAATACCATTGACAATAGCCCCCAAGAAGATAAAATACTTAAGAATAAATCTAACCAGGGACATAAAAGACCTGTACAAAGAAGACTACAAAACACTACTGCATGAAACTGAAAGAGACCTGCGTAAGTGGAAAAACATACCATGGTCATGGATGCAAAGACTCAACATTGTGAAAATGTCAGTACTCCCCAAAGCAATCTACAGATACAGTGCAATCCCGATTCAAATTCCAACAGCATTCTTTAACCGATGAAGGAACCTATTATACAGCTACGGTAGTCAAAACAGCCTAGTACTGGTACAATAGACACAAACCAATGGAACAGAGTTGACAACCCAGATATAAATCCATCCATGAGCAGCTAATATTTTAAAAAGGGCCAAAGTCTGTTAAATGGGGAAAAGACAGTCTCTTTAACACATGGTGCTGGCAAAACTGGATGCCCATTTCTAAAAAAATGAAACAAGATCCATACCTCACACCATACACAAAAACTAACTCAAAATGGATCAAAGACCTAAATATAAAACCCAAAACTGTAACGATCATGGAAGAAAAAGTAGGGATAACTGCTAGGACCCTAATACATGGCATAAGTGGAGTATAAACCATAGCTAACAATGCACAAACACCTAGGTAACTGGGACCTCTAACAATTAAACCTTGCACTCATCAAAAGACTTCACCAAAAGAGTGAAAAGACAGCCTATGGACTGGGAAAAATTTTTAGCTACTACATATCCGACAAGGTCTCATCTCCAAAATCTACAAAACGCTTCAACACCTCAGGAACAAAAAGATAAATAATCCAGCTAAAAAATGGGCAAAGTATATGAACAGACACTTCACCAAAGAAGACATTCAGGTGGCTAACAGACACATGAGGAAATGCTTGTAATCATTAGCCATTAGAGAAATGCAAATCAAAAGTATGGTGAGATGCCATCTCACCCCGACATTACTGGCACTCATAAAAAAAACAGAAAGTAACAAATGTTGGAGAGGTTGTGGGGAGATTGGAACTCTTATGCAATGATGGAAATGTAAAATGGTACAACCACCATGGAAAACAGTATGGCACCTCCTTAAAAAGCTAAAAATAGAAATACCATGTGATCCAGCAATACTACTCCTAGGAATATATTCTAGAGAAATGAGAGCCGTCACATGAATAGACATATGCACACCCATGTTTATCACAGCAGTATTCACAATAGTAAAAAGATGGAAACAACCTAAGTGCCCTTCAACAGATGACTGAACAAACAAATTATGGTACATACACACAATGGAATACTGTGCAACGATAAAGAACAGTGATGAATCTGCAAAACGCCTCACAACATGGATGAATCTAGAGGGCATTATAGTGAGTGAAATACGCCAATCGCAAAAGGACAAATATTGCATGATACCACTACTATAAGAACTCCAGACAAGGTTTACAGATGGAAAAAAAAAAATTCTTTGATGGTTACGAGGGAGGGAGAGGCAGGGGAAATAAGTGTCAACTTCAGTGAAGTGAAAGACAACACACAATGTAGGGGAAGTCAGTACAACTTGACCAAGGCAAAATCATAGAAATTTTCTAGACACCTTGAGGGACCAAGCTGCTGGGGCTGAGGGCTGGGGACATGATAGTCTTGGGGGACATCTAGGTCAATTGGCGTAACAGTTCATAAAGAAAATGTTCTACACCCCACTTTGGTGGGTAGCATCTGGGTCTTAAAAGCTTGCAGGTGGCCATCTAAGATATATCTATTGGCCCCATCCGGTCTGGAGCAAAGGAGAATGAAGAAAATCAAAGACACAAGGAAAATATTAGCCCAGAGGACTAAAGGACCACATGAACCAGAGCTTCCACCAGCCTGAGGCCAGAAGAACTAGATTGGTGCCCAGCTACCACCACCGACCCCTCTGACAGGGATCACAACAGAGAGTTCCAGACAGAGCGGGAGAAAATGTAGAACAAAATTCAAATTCACAAAAAAAGACCAGGCTTACTGGTCTGAGAGAGACTGGAGGAACCCTGAAGACTATGACCCCCAGACACTGCTAACTCAGAACTGAAACCACTCCCGAAGCCCACTTTTCAGACAAAGAGTAGACAGGCCTATAAAACAAACAATAACATACATGAGGAGCATGCTTCTTAGTTCGATCAAATATATGAGACCAAATGGGCAACTCTTGCCCAAAAACAAGCCGAGAAGGGAGAAGGGAACAGGAACTGGACGAATGGATACAGGGAACCCAGGGTAGAAAGCTGGAGAGTGCTTGCAGCCAATATCACAAAACAATATTGGTATAAATTTTTGAATGAGAACTTAACTTGAGTTGTAAACTTTCATCTAAAGCACAATAAAATTAAAAAATGAATAAAATGACAAAAAAATGGTGGTCCACTTAAGAGCCTTGGTGGTGTGCAGTGGTTAAAGCACTTGACTGCTAACCAAAAAGTCTGCAGTTTGAACCCACCCAGCAGCTCCACGGGAGAAAGGTGGCAGCCTGCTTCCATAAAGATTTACAGCCTTGGACACCCTATGGGGCAGTTCTACTCTGCCTTATAGGGTGGCTATGAGTCAGAATCGACCTCACGGTAACGGGTTTGGTTTGGTTTTATGTACCCCTTTTCATTTGAAACGACTGGGGTGCTTGTTAAAATTCAAATACCTGGCTCCATCCAAAGTGTACACATTGAAGTTTGAGATATACCTAGCCTTGTGTTCAGTGCTTAAAATTTTGAGACAAGAAGGAGTATTTTGAAAAAGCCTAATGCGTGGTCCCTGCCGTTAAGAATCTTATGGTTTGTTTTGGAGAGAGATTAAAAAAATAGTGACATTACAACGTAGTTCATGATAAGCCAAATGAATGTTATTCAGAATATTTGTTTGAGATCTACTCCTGCCTGTAAAACTTGGTACTGTATTTTATAGCATAAGTGGAAAGGTTAGAATTTGTATTAGATGGCTATCAGTAACTAATTTACAGTGCTGTATATTAATGGGCCAAAAAAAAAAAAACCTAGAATCACAGGTGTTTACTTCTCATAAATCAATAATTTATTAGCAATTTATGAATTTTAGGACAACATTAAGCTAAGAGTCAGACTAGGTATTAGTTTTAGTTCTCTTCTACATAACTTTTACTTTCTCTTAGCCATATTTTCTCACTAATGAAATGATGCCCTTTGAATCTAATTTAAGTCTGCTCTGTCCAACATGGCAGGCTCAAGCGATGTGGCTATTTAAATTAATTAAAATGAAATAAAATTTGAAATTCATTTACTTGGTCCTACTGGCCACATGTCAAGTGCTCAAGAACCACATGTAGCTTAGTGGATAGCGTATTGGATGGTGCAGATATAGAATATTTTCACGACTGCAGAAAGTTCTACTGGACAGTGTTGCTTTAGATGTCTCTAAGATTCTGCCCTCTGCTACAGTCTAGTGGTTTTTCTTCTCATTCTCCCTTTAAGTAGGCATTTGATGTTTGGGGTTTTTTGGTTTGTCTTCTTCAGATCTTTCCCCCTTTTTGGTTGCTCTGTTCACAGGTCAATACTTCTGCGAAGGCTCTGTAGTCTGATGGGCACTGTGTTCTTGCTTCGCTGCTTTACCATGTTTGTGACCTCCCTCTCCGTGCCAGGACAGCACCTGCAGTGTACTGGAAAGGTAGTCTGCTACCTTGTTCATTATTCTTTCTTCTTGTTCTTGGTGGGTTAGGGATACCATATGTGCAGTAGGCCTAATATTAAAATGTGCTTTTCAGTATTTGCAGTATCTGTAATAAGCCTCCAGAAATAATTTGGTAACAGTCTTGAGCCAGAGTCTACCTCCTGTGACTTCTGTTCATTGATACTAGTTCTACCCTGTAGCGCTAACAAAAATAAAGTTTCTTTCAATTATCATTTTCCCTTTCCTAGGCTAGCCAACCCTCAGTGTCTTTAGTTCCTCATATAACATGACTGTAGCCCCTTCACTCTCCTCATCACTCCATTTTTTTTTTTAATGTTGCAATTTGACCATTTCCCATTGAAAATATAGTACCCAGTATTCCAAACTTTGTTTTTTCTGGGATATACAAACTGATGGCTGATTTTTTTTTTTTTTTTTTTGGTCTTTGTTTTATACTTTGTAGCTTGTTGTTTTGGTACACTGTAGACATATCTTCTCTTCTGGGTAAACAGAAAGGAGAGATTATGCAGATAGGAACAAAAAGGATAATGAGTTACTTTAAAAAGAGAGAGAGAGAGACCCTGAAAATTCGCTGTTGTAACTTATTAAATTTGGACAAAAGAATTTATTGTCCTATGTTTCTAAACCTCCATGCTTTAGTTCTGTGTTCTCAGATATTCAAATATATGTATTAACACTTTTTTTTTGTTTTGTTATTTTAATGTTGTTTGTAAAGTATAAAACAAAATTGTCAGTTTTTCTACTGCAATATAAATAACTGAAACACCAACAAGGGAAGATTAAGCAGTCAGAGGAGATCAAGAGCTAAAAATATACCCCTGAGCTGAAGGATGACAAAAGTTTTTCCAGGCATTAGGAGTGTTTAAACTGACCAGTAAGAAAGCAGAAAAGGTTGATATGACATTTAGAATTTAGTATAAAGGAAATATTTTATTTTTAAGATAAAAGCTTTTCTTTTCCTTTTTTTCCCCCAAAAATGAAAAGTAATTTTTTCTAATTATGAAGTTGTGTAAGCCTATTATAAAAATTCAAATTATACAGAAATGTATAAATTAAAAAGTAAAATGTTCATATCATTCTCCCTTATTTCACTCCACCCCATAAATAATACTGTTAACAGTTATATGTATAGCCACATAAGCTATTTTTTAAGTTTGGTTACACACATACTTAGTTTATGTAGATACTTTTTAAACAAAAGATAGGATTATAAAAAAGACTAGTTTTTCACTACTACCAATAATGTATACATGTTAATTTCCCCAACCCCTTGCCAGCACTGTTTATTATCAATAGTTTGAGTCACTGCTATTCTGATCCATGAAAAAATGATATCTAATACTTACGTGGTCTTATTTACTTAAATCTATTTTGAATTTGTTTCTATACGTTGTGTGAAGTAGGAATAGAATGGTTTCCCCCAGTTGGTATGCTAATTGATTAGAAGAGATTTTTTTAAAAAGAAAATACAGGCTTATTATACTAAAAAGAGGATTTCCTGTATCTAGGGGATTTAATTGTGGGACAGCCATTGAAGAGAAGGGTAGATGTGCATAGGGCTGTGACATGTGCTACAAAAATAGATACTATCTCTCTACAGTATGAACAGACCTTTTTCTGTCTCTAATGCCTGTTTTTTATTTCTAGGTATATCAGGACATTTCTATTTGAATCTGCCCTAAATTCTGTTAATTACTTTGAATTATAATATAACCTACTTATTGACCTATATTACTTGCAGCAATCATTAAAAATAGAAAGTTAAAGTGATAGTAACTAGCAATCAAATCCCTTATAATGAACTCCGTAAGGCATTTTCATTGTAATAAATTAATTGCTTGAAGTCATAGTCCCAGACATAGGACTGGGGACAGAACCAGGCACATAACTTTTTGTGAAATTTAGAAATCACTCACCTTTAAGAAAGAAATGCTTAAAGCAACTTTCTATACCTTATTTCCTCAAAGCATCCTATTCATTCTGCTGTGTAGTGTTTCAGTTTGGGTTTTTCTGAAGAATATTTGGGACATTTAAGATGGGAAAGGATAGGGAGACTTGAGTAATTGAGTGATAATTGCTGTCTGTTGACCAGTGTCGCTTGTTTCCTGTCCTTGGCTTAGACATGTTCCTAGTGGTCTCTTCTCTTCACTGCCTGATTTTTTTACTTCTCTGACATCTCTAACCTGTTCTCATTAGAAATCAGAGAAGAACCTAACAGTGCATATTTGCTTAGCACCTTCTCTTTCCTTTTCTCCAGTTTTAAGTTCCTCTCCCTCTCCTACCCTCAACTGAGGCTTTCAGAAAGGAAAGCTGGACAGTGTATAATCAGCAGGTTAGATTTCTAATGAGAGTGTGATGTCTAATGAGGTTGTTTCTTTTGGTCATTTTTAGTCATAGTGTAATGTTTAAGACATGGGATTTTTTGGCTGAGTTCATTGCTGCCTCAAATAAAATTGAAATTCTGTTACCAGGAAAGAAGGGAAGAATAGATATTCAGTGGTAGTCTATTTCTTATTGACAAGAACAGTCAAACAACTACTACTGTGGTATGGGATTAAAAACTTGGGAATGTTTTTGGTTATAGTAACGTTTTCATCATAAAGGGACTCCTAGTAGAGGTGTTTGGGTTATAGTGATTTCATTTAATTACCAAAACATTTCAAAATATAACCAATTTTGCTGCCCATTCTTGAGGTTTGCCTGGAATTAGACTGGGGTTGTGGTTGCTTTTGCTTAGATCTTACTTTTAAGTTATTTAGCATTTGAATTTCAGTAGGAGTGGATGTTGGGAAGCGTCCATCTCCATAAGCATTTGAAGCACTAATTCATAGCTTTCTTTGTAGGTATATGGCAGCGTATGGGAGAAATTACACCGGGCGTTTGCCATTTGGAGTGGCTTTGGTATGACCCTGACTGGCGTTCACACTTGTGGAGATTACATGTTCAGTGGCCACACAGTCGTCCTAACTATGCTGAATTTCTTTGTCACTGAATGTAAGTATCTCTTTAGTGCTGCAAAGCATATTAGATGGCAGGTTGCAAAGAAGGCTGTGGGAAGGGTGTCAAGTCCTATGAAGAATGAGTGAGACAGACCGACATAAGAAGCATATGAATGAGAGGCATTGGAAGGAATGTGGTTTAAAAATGATCTTTCTGTCCTTTTCCCAGATACACCAAGAAGCTGGAATTTCTTGCACACTTTATCCTGGGTTCTCAACCTCTTTGGAATCTTCTTCATTTTGGCTGCTCATGAACATTATTCCATTGATGTGTTTATTGCCTTTTATATCACAACAAGACTCTTTTTGTACTATCATACTCTGGCCAATACCAGAGCTTATCAGCAGAGTAGGAGAGCAAGGATTTGGTTTCCCATGTTTTCTTTTTTTGAATGCAATGTTAATGGTACGGTACCTAATGAATATTGTTGGCCATTTTCAAAACCAGCAATAATGAAAAGGCTAATTGGATGAAGACCAATCTTTGTAATGTGTTCTTGATTAAACATACAGTAGACGTTGAAAATGAATAACTTTGCTTTCTCCCCCTAGGTTGTTCCTAGAGGCCTCGTGTTTTGGCTTATATGTTGACAAAGTAAAGCTCCCTGTTCTGAGCAAGGCTGTGATTGTAAAAAGCGAGAAAGAGCAATCAAAAGTCCTTACATAGCTGTTTGAAAAGAAAGCTTAAGTAGGTGTTCTCTGCCTCTTCTCTTTAGGCAGAGTTAATGTTTGTGATTGAAGTCAGGCTTATGCCCATACCTGTTGAATATTTGCTTATTGAACTTAAGCAAGTCAAGCAATTTGCTGGTTGAAAGATTTGTATTAATTCCCACTAGGACTCTAGTCAAGAAATATTTTTTGAAGCTCCTTATTGTCTTCAAAGGAAAAGCCCCAAATCAAGTGAGCAATACTTGTTATTTGAACTATTTTCTGTGTTTAGAAAACGCAATTCTGGAAAGTGATCCGCTTTATTGTCAGATAATTTTTGCCTTCTGAACCATCTTTAAGAACAGTGTACTGAATATGCCAGGATGCCTGAAACAAGGAGGAGAGAATGGAAGGGGCAATAAGAGGTGACAAAGTACTGATGAGGAAGCCACCTTCCTCCTCATTAATGCAAATGTAGTGCTGGCATTTTTCACCACAAATGCAACAAAAGATGCAGTTCCAGTTTTGTTCTGAGAGTTCAGTATGCCTATCAGTAAGTATTCATGAGGGAAAAATTACTGCATCCATAAAAATAAAATTGACTTAGTCTTAGTGATGTAGGTACCTGGAATAACTTTGTGCTATAGTTGTTAGTTAGACAAATGACAGCCCAATTTTATGCTTTTCTAATGATGTTATTTCATGAGCAAAACAGGACTGTTTTACCAGTTGTTAGGTCAAGTTCTTATGTCCTTAAATAAGGAGGAATGCATGCAAAGAATTTTTTCCCCTTCTGAAATGAAATTTGTAACAGGTTTCAGATATAACTTTTTGGTTTTTGGAATTTCTCATTCTTGCCCATTAGAAGTGAACAGTCTCAGACATATTTGGATACTAAAAGGTTTTGTTATTTTTAATTTTTAAATACAATTGTATACATACGTTCTTTCCATTACATCTTATTTTGGCAGTCAGGAAGTGATATAACTTAGCTGCTGTTTACAACACTAGAGATTTAGTACCTTAAGTAATTTCACCTCTATGGTAACATTTGTCACTTTATTTTTAATGATATCGTATAGCAGTTATGACAGAAGGGTGGTTATAGAGGAGTTTGAATCCCAACTGGTCAGCTTAGCCACTTGGAATATTAATTGTGTAGTCTTTACATTCCATTTTAAAACAAGATGTTAGAAAAAGTGCTGACATACTGAGATCTAAAGTTAGATCTCTCAGGCAGAAGTCTGCTCCTTTGTTACCTGGGTGAAATATTTTATTTTTGCACTTTACTTCATAGTCCCACCCCTGTATAAGCTACAGAGGAGCCTGAATGAATTTGACAGGAAAGGAGTATTATGCAAACAAGTTTCAGCCAGTGCTGAATGACCTCAGTTTGGGTCTGCTCTGAACATTATTTTTTATTTCTCACTTGAGTAATGAAACAGGGCAATTCAAGTTTTATTATGCTTTTAAATCTCACACTTCAGGATCTTATAATATCTTAAAATTGTTGATTCTGTTACATGCAAGAGACAAAAATACCAGTGTTTCATCTAAGGAAATTACATAATCATAAAGGGTGAAGGATGTTTCCTATGCCAGTTAAAGTGGTTTTGACTTCAAGGGTAAAGAAATGTACTATTGCCACTTTTTCCAAATGGCCGAGCAGAACTGAGTTTAGCTAGGGAGGGACTAATGTTGGCTTTTGTAAAAATGTTCGAAAAAAAATCTGGCAACATTAATTCTAAAATGTTAAAGAAATAGCTGCTTAGTGTTAAATTTTCTTAACATCAGTCTTCTTCCCTTTGTGTGGATTCTATTCTAGAACAAAATAGGAAAAAAAACAAAAAGTACAGCTAACTTTGCAGAGCTGTTGACATTGAGAGTTCCTAAGAGCAGACTGCAGTGAGGATTGTAAAATAACTTCTCAGCCTTGCATTTACTCATATGTGTTTTGAGAAAAACATAAGCTAGATTTATAATTTATTGTTGTAACTGTTACAAGGCAGTGTTTACATAAATTAATCATCTTTCCAAGTCTCCTTCTTGGAAAACTTTGAGACAAAATTCTTTTCCATTTTGGGGTTTTGTTTTGTTTTGTTTTGTTTTTTAACATGAAACCTATGTTTTAGCCACTTTTTCTTTTGTCCAGAAACCTTCAGATTTTGTCTTTGTAATTTTTTTCTTTTTAAAATCTAAAGCACAGTGAAGGTAGCCTTACTGTGAATGTGGGTAGCTAGAGAAGCTTACATGTCTTAGGTCTACACATTTTTAGAACTTGTATTTGGTTCTGCAATTGCAGGCTTGTGAGAGACTTGACACCTTAGTATAGAAGGAACCAAGAAGTTATTTGGTTTGGGGATACAGACTGGGAGGGCATACTAAAAGTCTTCGTTGCGTTTTTTATGTTCTTGGGGACTGTGTCACCTTTTTTTCTTTTTTAAAGATCAGGTAAGTCAGTGTTACTTCTAGCATAATTGAAGTTGGTAGGGAGTAGGAGGTCTTGAAGAAGTCAGGTTTGCTGTTATCACCAAATAATTTGAGGGAAACCTCTTTTAGCTGAGCTGCAGGATTTCAAGATGGCTATTCTCTCTATAGTTCTCTGTGGCCAAAATTACTAGGGCAAAAATACTACATCTATATGCAGACTCTGTTTATTAGTATCCTTTCAAATTAGAAAGCAATGAGATTAGCCACAGAGCAGTTAAATAAGTGTGGGCTGTTCACAAGAAGACTCCATTGACCAGAGCGACCTGCTGCTAGTGTAACTGTCTTTTAGGAGTGACACTGCGAGTGGTGTTCTTCCTTGCTGTGTACCTGCCTGTCATTTATAAATGAAGGACAGAGGGGCCAGATGCTTCTATAGCTCATGGGAAACAGTCTGTTTTAGGGAAATCTGTTTGGAAAATATTGGTTACTGGAGTCATAGTCACAGTACTAACCTGCTTTGACTGTATTCAGCAACAGGCAATTTCATCATTAATTTCATAATAAACTTTTTTTTAAGGATTCCGGTTCCAAAATGCTAGAGAATATTAACCATATTCTTGTTTTAAACTCTCTGATTTAATAAATTTAATTCTTTGATAGTCCTTTTGTAGACTAAAAGTTATCCCTTACTATAAGTAATTATAGTGATAGTTATTTGTCAGTTCTTTAAGGTATTCAGGCATTTGAGACCAGAAAAGCTCTTTTTTAGAATAGTCCAGTTGCTTTCTTAAGCAGTATTGGTTTCATTTAGACATTTTCAAAGCTGACAAAGCATGTCAGTTTTAATGCCAACTTTACTTGACGGTTTAGACTGCATTTATAAGAAGTTTAGCCTGAATTAGCCTTATACCTCTGTAGATGAGAATTGTCAGTAACACCAAAGGTCAGAATGCTTCAGGTGACCAATGAGAAAGGAAAGAGTTTTGTTTTATTGCTGTCTTTGAGTGGCTTTGAATGACCAAAATTAGTATGGAAGTAGGTTTTGGTTCCCTCTGTCACCATCCCCTTACACCACTCTCCCTCAGCAAATGCCGCCAGTTTTAAGTAACTAAAATATGGCCTATTACTTTGCATCAAGTTCAATATCAATATCTGTGTCCGTAAGCCATATTGCAGCTAATAATAAGTTGGTTTTTCAGAATATTTTTCTACTCTAAATTAACCAAAAGACTTCTGTGTACTCCATGTTTGAGCATAGCAAAGCTTTGTGCCTGATATGGAGGGAGAAGGAAAGAATACTATGTTAATTTCATTGTCATTTCAGATCTGTTGTTTCCTTCTTGGTTGTCTGAAAAAAATTGGACATAGATAGCCAAGGGATGTTATCATTTAGTAATGTCATCTTAAAAATGTTTAATATTAATAATTTTTCATTCAGAAAATCTGTGGATTGTTAGGACAATGGAGTATTTCTGACATGGAATAAAGGAAGTGGAAATTGGTACTCAATGGGGGAAGCAAAGTTAGCTTGGACTAAAATTGACATGTTTTATTTTGAGAATTCTACCCAAATGTTTCCCTATCCACAGAGAAACTAGTATTACTTGAAGATGTGAAAGTTCCTATGGTAGCCATACCTTGAAGCACAGTATTGTATATAAGTAAATATCTTGATTCTAAATTAAATCCAGATTTAACTAATATATATTATTTTATATCTTTGTTGTATTAAAATGTTTAAAAACACTAAAAATAAAACATTTGAAAGTTGGATTGTAGTCCCTTATTTAAATGTGTTTGCATTATTAATGCAGCGGGCCTATTTTTTATACAGTAAAGTTTTATTTTTGCAAATGATTGAGCCCTGTGACTTTAAATCCTTCTATAGTATCTGTCTCTGGCATTTACTAATTCTTAGTTGTCTGTTAGGTAAGCCATCTTCTCTTTTCTCTTTGTTTTCTGTAAAATAGCAAAGAAAAGTGATCCTCCTAAGGATGTTAGAATAATTCTAGATTAAAAAGTTTATGAGAGGGGAGGGAAGCCAACAGCTACTTATTCCTGAACGTGTTAAAGTTTCTTTTGTTTTGTTTTGTCTTTTGGTTTAATTGTGGAATAGATAGGAAGATGCCATTATCCTGTAAAATCAGCTTTGGAGATAATGACGAGCAAAGAAAGAGGTTGTTGTTAGGGGTAGCCCAGTGTTGGGTGTAACCCAGAACCATGGAGGAGTTGAGTTGCTAAGCATCGTCATAGGTGCGGGACAGTATGAGCTTAATCCACTGCTGAAGTTGTCTTCATGATCACTACTAATATGTAGCCTCTCTGGTGTGGCCCCAGCTGGTCTCTCTCTTGGGAATTCTGGGAAAGAATAGCCCAGAAGAGACCTTGAGGTAGCATCGTGGAATGGAAAATGCACTGGATTTAGACTCTGAGGGCCTCAGTAGGAGTTGCAGCCCTGCCACTGATTAAATCAGGTCTTTTATTTAAGCCTCCATTTAACCTTATGTGTAAAATGGGAAAAAATACCTACTTCATGGATTGTATTAAGGGTCATATTGTGAAAGTGTAGCCTTACTGGCTACGTACCTGGTAAAACCAAAAACCAAATCAGTTGTCATCGAGTTAATTCTGACCCTTGGCAACCCATGTGTGTCAGAGTAAAACTGTGCTCCATAGTATTTTCAGTGGCTGAATTTCAGTGGCAGAAGTAGAACAGCAGGACTTTCTTCTAAGGTGGCTCTGGGTGAACTCAAACCTCTAGACTTTCAGTTAGCAGCCAAGGTCATTAAGCATTTGTACCATCCAGTGATTTCAGTACCTTGTATATAACACTAAAATTTTAGTTGAGTTTGAGGTCAGTTAGACAGAGCCTATGCCCCAGGGAATTAATATTCTAGCTAGGAAGAAGACATGGGTTCATTTATACCATTTTCATCCAGAGTTGGTGTTTTACATATTTGGCTATCCTAGTAGGCTTTCCCTTTGGAGAATAAGGTTGGGATAGGGGAAGGAGATGTTTAGAAACCGCTGAGGGAACAAACACTATAGGAAGGGGACTAAATTTGTAGACTTCATTTAGTAGTAGGTTGAGAGAGGAAGAGCTCACTGAGAGCTGGGGGATCCTAGAAGAATTCACTAAGCATGTGTCTTAACTTATCTAGTGCTGCTGTACCACAAGTGGGTGGTTTTAACAAGCAAATTAATTTTCTCACAGTTAGGAGACTAGATGTCTGAAATCTGTGTGCCGGCTCTAGGGGAAGGCTTTCTCTCTCTGCTAGCTGTAGAGGAAGGTTCTTGTCTCTTCAACTTCTATTCCTTGGCTCCTTGGTGATATTCATGTGGCATGACATTTCTCTTCCCCCATCTCTGCTGTTCACTTGCTTGTTTAATTTCTTTTATGTCTCAAAAGAGAGTGACTTAAAACATACCCTACACTAATACTGTCTCATTAACATAACAAAACCTAGTCACAAATAAGATTATAACCACAGGTATAGGGGTTATAATTTACAACACATATTTTAGGGGGACACAATTCAATCCATAAAGACATATGAAACTTGAACTGGGCTTTCCCTGAAGGATAAGTCAGGGCATGATCAAAAGCTTAGAAGTGGGATAATCCAGAGTATATTCAAGAGACAGCGAAAGAATTTATACTAAGGAGTAATGAGTAACTTGAGTAATGAGTAAGCAAGTTGAGGCAAGATTATGAAGGGTTCTAATTGTCATACAAAAAAAAATTTTTTTAATGTGTTAGGGAGCTATTGACAGGGTATGTGTTTAATTTTATTATAAATGGAAGCATTAGGAATGCCTATTCCAGGGTCTAAGTTGTGGGTACAAGTAAGTAGTTCTGTAGACAGTGTAAAAATGGTGTGGGAGCCGCACCTGACCTCCTCTAACTTCACAAGGGGGAATGAGAACCTAAATCAACAGCCCAAGGCTGATTCCTATGAGGCAGAGGTCAGCCGTGCCTCCTGTGTCCGTCATCTTTACCAATTCTGGCACCAGCCGTGCCCCCCACGCCACTCTCTACTTCTCTGCTGGGTTGGACAATTCATTGTAATGGCCACACAGAACTCACAGACAATACTCACAATTATGGGGTTTATTAGGAAAGTAACAGGTTACAATTCAGGTTCAGGAATGCTCAGGATACAGTTCTTCCATCAGGACAGCCTCTTCCCAGTCTTGCTCACAGGCAGGTCTCTCCCTGGCCCTCAGACTCTGCCCTGCTCAGGCAAGTGTTACAAAGCTCTTTTGGCTGCCAGTAAGTGCCCAGAGGCACCACTCCCCCACCGCCCCCCATGCGCATTCTCTATCTTTGTCTTTCTTTCTCGGTCTCCTGGTTCCAGGAGATTCTCAGCACAGTGATCCTGGGTCCAAAGCACATGTTTTGCTCTTGGCTGTTCTTCCATGGTGTTGGAGGGATCCTCTCTTTCCTGCCTCTGGGATGGCTCATTTCAAGCCCAGCTGGGTGGCAAAACTGATCGTTCCACTTGGTGGGCCACAAGTCCCTATTTGCACAGTCCCACCCACTCACTTGGGTGGGAGTTACAAGACCTTGGCAAGAAAGGCCACACAAAATCAGTCTATCGCACCGCACAGCGATAGGTAGGGGACAGAGTGTAAATCAAAGAGGTAAGTTGGTGGAAAGAATATAGAAGAACAAACTAAAGATGAAGAGATGGCTGGAGATCCTAAGAGAGTAGGTTAAGGAACCAGGACTGGACATAGTTTATAGAGGCCTTTGCCCCCAGCTGCGGAAGATCAAGGTACAAACAACTGAGCTGCCAACTGCTACTGGCTGGTGTAGTATGAATCTAGGATGT
This sequence comes from Dugong dugon, assembly GCA_030035585.1. Lineage (NCBI taxonomy): Eukaryota > Metazoa > Chordata > Mammalia > Sirenia > Dugongidae > Dugong > Dugong dugon. The sequence goes on along the minus strand of CM057475.1, from coordinate 14,588,838 downwards.
GATATACCTTGTATCCAAAATTGTTTCTCTGTGCCCATGCACCTAGCCCACCTGTTAAGAGTGCCGGATTGCCAGGCATGAAGTAGAATCTGAGCTGGCTCTGGCAGAGAATTCAGGGGGAAGCTGCTGGAGTCAGAGGGTGCCTTAGAGAGCTCACTTATCTCCCTCAGATGTAACTTTGAAGAAGAAGACCAAATGATAACTTCAAGGCATCTGCTGGAATAGAATAGTATTTAAATGCTAATTAATATGTGTTCTCAGCTCATGGACTCTCTGTGAGGGCCAGAAATCCAAAACCACCCTGATCTGTTCATATTTCAGCCTAAGAGCCCTGGATCCCACTCTATAAAGAGAATGTACGTATCTAATGGTTTTTTTGATACAGACTAATCAGGAGTCTTCATCAAGAAGAGGTCAAAGTACATTAAATTCGAACCTATTTTTCCACAAGGACTGATTTTGGAGGTCTGTCTGAAGGGCATTTTGGCAGTAGTGATGCAATCTGAAGGACTTCAACATAGTTGCCATCTCACCTGCAGAAATTTGATCAGCAAGATTCTGAGTTTTCTTTAGTATTGATTCCACAGTGGCACCTGTGATTCTTACTAACTTTACAAAGAAATTACTAATTGTAAATAAATAATTCATGAGCATGGTACCAAACTGTATGTACTGAAAAGCCTGTTTTTCTCCCATCCTTGTCCTTCAGCCTTTAGTTCCCCTTCTAGGAGGCAACCATTTTTAACTTGTTTCTTGTGTGTTTTTCCAGAGGTGTTCTATGCATATACAAACAAATACATACATATTAATTTTTTCATTATTTTACACAAATCGTAGCATACACCGATGGTTTTGCACCTTGCTTATTTCACTTAACGTGCCATTGCCTTCCAGCCAGACACCACCAGGGGTACACTTGTAGTTGAACAGTTTGGGTTTATTGAACACATGCCATGGCATAGGATTTGGGCTTATGTTAGATGGTTTTGGGAAAGGTCTTAAGGAAGCAGGGCTTTGCTCTGAATTGGACGCTTTCAGGACATGGGAGCAATTCTATGATTGAGTATCTTAATGAATCTTCTTAACTATAAAGCAGGAGGAATGAACTGAGCCTAAAGCTCTAATTGATAAAGAAGCAGCAGTCACTCATATTAGTTTGGTCGTTTTCATTGTTTAGACAATGTTCATGTTTTTGTCTTTATCCTTCATGGTCACAGATCTCTGAAATTTTTTATGTTCTACAGGAGAACAGTATCACCTACCTGTGAATGCCAGACCAGCTTATACCAGTATCAAGTCTAGCTGATAGTACCAGGCCACTTCCGGATGTTAGGAGTTGCTTTTCTCTTCCTCACATGATATAGTAGCGTTCTCTCCATATAAGTGCATGAAGAATGAGATCTGCTTTATTCTTGTTAATGGCATAATACGCCATTGGATGTGTGCCATAATTTATTTACCCTGCCCCTGAATGATGGGTATTTAGATCATTTACTACTCAAACAATGCCGCAGTAAATAACATGTCACTCCCAATGTGTGCCAGTTTATCTGTAGAATAAATTCCTGAAAGTGAAATTGTTGAGACAAAGACTTCGTACATCTGAAATTTTGTTAGATACATTCAGATTGACCTTTACAGAGGTGGTACCAATTTACTCTTCCATTAGCAATGTAGGAGTTTGTTAATCCACACCATTGCCAAAACAGTGCATTACCAAACTTTCTTATTTTTGCCAATCTGATAGGTTAAAAGTGGTATCCTAATTCCCTTTCGACATAAGCAAGCTGCATATGTATTTTAAAAATAGTAATAAAATAAGGGAATGGTGGAATGGTGACAACTTTATCATAAATCTTTCTAGAGGATTAAACTGCAGACTTAACAGGCAGTGATCTCTGTGTCATATATTTTGTTTAAAGCCCATATGGCTATAAGTTGTTGAGTGGGAGAAAGACGATGGTTTAACAGACTGAGGAGTGTTTGCTCAATTTTATTTATAGCATAGTCTTTAACTTGGCCATCTCTTCTCACTGGAAAATAGTCAGTTTTCTGATTATTGTCTTGGCTGATCACCTGTAGGAGGCTAAGTCCTATCTAGTCCAAGGGAGAGTCAGGAGAACTTCATTGCTCTCTCTGTTTTGAAGTATTGTAGAGGTAACTGTTAATACCTGCCTGCCCACCAGCGATTGGCCCTGCCATCACCTATGAGACATTCTAGGGACCCAAATTTACTTGCTCTGGATGTAAGGCTCTATTGTAGATGTGTAGGCTCTGAGGCACAGAAGATGTTTTGAAAGAATATTTATTAAATAAATATTTACTAAGCACCTGTTGTATGCCAGGCACTGTGTAAGCACTGGTAATTCGGTGGTAAAACAGACAAGGTCCCTGCCCTCAGAAAGCTTACTTTCTACTGAGTGAGGCAGACAATAAACAGATATATGAGAAAGAAAAAAGCATCTCTGACAGCTGTCAACTGGTAGCTGGCCTAGTTGCTACCCACTAGACATTGGTGTTCGCCTACTGAACATAAAGAATTTTAGAGAATATCAACATCAGATGAGGATCTCCATGACTCTGATGGACCATCTGTACTCCATTATCATGCTTGAACAGGCATAAGGACACTACAACCACAAAAATAACCATACATCCCACTCCCAATTAACATCAGTATCTATTGCTTGCCTCCTTCATAAAAATTAAAATAGTTGCTCTTGCTTTCTGAAAGCACCAAATCCAGAATAGACACCCCTCCCCCCACTTCCTTGAATCCTCCTTAAGATCACCTAATACAAGCCCAAATCCTGTACAAGCCCCTCCTAACAACCTCTTATTGAGACTACCCCACTGTTCTCCATGGCGTTAAATCTTTCTTGCTGCAAGAAGTTGAACTGAACCTGTTTGACTAAGGTGTGTTCCTGGTGATCTTTGGCTGGCAGGCATTGACTTGCCAAGTAGCCCAAAAATCTTATGACAAAATTGAAAAAAAAAAGAGGTAAAAGGATAAAGAATGACAGGAAGTGCTTGCTATCTAATATAGCACTAAAGGAAGGCTTGCAGAGGTGACATTTGAGCAAAGCCCTGATAAAGTGAGAGAGGAGGCCATGTGGTTATCCAGGAATAGGGGGAATAGCAAGTGCACTGACCTCTGGAGCTTGGCATGTCCTACAAACAATAGAGTCTGGCTGGGCCTAAGGGTGAACGAGATTGGAAATGACCTAGCCAGCACACCAGTCACACATACAGGCCTTTGCACATTCTGGTAAAGACTATATTTTGCTTCAAGTGTCATAAGAAGCTGCTGGGGGATTTTGATTTTGTGTAGCACCTGATCTCCATTGTAACCAGAGTGACACTGCCCTTAGGCTAAGGCAGAGAAGGCCTTGTCCACCCAGCTCCTGTGTGGGGCAACTGCCTAGCCTTGGAGCCAGTTATATCTGAGGGTTTCATCAAACGCTTTCCGTTCCTTTAATAGGAGCGTGAAGAAATTAAAGAATGCACAAGGAAATGAAAGCTACAGAAGAGCTGAAGGGGAATACAGCATGGGAGAAGGCAGCAGTGGGTGTAATAGGAAGCAGGAGTTTTCTTTGTATTCAGTTGAACACAAAAATTCACAGGCTGGCACACGAATTATGACAGCCTTGTTTTTAGTTTTGAGGTCGGCCTTTGCAGGTGGGTACCAGCAGAGGGTGCTACAAAAAAGCTTCCAGCAGCCTGTGTGCCTTTGTCACTTAGGCACAGAATGAACTATGGAACCTGATGTTTTGAACTTAGTGTGCGTCAAAATCTCCTGGCTTGTTAAAACAATTCTGGATCTCACTTCCTGAGTTTGATTTGGTAGGTGAAAGGCATGTTCATTTTTAACAGGCTCCAGGTGATGATGCTCCCTGTCAGACTGGTTCTCTACCCAGACATGATGAGAATCACTTGGACAGCCTTTTCAGCACAGCATCTTCTGAGGCACCCTACCCTAAGGGCATTTTGGAAAGCAGTTCCCTCCTCTGTCTTGTTAGGGTGGTTGTGAAAGTACTTTTAAAATAGTAAAGCTCTACATAGGGCAATATGTGTACTGTTTGCTGAGAAACTTTTGTTCTGCAAAACTTCATCTAAGGTACAAAGAAATAAAAAAGAATTATCTATGTGAGACCAAAAAAAAAAAAAAAAGTAAAGCTCTATATTAAGAAAGCGTTGGGCTGCTAACCAAAAGGTTGGCAATTCAAATCCACCAGCGGCTCCTTGGAAACTGTATGGAGCAGTTCTACTCTGTCCTATAGGGTTGCTATGAGTCAGAATCAACTCGACGGCAAGGGTTTTTTTTGTTTTGGTTTTATACAAATGATTACTGCTAACATCTTGCTTAGCTTGTTTATTCCCCCAATTCCATCTTTTAATTTTGGGTTTCAACTGTGCATTACTAGGGTATAGAAATATGACTGATTTGGGGGTGTTGACCTTTTATGCTGTGACATTGCCAAACTTTTGTGTTAGTTCTAGGAGTTCTTTTGTAGATTCCTTAGGATTTGTTTAGGTAGTCGTAGACAATTATGTCATCTGTGAATAGGGACAGCTTTATTCTCTCCCCCCACCGCATTCCATCTTGAAACTCTTGTTTCTCTGGTGATCAGACTAGATCTACTGACCCCATTCTGCCATGATACTCAGGAGCAGATAACATACCAGTTCACAAAGCAATTGACAGTATTCTGAATCCTAGCAAAGTCCACTGAGGACACTTAGAGGAAAAACATCCGAAATGATGATAAGAGCATTGACCCTGAGATAAGAGAGACCTACCCTGGATGAAATAATCTGTTCTCATTGGCTAGAGCTACACGGTAGAACCCCCTACCTTCTCACAGTGGAGAGGTTAGGCTCCAGCCAGGAGTGGAAATAGCCCAGCTTTTAGCACAATCCTGCCATTCTGAGCCAGGAGTTCCTGAACGGTTCAAATATCTCAGTTGTAGTATCTGAGGGGACTCTTGTGCTAAGCCTTGGGGTGGACTGGGGCTTGGCAGAGGTGGAGGTAGCCCTCAACCTATTTGATAGGTCAGTGGGAGGTGGGAGGTGCGTTCACTTGGAGGACTCTAAGGGAAAGAGCAATAGCTTGGACTTCTTACCCAGGCTGCAAATGAAGCTTGCCCTTTAATGGGCAATAGTGGAATGAAGATAAATGGCATCTGGGGGCAATGTAATGTGTTTGTGCTGGGTGCTTCATAGATTGGCACCAGAAGCATGACCTCCCTTGGCCCTCCCTTTGTCAATCTACTGTTCCTGGGGACTAGCTTCTGGTGTCAGTTCACGAAGCAGTTCCTGTTTTCACAGCTTCTTCGTTCCTCTGCTTCTAAACTTAAAAGTAGCCATTATCTTCTCAAGGCAAATATCAGCATGTCTAAAATGCATTACATTTTCATTTCCCAAGCTGTAGGGGGCCATGTTTTAGAGTAGATTCCAAGTTGGTACTGCCTTTGACCTCCCACTTCAGGCTTCACCCCTTACCCCCTAAAATCGTTCCTGTTAGGAAAACCATTTAAAATAAAAATAGCGGATAACCTCAGGTGTCACAATGTAATAGGGCTCGGCTTACAGAGGGAAGACCTGGGTTCTGTCCCCTAGTTATGATGTAGTGGGACTGTGTGAGTTCAGGCAAGTTAACCATTCACTTCGTCCCAGTTGCCTCACTTGATATAATTGGATTTGGAGGGCAGTATAGCATAATGGTTTAAGGACATGGACTCTGAAACCAAGTGCTTCGATTCAAATCCTGGCTTCTCTGCTTACTGTGTGACCTTGGGAAGTTACTTAACCTCTCTGTCCCTCAGTTTTCTCATTTGTAAAATAGAGGTGGTAATAGTACGTACACTCACAGGGTTATGAGGATTAATGAGTTAATACATGCAAAGGATGTAGAACAGTACCTTGCACACTGTGAGTGTTATTGTTATTACCACATTATAAGGAGCCACTGAGTTCGTATTGTGAAAGTACTTTGAAAATGCAAAGTTATATTCACCCTTTGACTACTAACCCACCAAGGGTATTTAATAATGGAGTTACTTACACTTAGCCTGCAGGTTGAGGAGGGCTTTTGTTAATGTAGCCTTCCCAAAGCCCTGATAAGTTGCTCTGTCCTGGGCAATCGCTCTGCCCTCAGAGTGGCATGGAAGACACTGGTTTCCATTTTTCATACAGAGCCTTGTGCTGATGAATTAAGAACTGAACACATCACACCCCCCAGGGAATGACTGCTTAACCACTTCTGCAGCAGGGAGGTGGGTAGGGAGGCCTCAGGGACAAGGACAGTGCCCTGGCATGGAACAGAGACAGAGAAGCCTGACTCATGCCACCCTGCTGGGTGACTGTAGGAAAGTCCCTCCAGGCCCTAGTTTCTTTATTTCTGAAAGAGAAACAAGAGCCCCTGTTCCACTCACTTCACGAGGTACTTAAAGGAAGACAGTTAATAGGTACCAGATATATTTTTAAAAGGTATTACTGGAGTATAGGGTTATACTATTACTTGGTGAATTACCATATCTGAACCACACCTCTCTAAAAGTGGCTTATATTGGAGAGTCAGGATGTGTGGACAAGCAGTGTGCCCTCTTTTGATATAGGGCTTTCTTGTTGGTTCTTACATTTGCCCTGCCTAGCCTTTTCTGCTAGGTTGGTCTCCTCTGAACTGCAGTCATTGAATACTTCGGTTGAGCCTGTGGATGTTTGAATGGCTACCCTGCCCCTCAGTTTTTCCAGTGATCTGTGCTCTGCATGGTTCAGAGCCTGGAAGAAGCTTTCTTTGTTTTTCAGTCCTTCTGCGATCACCCTACATACACGTGTTTTTGCAGTGGGCACCATGTCCTCTGTGATAGATTCCATACTCCTTTACAATGTGAGTTCACTTCTACTTCCATCAAGAGACGAAGTCTATCCCCCCACCCCATGTAAGGGCTGTCCCTTTGGGTTTCTTTGACCACTAAAATTTGGCCGAAGTGATGATATATGACTTATGAGGCTAGGCTATATTAAGAGGCCTTGCAGCTTCCATTTTTACCCTCTTGGGATGCTGGCCTGAAACTGCTAGGCCATAAAGAAGCCTGGGATGAAAAATCTTGAAAGGAGAAAGAGGCTTAGCTGAGCCCAGTCCCCAGCTGACTACCAGCTGAATGTAGCTGCACGAGCAAGCCCAAGGGAGACCAGGAGAAGAACTGTCCAGTTAATGTACTGAATGATGGATATAATAAAACTCTTGTTGTTTTAAGCTACCAAGTTTTGGTATGGTTAGTAGGTAACTGATGAACCTATTATTTCTAAAGCCCCTTCTCTACTTCTTTAAGATGTCAGGGTGTGTTTTCCCAGCCTTCTTGGCCAGTATTCAGTTTCACACTGCCCTGCAGTCTGTGTTCACAAGGCTGCTCTTTGGCTGTGAGGCTGCTGTATATTAAATACAGTCTCATTGGTGAGTCACTGGTGCATTTTCAGTTGGCTTTGCCTGGAATCAAATGGATCAACACATACGCTTTTTAAATTTTTCAGTTAAGAGTTCACAAATTTAGAGTTCTGCCTGTGGCCAGGATGGAGTAAGAGGGACCAGACTTACCCTCCCGCTTCATTGATGCCCCCTAGTTTGTCACCATGGCCCTGAATATGATACTCCAATGGGATATGGGCCCAGTACTGAGGACAGTCAACCATGATCCCCCTTGATCTGGATGCTAAATATCTATCATTTCGTGCTTGTAGTTTTATGAAGGAAGTGCTATCTGGCCTCAACTGACTTCTCCCGCCTAGTATCTCTAGGCAACCACTTGTATTAGTGTCCTAGGGCTGCTGAAATAAAAGACCACAAACCGGGTGGCTTAAAACAACACAAATTTATTCTTTTACAGTTCTGGAAGCTAGAAGACTGAAAGGTATTGGCAGGGCCATGCTCTCTCCAAAGACTCTAGAGGTGAATCTCTTGCATGCCTTTCTCATAATTTCTGGTTTACTGGCAATCCTTGGATTTCTTTGGCTTATAGACCTTCACTCCAGCTGCTACCTCCATCATCACAAGGCATTCTTCCTGTGTGTCTCTGTCTCTGTGTCTCTTCTGAAAAGCACACCAGGCATGTTGGATTAAGGGTCCACTCTACTCCAGTATATCTGCAATTACCCTACTTACAAATAAGGTTGCATTTTGAGGTTCTGGGAAGGACATGAATTTTGGGGGACAGTATTCAAGCCAGTACAGCCCTCTAGCCCCCCAAAATTCTTGTCTGTCTCATGTGCAAAATACTTTTACCCACCTCAACATCCCAAAAAGTCTTAACCCATTCCAGCATCAACTCCAAGTTCAAAATCTCATCTAAATATCTAAATCAAGTACAGGTGAGATTTTGGGTGTGGTCCATCCTGGAATAAAATTCATCTCCAACCACAGATCTGTGACACTAGAAAACAAATTGTCTGTTTTCAAAATACAATGGTGAGACAGGCATAGAACAGACATTCCTATTCCAAAAGGGAGAAAATGAGAGGAATAAAGGGATTACTAGTCCAAAGCAAGTTTGCAATCCAGCAGGCAAATTCCACTAGTTTTCAAGGCTTGATGCTCTCTCTGTCTTCTTGGCCTTTGGTGCCAGCCCCACCCTCTCATCCCTCTGGGCCCTCAGAGTCAGTCGCCCAGCCCTCTGGAACTAAGGAGGTAATGGCTCCACCCCCTAGGCCACCCCTGGGCCTGTGTTAGCAGCAGTCCCACTGGCCTCTGAGACACCCTCGGAGTCATTCTCGTCTTGTTTGCAGCTGAGTAGCTCTATTAGCCTGTTCCCTGCCTGTAGAATCCCAGAAGTCTGACAGTCTTCCTTCATCTGTCCAGTCTCTGTCCCTTTCAGTTCAAGCTGGCAGTGAAAGTTACTGAGATGGTTGATTGGATCCATGAGTCACACCTAATCTTTTTAAAGGTTGTCCAGCCACACTTTTGGCCCTGTCTCCTTAGCATGCCATTTGGATAAGCTGAGAATTTTCCAAATCATCAAGTGCTAGGTCCTTTTTTTTGCTTAGTTCCTTCTATAATTTATCTTTTCCTCTCACATTTTACTATAAACAGCAAGGAGAAACCAGGCTACGCCTTTCATACTTTACTTGGAAATCTCAGCTAAATATCAAGTTCATGGCTTATACATTCTACTTTCCTTCCAACAGTAGAAATAATTTAGCCAAGTTCTCTGCCATTTTGTACCAACGATCATCTTTCCTCTAGTGCCCAATAACTTGTTCCTCATTTTTGTGTGAGACCTCGCCAGAAGCACCTTAACGTTTATATCGCTAGCAATAATCTCTTCAAGGCAATCTAGGCTTTTTCTGTCATGCACTTCAAAATTCTTCCAGGCTGCACCCATTACCCAGTTCCAAAGCACCTTCCACATTTTTAGGTATTTGTTATAGCAGAACCCTACTTCCAGTACCAAAATATGTATTAATTTCCTAGGGCTACCATAACAAAATACCACCAACTGGATGGCTTAAAACAACAGAAATTTATTTTCTCACAGTCTAGAGCCTAGAGTCTGAAATGAAGGTGTCAGCAGGGCTGTGCTCTCTCCAAGGACTCTAAGGGAGAGTGTGTTCCGTGCCTTTCCCTTAGCGTCCAGTTTGCTGCAATCCTTGGCATCCTTTAGCTTTTAGACCCATCACTCCAGTCTCTGCCTCACTGGTGTTCTCCCTGCAGGTCTCTACCTCTGTGTCTTTTCTCCTTCTTTTATAAAAACACCAGCCACACTGGATTTAGGGCCTACCCTACTCGTTGTGACCTCATCTTAACCAATTACATCTGCAACAACTCTGTTTCCAAATAAAGTCACATTCTGAGGCTCAGGAAGGGCATGACTTTTTGGGGAACCCTTTTCAACCCAGTACAGCTCTCTTCCTGCTACCTCCTCTCCCAATGTCCCATCCGTTGTAATCTCTATTCCTGCCGTGCTGTTTGTAGTTTGCTGAACATGACATGCTGTATCATGCCTTTCATGTGCTACCCTTCCCCTCCTTGTCTGCCAGATGAGCACATCCCCCATTTTTAAGAATTCTTTTAATTCTGAGGCTTTCCTGATGCTCCCAGGGTGACCTGACTCCCTTGTAATCTCACTGTCCTGTGTTCATACAGCTATCTTTGTACCTATAGGACTTTGAAATTCTTGTTGATGTTTGTTTTCCTTTCTAGACTGTGAGATTGTTGATCATTAATTCAGTTGCCACCACAGTGTGTAACACATAGTAACTGCTTAATAAACATTTGTAGAGGGGAGGGAGGAGGGATTGTGTGTCACAAAACCTGAAAGGACCAGGATGGCCCCCCCGCCTCCCCGGGCTGGAAGAGTGTTATTGTTGTGTGTCCTCAAGTCGATTCCGATTCATAGCAACCCTGTAGGACACAGTAGAACTGCCCATAGGGTTTCCAAAGCCGAAATCTTTAAGGGAGCAGATTGCCAGGTCTTTTCCCCTGCAGAGCAGCTGGTGGGTTTGAACCACCAACCTTTTGGTTAGCAGCTGAGCTCTTAACCATTGTGCCACCAGAGCTCCACGGCTGGAAGAATAGTCCATGCAAAAGCTGGGCTGTTCCTTTTAAATGATGAATAATACAGTGACTCTTGATTTCACGCTAAGAGAGGACCATTGAGGCATTGATTACGACTATGCTAATTTAGAAGGCATGACAATTTGGGTAGTTTATTTTATACCATTTATAAACACAGGGTTTGTTAAACTAGAATACTGTAGTATAAACAAGAGCAAGCATTTCAAGTAACCTTAAGCACCTGACAAGCCTTTCCATGTAAACAATTGATGGGCTGAATTAGAAATATTCTCATCTGTTCATTAAAGCAGATTTCCCTAAAGACCTATACTGAGGAGCAATTTATTAGCATTGTTCCACTAGATTTCTAAAGGTAATAAAACCGAATTTCTTTTAATATACTTTATGATTTAGTCAAACCAACTCTTGTCAGCTGGGTCTAGTTAATCTGAATTAACTGTACTTGCAGTTCTTGGCACTGCAGTGAATCAAGTGATTCATTCAAATGGTGTGTCTTTGTAGCTTGTCTCATAAAATTGCTGGAAATTCAGAGAAACTGATGTTGTTTTGGAGGAGATGGAGATGTCTCTGGTATACTTTGCCTCTAGATTTGAACCCCATGAACTTGGTGACTTTTCTCCTTGGAGGGGAGCTGTGGCAGCAGCCCTGACTCTTAACAGGCACCTCCCAGCCTTCCTCTGCTCCAAAACAAAACAAAACCCTACTTCTATACACACATATACACACAAAGAGCTTTCCTGTGACTTAGCATAAGGGCCTTAAGTGGAGAAGAAGGCAGACTGGTCATGTAGGGCCAGCCTGTTAGAGCAGAAGAGGGTAAACCTTGGGGAGGAGGCCTTGTTACTCCTCATGAATACACTTTCCTGTTGTGGGGACAAAGAGGCCATTAGTGCTGGCCTATGCCCCCCAAACAGGGCCTTAGGCATTTCTTCCAGCTGTGACTTTTCTATTCTTTGGGAAAATTTCATGGAGCTGGGGTTTCAAGGAACTAATGAGGCTTTGAAAAGAGCTGGAAGCAGATGGGCTTCCTATCCCAGGGGTGAGTGTGAAGGAAAATGACTTCCCCTCAGAGAGCAATGCTGGGATCCTGGGACAGGGTGATGTCCTTTCCTGAGCCTCCCCAGAGGCTGAGCCCCAACTGGGCCTATAGACAGAATACCTGGGAATTTCAGTAGCTGCCTCCTGCAAAGACCACAACAGGTTACATTGGGGACCACCACCTATGGGCTGTGGCTTCCCGTACCAAGTCAGACTCCATCCAAAAACCAACATGGCCTGATACCATGAACTAAACAAGGTGCCACTCCTAACTAGGCAAGGCCTGGTTCTGGATGTTTTAATTGTGTCCTTTCATTGATACACTGTCTCTCACCAGCCTTTGCAGTTCCCTTCCTTGGGTTTTCTGCCATTTTTAACTTGTTGCTCTGAGCTTAGGTCTGAGGGTTTCTATGCTAACATAGCCCCTCCAGGTTGTATGTACAGGGTTTAAAAAGTGCCAACCTCTGCCAAGGGGTCTGGGACCACACCTTTGGTCTTCCATGCCCTCTTCTAGGCAGTTATTTCTGAAATCATGGTTCTCTTAGATATATGTGTGTGTGTGTGTGTGTGTGTGTGTGTATCTATCTATTATATATTTGCAGTCCCTGTACCATTGGCTGCTTCTGTTGATGGGCTCTGCCCCTCTTCGCTGAGATGCCCCCTTCCTTCTGCAAATGACCATTTTATTCACTCAACAGCTATTTGTTAGCTCGCTATGAATAAGGCCTATATACTCAGCCATTCAGGGGAGTTAAAGAAGATGAAGATCACACTGTTCATCCTGAAGAGTTTATATAGGGGTCAAGTAGAAAAAAACTACAGGTGACTGTGTTGTTGTTGTTAGGTGCCGTGGAGTCAGTTCTGACTCATAGCGAACCTGTATACAACAGAACGTAACACTGCCTGGTCCTGCACCGTCCTCGCAAGCCTTACTGTGTTTGAGCCCATTGTTGCAGCCACTGTGTCAATCCATCTCTGCTGAGGTCTCCTGTCTTTCACTGACCCTCTACTTTACCCAAGCATGATGTCCTTCTTCAGGGACTGGTCCCTCTTGATAACATGTCCAAAGTATGTGAGACAAAGTCTTGCCATCCTTGCTTATAAGGAGCATTCTGGCTGTACTTCTTCCAAGACAGATTGGTTCATTCTTCTGGCAGTCCACAGGGTATTCAATATTCTTCACCAACACCATAATTCAAAGGTGTCAATTCTTCTTCTGTCTTCCTTATTCATTGCACAGCTTTCACATGCATATAAGGCAATTGGAAACACTGTGGCTTGGGTCAGGCGCACCTTAGTCCTTAAAGTGACATCTTTGCTTTTTAACAAGTGACTGTAAATAATCATAGTTCCTCCCTTTATTGAGCACCTGCTATATGCCCTGTGCTTTAAACGTAGTATTTCATTTAATCCTTCCAAAAGCCTTGCAACATAGTGGCGTTACTCCCCTTCCCATTTTACAGCTTGTTAAGGGACGTTCTTAAGGTTATACTGCTAGAAAGTGACAGAGTTGGGATTTGAATCTAGATCTCTCTGTCTTCCAGAGTCCGTGAGCTTCTCGCTACTGCCCTGGGAGGCCTCTCAGTGCAGGTGCCATAAAAGTGATGTAGGGCGCCAAGGAGGAGCTGGATCTGGAAAGGCTTTATAAACACATTTGAGATAGGTGTGCTAGTGTAAGTCCTCCGAGAAGCAGATGTCAAGATGGGATTAGATGTGCAAGAGATTTATTGAGGGAAATGCCTGTGAAGGACAAAGAAGAAAGAGCAAGAGAAGCTTCAGGTTGCAACAGGGAAGGAAGGAAGATTGGATAGGAAGATTCTCAGATGGTAGTGCAGTTCTAAGAAAGTTTCAGCCCCGCCAAAGTCTCCTGCTAGAGGAGTCCCTGATTTTGCAGGGATGGACCTGCATGCTCGGTCATTGACTGGAAGCAGCCCATGGGAGGTGTGGCTTCAGTGGTAGATCCAGAGGGGCAGCAGCTGAAGCAGTTTCTGCTCTTCCTAGCCGCAGATCTGAGCAGCTCATTTTTTTTAGTTTTTAGTTTTTTTCCATCTGTTTATCTGTTGTTGTTAAAGAAGGAATTTTTTTTTATTGTACTTTAGGTGAAGGTTTACAGAACAAATATTTCTCATTAAACAGTCAGTACACATATTGTTTTATGACATTGGTTAACAACCCCACGACATGTCAACCCTCTCCCTTCTCAACTTTTTTTTTTTGGTGAAAATATACATAGCCAAAGATACACCATTTCAAAAATTTCTACATGCACAATTCAGTGACATCGATTACATTCTTCCAGTTGTGCTGCTATTCTCACTTTAGATGAAGGTTTACAGAACAAAATAGTTTCTCATTAAACAGTTGCCCTGTGACAATGGTTAGCAACCCCACTACACGTCAACACTGTCCTTACTCAACCTTGGGTTCCCTATCACCAGCTTTCCTGTCCCCTTCTGCCTTCTAGTCCTTGTCCCTGGACTGCTGTGCCTGGTTAGTCCCATTTTGTTTTATGGGGCTGTCCAATCCCCAGCTGAACCGTGAACCTCGGAAGTGACTTCACCACTGAGCAAAAAGGGTGTCTGGGGGCCATACTCTGGGGGTTTCTCCAGTCTCCTTCAGGCCAGTAAATCTGGTCTTTTGTGTGTGTGTGTTAGAATTTTGTTCTACATCCTTCTCCAGCTCTGTCCAGAACCCTCTGTTGTGATCCCAGGCAGAGCAATCAGTGGTGGTAGCCAGGCACCATCTAGCTGTACTGGACTCAGTCTGGTGGAGGCCTTGGTAGCTGTGGTCCATTAGTCCTCTGGACTAATCTTTTCCTTGTAGCCTGTTCTCTTCATTCTCCCTTGTGAGCAGCTCATTTTTGTGGCTACCATGATAGGCCTCGAATTGGTAAAATCTCAGGGGTGGACATGTTGGGAATATTTAAGATTGCATATTTTCTATGGAACACTAGTCTCTCAAGATATTCCTTGAAAAAACTGGGAATATGTTGCATTCCCCTTTCAGAGACTCATCATGTACAATAGTGTTTTAAAGACTTTGAGAAATTCTGCTTAAAGAAATAGGTTAATCTTGGTTTAATCCAAATTTATTTGATCACAGAACTCTTTCTCTGTATATAAATTCTATTAATATCGTGTGTAATTAGCATTCAACAAAACTCTGTACTGGCTTAGAAAGTTAGGTTTGGGCCATATGGTGGAGGACTTTATTTAACTTGATGTATGGATTACTTTATGGGGGGTTTCTAAAATAAGGAGTTAACTACTCAGTGTTGTCTTAATCTGGCAGTGGTTTGTAAGGGAAACGGAGTGAGAAGGTGGCCCTCAAAGTCAATTGCAGATCAGTCCTTACAGCCATAACCAGCCCTGCGATTTCTTCTGGTCTCCAGATAGACAATGTGAATAATTTGAAATCCAATTCCTTCACTTCCAACCAAAAGCTCTAAAAAAAAACTCGATGCTGAGTCAATTCCTACTCATAGCAACCCTATAGCTGTCAAATTGGTGGGAGGGATGGTGGGTCACCCAGTATGAAATTGGCCAGCTTCCCACAGCCAGAAACAATGGCGCATTGTCCCTCTGGCTTCCTCATCAACTTCCCTCTGCACTGAATGTCCAGGCTGCCAGCCAAGCTGCCCTTGTGACTTTCCCCAGCCTCAGAACTCTCCCTCATCCTCCTTCCACTGCCTCCCACACCAGTCCCAGAGAAACAGGGCAGCCACACAGCAGATGCAGGCAAATGTGGGATGTGGGTCATGAGATACTCTCAGCAGTGACCCAGTGACATGTCTGTGGAGAAACCAGACCCTCTCTCCCCCTTTTACCTTCATTGTGGAGACTCATGTCTTCACCACAAATTTAAAAGGTGAAAGTGATTTTTGAAGACTTCTGTCCTATCAGTTACAACTATCTCTGTTAAAGGATGCCAGCCATGACAGGGATGATCCAAACAGTAGACTCTTTCAGTGTTCCATAAATATTTATTAGTCACTCTCAACAGGTAAGGCTTTGGCAATGGAAAGTCACTGTGAGTGGTGGTTAAGAGCATGCGCTCTAGAGTCAAACAGAGCTGGGTTTAAATTCGTCTCCACCACCTAAAGAACCAGCCGTGTATCCCAGGCCAGTTACTTAACCTCTCTAGGCTTGGACTTTTTATATATGGTATCTGTCTCATGGGAAGACTGCTCATCCTCCCACTCCGTCCAGCACTCTAGGGCTGGAGCTGGAGATGGGAAAGGCAGCCACTTTCTTCACTCCTGTACCCTCCTATGAGATCCCCTTCGTTGAAGTTCGCACCATCAACTCTACTGTTTTCTACTTGTTGGCGTCTTTTATGACCAGCTTCCTGGTTACTCCCCCATGTTCCCTGAGGACTTTGGCACCTGACTCAAAGTTATCCGCTCTGCCTCTTATTTTAGCAACATCCTGTTGACTTTAGTATCCCTGCCAGCAACCCATTCAACATCCTAGCCTCACCTGTAGTCCTTGACCACCTCAACTCCAGTAACCTTCACTTTCACTTCCCATGGCTAGTCCCTACCCAGAATGCTCCATGGCTAAATCTTTCTTTTTCAGAAATTTTTTATTGAGATGAAATTCATATAACATAAAATTAACCATTTTAAACAATTTTAACATAAAATTAACCAGTGGCATTTAGTACATTCACAATGTTGTGCAAACACCACCTCTATCTAGTTTTGAAACATTTTAATCACCCCAAAAGGAAACATCTGACCCATTAAGCAATTACTCCCATCCCGCTTCCCCCCAGCTCCGGACAACCACCCATCTCTTTTCTGTTTCTGTGGATTTACCTATTCTGGATATTTTAAGTAAATGGAATCATACAATATATGGCCTTTTGTGTTTGGCTTCTTTCACTTAGCATACTGTTTTCGAGATTCATCCATGTTGTAGCATGTACCTGTATTTCATTCCTTTTTATGGTGCTGAATAATATTCTACTGTATAGATATGCCACATTTTTTCATCCATTCATCTGTTGATGGACATTTGGGTTGTTTCCACCTTTTGGCTATAGTGAATAGTGCTAGTATTAACATGTGGTATACAAGTATTTGTATGAGTACCTTTTTTCAGCTCTTTTGGGTATATACCAAAGAGTGGAATTGTTGGATCATATGCTAATTCTTTAACTTTTTGAGGAACTGCCAGACTTTTTCACAACTTTTCCATTTTACATCCCCCAGCAATGCACAAGGGTTCCAATTTCTCCACATCCTCCCCAACACTTGTTATTGTCCATTATTTTGATTATAGCCATCTTAGTGGGTATCAAGTTGTATCTTATTGTGGTTTTAATTTGCATTTCCCCAATGAATAAAGATGTAGACCATCTCTCTACTGCTAAACACTACAACTCAATATCCCACATTCTAATCATAACCACAACTTACTTACAGTCCTCCCCCGCCCCACACACTTCATCCCTCCTTCCCACTCTCTCTTTCTGTCATCATAATACATGTTTGTTTCAATCGTATGAAAATTCCCAGTCCCTGGTCCTGGTATTGTCCTTAGACTTAGGCAGGAGGAACCCCCAATCCGGACCCTATACTTTGAAGGGCCCCACTCTGACTTTTCTCTGACAGTGCCCATTTCTATGGGTTGAGGAGTCTGCAGGGCCAAGGCAACATGTCCACCTAGAGCCCATGCTCACGCCTTCCCTATCTAGACTTAACTCTGGATACAGGGACCTCAGAATTCCATTGAACTAGCCCTGAGCCTGCTTCTGGGGCCTGCATGGATTTCCTCCCAGGGTCCTTCATCCTAAGGATGGGTTATACTGCCGATGACACACCCCTAAGCCCATGAGGTGGCCAAGGTGTGTGTGTATGTAAAAGGGGATGGATCTTGGATGGGTGGGCTGGGGTACTGTGGTGTGCACACGTGACCCCTCAGTGTGGGATAGAGCCAGGGGCAGGAAGAGACAGGGGTGTGTGTCTAGGGCTGCCTCCCCTTGTGACCTCATTCTGGCACGGACAGGAATAGTACTGAGTCCTAATAAAAGAACCTCAAAAGTTTGGCTGGATTTCAGAACTGCTATGGACCTGTGTGCCTTTCGTTTTCCCCTTGATGAACAGAGGTATCTTTAGCGGTTATCCTGTGCCTATCCCACCATTGTGTGTGGGGCAGATATTGTGTCTTTAGTTCACAGGTCTTCAGATCTAGAGGGATTACACTTGAGGAGCTGTACTTAAGGAACTACACCAAGGAACCTCATGCTAATACTAAAAAGGCTGGAGGCTTTAGGGAAGTTTTGGGAGAGGATGAGTGTATTTTACATGAAGAAAGAATGTAAATAATGTGGCCAAAAGGTGGTCTGTGGTGATTTAAAATATATCCATAAATTCTCTGCGCTTGTTTTAAAAGGTGGAGTCTAATTGCCCTTCCCTTGCATGTGGTCTGGTCTTAGTAACTCTCTCCTAACAAATAGAAAAAGGCAGAAATGACAGTGTGTCCACCACCAACTGCTCTGACAGGGATCACAATAGAGGGTCCTGGACAGAGCAGGAGAAAAATGTAGAACAAAATTCAAATTCACAAAAAAAAAAAAAAAAAAGAGAGAGAGACTGGAGGAACCCCAAGAGTATGGCCACTGGACATCCTTTTAACTCAGTACTGATGTCACTCCCCAGGTTCACCCTTCAGCCAGAGATTAGACAGGTCATTGGGCGAACAATAACACACTTGAGCAATGTGCTTCGTAGTTCAATCATGTATATGAGACCAAATGGGCACACCAACCCAAAAGCAAAGATGAGAAGGCAAGAAGGGACAGGAAAACTGGACAAATGGAAGCAGGAAACCTGGGGTGGAGAAGGGGAGAGTGTTGACACATTATGGGGTTGGTGACCAATGTCACGAAACAATTGGTGTATTAATTATTTAATGAGAAACTAATTTGATCTGTAATCTTTCACCTAAAGAGCAATGAAAAAAGAAAATGAAAGCAAAAAAACAAAAAAAAAAAAAAGTGACAGTGTGTGATTCCAGAGGCTAGATCATATAAGACACTGTAGCTTCAGTCCCTGTCTCCCTTGAAATACCTGCTCTGGGGGAAGTCAGGTCCCATGGTGTGAGGACGCTCAAGCAGCCCTATGGAGAGGCTCACTGAGGCAGGGAACTGAGGCCTTTTGCCAGCAGCCATGTGAGGGAGCCATCTTGGAAGTGAACCCTTCAGCCCCAGTCAACCCTCTACATGACTGCAGTACCAGCCAACATTTTGACTGCAACCTCATAAGAGGCCCTGAGCCAGCTAAGTCATTTCCTGATTTCCGACCTCACAGTCGGATATAAATGTTTCCTGTTTAAAGCTATTAAGTTTCAAGGCAATTTTTTACATAGTAATAGATGACTAAAATTCTGTCTTTACCTCATTTGACTTCTCAGTATGTGACACTGCTGAGAACTCTGTCCTCCACCCAATACTCCCCTCCTTTGGCTTGAAAGTACTCCCTCCTGAGTTTTCCTTCAGCATCCTAGTGTTTTCTTCACGAGTTCCTCCTCTACTGCTCGCCCCTGAAACACCAAGGTGCCCATGGCTTTGTCCTTAGGCTTCTACTGTCTTTCTTCCTATCCCATCTCTCATTGACCTTAATTACACCCGTGGTTTGTCATAATTTAACTAAACTTTTCATGCCAATTCCTTCTACCAGACCTTCCTCCTAGGCTTCATAACCACATACCAGACAAACTCCACTTAGATGTGGCCTCTGGCTCCTCATACTCAATTTACCTGAAATCGAATCCTCGTCTTCCCCCTCAACCTGCCCCTTTTTCTGTAGGCCTTCCATAGTAAACGGAAACTTTTCTTCCTAGTTGTTCAAGTTAGAAATGGTGCTTCAACCACCCTCGACTCCTCACTTGCTGCTTTCACGACCCTCAGAATTGGGCTCCAGCCAATTTCTTCAGTCTAATCTCTCACATTTCCCCCAGATTATTCCAGCTTTACTTAATTATTTGTGATTCTCAAACAATTCTTGCCACTTCAAGCCCCTCTAAGGCTCTGCACATGTCTCTTTCTAGAATTTTGCCTTCCTATCTACCACTTGTCAGCTTTTTAGTTTTTGTTTGTTTAAATACTTTATTGTATTTTTGGTGAAGGTTTACACAGCAGTTTAGGTTCCCATTCAACAACTTCTGCACAGATTTTTCAGTGACATTGGCTACATTCTAGCTTTTTAGTTTTGATAAGTCAAAATTTAGTGCAAGTGTCTTCTCTGACTATGCCCACAGTTCTCTGAGCTTACAACTTACCATTATACTTGCAGCTCCTAAACTTCTCTTTCCCATTTTCCATCCCTTGTTGGGGGACAATTCTCCATGGCATTTCTACACATCTCTTGACGACTTTTGCCTCAGGCTATCTTTTTGAGGATATCTGCATAGCAAGCAGACTTGGGAGATAGAGGTAGTTCTTCCTCTGGGACAGATGGCAGATTTTGTTTTCTGAGCAGTCTCCCACTGGGGCAAAGGTTGGGCATGTTTGCTAGCAGCTTCTTGTAAGAAAAGGGGCTCTTCTAAGTTCAGGTTTCCTCAGCTGTGTTACAAACTCATGGTATGTGCAGAATCTACCTGGGCTGTTCTGCATCACTCCTGTGGGCAAAGCGAGCTGATGTGAACATGACATTTATGCTGCCTACTGTGCCGTGAGTAATAAAGTCCTTTGTCTCTGACTCACAAGTGTCATATCTTCTGCCAGCCCCTAAGAAACAACGGGAGGGTAACTGGTTAGCTTGCACCAGAAAAACCAAACCCATTGCCATCAAATGAATTCCAACTTATAGGAAGAAGGGTGGAATGTCAGACTCTTCACAGTTCTTGACACTCCTACACACATTTGACTGTAAGTGCCTTGAGGGTATGAAGTGTGTCTCATTGGACTTTGCTTCCCCTGTGAGTGACACAAGGTAGTTGCTGTGTAAGTGGTGGCTGCTGCTAATACTGCTTTGATGTACATCGTTGTTGTTGTTAGGTGCCGTCGAGTAGGTTCTGATGCACAGCGACCCTATGTATAACAGAACAAAACACTGCCTGGTCCTGCCCCATCCTCACAATCATGGCTATGTTTGAGCCCACTGTTGCAGCCACTCTGTCAATCCATCTCATTGAAGGTCTTTGTCTTTGATGTATAGAGCCTTGGAAGTAAGCACTCAGATATATTTACTGAATCTAACGTTGGAATAAGTTGTCATGGTTCCCTGTCAGCTGCAGATCTCCTTCTCCTGATTATTAGGTACTATTGTGAATTTCTTGCGTTTGCAGAGGGTGAAGCCTCAGGCTGTGTTTTGTGACAGAGTGAAGTTTTCTGGGTATAAAAATGGCATGGCTGAAGGATCTGACCTCCTCTAACTTCACAGGGGGGAAGGAGAATCAAGATCAACAGCCCAAGGCTGATTCCTATGAGGAGGAAGTCAGAAATACCTCCTCTCTTTTTACCAATTCTGACACCATCTATTCCTCCCACAGCTAGAGTGGGTTCGATAATTTGTCACAATGGCTACACATAACTCACAGATGATTATGGGGTTTATTAGGGCAGTAACATGTTACAATTCAGTTCAGGAAATACTCAGGATACAGTTCTTTGATCGGGGCAGCCTATTCTCAGCCGTGCCCACAGGGAAGCCTCTCTCTGGCCCTCAGCTCCTCAGCCTGGCCTCTGCTCTGCTGGGGCAAGTGTTAACAAAACTCTTTAGCTCTACTGATAAGTGCCTGGGGGCACCTCACTCCACCAGGAAGCCTCAGCCTAAAGGCGCTCAGCTCTTTTGCCCTGTGGGCTGGGAAGACCACTGCACCATTTCCTACTGGTCTTCTGATTCTGAGGCCTCTGCTGCTGCTTCTCCCTCTTGATACTGCTGTGTCACCATCTCTCGCTGTCTTCCGTGTCACAGCTCCCTCATCTCCTGGGTCCAGGAGGTTCCCAGAGCAGGGATCCTGGGTCCAAAGGATGTGTTCTGCTCCCATCTCTTCCCAGTGGTGGTAAGGTCCCCTCTGTCTGCCTCTGGGATGGCTCATTTTAAGCCTCGAAGGATGGCAAGCCTGATGGCTGCGTTTGCTTGGGGGAGGGAAATCCATCAGGCTGCAGCTTTGATCTGGGTTTTGGATTTCAGCAGCCCATCTAGTATCCTTTTTTTGTTTAGGAGGAGGGGGGAATCTTGACAGCATTTGAGTAGGGGTGCCTTTCAGAACCAGAGAACATAGGGGGAAAATAAGCTTTGCTCATAGTCTCTGACTGAATGGCCATTATAGAAAATCCCTTCATTTCATTTAAACATCGTTTTATTGATGAAGAAGCTGAGATACAAAGGGGCTAAATTATGAGGTAGGCTATTGATTCCAGAGCCCAAATGGCCCATTTCTGTCTCATTAGATTGCTCATTTTTTCTTGTTGCCTTGGTTCCCCCACTCTTCCTGCACACCTTGAGAACTTGAGTGCAATATCCTAAATGCCTGGTCAGCATGATTCCTAAAGTTTCTCCAGGCCTGTCTCATCCAGAAGGTCCCTAGATTACACAAACGTTTGTGCTTGACTACTAACCTAAAGGTTGGCGGTTGGAATCCACCCAGTGGAAGAAAGGCCAATCTGCTTATGCAAAGGTAACAGCCAAGAAAACTCTGTGGAGCAGTTCTACTCTGTAACACATGGGGTGGCGGTGAGCCGACTCCATTGACAACAGGGTTTGTTTTGGTTTTTGGTCTCATCCAGAGGAGGCTGGGCCCTGAGCAGGATTGTCTCTCCAAGACAGCTACAATTCGGTGCTTGTGTGAAGCAGCCCCATTCCTGAGTAGGGAGGAGTCGGCAAAAAAGAAACCCTAAGGCGGAGCACCTTTAGACATGCTTAAGTTTGCTCAGGGAGGGGCAGCCAAGAGAGCTTCTAAAGCGCAGTCCAGTTCAGTACGGCGATTACACCCGGGTGCGAGGCGGTTTAAGGAAGGGAGGCGCGAAGCGCTGGAAGTTGCGGCCCTGTGCCTCGCTCGTTTCTCCCTGGGCCTGGAGAGGGAGATTGTCTTTCAGAAGTGCACCCTGCACCTCCTCAGGGTAGACGGGGGTAACGCTCACTGATTCTCCTGGCGCACTACACGGGAGAGTGTTTCGGTTGCATACGTGCACCACCATCGAGAGAAGAAGTCTGCGTGATGTACGTGACCCCTGGGGGTGCACCGCCTCATCCCATCGCGCCGGACCCCGCCCGGAGACGCGCCTGAGCCCCACCCCGCCCCGCCCGTGAGGGGCGTACGCGGGACCTCCGCCCCATCCCCCCACCGGCGCGGTCCCCGCCGCGCGACTTCCGCCGTTCCCCGCCCCCTCGCCTCTGGGGCTGCCCTTGTCGCTGCCTGACCCGAGGCCCGGCAGCGTCTGTCTTCCCAGCCCCCGCAGACGGACAGAGGCATCCTACCCGGGGGACGGGGGTACCCTCGGTCCACGAGGCCGCTGCGGAGCAGGTTGGAGTGGGTGGCGGGCGGCGCGGCGGGGACAGGCACAGTAGACAGCCTCGGGGGCAGCGGCGGGGTCCTGGCGGGGGTAGGACAGGGTTGCGGCGGGCGGAACGGTGTCTCCTTCACTTCGCCCTCCAGCCACGGCAGCTGCAGGCCGACTTTAAGCAAGTCTAGCGGCCTCAGCTGCGAACGGAGCGGCGCGGCGGCCCCTTCAGGAGAACATCAGGTACCGACACACCTGCCTTAGACCGACCCGGGGGCTAGGCCACGGCGGACAAGCAGGAGGACTGAGCCGGACTCGGGGTCGGCCTTGGCTCCCTAAGATGGCCGCGCTGTCCTGCGGCTCCTTGCTCCTCTTGTCTGGGACCCCCCCTCCTGACCCCTTGACCCACTTCTAACCCCAGCTGACCGCACTTCTTGTCCCTCCCGCAGATCACCCCTTCCCGCGGCCTCGCCATGGCGACCTCCGGGCAGAGCTGCGTGCGGCGTAAGTAGAGCACTGATCTCTGCCGCATGGGTCGGGGGTGTCCGGGGAGTCGGAGCGTATCTCACAAAATACTGCAAACACCTTTCCCATCTCTCCAAGGACTTGGAAATGCAGCCCTTTTTGGTAGCCAGTGCACTGTCTGACTACTCTGGTTCTGCGGAGAAGCGGCTGGGCTACTGGATTTCTGGATGGAGGGGCCCGGGGAGTTGGGCTGTGCCTGCATTCACCGTCAGTTTTTGGATGTGTGTTTGACTAATTCAAAAGCATAACATTATAAATTGTTAGATTCTGTCTTTGAAGGAATCGATCAGTTTTCTAGAGGAAGTAGTAGTCCCTTTCATGAGAGCGCAAGGTCATTACTTGTGCTCTTTAAGGGCGTGGACGTGCTTTATAGAATGAATGAGCAGTGTGAGGAGCTCTGATTGCTTTCCCTGAAGCCGCACTGCATTTAGCTGAGTACTTGAGTGTCATCATTGTGTTTAAAGTGCCATTTGATAGTTGATGTAGACACTTGAGTGAAACATAGATGGCCGTGTTTTTTGTAAACTCTAGTATTTAAGTGCCTCTCGTTAAGTTCCCTTTTTTTCCCACTCCAGAATGTTGGTTTTGACCTCAGTAAGAATATTAAGGGATATTTTGAGAGAGGGCCTAGTTTTGGTTTTAATCTCATTTGGTTAAATTATCCCATCCCAGTGATTTTTGGTAGATGCATATCTGTTTGTTTGTACTAGTCCAGTCCTTGGAAGTGAGGCTATAGGCACTGTAAATTTAGGCATAGAAAGTTTGTTTTTCTATTTTGGAAAGAATTTCCCAGGTTCCTATAGCCACTTACTGTGGTTGTCCATTTTAGAAATAAGCTTTTGATAGTAATATGTTTTCTGGATCTTTAGAGTACAGTAGCTCCTGGTGGCATCCAAAACACAATTCCAACTAGTTGAACTGCTTAAATTTAAAGATCACCAGTTTGTCATGTTCTTGAACAGAAGGTGAGAAAACAAGAACATTAACACTGGAATATTTCTTTCTACCAGCAATGTGCATTCCTCCATCATATGCTGACCTTGGCAAAGCTGCCAGAGATATTTTCAACAAAGGATTTGGTAAGAACTTTAGAAAAAAAAGAAGTGAAAATGTATGTTTGGATCACCTAGGGAAATTAAATTAATAATCTCACTACACTAAATATCTTGTTGTATTCTTCTGTTAGAGACACTCTAGATTTCTGTTAAATTAGTGTAACTATCTCCATCCTCCATCTCAGTTTTCCACATTTTTTCAAACTAGTTCAAGAATTCTTTTAAAGGAAAAAAAAAATTTGCTTTTATTTTGTCCAGTTATAACTTAAGCGTTGGTTGACTAGAGTTATGTATTACCCTTCAAAAGGTTAAGGGGCTTTTCAAGTGAACTTGGGTTTTTCTTCTTGAAAATTTTGTTCTACATAATCCTTGGCCCCTCTTCAGATTAGTGGAGATATTCCTTTGGAGTAAATGTCCTAAATGTTTATATTATAATAAACTATTAACTATTCTGAGATTTCACTTGAACTGATTTTCTGATCTGATCTTTAGGTTTAAAAATGGTTTGAAAGCACTTCGTTGTTGTTGCCAACTGTACACCAAAACACAAGGCAAAGCTGCATAGATGATCTGTCCTTTACAACTCAGTTTATAGAGCACAGATCCTCAGTGTTTCCATTTATATATTTTGTATCTACATACATTTTTATTTCTTTGTGAATATGTGGAATCTTTTTTCTATATGTGTATACTCAACTGTTGGTTTGTATCTTTTATACAAAAGAATCATTTTGTTATCTTTTATTCTCTACTTGTTGAAGGTTTTGGGTTGGTGAAACTGGATGTAAAAACAAAGTCATGCAGTGGAGTGGTGAGTATTAGAGATCTCATAAGTTCTGCTGTGCCTTTATGTAATTTTTCAACCTATAAAGTAGTCTTAGTTTTATCTTCAAGAGGAAGAAATAGTTAATTTTGTTTGAAGGGGGCTAAATGTAGCATGATTTATTTTGGCTTGTAGGAGTTTTGACTTTCATGTGGTCTTTTGCCGCGTATTACTTACTATGTATGCATAAGGAACCCAGGAAAGACACTAGTCATGTAAGACTCTTGTTTACTTAGTAAGATTACAAGCTAGAAGGCAGAGAACCTGTTATACACTTTTTTATAACCCTCTTTTCTCAAGCCTGTTAGAATTCTGGGCTTAACAGTTTCAGTAACTTCTCAAGTGTACTAATCATTTATAAAATGGCCATATTCTAACAGTCCTCCATGGGGAAAATTTCTCATGTATTTGTTAATGTAAGTAATTCTGTTTTGAATATTTTAAGAGATTAATATTTTGGTATCTGGGTGTCTTGAACCTTCCTAAGAAACTTCTACAAAGGGGGTGAAGTAAAATTTAATTTTGTGAAATTTTTTCTACTTAAAACTTTTTGTTTTGTGATTATTTTGGGTGGGGTGGGTGGTTAGTGTTTGTGCATATAGAATATGATTGGTTATTTTTACAAATGCCTGCTATAGTCGTTAACTTCTTTAGTGTATGTAATTGGTATTCATTAAATTCGTTATGTTGTAGTTTCTTAATACCTAGACTTGTTGGGTGACTGGGATTTTATATTGGTCATATCTGCCATTAGGTTTCTTTGGTTTGAAAGAAAGCCTGGATGACTGACTTAAGATAATAGATTACAGGGCAGTGATGTGCTGTTTGTTTTTTTGTGTACCCACTCTTAATCTGTTGAGGTTGCTTATAAACGTTTGCTGAGTATTTGTTGGAACACAAAAGTCCTTCTTGAAAAAAAGAAACAAGAAGACAATTCTTGTGTTTAAAAAGCTTGCTTTCTAGGGAACAATCAGAGAAGCATGTCACATACTAGATTGTTCGGAAGGGAAGGCTTTTGTGGGCAGGGGTAGTTAGGGTAAGTTTTATGGAAGTAGGTTTAAGATAATGAGGAAAGTATAGGAGGAGCTGGGTTAGATGTAGTATGTTTTTGTGTCCATTTAATTTGTTTAATTCAACAAGCCTGGTGCTGACCTATTATATGTACCTGCTCCCGAGTAAGTCCCATTGATTCCGGCGTCTGTTCTCACCTGAACTGCAGAGATGTCTGTGTCCTCCAGAATGTATGTTGGAAATCAGAATGTCTGGTGATAGAGGGAAGAATGTAAGCTCAACCAGTGGTGTCCACTCGCTCAGTTCTGGTCCCACAGTATGATCTTCTTGGCTTTGTGTTTTGAGAATTCCTTGGCATGTGTATAGGCTGACTGATGGTCTGTGGGCTGATGGATGGCAGTGGGCGGGGCCTCAAGAGTCATTAATCAGTGTCACTCAGGATTTAAAATAGCTGCTCATAGACCTTTGCCATTCAGAGTGTCTAATAGAAGAACATGCTCCCTATATATTGTTTTAATGATGCCTTTCCTTTGGTGTAGTCTAATTTAATCTATGAGTGGGTAGGCTTCATAATTGCAGCTCAAGAAACCGAGACTCAGAAAAGTTAACTGTCTTCCTCAGTGTCATTCATTTAGTAAAGGACAGAATCACAATTGGACTCCTAATTTTATGTCCAGTATTCTTTCCTAACATAACCCTGTAAGCCTGTGCCTATGAGTTGATTCTGACTCATAGCGACCCTATAGAACAGGGTAGAACTGCCCCATAGCGTTTCCAAGAAACACCTGGTGGATTTGAACTGCTGACCTTTTTGTTAGCAGCCGTAGCACTTAACCACTACATCACCAGGGTTTCCTAACATAACGCAGTGCCTTTTCAATATGTGTACTGAGTGCCCAGCATTGACTTGAAATTCCTGTTAATGAAATCATCTAATTTTGGGAGGTTATATATAGGACCTAAGGATTTGGATCTGTTTAACTGCAGAGCAGCAGTTCTATAGATGGTCTATTTTCTAAGCAAATTGGTTTTTTCCCTATTGATAGTTTATTTTTCCTCACCTTGTAGGTATCACAATTCATGGTTGAAGTTCCCACCTGTATTTACTATTTCAGATTAGCTGTCTTCTTTAGACTTGGCTTTCCAGTGGCCAGAGCATAGCCATTGTTAGCAGACAAACTGAATCAGAACTCTTCAGAAGGGTTTTTAGTACTTACCTTGGAAGATTTCAGTTGTGTGCCTCTATACTGAACCCTGTAAGATAAGATTATTAGATTTTTGGATTATTGTAAGCAAACTTTAAATTTCAGATAAGCCCTCCCCTTGTCATCCCATGCTTTTCAGTTAGTACGGGATTAGGGATTGCCGATCATTTATATTTGCTACAAACATAAAGTTATGTAAAGTGCTTCATATCCCTGTATGAAATTCTTTCCTACTGATATCTATTATATATAATACAGTTTTATATTATGCTTGATAAAAACCTAGGTATAAATATGTAAATACCTCCCTCAACTTTTTGTATGAAATGAAAGCTGATAAAGACTGTTTTATCTCAAAAGCAGAATATTGGGATTACCAACGAATTTTTTAAAAAAGTCTTGTTCATGGCCTAGGTTATTACTGTGTGGTGCTTTGTCTTTAAGAATTTTCAGGTAATTTTTCGTAATACAGTATCAGTTACAGATTCTGATTTTGAATGGTTGTATCTGTGATTAACCATAGTGACTTATTTAGTGTTTTATTCATTATCAGGTAGATTGGACTCTATGCCAGAACATCTTTTTTCTTTCCCATTGATTTTTGAATGCCAAATGAAATTGCCTTAGCGGATGTTTCCTTTACAGGTAGTAGCAGTTGATATTGTTAGGGATTAGAAAAGGTGTGCAGTTTGTTCATTTGGCAGTTAGCTACAGGTTAACATGGTTGATTGGATGGAAATGTCAGCTGTCCGGAGATGGCAGTCATTTCCTTGAAGGCTAATTTGTTACTTTCTCATATATGCTTGGAGAGTAGCAGTAGCAGGCAGAGGAATGTTTAGGAAACAGGAAAAGGAGATTAGTGAAACGACCAAATATTTCATGGGGGTGGTTGGTTGTTTTTAAGTTAGGCAGTGGATTCTTCTAGGCTTAGGAGAAATTTCATGAAGTTAATTATTGTCTTGTTAGGAATTCTCAACATCTGGTTCATCTAATACAGACACTGGTAAAGTCACTGGGACCTTGGAGACCAAATATAAATGGTGTGAGTATGGTCTGACTTTCACAGAAAAATGGAACACTGATAACACTCTGGGAACAGAAATCGCAATCGAAGACCAGGTAACAACACTGTGAAAAGGTGCATTAGTTTTTAAATTGTTTTATTGTTGTATATCAAAAAGGAAATAAAGCTGAAAACAAATCTTTTTCTTACAAAATAGATTTGTCAAGGTTTGAAACTGACGTTTGATACCACCTTCTCACCAAACACGGGGTAAGCGGGTACATTTTTGTGCTTAACATTTAAAGCATTTGTGTCCGTATGTTCAGGAAGGATGCACATTTATTATTCAGTAGCTTACTCAGCCGCCTTCTGGTGGCAAGTGTCTGTTTCCACCGTCGGAGAACTACGGTTGATATCGTTGGCTTGCTTTCAAATATTGGTCTCTTTTCGTTGTGGCACTAACCTGAGTAATGAACCTATTTCTAAGGGACTTTTTTTGTGACTGACTGTCCGTTCTGCAAAGCAGCCGTCCTATGATGGTAGCAGTTCAGTTACCCCACGTTCCCTTGTCTTTTAGTTCATTGAGCTGTTTTTCCCCTGTGATTGTGCTGCTGCTGCTTTTCCTCCCAATTCTACTGTATTCATTTACATCTGTTTTGTGCCTGCTATGCAGAAGTTGTGCATGCAAATCTTTACCACTGACATCAGTTTTAAGGCATTTTGTTCTTTTCCAGAAAGAAAAGTGGTAAAATCAAGTCTTCCTATAAGAGGGAGTGTATAAACCTTGGCTGTGATGTTGACTTTGATTTTGCTGGACCTGCAATCCATGGTTCAGCTGTCTTTGGTTATGAGGGCTGGCTTGCTGGTTACCAGATGACCTTTGACAGTGCCAAATCAAAGCTGACAAGGAATAACTTTGCAGTGGGCTACAGGACTGGGGACTTCCAGCTACACACTAATGTGTAAGTATTCCTTCATAGGATTTTGTGATACAGGACCTCAGGATAGTATTTGATGTCTCATTATCTCTTACTAATCTAGTTACAACCCAAAGGATTTCTCTTAACATCAAAACATTTCTGATGTACCCTTGGAAAGTGTTTAGTAAAAAAATGCTAGTCTGACTTTTGGTGCTAAGAGAGCAAATGTTCACTTCATATGAGGCTTGATGTGTTTTTGGATTTTTAGAAGAGGCCAAGATGTTGCCAAATGCTACCTCTGCATTTATTTGACTTAATTATCTGTAATGTGTGGGGTGCTGATATTTGATAGGATTTCCCAAAATATATTTTTACCTAACCCAAAAAGAAAGATATATATACATAATAAACACACACACATACAGACACACACACACACACACACACCCCAGCCAAAAAACCAAACCCACTGCTGTCAAGTCGGTTCCAACTCATAGTGACTCTATAGGACAGAGTAGAACTGCCCCATAGAGTTTACAAGGCTGTAAATCTTTGCAGAGGTAGACCACCCCATCTTTCTCCTGTGGCGTGGCTGGTGGTTCAAACCACAGACCTTTCAGTTAGCAGCTGAGCGCTTAACCACTGTGCCACCGGGGATCCTTTTGTACGTATATACGAACGTAAAATAAAGGACTTTTAAAAACTTTTTCTCTTTACAAAAATAACACATGGTAAATACAGAAAAGTACAAAGATGATGAAAATTTCCTATAATCCTACCACCTGCTATGTAATCTTTGTTAATGTTTCAATGTTTCACTTTTCTGTATATCTGTATGGAGGGAACAACTTCCAAGCTTTCAGGGGAACACTAAAGACCCACGTGAGCAGTGGTTTTTATTTCAGTGCACGTGCAATATCAGCCTAATGCCTTAGAATTGATTACATTGTCTAGTCCACATTTACTAATTTAAAATATCTTATAGCAATGATGGGACAGAATTTGGAGGGTCAATTTATCAGAAAGTATGTGAAGATCTTGACACTTCAGTAAACCTGGCTTGGACATCAGGTACCAACTGCACTCGCTTTGGCATTGCCGCTAAGTATCAGTTGGATCCCACTGCTTCCATTTCTGTGAGTACTGCTTTGGGCTTAGAATGGGGCATTTAATGGTTGTTGGAATTAATCTTCAGGTATATTGACTTGTGTTGAAAATTTGAGCTGTGATTCAAACAGTTCTCTGTTTACAGAGGGATTGGGATTAGGGTTTGGAATGCTGCTTTTTCTATTAGAGGTTTGAGTTGGCAGGCCAGGCCACAAGAGCTTGTTTAACCTCAAAAACTGCCCAATTGCTGATAACCTGGGCCCCAGCTTGTCTAAGCCCAGGGGAAACAAGTGTTTTGGGCCCTGGGCAGTTCTTTCTGTGTTGTGGTTTACAAAATATCTTTAGATTTGATCAGAGAGCTCAGTGGGGCATGTCATTTTGCAAATGAAGAAACTGAAGCTGACAGAGGGCGAGGACTTACCCCACTACTCGGGAGGGAGCCAGCACTGGTGCCATGTTTTTTTATTTCAGTCCTGTCTAGGGTGACCAGCTCATCCTGCTTTGCCCAGGGCTGCCCGCATTTTAGCACTGAGAATCCTGCGTCTAGGAAAACTCCCCGGTCATTGGTGGCTCATGAAGACTTGGCTTTAGTACCAGGTGAATCCATGTGCCATTTATGACTTGGCTGTATAGTTCCACATTTCTTTCTCTGGACTGGGCTGTTTGATGTTACACATTACAAGAATATAGAAATCACATTTCCAAATTTGTTTGGATCCCAGAAGCCCCCATCTCGGGCACACCCTAGTCCTGTTCTTGTGCTCTTTGTGTTATTTCTTCCTCCAGTCGTAGTGGGTTAGGGCTGGAGGGGGTGCAGCGTCAGCCTGTAGAAGAGGGGCTGGCTCCAGTTTCAGGCAGATTGGTAGCTGTCTGTGTGTCAGTTGCTTATAGGTCAGGGACTGCCTGTACTGGGAATGAAAGAAAGTTAAACCATCCATAGTTACTTCTGTTACATAAAGTAACCTTCATTCCAGAGGACAGTATGTTTTGATAATTTAGGCAGTTAAGTTTTAGCCACATTCTTGTTTTATCTTAGCATAGTTTTAATCAGAACTAGATGCACCCGGAAGATTTTCCCATTGGCAAGGCGGTGATTCATTTACTTTTTCCTTCTTTGTGTCTAACAGCACTGAAGCAATAAAAATCTCAGGATTCACTCAGCACACTATTCTCTAAGCACATTGTTCTCTGATCACTAAATTGCTCTTCTTTTCAGATATATGTCTGTGCCACCATCACAGGTTTAATGCCAGCAGAAGACTGCACTCTTAGCTCCTAGCAGTTCATAGTCTAAAATGGGAAGGCAGCTTGGGACCTGTGTGTCACTGACTCCTGGGGATTAGTTTGAAAACATATCTAGCATTTCCTACCTCATTAGTGCTGTTGTTGCCCCAGTCCACCAGCACCCAGAAGCATCTGTTAATCCCCTAAAAGCCTCATAGTTTCATGGTTGAGTCCTACTCTAAAATAATTGGAATTTGTATCCAAGTGTCTAAGGTTCTTAATTTGTTGGGTACAAGATGACCACCGGTGGGGCATTTCTTCCTTAGAAGAGTCATGTGGTCATCAGTGGCTCACGAAGCCTTGGTTTTAGTGCCAAATGAATACATGTGCTATTTATGATTTTCCTGTACAGTTATATCATTTCTTTATCTGGATTGGACTGTTTGTTTGATTATTACACTTTACAAAAGAGTATAGAGATCAAATCATTTCCAAATCTGTACATTTTTAACCATGGCGCTCAAAATGCTGAGGCGGAGACATTCAGAGGTGACCCAGTAAAGCTGTCTGATCAGGCCACCTAGGCCCCTTTGTAGAGGGAGACTGGGGTGAGGCCCCCATTTACAGCCGTAAGTCTCTGCTGGGGCTTACTGATGTTAGTGGTGGTAGAGAACAGAGCTAGAAGGAGTTTCTCTTTACCATATCTTGCTCTCCAGAGTTCCTTCCAGCACTTAAAGGTCTGTGACTAAGTCTTATAATATTAGGACTGTATGAGGAAAGCAGGGGCCTGAATTGGTAAAGGATACCCCATTGAAATCTCCTCCCAAGGACAGTCTTGTTACACTCAGGACGCAGTGGCACTGAGAGGTATAAGAATGTGAGGTAAAGGATTTTTAGTTCCTCTTTGGAGGAAGCCCTTGTCATTTGGAGATTAACATTTCATGGTTTTGATTCTTTAGGAAGAACTCTAAAAGTAGTGCTGTGTGTGTCTAACTCACAAATTTAAACTTGACAGCTCACACGTTGAGCCTGGAGTGTGCCCGTCACTTAGCTAGTGAGCCTGGTGGACTTCCTGTCAGCCATATTTTGGTTTGGGTTTGTTGTGCTAGACTGGATTCAGCAAGGATGGTTTTTATGGGAGTACTGAGGTTCTGGTGCTGTGTGGACATTTGGGGTCTGTGGCTATCTAGAGTATTGTGTCCTACTAACAATTTGATTTTGAGTTGAATGGGTAAGAATTGAATGGTACCTGGTTTTTGTTTGGCTTAATACACAATATTAAATTTTATTATCTCACATATGAATAAGAAAGCTGAACACTTCATAATTTCACCATAGGGGAAATGTGCAGGGGATTTGTCTCTCCATTAAAAAATTTTTCCTAACAGTTGTTTTTGCATTTTATTTTAGGCAAAAGTCAACAATTCTAGTTTAATTGGAGTGGGCTATACGCAGACTCTGAGGCCTGGTGAGTACACTTAAATAAGATTTGTGTTGCTAGTGCTTTAAAAATTATTTTTATTTTCTCAGCTTATTTTGTGAACCTTTTAAGCATACAGAAGAGTTGAAAAAAAAAATACAGTCAACACCCATTTCCTTTTTGCCATGTTATTTTTCCTTTCCTGTTTTTTTGGGGGGAGGTGGGCCATTTGGAAGTAAGTGGCAGCCGTCGTGACACTCCCTCTCAATGCTTCAGCCTTCATCTCCTAAGAATAAGGATGTTCTCCTACAAATCACAGTGCTGCTATCACACCTGAGAAAGTTAACAGTAATTCCATAATACTGTTTAATACCCACTCCTTATTCAGTTTCCTCACTCTTACTTGAAGTGTCTAGTGGTAGTTTTTATTTCTCCAGAGTTTACTCATTGCTTTTTGTTATCTGTCTCTATTGTCTTTCCTCTTTTCTGGAGCAGTACTTCAACTTCATAGTGCACGTGACTTACCTGGGGAGTCTTGTTGAAGTGCAGATTCCGACCCACTAGGTCTGGTGCTGAGTTTTGCATTTCTAACAAGCTCCCAGGTGGTGGATGCCACTGTTGCTCTTTCTTGGACCAACCACCCTTTGAACAGCAAGGTTTAAAAGCAATTGGGACTTTTCTCTTCTCCAAATAGGGATTCTCCCCCCCACCCCCAAACTTTTTACTTTGACTATTTTGAAACCTAAAGAAAAGGTGAAAGAATAGTACAGTGATCACCCATGCTCCTTTCCCCTACACTTGCTAGTCATTTAACATTTTGCCACAATTTGTTTTATTTCTGTGTCTATACACGTAGGCTTTATTCATTCTTTTACTTTTTAAAAATTATTTAAATACATGTTTTGTAGACATGTCAACACATCAGCCCTAGCTAGCGTGCACATCCTAAGACATTCTTCTGTGTAACCACCATACCATTGTCACATCTAAGAAAATTAACATTAATAATACCTAGTGCAGAGCCCTGGTCGTGCAGTGGTTGAGTGCTCAGCTGCTAACCAAAATGGTCTGTGGTTCGAACCCCCTAGCCACTCCACAGGAGAAAGATGTGGCAGTCTGCTTCCCTAAAGATTACAACCTTGGAAACCCTATGGAGCATTTCTGCTCTGTTCTATTAGGGTCTCTATGAGTCAGCATTGACTCAACAGCAGTGGGTTTGCTTTAATGTGTAGTTTATATTCAGATTTTCCCAAAATGTCTCTATTGTAGTTTTTCATAGCCAATCACGATTCACACATGGCATTTGATTATGTCTTTTTATTTTAGTCTGGATACAATATACTGAATGTTCTTATATTTTCTAGAGCATTTTGAGTTTATCACTAACGTATTTATGCTGTGACTTGGTACCTTACCTACTTGGTGCCTTTCCAACTGGGTTGTGGATTCTCCTGGCATTTGGCATTCTGTCTGGTATCCCAGATATTTCCAGGTGCTCTCTGGTGACTGGCACTAGTAGATCAGTCAACAGGCTGAGGAAAAGCGACAGGCACGTTCTGGGGTGATTATTAGAGAAGACTGCAGACTCTCCTAAAGTGTTTGGGTCACATGATGTCTGTTTTTGTTACAGGTGTGAAGCTTACACTGTCTGCTCTGGTAGACGGGAAGAGCATTAATGCTGGAGGCCACAAACTTGGGCTTGCCCTGGAGTTGGAGGCTTAATCCAGCTGAAGAGACCTCTGGGAACGGATATCAGAAGATTTGGCCTTAATATATTTCCATTGTGACCAGCAGGCTTTTTTTCCCCCAAGAAGGTGATCAGAACAAAGGATGATCTAAACAAGAGCTGTATTTTAAGTATTTAGACAGTTACTTGTTAGCTGGTTTCTAGTTGAATTGGTTATCTATACAGTTACCAGTGCTGCAGACGTGCAGTCACCTATACATTATTTAAATGTATTTAACTGTTAAATGCGCTACCCACCAATAATGAAATAGACCTTTATGAAAACTGTGCAATTGTGTGCATGTTTGTTTTTATGTTCCTTTTAACATTTGATATTGCCGTTGAATGAGATGGATCAGTGGATGTTTTAAGATGAGATCAAAAATTTTTGTTAAATTCAACCATCATTAGAAATACTTTTGGTATCCCGAAACATTACAAATTATGAATAAAACAAGTATACATAATTATGACTCCACGTATTTGCAGAATTAAAAATTTGCCAGGTAGGGTCCAGTCTCCCTGGTATCTAGTGAGTATTTTTTTCTTGTGAGCATTTTGCTCTTTACCTGTATCTGTGACACAGAGTCAGTCTGCGTTCCCCAAGTAATTCCATAAGCTTTTTTAGACTCTTAATAAAATAAGAGGATACATGCCTTTATATAATTCTTCAATTCGTAAGTTCGTGCAAAATTACATTTTATGATTGTTAACTCTAGAAAGGCTTGGAGAGTAAATCGAGAAAGGAAAATAAAGGCGTGGTGCTGCTGCTGTTGATAAGGGGAAATGTCCTAGGACCAGGTTGGGTGAGACGGGACTAGATGGAGGAAAATGACATAAGGTGTAGTCAGTGTCAGTAACCAGCGGGACTGAGGGGAGGGTATGGGCACCAGTGAGAGGTCATTACTCATTTCCTTCCAGGCAGACACTGGACTGAAAAGCTTGGCTTAGGTAGGAGACCAGAGGCACCCCGTTCAGGCTGTCTGGCCATTGGCCTTCATCTGGAGTGAAGACTTGGGCACGAATGATAGAAATTAATGATAAGTGATTTTTGGGTGGAAAAGTAGAAAAGTTTTCTGATGGGAGAACACAGTTTGGAAAGTATGATCAGAGGTTTGAGAAGGGGGAGGGAATTACTCAACAAATCCATACCTCTAGACCCTAAGTACAGTTTGATGTTTGAGAGAGAACAATAAGAGTCCAGAAAACTTTGGGAATCATCACCTAAGAAAAGATAGATGCTCAGAATTTCCAGGTGGAGAATAATCTGATGAGAGATTGATTAGACCCTAAGCAAGCCCTCCACACAGGTGGACCAGAGGCATAAATGCTCCTCCTTGTCCCATGGTGTTTGTCTTAAGGAACTGGATGGAATGGCCCACATGAATCAGAAGATTGGTTCTCCTTAAGGCCCGCCACAGACACACATGACTTAGTGGGAGAATTTTGGAATTTGAACCAATTTAAATCAATCTGTTGCAAGGTAAGGAAGAAAATAGAGAAACAGATGTCTGCAAGCTAGGTGTGAAAGCAACTCTTGTACTCAGGTACAGAAAAGTGTGGAAGCCCTGGCCAGTGGACATCACCTCTGAGGACCAGGCCATTTGACCTAGATCTGAGGACCTCAGTGTTGAGTATATTTTCTGCTGTCCCCCGTGAGGTCCTGGAGGAAGATAAGACAGCTCTCACAAACTGCTTTTGGTGCAAGGCAGGGAGGACATCTGCTCACAGAGGCTACAGACGCGAGCCCTTTGGGTGGCCTGCTGTACCTTAGATAATGGGGTGGCCCTCCCTCATGCTGAGGCTTACACCTGAAGGGCTGGAGTTCACCTGGTCCAATACTCGGGACTAAGGTGCGGCTTTCTGTTAAGACGTGGCACAGTGAGCTACCAGTTTGTTGAGGAACTAATTCACCCACGGGTATCCTAATACCCTTTCATGAGTTGGGGGAGAGGATCGATGGTGGGCCTTTAGGATTGTCCATAACCCAAGTCATATCCCAGGAGCTATGAGCTATGAAAGTCACCAGTTGTGGGCTCATGCTGCTCCTGGGCTTGCTTGCAGTAGCCTCCAGGTGCACTTCCACTACCCAGGTCTAACCAAAAAACAAGTCAGTTGCTGTCAAGTCGGTTCTAACTCGTGGCAACCGCATGTGTTATGGAGTAGAACTGCTCCACAGGGTTTTCTTGGCTGTAATCTTTATGGAAGCAGATTACCAGGCCTTTTTAATGCAGTGCTGCTAGGCACATCTTCCAGGTGCCAACCTGTGTTAGTAGTCGAGCATTGTGCCACTGAGGGACCTTTCAGACCTAACCAGGGGTGGCAAAACCTACTTGTATTTCAGGCTGATGCCATTTCTGCCTGAGTTAGTATTAGTGGAAAGAATGCAGTATCTGAACCTGACCTTCATCTGTGACATTCAGATTAAGATCTTCGGATGGTAGGGCTCATGGAGATGTAAATGAGAAACAAAGCTCCTGGTATGAAGGTGCTCAATAAAGCCTGGTTCCCTCTCCACCTCCCCTCGTGGACAACGATGCTGGAAAGCCTAAGCCTGTTACCATCATCCTCTGGGGAACTTGCTAATAATGGCCATATTGATGGTCTGCTACCTATATGCACCTGCTTCACACCTCCCTGGCCAGTGTTCTCAACCAGCCCCTCACCTTCCAGGATGTCAGGAGGAGGGCAGAAAACATACTCAAGTCAGGTCCTCCAGTCTAGGTCCAGTGGCCTGATTCTCAGAGGTGATGCCCACTGCAGAGGTGAGGCTGAGAGGACAGTTCTGTGAAAACACAGGCAAACTGCCAGCAGAACCGGGACAGCCTACAACAGTACACGACATACCTGATCCCCCACAGGG
Source organism: Dugong dugon (assembly GCA_030035585.1). Taxonomy (NCBI): domain Eukaryota; kingdom Metazoa; phylum Chordata; class Mammalia; order Sirenia; family Dugongidae; genus Dugong; species Dugong dugon. The sequence continues at coordinate 14,550,897 of CM057475.1, read as the reverse complement.
CCTCTTCCTGTTGTCAGATCTGGCATCCCTGCCAGTCCTAGCTGTACTGAACAGGAACTTCACCTCCCCCTTTATAGAGAGATGTAGGAGGGAGACCCCACATCCAGCCCTCAGATCCCGTGGAGTGGAGACAAACTCGAGAAACGGGGGTCTCTGCCCACTCTTATGTGGCTGGGCCAATTATAACTTGTCAAAGCCCCTGGGTGGCACAAATGGTTAAACCCTCAACTACTAGCCAAAAGGCTGGGAGTTCTAACCCACCCAGAGGCACAGCAGGAGGCAGGCCGGGAGATTTGTTTCTGACACAGCATTGGAAACACTATGGAGCAATTCTACTCTTTACACATGGGGTGGCTATGAGAATCCACTGGACGTCAACTAACAACATGGGGGGGGGGGGGAGGGATGAACATCTGTGACCTCAAGGCCACCTTTTGCTCAAGAAGCTGCCTGCCTTAGGCCTTCTCTCCCCCACTTCAGTGCCATATACGGAGGCTCAGGAGATAATGTGTCCCAAGCCCCACTTTATTGGTTTAAAATTCAGGGCGGATGACCGGTGTCCCAGGTCCTTTCCCTCGAGGTCATTCTGTAGGGGCCAGCCCTAGATCTTGAAGGCCAAGGTGAGGCCGTCACCCAGGGGCAGGAGACTGATGTGGACTCTTGCGTCCCGCAGGATACGCTCGTTCAGGTTTCGCACGCATTGGGCCACCATGTCCCTCTGCTGAGGCCGCAACACCTCTCCGTGCCACAGGACCTGCGTTGGGGCCGGCATAGAGAGGGGTGGAGCCAACCAGGCTGTGGAAGGCGGGGCCTCAGGACCGGATCCGAGAAAGCCTGGGAACCCCGGCTTGGGTACTCACAGGAAGGTACAAGGGTGGGCTTTGGGACAAGGAGGAGGGGCGTAGGGAGGGGCCAAGGGAAACGACGGGGATCCAGCCTGGAAAGGGTCCTTTCTCTCCCGCCTCTTCCCTTACACTAGGGATGGCGAGAACACCTCCGGGTCGCAGCAGCCGCAGGCACCGCTCATAGTAGGCAGCGCAGTTTTCCTTGTCTGCGTCCACCACCGCTACGTCGAAGGTGCCAGCCTCGCCCGCAGCCAGGAGTTCGTCTTTCACAGGTGGAGGGGAAGGGGGGCAGATGCGGTTGAGTCCGAAGCGCAGACCCTAGTAGCCCTGCCAGCCGGCCCAGGCGCTGTGATGGACGGCACCAGGCTGGGGCCGGCCCCTAGGGACTTCCACCTCGAGGGTGCCTGGCCTGCCACTATGACGTGCCTGAATACCATGAGGCCGGGTGGCAAGAGGGGGCTGTCAGCGCCCAAGCTCTTTAACCCCCTTCCCCTCCCGCCCTCCCCGCAGACCTGGCCACTAGCTCGCGCCTCAGTGTCCCCTCTTGGGAAATGGAGCCAAGGCCCTTCCAGCTCCAGGACTCACTCAGAGTCTCCAGCGCGGGCTGCAACCGAAGGTCGATCTTGTGCTCCTCCTCAGCCTGCAGAAGGAGGGGGCACACAATGAGGCAGGGTTCCAGGAGCCCAACGGGGGCATCAAGTGTGTGGGATACTCACCTGCCTCCACAAGGGCCGCCCCAGCTCCGGGGGACCCGGGTCCACCTCGCAGGTCACCACGCGTCCCGCCGGGGGCAGCGCCAGGGCCAGTGCCAGTGCCGAGTAGCCCGTGAAAGTGCCTGGGGACGGTGCATGGACAGGCTCATACCAGGGTGGGGGGCGGTCCAGTGACCCTGTCCCCCAGTAATTCCCATCACATGCACCCCTACCTAGGTCCAGCGCCTTCTTGGCCTTGATGAGCCGCGCCAGGTTGGCCAGAAGCTGGGCCTGCTCACAGGTCATCATGGAATCCCCCTGCGGTTGCTCCAGGGTCAGCTGTGTGTGGAAAGAGGGGGTTGCACCTGCCCAGCCAGTCACCCACCCACGTCCCAGGTTCTGAAGCCCCCAGGGGCGCGGCTGTGGGCGTGGCCGGTGAGGGGGACAGGTCCTCAGTGACCACCCACCGTGCTCAGCCCGGGAAACCAGGAAGCCCAGAGAGGGCCACAGTCCAGCCCAAGGTCGCCCAGCCACGTGGGGCCCGCCAGGCCCAAGGTCAATCCCAGTTCTTGCCCCGGCCCTGCTGACCAGCCGCAGGTTCCGCAACGTCGGATGCTCCCGCATGGAGCGGCTCAACAGGTACTGCCAAAGGGGGCTGTCCTCTGGGGGCAGCAGGCGCTTCTCTTGCCGGGACTGCCATGGGGGGTACCGTCTCCCTGCGGAGGAGAGGGAGACGGCAGTCCTAGGTCACGGTCTGGGCCTCCGGAGCGCCAGGGGTTAACCTCAGCCCCACCAGCCCGGCGAATTCGCGTGCTCTGTTCTTGCGCCCTCCCACCGCGCCCGCTCCGCCCCGCCCCGCCCGCGGGGTCTCTGGCCGGGGTCCCGCAGGCCCGGCCGTGCTCACCCAGGAAGAGGCCGGTGGCGAAGGCAGCTCCCAGTGCGGCCGAGCCCAGGGCCAGCGCAGTGGGCACAGAGAACCGGGGCACGGGCTGGGTCATGGCGCGGGCAGGAGGCGGCAGCGGCCAGGTCACGTGCATCGGGGCCTCGGCGACCGGAGTTGGACCCGCCAACCCGCGGGGCTCCGCCCTGTCCGGGCACGACCAGCGGAGCCGCGGCCTCTGTCGCCATCTCGCGGCGGTACACCCTCGCTGCAGGGCCCGCCCGAGCGAGCCGAGAGCCATCTGGTGGCTGCTCGCGGAACTGCGCCCACGGCGGGACGCCCGCCCTGTACTGAGGGTCTGGGTTTTCCCGCCCGGCGCCCGTGGTCTAGGGGCCTGGGTCAGGGCAGACTGATCTTGTATTCCTCCAGACTATGCTTCTTCTTCTCGCCACCATTTCTTCTGAGGCCCCTGGGGCAAATGTGGATGGGGGAAGGCGTCAGGATAGTAACGAGTAGAACAATTAAAGGAGCCTCCGAGAGGGACTGAGAGAATCAGGCCGCCGCGGGGAGGTGCACAAGGGTATCAGGTTGAAGGAGAGAAGGACCTGGTCGGGGGACTCAGCCCGGAAGTGGGACTCAGGAGTACTGGGACGCGTCTGGTTGAGGGGGCGGTTAGAATCCTGCCCTTGGGTACCAGACGGATAGGGGTGTGGATCTGGGGTGCATCAGTCTCTCTGAGCCTCAGTTTCCTCTCTGTAAAATGGAGACCACAGTCCTTACTGTAAATGGCACCAGATCCCAGAGCCTGGCACGCAGTAGGTGCTCAATAAATGGCAACTGCTGTTTCGACCATAGGTTGTAGAGAAGACGTCTTGGGGAGGGTTGGTGAGGCCTCCTGGTGGGGCTGGGGACACTGTCTAGTGAGCATTGATTACCTACTGTATGCCACACCCTGGGGGAGGGCAAAGACACTGCCCCGATTTGTATTCTTAGTGAAACTCACAGTCTGGCTTCGGAGACAACAGGATGCACAGAAATGGTGAGCAACCCAAGCATCTGCAAAACGGGGTTGATAATAGTCCTGACCTCCCAGGGTTCTGTGGGGATTAAATGAGAAGATCAGGTGAAGGACAGGCCTGGCACTTAGTGGTCTATAAATGTTACATTAAAAAGGATTCAAAGTCCAGAGGGCCGAAGGGCATCCGCTGCTGCTCTGCAGACTAAGGAGTCCAGTTAGTAATGACCTTGGACAGACCTTGAGTTCTATGAGTGAAGCCTAGAGGTAGGCTTGTTAGGGGGTCAGTGAGAGAAGGGCTTTGCTGAGGCTGAAAGCCAGAGTGAGCTGGAGAGAAACTTGGACGTTGGACGGATCACAGCTGCTGGAATCCTGGGGCCTTGGTGGGGGTGGGGGGGGCGCATAGGGGGAGGTTGAGGTCTGGGGCCAGGCTCCCAGCCTTCAGCCAGAGGCAGGGTCTGAGACTGACCCTTGGACCAGTCAGTGAGCTTCCTCCAGGACCCTGTGACAGGGAGGGCCTGGGTATTGGATGGGTTCCAGTAGACCCCCAGACACTTTTCCAGCTTGTCCAGGTTCTGTTTGAGGAGAAGCTCATTCCTCTTTACCCTTTGACCCTCTGCAGCCTGCTGCCCTGTAAATGTCTCTCTGACCTATGAGCCCCATTCCCCAGGGTAAGGACTGAGGCTGCTGCTGTCTCCTCCCCTAGGGCTGAGTACACAGGAGGTGCTACATAAATGCTCTCTGAATAGTTTTCTGTAAAAGCTTCTATGCTCCTTGTTGCCAGCGTACCAGCCTACAACAGTAAAATTAGTAACGGTTGTTGTTAACTGCCTTGGAGTTGACCCCCCCTCTCCCCCATCACCCTAGTGGAGTAGTGGTTAAGAGCTTGGCTGCTAACCAAGAGGTCAGCAGTTCGAATCCACCAGGTGCTCCTTGGAAACCCTATGAGGCAGTTCCACTCCGTCCGATAGGGTCGCTATAAGTCGGAATCGACTCGACAGCAACAGGATCCCCCCTCACGATGATCCCATGCACAATGGAACAAAATACTGGTCAGTCCTGTGTCATCCCCATGATTGGTTGCGGATCATACCATATTAATCCATAGGATTTTCTTTTTATAATTTATTTTATTTTTGTTGTTGAGAATATACACAGCAGAACATACCCCAATTCAACAGTTTCTACATGTACAATCCAGTGACATTGGTTACATTCTTTGAGTTGTGCAACCATTCTCACCCTCCTTTTCTGAGTTGTTCCTCCTCTATTAACATAAACTCACTGCCCCCTAAGTTTTCTAACTAATCTTTCGAGTTGCTGTTGTCAGTTTGATCCTATATAAACATCTTAAAAGAGCACAATGCTCAAGGAAAACATTCTTTACTAGTTAAGATAAACTATTGCTTGGTTTTAAGACTTCAGGGGATACTTTGCATTTAAGGTTTAGAGAGTATCTCAGGGCAATAGTTTTAGGGGTTCATCCAGCCTCTATGGCTCCAGAAAGTCTAGAGTCCATGAGAATTTGAAATTCTGTTGTGCATTTTCCTCCTTTTGATCAGGATTCTTCTATGGAATGTTTCATCAAAATGTTCAATAATGATAGCCAGGCGCCATCCAGTTCTTCTGGTCTCACGGCAAAGGAGGCAGTTGTTCATGGGGGCAATTAGCCTCACTTTCCATATCCTCCTCCTATTCATTTCTCCCCTTCTTCCTCTGTTGCTCCAGGTGAATAGAAACCAATTGTTGTACCTTGGATGGCTGCTTGCAATCTTTTAAGACCCCAGGCACTATGGAACAAACAAGGAGGTAGAACAGAAGCACTAAACATGTTATTAGGCCTATTAACTGGGATGTTCCATGATATCATGATCCTAAACCTCCATACCAAGGAACCAAATCCCATGAGGTGTTTGGTTGTACATAAGTAACCTCAGCAGCTACTCTTTTTTGTCTTTTTGTCATTGTTGTAAATATGTCTGTCACACAACTTTTGCCAATTCAACATTTTACAGGTGGACAAGTTATTGAAAGCAATTACATTAATCAGCTGTGCAGCCCTACCCTTAACTGATGCAATTTTTCTCTCACCATAAAGCGAAACTCAGTACTCCATAGCAATGATCCTCCCTTTCCCCCTCCCACCTGCCAGGTAACCACTAATAAACTTTGGTCTCTGTACACTTGCCTGTTTCTGTCTTTTTATATAAGGGAAGTCATACACTGTTTGTCCTTTTCTGATTGACTTATTTCACTTAGCATAATGTCTTCAAGTTCCATCCATATTATAGCATGTATCAAGACTCTGAAACTTGCTCTTGAACGTAAAGTAGCTAAAGCAAATGGAAGAAATGATGAAGTAAAAGAGCTGCACAGAAGATTTCAAAGAGCAGCTGGAGAAGACAAAGTAAAGTATTATAATGAAATGTGCAAAGACCTGGCGTTAGAAAACCAAAAGGGGAGAACGTACTCGGGGCATTTCTCAAGTTGCAAGAACTGAAGACAAAATTCAAGCTGCAAGTTGCAATATTGAAAGATTCTATAAAAATGGACCCCTGGTGGCACAGTGGTTAAGAACTCGGCTGCTAACCAAAAGGTCGGCAGTTCAAATTCACTAGCCGCTCCTTGGAAACCCAATGGGGGCAGTTCTACTCTGTCCTATAGGGTTGCTATGAGTTGGAATTGACTCAGTGGTAACGGATTATAGGTAAAATACTGAATGACACAGAAAGCATCAAAAGAAGATAAAAGGAATACACAGAGTCACTGTACCAAAGAGAATTGGTTAATGTTCAACCATGTCTGGAGGTAGCATATGATCAAGAACTGATGGTACTGAAGGAAGAAGCCCAAGCTGCACTGAAGGCATTGGCGAAAAACAAGGCTTCAGGAACTGATGGAGTACCAACTGAGATGTTTCAATGAACGAATGCAAAGCTGGACTCACTCATTTGTCTTTGCCAAGAAATTTGGAAGACCTGGCCAACTGACTGGAAGAGATCCATATTCTTGCCTATTGTAAAGAAAGGTGATCCAACAGAAAGCGGACATTATCAAACAATATCATTAATATTACACGCAAGTAGAATTTTGCTGAAGTTAATTCAAAACTGGTTGCAGCAGTACATTGACAGGGAATTGCCAGAAAATCAAATTGGATTCAGAAGAGGACGTGGAATGAGAAATATCATTGCTGATGTCAGATGAATCTTGGCTGAAAGCAGAGAATACCGGAAAGATGTTTACCTGTGTTTTATTGACTATGCAAAGGCATTCAACTATGTGGGTCATAACAAATTACGGATAACATAGCGAAGAATGGAAATTCCAGAACACTTAATTGTACTCAGGCAGGACCTGTACATAGACCAAGAGGCAGTCATGTGAACAGAACAAGGGTATACTATGTGGTTTAAAGTCAGGAAAGATGTGCGTTAGGGTTGTGTCCTTTCACCATACTTATTCAATCTGTATGCTGAGTAAATAATTCGAGAAGCTGGACTACATGAAGAAGAATATGACATCAGGATTGGAGAAAGACTCATTAACAACCTGCATCATGCAGATGACACAACTTTGTCTGCTGAAAGTGAAGGGGACTTGAAGCACTTATTGATGAAGATCAAAGACCACAGCCTTCAGTATGGATTACACCTCAACATAAAGAAAACAAAAATGCTCACAACTGGACCAATAAGCAACATCATGATAAACAGAGAAAAGGTTGAAGTAGTCAAGGATTTTATTTTGCTTGAATCCACCCTGGTGGCACAGTGGTTAAGAGCTCAGCTGCTATCCAAAAGGTTGACAGTTCAAATCCACCAGCTGCTTCTTGGAAACCTTATGGGGCAGTTCTACTCTGTCCTTCAGGGTCTCTATGAGTCGGAATCGACTTGGTGGCAACAGGTTTGGTTCTTTGGTTTTTTTTGGATCCACAATCACCAGCACCCATGGAAGCAGCAGTCGAGAAATCCAACGATGTATTGCATCAGGCAAATCTGCTGCAGAAGGCCTCTTTAAAGTGTTAAAAAGCAAAGATGTCACTTTGAGGACTAAGGTGCACCTGACCCATGCCATGGTATTTTCAATTGCCTCATATGCATTCGAAAGCTAGACAATGAATAAGGAAGACCAAAGAAGAACTGATGCCTTTAAATTATGGTATTGGCAAAGAATATTGAATAGACCATGGACTGCCAGAAGAACAAACAAATCTGTTGTGATGGGTAATGTTATGTGTCAACTTGGCTAGGCAACATTCTCAGTATGATAAAATTACCCTCCCATAATTAATATAACATAATCACTTCCATGATGTGATCAGCCAATCAGTTGTTATGGGGCGTTTCCTTGGAGGAGTGTTCTGCACTTAACATATATATGGCTGGCAAAGCTAGCTTGTTTGCTGTGGATCCTGTTTCCGGCTCTCATCATCTGACCTCTGGTTCTTGGGACCTGAGCCAGCAGCTTGTTGTCTGATCTGTCGACTTTGGGATTTGCCAGCTTTCACAGCTCTGTGAGCCAGCAGCCTACCATCTGACTCGCTGATTCTGGGTTCCTCAGCCCCTGCAGCCCCTGCAACCACGTGAGTCAGAAGCCTCCAGCTGATGCTTGATTCACGGACTATGGGACTTGCCAGCCTCCACAACCACATGAGCCATTTCCTGGAGATAAATCTCTCTCTATATATATATACTTCATTAGTTTTGCTTCTCTAGAGAACCCAGCCTAAGACATCTGTCTTGGAAGAAGTAGAGCCAGCATGCTCCTTAGAAGGGAGGATGGACATGTTACTAGGAGGGACCAGTCCTTGGAGAAAGATGTCATGTCTGGTAAAGTAGAGGATCAGCAAAAAAAGAGGTAGACCCTCAACAAGATGAATTGACACAGCGGCTGCAACAATGAGATCAAACATAGCAATGATTGTAAGGATGGTGCAGGACTGGGCAGTATTTCATTCTGTTGTACATAAAGTCGCTATGAATTGGAAGTGACTCAATGGCACCTAACAACTAACAATCAAGACTTCATTTCTGTTACTGGCTGAGTAGTATTCCATTGTATGTATGTACCACATTTTGTTTATCCACTCATCTGCTGATGGGCATTTAGGTTGTTTCCACCTTTTGGCTGTTACGGATAGTGCTGCAATTAATGTTGGTGTACAAGTATCCATTTGAGTCTCTGCTTTCAAGTCTTTTGAGTATATACCACAGGGTTTTCATTGGCTGATTTTTGGCAGTAGATTGCCAGGCCTTTCTTCCTAGTCTTTCTTAGTCAGAAGCTCCACTGAAACCTGCTGAGCATCATAGCAACACACAAGCAAGCCTCCACTAACAGATGGGTGGTAGCTGAGCACGAGTTGCATTGACTGGGACTCGAACCCCCTTATTGAGCACTTACTGGTTACCAGACGCAATATATCCAGGTCCCTGTGAAGCAGTGATAATATTCTCGTTTTACAGAGGAAGAAACTGAAGCTCAGAGAACTCACCATGCTTACCGCCCAGACCCTGCTCAGCTTTCCTGTGGGAGCACTGACCCCACTGGCCCAAAGGGGGACACACAGTTCCTCTTATACAGAGGACCCAGCAGGGAACCAGACCTTGAGGCTTGCCTTCCTGGCACTGCTGTGGGGCCCCTCCACCAGGCAAGCTGGCACGGGGGGCCCTGGACTCTGCTGGGGCTGTGGGACTGCCCTCTCTTCCCTCTCTGGGGGTCTACATTGCAGGCAGGCACCCAGCTCACACCAGACACCCCCCACCAGCCTGACTTCAGACCGGAGCCGGGTGGAGGTGGGGAGAGCACTGGGGAGGGGAGGCATGTCACCATATATCCCTGTCAGATTAAAAAACTAATTTGAAAAGATTAATGTATTCCATTCTTGCTATACTGGCTCTGATACCTCTGGGCCTGCGGCCGCTCTGCCTCCTGATTATTGAATTTTTATGGCCTGGTAATTAATTGCAGATTCCCTGTTTTGTTCTATTTCTTTTTCTCTGACATTTTAATTTCAACAAAAAGCAGTGGTCTCCATGCAGGCTCTCTCTGGAGATCCTAATGGTCTATAAAACAGAATGACTTATAGATGTGGCACCCACTTCAGTTGGCGAGCGATTGTTTGAAACCTTGCTGATCACGCAAAATTTAATTTTTCCACCTCCCTCCTCCTTTTGCTACTCATTTCTTGTCTCTTCCATTGCACACCAACATCTCAGCTCAGGGAGCAGGTGTCGCCTCCGAGTCTGTTACAAGGCCTTTCCCTAGAAGGCCAGGGGCTGAAGACGGAAGTTTTGTTTTGTTTTTCTCATTCAAAAATTTGTACACAAATTGTTTGTGACATTGGTTGCAATCCCCGCAATGTGTCAGCACTCTCACCCTTTCCCTTTCCACCCCGGGTTCCCCGTGTCCATTCATCCAGTTTTCTTGTCCCTTCTGGCCTTCCTGTCTTTGCTTTTGGGCAGGTATTGCCCATTTGGTCTCCTGTACTTGATTGAACTAAGAAACATGTTCCTCACGTGTGTTATTGTTTGTTTTCCAGGCCTGTCTAATCTTTGGCTGAGAGGTGGACTTCGGAAGTGGCTTCAGTTCTGAGTTAGCAGGGTGTCTGGGGCCATAGTCTCAGGGGTTCCTCCAGTCTCTGTCAGACTAGCAAGCCTGTTCTTTTTTTGTGAATTTGAATTTTGTTCTACAGTTTTCTCCTGCTCTGTCTGGCACCCTCTATTGTGATCCCTGTCAGAGCCATTGGTGGTGGTAGCGGGGCACCATCTAGTTCTTCTGGGCTCAGACTGATGGAGGCTGTGGTTCCTCTGAACTAGTATTTTCCTTGTGCCTTTGATTTTCTTCATTCTCCTTTGCTCTGGATGGGATGGGACCAATAGATGTAATTTAGGTTTTGGGGGGTTTTGATTCTTCTCAGCAGTGGCCCTGGTAGTAGGTGGGGGGAGCTGAGTCTCCCCAAAGAGCCCCGTGGATGGGAAGGGGCAGGGTGGCAAGGGAGGATCGTTTTCACCTGTCTTTCAGTTGCCCTTTTGGCCAAATGCAGATGCCCCTTTAAGCACCAAGGAATCCACAGGCTCATAAGCAGAGGAAATGGGTGCCTGTACATGCCCTGGTGCCCACACCATGAAGTGAGGGGTTTGATCCCCAACAGGTCCTTAGCCAAACTGGGTCACTGGGAACAGCTGTCTACAAAAATGGGTCTTGAAGAGGCCCCTGAGTTTACGTCTAATGATCCCAACTCCTACTTCTCCCAAGCCTTGCTGATATCACATAGGCTGAGCACCCCCCTGCCCCAGGGCTTCCCAGGGCTCCCCAGGGCTGGGCAGGGACAGAAGGATAAGTCAGTTATAGAATCAAATTGTGTTCTAGAGATTGGCACTGAAATGTCTTCAGGGGTCAGACAGTGATGAGGTAAGTAGAGGGAGGTGATAGAGGGAAGTGGGGACTGTGGTTCTCCAGAGCTCATGCCCCACTGGAAGGTGCAGCGGCCAGTAGGCTCCAGCCCATGGCTGCCATGTAGGAAGATGAGCCTAGGGCAGCCAGAGCTTCTGATTTTTCAAGACAGGTTGGACATCTGGCTTTTAATGTGAAATCTCACAATTTTTAACATTTTGGTTAAACTTAAAAGCACACATAAACACTCACACAAAACAATACTCTGTGAGGCAGACTGAATACATTCTGGGGTCTGATTGGGCCCATGGGGCATCACTGTCCTCTGATTCTGAGTATAGATCAGAGTAGTTCAAACATGGAAGAAGAGTTTCTTGAGGCCAGCTGATCACCGCCTCCCCCCCCCCCCCCCCCACCGCCCCAGGAATCCTCTCCCTACCTTTGGGCCCCTCGAGTCCCCTTCTCACATTCAGTGTCTTTCTCTCCAGCAGCCATAGGCCACCAGGGGCCTCTTTGGGCCTCTCTCCAGGGCCTGCCTTCTTTGGGCCTACTTTCTCCACAAAGGCGCTTGCTGCCCAGTCTGACTACATCTGAGTGAGGTCACTGGCCTGCCCACAGATGGCTTCTGGTTGAGGGGTGTTTCAGGCTGAGTGGACTGATACAGGGGCTTCTGGGGTTCCTCAGATGGGCTGGGGAGGATGGGGAGGCCCATAGCCTAAGACACTAGGGAGCTGGCAGTGGCAATGCCCCAAGCTCTAGTGCCTCAGTTTCCCCATCTGAAGACACCAGGTGGGAGAGTGACTGGCAGTGTGGGCTGTGGGATCAGAAGGACTTGGGTTCACACTTCGGCTCCACTACTCACTTTGTCACTGTAGGAGCTCAGGTTTCTCAAGTAGGAAATGAGGATGATACTTCTGTGTTAGTTTTCTATTGCTGTGTAACCAAGTACCACAAACTTAGTGGCTTGAAACAACACCCACTTATTCTGTGTGGATCAGAAGCCCAGCAACGTATGGCTGGATCCACTGCTTGGGGTCTCGCCAGGCTGCCGTTCTCATCTGGGACCCAGGGTCCTCTTCTAAGCTCCCTGGTTGTTGGCAGAATTCAGTTTCTTCTCATGTGGCTGCTCCATCGTGAAGGCCAGCAATGGCACCTCGAATCTTTCTGATGCTTCAGATGTCTCTGGCTTCTTCTGCATTAAGGGCGCGTGTGATGACATTGGGCCCAAGATAATCCAGGAACATCTCCATATTTTAAGGTGACCTGATTAGTAATCTTTGTCGTGTACGGTAACATAACCACGGCAATAACACCGGGGCAGAGATCAGGGGGGCCACGATTTAGCCTGACTCAATCTCCAACCTCACAGAATGGTTGGATCAAAATACCCTTGCCTGGTTCCCATCACCCCTCCTTGAGAACATGGTGATATGACTCCCCCTAACTGCACTAGGGGAGTGGGGTGATGGGAATGTTCCTCTCAGCAACCCTCTAAAGTAGACAGTATTAATCCCATTTTCCAGGTGTGCAGAGGCTTCCAGATGTCAGGTGACATATAAATGGCAGAGCCAGGATTTGAACCTGTATCTGTCTAAGCTTCACATAAAAACTTATCACCCACCACTGGCTCAAGTCCAGAGCTCCTTGTATCCTTTGGAAATTAATTTAGTCCTTTTGGAAGGAATCCACCATGTACCAACGATTTACCTGTGCTCCAATTTGTCTCAAATTGTGCTCCAATTTGCCCTCAATTCAGGGCCTGACACTCAGGTGTTTCTAGGAGTCCCTGGTGGATGACTTACCTGTGTGCTTTGTGAGGCCACCTGTTTCTTTCCTCCTTTCTTGGCTGGGGATGGCAGGGCTGCCTGAATCACAGCCACTACTGGTATCACTGCTTCTGTTGGACATTCGGCTAATCCTCGGGAGCCTTCAAGTGGTCAAGACTTCACAGGGCTCTTCTGAGAATGTCTCCCTGCAGTTCTTAATTTCTCCACATTGAGACACTGGCCTACACTGTGAATCCTTCCACCTCAAAATGAACACAAGCATATTTCTAAGACTCCCTTGCAAGCACATGACCTAGGTTCCACCAATCAGGTGCACCGCACAAGTCTTGATTGTAAGAATGGGAAAGTGAAAATGCACAGAGACAAATGCTTATTAGTGGCTACAGGGGCTGGAGAAGGAGGGGATGGGAGTTAATGCTGAAGGGACCGAGTTTCTGTATAGGATGATGCAAAACTTCTGAAAATGGATGATGGTGGTGGTTGTACAGCACGGTGAACATATTAACGTCACTGAATTGTACACTTAAAAATGGTTAAAATGGCAAATGGTTTGTTATATAAGTTTTACCACAGTAAAATTTAACAAAAGAAGGGGACAGTGTGAGTTAGCAGTTGCGTGCAAGGAGAGTGACCCTCTGGCAAGTAAGTATGATGGTGGAGGTGCCCGTTTCTTCCGGTATTTGTGGCAGAGCGTCGACCAAGAGGTGAGCTGTGGTGGTCATTGTGTTTTAACTAGCATGGCCCTGTGGTGTGACTGGGTGGGGCTCCTAGCTATGTTGTTTGTGATTGTGTAGCATCCAAGCCTGGTTCTCTGGTCTTCCTAGAATCTGTTCCCAACAGAGTGGATTCTGTTGTTTGCAACAAAGTGGAATCTGCTATTTGCAACAGGCTGGCTTCTGTGGTTTGCCATTAAGAGCTCTGCCTGGTACACTCTCCTCTGAGTGACCCTCTGGTTAAGGACCTCAGCAGACACACCCTGACTTTGTTCAGGCAACAACATGCCCAAATTTGGGGAATGAACTGTGATGACCACTGGCTATCACAACCATTCCATTCCTCTTTTTAAGATATCTGTTTTTTCAGCCTCCCTTGCTGCTAGTGGTGGCCATGTAGCTCATTTCTTTATAGGTATAAGGGAGGTTTCCTCCCTGATAATAAGAAAGCCCCTTTTCCTGCTTAGTCTTTTCTTTTCTTGAGTGGGTTGTGTAAAGATGAAATGCTTGGCACCATAGCAGCCATCTTGTGGCCATGAGGCAACAAGGCAAAGAACAAAAATCCAAAACACTGAGGAGGGCAGAGAGGAAAGATGGAGTGTTGTTCTTGAAGCCATTATTGTGTCATTGAACCAACAATAGCAGCCACCTACCTCCAGACTTCTTGTTATGTGAGAAAATGGAACCCCTGTGTTTAAACAGTTATTAGCTGTATATTCTTTTACTTAAAGCTCAAGGCATTCCTAACTGCTACAGACCTCAAAGCATTGTGGCCTCTGCCTGTTGGGGTGGTTTAGAGTTTAGGCTGAGACAGCCCTGTTTGCTTTTCCTTCAGACTGGAGTGACAGATTCCACACCGAACTTGGAAGCATGCCTTCCAAAGATGAGGCCTTCCAGAGGCAGGGCCAAGATGGCGGAGTAGTCAGACAATTCCAGTGGACCCTCTTACAACAAAGACCCGAAAAAACAAGTGATTCGATTATATATGACAATCTAGGAGCCCTGAACATCAAAGGCAAAGTCAAGGAACCGGACTTCATGGCAGGGGGAGGGAGAGACAGTTCGGAAGCAGTGAGGAGTTGCCAGACCTGACCTGGAGAGAGCCTGAGCCCTTCACACCTGATCAGCTCGGGGGTAAGCAGTGAGGCAGGCAAGTATCAGTGCTCAGGAGGCGTATTCTGCACAGGGAGAGACCCAGCCACTGAAAGTCTACTCGGCCACGCAGAACCAGTGAGAAGCAGCCCTTGATCAAGGAAAGATAAGTATTTGTGTCCGGCCTACCGCGTGGATCAAAAACACCCCCCTCAGGGAAAAACCTCTCTCCCATTTACATCCTGACTCCCTGCTCTACACTGGGTCGTGAACAGGCTTTAGCAATTGCCAACTCCCCTGGGCCAGAAGTAGGATCTGTCACATGCCCTGAGCCATTCTCCCAGCCTTGGAGTGTGAACAAATTAACAAATAGGGGAAAAAATAAACTGCTGGCTCCCCTAAGCCAGGTACTCAGGGTAGGCACAGCTTCTTTGCCTAGACACAGGCATAAGGGATCCATGGACTTTTGAGTGCCTTTACCCCTGCATAGACTTGTGTGGGCCCATTTCAACAGTGTAGGCCCTCATTGCTGTGGTACAAGAAGGTATATACCAGAACTCTAACTTCAACTGTTTCAGCTGTGAAGTGGCAGGTTTCTGACATTTGACTCTGCTCTGCCCATTAAGCAGGGTCTTCACCTACACACATCAGGGGCCTGAGGACTGGTGGCTCCACCCATGCCACCTAGCCACCTGCGATAGGGGCCCAAGAATAAGAGGTGCCCCCCAGTCCTTACAGCCAACAGCATTAGCTGCTCATAGTCCGGCTGCAAAACCCACCCAGCTACACGCTTTATGGAACAGGGACACGCCTTTCTCCTGGACACTCGGGGGAGGCCATCAGCCCCCTGCCTTGCTCAGAGTGTGTCCCCCTGCTGCAGCCAGATGCTTGTGCCTACACCAATCATCCATGCCTGTCTAGGACTGTAGGTGAGAGCCTGCACCACACACTTGGTGGCTATCTACCTGGGCACCTGAGCTGAATCCACACAAGAGGAGTGGGCAGACTCCTGAGCTCACATACCTAGTAACAGACCAAACCACATGGTGACAGGACATTAGAGATTCAAAGGTGCCAATAATCAAACTAGCTCACACGAGCAGCCTATTTGGGCATATCAAAACAAAACAAGAAGCTAGGACACAGTAAGCAAACATAAAATAAATAAATATAACTTACTGATGGCTTGGAGACAACAGTCAACATCAAATCACATAAAGAGGCAGTCCATGATGGCTTCAGCAAGCTCCCAAAATAGAGAATCTAGAAATTTTCCAGAGGAGGAAAATTTCTTGGAATTACCAGAGGCAGAATACAAAAGATTAATATAGAGAACTCTTCAAGAGATTAGGAAGGAAATCAATCAAAATGCAGAACACACAATGGAGGAAATTAAAAAGATTAGAGAAGAGCATAATGACAAATTTAACAGGAGGCAAGAATCCATAGAGAGCCAGCAATCAGAAATCCAGAAGATTAACAATTAAATTTCAGAATTAGACAACTCAATAGAAAGTCATAGCAGCAGAATTGAGGCAATGGAAGTCAGAATTAGTGAGAGTGAAGATAAAGCACTTGACAACAACTTATTTGAGGAAAAATCAGATAAAAGCACTTTAAAAAATGAAGAAACTCTATGAATTATGTGGGATTCTATCAAAAGGAATAACCTACAAGTGATTGGAGTACCAGAACGGGGTGGGGGGGATAGCAGAAAATACAGAGAGAATTGTTGAAGATACGTTGGCAGAAAACTTTCCTGATATCGTGAAAGATGACAAGATATCTTTCCAAGATGCTCATCGAACCCCACATAAGGTAGATCCCAAAACAAAGTCACCAAGACATATTATAATCAAACTTGCCAAAACCAAAGATAAAGAGATAATTTTAAGAGTGGCTAGGGATAAACGAAAAGTCATCTACAAAGGAGAGTCAATAAGAATAAGCTTGGACTACTCAGCAGAAACCGTGCAGGCAAGAAGGCAATGGGATGACATATATAAAGCCTTGAAGGAAAAAATTGCCAGCCAAGAATTATATATCCAGCAAAACTGTCTCTCAAATATGCCGGCAAAATTAGGGCATTTCCAGATAAAGAGAAGTTTAGGGAATTTTCAGAAACCAAACCAAAATTACAAGAAATACTAAAGGAAGTCCTCCGGTTAGAAAGTCAGTAACAACAGATAAAAACCCAAGACTAGAACACAGGACAGAGAAACCAGATATCAACCCAGACAGGGAAGTCACAAAAGTAAATCAAAGCTAAAACACTGAAAATACGGAAACAGATGTCAATATGTAAAAGACGACAACATTAAAACAAAGATGAGTCCTTCCGTTTCTCAGAAGTGAGTTTTCTTACAGGAGGCACCCCAACCCCCATGCAGATAGACTCATGGCAGGCCCAGCCTCTCCCACATCTGAGGATTCCAGACGTCAGCACTTGGCACTCTTCCCCTGCCTTGCTACTGACAATGGCATCCCATCGAATCCTCCTAGTCTCCCTGTGAGGTTGGCATGATTACCCACATTCTACAGGTGAGGAAACAGAGGATCACAGAGAGAAAGTGACTCGCCCAGGGTCTCATAAGATATGGGATTGGCTCCAATTCTCTATGACCCAAAGCCTGGGGGTCTCCCCATCCTAGGGGGAGTCTCTCTATTTGTTTCAGGGCCGGGGCACAGGGGCTTCTGGGAGATTGGATGACTGGATGGGAGGGAGATTCTGTGAGGTGAGTGGAGGACAAAGTGGGGAAACCCACACACTCTCAGGCCTATTAGTCAGGTTTCCGCTGCAACAATGCTGTGTAACAGCCTCAAATATCAGTGGCTTGTGGGTCAGCTGGGGTGGTTCTGCTTCAGGCCATAGGTGCAGATCATTCTGAGATCAGTGGGCTATGCCCTTTCCCAGTGGACAGAACAGGTCTAAGAGGCCAAATCTCACAAGCACATCTTAAGCCTCTGCCTGCATCGGTTCTGCTGACAGTCCATTGGCCAGAGAAAGTCACTTGGCTGAACCTAGAGTCCTGGGTAGGCCAAGTAGTCTTCCCTCCATGGGGTGGCCCTGCAGAATCACATGACAAAGGGTGCAGATGTGCAATCCGATTGTGGGAGGGGAGTGAAGAGTTGGGATCAATCTACACCCAGGCCCCAAGGTGTCTCCAAAGCCTTGGGTGTGGAGACCCCATATTGGGCAGGACTCTCGGGGCAGGTGGTTTAGGGTCACTGCCTAGTGTAGGAGCCACCTCCAGGCCTGGCCAGACCCAGGCCTTGGCAAGACGCCGTAACCCAGCCTCTGCAAATGCAGTCTGAGATGCTTCCGGGGGGCTCAGGTTTCTCAGGGTTGCCTCCCAGCAGCTCTGGGTGTCAAAGAAGAAGCAAAAGATTCCCCAACCTATTCCTCAGGGAGTCAGAGCATTGCCTGGGCTGCAGAGCAATCCTCTGCCTCCCTTCACCAGGTCCTGTGTACCATCTTCCTGCTCCCAGGCGGTGAGGGAGCTTAGTTAGGCCCACCTATCAGAGCACCTGCCTGACCCGCAAGAACAGCCGCCCAGCCCCCTTCCCCAGCTCTGCCTGCCTTCCCCTTTCCTCAGCCCATTTCCCCCAGAGTGCCCAGGAAATACAGCCTTGGACTCAAGCAGTAAAAAACTCCATTCCACAGGAGATCTCTCAGGAGCTTGTTTACACTGGTCGCCCCTGAGCTGGCCTGGGAACAAATTCTGTTTGCAGTGCTCAGTGTTTCCCCATTGTTGTTGGTTTGTTTTAATGGAGCCAACACTAAACAATCAGAAGATTCCACAAAGATTTCGGTTTTCATTTCTTTTCAAAAAGCAGATTTGTTCACACTGGGCCTACTTCCCTGCATAGCAACCATTGGCTGGTGCTACCCCTTACATGGGTCATGTGCCCTTGCCACAGTCCCCACCATTCCCTACTGCCTCAAACCCAACTAATTTCAATCATTTTTGATACCAGATGTTAGCATATGAGCTCTGACCTCTGACTTAGTCTGCTCCCCAGAGACCCACAGAGGGGAGATACCAGCCTGGGGTCACAAAGTTGGTCAGGGGCCTTTATTTCTCTTCATCTCTTCCTGAGGGAGAATCTCATCTGAATCTCAGAGAATGATCACTTTTGTGCGTTCCATCCCAGGAGCCCCAGTCTCTGCCCCCGCCCACACTGGCTCAGGTTGGCGTCCTTTCCCAAGGCACAGCTGTCCATATCATGGCTGAAGCTCACAACACCCCCAGCATTACTTCCCTAAGAGTACAGGGCAGGGCAAACTCAAACTAAGAGGAAACTTTGGGAAGTGTTAGTGGGGCACAGGACCCTGAGATACCTAAGGAATCCCTCTAGATGTGTAAAAACGGGATAATAGTACCTAATATTTATATAGTTCTTACTGTGTGCCAGCCTTATCTTGTGACTTCATGTATATTAGCTCACTTAATCTTCATGTAAGCTCTATGAGGGAGGAAAGTGCCACTTTTATTCCCACGTTACAGATGAGAGAGCTGAAGCTCAGAGAGGTTAAGCAACTTGCCAAAAGTTGCACAGCTTATAAGTGGTAGAGTTGGGACTTGAATCCAGGTTTCAAGACTTATAGCTCTTAATCACTGTGATGGTTAAGGTTGTGTGTCACCTTGGCTGGGCCATGATTCTCAGTGATTTGGCAGTTGTGATATACATTGGCAGCTATGTAATGATGTAATCACTTCCATAATGAGATCTGATATAAAGTATCACCTCCATAATGAGATCTGTTAGGAGCAGCCAGTCAGCTGAAAGGGAGTTTCTTTGGTGGTGTGGCCTGCATCCAATATAGGTAGCCTCTCTGGTAAACTTGCTGGCTTTTGCTCACTCTGGATCCTGCAGCTAGCCCCTGTTCATCTGACCTCCTGTTCTTGGGACTTTAGCTAGCAGCTTACCTGCCATCTTACCTGCTGACCTTGGGATTCGTTAGCCTCTGCAGCCTGTGAGCCAGAGGTCTGCTGTCTGACCTGCTGATCTTGGGTTTGCCAGCCTCTGCAGCTATGTGAGTCAGGAGAAGCCTTCAGCTTGACCTACAGACTTGGGACTTTCCAGCCTCTATAACCGAGTGAGCCATTTCCTTGATACAAATCTCTCTATGTATATATTTATACGCTTCACTGGTTTTGCTTCTCTAGAGAACCCAGTCTAAGACAACCATTGCATTATCCTGGAGGAAATGTCAATTGTTGAGGTGGCTGCCTTTCTTGTAATGTCTCATTTCTCTCTCAGACTTGTCCAACAATGTAGGATTGGGCTTGGCTGTGAGTGGCAGAAAAATCCAAAAGAACAGACGTTTAACCAAGAGAGAAGTTGATTTCTATTTATATAGATGTAGTCTGGAGGCAGGCAGTCCAGGATGGTAAGAAGGCTCCAGGGTCAACAGGGATTCAGGCTGCTGCTACCCTGTTGCTCTGCCATCTTCATCACATGACTTCTCCTCATTGACTAAAATGGCTGCATGAACTCCAGTCGTCACACCCCTGCACCAGTTTCAGGAAAAAGTAAGGGACAAAACAGGACTCACTCCTTTCCTTTAAAGCCACTCCTGGAAAACTGCACAGGATACTTCTGTTTGCATCCCTTTGACCAGCATCTATTCACATACACCAGCATGGAAACTGTCTTTATTTTAGTGATGATGTGTCCAACTACAAGTCAGTTCTAGCATCAAAGAAAAGGAGGGGAACGGATACTGGGAACATTTAGCATCATCACTACAATCACAGATGAAGAAACCGAGGCTCAGAGAGATGAATGCCCCACAGGAGGTCCCACAGCCAGGAAGAGGTGGAGCCTGAATCTTCTGTCCTCGGGCTCTCTGGAGCAGGTAGGGCCCCAAAGACACACTCTACCCTATTTCCTGAGGGGTGAGGGGGACTGTACATAATCCCCTCCCAGGCCCCAGGAACACCCAGGGCCCAGGCCTTGTCAACCAAACCCATCCTCCCTCATGCCCCCCAGGCCTGGCAGCCTCTCTGGGCCCAGATCCATCATCCCAGCACCAACCAGGTGCCCTGGACCTGACTCCGTCCATCCCACTAATGCCGGCATTGACTGTGTGGGCACTTTCCTGAGGCGGCCTTAGGAGCACTGAATAATCCAGGCTATGTAATGGGATAATGAATTTACTGACAACCCAGTGTGGTCTTGGTACTTACATTTCAAGAAATACTGACTCTCTAAGCCCGCTCGGCAGGCTGGAGATATATACATTCCAAGAAATGGTTGTCTCTGCCCAACCCATGGGGTCCAGGCATGATTGAGTGGCGACCCAGCTGAGTCTCAGTGGTTCTTCAGGCACTTGGGTAAGTGGGGCATCTGTGGGGAGGGGGCTGCCTGGTTGGAACTTGGGAGCAAGGTGGAAGTAGAATCACAGAAGCTCGGAAAGGCAGAGCTGGAGCAGAACCTGATGATGCCTTGGTCCAGCATGCCCACTTTATGAACAGGGAAACTGAGGTCACAGAGGAGACAGGCCTATGCTCTGTCACTGTGTTCTGTGGCTGGGAATCCCAGAGGAGCCACAGGTGGGGAGGAGGCTTTCTTCTTCTCCTTATCTGCTAGTACACCTGTGCTCCAGGTGCTGGTGGGCTGGGTGCTGATGGCTCACAGCTGCCCCTTCATTGGTGATGTGTCCTCAGCCAAAGGCTCCTCTCCCGGGAGGCTGTGCACCACCCTACAACCTGGGCAGACCTTGGCAATAGCTGAATGACATAGGGGTACAAAAGGTGACCCTGAGGGGGAGGAATGGGGAGTTATATATTTCTTAAAAAGTTTGTTCACTACAGAGAGACCTCCCCAGGAGGGGCTTGAAAAGGCACTTTCTGTTTTGGATCATCTATGGTATGGAAGGGTGGTCAAACAGTTAACGTGCTTGTCTGCTAGCTGAAAGGTTGGCAGTTCAAGTTCACTCAGAGACACCTCAGAAGAAAGGCCTGGTGATCTACTTTTGAAAAATCAGCCACTGAAAACCCAATGAAGCACAGTTCTACTGTGACACACACGGGGTTGCCATGAATCAGGGTCGACTAGATAGCAACTGGTTATGATATGGAGCTTACGGTACTGCCGTCCACAAAGCACTGTTTCATCCATCTGTTAATTAGCTCGTTTATTCAATAAATATATACAAAATTAAAAAAATTATAAGAAGATATTAGCATTGAATGTGGGTGCATTTTAATATGTTTTACATCATGAGACATGGGGACTCCCTTCTCTCTTTCCCCTCCTCAGCTAGTAGCCACAAATTCCAGTCTCTTTGGGTCTGAATCCCCGACTGGGGTTCAGGCAGCCTGAAGCAGTGGCTCCAGCAAGGGAGCGCCAGGGTGGGGAGGGGTAAGCACAAGGTTTTCCAGGGTCAGGAGCAGGAGGAGCTGTGGACCTTGGGACCACAGACAGAGGGAGGCCGAACCCATCCTGGAGATGATTCTGACCTGGAAGCAGCCCTTGATCCTTGTGGGGGGTGATAGCAAAAGAGAGAAAAAGCTCAGCGACACCAAAATAGACAGACAGGTAGAGGGAGAGAGAAGAGGAGGGAGGCCAAGATAGAGTAGGAGGAGGGTGAGTGGAAGGGAGAAGACAAGAGGGCTCTAGGGTTTTAGAGCTCCACAAACGTGAGGTTGAGGGTCAGTGCAGGCACTGACTAGTAGTACTTAGCCCTCTCCCCCAGGGACAGTGTCTTCACTGTGCGACCGAGTAGACCAACATGCCCACCTTGCTGGAGAATTGTAAGAATAGAAGGGTTAGTGCTGAGCTGTAGCAGATGCTCAATGAACAGGCACTCCTGCCTCAACCTCCCTGGACCTTTGGGGAACCTTTGTCCAGCTTCCTGGGGATCAGAGGCTTCTTGGAGAAAAGGGAGCTGTGTGTGTTTGTATGTGTGTCAGTCTGCCCCTGACTGCCCCAGATTAGGTAACTCCAGGTGATCAGACAACTGGATATTTCCCTTCATGGGAAGTGGCCCTCTCAGACTAACAACAATACCAGAAATGCATTTGTCACCTCCTTAACCAACAGAATCAGGTGGGGTGGGGCGAGGGAGAAGATTTAAAAAGACCCCTCAGAAGGCAGATAACTGGGGAGCCACAGGCGGGGTTAGTAGGAAGAAAGCAGCTGCTCCAGACTCTGAGAACTGGGCCACCACACACTGGGAGTTATTGTGTGTGGGGAGCCCTTTCTGAGGTTCCTCTGGTACACCCTGGATTAGGGGGGAAGGCGGGGGCAGGAATGGCGGCAGACTAAGGACAAGAAGACACACAATACCCGAGCTCTCCCTCCTCCTCCATAACCCACCTCCTCAGAAGAAAGTCTGAAATACAAGAAGAAATGATGAATTGCGAAAATAGTAAAAACGTATAAGTCTAGATAAACACTGAATGTCCAAATCGGTGTTAACAATGTCTGTTCCGTGGAGTTAAACAAATGATAGAGTCAAAAGACTGGGCCTTTCATACATGGAATTAAAGCATTCTAAGTGCCTTGCATTGTTCAGGAGAAGGGTAAAGATATTTATCAACTTAAGATTCTGTTAAGTTATGTAATCGTTTCAAAATGTCAAGGGTCACCAATAAAAAAAAAACAAAACACAGAAACAAATAGAATGCCTGTCTTCCAAACTTGTAGGTGGGGGAAAAAAATGGACTGAGTGAAAAACCCCTCAGTCAATCCAAAAGAACACATGAAAGAAGAAAAGAAGTCCTTAGAAAACAGAACAAAGAAAAAAACACAAAATAAGATAACAGAAATAGAGCCAAATATGTTTATAATCTCTGAAATTATAAATAGACTAAACTCTACAGTTGAAAGGCATAGACCTTCAGTCTTGGTTAAAAAAGGATAGTCAAATGTTGCTTACGTGAGATAATTTTAAAACACAAGGGCAGACAAAAAAAAACTGTACATAGAATAGCAGGAAAATACCAGAAGAAAATATCCATTGCCATCAAATTGATTCCGACTCATAGCAACCCTATAGGACAGAGTAGAACTGCCCCAGATGGTTTCCATGGAGCGGCTGGTGGATTCGAACTGCTGACCTTTTGGTTAACAGCCGAGTTCTTAACCACTGCACCACCAGGGCTCCAAAAGAAGCCCATATAGTTATATAAATAACAGACGAAATAGATTTTAAGGCAAAAAGGTGTCATTAGAGATATAAAACCAAAAACCAATCCTGTTGCCATTGAGTTGATTCCAACTCATAGCAACCCTACGTGACAGAGGAGAACTGCCCAATAGGGTTTCTAAGGAATAGGAGTGGCTGGTGGATTCGAACTGCCAACCTTTTAGTTAGAAGCCAAGCTCTTAACCACTGCGCCACCAGGGCTTTAGAGGGTCACATATAAAGTTTCAATTCACCAGGAGGAAATAATAGTTCTAAATTTATGGATAATTCATAATATAGCTTTGAAATGTATAAAGCAAAAATTGCCAGAACCATGGGGAAAAGTGGGGCAAAGCCACTGGCAAAGTTGTTGTTAGGTGCCAACGAGTTGGTTCCAACCCATAGCAACCCATGTACAACAAAATGAAACACTGCCTGGTCCTGTGCCATCTTCACAATCATTGTTATGTTTGAGCCCATTATTGTAGTCACTGTGTCAATCCGTCTTGTTGAGGGCCTTTCTCTTTTCACTGACCCTGTACTTTACCAAGCATGATGTCCTCCTCCAGGGACTGATCGCTCCTGATAATGTGTCCAAAGTATGTGAGACGCAGTCTCTCCATCCTTGCTTCTAAGGAGCATTCTGGCTGTACTTCTTCCAAGACAGACTTGTTCGTTCTTTTGGCAGCCCATGGTATATTCAATATTCTTCACCAACACCACAATTCGAAGGCATCAATTCTTCTTTTGTCTTCTTTATTCATTGCCCAGCTTTTGTATGCATATGAGGTGATTGAAAACGTCATGGCTTGGATCAGGCACACCTTAATCCTTAAAGAGACATTTTTGATTTTTAACACTTTAAAGAGGTCTTTTGCAGCAGATTTGCCCAATGCAATGAGCCTTTTGATTTCTTGACTGCTGCTTCCATGGGTGTTGATTGTGGATCCAAGTAAAATGAAATCATTGACAACTTCAATATTTTCTCCATTTATCATAATGTTGCTTATTGGTCCAGTTGTAAGGATCTTTGTTTTCTTTA
The DNA here is from genome assembly GCA_030035585.1 of Dugong dugon. NCBI lineage: Eukaryota > Metazoa > Chordata > Mammalia > Sirenia > Dugongidae > Dugong > Dugong dugon. The sequence goes on along the minus strand of CM057475.1, from coordinate 14,526,297 downwards.
TTTTGAGGCGTAATCCATACTGAAGGCTGTAGTCTTTGATCTTCATCAGTAAGTGCTTCAAGTCCTCTTCACTTTCAGCAAACAAGGTTGTATCATTTGCATATCGCAGGTTGTTAATGAGTCTTCCCCCAAACCTGATGCCCCGCTCTCCTGCATATAGTCCAGCTTCTCGGATTATTTGCTCAGCATACAGATTGACTAGGCATGGTGAAAGGATATAACCCCGATGGACACCTTTCCTGATTTTAAACCATGCAGTCAGTATCTTCTTGTCCTGTTCGAACGACTGCCTCTTGATCTATGTACAGGTTCCTCATGAGCACAATTAAGTGTTCCCATTCTTCCCAGTATTATCCATAATTTGTTATGATCCACACAGTTGAATGCCTTTGCATAGTCAATAAAACACAGGTAACCATCTTTCTGGTATTCTCTGCTTTCAGCCATGATCCATCTGACATCAGCAATGCTATCCCTCATTCCATGTCCTCTTCTGAATCTGGCTTGAATTTCCGGCAGTTCTGTTGATGTACTGCTGCAAGCGCTTCTGAATGATCTTCAGCAAAATTTTACTTGCATGTGATATTAATGATACTGTTCGACAATTTCCACATTCAGTTGAATCACCTTTCTTTGGAATAGGCATAAATATGGATCTCTTCCTGTCGGTTGGCCAGGTAGCTGTCTTCGAAATTTCTTGGTATAGATGAGTGAGCCTTCCAGCGCTGCATCCATTTGTTGAAACGTCTCAATTCTTATTCTATGAATTCCTGGAGCCTTGTTTTTTTTTGCCAATGTCTTCAGTGCAGCTTGGAATTCTTCCTTCAGTACCATTGGTTCTTGATTATATGCTACCTCCTGAAATGATTGAATGTCGACATTTTTGGTACAGTGACCATGTGTATTCCTTCCAGCTTCTTTTGATGCTTTCTGCATCATTTAGTATTTTGTCCATAGAATCTTTCACTATTGCAACTCGAGGCTTAAATTTTTTCTTCACTTCTTTCAGCTTGAGAAATGCCCAGTGTGTTTCTACCTTTTGGGAAGAACAATATCAAAGTAGGTTATTTAAAAATATATCTACCAGTGATTGATAAATAAAGCTGGCAAAAATATCAGTAAGAATATAGAAGATATGAACAACAAAATTATATAGAACATTGTACCCAACAATTGAAGAATAATGTTGTTTTGAAGGACATTTGTAAAAAAGGGTCACATATTAGGCCATGAAGAAATGATAACTTTCAAGTCATCAGCATTATACAAACCACATTTTTAGACCACAATGAAATTAATTTAGAAATCAATAATGATAATAAACCACCCTCCCCATACATCTGGGCATTTAAAAATACACTTCTAAATAACTCATGAGTCAAAAAATATTTTAATTTAAAAATATGTAAAATTGAACAAAAGCAAAGGGACCAGAAGTCAAAACTTTGGGATACAGCTAAAACAGTACTGAGTGGTAAAGTTATAGCCTTAAATGCATATATTAGCAAGAATGAATGCAGATAATCAGTGAATTAAGCATCCAACTTAAGAATTTAGAAATTGTACATCAGAATAAACTCAAATACAGGAGAAGGAAGAGCAGAACTTAATGAAAGAAAAAACACAGTGACTCATTGACTAAAATCAACTAATATTTGGCAAGACTGAACAAGGGATAAAGAGAGAAGGCACAAAAAGATATTAGAAATGAAAAAACAAATCAACAAGAAAAAGACAACCCCCCCAAAAAAAGGGCAGTCATAAACAGGAGCCCTGATGGCGCACTGGTTAAGAGTTCAGCTGCTAACCAAAAGGTCAGCAGTTTGAATCCACCAGCCGTTCCCTGGAAACCCCATGGGGCAGTTCTACTTTGTCCCATAGGGTTGCTATGAGTTGAAATCGACTCGACAGCAAACAACAACAAACAGGCATTTTACAGAAGAAATATGAATAGCTGGTAAAAATACGAAAAGAAATTCAACCTTACTAGTAACAAAAGAATGCAAATTCTTTTATACCTACTAGGTTGGCAAAAATTACTAATATTACCAAGTATCCGCAAGAATGTGGAGCCACAGGAACTCTTATCCACTGCTGGTGTGAGTGTGAACTGGAAACATTTTGGCATTATCTGGTAAAGTTTAATATCTGCATATCTTCTGACCCAGCAATTCTATTCCCATGTATATACTAGAGTTGGAAGCCAATGGGGCAATGTCTCTAAAGGGACTTTTCTAAATCACAGATCTAACGTTGTCATACCTTTGCTTAAAAATGTTCCACGGTGTGCTGTGGCCCTCAGATAAAGTTCAGGTTCCTCAGCCTCACACACAGATCTTTCTCATCTGCTTAAAGGTCCAGCTGTATAGCCTCCAACTTCTCTCTCCACAACCTCTTACATTCCAGTCATATTGTTCACTCTGCTGGGAATACCCTCACCCACGTTCTGCACCTCCACCTTCATGACCTGGACAGATGTCAGCCCCTTGGTAAAACCTGCCTTGAGTTCCAGGAACAAAGCTGGCTATTCTTCCGTCCGCCCACGTCTCCATCTGAGCAGTTGCCCTATGGGAGTTTGGTCCTCTGATTGCACTATGCTGGGAGCTCCCTGGGAGCAGTGCCTCCCTCTCCTCGGTCTGTGGGTCTTCACCATCTCCGAGGCTGCACAAAGAAGGAGCTCAGCATGGGTCGCAGTGAAGAACAGAACGAACACGTGGTTCTGGAATGGGTCTATGTTGACATGTGTGCATATCATCAGCTCGCCCATGCTGTACCTGTGCACAGCATACTGTGTGCCAACATATGACATCAGTGTGCCTGGCTAGCGCCTCCTGCCCACACGTGTGTGCTCATGCCAGTGGCATGTGCTTGTTGGAGCACTCTGCCTTGGAAGAAAAGTATTCCAGAAATATTGCTTGGGACAGGCATGCGAGGCTTGGCAAGTTGATTTGGATTTGTTGGGGCTGGAGTGATGGGGAGGGTGATGTATTCCCTTTAATGGGTTTCTCTCCTCCTTTTCCCCCTCCTTAGAGCCGGATTGATGATCCTTGAGCGTCTCTCTGCTATACTCAGAGTAAACCCCACCCCACCAAGCAGCTCCTCTCCCAGTGTCCCAGGCAGTGGTGCCTATAAAACTACCAGGTTCTTGAATTGCCCAGAAATGTGACTGCCCACTGCTTGAGCCTGGGCAGGCATCCCCAGACCCTGCATTATGGAGGGGCATTATGTAGAATTCCATTTTTTATTTTATCAAAACAATGCCTGTACATTGTTTAAAAAGTCAGATCTATAGATCAGGGCTTGGCAAACTTTCTGCAAAGGGACAGATAATAAATATCTTAGGCTTTGCAAACCCAGTGATCCATGTTGCAATTACTCAGCTCTACTGTTGTAGGAAGACTCATTAACAGCCTGTGATATGCAGATGACACAACTTTGCTTGCTAAAAGTGAAGAGGACTTGAAGCACTTACTGATGATGATCAAAGACTACAGCCTTCAGTATGGATTGCACCTCAACATAAAGAAAACAAAGATCCTTACAGCTGGACCAATAAGCAACATCATGATACATGGAGAAAATATTGAAGTTGTCAATGATTTCATTTTACTTGGATCCACAATAAACACCCATGGAAGCAGCAGTCAAGAAATCTAATGATGTATCGCAGTGGGCAAATCTGCTGCAAAAGACCTCTTTAAAATGGCAAAAACCAAAGATGGCACTTTGAGGTGCGCCTGACCCAAGCCATGGTATTTTCATACCAAAAGCTGGGCAATGAATAAGGAAGACCAAAGAAGAACTGATGCCTTTTGAATTATGGTGTTGGTGAAGAATACTGAATATACCATGGACTGCCAGAAGAACGAACAAGTCTGCCTTGCAAGAAGTACAGTCAGAATGCTACTTAGAGCGAGGATGGTGAGACTTCATCTCATGTACTTGGGATAAGTTATCAGAAGAGATCAGTCCCTGGAGAAGGAAATCATGCTTGGTAAAGTAGAGGGTCAGCAAAAAAGAGGAAGACCCTCAATGAGTGGCTGCAACGATGGGCTCAAACATAGATGAAGATGGTGCAGAACTGGGCAGTGTTTCATTCTGTTGTACATAGGGTCACTATAAATCAGAACTGACTCAATGGTACCTAATAACAGCAACAACTGTTGTAGTCTGGTGACACAATGGTTAAGAGCTCGGCTGCTAACTGAAAGGTCAGCAGTTCAAACCCACCAGCAACTCTGTGGAAGAAAAGACCTGCTCTGTCCTATATGGTTGCTATGAGCCAGAATCAACTCCATGGCACACAACAACACTTTTGCAGCATGAAAGCCACCATAGACAGTACGTAAATGAATGAGTGTGATTGTTTTTGGTAAAACCTTATTTAGAAATGAAAACATATCTCTACTCAAAACTTATACGCTAATGTTCATAGCAGCATTATTCATAATGCCCTAAAAGTGGCGTCATAGACTGAATTGTGTCCCTCAAAAATGTATGTCAACTTGGCTAGGCCATGATTCCCAGTATTGTGTGATTGTCCATCATTTTGTCATCTGATGTGATTTTCCTACGTGTTGTAAATCCTGCCTCTATGATGTCAATGAGGAAGGATCAGAGGCAGTTATGTTAATGAGGCAGGACTCAATCTACAAGGTTAGGTTGTGTCTTAAATCGGTCTCTTTTGAGATATAAGAGAAGTGAGCAGAGAGACCAGGGACACCTCACACTACCCAGAAAGTAGTGCCAGGAGCAGAGTGTGTCCTTTGGACCCAGGATCCCTTTGCTGAGAAGCCCCTAGACCAGGGGAAGATTGATGACAAGGACATTCCTCCAGAGCCAACAGAGACAGAAAGCCTTTCCCTGGAGCTGGCACCCTGAATTCGGACTTCTAGCCTACTGAACTGTGAGAAAATAAACTTCTGTTTGTTAAAGCCATCCACCTGGGGTATTTCTGTTATAGCAGCACTAGATAACTAAGACAAGTGGAAAGAACCCAAATGCCCTACAACCGATGGCTGGATAAGTAAAATGTGGTGTACCCATCCAATGAAATATCATCTGGCAATAAAAATAAATGAAGTACTGATACGTGCTGTCATGGAGTGAATTGTATCGACTTGGCTGTCAATGTGGCTGGGTCATGATTCCTAGTATTGTACGATTGTGTACCATTCTGTAATCTGATGTGATTTCCTTATGTGTTGTAAACTCTATCACTAAGATGTAATAAGATGGATTAGCAACAGTTATACTGATGAGGTCTACAAGATTAGATAGTGTCTTAAGCCAATCTCTTTTGAGATATAAAAGAGGGAAGCAAGCAGAGGCACATGGGAACCTCATACCACCAAGAAGGCAGCGTCAGGAGCAGAGCGTGTCCTTTGGACCTGAGGTTCCTGTGCTGAGATGCTCCCAGACCAAGGGAAGACTGATAACAAGGAGCTTCCTCCACAGCCGACAGAGAAGAGAAAGCCTTCCCCTGGAGCTGACACACTGAATTTGGACTTGTAGCCTACTGGAGTGTGAGAGAATAAACTTCTCTTTGTTAAAGCCATCCTCTTGTGGTATTTCTGTTATAGCAGCACTAAATGACTAAGACACATGCTATAACATGGATGAAGCTTGAAAACATTATGGAAAGAAACCAGTCACAAGTGACCACATGTTTCTATTTATATGAAATGTTCAGAATGGGCAAATCCATAGGGCTGGGGGAGCTGGGGAGGTTGGGGGTGAAGGCGAAGGGGTGTGGTGTTTCTTTTTGGAGTAATGAAATGTTCTAAAATTGATTGTGGGGAAGGTTGCACAGCTCTGTGAATATACTAAAAGCTACTGAATTTTACACTTTAAATAGGTGAACTGTACGTGAATTATATCTCAATAAATCCATTAAAGAGAACAAAGAAGAGAGGCAGCAGGCAGGATTTGGGCTGAGGGTGGTACTTTGCTGACCTTGCTTTCGAGGGTCTATAAAAGAGGATAAAGATGTCTATATATATTAAAAAAAGTTGCCATAGAGTCAATTCCAACTCATGGTGACCCCATGTGTTTCAGAGTGGAACTGCACATGGGGTTTTCTAGGTTGTAATCTTTACAGGAGCAAATTGCCAGGTTTACGGAGCCACTGGTGGATTCCAACCGCCGATCTTTAAATTAGCAGCTGAGCACTTCATCATTGCGCCACCAGGGCTCCTTGAAGATGTCTATTGTTGTTAGGTGCCATCTGTCTAGTTGATTTCGACTCTTAGCAACCCCATGTGACAGAGTAGAACTGGGGTTTTCTAGGCTGTAATCTTTGTAGGAGCAGATCACCAGGTCTTTCTCCCACAGAGCTGCTGGGTGGGTTTGAACCATCAACATTTCAGTTAGCAGCCAAGCGCTTTAACCATTGTGGCACCAGGACTCCCTGAAGATGTCTATAGACCCCACAAAACTATGTGAATGGTAGTGTGTGATATGTGCATGCACACTTTTCTGAGAGATACCCATGATTTTCATCATATTTTTAAGGAAGTACCTGTCCCCCCAGATATTCTGGGGCCAGTAGGGTATATCACTTGTCTGCAAGTAACAGTTGGAGGCATACTTTTTCTCACATAATCTGAAGGGAGGCAGCTGTTGACACTAATCCAGCTGCTGGCTCAACCCTCCTGGCCTCTGGGAAGTCATTTCTCTCAGCCTCATGGCTGCAAAACAACTGCTGTGGCTCCAAGCCTCCATTCAGAAAATTACTCTCAAGGGCAGGAAATGGGGCAGACCAGGGCAGGGTATTTCTTATCAGGGGTCAGCCCCCCTCCACTAGTGTAACCTGCTATCAGTCAGAACAGACCGCCAGATATGGCCCGCCCCGCATGCGCAGAAGGGCCAGCTGTAGCTATTAATTGACATCAGCAGCGGATGCAGCAACAGGTGGAACGAATCAGAAGGAAAATCATCACCTGCACCCCATTCCGAAGCAAGCGGTCAGACAAGAACCTCGTCACCTCCTGTTTCCTGGCCGCCCTAAGTATTCCTTCTAGAATTTCCCCTGCCTAGTACATCTGTGAGGCCGCCATCTTGCTTCCCAATCACAAATAAGCTCTGCTTCCCCATAGTTCGGGGCGTCGGATCTGAGGAACTTCCTCCGCGCTCTTTGCTCTGCACATTGCAATCAAGTTACTTTCTCTTTCTCAAAGGCTGCTGTCCAGATTATTGGCAGGTCTGAGCGTGCCAGACAGAACTCACCTTTTAGGGTTCGGCAACACAAGCCTCTTTTTTTTTTTATTGTGGTAAAAATATATATCACAAAACGTTTGCCATTTCGACATTTGTGATACGTACATTTCAGAGACATTCAGTATGTTCATCACATGTGTGTGACCATCAGCACTGTTTGTTTTCAAATTTTTCTACCACCTCATAAGCGTCTCTTTGTATCTCATTAATCAGGGACTGGGCTCTACTTCCAGACTTTGAGGGATCTCCTGGTACAAAACCAGGGCTTGTTATCAGGGAAGAAGAAGGGGAAATGGCTTTTGGGTGGGAAACAATTACATGTGCCACAGGTGTGAGGATTAAACGAAACGATGCTTGCGATGCTGAGTGTGTGGCTGAGTGTTCTAGGTGCTGTCAGTGTTTGCTTCTGTGAGCGTCATCATCATCATCGTCATTTCCACTCCCACTGTTTTGGTCGCTGCTGACAGTGCTGCCTGAGGTCTGTATTTTGAAGGGCTCCTCCTCCCTCGCCTTGCCTGCCTGGGTGCCTGGTCATCTTCCTCTGCTGACTTCCCCATCTGAGCTCCTCTCTGGCTCTGAGGTTGGGCATGGCACCACCAGGACTCTGGCCTTGGGTGGAGGCCGTGTCCTCGGCTCATGTCTCCCTGTACCTCAGGGATTTTCCCCAGAAGCACAAGTTTCAAGCCCTTCCTTCTCAAATACACTACTGAGGCCAAGTGGGGCCAAATCTTCAGACCGTGGGGGGAGACTTTTATTGACCACCCTGGTCCAGACACCAGGAGTCTAATTTCGAGACCCCTCATCACAATCCTATGAGGTAAATATGATCTCTTCCTGCAGTGCTATTTATAGAATGGGTGGCCTGTGACCCTTGCTGTATCTATGTACATGAGTTGTGAAGCATGGAGATGGAACAGACTGTACACTTCAGTGCACACCCCAATATCCTTAGCCTTTGGTAATAGAATCCTTGTTGTTGTTATTGTTCACATTTCTGGGCACGTGGCTGTCCAGAATAAAGACTGTATTATTTCAGACTCTACTGCAGCTAGGTACAACTATGTGACTAAGTTCTGGACTGTGAGGTGTAAGTAGAAATGTTGTGTGGTTCTTCTGGGAAATGTCCTTATATGGGACAGGGTTGGCCGTTTTTCCTTCCTTCTTCCTTTCCGCTGTCTACAACGTGGACAAGATGGCTGGAGTCTGAGCAGCCATCTTGGACAACTGTGTTGCAGTTGAAGTAACATCAGAACTTGTCTAGAGACCAGGATCAGCCCAAAGCTGATTCCTATGAGGTGGAGGTCAGACACACCTCTACTCTCCAACCTTTTTACCAATTCTGACATCAGCTATCCCTCCCACGGCACTCTCTACTTCTCTTTTGGGTTCTGTAATTCATTGCAATGGCCACACAGAACTCACAGATCATACTTACAGTTAAGTGGTTTATTAAGGAAGTAACGGTACAACTCGGGATCAGGGTCAACAGTCTACAACTCAGGATTAGGATCAGGAAGCATGTAGGCAAAATCTGGGTGGCTCCCCTGAAGTGAAAAGCACATCCCTACCCTCCCTTCTTCAGTGCAGAGCAGCTCTCTCAGCTCGTCTCAGCCATGCAAGCAAGTAGGCCCTTCTCTCTGCCGTGCACGCCTCCTCTCAGCCCCCTCAGGACAGGCTTCCTTTTGGCCCCATTAAGTCAGGCCTCCTCTCAGCCATGCACATGCCCCCTCAACCATGCGGGCCTCCTTTCAACCCTCTCCGGAAAGACCTCTTGGCCCTCCATGCCCCCTCTCAGCCATACGGGCCTCCTCTCAGCCCCCTCAGGACAAATCTCCCCTCAGCCGTGCACACGCCCTCTTAACCACGCGGGCCTCCTTGCAGTCCTCTCAGGACAGGCCCCTTCTTGGCCTCCTCAGGACCGGCCTCTTGGTCCTGCATGCGCCGTCTCAGCTGTCCGAGCCTCCTTTCAGCCCCTGCAGGACAGGCTTCTTGGCCCTGCACACCGTCTCTGAGCTGTGCAGGCCTCTCTGCCTTTGGTCCCCCCAGTGCTGACTGGCCCAGCTCATAACCGTGTAGCAGCTTTGTCCAGCTCTCTTAGCGCATTCCCAGCAGCAGATTTCTGCTGTCATCACTAATTCTGCTGCAAGGCCCCTTCTGGGCCTGTCACCGTCTTCAGTGTTACCACCCTTGGCCTGTGTTACAGCTGTTTTAGGAGGTTCCTCACCTCCTCTTTCTCTGCTTCTCTCTTCTTGCCTCTCTTGCCTTTTCTCCTTTCTGTTTCTTTCTTCCTTCTGTGGGGTAGGCTGCATACATTAAAAAAATCCTTGCCAATTTCAAGGCAGGGCCCTTGCAGCAAGGCCACAAACTGACTGATCCCCTCAGTGGATGATAGTTACATCATTTGCATAGTCTATAGTATATTGACCAATCCTTGCGAGGTGCATAAAATAGACCAATCACAGGGCAGGCTACAGCCCAGGGCCAGACAAATAGTATCAAATCATTAAGTGGTTTGCGGCTTACCTAGGAAATGTCAATCAACCTGGACAAAGGTAACAAACTCTCTCCGGTAGAAAACTAGGGCAAACGCCTCAGGGCTTGGGAGAAAAATCTCTCGAACTGTTTTTGCAAAGAACCAAGGCAAAAGACCACATAAAGGACCTCATTTCACCACAACCATGTTTTTATATGTTGATGGATTCAGTCTGCTAGTGTTTTCTTAGACATTTTTATGTCTATATTCATAAAAGATATTGGTCTTTAGTTTTCTTTTTTCAGGCAGTGTTGCAGGCACCTACAGTAAGAGGCTACCAGCTTGCATGGAAATGGTGAGGCCCAGGGGATGTGGGCACCTATAACTCAGCTACACAGCTCCTGCCATGTGTGGCTTTGGGGACTCTGGCTCCTCTGCAGCTCAGCCTGGAAGCCCGTTTCCTGGGGCTTTGTGAAAGGTGCACCGCAGGTACCAGTGTGTGCACAGTGTTGAAACCAGCCTGCCCCAGAGCAAGGCCTGGGCCTGCCCCAACCTCTGTCTCAGGCCCTACCCCTGCAGGATGAGGAAGGATGTCCAGTGCAGAATTTTAGGCTGAAAAACCCCCACATGACCTTGTGTATTAGTTTTCTTGGGCTGCTGTAACAAAGTATCACAATTTGGATGGATTAAAACAACAGAAAGCTATTGTCTCACAGTTCCAGAGGTTAGAAGGCTGAATTCAAGGTGTCAGCAGGTCCGGGCTTTCTCTGAAGGCTCTAAGGGAATATACTTCCTTGCTTCTTCCTAGCTTCTGGTGGTTCAAGGCAATCCTTGGCGTTTCTTGGCTTGTAGATGCATCACTCCGATCTCTGCCTCTGTCTTCCTACCACCGTCTTCCCTTTGTGTCTGCATCTGCATTTCTTCTCCTTTTTATAAGGACACCACTCAGATTGGATTAGGACCCAACGTACTCCACTACAACCTTGTGTTGACTGATGACATCTTCAAAGACCCTGTTTCCAAACAAGATCTTGATCACAGATACCAAGGGTTAGGACTTACATTTTTCAGGGACACAATCCAGTCCACTCCTTGCTTATGACTCCTGAGTAGAAGGCGCTCAGGAAAGGATGAGCCATAGAATCATCACCTGTCCTCCTCTCCCCATCTCAGCTCCCTGCACCCCCCTGCAGCCTCTAAGGATATTCTCCTTTTCCAGCATGCTGTGTGACTTTGGGCAAGGCACACCTCCTCTCTGGGTCTCAGTGTCCCTTCTGTAAAAAGACATGGGATGTGCGGGGACCAGATGACCATGAGATGTCCTTCCAGCTCGAGTGGCTGCTGAGAGCCCAGGGAGGCAGCGGGGAGCCTTCAGGCAGTCAGAGCCCAGGGGCCAGCCAGCAAATGTGACTTCATGACAGCTCGGCCCCCAGTGGCGTCGCAGGCCTCTGATCTCCAAGCATTTCCATAGTGCGCCCGAAACGCCAGGCCTGGTCACAGCCCGGCACGGCCCCTCGTTCACTCAGGAACATCTGCTACAGCATTTACCACGTTAATAGATTAGCTTTGAGAATCGGGCAGGTGTTTTCCACCCAAGCCAGAAAATATCAAAATCAGATTGCTCTCCAAGCCGTTCCGCGCAGGCAATTGAGTTAGAATGACTCATACGGTCTAACAGATAATAAAACACACATAACATTTGCTTTAAGGTACAGGTGGGGTATTTTGTCCCATGCTTAGGAGAAACAAAAACTCACTCTATTTGGGAATAGGGTAATTGAATACAGATGGGAGGAGGTAAATGAAAGAATTTAGCAAATATCTCAGTGGAATAGCTAATGGGAATGAGACAGAATAGGAAATTAAAAATTATTTGAAGCAGATGGACCATTCTTTGAGTTTTTAAAAATTTATTAGGGCCGTGAAAAAAACGTGTCTGTTTATTTTCCATGGCCATGAAATTAATGACTTGGTGAGTTTTGCTTGTGCAATTTTATGGCTGCCATGTCATCTGTCATAATTTGGGGCTGTTTGATATGGATTTATGAATGTCACCGCCCCTGCCCCTCCCTGATTTATTGTGTGGGTTCTGCGTGGATTGGGCTGTCCCCTTTCGAGGGAGCAACACCAATGGCAGCTTAACCTGACAGGCCCTGGGTCGGAGCCTTGGAGGGTTCTTGGCCTGGAGGTGAGTGAAAAAGCTGTGGAGGGTCACTCTGGGGCTGTGGGAAATAGGCAGGCCTGACCTGGCTGAACTTCCTCTGTGGCGGTGACCCAGCCTGCCCCTGCTGGGGAGGAGCTGTTGGCGCAAGCAGGGGCGGGTTACAATAATCAAGGTAACCACGGGTTTACTTGTGCTTACTTTCTAATCCGTAGTGAACAATTTCACACGGGTTTCTCCAGCCACATCAAAGTGAAACTCGTGTGAAATTGTTCACTACAGATTAGTAACTGAGCACAGGTAAACTCATGCTTACCTTGCTTACTGGGTAATTGGCCCCGGCGCAGAGGCTTCTAGAACCCTGCTGGAAGCAGGAAGCAGGCTCAGGCTACTTGAGCTTGACTGGGGGTGAGGTGGGGGCTGTTGCTGCAGCCTCAACCCAGTATAAGGCTGTCTGGCTCCGTGGCCCTTGAGCCCCCACCTGCCCCTAAACCTGGAAGTCAGGGAAGAGGAAGAGAATTCAGTTGTTGGGGGTCTGTTTGGGTGCAGCCAGGTGCTGGGGGTTCAAGTGCATTTTCTAGATAGTGGTTAAAAGAGGGCTTTGGCAACCAGCAGACATGGGTCCAGTTTTGCTGTGATTCTTCCTGGATGTGTGGTTTGGGCTGGTCACATGTCTCTGAACCTCAGTTTTCCCCACTGTAAAGTGGGAGTGGAAATACCTATCTTTAGGAATATTTTGAGGATCAAATTAGATAATGTAACTAGCAAAGTGCTAATAAATAATTACTATTCTTAATAATCTTCCCATCTAGTTCTTGAGGTGCATATTACTATTCCCACTTGACATGGGGAAACAGGCTCAGAGAGGCCAAGTGATTTGCCAAGGTCACACAGTTGAAGGGATGGAGCTGAGGCCTGGCCTAATTCCCTCCCTGGCCCAGAGGTCCACCACAAACTCTGTCCCCTGCTGCTGCTCAGACTCCCTATGGGGATAGACAGCCTCTTATCAACCCCATTGCTGGGGCCAACCAGGCACCCTACCCAGGTTAGGCAGGGAGTTCTGCCAACCTCAGGGCCAGGCCCATCTCAATCCCCTGCCTAGCCCTGACCTTGGTCCCAGAGGACGCTGGAGGGTAGTGCTTGTGATGGGTGGGGCTCGAAGTCCCCCTTAGGCTGTCGAGTTCTGTGATGGCAAACTCCTGCCCTTGCCCAAAGTCCGTAGTGTTTGGCCTCAGAGCAAGCTGTGGATAGCTTGAGTCCCATCTGAGTTCTTTTCTTCCACCTCACCCATTCCCAGAAGTTCACACCCCCTGTCTCCCTCAGCACCCCCAACAATAGTGACAATAATAACTCCTAGTTACTGTGCACTTATGACGGGCCCGGGCACTGTGCAAGGTGGCGGCATTCATTCAACCAGCCATTCATTCACTCCTCTGTTCTTTAAGTATTTATTGAGTGCCAACTGTGTGCTTGGCACTCTCCTAGCATTGGAGATACATCAGTGTACAGAAGAGACATAATTTCTGCCCTCAGGAGCGTACATTCCAGTGGGGAAGACAGGAAGTAAATAAACACAGGAGTCTATCATGTGTCAGGTGGTATGAAGTGCTTTGAAGAAAACTAAAGCAGGGTGAAAGATAGAAAGCGGGGGGGTGGGCCCAGGGAAGGCATCTCTGAGAAGGTGACGTTTGAACTGAAGGAAATTTGGGAGTGAGCTGTGCATATGGATATCCAGGGAAAGAGCGTCCACGCGTAAGGAGCAGCAAGTGCAAAGGCACTCAGGCGGGAGCATGACTGGTGACTTTGAGGGACAGCAAGAAGGGCAGTGTGGCTGGAGCAGAGGAAATGCAAAGGAGAGTGATTTTAAAGTACATTATCTCATTTAACCCCAGGACAGCTCCACAAGGTGGAGGGAAACTAAGGCTCAGAGATGTCAGGTCATGTGGCCAAGGTCACACAGCAGAGCTACGTTTCAGCCCTGGGTCTCTATGAATTCTTCCCACTCTACCACACTACTTCTCTGGATATTAAAATTGGGTGAAACCAGCAGCACGGGATGAAGGGTCCAGAGTGTGGTGAGGGCTGGAGAAGGGCGAGGGCGGTCTAAAGTCCTGTATCCACTGGCAGTTGTCTGGACTAGGTAGCTCTGAGCGCCGGCAGGGCTCGCTCCCGCGGCCAGGAGACCCGCGGCGGCTCCAGCTGCAAGGATTCCTTAAGGCCTGAGCCCTGGGCTCTGACAGGCGGAGATGGATGGGGAGCTCTGGGCTTAGTACCTGTCCGAGTTTCCTGAACAATTTTCATCCAGATGGTCTCCGGGAGGATAAGGTTTAAGAAGATTTATTCCCTGGGAAGTGGGGAGAGGAAGGAGAAAGGGCTCCCAGCTGACCTGCCCGAAGTGGAAACATCTCGTCTTCAAATAAAGGAAACTGGCTGCTTTGAAAGCTGCGGCTGCCCTGGCTTAGCAGCCTGTGTGATTTGCAGGCCTCAGGACAGAGGCAGGCGGACAGGAAGGCAGAGCTATGAGGGGTGGTGATGGTACAGGGCTTCCCTGCCTGGGAGGAGGGTATAGGGGAGCAGCGCCCATCCACCAGGGCAGGGGCACCTATGGCCTTGAGTGTTAGGGGCCCACTCAGGCCCAGTCTCCTCAGCCCAGTCAGGATTCCTTCATCTCCTGTCTCCTCCTTCACCTCTGAATAACTTAAGGATTCCTTTAGATGCCATGTGCTTCATAGCTTCATGCCTCCTGGCCCTTGCTCACGCTGGGCCCTGGGCCTGGGTGGCTGTCAGTCAGGATTCTGTGGTGGCAGGAGTGGTGGGTGGAGCAAGTGAGGTGGAACTTAACTTTTTTTTAGTAAGAAATACATGGAAATTGGGAACTTGTATCATTGCAAGAAAACTGGCATAAAAGGTCCAGGGTCCTTCTGGGAAGGAAAGGGTCAAGACTCCAACTCCTGTTGTGTAGGATTTGAAGGGATCAAGAGTGTGCATGTCTGACAAAGACCCAGTGGCAATGTTCTAGAATTGACTGTACTGATGGTTAGGCATATCTGTGTATATACTAAAAACCATTGAATTGTGCACTTTAAACGTGTGAATTGTATGGTTTTGTGAATGGTATCTCAATTAAGAAAAGCAAAAAGACCAGTTGCCCTTAAGTAGACTCTGACTCATGGTGACCCCATGTGTGACAGAGTAGAACTGTGCTCCATAGGGTTTTCAATGGCTGATTTTTTTTGAAGTAGATTGCCAGGCCTTTCTTCTGAGGTTCTTCTGGGGAACTTGAACCTCTAACCTTTCAGATAGCAGCCGACTGTGTTTGCACTAGTCAATAAACCAGTTATTAAAAAAAAAAAAAAAAGAAGGACCCAGTGGCAGGGAAAGCTCTAAATTCACCACAGGAAAGGGATGGAACCAGTGGGTTGGCTGGTGGAAGAGGAGGTGGCTTTGGGGTGAGGGTGGGAGAAGGCAGCAGAAACTGGAGTCTGCCCTGGTCCAAACTGGGTTTGTGCCCTGGGACTTTTTGTGAGTGGTGAATTTTTTTTTTTTTAAGTAACAATTTTTTATTTCAGAAAATTTCAAACAGATACAAATACAAAAGGATTCTTTTAAGAAAATCTCAAACAGAAAATTTTCAAACGTTAACACAGAAGGAGAATAAGATCATGAACCCATGCATACCCATCCGCCATCTTCAACAATTATCAACTCAGGGCCAATCTTTTCCATCCCCATCCCCACCCACCTCCTGCCTTCCCAGATGATATTGGTGAAAGGCCCAGGCATCATAGCATTTCACTGGAAAATACCATTATCACACCTCAAAGAATTGGCAGTAATTCCTTAAGATCATCAAATATCTAGTCATTACCCAAATTTCCAAATGTTTCATAAATGTCATACTTAAAAAAAAAAAATTAGCTTCTGTTAATCCATAGTTTCCACCTATTTTTTTTCTTCTTCTTCTTGATATTGATTTGTAGAAGAGACTGGGTTGATTGTTCAGAAGAGTTTCCCACAGTCTGAATTTTTTAATTGTATGTTTATTAAGCTTCTCTGTACTCAAAATTTCCTGTAAATTGGAAGCTGGATCTAGAGGTCTGATCAGATTTGGTGTTGTTTTTTGTTTGTTTGGCAAGGCTATATTGGTGGTGGTGGTATGTTCTTTTATCAGGAGATATATAATGTCTGGTTGTCTCTCTGTTTCTGATATTAGCAACCATTGATACTCATTGCCTCCAAAACCAAAACCAAATTCACTGCCATCAAGTTGACTCCGACTCATAGTGACCCTAGAGGACAGAGCAGAACTGCCCCATAGAGTTTCCAAGGCTGTAATCTTTATGGAAGCAGACTGCCACATCTTTCTCCTACAGAGCAGCTGGTGGGTTCAAACTGCCGACTTTCTAGCCTAAGCAGCTGAGCACTTAACTACTGTGCCCCCAGGGCTCCTTATGCAATGCCTAGATCTATAAATTCATAAGAGCTTGTGAAAATTATTATTCCTTCTTCATTTGTTACTTGGAATACTTCTACAAAGAGAAACATCTACCCATTTACTATTTGGTTACCCGGTAGTTCAGTTCATATAGGAAAGGCAGGACAAGGCTTGATTTGTCCTTTTACCAGTCTTTAAAATAATGAGTTGTTTTTCTGTTATCCTCCTTGGTTTGTTTGTTTTTAGTATTTCTGTGAACTCATAGATTGAACCATATTTGATGTACTTCAGTCCATTGCAGTTAGTTTCATCATTGATGCCCAACTTGTCCCATCTTTGTCCAGTGGTGGGAGTTTCTTCAGGTTGGCTCCTGAGTCCTTTTGATACTACCTTTGAAGAGTCCTTTCTAGCTGATATGACAAGGCTTATCTTGTACATTTCCTACCTCAAACCTGGAATCAGCCATGTCCTGTGGGTGAATAAATCTAGGCCTGTTTAGGGGAGGAACATCTCTCACGTTTTGATACACCACTTTGGTCCAAGCGCTACTGTTCTGCCTGGGGATACAGCAGTGTATGTCCTGAGGAGCTCAGCTTAGCCCCATTTCTGGGGACAGAGCAAGCGGCCAAGGTGTCAGCATAAATTGATCTTTCTTGGGAAAGTAGTCCCTGTTCCCCGTAGACCAGATCAGCTCCCCCTTTTACCTTTTCTGTTTTAACAGTCAGCATTCTTAGCTGTAAGCAACAGAAACTGCCTCTGATAACTTCAGCAGAAAAAGGGTTGATCTTTTAAATGTATTTGTTAGGATATTGGTTTGGCTGCTTTGACAGACACCAAGATAAGAATGTTTTAAGCTAGAAAAAGGGTTTCTTTCTCTCTCATATGAAACTATAAGCGGAAAAGTAGTTAGGGCAGGTGAGGTTGTAGGGTGGCTTTGCTCCCCAGGTTGTCCAGGGATCCAGGTCCCTTCTGTTTTGTTGCTCCACCATCCTGTAGAACCAAAAAAACCCTGTTGCTGTTGAGTTGGTTCTGACTCATAATGACCCTATAGGACAGAGTAGAACTGCCCCGTAGGGTTTCTAAGGAGTGGCCTGTGGATTTGAACTGCTGACCTTTTGGTTAGCAGTCAAGTTCTTAACCACTACACCACCAGGGTTCCATCTTATAGAATAGCTCTGACTAATAGAACTTTCTGTGATGATGGAAATGTTCTGCATCTGCTCTAATGCAGGTACTAGCCATGGAGAGCAGCTAAAGTGAATGGAAGAAATGATGAAATAAAAACTGAAGAGAAGATTTCAAAGGGTGGCTTGAGAAGACAAAGTATTATAATGAAATGTGCAAAGACCTGGAATTAGAAAACCAAAAGGGAAGAACACACTCAGCATTTCTCAAGCTGAAAGAACTGCAGAAAAAATTCAAGACTTGAGTTGCAATTCTGAAGAATTCTATGGGCAAAATATTGAACGACCTAGGATGCATCAAAAGAAGATGGAAGGAATACACAGAGTCACTGTACCAAAAAGAATTGGTTGACATTCAACCAGCTTGGGACTGTTTCAGTCATCTAGTACTGCTGTAACAGAAATACCACAAGTGGATGGCTTTACAAAGAAAAATTTATTCTCTCATAGTCCAGTAGGCTACAAGTCCAAATTCAGGGCATCAGCTCCAGGGGAATGCTTTCTCCATCAGCTCTGGAGGAAGGTCCATGTCATCAGTCTTCCCTTGGTCTGGGAGCTTCTCTGCGCAGGAACCTCAGGTCCAAAGGACGTGCTCTGCTCCCAGCACTGCTTTCTTGGTGGTATGAGGTTCCCATGTGTCTCTGCTCGCTTCTCTCTTTTATATCTCAAAAGTGATTGCATTAAGACACTAATCTTGTCAGCCTCATCAGTAAAACCTCATCACAGTGATAGAATTTACAACCCATGAGGAGATCACATATAATCTCATCATGGTGGTAGAGTTTACAACACATAAGGAAATCACATCAGATAACACAATTATACAATACTAGGGATCATGACCTAGCTAAGTTGCTACCCACATATTTTGGGGGACATAATTCAATCCATGACAGGGAGGTAGCATATGATCATCAGCTGATGGTACTGAAGGAAGATATCCAAACTGCACTGAAGGCATTGACGAAAAACAAGGCTCCAGGAACTGACAAAACACCAGTCAGTTGAGATGTTTCAACAAAGGGATGCAGCACTAGAGGTGCTCACTCATCTATGGCAAGAGATTTGGAAGAGAGCTACCTGGATAATGACTGGAAGAGATCAATATTTGTGCCCATTCTAAAGAAAGGTGATCCAACAGAATGTGGACATTATTGAACAATATCATTAATATCACATGCAAGTAAAATTATGCTGAAGATCATTCAAAAACGGTTGTAGCAGTACATCCACGGGGAACTGCCAAAAATTCAAACCTGAATCAGAAGAGGAAGTGGAACGAGGGTTATCATTGCTGATGTCAGATGGATCTTGGCTGAAAGCAGAGAATACCAGAAAGATGTTTTCCTGTGTTTATTGACTATGCAAAGGCATTCGACTATGTGGATCATAACAAATTATGGATAACATTGCAAAGAATGGGAATTCCAGAAGACTTAATTGCGCTTATTCGGAAACTGTACATAGAACAAGAGGCAGTTGTTAGAACAGAACAAGGGGATACTGCATGGTTTAAAGTCAGGAAAGGTGTCCGTCACGGTTGTATCCTTTCACTCATTCAACTTGTATGCTGAGCAAATAATCTGAGAAGCTGGACTACATGAGGAAGAATGTGGCATCAGGATTGGAGGAAGACTGATTAATAATCTGTGATATGCAGATGATACAACCTTGCATGCTGAAAGTAAAGAGGACTTGAAGCACTTAAACTGCTGAAGATCAAAGACCACAGCCTTCAGTATGGATTACACCTCAACATAAAAAAACAACAAAAATCCTCACAACTGGACCAATATGCAACATCATGATAAATGGAGAAAAGATTGAAGTTGTCAAGGATTTCATTTTACTTGGATCCACAATCAATGCCATGGAAGCAGCAGTCCAGAAATCTAACGATGTATTATTGCATTGGGAAGATCTGCTGCAAAAGATCTCTTTAAAGTGTTGAAAAGCAAAGCTGTCCCTTTGAGGACTAAGGTGCCCCTGACCTAAGCCATAGTATTTTCAATTGCCTCACATGCATGCAAAAGCTGGACAACGAATAATGAAGCCAGAAGAATTGACGCCTTTGAATTATGGTGTTGGCGAAAAATATTGAATATACCATGGACTGCCAGAAAAATGAACAAGTCTGTCTTGGAGGAAGTACAGCCAGAGTGCTCCTTGGAAGTGAGGATGGTGAGACTTGCCTCCTGTACTTTGGACATGTTATCAGGAGGGACCAGTCCCTGGAGAATGCTTGGTAAAATGGAGGGTCAGCAAAAAAGAGGAAGGCCTTCCGTAAGACAGACTGACACAGTGGCTGCAAGAATGGGCTCAAACACAGCAATAACTGTGAGGGTGGCACAGGACCAGGCAGTGTTTTGTTCTGTTGTACGTGGGGTCGCTATGCGTCAACCAACTAGGCGGCACCTACAACAACAACAAGAAGCCACAAGTATCTACTGAGTACTTGAAATGTGGCAAGTGTGAGTGAAGAACTGAATCTTAAATTCGATTTTAATTAAAATTTAATTCAATTAACATTAATTTTTAATTCTATTTTAATTAAATTTAAGTATCCACATGTGGCTAATGACTACAGTGTGGGACAGCACCGCTCTAGAGTGTTGCTTTTGTTTACTGGCTAAAAGGGACTCCACTTTCTCCTCTAACCAATACACCTTCCAGATTTCAGGAAGAAGGAGAAGAAAGGGGAGGGCAAGCAGCATCCTTCTGAGGGTATATATGTCAGTTCCTCTCACATCCCATTGGTCAGACTTGATCAGAGAGTCAAGCTGCAAGGGATTCTAGGAAATGAAGTCTCTAGCTGGATAGCCTTGTGTCCAGCTAGCATTCAGCAGTTGCTGCTACTAAAAGGAAGAAGTGGAAGAATGGATATTAGTGGACAATTAGAGACAAGGAAACTAGGTAACTCTAGACTGTTGCCAAAAGTCAGGAGGTGAGGAAGGCAGAGAATCACATTTTGAGGCCTCAAAACCAGACCTAAAGCTCAAAACTCTCACTGTGATGTTGATCCTGGATCATGCTTGCCAGGCATCTTCAGCACTGAGCATTCTGAGACACAATCGAGGAGGTGACGTTGCTACTTGGCATCTTAAATCAGGATACTCAAGTCCCACAGCTGACTCTGTGCATGCGTTTCATGATTTAATCTGGAAACAGATCTAGAAGGAAGAGCCATCGTCTCCAGGTTTAGAGACAATCAGTGATCTGCCCGTGTATTAGCTTCCTGTGGCTGCTGTAACAAACCGTCACAAACTAGGTGGCTTAAAAAACAGACATTTAATCTCTCACAGTTCTGGAGGCCAGAAGCCCAAAATCAAAGTGTCAGCTGTGCCATACTCTCTGGGGGTACTAGTGGGGAGAATCTGTTCCTTGCCTATTCAAGCTTCTGGAGGCTGCTCCTGCATTCCTGGGCTTGTGGCTGCATCACTCCTACCTCTGCCTGTGTCTTCACATAACCTTCTCCTCTGTGCGTCTGTGTCTTCTGCCTGTCTCAAATCTCCCTCTGCCTCTCTTTAAGGACATTTGTCATTGGATTTAGGGTCCAGCTGGATAATCTAGAATAAGCTCTTCCTCTCAAGATGCTTAATTTATTCACACCTTTTGCCATAAAAGGCACTATTTACAGGTTCTGAGGACTAGGACATGGGCATATCTTTTTGGGGACCATATTCAGCCCACTGCAGCTCAGTTCACCTCCCTGGTAAGTGGGGTCCTGGCTTACACAGTTCCACAGGCGCTGTGTTTAACACAGCAGCTCTACTGGTGAGGACAAAGTTGGAACTTGAACTCAGGCCAGCCTGATTCCAAAGCCCATTATGTTTCCATTTAGAATTTAAGCTCTTAAAGCTTTGAGAGTTAGAGTAGTTCAAAAACAAAGAACCATGGCTAACCTGTCAATGAATCCTGAAGGCTGGTGCTGGAAGCTCAAGTTCACAGTTCAGCTCCTCACTCTCAAGGATTTTCTTCTTCGTCTCTCTTTCCCTGCTTTGCTGTATCCTCCTCCTTCCCCCGCCCCATCCACAGAGGTGTGCTGTGCCTCTAACCAGATGAGAATTCCTGTAAAGTGAGATGTGAAGCAATTTATAGAGCAATTTCATGAAAAATGAAATTGAAGAAATTCTTTTAACATTGGAGCCACCTACTGTTCTTGATTTAAAAAGCAGAGGAGTTGAGTTCCTTTGTTGTTTCTCAAGGAAAAGTAGTCCCCAGATTAAGTCGATTTTTGTATGTGACCCTTGCTTGATTTCTTTTTGAGGTCAGTGTCCTTTGATAGAAAAAAACCTCCACACTCCTGCAGCCCGAGGAAATGGAAGGATAACAAAAACACTTAAGCAGCAGGGCAGGAAAACTCAGCCCAGCGCCTGGGGCCCTGCTCCCCAGGGCAGAGGGCCGAGGGGACCGAAGATGCCCAAGACCTCATTTCGCCTTCCTGGGGCGGGGAGGGTGGGCCTGAGCTCCTCAGAGCTGGGCTCAGGGTTATGGTCACTCTTCCCAGAATCTCAGCACACACCCCCTCAAGGACACCCACACGTACTCACTGCAAATCTGCTCACATTTCCACATGTATCCATACGCCTTCCACACTCACATACACATGCCTGTGCTGACACACACTGCATGCCACCTCCCTCAGGGATATGCACGTTGTTGTTGTCGTTAAGTGCTGTCCAGTCACGCAAAGTGGTCTGGCTGTACATGTGACTCATAGCAACACCATGTGACATAGTAGAACTGCCTCATAGGGTTTTCTAGGCTGTAATCTTTACAGGGCTGGAGCCCTGGTGGCACAGTGGTTAAGAGCTTGGCTGCTAACCAAAAGGTCAGCAGTTTGAATCCATCAGCCACTCCTTGGAAACCGCATGCGGTGGGTTCTACTCTGTCCTATAGGGTTGCTATGAGTTGGAATCCACTTGACAGCAATGGGTTTGGTTTTGGTTTTTAATCTTTACAGAAGCAGATCACCAGGTCTTTCTCCTGTGGAGCCACTGGATGGTTTCGAACCAACAACCTTTCAGTTAGCAGCCAAGCGCTTTAACCGTTGTGCCACCAGGTACATAGTTACACTTACGAATAATAATTGCTAACATTTATTGAGGCATTGGTAGTTCAGTGGTAGAATTCTCGCCTTCTGTGCAGGAGATCTGAGTTCAATTCTTGGCCAAAACATCTGATGCGCAGCCACCACCCATCTGTCAGTGGAGACTTGAGTGTTGCTATGAAGCTATACAGGTTTCAGTGGAGCTTCCAGAGTAACATGAACTAGGAAGAAAGGCTGGCAATCTACTTGCAGAAATCAGCCAATGAGAACTCTATGGATCACAGTGTTCTGATCCATTGTACGTGGGGTCCCCGTGAGTCTGGGGCAGCAGCTAACAGCAACACTTATTAGGTACTTACTGTGCTTTGGCACCATTCAGTCAAGTGCTTTCTATTCATTAATTGATTTCAATCTGTACAACAACCCTATAAGATACCAAAAAACAAATGAACAAACCCATTGCCACCAAATAGATTTAGACTAACCGACCTATATAGGATAGAGTAGAACTGCCCCATAGGGTTTCCAGGGAGTGGCTGGTAGATTCAAGCTGCTGACCTTTTGGTTAGCAGCCAAACATTTGACCACTGCACCACCAGGGCTCCATCCTATAAGATAGGTAATACTACTTCCCACATTTAACACGTGTAGAAACCGAGGCGCCGAGAAGCTAAGTAACTTGCCCAAGGCTGTACTGCTGGTAAGTGGCAGAGTTGGCTTTGAACCCAGTCCATCTGGCCCCAGAGTCTGCACTGCTTGTCCCACACCCCAACCTACCCTGGTGTGATACACATGCACGTGTGCACACACACGTGCCAACATGTGAATCACACAGGACAAACACACCCACATTCACACATACAGCCTGACCACTTTGTGTGCACATACATGCTGACCCACACACTCACGCACTGACCCCACACTTCCATCTTGCTTCCTCTCCTGCCTTTCTTCTCCTCCCAGGAATGAGTTTGCTTCAGAAGTGAATGAGCAGGTCAGGTTGGACCAGGTGTCAGGGTCACGATGAGGCAGGGTGGCTGCTAACAGGGTGATGGAAAGCAGGAAATTCACAAATTAAACAACCAGCTTCACCTAGACACAGCCTTGGCCCCGCATTTCCTGAATGTCCAGTAAAGTGTTTATTTTTTGATGACTGCCCAGAGGCAACCCCAAGCCTTCCCCTTTCCAAATGGCCGTCTTGATGGAGCCAGACTGTGGGTATGGTGCACTCAGGGCTGATGTTTACAAGTGTCCCAGGGGCAGTGGGCCCAGTCTACTTTCCCGTCTCATCCTGTCCAACCCCGATGCCCTGCTGCTGGCCCAAGGACCCTACACCCACTTACAGGTCAGCCTCTCTGCCTTTGCTCAAGCTGCCCTCTCTGCCCAGGATGCCTAATTCCTACATAATTCCTACTCTCCTTTCTGGACCTGTGCAAATGGCACTTCCTCAGGGAAGCTGTCTAGGACTCTTTCGAGGTGTAAGAAATCTCTTGCCTTCCCTGTTGTTCTCTTAACACAGCACTTGTATCTGTTCACCTGTTGATGGACGTTTGCCTTGTTTCCAGTTTTTGGCTGTTACAAATAAAGCTGCTTTAAACTTTCATCTACATGTCTTTGTATGAACATATGCTTTCGTCTTTCTTGGGTAAATAACCAGGAGTGTGCTGGGTAATATGGTAGGTGTCTGTTTAACTTTTTAAAGAGACTGTCAAACTATTTTGTGGTTGTACCATTTTACATTGCTGCCACCAGTGTATGGGATTTCCAGTTCTCCACATCCTCCCCAATGCTTGGTATGGTCAGTCTTTTTAATTTTAATTATTCTAATAGCTGTGTAGTGGGATCACACTGTGGTTTTAATTTGCATTTCACTAGTTACTATTATTTGCCATTCATATATCTTCTTTGGTAAGGTGTCTGTTCAAATCTTTTGCTGATTATTTTTATATTGGGTTGCTTGTTTTCTTATGATTGAATTTTGAGAGTTCTTTATATATTCTGGATACAAGTCTGCAGACTTATATCACATATGTGGTTTGCAAATATTTTCTCCCATTCTATAACTTATCTTTTCATTCTCTTAGCAGTGTTTTTTGAAGAGCAGAAAATCTTAATTTTGATGAAGTTCAATTTATACTTTTTAAAAATGTATCATGCTTTTGGTGTCATAACTAAGAAATCGTTGCCTAACCCAAGGTCACAACAGTTTTTTCCTAGAAGTTTTACAGTTTTAGGTTTTACATTAAAGGCCTTTAGTCCATTTTGGGAACCCTCGTGGCACAGTGGTTAAATACTTGGCTGCTAACCAAAAGGTCGACAGTTTGAATCCACCAGCCAGTTCTTAAAACCCTATGGGGCAGTTCTACTCTGTCCTATAGGGTTCCTATGAGTCAGAATCGACTTGACGGTGGTGGGTTTGGTCTGGTTTTTTTGGTAGTCCCTTTTGATCTAATTTTTGTAATATGGTACGAGGTATGAGTTGAAGTTTGTTTTTTACATATGCATATCCAATTATTTCAGCATCATTTATTGGAAAGACTATCTCTTTCTGTACTGAATTACATTTGCATCTTTGTTAAAAATGAGTTGTCCGTATATGTGTGGGTTTATTTCTGTTCCATTGATCTATTTGTCGGTCTTGATGCCAATACTACACTATCTTGATAACCAGAGCTTTATAGTAAGTCTTGAAATCTGCTAGTGTTAGACCTCCAACTTTGTTCTGGCTGTTCTAAGTCTTTTGTATTTCCAATGAATGTTAGAATCAATTTGTCAATTTCTACAGATAAGTCTTCTAGGGTTTTGATTAAAACCTCACAAATCCTCACAAGTGAACCAATAAGCAACATCATGATAAATGGAGAAATGATGGAAGTAGTCAAGGATTTCATTTTACTTGAATCCACAATCAACACCCGTGGAAACAGCAGTCAAGAAATCAAATGATGCACTGCATTGGGCAAATCTGCTGCAAAAGACCTCTCTAAAGTGTTAAAAAAGCAAAGATGTTACCTTGAAGATTAAGATGCGTCTGACCCAAGCCATGGTGTTTTCAATTGCCTCATATGCATGTGAAAGCTGGGCAGTGACTGAAGGAGAATTGACGCCATGGTGTTAACGAAGAATATTGAATATACTATGGACTGCCAAAAGAACCAACCAATCTGTCTTGAAAGAGGTGCAGCCAGAATGCTCCTTACTTTGGACATGTTATCAGGAGGCATTAGTCCCTGGGGAAAGACATCATGCTTGGTAGAGAATCAGTGAAAAAGAGGAAGATACTCAGCAAGATGGATTTGACACAGTGGCAGCAACAATGGGCTCATGCTTAACAACAATTGTGAGGATGGCGCAGGACTGGGCAGTGTTTCGTTCTGCTGTAGATAGGGTCGCTATGAGTCGGAACCTACTCGATGACACCTAACAACAACAGGATTTTGATGGGGATTGTTTTGATGCTATACATCAGTTTGAGGAGAAGTGATATCCTAACAATCTCCTGACCTATGAACACGATCTCTCTCTCCATTTGTTTAGATCTTTCTTATTTGCTCTCAGCAATGTTTTGTAGTTCCAGTGTATAGGTCTTGCACATATTTTGTCAGATTTATCTATAATTAGTTCATATTTCTGATGCTATTGTAAATTATATTGCTTTTCAATTTCAATTTCTGATTGTTCATTGCTAATATACAAACAGAGGCCTGGTGGCGCAGTGGTAAAGAACTCAGCTGCTAATAAAAAGGTCGGCAGTTCGAATCTACCAGCCGCTCCTTGGAAACTCTATGGGGCACTTCTAATCTGTTCTATAGGGTCACTCTGAGTTGGAATCAACTCAATGCCAACAAGTTTGGTTTTTTTAGTATACAAATATTAATATTGATTTTTGGAAATTGATCTTGTATCCTGCAATCTTACTAAACTCACTAATTTCTTCTACTAGTTTCTTGTAGGTGCCAATAGATTTTCTACATAGATTATGATATTGTATGCAACTAAGACAATTTTGCTTCTTTCTTGCCAAACTGGATGCCATTTTTCTCTTTTATTGCCTTACTGGACTGACTAGAACCTCTAGTGCAATTTTGAATAGAAATGGCAAGAGTATCCTTAGTTTGTTCTGGATCTTAAGGAAAAAGCGTTCAGCTTTTCACCATTAAGTATGATGTCAGCTGTGACCCTTTGGTAGATGACCTTTATCAGGTCAAGGAAGCTCCTTTTATTCCTTGCTTGTACTGAATTTTCATCAGAAACGGGTTTTGGGGTTTGTCATGTGCTTTTTCTGCATCTATTGAGATAATCATGTGACCTTTCTCCTTTATTCTATCAATATGGAATATAGACACAAAGAATATGTGTCGATAACAGGTATGAAATTTCCTACGATGTTTGGAATAGAAGAAGATCTATTTATTTTTTTATCAAGTTCATTTGTCCCAGGGTTCCATTTGTCAAGATAAATAATCAGTACAGAACTCTAGAACTTCTGCAAAAAGAAAAAAAGAAAAAAAAAAAAAGTGTGTGTGTGTATTTAATCCAATTAAGTATACATATCTCTAGTCACCTATCAGTTCAGCCACACGGGATATCTGTATCCCAGGTGTCTTAGGCTAGGTTCTCTAGAGAAGCAAAACTCGTGCAGCATATAAATATATACATTATATATATATATATATCGAGAGAGAGAGAGAGATGCATATCAAGGTAATCGTTCATGTGGTTGTAGAGGCTGGAAAGTCCCAAATCCATGGGTCAGGATGGAGGCTTCTCCTGACTCATGTAGCCCCAGGGGGTGACGAATCTGAGATTGGAAGGTCAGACAGCAGGCCTCTGGCTCACAGGCTGTGGAGGCCCACCAATCCCAAGATGGGCAGGTAAGACAGCAGGTAAGCTGCTAGCTCAAGTCCCAAGAACCAGAGATTAGATGAACAGGAGCCAGCTGCAGGATCAGAGCAAGCAAAAGCCCAAGATCCATGCCAGAAAGTCCATCTATATTGGATGCAGGCCACACCCCCAAGGAAACTCCCTTTCAACTGATTGGCTAATCACAGTAGATCCCATCATGGAGGTGACCACATTATATCAGATCTCATCATGGAGGTAATTACATCATTATATGACAGCCAAACTACATCATAACTGCCAGATCACTGAGAATCATGGCCCAGCCAACTTGACACACATTAACCATCACACCACGTCCGTAAGGGTACGTGCACAAGTCTGTTCACTGCAGCTTGTATATGGTGGTGCAGAGTTGGAGGCCATCAGGGTATCCATCAGAGGGAGAGTGACTAGATAAAGAGTGGTAGATGCATATCATGGAATACTGTGCAGTACTGGTTCCCTGAGGGTGCTGGGACCAAGTCCACTGCTCTAGAAGTATCCCTCCAGGGTCTGCCTGATATCCTAGCTGAAGTAGATGAGAACCAGGTACAGAGAAGGACTTACAGTGCAGATGCAGAGTGTTGCTCCTCCCTATGTATCCTTTCCTGGTGAATAGCCTCTGCCGGTGATGTGCAGGTCAGAGGGACATATTATGCTGCTGGAAAGTTCAAATTGTTACAGAATTATATCTCCCTGGGGATGATTGTCATGAACTTGGTATCTTTTTTTTTTTTTTTTTTTTTTTGAGATCAGGGATATAATCGGTGCTTTTTATTTTATTTTGAAAAGATTAAATTAATTAATTTTTTTTATGGTGCTTTAGATGAAGGTTTACAGAGCAAATTAGTTTCTCATTAAACAATTAATTCACATATTGTTTTGTGACATAGGTTGCCAACCCCACGACATGTCGCCCTCTCCCCTTCTTGACATTAGGTTCCCCATTACCAGCTTTCCTGTCCCCTCCTGCCTTCTGATTCTTGCCCCCGGCTTTGTGTGCCCATTTAGTCTCATTTTTTTTTTAATGGGCCTGTCTAATCTTTGGCTGAAGGGTGAACCTCAGGATTGACTTCAATATGAGTTAAAAGGGTGTCCAGGGGCCATACTCTCAGAGTGTGAACTTGGTATCTTGGAGGGTGTGTGTATGTTGGGGGTGTTTGGGAGAAACATTGTATAACCATTCATTCATAAAACAAATAGTTATAGAGCAACAATCCTGTGTTAGGTTCTGGTGTAGAGTGATCTCTGCCTTCAGGGTGCTTACAACCTAGTGAGTGAGACAGACATTGAACAAATAAACATGTAGTAACAAGTGGTGGTTCTGATAATAAAGAAAAATAACAGCATAATTATGAAAGTAGGGCACAATTTAAGGTTCATGTGAGATCAGGTAAAGGATGAACCCTCTGAAAAGGGAACACTTAAACGAGACCTGACAGCTGAGTAGAAATTAGGCAGCAGAAGAGGTAGAGGGAAGAATGTTCTAGGTGGAGGTGATGCGTGCATGAGGGTTGTGAGGTGGGGAAGAGCTGGGCATGGTCAAGGCGCTACTCTGGCTATCTGGAGTGAGGATCTTGAGCCAGAGCAAGCCAGAGGAGAGGAAGTGGGGAAACAGGCAGGGCAGGGAACTCACAGAGCCTACCTGCTTAGCAGGGTGACCACACAATTTGTCATCCAAACTAGGACACGTTTGAGAGTGAATGGGATTCTACTACTAATCATAATGTTGAGAATAACAGGTCACTCTACTTGTAGGCCGGGGTAAAGGGCTCAAACTTTATTCTCAGGTCTATGAGAAGCCACTGGGTGTTTCCAGGAAAGGTATGTGTGATCACATTTGCACCTGGAGGGTCTGAGGTGGGGCCATAGCACTCAGAAAACGCTCATGCATGGAGGGGCCTTGGAAGGAAGGGTTGGAAAGTATTGGAAATCTTGAGGTGAGACAGGCAGCCAGGAGCCTGGAAGTGGCCTGTAGAGTCCTATAAGATGAACACTAAGTTGGTTACTATTGCTGTGTAGCAGACCACCCAAGGACTCTGTCTGACAGAGAGTGACACCTGTTTCCTGCCTGGTTCCTGACAGATGCCCTTCCCAGCAAGTGAATATGCCCCTACTTGGTTAAAAGAGAGAAAGTGACGAGAACTTTCCCATGGGCACCACAGACTGGGGGGATGCTCTGTCCTACCTCAGCTGCAGGTGGGGGTGGGAAGGGAACAACCTCCTTATAAAAGCCTAAATCAATTTGATTGTTAATGGTTTTACAAAGTGATAGTGTGAGATGTATGGATAGGATAAAAAGGTTTCCATTTTGGTACCTGGCCCCCAGCACCCTGATTTCCACCTTCTCGAGGGAGTTACTCCCTCGCTTCATCCACTCAGTACGTTGTCTGCCCCAAGCAGAGGCAGCTGGCTCTGAAGCTCACAAGTGGGGGATGACCATGGTGTCACCCATCCCCATCCACACACACCACCTCAATCCACAGACCCAGTCCAGAGGAGAAAACACCAACTCCCATCACCAGGGAGCCTGAGGTGGACAAAACCCAGAGAAGATGGCCGCTTAGGAGGGAACAAAATTTCTAAAACTTCCCAAAGCCATCTGGGCACATATCCAGCTAACAGAGTCTTTCTCCAGCTGGGACCCAGATCTCTACCATCAGACCAAGAGGTGGTCAAGATTAAAGACTGGGTGTTGCGGACACTGTCCATTGCATACCCAACAACCGTCTTCCCTGCTAAAAAATGTGATTTGTGCAATTAGCGATTGGAGAGTTTTTGATCGTAGGGAGGGTTGAACCCTGGGCCTTGTCCTAGGCCCAGGAGATAAATCCTGATTGGTTTAAATGAATCATGCAACTCCTTCCCTTGGCCAGTGATTGGTCTGGGTAAGGGAGAGGAATGGGGGATATGAGACCCAGTTCTGGCCAGTGAGACTCAAAACGAAGTCTGTTGGGGTGAGCTTCTCTTCACAAATGAAAAGACAAAGGCTTGACTGGAGAATTTCTTTTCTCTCTTCTCTCTAGCCCCCTTTCCCTCCCTGGACTGAACAGATGATGGGTGGTGGTGCAGCAGCCACTTTGCAGCCAGAACGCACCAAGCTAGAATGCAAAGGACAATGGAGCAGAAAGAGTCTGGGTTCTTGCTGTCATCGTTGAGCTGCAGCAGTGCGGGACAACCTGCCTCTAGCCTTCTTGTTATGTGAGAGAAATAACCTGCACTTGTTTAAGTCGTTGTAAACCAGGCATTCTGCAACTTGCAGCCAAAGTCTGGTTCTGACTTCCACCCCAGTGGAGCAGCTAAGCCTTCCAATTTGGGAAGTCCGTACTTCCATCCTCAAAGGAGGAGTTGAATCACTCAAAGAAGTTAGGGGCTCCCACGATCCTGCATCCCATCTTGCCGTCTTCCCTAAGAGTATGATCTTGGGCAAGTTAACTTCCGTCTCCTCATCGGCAATATGGAGGCAATAACAGCACTTGCCTCGTAGAGTGGCTGGGAAGGAAATAATACATGGAAATCACTGGACGTAAAGTAGGTGTTCAATAAAAGTCAGCTCCTTCCCTCCCTGGAAATTACACGGAACCACCCCTTCAAACCCTGACTGTCAAGCTGCACACATGCTTATTGTGCCTGTCACCCTTATTGCCAGGAGAGGAGTTCGCACTGTGGAACCCTGAGTTTTAAATTAAGTGTCAGATATAATTTGGCGATACTAAGAATTAATTATGTGACTGCCCTTAGAAAAGCCAGGGAGCTCAGCTATGAGTGTGAAATTGGTGTCCGCCCACAAGGGAAGGAACCTCCCCTTCCCCAGGGAACTGAACAGAAGCAGCAGGGGGGTGCTTTGCGGGTTCACAGCATCTCCCACCCTGGACCCTCAGAAGCAGGGCTCCTGGAGGACAAAGGAGTGCCCGAGGGGTGAGGGGGAGATGGGGAGAAGACAATGTTTCCAGGGGGTACGCCCCCTGCCACGACCACCTCCATGCCTATGCACATCTGTCAGCTGCAGGCACACAGGTGGCTGGTGTCTGTCCTTCCCCTTTAAGGGAAGCATTTCCTGAAAGGGTGGTGGGGGAAGAGGGAGACCTGAGGGAAGCCACATTTGTCTCCATGACACACCAAGGACAAAAGCACAGCCTGGAGCAATCCAGGAGGGGCCTGCCTCCTTCTGAGGTTGGGGAGAGCTGGCAGAAGGGCGCC
The DNA here is from genome assembly GCA_030035585.1 of Dugong dugon. NCBI lineage: Eukaryota > Metazoa > Chordata > Mammalia > Sirenia > Dugongidae > Dugong > Dugong dugon. The sequence goes on along the minus strand of CM057475.1, from coordinate 14,494,692 downwards.
CTCCCCTGGCTCCGGGCCGTTCTTAGGGGGAACCAGTGTGTGTAGGGAATGAGCAGCTGGGCATGGACATCAGGAACCAAACCCAAGTCAACAGTCCCCACTCCCACCCTGGGCCTCCCGCCACCCTCTCTGAGGAGTCTGGGTTTAATTTTCTGGTCAGTGAGAAAAGGAGGAGGAAGAGGACGAGAAGGAGGAGAAGAAAGGAGCGAGCTGAAGTTCTAATGCAGCGGGCTGGGATCTGTCACTCGGCCCACAGCCGGCTGACGACTCAGGGCAGCTTCGGCTGTAAGCAGCCCATGATTTATGGACACCGAGTGAACTCCTGCGGCAGAAACCAGCCTTGAGATCAGAGCGGCAATAGGGCCCTTTTTTGGCAGGAGACAGGGCCTGCATTTTTCTCATTCATGCCAAACTGCTTTGCACGGCAATTAGCTCTGTCCTCATTTAGTCTCCAATCCCAAAGGGTAATGAAAGTCATATATCATCTTCGAGACTGCTAATTATTGAGCTCGCTTACAGGTAGGCTTTGTAACTGTGAGAAGGGCCTGTCTGCCCAATATTTATTACTCTTCCAATAAGTAAGCAAAGCGGGGAGGGGGGCTACAGGGAGAGAAAAAAGAAGGGAGGTGGGGTGGAAGGGGGGAAAAACAACTTTCTTGAAAGACTGCTTAACCCCAGCCTTGGGATCTCTGACATACCTTCTGCAAATGTGCTCATCAGAGGGGAAATATCTTTATTCTGTGGAGCTATTTTTCATGCCATAACAAACCAGTCTGCAAGAGCCGTGAGTGGTGAGGAGAGGCTCTGGAGCGAGCTGGCTGGGGTCTGCTCTGGAGGGTGGGGAAGGTGACTAAGGGGGAGAATGGAGACGGGGTGGGAAAAGAACAGAGTAGAAATGGAAGAATCCCCCCACCCCTGTCCCAGGTCCAGAACATTCCCCTGTCCAACCTGGGCCTGCTGGGTTGGTGTGGTGGAAGATGGGGGTCAGGACCTGGGGTTGGCATTCGCCATGTCTGTCACTTCAAATTGTGGGGTATGTAAAGCTAATACCACCAGTCCAGTTGCCATAGAGTTGATTCCAACTCATGACGATCCCATGTGTGTCACGGTAGAATTGTGCTCTGTAGGGTTTTCAGTGGCTGATATTTTGGAAGTAGATCACCAGGCCTTCTCCCGAGGCACCTCTGGGTAGACTTGAACTTCCAACCTTTTGGTTAGCAGCTGAGTATATTAACTGTATGGCATCCAGGGACTCCTGTAAGGCTAATACTTGAGAGGTCTTTGTCTCTTCGAGGCCCTTTGCCTTCAATTTGGTTGTCCTGCCACCAAGTGGACATAGTGTCTGGGTGATAGTCTTGCCACCTGCATCAGAAGGTTTCCATGGGTGTGGTTCATTTAGGGGAAGGTTGGCTTTTATTTCCATTCAAATGGACTTTAAGAATATAGTTATTTTTTAGAACAACTAAACATAACTAGGGTTACTAATGGCTAGTTTTAAACAGAGGATACAATTAAAGCAAGAGCTAAAGAAATACAAATATTTAAGAACTGTTAGATGCCGTACTCATAATATTCAACATATGACCAATACCTATTGACTCAATAAATGTGTTAGGCACTGTTCAAGGTATGGGGATATAGCCGTGATGAAGCTGGACAAGGACCTTGCCCTCATGGAGCTTCCAGTCCAGCAATCAGTCCTGGACTGATCATGATTCCTTTTCCACTCTGAAATAAATCATAGTAATAGCTGACAACCTTGACTTCAGTTATAAAGATAGTTAACATCTGTTTAGTGTTTATTATGTGCCAGGCACTGTGCTGAGAGCTCTGTATTCACATTTCTCATTTAATTATTTCAACCCCTATGAGGCTGGTGCTGGTACAATCCCCATTTTACAGAGAGGTTAAGTAACGTGTTCAAGGCCACAAAGCTCGTTGGGGTTTGAACCCATACCGCCTGGTTCCAGAGTCATTCTGTAAACCGTGATATCACATTTTCCTCAATTCGTTTTGAATCATTTACATTTCTAGTGAATGACATTAGTGCATTGGTCTGTTTTGGCATCAAGACAGATTTACTCTCCCACCATCAGCATTCCTCCCACTCTGAGCCTCTGTGGGTAGTATACTCATCGATTTCAAACTAAGTCGGAGGGAAACTATTAGGTTGACTCACAAGTCCTTGCAATTATCACCACCTGCTTTGGAATGCGTCCTTGACCGTGGGCAGAACAGAGTGTGCCGGAGCTGGCTAGTGCTGGCTTCTGAGAGTTGATTGTGCACATCTCTTCCCCACTCCGTTCAGGGGTATCATGTTGGAAGTTTGAAATTGGTCATGGCAGGAATATTTACACTATGGAAAATGGCAACTGATATAAATCAGGCTTTCTTCTTCTTCTTCCTAGAGAACTGGTTATTAAATATTTATCAGCACACCACTGGGGAAGACCAAAGGAAAAGGGGAAAACATTATGCTGTGGGTCATGGTAATCTCATGGCAATTTCTCTCCATCAGAGGGAAGTGCAGAGAACAGGAGAGGGGGAGTCCAGAGAGCTGAGTCTAAGACATGGCTTTGCCTCTGAGCGTTCCTGAGCTGTTTGTTGAGCTGTTTGGCCTCATTTGCCCTGGATGGCCTCTTACCTCTCATCACAGCCTTGAAAAAAAAAAGTTGCCGTGGAGTTGATTCCGACTCATGGTGACTCAGTGTGTGCCAGAGTAGAACTGCGCCTCATAGGTTTTTCAATGGCTGTGATCTTTTGGAAGTAGGTCTCCAGGCCTTTCTTCTGAGGTACCTCTGAGTGAATCTGAACCACCAACCTTTTGGTTAGCAGATAAGCACTTAACTATTCGCATTACCCAGGGACTGCATCACAGCCATAGGACTAGGTAAAAAACTACTTTCAGAAAGGGCTTGGAGCTACAAAATGAAGCTTAATTGAATTTATTTGGGTATTTTGATCACAAATATAAGGCAGTTTTACCAGAGGGAGCACATACTGGGCTGCAGCTATGGATATATGTGCAAAACACATGTCGCTGCATGAACTCCATGGGGTGTGGGAGACATTCCCTTTACCTCCTCCTTTCTTCACCAGTTTTGGATCTACACAGACCAGAGTTGGAAAGTCGTCTCTGCTTCTTCCCACCTCTGTGACCTAGGACAAGTTGCTTAGCTTCTCTGTGCCTTGGTTTCCTCCTCTGGGAAATAAGGATGATCAATAGTGCCAGTTCATAGGGGTGTTGTGAGGATTGAACGAGGTAATGCACATCAGACGCCGGCACTGACTTGGCTCATAGGAAGTGCCCGATACGTGTCAGTGTTGCTGCTATTTCTTCGCTGCATTGCTTCTGTCTTTGATGGAAAGATGCTTAACCCCCACCTCCAGCTGCCGGGGCCCCTGGACAGGGGGCCAGGGCTGAGACACAGGGGCTGCCCTCCTCTCCCCAAAAAGGAGCTGGCCTCCTCATCTGTAGCCTCACTGCCTACAGTTGTGAATGAACTTACAACGCTCCCAGCAGCTACTGCAAATCTGTTTCTGTAAGCTAAGCTCCTACTACTGGGAGGGAGGCGTGATCCTGGAGTCTCATGTTCCCTGGTGTGGAGGCTCCAGCTGAAGGGACCCCTTGAATCTGTGGACAGACAGGTCACTGGAAAGGCACTCAACAGGTCTCTGAGACTCTCCAGCCCTCTCTCATCCTGCGCCAGTCTGCTCTCTGCCCACATGGTTATGAAATGCCCTTCTACCTGGCCAGCCTGGTCCTTGCAGGAGGGAGGGCCTGGTCCTTTACTCAGGTTTCTGGTGGTGCCCATCCGTGGGGGACTGCCAACCTCCCTGCTACCTCCTCCGCTGCTGCTCCCTGGCCCTGGCGGAATCTGGGAGATTCCCCTTCCCTATTCTAACGCCTCTCTCTGCTCCAGGCGTCTCTTCCACAATCTCTGAACACATGCACAGAATGTTTTCTTTTTCCATATTTCAGCTGCCACTCTGCCCTGATCCTGGGGGACAGACCCATCTAGCAGCTTGAATGCACCCTGCCCCCCTCATCCTCTCTCCTGACCCTCTTTCTGGCCTTCTCTCCGGCCTGCTCTGCAACCCGCTTTCCATTCCTCCTCTTCCTGTGTTTGTTTCCACTTACTTTCTCCATCTCCCCATTCCTGTGACCTACCCTCTGTCCCCACTTTGAAACCCAGCTTTGTGCTGCTTTCTGGACCTTTGACTTAAGAATTTCTGAGAGTAGATTGAACAAATCAAGTTTTGAGCAGGGCAGGGGTGAGTGGAGCTGAGGCCTTCAACAAAACCAGGATGCAAGCCTCCCTCCCTAGATTCTGCAGTCTCAATGTTGACTTCGTTCTCCGCCTAGCTTCTCCTCACAGCAAGGCCAAGGCTGTCAATGCTGTGGCCTCACATCCAAGCCCATGGAGGACAAAGGACCTCTACCCCTTGTTCTAGTTAAAAACTCCTGGGGACATGTGCTCATTCTCTGGACCAATCACTGCGCTCAGAAGGTGGGTATAAGGATCAGCCTGGCATGGGTCACCTGCCCAGTCTTATGGCAGAGGGGTGGGATTCTGCATGGTTAGATAAAGTGTTGTCCAGAAGAAGGGAGATGCTATGCTGAGCAAGAAAAACGGTAACTCCACACAGGTAGAGACAGACCACCCCAACATTACAGCCCCAGCAACACATGCAAGCAAAGCCGTATGGGGTCACTGGGATCAAAAACAGATCATCCTGCCCTATTGGAGATTGTCTCAAGAGAGTCATAGTCATGTTTGGAGCAAGAGGATATATATATATTTCATGAACCAGTAGTGTTGCACAAATTTGACCAAGGATCCAATTGGATGGCCCTAGCTGAGGTTGGGCCAGGGCCCCCAGATCTGGGCAGGTGAGACAAAGAAAGAGTAGAGAGAGTGTTTCTGGGCCTGGAGCCTCAGAGCTGTGAGATGTTGTTGAGGACCAGGCTTCAGGTGAAGGCTTTGACCTCTGACTCCATGTTGAAAGCCTTCACCATGCCATCTTCTGTCATCATGGAAAACCTGTTGAGCTGTCAATTCCCTAACAGTGGTGCCAGCAAATCATCTAGCAACAAATCTGTCTCCTTCCCAAAGGCCCCGATGGACACAGCCAGGAGAGGAACCTTGCCTCCCACATTCTGAGCTCGCCCCCACTCACCAGTCACAGAGAAATCGCTGATGCTCAGACCACCTGGGCCCCCTTGGCCTGCAGAGCTCCAGCCTGCTGCACAAACTCTGGCAGGTGGGTCTTGGAACAACCTAGGATAAAGGGATGACTTGAGACCTATGATGATGTGGGACACTTTCCTGGAGGAAACTAGGGTCAGGATAAAAAGGAGAAACTCACTCTAGTTTTGAATTCATGCATGGGGCTCTAAATGGGAGTCATAGAGCAAAGAACATTTCCCCACAAACTTTGCTGTGCTTGTGATTGTTCTCTTTACAGGCATCCTGTCTCTTCCATGATTTGTGTGTGCAGGTGACAGTTGGGATGGATCCCTTGATTAAGGGGGCTGGACTGGGTTGAGCTGCAGTGGTCTGCTCCAACACCCCCCGCCTCAGTTCTCCTTTAGCTGGCCCAACTCCCTTGGGAGTTCTCACAAGGAGGGTGGAGGGGTGGACAGACCATCCAAGGGCTATGACAAGGGGGTAGGGCCCTGTAAGGTAGGTCCTTCCTGTGACACAACTTCCATACTCCTCTCAGTACTTCTTGCTACCTGCTGCACCAGAGTGGATTTCTATGACCAGAATGGGTGGGAGCAAGGACTATTTATTTTAGGAGAAGACTTGACTTTCAAATTGGGATAAAATTTGGCTAGGGAGAAGACCACTGTCTTAGTTATCTAGGGCTTCAACAAACAGAAGTTTATTCTCTCACACTCTAGTAGGCTAGAAGTTCAAATTCAAGGCATCAGCTCCAGGGGAAGACTCTCCCTCTCTGTCAGCTCTGGAGGAAGGTCCTTGTTATCAATCTTCCCTTGGACTAGGAGCTTCTCAGCACAAGGACTCTGGGTCCAAAGGACATACTATTCTACCGGTGCTTCTTTCTTGGTAGTATGAGGTCCCCATGTCTCTCTGCTCATTTCTCTCTTTGTATCTCAAAAGAGATTGACTTAAGACACAACCTAATCTTGTAGATTGAGTCCTGCCTCATTAACATAACTGCTGCTAAGCCCACCTCATTAATATCGTAGAGGTAGGATTTACAGCACATAGGAAAATCATATCAGATGACAAAATGGTGGACAATCACACAATACTGGGAATCATGGCCTAGCCAAGTTGACATATATTTTTGGGGACACAGTTCAATCTATGACAACCACATCAGGGGATAGGGTGATGCACAGTAGAGGATAGTAACTGACGTATACCAGCCGTAGACTGTCCCGCACCCACACGTCTCTGATGGTCTCTCAGCCCCTACTGTTCCAGTTACTACTGCTGCACAACAAACCACTCAAAACCATCTTATTATGCTCACAGATTCTGTGGGTCAGAAATTTGTATAGGGCACAGCAAGCATGGTTTGTCTCTGGGACCTCAGATGAGGCTAGGGGTGACTCGATGGCTAGGGGCTGTAATGATCTGGAAGAGTCTTCATTCACATGTTTGGTAGTTGAGGTCAGTGGGGACTGTTGGGGTTGTTGGTTGGACACCTACATGGGCTTTTCCATGGGAACTCTCTGCATGAGTTAGTTTGGGCTTCCTCATAGCATGGCAGCTGGGTTTTAAGAACAAGTGTCCAAGTGTTTTAAGAATGGAAGCTGCATGGCCTTTTTAAATCTAGCCTTGGAAGTCATATAGTGTCACTTCTGCCACGTTCTATTCATGGAAGCAGTCACAAGCTGGCCCAGATTCAACAAGAGGGAAATTATAACACTGCCTCTTGATGGGGAGAGGCAAGGTTATATTATAAGAGGAGAATGTGTGATGGGAGATACTGTTGCAATCATCATTGGAAATACAATCAGTCGCATCTTTGGAAAATCCGCCTGCCACACCCATAAATTTAGGAAGGTAGGTAATCCAGTGGCAAACAGGGAGCATCATACCCACTTTACAGAGAGAACAACCGAGGCTGCAAAAGTTATCAAATTGGAAAAGGGCTCTAAAAGCCTCAAATGCTCAGTTTAGGGGTTCTTTCTATATCATCCCTGGGAGATAATCATCTAGCCTCTGCTTGAATACCTGCAGCCACGTGGAGATCATTACCTTACAAAGGAGCCCATCCATTGCTGCATGGTTGGAATTGTTAGAAAGTTCTTAGATTGTGATAAAATCTACTTCTCCATAGGTCCTATCACCGAGCTCTGGTTCTGCCCTTGGTGAATGGGGACTGGACAAGAGAGAAGGAAACTAATACTCCTGAGTGCCAGCTATGTGCTGGGCCTGTGCCTGGGGCTCTCACAGCTGTTGTATGGAGATCAAGTTGTGCCAACCCTCCAAATGCTGAAGAGACAATCCTTGATGGTTCCTTTTATGAGGTATTTTATGAGGTATTTCTGGTTCCTCAAATGACCTGGTTTCCAGACTGCCTGTCACCTGTGTTTTAGTTTCTCAGGATTCTTCCTAAGACATCATTTGGACATGATGCTTTAGTCTAACGTGGCCCCTTTTTTTTTTTTTTTTAAAAGCAGCTACCTCATTCAAGATTGGCTCATCTTAAGCTTGCAGTCAACTAAAAACCCTCAATCAATTTTTACTTTAACAGCTGCAGCACCTGGTCTCTCCCATCCCGTCTTTGTCCAGGAACCATCATCAGACCAAGACTAGAGTGAGTGCACATATCCAGAGGTCTGTTGTTGTCTCCCAAAGAGCTTCTGAGACCAACAGGGGGTTGAAAAGTGAGACCTATAACCATGTCTGAGGTGGATGAGGGGTCAGCTAGAGCCCCAGCTTCATGCTGGGCTGGCACTGGGACAGGCCAAGCACCTTCATTCGGAGGCTGGGAGGACCACCACTCACCCAGTGCCTGTCCCCTTCTTGTTTGGGGGTGGGACAAGCCATAGGGATGGGAAAGTACCATTCCTAACAGGCTCAAAAGTGTAAGTGACTTGGACCTGGCCTGAGAACAGCTAGAGTGATGCAGAGTGGGGTGAGGTCACAGAGAACTGTGGGGGAGGTGAGGATCTGAAAAGGCTCACTGTAGCCCAACTTGTTCTGCGTTTCATGGGTTCATATTCATGTACACATACATAAAAAAAAAATAATTTATTGATTTTAGGTGAATCCTCCTAAGCCGACATGTGCAATCTCCTGAATAGCAGTATAAGTACTATGCTAGTCAGGATTCTCTGGGTTGCAAGTGACAGAAACCCAATAAAGCTTAGTTTAAGCAAGAAGGGAAAGGTATTGTCTCACCTGCTGTGAAGGCTGAGGGTGAGCTAGCTTCAGGCTTGGCTAGATCCAGGAACCTGAAGAAGTCATCAGGACTCATCATCAACGGGCTCCAAGGCTCTGGCTAGCCTCATTTGCTCCTACAGTAGATGAGTTTTCTCCAGGCAGTGGCAGCCATGGTGCTGGAAGCCCTGGGTTCCTAGTCTTATGATCCTTAATCCAAAAGGAATGAAGAATTTCTTTTTTTCAGGATCAATATATGAAATCCCAGGGAAGGACTCTGATGGGCCTGATATGAGTCACATGCTCATCCCCGGGCCAATCACTCTAGGCAGGGAGATGAGGTATAATGATTGGCCAGGCCTGAGTCATATCCTTTGCAGTGACCAGGCCTCAGAGAACAGGAACTGGGGAGTCGGGAATTGAGGCCAGGCTATCTTCTGGGTCTGCCTGGTACCTCATATCTGCTTCTTTTTGCTGACCTCCCCATTTTCCTGCTTTTCTTTGCAGACCAATTTTCGTTTTTTTCTCCTCAGCATGTACATGGCTCAAAATGGCTCTCCCAGCCCCAATCACTACATGATTTTCAAGTGCCCAACACTGTGACTGAGTTCAAATTTTCAGGAAGAGAGAATCTGATTGGTTGTAGGGATAGGTGTTCACTACTAGCCCATCAGTTGTGGCAAGGGTGGGGTTATATAGTACCAAAGTAACATTTGAGGTCTTCTCTTCAGCAGGCCTGGTAAGAGCAGTTCCTTAGATAGGGAACTGTGGGTGGGGCAGGCATTTCAGAATAAGACATCATGTTAGCCTCGGTGACCCAGAGAACAGTCAGGGATGGAACTATCCCCACCTTCAAGTAGCTTAAAGTCAGCTGGGTAGGCAAGATGCTCATCTGGGCCAGGGGCCCAGGACCTCTGAGAAGGCAAGATAGTTGTGGGCCAGGACAACAGGACAAGCTTCCTAGAGGTGGCGGGCCTGGAGCAGGCCTCTTCAGGTGGGTAGAGAGGAAGGGACAAAACACTCTTGAGCACGGAGCAGACATCATATGAACAGATGCTCTTTTCTTCACACCTGAGCTGGCTCTTCTGAACCAATATGCACACGTATTGAAGTGTCATGTTCATTACTGAGACTTTTTTTCAGACCACAAGCACCGGGCTCTCTATTTCCTCTCCCAGATGCTAGCCAGACTCCTTATACCCTCCTCAGTCCTTGGATGACTACTGAGTGTCCTCCCTCTCCTCATCATCACTGAACGTGTGTGTCTGCATGTGTGTGTGTGTGTGTGTGTGTGTGTGTATAGTGTTGGGGGAGCTGTTGGGAATTTTTCATGACCTCCTGGAAAGCCGAGGAGTTTCCTCTCGCCCCTAAAGCCATGAGTGGGAAGGAAAAAAAAAAAAAAAAAGCCAAGAATAAAAAAAGAAAAATATTCCTTGGCATTTGGAGAATGTAAGGAGATCCAAGGTAGAAACTTTTATTCCTATTTTGTGGATGAAGAAATAAAGGTCCAGAAAAGTTCCAGACTTACCCAAGTTCTTGTGGCTGAGACTAGAATCCTGCCTTCTGGCCACCAGCCCAGGGCTCTTTCCACAAGCCCTCCCTGGCCACCGGGTACTGGGCCTGGCAGGGATACTCTATGTGTGTATGGGGCAGTGGAACGCTGCATCGGCATGAGGTGGGACTAGAGTCTCGGCCTAGGAAAAGTGTGGCCAGCCAAATTCTCTTGGAGGATCCAGAAAATGGCTAACAGGTTACCGACATCTCCTCAGGGAACAGGCGACCGTCCATCCAATATGCTTTATCTGGGCAGATTTCATTTTCAGGTGTAGGAAAAGGAAGAGATCTTTGTGTTTCCCTGCTGTTTTTTCCCTTTCAGACACACCAGAAACCAGATCCTGTCAGATAAGTCCAACTGAAAAGAAAGAGGCAGAGACTGGCACACAAGGAAGGGTAGCTTGCCAGAGTCACACAGGAAGACACCCAGAGACCCTCCAGGGCAGAAGAGAGAGAAGGGGTCACCCTGGGGCAGGTGCGTGGTCCTCACTTTCCCCAAGATCCTCATTTGAGACTTTGGATAGTAACTCCAAATGAGATTTTCCATACAGTGACTGTATTACCATTTTGCATTAGTTAAAAGCGTCAAATTGCTAAGTATAAGCTTACAGACTTCACACTTCTTCCTACTCTGATTTGGCATGTCTTCGCTTGTTTCTTGAACAGGCAGCTTCACAAAATGGAAGTGGCCCAAGCCTCGCCTGAAGGCCCCGAAGGCAGTGACCGGAGGGCATGGGACAGAAAGGAGGAGGAGAGGGAGCGGAGGTGGGGAAGGAAGAGAGGGAAAAAGGAGGGGAGAGAACAGGGCGTGAGAGCAGGGCTGCGGGGCATCGGGAGAGAAAGATCGAAAACCCGAGAGAGGAAAAGGAGGCAGCATGGGCGAGGCGCCGCCAGAGGCGCAGCGCTGGGGAGAGAGGGGCGAGGGCGAGCTTGGAGAGGGAAAGGTGACCGCGGGTTCCGGTGAGGGGCCAATTGTCAAGGTTCTATCTGCGCGATGATTGATGGGAGCCTGGGTTTTTCTGTCAGCCTGTCACGGCGCAGGAATGTTTAATGTTCTCATTATTGGTTACGCTGTTGTGTATATTTCTCTGTCAGCACCGCGGACCCAGCTGAACTGGCAGAGCACTTCAAAGGCCTGCGGGTCATTCATCATCCCCATGACGCTCCGGCAAATGCTCAGCTTCAGCTCCGCGCCAGGGATTTGTTATGACTTGCGAGCCGGCTGACAGACAGGGCTGTGGCGACCGCGGGAGGGGGACGCGCGCGAGGGCGGAGGGAGCCCTTTTTGTCACTTTGGGCAAACAGCAGCGCCCCCGTGCCCTGGCTCCGGAGGCTCAAAGGGGCGAATGGTGTTGACCAGCCGTGGCTGACCCCCGAGGGGGACCAGGGTGTCCCGGGGAGGTCTTAGGGTCTGCAGAGAGGCAGGGGTGCGCTCCAACTGGAGCCTCAGGGCACCCCAAATTCTCCCTTCTCCTCCAGCCCCACCCTCGTCCTCCCGGCCGGCGGTGGCGTCTCTGAAAGTTGTGCTGAAAACCCAGAGGCTGGGGAAGAAAGAAACTTGCAACCGTCCAGGCCCCGGGGAGGGCGGGGGGAAGGGAGAGAAGGAGAATATCGGAGCTTTGTTTCCTTTCCCAGGCCGTGACATGATTAATCGTTTTCTTCTGATCTAATTTTGGAACATGAAAAACAGCACATTTGTCTTGAAGAAAAATGATGTGCCGAACTGCGCAGATGGAAATTTCGAGCAATGAGAAAGATTAAAGTGAAACCCCACTCCTTAGACCTAATCATGAGTTGTAGATTATTCTGTCGGCCCAGCCAGATGGTAGCTCTGATTCCACAGCCCCTTCTTATATTAATGAATACTAGACTGTTATATTTGACTTAGGTAAGTGAAATGTCTATCAGAGCTAATGGACTGCCAGCCAGCATAACACATGTTGTACCGCTAAGGGTCCTTGCTGCATTTTTCATGTTTTATACTAATGTAGAACATTTTGTTTCCTACTGTTTTTCATCATTGTCACTGTTTGCTAAATATTTTCACATGGAAGGGGTGGGGGAGGGAGACAAAGTCAGGAGGAAAAAGAACCCCCCTCCAAACTTGTGTCCAAAGCTAATTTCCTCCCGTTGGGCTTGGCTATAACTCTAGGAGTAAAACAGTCACCCCAAGCAAAGCATTCAGGAACTCAACAGTAACGTGATTAAGTTCCTAGTCAACAAGACTACACTCCACTGTATGTTAACAAACCTAATTATAGCCCTGTGGTGATAAACTGGACCCAGGCCCTTGCCACACATCTCTGAGGTCATGTCTAGAGGAGCAGCTTGACCCTCTGGTCCCAGGGGAGAGAGTCGTCCTGGAGAGGGGTCCCAGGCTGGGCTTGGCAGAGGGGCTGTTCCTCCTGACTTGCTTGTCTTGCCCCTGAGGAGGGTGGGCAGTTGCCAAGAAGCATTTCAGAAGGTCAGAGGTGTGAACAACTGGGCATTCGGCTTTCCTAGAGGAGGCTGCAGGGACAGTGACATTGGCCCTCTCTGTGTTATGAGCAGCATCAGGACACTGAGAGGAGAGCATGGTGTTTCCAGCTCATTGATCCCATGAAGGCCTGGGAGTCTGGCGACTCACCGCTCTGGGGCCTACAGAGGGATGGCTCAGGCTCCCCCACCCTCCTGGCTTCCCCTTCCTCCAGACTCCTTGCCTGTACCCTAGTGAACCCTGTAAGGGCTTGTTATTTAACAGGCGATCTTGAGTTGCTTCTTTGTAAAGGTCACCAGCCTGGATGGAGATGGCTTCCTGGAGTAGAATGAGTCCTGAAGTTGGACTTCGAGAGCTGTTTGAGGACAAATAAAATGGAGGGGTTTGAGGGACATCCTCGAGGGGTGATGTCTTAAGGAAAAAAATGGAAAGAAATTAAAATACCTAGAGAAGATCCCCAGTTATGAAAACACATGGAAACAGATAGAAAGAAGAGAAGAACGCAGAGAAAGAGACAGAGGAAATTTAAGATACAACAGAGTAGGCCCATGAACTCAGAGGAAGAACTTTCTTGCCCCAGAGTCTCTTTCAGCTTATTGTACCCCTAGCAAAGTGAGAAACGAACCAGCAGGAGGCATCTGACCAGGAGGGAGAGAGAATGGAAAGTCAGGATGGAGGTGGATGCATCAGGGCTGGGGCACCGGTAAGTCAGTTCAGCTTGATGGAGCCCCTAGCTCGGGCAGTAGCTGGAAGTCAGTCCCAAATGCATCAAGGAGCTACTCAGGGCTTGTCTGTGCAGGGAAATGTCTCAGGAGCCCCACCTGGGGACTTCACAACCCTGAAATTTGGAAGGACCCCTGAGAAGAAGCTTCTGCTAAGTTTCCAACATGAAACAACAATGGGCTGGAGGAAGACCAGAGAGTTCTGTGTGTGCGTGTGTGCACTCAGGCTGTCTGTACTGCCCTGGAGCAGAGGGAGTAAACTCAAGCACTGTATTCTATCCCTAGGAGCAAGCATCAATTGTCCTGTGACCGATCTGGAGAAAGTAAAGTGTGTATCGTGGGTGGTAGAAGTTTGGGTGGGGATCAGGCAGAATTTTGTCACAGAGAGGATCAGACAAGGTGCTTGATTTGACCTTAATTCTTAGAGATTTAGGTTCAGTCAATGGATCAAAAGACATTTATCAAGGGTCACCTGCACTTTTCATTTCTGTACAGCCTACCGTCTTTGTGGAGAGGGATTGGTACAGGCTGGGCTTTCCAGAAGCAGACATGAAACAGAGTTGGGGTTAGGACTGCAAGTAAAATACAGGATACCCAGTTAAATTTGAATATCAGATAAACAATGAATAACTCTTTAGTATGGGTATCTTCCAAATATTACATTTAACTAGGCATCCTGTATTTTTGTTTGCTAAATCTGGCAACCTTATTTGGGGTGCAAAATGTTTTTTAGGGATCAACACTTGTGAAAGGAAGGGAGAAGAAGCAGGATTTGGCAGAAGAAGAATTCATTGAGCATCACAGCTTGACAAAGCCTTGGCCAACCCAGTGGGAAACGCTGGAGCACATATTGCTTGTCAAAGGGTCCAACTTTAGGCCGAAACGGACAGGCCTTAATGCACTCTCCTCACTCTGGCCACAGACGCTGGCTGCCCCAGGAAAGGCAGACCTTGGGAGAGGCAGTTCTCTGAAGGAGAGAGCTGAGGCCGACTCTGAAGTAGCTGACCACACTCCCTGAAGCTGGGCAGCAGGTCCTTCCTTGCAGAGGGATCTGAACAGCACATCTCCATGTCCAACACACAGTACTATAGTCCATATTCTCATCCTGCTTCCTGTTCCCTTAAGGAGATGAACTAAGCTAACTAACAGAACACCCTTAACCTTGACTGTTTTTCTTCCCTCCCAGTGGTCACCAAGCCAGAGAGTTGTACCCCCAGAATTCTCTCTCAAATCCTGTGCCCTCTCTTCATCCCCTCCGCCGCTGACTTAGTTCAAGCCTTGTCCTCTCTCCCTAGGACCAGAGTAACAGCTTCCTACCTGGTCTGCTTATCTCTGGGTTTTCCTTTGTCCCAAGCCAGCCTCCACCAGCCAAAATGAGCTTCTTAAACAAATCTGTCCCTGGCATAGAAATTCTCTCTTGGCTTTGATTCCCGTAAGAGTCAGTTTGAATATCTAGGCTGGGTATAGATGGCACTTCTCCATCTACCCCAGCTTATCTCTTTGGCCTCATCTCTCGCCTCTCCTCAGCTATGAATCCCGCATTTCTGCCACATGAACCTTCTTAGGTTCCCCAAGCATGGCAGGCTCTTTCAGAATACTGTATCTATTCTACTCCCCTGCATTCTTTTCCTGGCAAACTCCTATTCATCCTTCAAAACCCAGCTTCCATAGCCTCTCTTTTGTGGCATTTCCTAACAATCTCCAGGAGGCATTATTTCATCCTTTGGCTCCCCTAAGCAGTTTGTCCGTACTCCTGTGAACGCATTGGCCAGGCTGCATTGTAAAATGTCTGTGTTTGCAAGTTTCTCTCTCCACATCCTTCCCTTCCTCTGCAACTATTCTTCTGTTCATTCATTTGTTCTTTCATTCAAGAAATATGTATTGACAGCTTACTATGTGCCAGGCATTGTTCTAGGCACTGGAGATTCAGCACTATACAAAACAGACCAATTCCCTGCCCTCCCAGAGCTGACATTTTGATAGCTATGTATATGGGTGTATTAGTGTCTTGAAATGAAAAAAAATTATAGAAATAGAGAACACATTAGTGATCGCCAGGGTTTAAGGTGGGGATGAGGGTGAGAGGGAAGTTGATGTGGCTATAAGAGGGTAATATGAGAGATGGAAATGTTCTGTATCTTGACTATATCAATGTCAATATCTTGGTTGTGATACTGTAGTATAGTTTTGCAAGATGTTACCTTTCAGAGAAGCTGTGTAAAGGGATCTGTCTGTATTATTTCTTACAACTGCATGTGAATCTGCAGTTATCTCAAAATAAAAAATTTGCTGAGAAAAACTGAACTCCATTACTTATCTCTACATGTGTCAAATGTGATAGAGGAATTAATAAAATATTTCCTTTTCATTAAAAAATCTTTATCAATATTGATATATTCTATTAGTTATTAAGGGAAATGTATTAAAATAATTGATTAAGATTGTGAAAGTGTCTATTTCTCCTTTTAGGTCTGTCAGTTTTTGCTTTATATGTTTTGAGGCTATGTTATTGCGTGCATATACATTTAAAATTATTCTACCTTCTTGGTATATTGAGCCTTTAATCATTATAAAGTGTCATTCTTTATATCTAGTGATGCTTTTTTGCCTTAAAATCCGCTTTGATTTTAGCATATTGATACCACCTTTCTTTTGGTTAGTATTTGCATGTGATTTTTTTCCTTATTCTTTTACTTTAAAATTTTCTGTATCCTTATTTTTAGACTATTTCTCTTGTAAACAACATATACAATTATTTTTATTGAATACACTATAAACATTTTTGTCTTTTAATTGGAGTACCTCGTTCACTTACATTTAATATAATTACTGATATATTTGGGCTTACATCTATCATTTTATTATTTGTTTTCTATTTTTTCCATGTACTCTATATTTCTTTTTCTCTCATTTTAGATTAAATGGTTAAATGATTTTACATTAATCTTTTAGATTAAACAAATATTTTATTTTCCATTTCCTCTTTCTATTATCTTGTTAATTATAAATTCTTTTACTATTATTTTAGTGGTTACCTAGAATATACAATATAAATTTAATACACAACCTTGATATATTAAAGTCTAATATGAAATAGTGCTTTTACTACTTTCCATACCATGAAAGGACCTTAGACTATTTTAACTCCATTTACTACCTCCAATCCTTTATGCTGTATTTAAATTCTACAGTGGTTAAGTGCTACAGCTGTTAACCAAAAGATCAGCCATTCGAATCCACCAGCCACTTCTTGGAAACCCTATGGAGCAGTTCTACTCTGTTCTATAGGGTCCCTCTGAATTGGAATCAACTCGACAGCAACTTTAAAAAAAAAAAAAATTTATTGTTATAAAAGTATAGATAACACAATATTTGTCAATTCAACATTTTTCATTTGTACAATTCAGCAAAACAAATTATATCAACCATGGACAACATCACCAACATCCATTGCCAAGATATTATAGAAACAATATTTTTTTTCTCATTTGTTGGTTTGTATTTCATTTTGGGTTCTCCCACATCTTGGTTGAGTTTTTAAAATTTGCATACAGTAAAATTAATTATTTGTTGTGTACTGTTCTATGGGTTTTGCAAAATGCATAAAGAGTTGTATACGCACTACAGCAGTCTTGATCTAGAATAGTCTGTCAGCCCAAACTCTCCTTGTGCTGTCCCTTGGTAGTCACCTCTCTCCTCAAAACCAACTCCTGGAAATCACTGATCTATTTTTCTATGTAGCCTTTTGAGTTTGACTTCTTTCATATAGTAAATTGCATTTAAGGTTCATACATGTTGCATGAATCATTCCTTTTTGTTACTCAGTAGTATTCCATTGTATGTTTCCATTACCATCCCATTTGTTTACCCATTTGCCAGGTAAAGGACATCTGGGTTGTTTTCAGTTTTTGGTGATTAGGAATAAAGCTGCTATTCATTTATTAGAAGCATAACTTTTCCTTCCTATTGGGTAAATACCTAGGAGTGAGCTTGCTGGGTCTTATGGTACATGTATATCGAACTTTTCAAGAAACTATCAAACTGTTTTCCAAAGTGGTGATACCATTTTGAATTTCCACCAGCAATATTTGAGGCTTCCCATTACGCCACCTCACTGGATGGAAAACACAGAAATCAAATTGACTGTATCTGTGGAAAGAGTCAATAGAAAAGCTCAATATCATCAGTCAGAACAAGGCCAAGGGCCAACCGCAGACCAGACCGTCAATTGCTTATATGCAAGTTTAAACTGAAGCTGAAGAAAATTAAAACAAGCCCACGAGAACCAAAATATGACCTTTAGTATATTCTCCCTAAATTTGGAGCCATATCAAGAATAGTTCTGACGTGTGTGGGATGACTTCAAGGACATCAAAAATGAAGAATGCAATCTTAGGTGAAGGGAAGGACAACACACAATGCAGGGGAAATCAGCAAAACTGGATTAACCAAAAGCTAAGACGTTTCCTGAATACAACCAAACACTCTGAGGGACAGAGTAGCAGGGGTGGGGGTCTGGGGACCATGGTTTCAGGGGACGTCTAGGTCAATTGGCATAACAAAGTTTATTAAGAAAATATTCTGCATCCCACTTTGGTGAGTGATGTCTGGGGTCTTAAAAGCTAATGAGCGGCCATCTAAGATACGTCAATTTGTCCCAACCCACCTGGAGCAAAGGAGAATGAAGATCACTAAAGACACAAAGAAAATATTAGCCCAAGAGACAGAAAGGGCCACATAAACCAGAGACTTCATCAGCCTGAGACCAGAAGAACTAGATGGTGCCCAGTTACCACCAACGACTGCCCTGACAGGAAACACAACAGACAGTCCCTGATGGAGCAGGAGAAAAGCGGGGCACAGAACTCAAATTCTAGTAAAAAGACCTCACTTAATGGTCTGACTGTGACTCGAGGGACCACGGAAGGCATAGCCCATGGACTCTCTGTTAGCCCAGAACTGAAACCATTCTCGAAGTCAACTCTTCAGACAAAGATTAGATTGGACTATGGGACACAAAATGATACTTGTGAAGAGAGTACTTCTTAGCTCAAGTAGATGCATGAGACTAAATGGGCAGTTCCTGTGTGGAGGTGAGATGAGAAGGCAAAAAGGGACAGGAGCTGGTTGAATGGACACAGGAAATCTGGGGTGGAAAGGAGGAGTGTGCTGTCACATTATAGGGAGAGCCACTAGGGTCACATAGCAACGTGTACATAAATTTTTGTATGAGAAACTGACTTGAACTGTAAACTTTCATTAAAGCACAATAAAAAAAAAAAAAAAGACGAAGAATGCAAACAGTCATTAAAAAGACAGGAAAGAAAGAAAAGACCAAAATGAATGTCAGAAGAGACTCTGAAACTTACTCTCTAACTTAGAGTAGCTAAACTGAATGGAAGAAATGATGAAGTAAAAGAGCTAAACAGAAGACTTCAAATGATGGCTTGAGAAGGCAAAGTAAAATATTTTATGTGCAAAACCTGGAGTTAGAAAACCAAAAGGGAAGAACATGCTCAGCATTTCTTAAACTGAAAGAACTGAAGAAAAAAAATCAAGCCTCAAGTTGCAATTTTGAAGGATTCTAGGGGCATGTGGAAGCTGTAGGTAGATCAAGAGGTAGTCACTTGAACACAGCAAGGGGATACTGCATGGTTTAAAATCAGGAAAGGTGTCAGGATTGGAGAAAGACTCATTAACAACCTGCGATATGCAGATGACACAGACTTGCTTGCTGAAAGTGAAGAGGACTTGAAGCAGTTACTGATGAAGATCAAAGATCAGTAGTGATTACACCTCAACATAAAGAAAATAAAAATCCTCACAACTGGACCAATATGCAACACTATGATAAACAGAAAAAAGACTGAAGTTGTCAAGGATTTCATTTTACTTGGATTCACAATCAACATCCATGGAAGCAGCAGTCAAGAAATCAAATGACACATTACACTGCGCAAATCTGTTGCAAAAGAGCTCTTTAAAGTGTTAAAAAGCATTAAGGATTAAGGTGTGGAAACCCTGGTGGCATAGTGGTTAAGAGTTAGGCTGCAATCCAAAAGGTTGGCAGTTCGAATCCACCAGGCACTCCTTGGAAACCCTATGTCCTATAGGGTTCTACTCTGTCCTATAGGGTCACTATGAGTCAGAATCGACTCAACGGCAATTAACAACAACATGAGCAAAATATTGAATGACCCAGGAAGGAATACACACAGTCACTGTACCAAAAAGAACTAGTCGACATTCAACCATTTCGGGAGGTAGCATACGATTAAGAACCAATGGTACTGAAGGAAGAAGTCCAAGGTGCGCTGAAGGCATTGGCAAAAAACAAGACTCCAGGCATTGACGTAATACTAATTGAGATGTTTCAACAAACAGATGCAGGACTTGAGGTGCTTACTGGTCTATGCCAAGAAATTTGGAAGACAGCTGCCTAGACAACCAACTGGAAGAGATCAATATCTGTGCCCATTCCAAAGAAAGATGATCCAACCAAATGCGGAAATTATCAAACAATATCATTAATATCACCTGCAAGTAAAATTTTGCTGAAGATAATTCAAAAGCGGCTGCAGCAGTACATCGACAGGGAATTGTCTGAAATTCAAGCTGGATTCAGAAGAGGACATGGAATGAGGGATATCATTGTTGATGTCAGATGGATCTTGGCTGAAAGCAGAGGATACCAGAAAGATGTTTACCTGTGTTTTATTGACTATGCAAAGGCATTCATTGATCATAACAAATCATGAGTAATATTGCAAAGAATGGAAATTCCAGAACACTTAATTGTGCTCATGTGGAACTTGTCAATAGAAAAAGAAGCAGTCATTTGAACAGAACAAGGGGATACTGCATGGTTTAAAATCAGGAGAGGTGTGCGTCAGGGTTATATCCTTTCACCATACTTATTCAATCAGTATGCTGAGCAAATAATCTGAGAAAATGGACTATATGAAGAAGAATGGGGCATCAGAATTGCAGGAAGACTCATTAACAACCTGTGTTATGCAGACGACACAACCTTGGTTGCTGAAAGTGAAGAGGACTTGAAGCACTTACTGATGAAGATCAAACACCACAGCCTTCAATATGGTTTACACCTCAACATAAAGAAAACAAACATCCTCACAACTGGACCAATAAGCAACATCATGATAAACGGAGAAAATATTGAAGTTGTCAAGGATTTCATTTTACTTGGATCCACAATCAATACCCATGGAAACAGCAGTCAAGAAATCAAACAATGCATTGCACTGGGCAAATCTGCTGCAAAAGACCTCTTTAAAGTGTTAAAAAACAAAGATGTCACCTTGAAGACTAAGGTGCGCCTGACGCAAGTCATGGTGTTTTCAATTGCCTCATATGTATGCGAAAGCTGAGCGGTGTATAAGGAAGACTGAAGAAGAATTGAAGCCTTTGAATTATGGTGTTAGTGAAGAATGTTGAATATATCATGGGCTGCCAAAAGAACAAACAAGTCTGTCTTGGAAGAAGTACAGCCAGAATGCTCCTTAGAAGCAAGGAAGGAGAGACTTTGTCTCACATACTTTGGACATGTTATCAGGAGGGATTAGCCCCTGGAGGAGGACATCATGCTTGGTAAAGTAGAGGGTCATCAAAAAAGAGGAGGACCCTCAACGAGATGGATTGACACAGTGGCTGCAACAATGGGCTCAAGCATAACAACGATTGTGAGGATGGTACAGGACTGGGCAGTATTTTGTTCTGTTGTACATAGGGTGGCTGAGTCGGAACCGACTAGTGGCACCTAACAACAATGATCCATGTAGTAGCATATATAAGTACTTCATTCTGTTTTATGGCTAAATAATATTCCATTGTATGAATATACACATTTTATTAATCCCTTCATCATTTGATGGTCATTTGGGTTGTTTACACTTTTTGGCTATTATGAATAGTGGTGTTATGAACATTCATGTACACATTTTTGTGTAAATATATGTTTTCAATTATGTTGTGTATGTACGTAGGAGTGGTTGAGTTAATTTTAATACAAGGTGTGAGGTATGGGTTGAGGTTCTTTTTTTTTTTTGCAGATGGACATCAAATTGTTCCAGCACCATTTGTTAAAATGGCTTTTTCTATTAAATTGTCTCGCACTTTTGTAAAAAATAAGTTGACTCTGTTTGTGTGAGTCTATTTCTAGACACTCTGTTATGTACCGTTGATCTATGTCTATCTTTTTGCCAGTACCATAACGTTTTGATTACCATAGCTTTATAGTAAGTGGAGCCCTGGTGGTGCAGTGGTTAAGAGCTACAGCTGTTAATCAAAAGGTCGGCAATTTGAATTAACCAGCCACTCCTTGGAAACCCTATGGGGTCACTATGAGTTGGAATCAACTCGACTGCAGTGGCTGGGTAGGTTGGCAATTATTTTCTTTCAGGACTTTAAAGAGATCATTCATAGTTCTGGCCTCTATTATTTGTAGAGAAGTCAGTTATTATTGTTACTCCTTTGAAGGTAATTTTCCTTTTTTCTCTGATTGTTTAAAAGATTATTCTTTGTATTCTTTTGTATTTCAGCAGTTTTACACTGATGTGCCAGAAGTGTGACTTTTTTTTTTTTTTTTTTTAAATCCTGCCTGGGCTTCTTAACAGTTCTTGAATATGTGACTTGATGTTTGTTGTTCCTTTGGGAAAATTCTTGGCCAATAATCTCTTCAGATACTGTTTCTTCTCTATTTTTTCTTTTCCTGTTATGAGACTCCAGTTACATATATATCTTTTCACTGTGTTCCCTATCTTTAACTTTCTCTCTGTATTTTCTTTTTCTTTTTTTTCCTTCCTTTGCTTCAGTCTGGATGTTTTCTATGACTTATTTTCTAGATTTCTATTCCTCTCTTCATCTATGTCTACTCTGTTGTTACATCCGTCTATCCCATTCTTAATTTCACTTATTTTACTTTTCAGTTTTAAATTTTCTGTATTACTCTTTTTATTATACATTCTAGTTCTCTGCCAAAATTCTCCACTTGTAATTTATTTTTTAAATGTATTAATGACAGTTATTTTAAAATTGTATCTGATAATGCTCATATATGAATCACATGTAAGTCTGTTTTTATTATTTGTTTTTTCTCTGGTTTTTGGTCACCTGGTTTTGTCTCCCGGTATGTCTGGCAATTTTTGATTGAATGTTGGAAATTGTGAATAAAAGATTATAGTGAAAATTTGAGACTCTAGATAATGTTATTTTCCTTCACAGAAGATTTGTTTTGTCTCAGGCAGGCAGTTAGGTCAGGAACAGATCATCTTAATCAAATCTTGAATGGAATTGTTTCAAAATCTGGTTCAGCTTTTGTGATGACTGATATATTTGTATATCCTAGAAATAAGGTCAACCCTTACTTTTAGGCAATAACACTTCAAGAGTCCCAACTGAAAGCTGGGGATATTTGCTAGGGTGCCTACCCTTATGATAGCTCAGAACTCTATTTTTTTTCCTTCTCAGTCTCAGGAAACTGCTGAAAGCTTTCCTCAGCTTCTGAGCCCCTTAGCTGTTTGCTTAGAAATCAGAAAACGCCTTCAGGAGAAAAATGTAGCCACATGTCAGAATGAAGCCAGATGACATGAATGTACTTCTTTTCTCTCTGTGATCTTGGCCTCTCAACTCTTCATTGCCTTGGTAACTTTTTACATGTTCAAACCTGCTTTTCTATTTGTTGTAAGGAAGGAGGTCAGTATGATACAAGCTAATCCACCATAGCTGAAAGCAGTATTAAAAGCATGAACTTTGGAGCAAAACTTCCAGGATTCAAATCTGAGTTCCATCATTTACTTGCTCTGTGATCTTGAACAAGCTATTTAATTTTTCTGTGCCTCAGTTCTCTCATCTCTAAAATGAGGATAATAACAGTAGCTACTTTATAGGGTTGTTGTGATAATTTAAAAAGTTAGTATATATAAAGCACTTAGAAAAGTGCCTAGCACACAAAATATGCTATGTTGATGTTTGCTATTACTATTTTTACTCAGCTTGGTCTTCCTTCCAATTAGTACTATTTGCCATTGCATTGTGTCATTCACACATCTTTAATAGGACTCAACTGGCTACTGGATCAAGTCCAAGCTGTAGCTGCAGTTCTCAGTCTTGATGGAATATTAGAATAACCTGTGGTGATTTTAAAACTCTTGAAGTCCGAGCCAAACCAGACCAATTACCTCAGAATATTTGGGGTTGCTCTCAGACATCAGTATTTTTAGAAGAACCCCAGGTGATTCCAATGTTTATTCAAGATTGAGAGCCCTGCTTTATCCTGGCTTTCAAGGTGCCTTACGGTCTAGCCCCAGCCTATCTTTCTAACCATAATTCCCCTGCACCCCAACATGGGCATTTCCTTGCAGCAATCCCATCTACTCAAGGTCCAGACTTCTACCTACATAATCTCCTCATAGCTCGGTGCAAGGTTCAGAGCCTGATATTTATCTCTGCCCTCTCCCTCCCATGGTGAGGAAGGGACACAGGCAGCCACCTCTATCCTTGCACACTCCCTCTTGGCCTTCAACCTCTTACCTTAACTTGGGTTTGTCCATGGCAAACTTTCCCATGTTTCTTTCTGTCCTTTCTCCTCCTTCCAAGACCCTTCCTTCATCCTGCTCCATTCAAGATTAAGATAGCCCCTACTCCTTCCTAGAAACACACTTTTTGTCTATTTCCTTGCCTCATCGATGGGCAGAAAACCAAATTCCAACCTGGGGGAAATCTGGCCTTCTCTCAGGAACCAACATCAATCAACACCATGCTCTTTCTTATCTCCATTCTTTTGCTTGTCCTATCCTCTCTACTTGGAATACCCTGTCCCCTTTGTCTGCCAATCTATCCAACCTCCAAGTTTCACTTCCTGCATGAAGCTTACTCAACATCTTCAATGCACACTGCTTTCCCTTCTCCCCTGCATGTTTCCTGCCCACCTAGTCTATCTACACAATTTTAGATCTAAATTATATCTTCGCCTGTGAACACAATAGGAATTTAATAACTGATACTTGCTTGCTAGACTTACATGAAGTTGGCAAAAGAAGCTCAGATGAAAATTCCCAAAACTGACAATAATAGTAGTTGCCCTGGAAGGGAAGCCTGGAAGTTGGTGTTCTTACAGATAAATGCCAGAGAGCTCTGGGGAAGAGGATGAGTTGGTAGGGATAGGGTAGGAAGTTGTATGTTTTATATTGCTGCACAACAAATCACTACAACTTTAGTAGCTTAAAATAACACCATTTATTATTTCACCATTCTGTGGGTTCTAAATCCAGCTTGGCTTGGCTGGGTTCTCTGCTCAGGATCTCTCAAGGACAAAATCAAGGTGTTGGCCAGGCTGGGCTCTTATTGGAGACTCTGAGGAAGAATCTACTTTTAAGCTCATTCATGTTGTTGACTGATTCAGTTCCTGGCAGCTGAAGGACTAAGGTCCCTGTCTTTTTGTTGCCTGTTGGTTGGGGGTCACTTTCAGCTCCTAGAGGCCATTATCAGGTCCTTCCACATGGCCCCCTCCATCTCAGCAACAGAGACCCTCACTTGCATGTAATCCCAATCATGCTTTGAATCTTTCTGACTTCCCCTTTTGCTATCAGCTGTACCTAGATTAATGTTTGATTGAGTAATCAGGGGATGGAAATCTTAGGGGCCCATCTTTAGAATTCTGCCTTCCACAGGGGTGATGGAGCAGAAAGCCAAAGAACCAGTAAGAAAAGAACCTTTCTCAGATACAGTGGACCAATGCCTTGCAGAGCAAAAAGCACCTTTGGGGATTATCTAGTCCAATTCTCTTCTTTTACTAATGGAGACACTAAGAACTGCCTAGAGAAAAGGACTTCATAATTCATCCTCCACACATCTACCATGGGCCAGACAGTACTAAATGCTTATAGAGAACATAGAGATAAATAAGACACAGCATCTGCCCTGAGGATTTTATTACTCATGTACCTAAGGTCTGTGGAATCTAGTTTTCCTTAAGCAAATAGCCTACTTAATCCTTGGAGATTCCAGAATTGTGGTGCTAAAATGAGGCTTCAGAGGACAGATATTTCAGTGTTTCCCAAGAGTTGAACCAATGATTTTAGGTGACATAACATTTTTAATTGTAATAATTATATGTTTATTTTAAAGCTACTCTCTATTTATGGCAAGTGACACTGTTTTATCTGAATTATGGTGCTGTAAAGTTTTCTTTCTTCCTTCTTTCCTCTTTCCTTCTGTCTTTCTTCCTTACACTTATGGCTCACAATAGAATATGGTAATTAAGGGCTTTGGGCTCTGGAAATAGGGAGACCTGGATTCTGATCCTGGCTTCTTTCACTTAGTAGCTGTTCACTTAAATTCTCATGTCTCACTTTCTCATCTGTTAAGTAAGGATAAATATATTACTTAAATGAGATACTATATGTAAAGTGCTTAACAGAGTGGCCAGCACGTTGTAAGGATTCAATTGATGTTAACTAGTGTTATCATTAGCTTTATTCTGATCCAAGGGACAAGGGGATTTCTGCCCCTCGTCTCCTCTCCTGGGACTTTTGAGGGACTGGAGAAGTGCCTGAGATGTGAGACTTTCTAGGGAGAGAGAGAGGAAATGGTTACAGACTAAAGGGAAAACAACCTGCGGTGTCCCCATAGGGCCATGTCTGCGGGAATTGCCCATTTTCTGGAAAAACAACAAACACGGATTAAACACCAGCTGTATGCCCTGCTTTGTGGTTCTATTGGGGGTGGGGGAGGCAATTTGGTAATTCAGAATCCTTCTCTGTGTGCAAAAGACTTCTGCTTTTCTCAGACAACCCCAAGAAATGGCTCTGCTCTGTCTGCACACCCAAGACATTCCCACCCTTCCCTGGCATGAGTTTGCCTCCTTCCCTCTCCTTATTTAAAGAGTTGTTGAAGTTTCTCCTCCCTCTACGAAGTCTTCTTAGTCTGTTTGGAGAAGAAGGTTGCCTCTCACATTTATTTAAAAATTATTCAAGGTAGCCCAGTTGAGAGGAGGCGAGGTAGGGCAAAGAGGGGGCCTTGGATGGCCAAAGGCACTGGGTGACTTGGTAGCAGGTGAGAGAGGGGTACCAAGAGGGAGGTGGGAGAGCCCCAGAAAAACTTATTAGATCATAAAATGTCACCCAGGCCAACCTCTGAATTTTCAGGAAAATACTCACTGTAAGCCACAATTTTAGGCACTGGGACATGTAGCTTGGGAGATATTTTGCCAGGATCTAAGGAGAGGGCCCATAAATGGGTGCCTATTCTGCCCACATGTAGGACAGGCTTCTGCCAGTGATGAGCCAACCTTTATGTGCCACCCTGATGATGCCTTTATGGAAGCAGAGTCCCGAAGTGGAAAGAAGGAGACCCAGGGGGAAATGGGTAGAGGACAGTTTTACATATTTTGATGCTAATTAAGTTATGAAGACATAGCATATACGTCTTCATGAGCTGACCAACTTATGTTTCTCCTGAGCCAATGGGGAGGTGGGTTGTGAGGGCTCTAGGCGTCAGAATGTCTTCCTGGGCCGCCTCCCTAATTAGACTGGGAGTAAAACAAATGACATGATATTAAAAATCATAATAATTGCACAGGATTTTCAACTCTATTGATGGGAGTGTAAATTTGTGCAATCTTTTTTGAGGCAGCTGGACAATATGAATCAAAACCCTTAAAAATGTTAATATACTTTCAGTCAGCAATTCCACTTCTAGGAAAATATTCTAAGGAAATAGTTAGGCAAGTGCACAAAGATATATGTATAATAGCATTCATTATACAGTTGTTCATGATAGTGAACAACTGAAATGTCCAGCAAGTAGGGACTGGATAATGAAGAGGGGTCCCTTCATGGACTGAAGCTGTTAAGAAGACTGCTGCCACTGCTCTATATTCAATGAGTTGGAAAGATATTTATATTTTAAGTGAGAAATGCAGGTCCTAGAATAATATATAGATATATTAGTTTTTTTTCAGTTAATTTTTTCTCCCAGACAATTATTTCACTGAAGGTGACTTCATGCTGAGGCTGTGCCACATGAAGGCCCAGTTTTACACAGGTTACTATCAGAGTACATTATACTGTTATGTTATGAAGATTGGAGATAAAGTGTATAAATTACTTTATATATTGTACGACACATAGTAGATGCATGGAGGTAGAAAAAATAAGTATTACTTTTAGAAAGTCTCTTAAACTGTTAAAGAGAATGCCTCTCTTGAATGGGTTGACATTTTAAAAGAACAGAAAATACAACACAAAAATTGGCGAGGTTTAGTGGTCAGAAAGCATGTAGTTTGTATGATCTAAATTTTGAATAGATAATATATGCACACAAAAGAAAAGTCTGTAACGATATAAACAAAAATGTTAACAATGTTTGAGTAATGTCGGATTATGAGTGATTTTTAAGTCTCCTTTTTGCTTTAACACACCCAAAGCCATGTTAGTAGAAGAGACTGTCTTCATTACTGTCTTTCTCTTCACTCAAAGTGTTAAAAAAAAAAAAAAAGAAAAAGGCTTTAATTACTGATATGAAGTAAAAACAATTACTTGTTGGTTGGCTAAGAATTGCTAGAAATTAATAAATAGTTAGAAATTATTTAGTAAATTCTAATTATTTAGCAAAAGTAATTAAAATATTTATAAGCGAACACCCATAAAACACCACCAAGCAAATACATTACTCAATAAACGGTTTAATTAGTATTTCATTACTAGAAATTAATCTCGGTAACTAAACATTACTACACATCACATGTAGGATGGACAACTTATTTTGCTGCTATTAATGATTTCAATTACTAAGTTTGTGCAAGTCTAATTCCTTCTTGCTTCCCCCACCCTCTCCACTTCTCATCCTGCTCCCACCCAGGTTAGTTCCCACACATTGGACCTGAGGTAGGATGTTTGGGGCTCATCTGACACCATCCACATTGTTGGGAATCCCCGGCACATGGATTAACAATTTCCTTCAGCTTATTTCCCAGCTGTTTTGCTGAAATACTGGCCCTGGGTGCCTCTTAATCAGCTGGAAGCTGATTCCAGTGGCTGGTGGGTTTCTTGCCACAGATATACTCTCCTCTGGGGTCTTCTAAATCACTTGGCTGCAAGGCTCAACTCCTTCCCCAGGCCTGTGCCAAGGCCTCTCTGGCATTGGCTTGTATTCCTAGTTCAGCTCTCAGGCTGGGTAGGTGGTGGGGGTAGGGGGTAAGGGCTACCACTAATTCACAGAGAGGCATCTTTGTGCCAATTAGAAAAAGGAGTCCTTTCCTCTGGATAGATGTAGTCACACACCAGGGTGGATTTCAGACCCCACTTCTTTCTTGGTCAGGTTCTCAAAGAAACAGGCCCTGAGATTTATGATCAGGAGTTGTATTGGGGTGTGCTCTCAGGAGCAACACCTGAAAGGGAGTGAGGGAGGTTGGGCTGGGCAAAGGGAGAAGTTAAACAGCAACCCAATAGTAAGCTCCAAGGCTGGGTGACCCTTCAAAAATGTCCTGAACTGAGGCAAATGGACTGGGCCTTTGTCACCCCATGAGATCTGACATTATTTGAGTGCTACCCTGGGGAATGATGTGCCTTTCTTAGGCTGAGGACAATTCCTGGAGAGGGACTCAGCTGCCAGCCATCAACAGCCAACCCTCTTCAGTGCCTCAGCTCTGAAGAGGAATATGGGCAGCACACACTAGCATCCACTACAGACCCCATGTGATGCACAACCTGAGCAACCACACATGAAGGCCCTTTGGGGGTGGCCCTTGTGATAGAGTGTGCTTTCTTGTTTTTGTTGTTGTTGTTAGGTGACATTGAGTTGGTTCCAGCTCATAGCAACCCTATGTACAATGGGACGAAACACTGCCCAGCCCTGTCCCGCCCTCACAATGTTTGCTATGTTTGAGGCCATTGTTGTAGCCACTGTGCCAACCCATCTCACTGAGGGTGGTTCAAACCCACCAGCGGCTCCACAGAAGAAAGATGTGGCAGTCTGCTTCTGCAAATATTACAGCCTTGGAAACCCTGTGGGGCAGTTCTACTCTGTCCTGTAGGGTCTCTGTGAGTCGGAATCGACTTGACTGCAATGAGTGCTTTCCTACTGGTATGAAATTGATGCATGAATTGTCCTATTGTTCTACTGGAGCCGGAGGGAGTCTAATTTCTGAGGTTAGGGTGGACCCTCACTTACCTACCAGCTGTGACATCTAATGCCTAAGCCATAAACTCCATGAGGGCAGGTCCATGTCTCATGGTCTCCCAGAATTTAGCACAATTTATATGGCTCAGTTAATAGTTGCTGATTGAATGTATAATAGTAACAACAAACAAATGCATTATTAAAAATTACGATGAGCTTGACCAAGAGGTCAGAACTGAGCTGAGACCTGAGGAACAGCTAAGAGTGGACCAGGTAAAGTGGGGGAGAGAAGGAGTGCTCCATGCAGAGGTGCTTCCCAACCCCTCACCTTTGCCACCACCTGTACATGTCTCCTAGCAGGAACAGGGAAGACTTGAGAAGTCGAGCTCACTGAATTTCTCCTGTTATCCATTGCCGAAATGCATCCTTTGTCCTTTTCATGGTCTTAGCTTGTGTAAGATTCAAGTGTCAGAGAGCTTATTTTTCCCAAACCTCAATGTAGGCTGCTGCAGGACAATTCGCTTGCATCTGGATATGCTTTCCAGAGGGGGACACAGCTGGAGATGGAGGTTTAGCTAACCTTGTGCTCATGGCGCATGTCAGGCACATGGATGCCATGTGGTATGGAAGGACTGAGGCTGAGAACAGCTGGGTTGTTCTAACTCCCCACTCAGCCTCCTGGGACCCTCAGTTTTCCTGCCTGTCCTTATCTCCATCCCTCCATCCTGCTGCCGCTGTCACCCCAACCCAGGCCTGTCTCCGGACTCCTCACTGTCCAGGGCTGTGCTCGGCTCATTTTCTCCTCCACACCTTTGCATGTATCCTTCCCTGGGTGGCTCAAATGGTTTTCACTCGACTACTAACCGAAAGGTTGGTGGTTCGAACCCACCCACTGGCACTGAAGAAGGAAGGCCTGGTGATCTGCTTCCTTAAAGATCACATCCAAGAAAATCCTACGGAGCAGTTCTACTCTGTAACACATAGGGTCACCATGAGTCAGACGATGATGGGTTTTTCGTTGTTGTTCCTTCTTCCCAGGACCACCTCTCCATTCACAAAATCCGTCCCGAAATCTGTCCATGAAGCCCTGCCCAGCAACTCCAGATCATATTAAAGTCACATGTTTCTTGATTTCTATAGCTTTTATTGCCTGATGCTTTAGGGCAGAGACCCTGCTTGTTCTGGAAACCCTAGAGCCTGGTACTATGCCTGGTCCAGAGCAAGGAGGTTGGCAGAAGTCTGGAGGAAAAGCAAGCCCTAAAAGAAGACCCAGGACCCCCATACCTGCCATGATGCCCTTATTGGTGTCTGGAAGTGTGAGCAGTGACCTTGGTGACATCTGTGGGTATCTCCAGCCAGGCAGACCGTGAGGGTTTCCACAGGTCTGACTTCTGCTGGAGGTGTCAGGATGGGGAGGGAGGGAGGAAGATGGAAAGTTCACATTTATCATTTCTGGGACTTTGCCTTCCTGGTCCTTAATCAGTCTACAGCTAATTAGCCGCTTCTCCCCAGCTCAGCAGAATACTATATTAATCACTGCAGGAGAAAGCCGGTAGCACAGTGCCTTCCGGCTCAGGGGAAATCCCGGCTCCTTGGGTGGGCCCTTCTTGCCTGGGGCACTGGCAGGGCCACAGGGAGGCAGGGGCTCCTCTGTGAGGGTTTCTGGGGTTGCTGGGAAGGGGTCCTGGGGCCCTTGTGGTAGCTGGGAAGCCTGTAGGGAAAAGGCTTTGTCATATTTCTCTTCCTCCTTGCTTCAACATCCTAATTTTGTGGTGACAATGTGCCCTAGACAAGATACTCACTTTCCCAGACTCCATTGCAGCTACAGGAGGCCACATGGCACAGTTCAGACCAATGAGGCATAAGGTGAAATTTTCTGGGGCTCTAGGAAGGCTTTCCCTTTCCTGGTAAAAGGGGTTGAATGCTTCTTCCCCTTTCTTCTTTCTGCCTTGAGTGCAGATGTGAAGGCTAGAGCTGCAGCAGCCATTAGCCTCTATGAGGGAAAGAACAAAGGGGATTGTAGTAAAGCCAGCCCCAACATTGTTGAGTTTCATGTCAGTAACCATCCTATTTCCAGATTTCTGTCATGCAAAAAGATTACATTTCAATTTGTTTAGGCCACTATTAGTTGGATATTCTGTTACTTGTGGCTGAACACATTGCTAACTCATGGAGAGAACTCTGGGTGGTCCCAGCCCGACTGCAGGGATGCCTATGGTACCAAGAGTAATTCAGACATTTCTGGGCTTCACCAGCAAGTGGGCACAAGTGAACTTTGCTAATAACAGTAACCCAAAAGTTACTAGCTCTGCCCTCTCCTGTCCCTGGAGCATCTCAGATCCTTTGCCCCTTGAAGTCCCTTTTAGCACCTATGTTGTTAAGAAATTAGCTTAGTATAGTAAAAGACTTCACCAAAAGAGTAAAAAGAGAACCTACAGACTGGGAAAAAATTTTGGCTATGACTTATCTGACAAAGTTCTAATCTCTAAAATCTATAGGAAAATCCAACCCCTCTACAATAAAAAGACAATCCAATTAAAAAATGGGCAAATGATATGAACAGACACTTCACTAAAGAAGACATTCAGGTGTCTAACAAAGACATGAGGAAATCCTCACAATCACTAGCCATTTGAGAAATGCAAATCAAAACTAAAATGAGATATCGTCTCACCTTGATATTACTGGCACAAATAAAATAAAAAAATAGAAAATAGCAAATGTTAGAGAGATTGTGGGGAGATTGGAACTCTTATGCACTGCTGGTGGGAATGTAAAATGGTAAAACCATCTTGGAAAACATTATGGTGCTTCCTTAAAAAGCTAGAAATAGAAATACCATATGATCCAGCAATCCCACTCCCAGAAATATATCCTAGAGAAATAAGAGTTGTCACACGAATAGACATATGCACACCCATGTTCACTGAAGCATTATTCACAACAGCAAAAAGATGGAAACAACCTAAATGCCCATCAACAGATGAATGGAAAAACAAACTATGGTACATACACACAACAGAATACTATACAACAATAAAGAACAGTGATGAATCTGCAAAACATCTCACAATACGAATGAATCTAGAGGGCATTATGCTGAGTGAAGTAAGTCAATCACAAAAGGACAAATATTGTATGAGACCACTATTATAAAAACTCAGGAAAAGGTTTACACACAGAAAGAATCTCTGATGGTTATGAGGGAGGGGAGGAGTGGGGAAGAAAAAACACTAACTAGGTAGTAGATAAGCGGTAACTTTGGTGAAGGGTGAGACCGTACACAATACTGGAGAAGTCAGCACAACTTGACCAGGGCAAAGTCATAGAAGCTTCACAGGTACATCCAAATGCCCTGAGAGACCGAGCTACTGGGCTGAGGGCTGGGGGCCGTGGTTTTGGGGGACATGTAGCTCAATTGGCATAACATAGTCTATAAAGAAAATGTTCTATGTCCGACTGTGGTGAGTAGTGACTGGGGTCTTAAAAGCCTGCAAGAGACCATTTAAGATACATCTACTGGTCCCATCCCAGCTGGAGCAAAGGAGAATGAAGAAGACCAAGGGCACAAGGGAAAGCCACCTACTGCTCTGGCAGGGATCACAATAGAGGGTACTGGACAGAGCAGGAGAAAAATGTAGAACAAAATTCAAATTCACACACACAAAGAAGTCCAAGCTTGCTGGTCTGACTGAGACTGGAGAGACCTCAAGAGTATGGCACCCAGACACCCTTTTAACTCAATACTAAAGTCACTCCTAAGGTTCACCCTTCAGCCAAAGATCAGACAGGTCTATAGGGCCAACAATAACACATGTGAGGGACGTGCTTCATAGTTTAATCATGTATATGAGACTAATCAGAACACCAGCCCAAAAGCAAAGATGAGAAGGCAAGAAGGGACAGGAAAACTGAACAAATGGAAACAGGGAAGCTGGGGTGGAGAAGGGGAGAGTGTTAACACATTGTGAGGTTGGCAACCAAAGTCACAAAACTATTTGTGTATTACGAGAAACTAATTTGCTCTGTAAACTTTCACCTAAA
This sequence comes from Dugong dugon, assembly GCA_030035585.1. NCBI lineage: Eukaryota > Metazoa > Chordata > Mammalia > Sirenia > Dugongidae > Dugong > Dugong dugon. The sequence goes on along the minus strand of CM057475.1, from coordinate 14,461,390 downwards.
TCACAATAAATAAATAAATTTAAATAATGAAAAAAAAGTAGCTTGGTGTGACATTGGAATATCAGTGGTGTTAAACTCAGTGTAATGGAGCACCTACTAAGGAAAACTAGATTTTCTGGCAAATGAATAATGTTGCTTCTCTTAGTTATGCAACTGTGAGGTAAGTAGCAACCACTTTGCTCTGAAAAAAAGTGAAACAAGGAATGCTGTGATTCGAAGAAGGTTAACTTTTTCTGTTTGATGTGCAAATCTGATACAGAGGAAAGGAAATTTCTATGGGGCCAGGTAGCCTCCTGGGACAACTGAGGTTAAGACCCTGACAGGCCCTTTTGGAGCTTACTGATTAATTGAGTTGTTTCTGTCTGAGATCTTTTGGCCAAAATGTATAGAAGGACCCCAGGGTTCCCAACAGGAAATGGGGAGTCTAAATAGGTGAGCCAAGCTAACATCAGGGCTTTGGTGCTTGTTAGAGAGACTGGTGCTGGTCCAGCGGATAGCGAGGGGAGACCCCATTGACCCAGACACTGTGGCTGAGGTTGTTCTGTGGGAACAATGGCTGCACATAAACCAGTTGCTGTCAAGTTGACTGTGTCTCATGGTGACCCATGTGTATCAGAGTAGAACTGTGCTCCATAGGGTTCTCAGTGGCTGATATTTCAGAAGGAGAGCCCCAAGGCCTTTCTTTTGAGGTTCCTCTGGGTGGACTCAAACCTCCAGCCTTCCGGTAAGCAACTGAGCCCCTTAACCATTTGCACTACCTAGGGACTCCTGGCTGCAGACAGGAGTGTGAAATAAAAGGGCTGTACCCTGGACCCCAAGCATGGTGTCCCCTGTGAGTGTCCACTGATCTGGACTAGCAAGGGCTTTACTGTGGCTGAGGGTATGGAGGAGTCAAACTGTGCAAGACCAGTTTTCAACAGTGACCCCTTGTGGCAGCACACTGGTAAGATGGTTCTGTTCTATCTCCACTTGGTTTTTAGAAACAGTACAGATCCTCTTCTGAGTCAAGTAAACTTCTCTGATTCTTGAACAGTCTAGGGGAGGCGAGGGGAGGAAGATCCTGACCTTTAGAGAGGGATTATATCCCAGTGGTTAGGAGAATGGACTCTGAAACCAGTCTGCTTGAGTTCAAGTCCCCGCTCCACTACTGACTGATTTACCTTGTGCGCAGATCTGGCTTCACAGGTGTACACACCTCTGCAGTCTCACAGGGCCCTGCCCTTAGAAAGGTCCAGGGCTTGGTTTAATGCTTGGAATCTTGAAACTCTTAATAAGTTTTGAACAAGGGATGCTGCAAATTATGTAGCCCATCCTCCTTGGGGAAATTACTTTTCTCGGCCTCAGTCACCTCATCTGTAAAATGGGTAAAATAATATTGCCTGCCTCAGAGCATTCAGTGAGTGAGTATTAAAAGAGTTCTGTACATAAAATGCTGAGGACAGGACCTGGCACGCTGTAAGCTCCTCTTAAGTGTTAGCTGTTGTTATCATCCCTATTAATTGAGGCAGGTGGGGACTCCAACAATTAATCTGCAAATCACAGAGGTGTGACCACATTTGTGTCTCCAGCTAGTGAAGCAGATTAGACCAAGTACACAGGGAAACAACGCAAGGAGAGGAAAATGTGACCCCTGGACTTGCTTCTCACACGAAATGAGACACCTCATTAATCCAACACCCATCTGGTCGGAGAAGTAGGGAGTCAAGGCCAACCTCCTGCCACTGGAGGGGCTGACAGCAGAGTGTGGGGCACCTCCTGGAAGCAGCGTGCCTCTTCTGCAAGGGGCTAGCCCGAGGGGCAGGCTGTCTTCAGACTCAGGTCTCCCCACCCACAACAGTCCCAGCCTTCCCCCCACCCTGAGCCCATCTCACATTTACAAACCCAGACCAGGGGATAGGATACTGTGGGGGATGTTTTATTATTATGATTATTTTAAATAAATTTATACTTTAACATATGCACAAAAAGAGGCAAAATCATAAGAGCCCAGCACAAAGTCAACACGCTCAGTTCAAGAAATACAGATCACTAGCAGCCAAAAGTTCCCCCCCAGTAACTCCTTCCTTCCCAAATCAACCACCATCCTGTATATTAAAATTTTAAACTATAAAAGTTTACTTTTCCAAGTTTTTATATTTTGAAAAATCTGTAAAGTAAATTGAAAGAAAAGAATGGGAAGACCCATATACATACCTAGATTTACTAATTGTTAAAATCTTGCTACATATTCTTGCTGTTTGTCTGTTTCCCTCCCTTTCTGTCTCTCTTTTTCTCCCCCACGACTACACACACAATATTCTGAGTCTTTTGAGAGTTATTTGCTGACATTATGACAATTTATCCCTAAATATTTCAGCATATATCCCCTAAGAACAAGGCTATTCTCTTACATAACCATAGGGCAATTATCACACTCAAGAAATGTAAATTCACTACAATATTATTACATAAAATACAGTTGATATTCATATCTCCTCAATTGTCCCAATAATATTCTTTATGATTATTTAAAAAAAATCCACAATCCAAGTCTGGAACACACTTTGCATTTAGTTGTATGCCTCCTTAGTCTTCTTTATTCTGGAATACTTTTTTTTTTTTTTGTCTTTCATGACATTGACATTTTTGAAAAGTACAGGATAGTTGTTCTGCAGAATGTCTCTGAGTCTGGATTTGTCTGATTGTTTCCTCATGATTGAACTTAGCTGAACAATTTTGGCAAGAATTCTACGTGGTTATTTTTACAACAATTTTAAAAAAGGAAAAAAGAATATCACATTGTTAATAATTTGTGTGTTTATTATTCATAATTAATTTACTACTAATAATAGTGGCTGCCATTTATTGAGTGCTCACCATCTGATGTGGGGATTATTAGGCCCATTTTACAGATGAGGAAACTGAAACAGAGAGTGGCTAAGCACATTTCCTAAAGTCACATAGTCATAAAGAAGTGCAGGATTAGGTCTGTCTGACTCCAAAGCCATGCTCATAACCACTGCACCAATTAACAGTGGCAGCTGGTCTCTGTGGAAAGAAATACAAGGCTGTGCCCCTGGAGGGCAGGGACTACATTGTGTTCTCTGTTGAAATCCTAATTTAGCCAGGGCCCAACCCAGAGCAAGGGTCCATAAAGTTTATAGAATAAGCAAACAAACGAATGAATGACTGTTTCCTGGACAAAGGTGAGCATGGAGTTCATGTAGCAGGGCATTAGAATCACCCAGAAGGCTTGTCAGAAATGTACCAACCTACCAAATCTGCATCTCTGGAGGTGTTAATCAGGTTCTCCCGAGGATCCTGATAAAGACGGAATTAAATGACAAAGCAAATTTCAAATCAGCGTGTACTGCATAATTTCTGTAATTCCTCTCTCCTCTCTTTCACTTTAAGGCTATGTGCTCACATATGCATTTACAATTTCAGGAAGGATGCTAGAAAACTGTTAACAATAGTTACTTCTGAGGAGTGGGACGGGGCCTGGAGGGTGAGAAGTGGATTTACCTTCTACCTTATGCACTATTTGAAATGACATAGTGATAAATCAATATGCTTTTTGATTAAAAAAAATTAAATACTATAGATAAATAGGGTAATTATATAATTTATCACCTAAACCAGGACACTTTTGCGAACAAAAGGCAGCACCGTCATCAGTTACACCAGCGACAAAGGCCGTCTTCGGCAAGCCTGGACAGGTGGTTACCCTCTGAAGGCCAAAGTCCTCTTCTATCGCCCCTAATCTGTTGTAACAACTGCTGTCAGTTTCACGTGTATTTTACAGACCCTTTAAACACAATATATGACCATAGAAAGCATTTTGTTTGGGAGTTTCTCTTTTCACCTCACTGATGTCACACTGAATGCATCATAACAGTTGCTGTTTTTCTCACTCAGCAACAGGTCTTGGAGATTCATTCATGTCAAGCCTACATGGGTCTACTTCAGTCCTTTTAACTGCTGTGTAGCATTCTACATATGAATAAAAACTAAAAACCAACCAACCAAACAAACCAGTTGCTACTGAGTCAACTCTAGCTCATTGCAATCTCATGTGACCCATAGGGTTTTCATGGCTATGACCTTTTGGAAGCAGATCACCAGGCCTTTCTTCCAAGGCACTTCTGGGTGGGTATGATCCACCAATCTTTTGGCTGGTAGCCTAGTGCTTAACTATTTGTGCCATCCAGGGACATGTGAATAGACCATATTTTATTTTTCCATTCTCTTATGGATAGACATTTGGTTGTTTTCCTTTTTTTGGAATTACTAACAATGCTAATGATGATGATGATGACCGTGACAATGTCCTGTGGCTGGAACAATCTAGTATAAATTAGAAGTCAGTAGAAAGTGAAAATATCAGGAGATGGCATTTTTGAGGAGTAACTGAACTTACGAGCAAGGGCCTTCATCAGGCCTGAGGATTCTCCATCAGAAGACTCTCAGAATGTCCTTGGCCTCCCCAAATCTTTCTTGCATTTGAGATCCAGCTGAGTTCCTCTCCTCCAGGAGGTCTGTCCTGACTCCCCCAGGCTCACTCTTCTCCTCTTGCCTCATTTTTCATGAAGCTCTTTTACTGACTTGCGTGAAACAGGTGGATATGGTGAAAAGAGCCTGGGCTTTAGAGCTAGACAGACTGGGTTCAATTCCCGGGACCACCACTGACCAGCTGTGTGACTTCGGGTGAATTGTTTTACCTCTATGAGCCTCCAGTTCTTTGTTTGTAAAATGGGGACAATATCCATCTCCCAGGATTGTGAGTTCTTATGCAGGATAATAGATATGGTCATGAACATGCCCCCTGCCACCCTAAAGTGGGTGCTTGGTAAGAGTTAATTTCAATCCCCTTTTCCTTGTCTCTCCATTGCTTTGTGTGGATTAGAGTCACTGCAAAATGGAAAAGCCTATGGGTGCTCCTGAGAGCAGGGATCTTGTCTTCTCCCACTTTGGTATTCCCTGGCCCTCCCAAACCCTGGTGCAGGACTAGGCACACACTGGGGGCTTGATGGAGTACAAGGGCCCCAAGAGGGAGGTAGGTATGCAAGGAGGTTGTTGCAGGGACTAAGCTCCCTCTGCACCCAGGGTCCTGGAGGCTACCACTGAAAGATAGGGAGACAAGATGGATCCCTTACTCATGGAGTTTTTCAATCTGATGGAGCAATAATTCTTAATTCTGGGGGCCTTCAATCTGATGGTAGAGACCTGGTCTTTGCCTTCAGGCTATTTCCTCATCTCATGAAAGGGACATGATCAGTATTCTCTGAAGCACCTAGCCTGATAAGGGATACATGATGTCAATTCCCAGAGAAGTTTCCAGACTGTAGGAGGAAACATAATCTTATCTGGGAAGCCCTCTCAACTTCTAGTAAAGACTTCCACTTCGTGTTAACCTCTCTTCCAGCGTGTTTTCCTTACATTTCTATGCCTGCTGGTCTCTCTACTGGACTGAGTTTAATGAAGGCAGAAGTAACATCTCACCTTGAGATCTCTAGCCACATGTTGTGGTTGGGCAACTTACGGGATATTTGCCAATTGGGCACATCCTCAGGGGTTCCCCACTTAAAGAAAGAGTCAGGGTCCTCAAGCTACTCAAGGTAAAGACAAAACAATTTAGGAAGCAAGAATGAGTCATCAGAGATGGCAGAGAGAAGGGAATGGTGAGGGATTACCTGGGTTTAAGACAGAAGGGCCACATGAAGTGGGGCAGGCCCAGCCTGCCCTCCCCTGCCTCACCACTCCCTTCTGGAAGCCCCTGTAGCTCTGTCTGTGGCATCTTAGAGGGGCATCCCCACAGCCTCTCTCACCATGGGAACTGGATGTTGAGGTGGGCACCTCTGTCGTGTAGGAGGGGAGAAGGTACATCAGATCCAGCCCTGATGGGCAAGTCAAAACTGCTGGTTAAATGGCTTTAAAGTAGTGGCCATTTATAAGTTAATGAAAGAGAAAATAGGCATATTATACTTACAGATTTGTCCCTAATGAGGGGAAAAGGCATTGTTTACTGATGTTCAGTTCTAATTATCCATGCACAAGGCTAGCTTTTTTCCAGCAGTGCTGCCTGCCTTGTTCTCCCACCTTCCACCACATTTCTTTAACCCCTTCAGTGCCTAACTGAACATCAACTCATCCCCCAAAGGGTCAGGTTCCAGTGCTGGCTGAGTAAACGATTCCTGACCGAGTCTGCAGGGACCTTTGAGGGTTGGCAGCTGCTTCTGTGCTCTGCTCATCTCAGCTGGGCAACCAGAGGGAGGGCAGTGCTCCCAGGTTCTCCAGGGCAGCCTCCCTTAGAGGGAGGCAGAGCACAGAGATGGCCACTCTTCTGGGGAAGGGGCTGCAGGTAACAAGGAGGACCCAACAGAGGTGGCAGATGGAGGCGTGGGATCCAGTTGGAGACTAGAGCTCAGGGGCATCACCCACCAATCCTACCCTTCTTAGTCTCTCTGAAACTATCAAGAAGGAATAAGTATCCACGGGGAAAGGTGGACAGCAGGGTAAACTCTTGGGCGCCTCACTGAAGCCATTGCTGAGGCCACATCGTCCACTTTTCCCTCCAGCATAAGCACACATGAGGTCACTATGGGATAAATAACTCCTCACTGGCCCCATAACACCCTTATCACCCCCAGATGCTAGCCCCTAGCCCAGCCTGCTAGATGCTGCTTGTCCTCAGTGGGGAAAAAACTAGCAGTAACCATGAAAGTGGAACATGTACGACCATTGTCAAAGTGAGGTCACAAATCCAGGCCACCTTGGGATTGGTGAGGAATAAAGAAGAAGGTACAGAAGGAATTACACTCTGGAAGTGAGGGTGGGGTGGGGAAGATGGCTTAGCCAACCCTAAACCTTGATTATCCAGGGGCACAACTGAGCTGCCTTTAGGAACCCAGGCTGGGAATAAATTTGGCTTTCCTTGGACTTCCTGGGTGAGTTACAGGTAGAGTTCTAACTTGCTAATGCTCAGAATGCATTCACTACTCTGCACCGGGAGGCCCAGGAAAATGTGTTTGAAGGCTATTCGCAGGTTGTTGCACTGATGGTGGACGAGATCACTATCCCCTAAAACCACTGGACAGGGGAACATGGAGTGAAACCACAGCACAGCTTGGAGTTTTGGTAGAAGGGGGAACTTTTTAATTAATTTAAAAGGCAGTTGAACACTTTTATACCAATACATTTGAAAATTTAGATAAAATGGACAAAGTTCTAAAAAAACACATATCACCAAAATTGACAAAAGAATAGAAAGTAAGAACAATCCTGTAACTATTAAAGAACTTGAATCCTTAATTAAATATCTCCCCACGGAGAAAACTAGGCCAGATGGCTTCATCATCATAGTGATTAAATATAAGCTCTTCCAGAGTACAGAGGAAAAGAGAACACTTCCCTACTTGTTTTATGAGGTCAACTTGACCTCGGTCCTAAAAATTGATAAGGATATTTCAAGAAAGGAAAATTGCAGACCAATTTCATTCATGAATATATATGCAAAAAATCTGAAACAAAATACTGGCAAACCAAATCTGGAAATTATTAAAAGGATAATAGGACCAAGTGGGTTTATTCCAGGAATATAAGGGTATAAGTCATCACATTAACAAAAGAAAAAGAAAAAGAGAGAAAAATCACATAATCATGTAAATAGATGCATAAAAAGCATTTGATAGAATTCAACACCAGTTTATGATTAAAAATCCTTAGTGAACTAGGAAAAAAAACTCCTTTCACCTCATGAAGGTTATCTACAAAACCTTTTCAGCAAACATAATTAGTGGCAAAGTGTTTAAAATTTTCCTCTAGGGGCAGCATTAAGACAAAAACATTATCCTGGAGGTCTTTGCCAGTGCAAAGCAAGAAAAATAATAAAAGGTATAAAGATTATAAAGAAAGAAGGAAGTTGTGTGATGCAAAGAACAATCACAAACCTTGAAGCCAAGTAATTGTAGATCTGAATCCCAGGCCCACCACTAAGCAGCTGGGTTATATCAGACAAGCTATTTAACCTTGCAGAGCTACTAAACCTAAACCTAAATTAAGCTACTAAACCTTAATTTCTTCTTCTGTAAAGTGAATATAATAATACTGCTATTGCAGAGATTGTGTGGGAATCAGAAATAATGAATACAAAGGGCCTACCACAGGGCCTAATAAACCTTAGTTGATCAATAAATACTAGTTTTTTCTCTTCCTTCCTTGCCTGGGCTACAAGACCCTTTGGGGTCACAAGGAAGGGAGACTATTACATGGTGACTTCTGAGAGCACGAGAGGTAACTCACTGATCTGGGTATGTTACAACTGACTTCACAGACACTCAATATTAGAAGGTCTTTTGGAGGTCATGTCATCCACATATGTGTGCTGCTGAGAGAGCAGAGAAAGCCAGTCTGGAGAGGGAAGTAGCAAAGAGTAGTTGTGCAGAGAGAAGCTAAACTTGGTTTTCTGTTTTTGAATGTTATCATTGGGAGAACATTCTCCCCTCTTCTGCTGGTTTCCACCTGTGCCCATGGATACAGGAACTCATCTGAGTGAAATGCTGGGAAGGGAGTCTCAGCCCCCTCCCCACTCTTCCTCACCTCCTAATCGAAGGAAGATCTCCTTACCTAATTGGTGACATGAACAGGAACCTAACATTCTTTGGGCCTCTTTTCCCCAGTGACAGGGCTAATGTGTTGAAGGTCTATTCTGGCGCGGATTGGCTTCTTCTCTCTTGGAAAGTCTCCAAATCCACCCCTCCACTTTTGCCACCACCTCAGTAAGAAGCCCAGGCCCAGCCAGGTCTCCGAGGTCCCTTGGCCCTCCATTTTGAGGGCAACCACATGTATAAGGCAGGCCTGTGTTCTTTCACTCAGCAAGTGTACCTGGAGTCAGTTTTACGTACTTGACTCTCTGCTTGAGCAAATCTAAACCAGCACCAGTTGCCGTTGAGTTGGCTCTAACTTATGGCAATCCCATATGTGTCAGAGTAGAACTGTGCTCCATAGGGTTTTCAATGGCTGGTTTTTCTGAAGTAGATTGCCAGGGCTTTCTTCCAAAGCACCTCTGGGTGGACTTGAACCTCCAAGCTTTTGGTTAGCAGCTGAGTGCATTAATCTTTTGTACCATTCAGGGACTCCTGAGCAATTCTAGGAGTCAGATTTAAGAAGATGGTGGGACGTTCCCATTTTGATCTCAGGTCCCAACTGTAGCCCTTTCTTTGGCAGTTATAGGGCTTTTCCTGCTGTTAATAGAGTTGAGACTTTGATCTTCAGCCACCTTCTTTATGCCTATTTTCTACATATTAAAACCCCAAGGCAAACCTGTAGCTATAATGCAATCCCAATCCAAATCCCAACAACATTCTTTAACGAAATGGAAAAACTAATCTCCAGTTTTACATGGAAAGCAAAGAGACCCTGAATAGCTAAAGCATTATTGAAGAAGAACAAAGCAGGAGGCCTCACACTTCCCGGTCTCAGAACTTGCTATACAAGCACAGTAGTCAAAACAGCCTGGTACTGGTACAATAACAGACACAAGACCAATGGAACAGAATTGAGAACCCAGAAGTAAATCCATCCAGAGAAAAGGTCAAAGTCCATTCAATGGGGAGAAAATAGCCTCTTTAACAAATGGTGCATGCAAAACTGGATACCTGTTTGTAGAAAAATGAAACAGGATTCATACCTCACACCATACACAAAAACTAACTCAAAATGGATCAGATGCCTAAATGTTAAACCCAAAATGATAAAGTTCCTGGAAATAACATAGGGACAAACCTAGGGGTCCTAATTTAAGCATTAATAGACTATCAGACATTAACTAAAAATACACAAACAACAGAAGATAAACTAGACAACTGGGACCCTTAAAAATTAAACACATATGCTCATCAAAAGACTTCACCAAAAGAGTAAAAAAGAACACACAGACTGGGGAAAAAATTTTGGCAACAATATATCTGACAAGGACCTAATCTCTAAAATATATGGGAAACTTGAATATCTCAACAACAAAAAGATAAAGAATCTAATCAAAAAATGGGCAAAGGACACGAACAAACATTTCACCAAAGAGGACATTTAGACAGCTAACAAACACATGAAGAGATGTTTGCAATCATTAGCCATTAGAGAGACGTGAATTAAAACTACAATGAGATATTATCTCACTTCTACAAAAATAGCAGAAAACAACAAATACTGGCTAGGTTGTGGGGAGATTGGAACTCTTATATGCTGCTGGTGAGATTGTAAAATGGTACTACCACTATGGAAAACGCTATGATGCTCCCTCAAAAAGCTTGAAATAGAAATACCATGTAATCCAGCAATCCCACTATTAGGTACTATACCCTAGAGAAATAAGAGCAGCAGCACAAATAGATATATGTACAACCATGTTCATTGCAACATTATTCACAATAGCAAAAAGACACATGTTAATTCTGATGAAGGGAAAGACAATACACAATATGGGGAGGTCAGCACAATGTGACTGCCATGGATCGAATTGTGTCCCCCCAAAATATCTGTCAACTCGGCTAGGTCATGATTCCCAGTATTGTGTGATTGTCTACCATTTTGTCCTCTGATGTGATTTTCCTGTGTGTTGTAAATCTTATCTCTATGATGTTAAAGAGATGGGATCAGTGGCAGTTATGTAGACCCAATCTACAAGACTAATCTACAGTTTAAGCCAATTTCTTTTGAGATATAAAAGAGAGAAGCAAGCCAAGAGACAGGGGGACCTCATATCACCAAAAAACAGCACTGGGAGCAGAGCATGTCCTTTGGACCCAGGTCCCTGTGAGGAGAAGCTCCTAATCCACAGGAAGACTGATGACAAGGGCCTTCCTCAAGAGCCAACAGAGAGAGAAAGACTTCCCCTGGAGCTGGTGCCTGAATTTGGACTTCAAGCCTACTAGACCATGAGAAAATAAATGTCTGTTTGTTAAAGCTATCCACTTGAGGTATTTCTGTTATAGCAGCACTAGATAACTAAAACAGTGACCAAGGCAAATGAAGACACTGAGAAGGACACAAGAATAAAGGATGACTTCAGTAACTACTATACCATATACAATTCTGCAACAACAGTAATAACAACCAAAATCTGTGAGTGGTTACATAGGTAGATATGAATGTTATATAGATGGAGAAGGGCAGATGGGAGGGCATGTGAGAGCATATATGGGTATAGTTGTGGGTATTTTTATATACATATTGGCATGTGCTACATGTATGTATATTCATATATCTAATAGAGCACATAGGGGGCACAGATATGGAAACTTCTTAGACATATCCAAACACCTCATGGGACTGAGTTACTGGGCTTGAAGGCTAAGGACCATGGTCTTGGAGGACATCTAGGTCAATTGGCATAACACAGTTTATAAAGATAATGTTCTACAGCCTAGTGTGGCAAGTAGCATATGGGGTCTTAAAAGTTTGTGAGCAGCCATCTAAGACACAACTATTGGTCTCTTTATGTCTGGAGCAAAGAAGAGTGAAGGAAACCAAGGACTCAAGGAAGCAATTAGTCCAAAAGACTAATGTCCCACATGAACTACAGCTTCCTCTAGCCTGAGACCAGAAGAACTAGATGGTGCCTGGCTACCACTACTGACTGCTCTGACAGTGACACTTTAGAAGGTCCCTGTTAGAATGGGAGAAAAATATAAAACAAAACTCAAATTCATTAAAAAAAAAAAAAAAAGAGCATACTTACTGGAATGATAGAGACTGGAGGAACCCCCAAGAATATTGCCCTAAGACACCCTTTTCACCTGGAACTGAAGCCACTCCTGGAGGTCACCTTTCAGTCAAATAATAGGTTGGGCTATACGATAAACAATACCACCCATGAAGAATGTGCTTCTTAGAAAAATCAACTATACAAGACCAAACAGGTAACATTTGCCCAAAAGCAAAGATGAGAAGGCAAAGAGGGTGTTTTAGGCTGTGTTCTCTAGAGAAGCAAAACCAGTGAAGTGTGTGTATATATAAGTGTATATATATATGTGTGTGTGTGTGTATGTATACAGAAAGACAGAGAGAGGGAGGAAGGAAGAGAGGGAGACAGAATGAGAGAGATTTATCTCAAGGAAATGGCTCATGGGTCAGATGTTAGGCTGGAGCTTCTCCTGACTCATGAAGCTGCAGGGGCTGATGAACCCAAGATCCACAGGTCAGATGGAAGGCTGCTGGCTCAAGTCCCAGGAACTGGAGGTCAGATGTTGACAAGCTGAATGCAGGATCCAGAGCAGAGAAAAAGCCAGCGAGCTTTGCTAGAAAGTCCACATATATTGGATGCAGGCCACACTTCCAAGAAAACTCCCTTTTAACTGATTGGCTACTCATAGCATATCTCATCATGGAGGTGATTACATTATATCAGATTTGTCATGGAAGTGATCACATCATTACACAACTGCCAAACTACATCCTAACTGCTGAACCACTGAGAATCATGGCCCAGCAAAGTTGATACACAAGTTACATATCTCCTTAAACCATATATAATCTCTGAATAAAGACAATTACAAAGTCATACTTTGTCTAGTCTCTATGGCCCGGTAACAAGCCAACAGCTTGTTATCTGCAGAGGATGGCAGGGCTTCGCTCCAAAATCTTAAGGGTCTGTGTTGTGATTCACCAGTAGGGGCTTGCCAAAGACTCCAAACAGCGTCTCTATCTGCCACTTTCATTTCAAACACCATTGGATCAGCCGTATCATATGGACAAAGTAGTAGAGGGGCTTGCAAAACAGCCTGAACCTGTAACAGAGCCTTCTTTTATTCTGGATCCCACTCAAAACTAGAAGCTTTTCTAGTCTCTTGATAAATAGGCCAGAGTAACACACCCAAATGAGAGATATGTTGTCTCCAAAATCCAAAGAGGCCCACCAGGCATTTTCCCTCCTTTTTAGTTGTGGGAGAGGCCAGATGGGATAACATATCCTTCACTTTAGAAGGAATCCCTCAACATGCTGCACACTACTGGACCCCCAGAAATTTCACTGAGTTGGAAGATGGCTGCATTTTTGTCAGATGGATTTCCCGCCCTCTAGCACACAAATGTTTTACCAGTAAGTCCAGAGTCATTGACGCTTCTTCCTTACCAGGTCCAATTAGTATAATATCAAAATAATAGAAAAATGTGACATCTTGTGGAAGGCAAAGATGATCAAGTTCCCTGTGGACTGAAGTATGACATAGGGCTGCAGTGTTGATATATCACTGAGGTAAGACAGTGAATGTGTATTGCTGGTCTTGCCAGCAGAAGGCAAACTGCTTCTGGTGGTCTTTCAAAACAGGTATGGAGAAAAAAGCATTAGCCAGATCAATAGCTTCATACCAAGTACCAGGAGATGTATTAATTTGCTCAAGCAATGAAACCACATCTAGAACAGCAGCTGCAATTGGAGTCACCACCTGGTTAAGTTTTCAATAATCCACTGTCATTCTCCAAGAACCATCTTTTCTTTGCACATGCCAAATACGTGAGTTGAATGGGGGTGTGGTGGGAACCACCACCCCTGCATCCTTCAAGTTCTTGATAGTGGCAGTAATCTCTGCAATTCCTCCAGGAATGTGGTATTGCTTTTGGCTTGCTATTTTCCTAGTTAGGGGCAGTTCTAATGACTTCCACTTGGCCTTTCTTACCATAATAGCCCTTACTCTACATGTTAGGGATCCAACGTGGGGGTTCTTCTAGTTGCTGAATATGTCTTTTCCAATTATGCATTCTGGAACTGGGGAAATCACTACAGGATGGGTTTGGGGACCCACTGGACACCTTCTGAGTTGGAGATGAGCTAAGACTCCGTTAATAACTTGACCTCCATATGTCCCTACTCTGAGTGGTGGGCCACAGTGACATTTTGGGTCTCCCAGATTTAGTGTCAGTTCAGAGCCAGTATCTAGTAATCCCTGAAAAGTCTTATTGTTTCCTTTCTCCCCAGTGAACAGTCAGTCTCGTAAAAGGCCATAGATTCCTCTGAGGAAGGTGGAGAGAAAGATTAACAGTATATATTTTTGACAGTGTAGTGGGGTCCTTTAAGGTGGCCTGGCTTCCCTTTCATTCAAAGGGATGTGAGTCTGTAAACTCACTAAGTCTGGGAACTGAGTGAAGGCTATGACTCAGGTGATTTGAGTTAGACTGCTGTTCTCTTGACCTAGAATTCTTCTGCTTGTACAGATCAAGTAAATATTTAGTAGATTTCCCATCTATTTCACTCCTTGGGATACCATGACTAAGTATCCAATGCCATAAGTCCATATGAGTCAAACTATTCTGATTACTGCTTTGACTCTGCTGTCCATTACGGTAACCACGCCCACCTTATCTTTGTCGACTGAGTGCTGCCACTTGGCACCCACCACCACGAGGTCCAATCAGACTCATTGTAGTTAAGTATCTTAATTCAGTTAAGGTAGTTCCCTCTGTCAAATCTGACTTACATAAAATAGCAATCACAACAGTCTTCAAGGATGCTGGGGCTCCCTTCACAAATTTGTTCCTCACCATTGTGGTAAAAGGTGCATCCTTTGGGCACTCCATGTGTGGGTCTGTGGGCCTAACCTGATAAATTCACTCTAGCATGCCAATTTCCCTAAACCTTTGGATACCTTCTTCTACAGTATACCAAGGCAGGTCTGGTACTTCAACTCGATTTAGTGTAGGTCACCCAAACCAAATGAACTATTAGATCCTTTTCTAACCTCTCAAACTGAAACACTGAATGAAGAATCTGTGTTTAGTAGGCCCATATCAATAAACTCAAACTGATCCGTGTTTATGTTCCTTGTACCATTATCCCATACCCTGGGTAGTCATTCCCACACATATTCCCTGGGTTTCTATTTGTACATATTAGAAAAGTCAAGTAGTTCTTGTGGAGTGCAGCATACCTTCTCCTGGGTGTCAGTTTGTACTTCACTTTTTGGGACTCACTGGGACTTAAGTTTAGTTATAAGTCTAGAAGCCAAAATGAGTGGTGGGGATGTGTTTTGAGAATATTCAGCAATGTCTTGTAAGGTATCTGCCTCAGGCGATGCCCCAGGCAATGACTCAGATGCCTCCCCAAAGGAAGACTCAGATGCTGCCCCAGGTGATATCTCAGACAAGGGCTCTACAGACACAGCTGGGTTAATCTCATCAGATGTGAGTGGAGGTGCTAATGGTTTTGTTGGTAGGAGCAATTCAATGGAATTTAGGGGCTCAGTGTCCCCAGCTTCCTGATTATCTGCTCATATGTCCCCATCCCAAGTTTCCAGATCCCATTTCTTCCCAATCAATGCCTTCACTTTAGCTTCAGACACCAGTCAAGATTGGGAATTCTATTGGTGTTGTAATTAAGCTACTCTTACGATAAGACTCCGGGTTTGTTTTTTGGCAATATCAGCTCTGTTACTGCAAGAAAGAAGGCTTTCTTTCAGTACATAAGTGGCAACTTTGAGGTCATTTATGTGGTGCTTGAGCTTTGACTCTGAAGCCCTGAGCTCATCTCTTTCACCACTTTGTCTAGAGAAAGTAGGACCCACCAACCAGCTTCCTTGTATTTCTCATTCTGACAAAATTGTAGAAAAGTATCAAATGTGTGATCTCCCAGAGCCTCACCTCTCACCAGTACTTGATCTATGGGTGGTGATATTTTGCATATTTCTATTGCCTCTTCAGGCCATGGATTAGAAGTGCCCTCTTTACTACTGGAAGCAGAGTCATCGCTGTCTTTAAGACTAACCAGACATGAAAACCAATTTAGAAAACTCATCCTTACAATTTTCTTTATCTAGAACCACTCTTGGTACCAAATATCTTAGGCTGGGTTCTCTAGAGAAGTAAAACCAGTAAAATAAATAGATAGATAGACAAATAGGTAAGTACAGAGAGAGAGAGTTTATCTCAAAGAAATGGCTCATGCCATTGTAGAGGCGACAAGTCCCAAGTCCATGGGTCAGACATCAGGCTGGAGGCTTCTCCTGACTCATGTAGCTGCAGGGGGTGACGAATTCAAGGTCCACCAGTCAGACAGCAGGCTGCTGGCTCAAGTCCCAAGAACCAGAGGTCAGATATTGACAAGCTGAATGCAGGATCCAGAGCAGAGAAAAAGCCAGTTCTGCTCCACATATATTGGATGCAGGCCACACACCCAGGGAAACTCCTTTTCAGCTGATTGGCTACTCATAGCTAATCTCATCGTGGAAGTGATTACATTATATCAGATCTCATCATGGAAGTGATTACATCATCACATAATTTCCAAACTGCATCATAACTGCCAAACCACTGAGAACCATAGCCCAGCAAAGTTGACACATGACCTTAACCATCACAGAGGGGCAGGGAAACTGAAGGGATGGAAACAGGGAAGCCAGGGTCAAAATGGGGAGAGTGTTGACACATTGTTGGGACAGCAACCAATGTCACAGAACAATTTATGTATGAATTATTGAATGGAAAACTAATTTGCTGTGTAAACTTCCACCTAAAGCACAACAAAATGTTAAAAAACTAAAGAAATAAAAAATAAGGATAAAAAACCCCGAAACCCTGAGGGTATGTTTTAATTCTTCTTCCCACCCTTAACTTACAAGAGTATTCTGCAACATCCTTTTAATATACACCTCCTATTTATTTGAAAGGAGCCCTGGTGGCTTAGTGGTTAAGAGCTCAGCTGCTAACCAAAAGGTCAGCAGTTTGATTCCACCAGCTGCTCCGTGGAAATCCTATGTGGCAGTTCTACTCTGTCCTATAGGGTCACTGTGAGTCAGAATAGACTAAAGTGCAATGACTTTGGTTTGGTTTGGGTTTATTTATTTGCAAGTTGAAAAGGTTTCTATTCCTTTTTACCAAAAGACCTTTTATGAGAATATTTATTAAGGGTTTGTGTGCCTTATGTGCCACTCAAGTCACTTATATTATTTTATTTAATATAATCTGTACAAGCATTCTGCAAGACTGAGATTGTTATCCCCATCTGGGGTTCAGAGAAGTGACCGACTTGTCCAAGTCACACAGCTAGTAAGAGACGGAACAAGGAAAGATGGAGTCAGGGCCCTTGGACTCTGAAGCCTATTCCTTTCCCACTGTACCACATAGCTGCCCCAGAACGAGCCCTCTCCTCCATCAGGAATCGGAAGGTCTTGACTGAGTGCTCCCCCTCCCTATCCCCAGCTTTCAACATCTTAGGCCAGGGTACAGGCCCCTCCTACCCTGATTACAATGCTTGAGAACTTCTTCACTTGGTCACTGTTATGGATGGAGTTGTGTCCCCCCCGAAAATATGTGTCAACATGGCTAGGCCTTGATTCCCAGTGTTGTGTGGCTGTCCTTCATTTTGTAATATGATATAATTTTCCCATGTGTTGTAAATCCTAACCTTTATGATGTTAATGAGTCAGGATTAGAGAGAGTTATGTTAATGTGGCAGGATATAATCTACTGGATTAGGTTGTATCTTGAGTCAATCTCTTTTGAGATATAAAAGAGAAAAGTGAGAAGAAAGGAGAGGAACCTCATTACCACCAAGCAAGAAGAGCCAGGCAGAGCACCTCCTTTGGATCCTGGGGTGTCTGCACTGAAAATCTCCTAGATCAGGGGAAGATTGATGACAAGGACATTCCCCCAGAACTGACAGAGAGAGGAAGCCTTCCCCTGGAGCTGGCCCCCTGAATTTGGACTTCTAGCCTCGTAAACTGTGACAGAATAAATTTCTGTTTGTTAAAGCCATCCACTTGTGGTATTTCTGTTACAGCAGCACTAGATGACTAAGATAGTCACTGACCCTCTTACATGGCAGCCCCAGAACTGAACCTGACATTGAAAGGTATGGTTAGGTATTCTGGTTATCTATTGCTATGTTAAAAATGATCACAAATTTAGTGGTATAAGACAACCATTATTATCCTTACAGACTCTACGGGTCAGAGATCAGATAAGGTACATCAGGGATTCTTGATCTCTGTTCCATGATACATGGGATCTTTGACTAGAAGATTTAAAGGCTAAAGGTGACTCAACCACTGGTGGCTGGAATCACCTGAAGGCTAGTTTACTCATATGGCTGGTGGTTGATGCTGGCTGTTGGCTGGGACCTAAGCTGGGACTCTTGACCAGAATATCCATATGTGGCCTCTCCACATAGCTTTGGTTTCCTCACAATATGGTGGCTAGAGTCCAAGTGTGAGGATCCTGAGACAGAGAGCCAGTGAAAGTCATACTGCCTTTTATGACTTAGCTTTGATAGTCATGCAGCATCATATCTGTCACATTTGATTTGTTAAGGTAGCCACAAAGTTCTGCCCAATTTCAAGGGGAGAGGAAATAGATTCCACCTCTTCATGGGGGAGTGTTAAGGTTCTGGAAGAGCAGGGGGAACTGGAAATATTACTGTGGACACACAGGGGGAGCTGAGAGGTACCCCAGAATGTTACAACCTTATTCGTTCAATTCACACATATGCAGTCAGAGTCTACAATGTGCCAGACACTACCTCCCACACCGGTCCCTGCATGGACAGCCTTTCAGCCCAACCCCCACCCAGGTCCTCTCTGGAAACCCTGAGAGATTTGCTCAAGATGAGGGAAGTTTGGGCTAAATTCTCTCTAGCCTTCTGGGAAATATTGCTCTGGGTCTCTGCAGCTACAGCCCAGAAACTAATTTCTCCCTCTGGGGGCTGCTGAATTGAAGTGTTATACTCCTATTTCTTAAGGAGCAGGCACATTGAACAGTTTCTATTTATTGGAAAAAAAATAATTTTTTACTTATATATAGCTCTTATTTTTTGTTGACTCTATGGCGGGGGCTGGGAGTGGACTGGTTTCCTGAGTAGGAAAGAGGTTCCTACCCTTCAGTGGAACTCAGAGGTGGGAGAATCCACTTCTCTATTAGGTCACTTTGGTGTAGAGGAAGAAGCTGGGCAAGCTCCTCTAACCATTTTCTTTAGCACATGACCATGGCTTGTATAGCTGATTCACTTGGTCACCCTGAAAAATGTAGTGAGTTGGTCATGATGAAGTGAGGTATGGCTAATATCATAATCATGATAATAACCAGTATGTATCATTTTAGGCTCTGGATGAGCATTTTACACAGCATTGTCCTGTTTAATCTTTTCAACAATGCTATGATGAAGGTATCAACATTGTTTCACAGTTGAGGAGACTATTAAGGCTCAGAGATGTTAAGTAATTTGCTTAAGGGCACACAGTTCTGAAGTAATGGGACGGGAATTTGAATCCAGGTCCATGGACTCCAGAACCTGTCCTCTTAACACTGGGACATACTGTACAGTTACTATAGCCAGTACCTTCCTAGAGAGGAGCAGGGAATTGGAGTATAACAGATGAGAGAGCATAGGCTCTGGGTGTTGGGTCCCTCTTGGTTGAGCACCAAAGACTCACTCTGCTGCCTCAGTCTTCTCATCTGTAAATGGGGATAATACCTACCTCCCAGGGTCATTGTGAGGGTAAAATGAGTGAGTTGTGTAAAGCACCGGTCCAGTACTCCAGATCAGTGGAAGCTCAGTGCGTGGTTGAGGAGTCCCTTTCCCTTTCTCCCTTCTTCCATAATTTGCCACCAGCCACCCTGGGAAGAGGGAGATGTACAAGGTGACTCCTCTAAACCACAGCTGCTCTAAAATCCCTAGTTCCCTAAGCTCCTGCTGGATTTCAGGATTTCAATCCCCTTCCACCATGCTTTTCATTGGGAGAACTTTAAATGATTTTATAAAAACTACAAATGTACAAGGTAATTGAGTCTTCTGTTTTATTACCCTGAGCTGCGTGGACCTTTCCTGGCCTCCTCCTCACTCACTGAGCAGCCGGAATAAAGTTGGATGTGTTTGTGCTGGTAATATATAGGACTTAATTAACCTGGCCTTTTATAGCATTTCCATGGGTTGGAAGGAACTTCGAGGCAGCTTGAGAGGAGAAAAGGGGGGCCTGGGGTGGGAGTGTGTATGTATGTACAACACTCAATGTTGGTTTTTTTCTCCTGTTCTTTTCTGCAGTACTTTAATCAGCATTTAATGACCCAGTTGAAAATCCATCATTTGGACCCGAGCACTGGTGGCAAGGGGTAGAGGGGTAGCTGGTCTCCCTCCCTTCCACCCTCGCTTCTTCCCAAGCCCTGAAGCAGACCATGGAGTGGTCAGTGAGTCTAGCTCATGCCAGCCACATTCCCAGAAACTTCCAGCAGAGGTTAATCCTGCTCATCTCAGGGAGGAGACAATGGATGGACATTCACAATGGACTCTGTGTTGGCAATGCCATTCTGTACTCAAATGCAAACCAACCTGAAGATACCTTC
This sequence comes from Dugong dugon, assembly GCA_030035585.1. Classification (NCBI taxonomy): domain Eukaryota; kingdom Metazoa; phylum Chordata; class Mammalia; order Sirenia; family Dugongidae; genus Dugong; species Dugong dugon. The sequence continues at coordinate 14,441,089 of CM057475.1, read as the reverse complement.
AGTGGGGTTGTTTTCCCATTCCCGGGATCCTAGGCTGGTTTAATCTATCCTGCTTCCCCCTGCCTCCTCCACTCCCCAGCATTCCAGCTCCTCTCTCCTCCCATCATGAAGCCATGCCTGAACTGGACACGCTTCCAAACCAGCCCAGGAAAAAGTGACACAACTTAGGTCCACCCTGGGCGCAGGGGCATGGATTTCTAACTTCCCAGGTGCCTTCATGTCTTACAACCATTATTTTCGGGAGACTTCCAAGAGAGGGCGGTCAGCGTAAGTGCCTCTTACCAGCTGCCTGCTCAGGTCATCGCTCCACATACCATGGCTCATAAATCCTGCCCTGACGACGCTGTTGAGTGATTACATCATCCCCAAACCTCACGTAACAATTTGATTTGGAAATGAAAAGGCAGGTGTTAATTGACTCACTCCCTCTGGCCCTTTGCGGTGCCCCTGACCCTCGATAGCTTTTAACCTCACAGTTAATAAAAGTTTGGGGCCCAGCCCCAGCACAGTTCCTCATTCATTCTTTCATACATCAGCAAATTCTTACTGAGTGACTGTAATGCACAAGTATTGGCCAGACCTTTGGGGGAGTGGGTTAGGTGGCTGAGGACGAGCAAGAAGCATTTTGTGCCTTAGGAACGCTTACAAAGAATGTCCACAAATAACTCAGATTTGGCGGCAGATGCTACGGGTCTCCAGAGAAAGCCTTGGGTGCAGTCAGAGTTCTAGAAGAGTCTCCAGCTCTTGAGTAGACTGCTCTTGAGTTTGCCTGCCCAGCATCATACTTCTTCCAAGAGCACCCAGATTTTCCTTTGGGGAACCTACATGTCTTTAAGTCTATATGGTTCTGAGCCCCTGAGTGGCACAAATGGTTTTCACTTAGCTACTAACTGGAAGGTTGGCGGTTCGAACTCACTCAGCAGTGACATGGAAGAAAGTCCTGATGATTTGCCTCCATAAAGATTACAGCCAAGAAAATCCTGTGGAGCTCAGTTCTACTCTGGGGTTGCTGTAAGAATTGACTCGATGGTGATGAGTTTAGTTTTTTTTTTAATTTCAGGGGTGGGCACGGAACTGGAGCTGGGGCAATGAGAGATATTGTTGCAACTACTGGGAAGGAGAAGTTCTTTTTTCCATTGGGTCTGGCAGTGTACTCCTGGAGCTACTAGTGGCCATCTTGTTCTCTTGAGAGAGGCTTCCTGAGCCTGAGAGTGAAGCCATCACAAGGAAAAGCAGAGCTAAGAGATGGAAGAAAAACACTGTTGAGGACACTGTTTGGGTAACTGGAGCCAGCCCTGCCTAAGGTTAAACAATCCCTGAACTGTTCACTTAAGCAAACCAGTAATTTCTGCTCCCACTTTTGTTTTCACTTGTATAGGTCAGCCTCATTAGAATTTCTGTAGCTGATCCATCCCACATGTCCCAGACTTCCAGGTGCAGGGACAATCAGAACCTCCGTTTCTTCCTCCAACGTCTTCATGTCCCACCCAGTCAGGGGTGGGGCAAGCAAGAAGAAGGGAATATGGGATCTCTTCTACTTTCTCATTTGTGCTGGAGCCAGGGCAGTTCAGGATCAGAGTCTAGACTAGGGTGAGACAAGAGAGATGCCTAGGGCACAACATTTAAGGGGACATTTCTTTTTAAGGTTTGCATTTGCATGACCCTGACAGTGAGTGCCTCCTTAGATTTTGCACTTTAGGTACCTTTTGCTTCACCTTAGTCCTGGTCTTGTTCAGGTTGCTGGGGGTCTATCCTTGTCTGTCCCCAGACCCAGCCTATAGGATTCATAATTGATCCCTACTGTCCTTCTTCCAGCACATGTGGGCTTGGCCCACTCTGTGGGCCTCGGAGGATAATGTTCCATAGAGGCCTGTTTCATGGCCTTTCCAGGTCAAACGTGAGCAGAACCCGAAGCAACTCATCCTAGCTCAAGTACCTTCAATGGCAGTTGACCTACAGCCATCCATGCTGTAGAAGAGGCTCAAGCACAGGTTAACCCAGTCAATGAAGAATCTTTATATTAGGGTGGGGCTCAGAATCCATTTGGGACATCAGATTTATTGGTATCATTATTTCATTTGCATTCAACCATGATCTGACTTACCTTAGAATGAGATGATATTCTTCCTGGGCACAAACTAGCTGAAGGTAGACAGAGGGTCACCTGGGCCTGGGGAGACCCCTCCTGGGACAGCACACACACGAAAACCAAGAGCTGCTCATTGTGGTGCAGGAGACAGTAGTGGCCTGAAGCCAGAATCTCTCCCGCCACTGAGAGATGACACTGACTGGCTGTGTCCTTGGATAGAACCCTCTACCCCTCTGACCTCTGTTACCTTGATTTGGAAGGGCACACAATATAGAATGGGCTCTAGGGGCAGAGAGATATGATTACAATCCCAGCTCTAACTTGGACAAGTCCCACCCTGAGACTTAGCTTCCATATTATTATTCCCCAGTGGGAATCACAAAGGTACTTTCCTCTTAGGGTCATTTTAAGATTCATTGAGACAATGAATTGCTTAGCACAGGGTCCGATATAAATTCTCAATTATTATTATTGTTAATATTATTCTATAAAACAAGGGAGCATCTGAGAAGATAAAAACTACTGCCAAGCGTTGAGGCGCTAATTCTAGATCCAGTTCCTGCCCTCTGTGAACTGATAATCATTGTTTTCAGGGCATTTAAAAAGCAATATGATTCAACATGTACTATGAGCTCTCTGACGGGAGAGTCAACTCCTGCCTTTTCAGTTAAGGCATCTTCAACACCTCCAGCATCAGCAACCTGTCCGTCAGGATTCCTCTTGGACAGTGGTTTTCCACCCAGTCTCCTTTTTCAATGGATGCTTTTTTTCTTCCTCTTAGAAATCTTACAAAGAAACTTGTACCCCTCAGATATACCATTCAAGTGATCCTCAAATTATATACCTCCTGGCAATGTTAATTTCTTTTCAAATGTGATTTTCCCCATAGTTAGATCATCAGTACCTTGAAGGCAGGGACAGGTCTTGAACTTCCTGATCTCCTCATAAATCTGGGTGCAGACCAGGTTGTTATTCATCAGTATCAGGCCCATGAGCCCCAGCTGGGTACTGTCTGCCTGGGCAGGGGCAGGACAAAAGAAAGGGCACCAGAGAGGTTCCTGAGAGTGAAGAGGCTCACTGATAGTAAAAGACAGTCCGTACTCTTTTTGAACAACTGGAATAATCAGAAAGGTCTTTCTGAAGAAGCAACAATCAGAAAGACCTGGGAAACTCGGTCCACAAAGCCTTCCCGAGGCCGCAGCAGCCTGCAGGTAGCCAGCCTGGCCTCCCCACCAGCCTCAGGGCTGCTTCTGAACAATGTCAGCCTGTTAATAAAAACAGCACCAAAGCTGGGCCCTAACTCCACTGGAGAAATACCCCCACACCCCTCGATCCCATTAACATTTCACACCTTAATGCGCCCATATTTTTGGAAAGCCAATATGAGCTGAGTAGCTTATTGGTATGCAGCGCTGAGTGGGGTGTGGGCTCCAGGGAAGGGGGGCACTCTGCAAAAGGGATGTAATTAGGCCTCAGAATGTTCAATATATGCCCCAAAAGGGGAGTACTGGGGATACGCGAGCAAGAGTGATGGGCTTGCCCAGGAGGTTTGTGTGCACGAAAGCTTGACCGCTGCTGGGAAGTCCTACCGCGGCTCCCACCCTTGCTCACCCTGAACCCCCGCCTGAGAAGAGCCACCCACTCACCCTTTGGGTCCCTAACTTCATATTTCCAAGCAGACCCTATCAGCAGCTCTTCTCAGATAAAATACATCATCATTTGCTCCATTAGAAAATAAATGTATGGCTATATTATGGGATTTGCATTCCATTACCTTGGTTTGCATGCCATAAAACATTTATTACACCCTTGGGCTAAAGTCTTAATAATGACTGGGTGCGAGGCACTAATGTGGTGCTGGTCTCGCTTGGGAACCAGAGATTAATGCCTTTTGATGTCACCAAGCTAATAGTCGTGCCCACCAATTTGTCCCATCAGAAGACATTAGAGTCAGGCCCTGTGTAGGGTGGGGTACAAGTGCTCAGCTTAAGCTGGGAGTAGGGGCTCCCCTCTCCTACGCCTCTACCTGATCATTTTCAAAATGATCAGAAAGAAATCTCAGAGTTACCCCCCTTCAATCCTCCTTCCCACTTTCATCCTCCATCCCTAGCCTTGGGCAAGTATATTATGACTCCCCACCCCTGGTGGGGCAGGTGATAGAGCTACAAAAAGGGGCTTGAATGCCTGGTGCCCTGCTAGAGAGCAACAGCAGCAGCAACAGCAACAGCTGTGGAGATAGCAGCAGGGAGAGTGTGTACACATGCACACACATGCACACGCACACCAGCGCGCGCACACACACACACACCCTCCTCCCTTCTCTGTTAAGGAATTCTCAGGGCCTGCCCCTTCAGCTTTCTGTGAAAGCCCAGCAGCCCAGGGCCAGCAGAGAAGACTCAAGTCCAATTTTACCGCACAGCCAGGTCCACTCTCAGCCCTGGTCAGGGAGACAGGCCAGGATGGGAGCTGAGCAGGCACTTTAGGGGCTGTATAGTGGGTCCTTGGTTGGAGCAGTTCTGGGGCTGGGCCTTGAGGGCAGGATCCCCTGGTATGGAGGTTGCTGTGATTCTCTGTAGAATCTTGGGGCAGCCCTCTAAGAGACTCAGCCATAGGCTAGAGGCGTCCCCATCCAGCCCTGAATCCACCTCTTTTGCTGAAGGCCTTGGTGAGCAGGAGACCAGTCTTACCTGCTCAAAGGCCAAAGCAGCACATCTTTATCCTGACTCTGTATCAGTCTTACTCAGAGATTTAAAAAAATACAGAAATCCAGGCCCCACCCAGATTTGCCCAATCAAATTTTCCCAGACTGGGGCCTGGACATCTGTACTTTAAAAATCTCGGGTGATATTGACATGTACTCAGCCTCAGGCTGGGCCACCTGGGGGTGCTAGAGAAAGTTAAGCCTTGGGGCCTGCTCTCTGGCAGCTTCTGGTAACTCATTACAGAGCAGCTCCAGACAGTGAGGGGGGCTGCAAGAGGGTCCTGCTTCTGTCTCCCCAGGCACCCCACCACTCCCTGTCACCCTCAGGGGTCCCAGACCAAGACCTATCCTTGTGTGGATTCTATAGGAGAGGCCAGCAATACACCTCCCCAGTCTACGCTAGAAGCAGCCTTGCCCATGATCACACCCTTGGCACAGCTGGAAACTCTGAGGTCACAGGTGAGGTGGGACCCTCTAGAATGGGGAGGGGCCTGAGGACCCAGTGAAAGGCAAATGTGGGGTATCTTCTCTAGAAAGAAAGCCTGGTAACCAGGAGGAGGGACTGGGCAGAGTTCTCTAAAGCCCCTGTGCAGATCCCACAGACCTCCTCCCCTCTCCCTTCCTCGCCCCTGCTGAGATGACAGTGGAGCTAGAGGTGGGGTGAGAAGCTCTGTGCAGGAGAGCATAGCATAGGACAACATACTGCATAGATTCTTCCTAGTACAATGTAACCTAAACCAGTAACAAAAATATACCGTGAGCTGTATTGCTAAGCCTTGTCTCCATCAGGAGGCAGCTCAGAAGATATGTAATGAGATCGACAACTTAAAATGAGGCTAAATAGTAATAATGTGGACCTAATTTAGCCAGGGAGTCCCTGAGTGTGCACTTGGCTCCTGATGTATAAGTTCTACCTTTTTCTCCGCGCTTACCATGCGCGCATATAAACTACACTCATACACACGAGGATATCACGAGATTGTTTGTTTGTATATTAAAAAACATGTTATACAGAGTTTTCTAAAACTTGCTCTTTCTTGTTTGATAAAAAATGAGTTTATAGATATACAGTTAATGTATTCATTTTTTTTAGCCAAATAGTATTCCATAGAATTGATACATTATACTTTTTCAACCATTTCCCTATTAATGGGCATATAGGTTGTTATCAGGGTTTTTTTTTTTTCACTAATAAAATTTCTTGTGTCTATCCCATTACAGGAGTCTCTGGGTGGTGCAAAAGGTTAATGCACTCTGCTGCTAACTGAAAGTTTGGAGGTTTGTGTCTACCCAGAGGTGCCTCAGAAGAAAGGCCTGGTGATCTAATTTTGAAAAATCAGCCATTGAAAATCCTGTGGAGCACAGTTTTACTTCAACCCATGAGTCAAAACTGATTCTACATCAACTGGGTTTTTTGTTTTTTGTTTTTTAAATTTAGCCAGAGACAAATTTAGTGGCATGCTTTCTCACTCGGACTTACTGGCATGGTGGTCCACCTGGTACCACGTACTACAGCAAACACGGCAGCGAGGGTCATTGACTCCAACCCAGAATCCAGTGCTTCCTCTCGGTTTCCTCTGCTACCTCAGAGCCCTAGCCTTCACGCCTTCCCTGCTGTAGGATGGGAGTGGCCTTCAATATTTGCCCCAATAATACGTGCCCCATCCCACCAGAGCAATCAATCTAAGCCACCACTTCTTCAAGTCCCCACTCAGGGAGCTACATGGCTCCCAGCAGCCCAGTGATGAAATCCATGCCCCTCCTAGGCTGGCCCTACCCTATACCCAATCTTGTTCCCATGGATCTCCACTAGTGGAGGCCCCAAGAGCAATAAATCTTGGTCCTTAGTCCCTGGAAGAAATTCTAACTTACAGAGGGAGAAAAACACTCTACAAAGGTGTTATGGGGCCTAAAAGAGTTACAGATAAAGCACCATGGGAGCATTGCTTCTGACCATGGATGTCCAGGAGGCTTTGTGAGTAAGGTGGTGACCAACAGCAGAGGTGGGGAAGGAGCTGGGATGGGTGAGGAGAGTCGCCAGATGAGGGGAATGGCTGGAGCGAAGGTGTGGACGTGGAGACTGCTTGGAGGATAGGGGTGGTGGGAGGACAGATTGATATGAAAAGTTGCTGTCAGCTCAAGAAGCACTGTCTGCATGAGTTCCAAATGTAGTGATGAGAGAGAGAAAGGTCTTTGTGCTGCAGTGCAGAGAGGCATCACCTGGATGGATTGGAGCAGCTGAGACTGGAAGGAGCCCAGGATGATGCCTCTCTTGGCCCAAGAACGAGGCCATGAGGGCTGGACCAGGCAGGAGTGAACGGGAAAGAAGAATGGAGGAAACAATAGAGGACTCAGAAGAGGCCTGTGGGAGTGGCTAGAGCCACAGACAGGATCTGAGGCAGTGGTTCTTAACAGAGGTGGGACCACCCAGGGGCCAGTCTGGACATTTGTGGAGTGGATATAGTTGTTACAATGCTGACATTTAGTTGGCGGGGGGGAGGTACGGGGTGGGGGTGAGCAACCAGGGGTGCTCTCTAGAGCCTGTAATGCGCAGGACAGTCGTATGGTGAAGACTTCTCCCACGTCCCATGCAACTTTTTTTTATTTTTTATATTTTATTGTACCTCAGGGAAGGCTTACAGAACAAATAGTTTCTCATGAAATAGTAGTACACATGTTGTTTTATGACATTGGTTAACAACCCCACAACATATTAACCCTCTAAATTCTCAACCTCTTTTTTTTTTGGTGAAAATACACATAGCTAAAGATACACCGTTTCAAAAATTTCTACATGCACAGTTCAGTGACATTGACTACGCTCTTCCAATTGTGCTTATTCTCACTTAAGATGAAGGCTTACAGAACAAAACAGTTTCTCATTTAACAGTTACTACAAATGTTGCCCTATGACAATGGTTAACAATCTCATAACACATCAACAATATCCATACTCAAACTTGGGTTCCCTATCACCAGCTTCCTTGTCCCCTTCTGCCTTCTGGCCCTTGTCACTGGACTCCTGTACCTCGTTAGTCTCATTTGGTTTTACGGGGCTGTCCACTCCCAGGCTGAGCAGTGAACCTCGGAGATAACTTCATCACTGAGCTAAAAGGGTGTCTGGGGACCATACTCTCGAGGTTTCTCCAGTCTCCTTTAGGCCAGTACGTCCCATGCAACTTTTGAGAATCCCACCCAGGTTGCTGTGTTCTCCACAACCCTAGGGGGCACCATTCACTTATGTAATGATGGAAATGGCATCATCAGCACAACCATCAGGGAAGTCCCAGGTTTGACAGTTATACCGATGAACAGACCCATTTATAATACCTGAGTTTAAACCTAGCTCTGTTATACGTATAAGCATAGAGTGTTTTTCGAATGGCTTTAATGTACACTGAATTTTCTAGGAATGCATCTCCTGTGACACTGAGGAGGAAGTCATCCTCTGTTCTACACAGAGCTTTACCAAGAATTGTTCATCATTTCAGAAACTGCTGCTCTTGCGGGCCTACCACTCATGGCCCCTACCTCACCCATAACCTGCCCTGTGACAGGTGGCATCAACAGCTGTCCATCGGGTGGTTTTATGTTTAGGTGTCAGCATTTGACTTCTTCATTGTTCCTGAGCATTTACATATTGGAATATGTATTATTTTTATTAGAACTTACTTTCCTTTGATTTCTCCTTTATATTACAGTTGGGTCAACACATTGATTTTTTCCTGAAATTATGTGGATAGGTTGGTTATATTATCTCTGCTTTCCATTCTGGGATAGTAAATGGGGCATGCCAAATTTGGTAATAAAAGGAGGCCATGAGTCTGATGGGCTGAGAGCCATGGCCCGGAGAATTTTACCAGCTTCAACACCTTCTCAGGAATCTTCTCTGACCCCTTTAAACACCAGTCTCCCCACACATACCTTATCCTGCCTGAAGCCTGTTTTTCTACCTTCCTGAAATGAAGCACTTTGTTATACCTTTTTTCCACTTTTTTAAAAACAATCACCTCCCAAACAAATGTGAATTTTGTCTCAGTATGTACGTAAGCTCCTCAAAGACAGCCACAAAGGGGTCACCTTTCGCTCCCTGAACAGGCCCTGGAGACAGGGGCACTGACTTGGGTTGCTGACTTGAAATGCACGTGTGTCCGCAGTGTAACACAAAATCCAGAAACAGCCACTCAGCTTGAGAGAGCTGGGGCAACATGGAGAGTCCCACGGCTCTAGAATAGAAATCTCACACAGTCTCATTGAAGTGAAGATTGATTAAAAAGAAATCAGAGGGAAATCATGGAAGAAACAAGCCACCCAAAGACTGGGGACCATTTAAAAACAACTTATTGTAAGTCCAGAGACAATACGCTTTGAGGGCTGAAAAAAAATCTGGTGTGGTGAGATGTTGGCTTCAAAATGACCTCTTCAGGCAAAGGGGCATCTTTTTCAAATCGGTGGGTTGTCCAAGCACAGAGAACAGGGTTTAGATAAATTAATGGATGATAGCACCGTAAAGGGTTAATTAAGGGGGCCTTTGGCTCCTCAGGAGACAGGTGCCACACTTGCAATAATTCCCTGGGGAACAACCACACATTCCCAATGTGGAGTCCTTGCATCCTAACCCTGGGCAGAAAGTGGGTCCAGGGGCCTGGAAGGAATGAGGCAATGCTGAGCTCTTCAGTTACTTCAAGGAGTCCCCCAAATGGATGCAATGAGCCACTTCATTTTTTTTTTTGAAAATTTTTATTGTGTTTTACGTGAAAGTTTACAGTGCAAATTAGTTTCTCACTCAAAAATATACACACAAATTGTTTTGTGACATAAGTTGCAATCCCTGCAATGTGTCAGCACTCTCCCCCTCTCCCTTTCCACCTCAGGTTCTCCATGTCCCTTCTTCCAGTTTTCCTGTGCCTTCTGGCCTTCTCATCTTTGCTTTTGGGCAGGGGTTGCCCATTTGGTCTCATATACTTGATTGAACTGAGAAGAACATTCCTCACGTGTGTTATTGTTTGTTTTATAGGCCTGTCTAATCTTTGGCTGAAAGGTGGACTTTGGGAGTGGCTTCAGTTCTGAGTTAGCAGGGTCCACTTCAGAGAAACAGGTCAGACAGACACTGAACTTTTGGAGAGTGTTTCAGTGTATGTGTATTTCAGTTCAGGAGAAGCATGAAACAAAACCCAATGGGAGTGTAGTGGGTGACAGAGCTCCTAGGGTGGTTGAACTCATCACTGGTTCTGGACTGAGACTGCCTGAGTTCATGCCCTAGCCTTACCACTTAGTAGCTGGGTGAACTTAGGCAAGTTACCTACCGTCTCTGTGCTTCAATTCCTCCCCCGCACCCCAACCATAAATCAGAGATAATATTACTTCACTGGGTTGTAAAAGGAGCCCTGGTGGCACAGTGGTTAAGAGCTCAGTTGCTAAACAAAAGGTTGGCGGTTCAAATCCACCAGAGGCTCCTTGGAAACCCTATCGGGCAGTTCTACTCTGTCCTATAGGGCCGCTATAAGTCGGAATCAACTTGACAGCAATGGTTTTTATGGTTTGGGTTGTGAAAATGAAGTGAGTTAATATGCTATATGGAGTTGCTTAGAACAACATGTGGCATCTAGTAAGTGCTCAGTTAGTGTTTGTTGTAGTTACACTCCTGAGAAAAGGGCCAAGTTTTATTAGTTTCCACTCCTTTCTGTTGATTAACTAATGAAGGGTGACTTTGATAACATAAGAGAGGAGTCTGGAGGTGGTATATGCTCCCCCAGCTTCCCAGAGAGGCCAGGGTAGGGAGGGCAAGTGCCCTGGTTCTGGTTCTAAATTCACTGTTTAGAGTAGTAAGTGCATTAGAAGTGGAGATTAGCTCCTTGGCCTCAAAATTCAGCCAGGTAGGGGCTATGCCTCCCAAAACATTTTGATTCGAGAACATTGTGCTCAGGAGGGATACACTTTCTAGGCTAGGGATAGCAAATAGGTTTTGTCTCTTGTGTGTATAGTAGTGCTTGATAGTGACTGCTTGCAGCATCCTGTTGAGAAAGATTCTGAATCCACATCTGGTGCCAAGATCAATTAGCGATGTCTGCTAGGGATACAGAGGAGGAAGGGTCAGCAATGACTGGACAAGAAAGACACTCAGCCGGCTCACAATAGCCTGGGCCTGGCCCATTAGGGATTCCTAGATGTGGCACCCACATGCTGAGGATGGTGTAGGGAAAGCCTGCACCTGAGGGGCAGGCAACCTGACTTCTTGGTGACCCTGGGTGAGTCACTCCACTTAACATCTCTGGCTCTGTTCTCTACGAGTAAATGCCTTAGAAGGACATCAAAGGGATATTGGGCAAATTGTAGGACTGTAGAACCGGAAGGGGCCCTAGAGGTCATAGCAGACACTGTCAGTGCCCACCCACATCCCCTTTCCCTTACCATGTTGGTGCTACAAGTCCAACTTCCAGCTGCCTGCACCTGCAGTTCTTTGCCTGAGAGCTTGCTCCAGTCACTGGAGTGCTTTTACGAAGCAGGCTGGAATTGTGTGGGCATTAGCTCACCCAGGAGAGAAGTCCTCACCCGATGACCAGCAGGCTTATTGGATAAATATCCTAGCGCCTTCCTTCCATGGATGGCAAAACTGAGCTGAGTGCTCTATGTTGTCTCCCGGAGTTCCTCACTGGGGCTGAGCTCCAGGTGCCCATGGTGCTAGCTTGCTCGATAGGGCACCCGTTACTGATTTCCTTCCTTTCCTGACTCACTGCCCCATTCCTGGGGTCACACCTCCCGAATAAACTACTCACCCACATTCTCATCTCAAGATCTGCTTCTGGGGAGTCCAAATGAAGGCAGAGGTTATCTGGCGGAACTACTTTGTGTTACCGAAACGAGATAATTGCCAGGACACATCGAGCTCCCAAAGGGCCGTATGTGCAGGTTGTAATAAGTATCCACCCAGCCAGGGGAGGATTACCCAGTAAGCAAGTACTCATGGGCTTAATTGTGTTTACTTGCTAATCTGTAATGCACAATTTCACATGGGTTTCACCACATCTTTGATTTGTAAGTAGGCACAAGTAAGCCCATATGTACCTTGCTTATTGGGTAATTTCGCCCTGCACCTAGCAGGTCTACACACAACTCAGAAAGAGTCAGAGAATTTGCTTCATTAAGAAGACGTTTCCGCCACCAGCTCAGGAAATTATCATCCCCACATTGCCCCCTCCACCCTCCAGGCCTGGAAAACCTTGTAGGGAAAGGCCCTGTGATGAGACCTCCCTCTGGCTTCTCTCTCACGAGCCGTCTGTTCCTAATAACCCTACCCACGCACTGGGGCCTCTCTGACTTGATATTGCAGGATGCTGTCACTTGAAATTAATTGCAACTAATTAAAAATGATCCGGTTAGGACAATTGCACAATGGCGCTCTGGAGACTGCTTCATTCCCAGAGGTTTGGTGGCGTTTTCGGCTGCCGCAGCCCTGGTCTGCCGGACAGGGCCATACATCATTGTGTCATTTTACATTGTTATTTCTCTGAAAGCAGCAATTTAAAAGAGGCTCAGATGAACCTTGAGCAACTTCGTGCTAAAAAGAAAAATGTTACTGTCCAAGATCTGTAAAATATAACATATAGGCTCAAAGAAGCCACTTGACATGAAAAGCGGCCTTAAGTTTGTGCCGTGATTTGCATATAATACATAATGTTGTAGCAAAAGGACCCACAAAGCAGGTGGCGGCTGCAGAGCATCGATCCTCGGCCCTTTTGTTCAAACTGGGTCACCTACTGTTCCTGGTTATTATTTTATCACAGCCATTCCTCACTTGGGGTGACAGGACAGCATCTACCCCACTGGGACTGGGGACTGCCATCCCCTCCCCCTGATTTAGTAGAAAATCAGGGTCCTTTCTGACTGATTCTGAAAGTATGGCAAGCCCAACTTGGCCCTGCCACTTTCCAAGCTGATCCCAGGAGCGGTGAGTCATTTCTTGGGCTTGGAAGAGGTCCCCTAAACCTAGAGTTGAGGGAATGAGCCCTGAAGAGCTCGGCTGCCCGCACACCACATTTCAAGGGAGCTCAGGCAGTTCCAATGAATTTTGCCCCATGTCCCTTGAACTACAAATCTCTCCTATTGAGGTCACCTGCTGCCCTACCTAGCTTCTTCCATCTCCATGACATCCTTGGAATCTCTCCTCATCAACAGGGCAGAGGAGAAGCAGGCATCTGAGAAGGAAAGAGCATCTCAGAAAAACATCTTCCAAAATTATTTTTCTAATGCCCTGGCTCATTCTGGCAAACAAAAAAAAATGAATAAACAAAAAACACCTGTGATTTAAAGAATACCAACAAAAGTAACCCCTGCAAAACAGAAAAAGGAAAGTTCAAAGATAAAAAAAATCAAGATATTAAAAAATTAAACATTCAGGGGAAGTATAAAAGACTAGACAGATAAGACGAAAAAGTAGTGAGCAGCTATGCATACAAAGTCTTACAAAATTATTAAAATTTGGCTCTGGGCTTCCTGGAAGCCAAAGCAAAAAAGGAAAAAGAAATGTGATTGATTACAAACGTGATACGGTCCTTAAAGAAAAAGCAGACCAGCTGCTTAGAAACAAGACTCTTTTTGCATGGCCTCATGTGGGGCCCTGCATCATGCAGTGATCACCGTCTTCCATGACAGCCTCACGGTTAAGGCAAAGGCAGGCTTGTGAAGTCTCCTGCATTGGAAATGAGGGTCATGGTCTGGTGAAGGCACTTCTCTGGGAGGTCCAGGAGACATGGATCAAATGTGCTGCTCACTGATGGATGGCTTCACTCAGGGATGAAGCCTAGATTACTGGGAGACTGCAAGGACTAACTCCAACCAGATCTTCAAATTCTTCTCCAAGCAAAGTATTTCTTTCAGCTCTGCTTTTACTGGAGACTGGACAGCAGATAGTGTTCCATGTGGCTGAGAATAGTATCTAGATACATCCGTGGCACATCAGTGAAGCCATTAACAGGAACAAGGGAGACAGATGCACACTGGTAGGAAAAGTTGTTTAAGACATACTGTTAAGTGAAAAAAGCAAGTTGCAGAACGGTAGCTATAGTAGGATCAAATTTATAATAAAAAATAATTAAACAACTTATCAGTATAGAAAATTTCTGGAAGGCAATATAAGCAGCTGGTGATAGGGTTTAACTTTGTGGGGGTCGTTGTTAGGGGGAAGGAATTTTATGGTTCACCTCAGCCTTCCTTTCACCACCCATCTGTCACTTCGTTGTGCTGTGGTGGCTTGCTTGTTGATATTATGAGCTAGGCCACCAGTATTTCAAACATCAGTAGGCTCACCCATGGTGGACAGGCTTCAGCAGAGCTTCCAGACTAACAGAGACTAGCAAGAAAGGCCTGGTGATCTACTTCCAAAAAGTAGCCAACGAAACCCTTATGGATTACAACAGAACATTGTCCAACTCACTGGCTTTGGACATGTCATCAAGAGGGATCCATCGCTGGAGGAGGATGTCATGTTGGGTGAAGTAGATGACCAGTGAGGGTGAGGGAGATCCTTGGTGAGATAGATTGGCACAATAGCTGCAACAATGGACTCAAACATGCCAGCGAGCGTGAGGATGACCCAAGACCAGCAGGGGCAGATTATCCAATAGGTAAGGTAAGCATGGTGCTTACCTTGCTTACCAGACCGTCTGTGGTGAACAATTTCACGTTTTTTTCACCACTTCAAGATTCTACTTCTAGGTGTGGCTGGCATCTGTCTCTCTCCCACCTTGCAGCACCTCCCTACAGCATGAAAGCCTCTTTTCAAATTTACAATCCCTGACAGGGACAGATTACCCAGTAAGAAAGGTGAAGATGTGGTAAAACTCATGTGAAATTGTTCACTACAGATTAGTCAGTATGCACAAGTAAGCCCTGCTTACCTTGCTTATTGGGTAATCCACCCCTGAGGGCCAGGCAATGTTTCATTCTGTTGTACATAAGGTCGCCATGAGTTGGAGTCAACTCGACAGCAGCTGTTTATCTATCTACTTAGGCCCTCCTTACCATAATTATATATTATGTTTAGAGTTTAAAAAATAATTTTTTAAAAATTAACCAAGAAAACAATACGGTTTTAACAGGAAGAATGAAGCAGATCAGTATGTACTGACAAAGAAAGATATGAAGGAAGAATATGAATAAACAGGCATCAAATGTCTAAAAGTGGTTATCTTGGGGAGGTAAGATACAGCAGACTTTCACTTTCTAAGTTAATAATTTCTGTAACATTTTTATAATAAATTACTTCTATAATAATAATACTAAAAACAACATTTTAAGTCAAAATGGGAGACTGTCAGGTTGACTGGCTTTTATGAAAATTAAGAAGCGTAATCAAGATTCGTCCAATTGAATGGCCACTTTAACTCTCTAGGGTGGCGAGCCAAGAGGGGATCTGCAGACAAGACAAAAATTTCTCATAAGGAAATAGTTGGGTGTCTACTCCAGCACATGAATGAATGACTGACCTTGATGCTCATGTAAGAAGTTGTTTCTAGCAGAATCCAGAGACTGATTTGCTTTTGATAAAAGCATGTTCTGAAACCCTTGTTGTTTTGTGTTGAGATAGTATGTTTGAAATATTAACAAATATTTAACAATTCAGGCTATCTCCTTCTCTTTGCCTTCGCCCACCACCAACCCTTCAAGCTAGGCTGTCCTATGCTCAGTGCCTCAGCCAAGAGGTGTGATAGCAGAAAGACAGACAAAAGGGCTCATCCTAGTTTTTGACTTTGCAAAAGCTTGGCTCTCAGTGAGAAGAGTGAGGCATGAAGAAACAATGACCAAAGAGAATATTCCATCCTAAGGCTAGAAAATAGAAGAGTAGGAGAATCAGAAGTGACGAAAGGGCTGCCAGGACTGGGATTGGCCCTGGAGGTCCTCATGGGTAGAGCACAGGCGACCTCCAGGTAACTTCCAGTTTCTACTCAGAGAAGCTGCATCAGCATCCTTGGTCCACAGAGTCTTCATCTGGAAGGGCCTCAAGAGGGTCCATTTCCCTTCTACGTCTACCTTCTCTCTCTCTGTGCACCTGCTTCATTCTTCTCAGTTACTGCCAAACATCCTTTCCTCTTCCTGAGTCTATATGACTGAATATGGCTGCTTCCAGATTTACATGTCTTTGTTTTAACACCCAGAGCCAGACTGACTTCTTTCCCTGTTCTCTATCTCTAATTCCTGGGGAACATCTGTGATTGACTCAGCTTGGATCATGTACCCATCCCTGGACCAGTTCACTGTGCCTGGGGGTAGAGTCTCATTGTATTAAATCTGCAGATACCATGATAACCCTAAGACCTGACTATGGGGTAGTAGGGGGCTTCAAGGAATGGGGTTGAGTGGAGTAGAGAGGTCACTGAGTAGATCAAGTAATGTTTCCCCTAGGCTGCTCCTGAAAGGCCATACAAATTCCCTCATAGCTTTCAAGGCTCCTTCTACCTACCATCTTATCTCCTACTGTGAAGTCCACACAACACAGGCCACACCTGCCTGGATAGTTCTGTCTTTCTCACTTTCAGTTAAAAAGAGTTTTCATTGTGTGTTTTTCTTATTACAAAAGCAACACATGTTCATTGTAGAAAGATAGACTCTTACATGCTATTATGGATTGAATTGTGTCCCCCCAAAATGTGTGTCAACTTGGCTAGGCCATGATTCCCAGTATTGTGTGATTGTCCACCATTTTGTCATCTGATGTGATTTTCCTATGTGTTGTAAATCCTACCTCTGTGATGTTAACAAGACAGGATTAGACACAGTTATGTTAATGAGGCAGGACTTAATGTACAAGATTAGCTTCTGTCTTAAGTCAATCTTTTTTTAGATATAAAAGAGAGAAGAGAGCAGAGCGACATGGGGACCTCATACCACCAAGAAACAAGAGACGGGAGAATAGCGTATCTTTTGGACATGAGGTCCTTGGGCTGAGAAGCCGCTCTACCGGGGAAGATTGATGACAAGGACCTTCTCCCAGAGCTGACAGAGAGAGAAAGCCTTCCCCTGGAGCTGGCACCCTGAATCTGGACTTCTAGCCTCCTAGACTGTGAGAGAATACATTTCTCTTTGTTAAAGCTATCCACTTGTGGTATTTCTGTTATAGCAGCACTGGATGACTAAGACACATGCTAAGAAGCATAAGCATTGCTTGCATTTACAAAGCCAAAAAGGCATGGTCTAGAGGGAGCCAGACAAGCAATTTAGTGACGTTTGTGCTGAACAGTGTGATCAGGCTCATCCACCCAGCCAAGGGTCAGTGTCTTTCACTGCAGCCTGTTCAAAATAGTGACTCGTTTTCCATAAATCCTTGCATGACTCAGTGAAGGACTGTGCCCCTAGGCACAGTCTGGTCAAGGTGGCTGGGAAACCCACTCATCCTGGGACAGGGCTGTTTAATGATTTCACCCCAAACACTGGGAACACTCAATAAAAATCTGTCACTGTTTGACAAGAGGAGATCAGCGTTTTTAGAGCTGACTGCAAAATCAGGTTAAGCTACTATGGGCACAATAGTGTACCCAGTTCAAGTCTCCTGGATTACATTCGCATTTGGAGGAGGATGTCAGGGAGTGTGTTTTACCAGGCAGAGCCCTTTTTGGGGCCCCATGCCACCCTGGACACATTTCCATTACAATCGCCTTCGCATCTTGCTGCTCTTTCTCATTCACATCTTTATCTGTCCAACTAGGCCGAAAGCCCAGAGAAGGTAAAGATCTTGTCTTGTTCATCTTTGTATCCCTAGAGCTTAATCTAGGGCCTAAACCAGTAGGGGCTTAATCAGTACAGGCTAAAAGGGGAGGAAAGAAGAAATGAATGAACAAACAAATCCACTCTCTCTCACTGGGAAGAGCAAACAGCCTGTGGCCTTGCTTTAGAACCTGGGACTTATTCAGTGCAGGGGATTTAGGATTTGCCCAGGAGAACATCTGTCCATGGACCTCTTCTCATGACCATGTCAGCTGCTTGTGATGGGTACTGTGGGATCTGTCCAGATTCCCCCTCCAGAGTGGTACACCCAGCCCCCAGTTTCTGGGACCATCAGCTGCTAACTATTCACAGCTCGGTCCCTCAGTGGACATTGTCCTTGGCTGCCTCACCCAAAGTTATGGAGCCCAAAGTTATGGTGGCCTGTGGCCAATGACTGGCCGATGGGGGTCCAAAGGCCAGCCCCTTGTCTCAATTTAGGACAACTCTAAGGGGTCATCCAGCTCTAGAGATTCCTGGAGGATTGGCTGAGGTCTCTGGTACAACCACACACAGTATCAGCTTCTCCCTTTCCCCATCCTTTCTTCTAGTTTCCCTGCAGGTGTAGCTCCTGAGAGCACTCCCTAATGAACCTTCTGCACACAACCCTTCATCTCAGCATCTGCTTCCAGTCTAAGCCACTCACCTTGCAGACTCTGGGTACCTACAGGATATCTGGAGCCAACATGAAGGGCTGTGGCTGCCCCTTCATCTGGGAAGTGCTTCCCTGGAGAGGGAGTAAACCCCAGGCACCATTCCCAGCACCAGACAGTGGGAGGCTGAGGAAAGAGCATTGGAATGAGACGACTTAGAAGCCGTGGGCTCTGCCACTGGTGAGCTATGTGACTTGGGCAAGTCTGTTAACTTCTCTGATCCACAGCATCCTCAAATGCAAAACAAAGAAATTTCTCATCCCATAGTGTTAATTCAGAATTAATAGAAAGGATCTAAGTAAGTGGGCCTGATAGAGTGGTTGGCACAAAATAGAAATATAGCACCTATGTAAAACAGTTTGCCTTTCAGAGCATCTTGCCCATCTTCATCTACCCACCTCCGTCTATTCCTACCCCCTTTCCACCCTTTCATATGAGAATGGGTGTGGCGCAGTGGTTAAGAGCTCGGATGCTGACTAAAAGGTCAGCAGTTCAAATCTACCTATGGAAACCCCACGGGGCATTTCTACTCTGTCCCATAGGGTCATTATGAGTCAGAATTGACTTGACACTAATGGGTTTGGTTTCAACAGGTGGCCATCAGCAGAAGGACCATCTGACCCCCAGCAGAAAACCTGTGGATTCCTGAACTCATATTACATCCTTTGGCCTTCCACAGTGACATTGTATATGCTAAAATGTTAGTCACATTAAGTTCTATTAAAAAGTTAGTTAGAGTGTGTCACCTCCTCTGCTCAAAAGGCTTCCCATTCCACTCAGGGTCTAACACCTTGGCTCCCTATCACCCCTCTGGTCACTTTTCTGCTACTCACCCTCTGTCATTCTCACCAACCACATTAGCCTCCCAGATGTGTGACAAAGTGGGTATACTCCTACCCCAGGGCCTTTGCACTTGCTGCTCCTTCTTCCTAGAGCACTCTTCCACCTAGCTCACTCCCTCTCTCCTTCAGGTTTTTACCCAAAGGTCAATGAGACCTTTCCTGGCATCCCACCCCCATTTAAAATAGTAAAAGTCCCCTGACACTCCCTTTCCCAGCTCTCAGCTTGAGCACCCTTCACCATCTAACATGCCATGTATTTTATTTATTTGCTCCTGATCTTACCCTAGAGCCCTCGTTGTGCAGTGGTTAAGAGCTCAGGCTGCTAACCAGAAGGTTGGCAGTTTGAATCCACCAGTTGCTCCTTGGAAACCCTATGGAGCAGTTCTACTCTGTCCTGTTGAGTCTCTATGAGTCGGAATTGACTTGAAGGCAATGGGTTTGGTTTTGGGTTTAGGTTGGTATTCCTTTATTGGAATACAGGCTCCATGAGGACAGGGATTTTTGTCTGTTTTACTTTTTACTGTATCTCCAGTGCCTACAATAGCACCTGGCATGAAATATGTGCTCAATATATATCTGTTAAATGAATGAATCAACATGTTTGCATGCTTTACAGGCAGGTAAGCTGGAACAAAGCAAATCCACTAGTGAAACCAAAGTCAAATTGATGCCAGACCATGGAAAATGAGGAGACAAAGGCTCCAAGCTTGGATAGAATCTCTACAATTCCTTGCCAGGCCAAGGCAGTGCCCATGCTCTCCCCTGGTATTTCCCAGGGTGGTCCTTGAGGGTAGGAGCCATTGCCCACAATCTCTCTATTAGCCCAGTGCCTGGCTCAGTCTCTTTTGCCAATCAGTGTTTGCTGAACATGCCAATGCACCCCGGTGCCAAGAGCTGTATCCTCAGGCACAGGGGAAAAGACATCTTCAGATGCTGACTTACTCATCTGCTTCTTGCTTCAGCTCTTGGTATTGGCCAGTGTTTCTCAAAGTGTGTTCTGTAGAACTCCGGTGCTGAGAGATGCTAATACATGTTAAATGGAAAAGAGTTCTGTGGTCAAATAAATTTGGGAAATGCTAGGTTAAACAAAGTTAAACAGGCTTTCTGATTTCAGGACTCTTAAGAACCTTTAATATGCTAATATAAAGTATAAACCCAAGAGTGGGCTTGTGTTTTGAAAATTTCTCCAAACTAATTTTTGACCATGAAGCTCATTTTTCAAGGTAGCAAGTGTTCCACAGAGTACTGTTTGGGAAACACTGGCATAACCTCACATCTGTCAGTAACAGAAGGGATTTCGGAGGAAATCTAGCACAGTACTCTCTTCACAGAGGAGGGGAGGGCCAGAAAGGGAAAGGGTAGACTGCAGGTGAGATCACACAGCAAGTCACAGGTGGGGCTGGAGCCAGAATCCAGCAATTTCTGGCCTCCAGGATACATGTCTGTCTGGCCTTGGCCTCTGGGGTTCTGGACTTTGGCTTGTCTGGCCAGCTTAGCTCACTTGCACTCTTGGAATCACAGAAACTTGGAACAGGAAAGGCCTCAGGGGCATGGAAGTCCCACTCCTGACCCTACTTCCTGTTTCTGGCCTCTACTTCCTGCCATGATCCATTTCTGGGCTTGTAACCTGTACCTGGGAGCCTGGTGCTTCACACCTATACCTCCCTTCTTGCCCCCCTTACCCCTCCATGACTTACGTGTTCCCTCTCCAAAATCCATGGTTGTCAAAGTGTTGTCCCCGGACCAGCAACATGAACATCATCTGGGAACTTGCTAGAAATTCAGATTCTCTGGCCTCACTCCAGGCCTGCTGACTATGAAATTCTGGGGGTGGGGCCCAGCAATCTGGGCTTTAACAAGCGCTCCAGGTGAGAACCACTGCCTTAAACCATACTGAGACCAAGCAGCTCCAGGGAAAGGCCTTTCCTCTGCCTCTCAGGCCCCCAACAAGCAGCTAACCTCCAGGGCCCTTACTAAGGATCATGGAAAACCCAGGACGCAAAATCTTTCAAGATTCTTATAGCTCTACAGGTTCCAACCACTTGACCTTGGTGCTACCTAAACCCTGAACTTAATTTATTTCCTGCATCATTTCATTAGTTAGTCTAATCGATAGATGTGATTTTACAAAACATAGACCTGGGCTGGGGAGTTTTCCAGGCTCCTGTTGTATCTACCAAACTCCACCTCTGATATAAATCATGGCGGGAGAAGGATTAAATGAAGCCTGCTGTGGGGGGTCTGGAAGTCTCTGGATCTGATCTTACTCAGTTTGCTTAAGCTGGGGTGGGGTGTATCAAGTGAAGTGTTACAATTGAGTTCAGTGGTTCCATTTTGGTATGTTTTCCTCCAAAATCCATCCGCTTTTTGGGTTTCTATCCAGGTTGATGTGGGCATGATTCACAATTGTTTTCAGTATGGGACATTTCCCCAGCTTATTTTTGACCATTTTTCAGTGACTCTAAGGTCAATGCACTGAACAATTTCAGGGGATGCCATTGTGCAGTGCGAGGTCTGTATGCCATGCATGGTGGCTCTGGGACCCCATTCTCTCTGACTCCACTCAGAGGGAGGACAACACCCTCTTCCCTGCCCTCTAGCCCTCTACTTCACAGGTGGGCAGGAAGCCCCTCAAATGTGCCCTGCCAATGAGGTGGCTGGGAATAGGTGGGTCCCTATCTGCTGTCACCGAGAAATACTAACCTGCAAAGTCTCTGGATGGCATCTCCTGTCACAATCCTGTCTCCCACTGCTTTTGTGCTGCTGGGGGAGGCTCAGATAACATGGGTACCCACTCACCCACTCACTCAGCCTGGGCGGCACTGCTGTCTGCCGCGGCAGCCGTCCATCCATCCTCATCACTCAGGGGCCTCTGCAAGGATGCCTGTCAATATAATGCACAGCCTGTCGAGGCGAAGTGACATTTTGAATAGTGGACACTTTACTAGGAGCATTCATCCTAGGTCAGCCTCATGACAAATAAATACAGCAGGATACGGTGACCAAAACACAAGCACAGAGGGCACATACCATAAGGCCGGGTTGATAGGGTGGAGGTAGGATATGGGAGAAAGGGAGAGAGGGAAGGCCTGGGAGCAGACTTCAGGGAGAATTTATTCTAGTGAAAACAGGAAGCCAAGGATGCGGGAATTTCCCATCATCCCTGACCCACAAGAAGGTCTCTTTTCCTACCACCCGTTCTGTTCCTCACCTGTCCCTTCCTGCCCCCCACCTCCAAAACCCCAGTTCCAATCTTAATTATCCTTAACAGTGCCCTAAACAAAGTATTTATAAGGCTTACTGCGTTTGTCTTCCCATTCCTATTAATAAAGTCTGGGAATGTAGGGAAGAAATATGGGTGGGTGACAGGGTTTTTAATGGTGCCTCACCTTAAATGCATTTTAAAATATGTAAATCAATAAAAAAATTATTTCTAATAGCAGCCTAAGAGTGCTGGTTAGCCTGGCGCAGGGTGAAATGCATGCTCCAAGCGCTATTACCATACATCCTGGGAGCTGTAGTTAGGATTAATCTGTCAAAGGGGATGGTTTAGTGTTGATGAATATGACATGTGACCATTAACGATGTTGATTTTATCTCCCGAGATTAGCATGATTTACTTCGGATGGATAATAATGTCATTTGCTTGATGCAGTAGATCTGTTTACGAGCTGATTAAATTGTAAGGCCTTGCCTCATTTCATGCTATTTGGTTTACAGCTTCATTACCACAATCACAAAAGCTGGGGAAATGTCCCACATTCCATGTCACAATAAATCACTGCTTCACGTTGCTGGGATGGATTTTAGCAGTTCTGCCCAGCACAGACCACTCTTGGCTCCCCACTCATCTGTGATCCAGAATACATTATGGTGGTCTTCAGGAACACTGGGACAAGAGGGGGCAAGAATCCTCACAGATCTTTTAATTGAGATTAAGGAAGTCCTTAGTAATTAGCTGTAACAGATTACCTTATTATTTAGACAGTGAAGCCACTGTTTTTGTTGCAGAGATGATCACCATAAATATGCAGAGAAGTGACATCAAGTAACCAGAAGGGAAACTTGGGCCAAACTCCATTTTCACCCCATTATCCTTTGCTCTGGGAAAGGGGTAAGCTGAATGCAAGGTGTGCAGGGGCCTGTGCATGGGGTCCTTGCCTCTCCATGCTTCTTCACCTCTGGGTGAGATGTGGCTGAAATGGAGGGAAGAGAGGAGAGTGCTTGGCACCTGTGCTGTGAAGAAAAGTGTGAACCAACCACAGACCTGTTCACGCCATGCCAGTTTCACGCCTAGACTGACCTCGTGTGGTTAGCCCATGCAGTGTGCGTGGGGAGACAGAAGAGGCATGTCAGATGATAATGTGAGGCTGGGGTGGCAAAAAACACAGACCTGACATGACCGTCTACATTTACAACAACACCTAAGAGTTTTTGAGTTCTTACCACCTGCTAGGTCCTATTCTCACCACTTACATTACCGTATGAGGTTGGCACTATTGTTCTCATACCCATGTTACGGATGAGGAAACAGGTTCAGAGAGGAGATTAAGCAATGTGCTCAAGGTCACAGAACCAGCCAGTGGCAGAGCTAGGATTAGAACCCAGGCCTTGGAGCCCCAGAGCCCACACACTGTTCTCACCTCTTGGTACAGAACCTAGGCACTGCTGACACGGACCCTGTCGTGTGGCTCAGGGTGAGGACATTTCAGGAGTGAGAAGAGGGAAAATCTTCTGAATTTTTACTTCATATTCCAGAATTCAAGTCTGTGATGTTAAATGGGTCCTGCCTGGGAAGGATTTAGGATCCTTGGTTGGTGCAAAGGTAAAGCCCTTTACTACTATCCAAAAGATGGGGGGTTCGAACCCACCTAAAGGAGCCTCGAAAGACAGGTCTGGCAATCTGCTTCCAAAAGGTCACAGCCTTGGAAACCCTATGGAGCAGTTCTACTCTGCACACATGGGGTTGCCATGAGTTGGAATCAGCTCAATGGCAACTAGTAACAACAAGAGTAATCAAGAGAACTGAGGCCAGGCCTGGAGTGGGAACTTTAGTAAGACTGTGCAATAAGCAGAATGAAGGAAGACATAAGACTTTACTTCCTCAAGGCCAAGCCTTTGGAAGGAGAGCACAATCACTTCAAAGGGCAGAACCACAAAAACAAACCAGTTGCCACTGAGTCGATTCCGATTCATAGCAACCCTATAGGACAGAGTAGAACTTCCCTGTAGAGTTTCCAAGGAGCACCTGGCGGATTCGAACTGCCAACCCTTTGGTTAGAAGCTGCCGCACTTAACCATTACGCCACCAGGGTTTCCTCAAAGGGCAGAAGTGGCCTTTCTCTGCTTCTCAGCTCAGCATCTCTCTAAGACACCCCTGAAAGTTTGGCAGAGGAGGTAATATCGTTCAAAGCTCCACGCAATTTCACCTCTAAACGTGAGACTTGGCCCTCAAGTGTCTACATCCCTTCACCAAAACTCATCACTGTCCCTTAATGGAAGAGACCACAGTGGTCCTCCAATCTCCATTCTCTCCTTTTTCCTGTAATAGGACCCTGATTTGAAATTGATTTTAGTAAAGACTACATTTCCCAGCCTCTCTAGTAGCTAGATGGGCCATGTGACTAAATTCTGACCAGTAAGATGTAAGAGGAAGTGTCACGGGCAACTTCTGGTAAGTGTCGTTAAAGGAAAGGAGTATGCTTTTCTCTTCCCCTTCCTGATGGCTGGAATGTAGATGTGATAGCTGGCACTCAAACAGCCATTTTGAACCACATGAAGATGATAGTGGAGCAACAAAATAGAAGGAGCCTGGCTCTCTGATGACTTTATGGATTCACCATGCCAGTCCTGGACTGGCTGCCTCCAGACTTCAATTGTGTGTGTGTGTGTGTGTGTGTGTGTGTGTGTGTGTGAAAGAGAGAGAATCTTCTTATTTTTCCGTCTCTTACAACAGAAGCTAATCCTAATTGACAAACCCCTTAATTCAGCTGTTGGCCAAAATGATGGCATGTAGAGACCCCCTTAAAGTATGAGGGTGTCTTGCACCATCCAGATTACTCACTCCCTTTACAGCATGTTCTTGGGTTTCATGATGTCTCTCAGAGCAATTCAGGACAAGCACAGTCTAACCTCTTACTGCTATCTGACTTTCTACACCTAGTCTTCCTAATAGACTGTTCTAGATTCTCCAGGTTGAAGGTTCAGCTGTGGCTGCAGCCTTTGACTTGTTCTTGATGTCAGGATACAGGGTTGGGAGACCAATTATCCTCATCCTGTAACTGGGAGAAAAGCTGAGTTCCCACAAGTGAGTCCCCGTGGTCTTCTCTAAAAGATGCCTCCCATCCCAGTATGTACTTCACAATCCCTTGACAGAGCACACCGGTCTAGGGCTGGGGTAGGATCAGAACCTGATAAGCAGGCTCTGTAACAAGCTGTGCTCTAGAGTTGCTTCTCAACTCCATCCCTCTCAGGGTGGCACAGGCCCCACCCTTCCACCAAGGTCCCAGTCCCTCCCTGCTCCAGCTGCCCCCACTTCTGCTCTTTCTGGAATCCTCAGACCTCCAAGGTCTCCCAGCACAGAGGTCAGCCCCTCCCCCTGAGCCTGTGTTGGGGGCCACTGCTGCTGTTGCTCAGACCCCAGCATTTCCTGAACTCTGTCAGTCACCCAGTCATGCGCTCACCCAGGCAATTGCTGAGTTGCAGAGTCTCTTTCTTGGTCATGAAGTCACTCAATCAGCTCCTTGGTCATTACATGAACCAGCTGTTCATATGCTTTGCCCCCAGCCAGGAACTCAGCCACTTCATCCTTCTGCCATTTCTTCTGTTCATTCATAGCTATTCATTGAGCATCTACTCTGAGCCAGGCCCTATGCTAAGTGTTGATGGGGACCAAGATATACGAGGTGCAAACTTTGTCCTCAGCCAGGTGGGTTGCTAGTCTGTCCCAAAATCATTGGTCTGGCAATCTGTTATGTGCCTAGTTGATCTATCAGTCAATCAGCATTGCTGCAATTTGATCAATGGTCAGACCCTTGCCCTGGCAGGCACTGGTCCTTATACTGGACTCTCAGGGTATTTGGGCCCTAGTCCTGGGATTTGATGCCAGGTATAGGGCTAAATCCCACTTTTCCAAGAGGTTAAGGAGGCCCTGAAGGCTTCCAGGAGGAGGTGTTCTTAAGCCATGGTGGAAGCGGGACAGCTTACGGCTGCTCTGGTTGCCTGTGGGGTTGCAAAGCTTTTGGGGCTTGTGCCAAAGAGAAGCGTCAGCTCAGGCCCTGGGAGATATATGCAGGTGAGGAAGGTGGTCTTCTCTGGTGTCATGAGAGCTCCTGTCTCAGAATACCAACCAAACCCAAACCTGTTGTTGTCGAGTCAATTCCAATTCATAGCAACCGTATAGGCAGAGTAGAACTACCTCATAGGGTTTCCAAGGCTGTCAATCTTTACAGAAGCAGACTGCCACATCTTTCTCCTGTGGAGCAGCTGATGGGTTCGAACTGCCAATCTTTTGGCTAGTAGCCAAGTGCTTTAACCACAGTGCCACCAGGCCTCCATTCTAAGAACACCAAAGGCCTCGTATTCCAGCCCCCTTTTCCTCCCTCCCTCCTGGTGATAGGACAGACAGATATATACTCACATACATACTCTGACACATGCAATCACAGATTCACACAGAGACACACACTCATAAACTCACACACCCATACACACACACAGACTCTCACACACACAAAGACGCACACACAAACTGACACACAGAACATCACCTGGGCTTGTCCATAGTTAGATGTGTCCATCCCATCATAGCCGGGTCCTACAGATGCCTCCATGCCACACTGGGACACTCTTACACAAGATACACTGTCACATGGACATACCTTCCCTGTCACATCTTCACACCACACGGCCCTGAGAAGGGGCACAGCCCTTACAGCTACACAACCCAAGTAATGCTCTGGCAGTGCAGCTGTGTCCCATCCCCTTCCAAACCTCTCCCAGCCTGGATGGAGGACATGCTTGGAGCCTGAGGAACCCTGGATCCCCCACTGGAGCCAATTTTCCTCTGAGGGCTTTCATCCCTACAGGATGTGGCACTTCCTACCACCTCCCTGTTGCCAGTCCCCAGGGCCTGCCTCTTGGTCATAGGGGCTTCCTCACTGACACTCTTCCCTCCCTCTGTCTCACCATGTTTGAAGTTCTTCAGTGGAGAAACGAATGTATTAAAGAAAACACAGAGACCTTTCCGTTCGTTGTGTTCTGAGACCCTGTGCTCTCCTCCCACGTATCTGCCACCAGACCTCCTCTCAGCCCCCTGGGGGTGGAGAGAGATAAGGGAGTGGGCCTGTGAACATCTTTTTGGTAGGGGTGGGCTGTGGGGCCAAGCCAAGGACAGAGCCTGAGGGGAGGCCAGAGAGATGGCCATTCTGGGTTTTTGGAGGATGATCAAAGCAGGGAGCTGGGGCTAGGAACACTGATTAAGTAATGAGCCAGGGCTAGGGGAGGGGCTGGAACAAGCAGGAGATAAACAGAAGGAGAGGTCTGGGGGTGAAGTAAGGTCAGCCAGGGTCACCCCCTTCTGTATGGTTGGGGGCATTCTCCTGGGATGGGGAATGGGATTCTGGTCTGTATCTGTTATCTATTTCTACAAAAAAAAAAAAAAAAAGACCACAAAATTTAGTGGCTTAAAACAACACCAACATTTATTTCGCTCATGAATCTGCAATTCGCGAGGGTCAGCGTGGGCAGCCTGAAAGCCGAGGGCTGGAATCATCCAAGGCTCATTCACTCCCTTGGCTGGCAGTTGATGCCAGCTATTGGCTGGGACCTCAGCCGGGGCCGACGTCAGAACACCCACTTAACTCCGCACTTCCTCACAGCATGGCAGCTGGGCTCCAAGGGTGGGCATCCCAAAAGGAGGCTGTATCACCTTTTGTGACTTATAGCATCACTTCCATTCCAATCACGGGCCTTCCCAGAGTCAAGGTAAGGGAACCCAGACCCCACCTCTTGAGGGAGGAACATCCACTTCACAGTGCAAGAAGAGCACATGGGATGGGGTATATTGGTGCCACCGTCTTTAGGAAACTGGCCATTCCTCATAAGCATTCTTCAAGAGCTTCATGCTCCACCCTTTGTCCGATTTTCTTCTTCTTTGTCTTCTACCCGGGTACACATCACTCACACCCCAGGTTTCTCTGCTAACAATGCGTAAATTTACATCTCCTGTTCTGACCTGCTATAGGCATCACAAGTTCAACCCATACAAAAATGAAACTCTATCTCCCTGCCAAAGCCTGCTCTCTGTCTCTGGAATTTCTTCCAAAGTACCCATAAGTGGCAGACTCCTGGTTAGCCCTCCATCCCCAAATCCATTCTTCCCTTCTTCCTTGCATATGGCCACCCAGCATTTCAAAGTCTCTCTTTCAGTTGGGTGTGGCCAGATCCTTAAGCAACTTCTTCCTCCTCCTTATTTAAAAGAACACTATTTGCCCTGGTCTTCCTCCCTCTAACCTTCTCATGGGCTGGAATAGCACCCAGCTTTGACCACACAAATGACACAACATCCTAGTGGATGAAGGAGCACCAAGATGGAAGGAATACGGGTCCTTGAATGATGTCATGAAGCAGAGCAGCCTCACCAGCATAGACCACAGAGTTTGTTACATAAGAAACTTCTATCTGATTCAAATCACTGTATTTGGAGTCTCTTTATTACAGCAGTGTAGCCTAATACCCTAGGCTAGAAACCTCAGATCTTATTTGACTTCCCTCTCTCCTCTCGAGTCCCTGCTCTTCATCAGGTACCTCCTCACTGCCTCCTGGAATTGTCCTTGCTTTGTTTGTCCTGCAGCCCCTCCCTAGTCTTGGCTCCCACCCTCTCCTCTCTGTACCGCTTTACCTTTGAATTGGTCTCTTTGTCTCTGGTCTCTCAATGTTCCATCCCATAATGTTACTCCTCTACTCAGAGACCTCTGATGCCTATCACACAACAGGATACCATTTGTTCCCAGCTCACCTTTCCAGCATTGTCTCCCACCACATTCCCACCCACTCCCTCTGCTATAACCACATCCCTACCAAACATCCTATGGGCTGTCCGACCTCCATGACTTTGCCCCTGCTGGTCCCACCAACAAGATTCCCTCATCTCCCATTTTCTACCCATCAAATGCCTACTCATCTTTCAAACCTAGATCAAGTTTTGCTCCTCCCTGAAGATTTCTGCATCCTCCTATCAGAATTAATCCTGTACCTCCACTGATTATGGCCCTTATTACACCTGTCTTAAGGCAATAGTTGCTTCCATGACCCATTAGAGTGAACAGTAAATTATTCAAGGGCAGATATCATGTCTTGGTCATCTTTCCGCTGCGTCCATGCCTAACATAATGCTTGTATGCAGCATGTACTCAATACATGCTTGTCAGTGAACGCACACTTTCCATGGCTGGAGGCTCACAACTCTGACAGGATACTGGTCTTTTCACAGATGACTGAGGGTGTCTTCCTTCTTAACTTGGGAGTTCTCCCCCAGAGAACCCCAGGAAGGCAAGAAGGGCTACCCTTCCCACACTTACCTGGGGCTTGGGGGAGGAACAGCCTAGGACATTCTGTGAGTGGAAGTACATAAGTTTTATAGGCATGGGCTTTGGAGTGAAACAGACCTGGCTTTGAATTTCAGCTGTGTGACTTTAGGCATTTTACTTAACCTCTCTGAGCCTCAGTTTTCTCTTTTATGATGATAGTATAGTACTTATCTCCTAAAGATCTTATAGTAACTAATAATAATAATAATAATGCATATAAAGCACTTAGCATAGTGCTTGGTACAAAGAAAATGCCCATTAAATGGTAGTAATGATCAACATTATCCAACTTCTTTCTTGTGGTCTGAGACTCTTCCTGTTGAGAGGGCACCAGGGCAGGCCCCACTCTAGACCTGGTCCACTGGAATCCTTGCTATTGGATCAGGGTCTCCCTATGGACAAAAGTCAGACAATGTGCATTGTCACAACTGGCTTGGCCCCAGCTGGCAGTTTGCTGGGCACTCCCAGAAGGTGTGGGGAGAAGGAGCAGGGCTGGTGCCTGGTGTTGTTGTTAGGTGCCATTGAATTGGTTCTGACTCATAACGACCCTATGCACAACAGAACAAAACACTGCCCAGTCCTGCACCATCCTCACTATCATTATGCTTGATCCCACTGTTTCAGCCACTGTGTCAATCCATATCTTTGAGGGTCTTCCTCTTTTTCACTGGCCCTCTACTTTACCAAGCATGATGTCCTTCTCCAGGGACTGATCCCTCATGATGTCCAAAGTATGTGAGACGAAGTCTTGCCATCCTTGCTTCTAAGGATCATTCTGGCTGTATTTCTTCTAAGACAGATTTGTTCGTTCTTTTGGCAGTCCATGGTATATTCAGTATTCTTTGCCAACACCATAATTCAAAGATGCCAATTCTTCTTTAGTCTTTCTTATTCATTGCCCAGTTTTCACATGCATATGAGGCAGGCACACCTTAGTCTTCAGGGTGACATCTTTGCTTTTTAACACTTTAAAGAGGTCTTTTGCAGAAGATTTGCCCAATGCAATGTGTCCTTTGATTTCTTGACGCTGCTTCCATGGGTATTGATTGTGGATCCAAGTAAAAATGAAGTCCTTGATGATTTCAATCTTTTCTCTGTTTATCATAACGTTGTTTATTAGTCCAGTTGTGAGGATTTTTGTTTTCTTTATATTAAGGTGTAATCCATACTGGAGGCTGTAGTCTTTGATCTTCATCATATATATATATATATATAGAGAGAGAGAGAGAGAGAGAGACAGAGAGAGAGAGAGATTTCAAGGAAATGGCTCACACAGTTGTGGAGGCTGGCAAGTCCCAAATCCGTGGGTCAGGAGTCAGGCTGGAGGCTTCTCCTGACTCATGTGGTTGCAGGGGCTGATGAACCCAAAATCAGCAGATCAGACAGCAGGCTACTGGCTCACAGGGCTGCTGGAGCTGGTGAATCCCAAAATCTGCAGGTCAGCAGCAGGCTACTGGCTCATGTCCCAAGAACCAGAGGTCAGATGATGGCAAGTTGGATGTAGGATCAAAAAAGAAAGAGCTTTGCCAGAACATCCATATATATTGTGCAAGCCACACCCCCAAGGAAACACCCCTTACATCAGATCACAAAATGGAGGATAATCACATAATACTAAGAATCATGGCCTAGCCAAGCTGACACATAACATTAACCATCACAGTTAACTCCAAATTAGATCTGGCCAGCCTGGATCAATAGCCAAGGGTCCAATGTGAGGGAGAAAGAGCTAGCAAGATAGCAGGGCTTTCAGAGAGCCAAGGGCTCCCCACATCAGGCAGTCAGTCTGCTCACTACAAAGGATCTGGACCTGTGTGAGGAAAGGGGTCCAGACTCCAGGTGATAAGGCTTGGGTTCCAGGAGAGGGAAGATGCTGAGGACAGTTGGAAGGTGGCTCACATACAGTGGGGTCAGAGAGGGAGGCTACACTTTCCCCACATACCACACACACTGTGCTTGGAGGCAGCTGATCATGTCCAAATCCCCCTCACTGTCAGGGAGTGGGCTCTCTGCTTCTCACTGACTCAGGACCTACATGGCTGGATCTTCAAGTTGCAGCCATCTGAGTGAGACTGGAACAGATAGATAGATCCAGTGGTGTGCTGGTAACTGTTCAACAAACAGCTTTCTGAGGAAAAAGAAAAAGCCTTGATTTGTAGTATTTGCCAATTGCTGTAGTGTAAATACTCCCACCATGGCTGATTTCAAGCTACCAATGTAACACCACTGAATGAGGAATTGGAAAGAGATGTGTACAATTGGCTCTTGCAATCCAGTACAAGCTGGCTCTAGTATACCACTGGGTGGGGTCAGACACCTGTGTTAGGGGAGAAAGACAACTGTGTGGCTTCAGTATACAGAGAGGTAAAGGCCGCTAGGTAGTGTAGCAAAGTGGCGAAAAGCACAAAAATCATAATAAGCCTTGGAGCTCAACCGCCTGTAATAGAATCCCAGCTCTGCCACTTCCTGGCTGTGTGACGTTGGGCAGGTCCCTTCACCTCTCTGTGCCTCAGTTTCCTCATCCATAAGGTGGGGCTCATGATAATACCTGCCTTATGGGGTTCTTGTGAGGATTGTACAAGTTAATAATGGCCCATGATGGGTTGTCATAAATGTTATTTATTACAATTAATCACAGACTAGTTGGAAGAATTTGGAAATTTATTTGGTCAGAATAATTTGGAAAGGAAAACTCAGGACATGCTCTTTTTATATTTAAATTTTTCATCTCCTTCAAGATCAAGGATTTAAAATCTGCCAGTCTGTGAACTTCCTGAAATTATTTTTCCAACTTTGAGGATGCATACTTATTTCTAGGGAGAGGTTCCCTAGCTTTGAGTAGATTCTCTAAAAAAAAGGCTGTGGACCAGAATAACTAGATGGTGCCTGGCTACCACCAATGACCACCCTGATAGGGAACACAACAAAGAGTCCCTAACGGAGCAGGAGAAAAGTGGGGTGCAGAACTCAAATTCTAGTAAAAAGACCAGACTTAATGGTTTGACTGGGACTGGAGGGACCCCAGGAGAAATGGCCCCTGGACTCTTTGTTAGCCCAAAACTAAAACCATTCCCAAGGCCAACTCTTCAGATAAAGATTAGACTGGACTATGGGACATAAAATGATACTCGTGAAGAGTGTGCTTCTTAGCTCAAGTAGATACATAAGACTCAATGGGCAGCTCCTGTCTGGAGGTGAGATGAGAAGGCAGAGACAGCCAGGAGCTGGTTGAATGGACACTGGGAAATCTGAGGAGGAAAAGAGGAGTGTGCTGTCATAGTATAAGGAGAGCAACTAGGGTCACCTAACAACGTGTGTATAAGTTTTTGTATGAAAGACTAACTTGAATTGTAAACTTTTACTTAAAGAACAATAAAAAAAAAAGAGAGAGAGAGAGATTTGAAAAAGAAAAAAGGAAAAAAAAGAAAAGAAAAAAGGCTGTGGTTTCTGTATACTTCCCTCGACCCACAAAAGGGTTAAGACCTACTAATGTGGAGGACATAGAATTCCCACACCACAGGAATTGCCCCTGGAAGATTCTGGAGAGAGGAGGTGTTTATAAAGCCTGCGAAAGAAAAATGGCAGAGATGTAGAGACATACTAAGAGGTTAGTGAGAACCCTGAAATGTCTCTCCCTTGTTGAGACTTCACGCTAGAGGAAGCTTCCAGCAATATGGCAATCCAAAAAGTACACATTCATGCTCAGTACTCCTCTTGGGGCACCTGTTATGGGCCCATTCCTGTTTTCTCCTTTCCCCCTCCCCACCCCTGCACCTTCCTGAACGCAGCATGGGTGTGCTACTCAGCACTGGTGTGTATGTATATATAGATGCATGATTAAAACTCCCTCGCATGTTGTTATGATTCAACAATACCATTTATGTTCTTTTTGGTCATGTTTTGTTTCTTTTAGGTTCCTGTACTTATACTATATGGAGTCCTTGGGTGGTGTAAATGGTAAACATGCTCAGCTTCTAACCAAAAGGTTGGAGGTTCTAGTCCATCCACAGACACCTGAGAAGAAAGGCCTGGTGATCTACTTCCGAAAAATCAGCCATTGAAAATCCTATGGAGCACAGCTCTATTCTGACACACATGGGGTCACCACTTGTCAGCAATGGGCAATTACAGTATAATTCTTCAAGGCAGTGTTAGGCCAAAGTTGATTTGGCATAGGTCTGCTATGTGGGCATATGTCTGCCTCCATTTTGAGTTGGAGGCTGTATTCAGTTTTTTATAAATAACATGGAAGGGGGGATGGGGAGGTTTACAATGCTAATCCTTTTCCATATACATATATATTTAAAGAAGATCCCTTTCTCCTGATCTGGTGTTGTATGTGGGATACAGGGCCAAAATAAACAGACCTCTAACCAAAGTTCTTTATGGGGGTAAAAATGATTTTTGACAAATCCCACTCTAAATCATTGCAGTATACAACTACAGGCACCTAAAAGGAACAAAAACCCACCAGCCCTGACCTACAGCTTTTGGGCACTTACCAAGTACCACCCTTGCCCACTCTATCAACAAGAATCTGTGTTTTAGAGGTTGAAGCCACTGTGATGGTTAAGATTGTGTGTCAGCTTGGCTGGGGTATGATTCTCAGTGTTTTGGTAGTTGTATAATGTTGTGATCACTTCCGTGTTAAGATTTGATACGTGATCACCCCCATGATGGGATCTGCTACGAGTAAGTCCCAGTGGGGGCGGGGCCTGTGGCTGCCCCCCTCAGCCTTCATGTCTCCACCGTCCGCTGCCTAGCTCTTCCTTTTCTCCTTCCTGGGGCTTTTGCTTGTTCTGGATCCTGCAGTTGGCTCCTGTTCATCTGACCTCCATTCTTAGGACTTGAGCTAGCTGCTTACCTGAGGTCTTGCCTGCCAGTCTTGGGAATCGTTGATCTTCACAGCCTGTGAGCAACAGCCCTACTCTCCAGCCTGCCGATCTTGGGTTCACCAGCCCCTGTGGCTATGTGAATCAGGAGAAGCCTCTTCCCTGACCCATGGACTTGAGACATTACAGCCTCTACAACTGTGTGAGTCAATTCCTTGATATAAATCTCTCTCTCTCTATATATATATATATAGATATATATATACACTTTACTGGTTTCCTTCTCTAGAGAACCCAGCCTAAGACAGCCACCATTCAGTGACCCCATCCAAGACCACCAACAATAGGGCTCTCTCCTGATTCTGCTTCTGGGTATAAACTGGGGGATGGGTTGCCTGCCATCCCCAAACTCCCTTGTGGCTGATGGTATGAACTAAGAGGCTCAGCCAGACATAGGGCTGCCACCTGTGATCCTAAATACCTGGGAACCAGCCTTATGGATCTGGTGCTTCAGGGAAGATCTAAGTTAAAGAGCTGATATGGTTCCAACCAATTTGGAGAGTAAAGGCCAAATGAAGTCCTTTAGCCCCAGCTAGATGTGTGCGGGTTACAGGAGGCACTGAGCTCACAAGCCTCCTGGGGTCAGACAGGGGATGTAAAAGGTATAGATCAAGCCAGGGTGAGACAAGAGGGCCAGGCAGGACCAGTGTCTGAGTGATCCAGTCTTTTCATAAAAGTATTTGAATTCAAATCTTTTTGAAACGGTGTAGGACTCAACAAAACTGCGGCTGCTGCTTGAATGTCCCCAGATGGAGGAGGGTGTGCTTGATTCTGAGTGGGGCAGACCTGGGATGGAGCCCCAGTGCTGCCCCTTATTAGACATGGAGTGGCCCTGGGTGCCCCCGTGCCTCGCTAGAGCCTGGTTTCCAGTTTATTGATCTGAGTGATCCTCACCCGTGTTCCTGTGACGCCCACATGAGATAATGGGGTTTATGCAAAAACACATTGGGAGTTTGAAATTGGAGCCAGACGGACCTGGTTTTGATTCCCTGATCTGTCATTCACCCATCCATTTGTTCATCCATTTAACAAATGTTTACCATCTATGAACTATCTGGACACTTCCTATTGATGTGACCTTGTGCAAGTGTCCTAACCCACTGGAGCCTCAGTTCTTTCATTTGTCAAGTTGTGGATAAAAATACCTTAAAGATGGTTTTGAGGACTGAATAAGATTAAGTCAGAGAATTATGTAAAGCGTTTAACCCAAGGTCCGGTACATAGTAAGCCCTTGATAAGTGACAGTTGCTCACAACAATGACAGAGAACATCACAACGTATCTTGCTTTAAAAAAAAAAAACCAAACTCGTTGCCGTCGAGTCAATTCTGACTCATAGTGACCCTATAGGACAGAGCAGAACTGCCCGATAGGGTTTCCAGGGAGTGGCTGGTAGATTCAAACTGTTGACCTTTTGGTTGGCAGTCTAGCTCTTAACCACTGTGCCACCAGAGTTCCGTATCTTGCTTGGGTACCCAAACTCCACATATCCTCATCTCTGGTCAGTGGCCTTTATACATGCACCCTATTGCCAGGTGGTGGAGCAAGGATGTAGCCAAGTGGGCCACAGGGCACCAAAGGAAATTCTTGAGCAAGGTGGTTGGTCATAATGAGATGAGACTTTAGGGGAGAAAAGAAGGAAAGAAACCTGTCATCACTGAGAGTCAGTATGGACCAGGCAGTATGTTGGACATTCTCACATTTATGATTTTTATTTGAGCCTCACAACAACCCCCATTAGGTTGATATCAATGTTCCCATTTTATAGATGAGAAAACTGAGGTCCAGGAAAACTAAGTCATGGAGTTGAACCAGTGGTAGAGCTAAGAGTTCAATTTAGTTCAGTCTGACCCCAAATCTGTTACCATGTGACCCCACTGCCCCATGTGACTTTTAGCTGTTCTCACTCTCTGAATGCCTGTTGCACTGTGGGTGTCCAGGTGCTGGGGACCAGGTGCTGCTGCTAAGCCAAGGGCTCAAGAGCCTTTTCATAGCCCAGACACCCTCAGGGCCTGCCCTAGGGTCACACTGGGCAGAGAGGGCTCAGCACCCCCTGAGACTTTAGGGAACCCCTAGCAGAGAGTAGAGTGAAGTCTGATAGAAATGGGTTCAAATGGGCTCAAATCCCAGCTCTAGCATGCACTAACTGGACAACTTGAGCAATGACCTTAACCTCAACGAGCCTTACCTGAGACAGGGCAGTGGGATGAGCCCTCACTTGGGAGCCAGCCAGGCGTAGGTTCAAACGCCAGCTCAGTGGGTCTCAACCCTGGCTGGAAGTGACAAACACCTGAGGAGGTAAAATAATAAGATGTCTGTACTCATTTCAAAATAATGGGGGCAGGGGGTGAGAGGGGCACAGAGGAAACAAGATTGGCCATTGAATTGATGGTTGTTGAGGGTGGGTGATGGGTTCATGGGGGTTCATTAGACTATTCTCTCTACTTCTGTGTATGTTTGAAACCTCCATAATAAAAAATAAAACAATAACAACACCACCGAGGACTTAAAAACAAACAAGCAAATTAAAAAAACTACGTCCATGCCCCTACCACCCAGCTAAATCAGAATCTCTGGCTCTCCTGGTGAGAGCAGCCAGGGTGAGCACTCCTGCGCGTGCTCCATCACTCGCTAGCTATGCCAGCCCGAGCCAGTGTCCATCACCCACTGAGCCTCCGTCTGTAAAACGAGGTAAGGATTCTAATGCCCTCATGGAATTGTTACAAAGTTTAAATGGGATAATATAGCACAATAAGGGCCTGACATAGTCAATAACAGGTGTGAACAGGTCAGCCTGGGTTTTGCAGACACGCTGAACATGGTCAAGCCTCTCGCCCAGGTGGGTGAGGAGCCCTAAACCAGTATGTGCACCAGAGAGCTGCAGACAGCCTCCCAAGGACAGGCCACACCCTCTGGACAACTCTTACACGTTTTCCCAAAGCACAGGGAGTTAATCAATAGAGGGGCTTTTTCATCTGCCTTTCTCACTGCGAAAGAGAAGTGCACCACCTTCCCTTCTTTGACCCTTGTGTGAGCACACGTGTGTGCCATACATACACAGGTGTGCCTGGGTCTGAGCAGGTGGACTATTTCTGTGAACCTGTTGCCGTCCAGTCGATTCAGGCTTGTAAAGACCCTACAGGACAGAGTCGAACTGCCCCATAGGGTTTCCAAGGCTGTAATCTTTAAGGAAGCAGACTGCCACACCTTTCTGCTGAGGAGTGGCAGGTGGGTTCCAACCTGCTGACCTTTCAGTTAGTAGCTGACGCTTTAATCACTGCGCCACCAGGGCCCCTTATTTCTGTGAAAGTGAGGGTGAATGTATGCAAACTTGCAGGAACATGTAAGTCCGTACTGTTGATAAGCACCTGTATTGTACTGGGTTTGCACACCTGGGTTTGCACACAGGCTTGTGGCAGAGATGTGGGCAGCTGATCCCTCCTTCCGTGGCTGTCCCTGAGACACATGTTCCTGGTCTGCGTTTATTTCGAGTCCCTCAGTACAAGGACACCAGAGTCACTCAGTGTCACCACCAGAGGGACAGGTGAGGGGGGTGGACGGAAAGGCCTGTGTTGTCTTTGCTGGCCTTGCCTCTGGCTTCCAGGTCTGAGCTTCAGTTTCTCGGTCTGCGTTAGCTGCGAGGAAAAGAATGGACAGCCCTTGGCAAGAGGTTAAAAAAAAAAAAAAGTTGCCGTGTGGGCAATTCCCAGTGACGGCAACCTCACGTGTTTCAGAGCAGAAACATTGGGTTTTAACGGAGCATAGGGTTTTCAATGGCTGTGACTTTTCGGAAGTAGATCGCCAGGTTTTTCTTCCGAAGCTGCCAACCTTTCCGTTAGTAGCCGAGCTTATGACTGCGCCACCCAGGAACTCCTTGGCAAGGGGTAGGCGCTAGGGAATAATCAATGAGTGAATGCATGAATGTGTGGGGACCACTTCAGTACGGCAGACAAGGTGACCTCTCGGAGCCTCGAGGGTGGCAGCGGGAGCTCCCCAAGCTGCTGAGGGAGGGGCCCAAGACGCCTAGACCAGACTAGCTGGAATACGGAACAAGAGCGAGGGCGAACAACTGCAGAAGCTTGAGCCGGTGGACAAGAGCAGGGGAGACGGTTCGCAGCGGGAGAGAACAAGTGAGGAGAGACAAGGAGGGGACTCTCCGACACCGCCTCCGAAAGCCGCACAAAGTTGGCGACACGGGGTCTCGGGATGACCACCCAGCCCCGCGGTCTCCTTCCCGCTCCGCGGGGTTCCACAGCGCCGCCTGGCGGACACGCCGCGCTCCGCCCGGGCTCCCGCGGACCCGGGCTGGCGCTCAAGAAATTCCGCGGCTGTGAAGAAGAAAGCATGAGAGAGCCGGTAGCACGCCATCGGGAGGGGTGTTTGTTCCCCGCCAGAGGCTCGCACCTCGGCCTGGACCCTCAGCATACACTGACACCCTCCCTTCAATAACCCCCCGCCCGGGGTGACTCGGCTACGTTCAACACGTCGGGGAGCTCTTTCTCTTCCCAACTCCTGGTCTCCCCAGCTCTGGAGTTTTCCTGCCTCTGCGTAGTTCCTCCAGGAAGGGGGATCGCATTAAAAATTCAAGGGGTTTTGTTTTAATTTTGGTGAATGGGAGGATGTGTGAAGGCACAAACATCCCCAGTTCACCTCCCTGCGGGTCACAGGCCTGAATCCCAGGGCGGGAGGATTTCTGGGTCCTTTGCCACCCCGAGTGGGATTCGGTGGGGCAGATGTGATGTCCCAGGGACCCATGTCTGAAGACGCGAGGCAAAGGAGGATGAAGACTGTGGGTCGGAACGGCCAAGGGCGCGTAGCGGGTGCTGGTGAGAGGGCGAGCAGAGGGCCTGGCTTTCTGGTCCCAAGTCTCGGGCACTGGAGTCGCTCGGGACTCGGGCTGCACCTCTTCTACTGACCCTCGGCGAACGTCCTCCCCTCCCACCTGGGGTGTGGGAGTCTGTCAGAGATCCTGAGGGTGACAAGTCGCCTACTCGGCTAGCGTTCTCGAGGAGCCAGGCCCAGCTCAGCCTCTCTCAGCCAGACCAGAGCCGGAGCGGGGTTGCGGCGTCGTGGGACACCGCCAGCTGGGGTCCTCCTCGGGCGCGGTGTCTCGGGACATCCGGGTGTCAGGGTCGAAGGCATTGGAGGCTGCCCCCTCCGGGGAGGCGGTGGCGGAGCTTGAGTCTCCACCAAGTCCGCTTCAGGTGGCGGCCTGGGAGCTCCCCGTAGCGTCCTGTAGGTGGCCGGGGCTGCTTTGCGTCCAACCCGGGAAAAGGCCCCGCAGCCATGAGGCTAGCACTGGGAGGAGAGTGGAAAATCTCAAAGTCACCAACCCCCGTGCAAATGGCGTCTAGGGCCGCGCGATTGCAAGACTCAGGCCCGAGGCCGAGGGCGGACTCGGCGCGGTCGTGAGCCAACCCTCTCCACCCCGAGGTAGCAGAGCGAGCTGGCCGCGGAAGGAGGCCGGTGACTCGGCGGACCCAATCGGCCTGACCCGGGGAAGAAACGACTTCAGGGTGCTCGCTCAGCGCGGCGACTACGTGGTCCCGGAATCCCATGAAAGGCGCGCTCCGAGCCCAGAGCTCCCGAGGTCGCAGGAGTGCCAGCCCATAGGCCTGAAGTGTGTATATGGGGGGCGGGTGATAACTGGACCTCGGATATCCCCCCTCCCGAAAAAAAAGATCAGCGCTTTCTCCTGCATAGTTCCATCGGTGCTTTTTGCAGCTCAGTCCCGCGGCCCAGTTAGGAAGAAGGAAGCCGTGCGCACAGCGGGGATCCGCACCCAGGCTAAGCCTCCCGCCGAGCCTCTGCCGAGCGGAGCTCGCAGCCCCGAACGGCACTCGGCGTCCTCCTGGTCGCCCCAACGAGGCAGAGAATGGGCGCCAGGACCCTCCTCAGGGTCGAATTTGGAGGGGCTGCCGGGTCCCGTGCCCCGGCGCGCTCTCCTGCGGCGCGGACTAGGGTAGCGCTCCAGCCGCCGAGCAATCAGGAGGGGGAAAAGCAGCCGTGGCACGGGTCCACCGCGGGTCCGTACTCTGGAGGCGTGGGGGTGAGGGGTAGTAGGACGAGACCGGCGGGCAGCCTCCTTGGGCCCTTGGCTGCCAGGAAGAAAAGGAGAGCGAACTCATTTTGCCCCTAGGGCCAGAGAGGGTTCCGGCGCGCTCTTCCCAGACCCCGGGAAACAGGTTCCGTAAGCGCCCCTTCGTCCCCCAGTCTAGCCAGGCTGCTTGCCCCGGACAGGGGATGCTTAGAAAGCGAAGAGAGGGAAAGCGGGCAGTGGCGCGTACACCCGGCGGAGGCTGGGTCGGCGAGTCTCGGCCTGTGCCGCTCTTCGCACAAAACGAAACCCAATCGTCCAAAAATCTCAAGGGGGAAATTAAAACAAAAAACTTCTCCCCCACCCCCTTTCACTTTTAACAACCCGACTGCTGGGAGAAAAATTAAATAAAAACGAAATGAGCAATAGCGAAGGACATCATCCAAATTATGAAATTCCCTTTTAAAAAATACTTTCCCCAAGACCAACCCCGAGGTGGCCCACCCTCCCGAAGCCGATGCCTCTTCCAGAAAATCACAACAAAACAATCGGAAATGCAGCCACGGTCCTGAGAAGGAGTAGCCGTGAGGCCCCGGGAATCCAGCGCTGAAACTGCCAGGCTCCTCTTTATGCAAAAAATAAAAAAGAAGTAAAACCCTTTAATACATCAAATATACGGAATTTTAATCTTTAAAGCGATACATTGTCTATTACTTTAGTACATGACGTAAACCTTACTTGTCCCCTTCTCAGCGGGTGGACTTAAAAATTAAAAATAGTTAAGTGTTCCTTTTAAAGAACAAAATAAGGCAAATGAGGTTTTGGAATAGAATTTTCCTTTTTTTTTTTTTTTTGTTGTTTTTTTCCAGAATACATACAAAAAAATACCCATTCTCTTTCAATGGTATACACCTTAAAAATAATTGCAATTTGAAATCAGAGCTGACAAAATTGTGACTTGTTTTGTTTTGTTTTTTGTAACAAACATGCATGTAAATTTGTGTTTCAATCAGACATTAAATAAGAACGGTACAATACAATCATAGCAATTTTAAAGTAACATTAAAGAGAAGACCTCTAGTTCTGTGGTTGTTTTGTTTTTATTTATAATCTACAAGGAACAGGAGGGTTTGTTTTCCACATTTTTACCCTCAAGGTTTTTTTTTTTTTTTTTTTTCCTTCTCCTCCTTTTACCTACGGAGCTCAAACTAAATAATGCACTTTTGAACCACGGGTCCGCTTGGAGCTAACATAAATAAATACCAGTGTTCACCGACGCAGTCCTCAGATGAACACTTTCTCAATTTTTTTTTCCTTTTTTTTCTATAAAAAGTCAAATGATATTGTTTTCAACTTTTATAAAGTTTGGGTGAGGACGTGAGAGGTGGAGGGGAGGGAAATCTCCCACCGGGTCTCAATTGCTGTTGTCGGATAGATAGATACGGTATATGTATTTTTTCCTTTCATAGCCCGGAATTCCCCACGCGCGGGTGTCTGTAGCCTCGGCCCTGCTTCCGCCCCTCCCCAGAATTTCGCCCCCTCCCTCGGCTCCTCCTCTCGCCCAAGCTCCTTTTTCTCTAGCTAGCCCTCCCGGCCGCCCTCACTGATACCCCAGCGCCGACGCGGTGGTCAGTCTCTGTCCGTAGAGGGCGTAGGGAGAGTAGTAGGGTCCGGTGGCGGCGGGCACTGGCACCGGGGCGCCGGGCGTAGGGAGAGGACTCTTAGAGTAGGGGTGGTATCGGCTGCTGAGTCCCAGCGCGTGGTGGGGGCTTCGCAGCGCCAGCGTCCCGGGGCTGCCCGGCGCGCCCGACGTGGGGATGTGCATGTGGCAAGCCATGGCGGCCGCAGCGGCACTGGCCAGAGATGACGAGCTGGGGTAGCCCGACAGCAGTTTGTCCGTCCCGGGGAAGGCCGTATGCGTCCGCAAGTGGCTCAGCAGCTCTTCGGACGTGGCGAAGCGCTTGTCGCACGGCCCGTTGGCCGACACCCAGTTGCAGATGTGGGGAAGCGGGTCATTAGGAAGCATGAAGCCGTAAGGATAGAGGGGGTGGCCGGCCAGGGAGGGCGGTGTGGCGCCCGCTGCGGCGGCGGCCGTTAGCGACGAGTGCACGCCGTGCAGCGGGTGCGTGGGGTACACCAGCGGGTATCCAGACTTGAGTGCCGCGGCCGCAGCTGCCGGATCGTGCGCGCACGATGCGCTGGCGGCCGCTGCCCCTGCCAGGTGGCTGGCGCAGTGGTAGCTGAGGCAGTAAGGGTCCCGGCACAAACTGGCTGTCATTACAGACGGCGGCGACGCCCCAGCCAAGGGGCTAGAGCCAGCCGGCTTACTGCAGCCCAGGGAGCCGGCCGCGGCCGCCGCCAGCTGGGCCCCCACCAGGCTGCCCGGCTTGGTGGGGTCGAGCGCCACGCCGTGCGGCAGGAATTGGGGCGGGTAGCCGGCGTAGGCCCCGGCCAGGCTGCCTGGGTAGGTCATGCCCGCGGGAGGCAAAGGAAACACTGTCTGGCCCGGCTTGTAGGGCGACACGGGCGCCACCAGCCCGGAGCCCAGCACCGAGGAGGAGGTGGGTGCGCTGGGGCCCGAGCCGGAGCTGGAGCCCGATGAGCCGCCGCAGTCCGAGCCTAGAGCTTTGCCCCCTGGGCCCCCGTCCGTATGCTGGTTCACGTCCACATTAATTCCGCCACCGCAGCTAATCCGGCCGTGCGCTAGCCCGGTGGGACCCCCTTCGGCTGAGGCGCCCGCGGTGCCCTTGCTGCCGCCGCCGCCCGCATCGGGGTCCTTCTTGTCGTCCTTGCCCTCTGGGCAGCCCCCAGCCGAGGGCAGCATGCCTCCCGGCGAGCAGGCCGAGGCGCTGGAGCTCGGGCTGCCTGTCCTGGGCGTGAATGGCTGGCAGGTGGCGCTCGGTACTCGGAATCCCGACTTCTCTGCCGAAACCCCCCCGCCGCCGCCCCCGCCGCCCCCGCCTCCTCCTCCGCCGCCTCCCGGCTCCTTCTTATCCGAGCCGGGTTTGGAGTACGGCTTGAAACTCGACTTGTCCTCCACGCCGATGTCACTCAGCTTGAGGGGGCCCGACTTGGCGTCCTTGTCCCCTCCGGCGCCACCGCCGGCACCGCCTGCGCCGCCCCCATTGGAGGCGACCGAGGAGAGTTTGGAGGAAGGCGAGGGGTCGGGCTTCCCGATCTGCGAGCATGTTTGCGCCAACAGCGCCAGCGGGCTCTTCTTGGCATCGAGCTGCGGGGTCAGAGGAGGAGGGGGCACACAGAGAAAAAAGGGGAAACCCTTTAGAATTCTGGCATCTAGGGATCAAATGTCCATCCACCAGAGCCCGCAAAGATCCTCCCAGCTCAGAGACGCATTTCTAGAAGGCACTCTCCCCACCCCTACACACAAATATTCTCGCCCCTGGGAAAGGCAGCAGACCCCCACCCCCACCCCAAATCCAGGATCTTTCCAGCCTCTACGAGCTCTAACCGGATTTGCAAAAAATGCACACAATGTTTTGGTTTCCGACTCCTAGATCCAGAACTGTACCCCCTCTCACACACACACCTCTTAATTTTTCAGAGTAAGGGCTTGGTCAGTTGGCGCCTCAGAGGCTGTGTACAAATACTAGCTTGAGGGGGGTGCGGAGGACGGAGACTTTGCCAGCGGTATATCAGACTCCCGCCCATCTTCGCCGCAGAGTGTAAGGGGGCCTGGGCTAGTGTAACGACTTTAATACCAAGGGGAAATCAAGTTTTGGCCGCCTAGTCCCCATTCACACCACATTCCATCTCCTCCCACCTTTCTGCCCTAGTTTTGAGGCGCAGAAGCACTGTCCTACCCCCACCCCAGCTGAATCACTCAGATTCCCCCCCCCCCCCAGTTCCAGAAAGAAAAAAACCCCGCGGAGCGGCAGCCAGGGTGGTGGTCCCAGCGCGATGCTGGGAAAGGTCCTTACCTCTATGGGGCTGACTGGCGTGGAAGGTAAGGGTTGAAGGTACTCAGGATGCAAAATGTGGCCAGTCCGCGCCGTCAGCATCTTCAGCACCTTAATGGGCAGGCGGTTGGCCT
Organism: Dugong dugon; assembly: GCA_030035585.1. Taxonomy (NCBI): domain Eukaryota; kingdom Metazoa; phylum Chordata; class Mammalia; order Sirenia; family Dugongidae; genus Dugong; species Dugong dugon. The sequence continues at coordinate 14,396,480 of CM057475.1, read as the reverse complement.
GGCGCAGGGGGTCGGAGGGGGGCACGGCGTGCACAAAAGGCTTGGTGCTGCCGGCCGAGGAGCCGGGGCCGGGGCCGGAGCTATTTCCAGAGAGCGCGCTGGTCCAAGCAGGATCCGCACTACAGCCACCACTACTGCCGCTGCCGCCGCCGCCGCCGCCGCCGCCGCCGCCGTGCTTACTGCTTCTTAGGGCAGAAAGCGAGGGCGCTGTGCTCATGACCCACCCGCGCGCATGGGAGCAGCGGGCGGAGGGCTCCGGGAGGCGCGGGGCGGGCTACCGGCTGCGCGCTCGCCCGGGGACCAGGAGCAGAAGGAGGAGGAGGAACTGGAGCGGCGGCCACGGGCGCCCAGCACGCCTTCTCGGCGCCTGGAGCCAAAAGCGAATAATCCTGGGTGGCCCGCAGCGGAGCCGTGGCCGGGCAGGAGGAGCCGGCTGGACTGCTGGAGGGCCGGGCGGCTCGCCTTGTTTGCCGCTGGCTGCGCCCCTGCGCTGCGCTCTCTCGGCCCTGCGCCGGCGCTGCGCTCTACGATGTGAGCCGCTGCCTGTCCAGCCCGGGCTCTGGCGAGAAAACTCACTTCAAAAGCAGCTGCACCAAGGGGGAGATTAAAGCCTTTGCCGCCTTCCAATCAAATGGGAGCCCGAGGTGATTGGAGGGTCAAGGGGATGTGACGCGCCCCGTACCGCCGCCGCCGCCAGGACTCACAGCGCAGATTTTAATGGGCAGCTCCCTCATCACCGCCCGCTGAATGTCCCCTCCCTCGATTTCGCTCAGTGGACTAGATGGACGTTTATTCTACGTTTGCCATTCGCCGCCTCCCTCTTTTTTCCTCCTCGTCGTCCTTCCTTCCCCCAGCTCTTCTGAAGGGGCGTGCGTGTGAGGAACGGACTGCAGGGGTATCCAGAAGGAGCATCGGCGGAAGTTTGGACCCCAGCCGGTCCTCCAGAGGTGCGCAAGAGGCCCTCGCACCAAATGTTCTCTCCTCAGTAATGGAGTCCCGCGCGGCGTGGCCTCCAGGATAAGGAAAGGTGGGGAGAGGGTGCTGGAGAAAGTACGCCCGCCCGCTTTGATTTCCCGAGACTCAGCGGCGGAGAAACCAGAAGCTAGGTGGGCAGCGGCGCGGGTGGCTGCTCTTCCCGGCGCAGCTCACCCTGCTCCCCGCCCTTGCCAGCCACGTGACTCCTGAGGACGCTCAGATTGGGGCAGGAGCGGGGATCACATGTTTCCTCTGTTTCACACTCAGTACCGCCCCCCCCCATTCTGACTCTCTTCTGCCACCCTCTCTTCCACCCCCAACCCCCCACCCCGCGTTCTTTGGGCATCTCCACCCCTCCATCAATTGTCAATGTTCCTCGACCGCAATCAATCAGTTATTTGTCAGCTCTTGTCAATCCGCCCGTGATTTATGTCAGCTTTTGTTGCTGATTACAAGGCGGGTGCGACTTGAAGGGAAAAAGAGAGAGGGAAAGAGAGACGGAGAGGAAGGAAAAGACCGAAGGGGAACAGAGAAGGGGAAAACAGGAGTAGACGCCTGGGATGGGAGAGAGAGTATGTGTGTGTATGGGGGGGGGGGGCGGGGGCTGAGGAAAAGAGTGAAAGAGGCGCTCAGTGTCAGGAACATGGTTCGTGAAAGTGCGCAGGTGCGCCTAGGGCGCGGAGAGGGGTGCGCAGGCCTGGGGTGCAGGCCAAGATCCTGAACGTGTTGGAGAGGGAAACACCCTTCCCACCTTTGGGGGCTTTGGTCTACTGGGGCCGTGGAAGTTCGGGGCGGCTCTGGGTACCGGAGACTGGCGGTGACGACGTCTAAAACAGATTTTTCCCCCGGGATAGTCTCTCAGGGGTGTATAGCGTGCAGACTTCAGGAGGCCACCCTGCCGCGGGCACTACCCTCCGTCATGCCCTCACCCCAAATTCAAGGTCTTCTTTTCAGGAGCCACACTACCGACGTAGTCTCAAGTCCTGGAGATCAGTGGTGGGGTAAAACCCCTGGCTCCAATTCTTTGATCCCCTCGGACTGTGTCTAGTGCCGAAAGGCTAGGAAGGAGAAGAGGCCCCAGTACCGTGTGTGCAAGGGGGAGATACGTCTCAGGCTCACTCTGGCCCCCTCCGTAGCCCTTCCTCGCCCCCGCCCCGCGCCATCCTCGCAGGCTTGGGAGCCGGGGTTACTCGGGGCTGCTCGCTCGAATTTATCGGAAAGCCGAGCTGGGAGTGACCGGCGCAGGGAGAGAACAGGGAAGGAGAGAGGGAGGGAGGGGGTGGCTGCCTGTGGGAATACGGGCTCTTACAGGGAAGCGGAGCGGGACCGCCGCGTTCCCCTCGATTTGTGCCGTCACTCGGGCTGTTTGGAAGGAAGAGGGGAGGCGCTGTGAGTGCCGCCGTGTACCTGGATCTGGTGCACAATGTGTATGTGTGTCTGTGCTGCTGTGTGAGTTCTCTGGGCTTTGGTAGCGGCTGGAGCGAGCTCCGGGGTCACCTCCAGAAACTCGCAGAAACTGCAAGGGGCGAGAAGAGGATTCCCCCCACCCCCGGAAAGACTGGGAAGACTTTGAGTCTCCCCTCCCCCGCTTTTCCGCCCCGGCTCTTCTTTTGTTGTCAAGTCCTTTTGATAAATGTGGGGCTGGGAGCGCTGGGAGCTGGAAGCCAGTCGGTGCCCGCGCGGGGGGCGGGGACCGGCCCTGGAGACCCGGTTTCCACCAGCGCGCACCCGGCCTTTGGCCGGGTACGCGCGGGAGTCTGGCCTGGGACCTGTCCTCGGCGTTCTAGCCCTCTCCTTTTTCACCACCCCACTCCCCTCCCCTATTCTTCTGTCTGTGTCTCCTACTCTACACAGGTACTGAGAACTTTCTGGGGTGAGTTTTAGAATTTTCGCGTAGGCATTCTTTTTCTGCGTTTTAATCTTATCCCTGGATTCTCTGGATGGATACAGTTTATACTAGATGGCAACTTGACTAAAGATAATTTGGAGAGGAGAGATGAGAGTGAAGTGGTGTGTGTTTGGGGCCGGTGTTTGTTGGTGTGAGTGTGTGTGTAAGTGTTAAGACCACACGTGAGTTCAGGACGGTTTGGACTGTCTGCCTATGTGACTGCGGAGGAGGGTGAGTTCGCGAGACTGTGGCGAGGCCACAGGCGAGGTTGTGAACGTTGTCTGAATGATCTTCCGGGAGCGAATCTCAGGTATCCGTTTCAGAGGGCCGGACAGTCCTAAACTGTCTTTGCGGGCATCGCGTCTGTAAGGCCGCTTGTATCCTGCGGGTGAGTTAGTGTCTGCCTGTGTCGATGGGTGCGCGGCTGTCGAGGTATGGGCCTGCACCAACCTCAGGTAGAACTCCCAGCGCAGGAGCCCAGCCTTGGGCCGCTTGTCGCCGCGGCCTCCCCGCCAGGCCCAGGCACTAAATGTTGTGGCTGCAGCCAGAGGGGGACTGACAACCGCCGGGTGGCATCCCAGCTCTCCCCAGGGAGCCGGAGACTTTTTCCCTATTCTCTAACCCCAACAGCTTTCTTACGTCCAAAGACTCAGGGGTGATAGCCGTCCAAAGACTCAGGGGTGATAGCCGCAGCGCTCAAAGCCTCGGGGAGCCGGGGACTGGCCTACGCGTCCCCCGGCACGGGCGTGCCACGCTCGTACGGTGTGGTCGCACACACTTGTGGGCCTGAGCGGTGCTACGTGCGCGCGGGTCGTTGTCCGCGTGCGTTTCGCACTTCACAAAACCCAACTCCAAAGGTCCGAGCGCATGGGGGCGCCTGGGGACCTCAGCGCCCCAGGCTTTCGAAGGCGCCAGCGTCGGAGTCTGCGCACCTTGCGGAGGAAGCCAAACCCCAGAGACCACGCGGACCATGGGGTGGGGGGTTATTAATTACCCCGCGCTAGGCCTATTGCCTCCAACCCCCAGCGGCGGTTGGCAGCGTTGTCCTGCGGATTTTATTTGCACACAATGGAAATGATTTGTTTTCTTTAAAAAAGGTGTGGGTTGGCAGATATTTGAGGAGGGGGTGGGAGGAGAAGAAGGAAGGGGCAAGAGCTGAGGGAAAAAGTTTGAAAATGCCTTGAACTATTCACTGTCGAGATGGCTAATCAGTATTGAGGCCGGAGGGCAGGCGGGCCGCCTTTCACCGCCGCTTCCCTTTCATCTCGGGCTCGGCGGAGGCGCTCAATTAAAAGCCTATCAGTTTGTAAGTAAATCAACGCCTATCAGAGTTGTCACATCAAACAAAACGATTATTATTGCAGCCCGCCTCCCCTATTAATCTCCCTAGAAGATAATCCGCCTGACAGGTCAGGCCTGGCGAGCTGGAAAGCCTGGCCCAGAGCGCCCAAACAGTTCGGGACTGGCGCGCGCCCCCAGGAGCCTCTCCACCCCCGCCCCGCCCCGCCTTGATGTCCCAGGGAAGTGGGAAGAGAAAGAGCGCGCCGAGGCTGCTGGACCCAGGCCGGACCCGCCCGATCGGGAGCGGGGCCCAGAGTCGCAGGGCTCATGGGGACGGTCCCGCGCCGCCCTTGCCGCTTCTCGGAGCCTGGGAGGAGCCCCGCGTGCCGGAGCCGTGGCCTGGCCTGGTCCCGGGGCCTCGCCACATCCTTTGCCTCTCTACACTCGCTTCCCCAGGCTCCCCTTTTCTTTTTTGTTCCTCTCTCCTTTCTTCTTTTTGCTTCCTCTGCCGCTTCTTTCTTGGATTCTTAACCTTTTTTTTCTTCTTTATTTTCCTACTTGCTAAGGAATATTTCCTATTCTCTCTCCCCCTCTCGGTATACCGCATATACCACGTTACCAATTCGTGCGCAGTCACACTCTCTGGAGCAGGGCATTCTTAGCGACCGGGTTATTTTTCCCGCGTGAAGGCTGTCCCCGGAGTGTGTGCAATTCCCACTATCTCATGACAGAGTTTTCCCTAATTTCTCCCCAAGCAGGGGCTCTCAGAAGCTCCTTGCCTACTTAAGTGTGGGGTGTGTTTGGAGGGGTGAGGAGAAAAGGGAGCGAGCAGGGCAGAGAGATGGATGGACGGTTGCAAACACTCTATTCTGGAATTAGTATTTGGTTTTGGAGTATTCACAGCTGCAACGTCGCCGACCTTGCTGATGGCGTTGCCTCGGCTTTGCAAATATGTGGAGGAGACTTACGGGGCACTGGCGTCTCAGCACCGGGTATGTGGAGGGGTCCTTAATATTTCATAAGAAAATACAGCCAGATAACTGCTTCCATGACCTCAGACTGGCGTCCGCGGGCCAGGTGGGGCCTGGCTTCAGGACGAGCGCGAAATTGTGGACTTGGTCTCGGTGGCCTCCGACTTCGCGCTTTGGACTGCGCGCTTGCTGTAAGTCGATAGGCCCGAACGGCCCCTGTCGACACCCGGGTGGAGTCAGGATTCAGGAGTAGTTGAAGGCACTTGAGGAGGAAGAGCTGCTCGCAGGATCTCCTGTCCCGCTACCCTAACTGCTGGGTTCAGCGCCTCGCGGAGCGCTCTCTCGGCGTCCCCATCGCTGAGAACCCCTAAGGCGCAGCTATCCTGGACGTCCAGGCCAGCCTCTCCTAGCGGTTACTCCTGGGTCTGAGGCAGCGGATTTTGCCTATCAAATAGAGCTCACCTTAGTGTGCTCGGCGCCTGGCGGCTGCAGGATCCATAACCCACACACCGGGTTCCCGAAAACCCCCCAGTTGGGCGCACTCTCCACAGCCAACCTAGCAGGAATGCTTATTTCCATACCGAGAAATACAGTGTCGATGCAGTGGCTCAATTATGTGCGCGCCTGGTTTTTATAAATGTATTTATTCCACCTCTGCCACGCCGCAGATATTTAAAGAATTACAGATACCGCACCCCTCAAGCATGCGGAGCTCACTCTGACTGTAAGAAATATTTGCTGGGTGGTTACATGAACATAAGTACTATCTTGAGCCCAGACTACATCCAAGCAGGGACTGTAAAAGGACACTTGTTCTAGATATTTTCCAGCTTAAAGATATGTGCGCACACCGATAATTTAGGAATATTTTATAGATGTAAATATTCAGATGTGTTAAGCTACATGCCCTTAAAGGCGGAAGCGATCTGTGGTGTTCATGCTGGACGTTGGGCTGTTTGTATAATTTTTCATCTCTCAGCACTTACACAGGAATCTCGATCTAATAAATTCAATGTTGTCATTTTTAGAATCGACGGATATCTCTGGCTGCCGTATGCGCCGATTTTATCTGAATAAATTCAGTTCGCAGGCATCTGACAGGAAACGGCACCTGGTTGTCGTGTACGCGGACGCCTCGGCCCAGCGCGGGACGCGAGGTGGCTCCTCTTGCTGCGGCGGCGGCGGGTCGGGCCTCCGAGGGATGCCGAACTAGCCGCGCCCGCAGGCAAACAGCAGCCCGGCCGCGTCTGACAGCATCCATCTCTGCCTGTGCTTTGGAAAAGGGCCGGATTGAGTCAGCCCGCGGCGAAAGCTGAGAACAATTCCGCTGCAAACGTAGCCGGAACTTTCCCCGACGCAAACTTCCCGCAGAGGTTCGGAAGCGGCTTTGAGAGGACTGAGCGCTAGTGAGTGCGCGCGCCGGATGGGGCGGGGGGCGAAGAGGGCGCTGGGTGGCAGAGGGCGAAGCGCTGGGGCAGGCGCCTCCCCATCTGTTTTCCGCCAATTCCTCGGCCTCTGTCAGTAAAAATAGTTTCTAAACTACCGCGGACTTCCAGGGTGTGTTTGTGGGGATTACATGGGGGAGGGGGGCTTTTTAAAAAGTTGCTGAAAGAGTTTTGCCCATAAGCGTCCGCCCAGGGGGCTGAAGAAAACCTGAGACCCGCCCGCCTTCCTCGGGGCGGAACGGTCAGGAACCGCCGTGGCCTCTCTCCCTCCCACGCTTGGTCCTCTCCTCACACCTCGAGCCCGCGCGTAAAGACTCTCAGGCCTCCTGCTCTGCAAACTTGCCGGCACGGAGCAGCAGTTGGCGGGAGAGGCCTGGTCGCAGCGCTGGCCCGCAAGGCCTCTCCTGGGCTCGCTCGGCCCCAGCCCTGAGAAAGGTTCGCGCGGAGGTGGGGAACGTGTGGCTCCCGCTCCCCCTTGGCTGCCGAGAGCCTCATCGCCGACCCGCCAACTCCTCAGAGCAGGCGCTTCCCCCTAGGAAAAGCGGTCTTGGGAAGCCGGCAACGGCGCGAAGTGCGCGCGCAGGCCTGAGCCGGGGCGGCCGCTCGTCTCTCCGCGGGGCCTGTCGCCGGGCTGGCCACGGTGGGTGAGTGATGAGGGCAGAGAAGGGCGCCTATAAATCGCGGGTGTCAGGGCGAAAAACTCTCTTTATTGTCTGCGTGATGGATGGGCCCGGGGACGAGACACCAAATACTTCGTATCGCCTTTAAATGGGAACACATTTTCCGCGGCCATAATTCATGTTTTTTAAATAGAAAGTTTGAAATGTTGCCTATATTTCACGAGCCCTGACATATTTATGAATCGCTCCCTGCATGCAAATATCATTATTTAAAGCGCCGGGGAGAGAGCGGAGGAGGGGAGGAGTCGCGGCCCTGAGCGAGTGTGGGTGGTGAATGCTGGAAATGCGGGTGGAGGGGGGCCGTCTCCCTAAAGTATGGACACCGACGCGCGGGGGAAAGCCGTATCCGGCAGCTGAGCGCGCCTGGGACTCCCATCCCGTCGCCGGACCCCTCAAGGCCACGCTGGCATGTTTGCGCAGCTTCGGGCCGAGATAGACCCCTGCCCCTGCCGGGAGACCAGGGAGCATTTTGCGTCCTTCTCCGAGCATTTTGCTCCGGATCGGGGAGCTGTAGCCACTTTTTCTAAGAAGGAAATAAAAGAGTAATAATAATAAAAATCTAACAAACGCAAATAATAACCCAATATATTTCGTGTTTTTTTGCATCGATTTTATTGACTTTTATTCTGCAAACCTGGGATTGCGCACGCCAAGGAGGGGCGACTATCAGACCCCAGTCACCGTGGGGAAGGGGCGGGGGACTACTCCGGGTGCGGAGACCCCGATGTGCCCCCATTCAACTAGCTAAACACCTTCGAGGCGCAACCGAGCCTGCCCAAGACGTGGGAACAAATAACTTGGCTCCCCCAGTACATTGAGGAGCTCCCGGGGTCCTCGCCCATCCTCCCTAAGTCCCCAGTGTCATTATAGTCGCTTTGGAAAAAAGCCGGGCACGTGCCCGGGACCTCTCCCTCGCCCGCCCGGTCCGGGAGGCGCCCATACCTGCGCTCTCATTAGCGGAGACTTTACCTGTGCAGTCGCCCACGGCGCCTGCGGCCCGCACCAGTAATAGAAATAGAAGGGAGGGCGGGGAAGTGGAAGGGACAGAGAGCACGGCCCGAGCCTGCCAGACGCGCAGACCCCAGGCCGTCTCTCCGGACCCAGCGCGGGCCCTGGCAGAACCGGCCTGGGAAACAGAATTGAGCGAGAAAGAGGCAGCCGGGGGATCAAGGAGGAGAACCAGCCTCGGGAGGGAGGGGTGCGCCCTGCGGCACTTCCGCTGGGGGCGGGGCTGCGGGTGGACACAAGGCCCCGCCCCCCGCCGCGCGGCCCGCCTCCGAGTCTCCAGCTTCGGCCTTCGCAGGGCTGGGCTGGGGCAAGTTTCGCTCCGGTAGGGCAGGGAGCGGCTCACTTTCTCTCCCCGGCGAAATCTAGGATTTTTTAAATCACAGGAACGTAAACACCTACACACTAGCTGACCAACCCAAACTCGCTGCTAAGGCTTGTTCAAACTTTGGGCTTTTGATAGTCCTGAGAGCTGCCTGGCCCAGGGGCTCCCAAATATTCTATCGGATCTGGCCAGACTGCCCCTCTGACACTCGAGAATACATATTCGTGCCCAAAGGGTCCCCGCCTGCCTTTTGGGAAGAACCAAATCAAAAGCTAACATTTTGGACGTTCATTTGTGTGCCGGGTACTGTTGTAAGAACTTTGTATGAATTGTGTTCTCGCAGCAATTCTCTACGGTGGGTTCCATGAATGCCCCGTCGTGTAAAGAAGTGGCAACACAAATCAGCCTTGCCTTACCCCTATCCTATCCATATCCTCAACCCTTCTTCGCTTCAGTCCTCAGCTTCCCAATCCATTACTCTGGAGCGTCTGCCGGGCTCCCTATCTTTTTACTTACCTGATTGGGGGATGGGTGTCCACCTGCTCACCACACCCACTTGCGGCTGAGCTCAGTGCTGAGCAGCGGTGGGGGCCGTGGGGAGCTGCACAGAGGGGGCCGAAGGTATAAATGAGATGAGCTCATCTCCGCCCTGGGGAGACCATACCCCCAACAGTTTTTTCTCTATGGTCCATACCTGAAGCCAGACCATGGTTCTCTTCCTTTCCTTTAAAGCCTCTGGGTCCCCCGTGTTCTTAGGATCAAGTCCAGCCTACTTGCCAAGGCTGGCGGGTCTCAGCATGATGTGCCCTATCCCGTTTTTCTGATTTTGTGTTGTCTCCCACCCCCCTCACCCTGAGCTCTAGCTATCCTGGCTTCCTTTTGCTTCCTCAAACGTGCCATGCTGCTTCCCACCTCAGGGCCTTGCTAATGCTTTTAAACTCCAAGGGGGCAGGGACTGAGGCTGTTCCTTCAAGGAATAAATGAAGGAAATAGCATTTATATGTATCATCAACTGTGCTGAAGGAATGAATGACTACTTATGGGGTTCATTACACTTCTGGGGACCACCAAGAAGTGTTTCCTGTGTTCTCACATCCTAAGATGTTTTCCATTTAATGAGGGACATAACACAAGTCTCATGGAAAGATAATATTTATTTTGAATCTACATTCAAAAGTGTTAAGTGAATACTGGAGGAGGTTGGAGAAGAGAAATATCTGTGGTTTTACAGCCATTTATTTATTCAGGTTTTCAAAGTGCAAGATGTGCTGGTTCACACAATTTAACGGAAAAATGATCCCCCTACCATGACTGTTACTCCCACCATTTAGGCTTTTATGTCCCAAGGCTCTTGCCTGGTCCCTCTTTCCCTTTTCCTTTCTCCACAGACTATTCTATCACAGTGCAGTTTTTTATTAGCTTCTGACCGAACTGCTGCTATAAGAACTTTCTAATTGTTCTGCCCATCTTCAGCCTCTCCCACTTCTAATGCATTATACATACTACTGCCAGGTTAATTTTCCTGACCACATCATCCCCTTGCTCAAAAACCTTCAGTTGCTCCCCATTGTCCACATGTAGCACTTGACTCTTCCAAATCAAGTTCCAAATTACTTTCAAAAAGCTTTGATTAAATTGCATCCCAAAATTATAAAGGAAATACATATTCACTTCAGCCAGTAAAACACTCAAAGATAAAGAAAAACGTGGATGATTTCCTTTCCATCTCCTCTCCATTCTCTGAACAGTCCCTTGAAACACCCAGTGTTAACCACCTGGGGTGTAACTTCTACTTCTTTCTCCATGTTCACCATGCTCATGTAAACTGCACTCATATATATGTGGCTATTATGTGGTTGCTTGTTTATATAAAAAAATAATTGTACAGAGTTTTCTGCAACTTATCATTCTTGCTGGATAACAAATGGATTTATAGACTTATGGAATTAATTTATTCAGTTTTTAGCTGAATATTTTAGCTGAATAGTATTCCATAGAATGGATATACCACACTTATTCAACCATCCCCTAATTAATGGGCATATAGGTTGTGTTGTGAATTGAATTGTATCCGTCAAAAATGTGAGTTGGAATCCTAGTCCTCATGCCTGTGGATATAATCTTGTTTGGGAATAGGGCTTTCTTTGTTGTTAATGGTCTCATATCAGTGTAGGGTATGTCCTAAATCTAATTACTTCTGAGATATAAAAGGAGCAGATTAGATGCACAAGGAAACACAAATGGGGAAATAGATGTCACATGAAGATCACCAAGGAACTGAGGAATTCTGGGGCTACAGAAGTTGAAAAAGACAAGAATATTCCCCCACAGCCAACAGAGAGAGAGCCTTCCCCTAGAGCCAGTGCCCCGAATTCAGACTTCTAGCCTCCTGAAGTATGAGAAAATAAATTTCTGCTCGTCAAAGCCACCCACTTGTGGTATTTCTGTTAGAGCAGAACTAGGACACTAAGACAGGTTATTATCAGGTTGTTTTATTTTTTTTCACTAATAAAATTTCTTGTGTCTATATCCTTACAGGATTCCTTGGGTGGTGCAAACTGTTACTTCTCTTGGCGGCTAACTGAAAGGTTGGAGGTTTGAGTCCACTCAGAGGTACCTTGGAAGAAAGGTCTGGCAATCTACTTCTGAAAAATCAACCATTGAAAACCCTGTGGAGCACAGTTCTACTCTGACACACATGGGAGTCAGAATCAACTCGATGGCCACGGGTGGTTATACCCTTACAAGGATTTCATTTCTATATGATACATTACCGAAAGTACAGCTGCCTCTACTCCTGCCAAATAGAATTTCTTTGTTCTCCCCAAATACCATATGACCCCTGCAGCTAGGCGATGGCCGTGTGAACCCAGTTTTGGCAAATGAAGCACAAGCAGATGTAAGGGAGTAGCAAAGCAGGAGAGGAAGGCTGAGAAAACTCTCTTATTTCCTGATCAAAGGGGATGATGGTTTGGCCCTTCCCTATCCCCCTTTCTCCCTTCTTCCTTGGATGCACAGGATGAAGTTGTGGCAGCCATTCTGTGCCTCTGAAGAAAAGCCCAAGAGAACTGCAGAGAGAGACTTAGTCCTAATATCACTGAAACACAGAGCCATCACCAGCAATCACCCACCTCCATAACTTTTGCTATGTTAGAAAAATAAAATCCCTACTTGTTTAAGTCATTGAAGTTGGGTGTTTTTATACTTGCAGTCAAACACATCTTTAACCTGTATTCTTTAGCAAGTATTACTTTTAACGGTGTTACTACTGTCCAAAAAAGTGTTAGAAACCTCTATTAGAGGCTGATGTTCAAGTATAGTTTTTGAAATAGCCTCAGCAGCAGACAACATGCTTGAGGGATAGCTTTGGTTTTTCAGAATAGCCAAAAGTCACTTGGAGTCCAGCCTGGTTAGCCCTCAGTGTTGCTGTAAAGCATTGGATAGTGGACCTTTAGTGATTTTTTTGCCCTTTTGGCTGCCTAGCATCTGAATCCCCTTTTTGTTGGGAAGCAAGGCCTGCTTCCAACTATATAAGCTGAAGGAACCATATCTTCTTCTCTCTGACCCTGGCAGCTGAGGCTTCACCCATGGAATGCGTCTGCCTGGGACTTTGACTCTAGCATGAGCAGAGGATTGGAGGTAGTTCAGAAACCCTTATCAGCAACAGCAGAGACTCTGAGAGCCCAGCAGCAGCCTTGAGTCCAGTGCAACAGCATTGACTGTCTAGGGGCTGCCACCGGGAGAGGGCAGTGGCTGCCATGTTGAGTGTGCTAATGGCAGCTACTCAGGCAGTGGTCTGACAAACTGCAGCCTCCATTTCCCAGCTGCTCTTGGTACTTGCTGATTTCCCAAGTCTGGATCTCTAGTCTTCCCTCTGATTCTCTGAGCTTCCTGATATCCTTCTCATAGATTCCTTTTCTGCTTGCATTAGCCAGAGCCAGTTTCTGTCACTCACAACCAAGAATATCAATGGATTTGCCACCACCTTGCTCTTTGGGTGGCTTCTAAACAGGTTCTGGTGGTGATTACTTCTTAGTTGTGGCTGTGGGTTCCTATAATGGGAACTGGTACGGGGCCCTGTCTTAGTTTCTTAGTGCTGCTGTAACAGAAATACCAAAAGTGGGTGGCTTTCAAGAACATAAATTTATTTCCTCACAGTTTAAGAGGCTAGAAGTCTGAATGAAGGGCACTGGCTCTAGGGGAAGGCCCCCTCGCTGTTGGCTCTGGCGGAAGATTCTTGTCTTTTTCAACTTCTGCAGCCCCAGCATTCCTTGGTTCCTTGGTGATCTTCATGTGGCATCTATTTACCCCCATTTATGCTCCTATGCTGCTTCTCATAACCCAGAAGTGATTAGGTTTAGGACACACCCTATGCTGATAGGGTGTTATTAACATAACAAAGAAAATTCTGCTCTCAAATGGGATTGCATCCACAGGTATAGGGGTTAGGTTTCCAACACAGTATTTTTTGGGGACTCAGTTCAACCCATAACAGACCCAACACCAAAACAGCCTGACTGAATAACTCCAATCCAGTCAGGTGATGATTTCAGCTGGAAACTGGTAAATTCAGTGAGGAGAAATCAGTCATGTCAGAATTGAGTGCAAGAACACATCTATTCAGATGACTTTATTGAATGCCTACTGTGTACTGGACACTCTTCTAGGTAGCTTCATAACATTACGCTATTTGTCTTTTATAAAAGCCCAATGGGAAAAGGATTATTATCATCATCTGGTTTGAGAATATATAGAATTTCTCCCCTTTTATCCCTTTTCCCCCTCAAGTCCCCAATAGCACTCAAAATGTCTGATTAATATGTCTAGGGCATGAAAGGACACTGTCAGGAGTGACCACCTTAGGTGACAATCAACTTTGATTGTCCTCAGCAGCATTTAAGAGTATAAGTGCCTGGCACCTTGGAGTGCTCAAAAAATGTTTGTGGTGTCACTGAACTGTGCATGTAGAAATTTTTGAAATGGTGTATCTCTGGCTATGTGTATTTTCACCAAAAATAAAAGAGGTTGAGAAGTTAGAGGGTAGATATGTTGTGGGGTTGTTAACCAATGTCATAAAACAACATGTGTACTTCTGTTTCATGAGAAACTATTTGTTCTGTAAGTATAATAAAAAAAAAATGTTTGTGGAATGCAACCAATGGCATGGGGAATGCCTCTGGGTTACATCTCCTGGGGAAGGTGGTGGCCTGAAACATTTGCGATCTTGCGTGAGTAGAGGGGTAGCATCAAGGAAGACGTATAAGGCTTTCCTTCCACCCTGCACTGGACTCCCTACCCTCCTGAGCAGAGTGACCTTGGCAAAGGTGCTTCATGTGTCTACTTTCACTTTTCAGTGTTTGTTCTTCTTTTTCTGTTTCTATCTCTTCATCTATCTTCCCGTTCTTCCTTCCCCTTTCCTCCACCCTTTCCAAAGCATTAATTAAGGGCATGAATGATATCAACCCACTTTTCTTCTCTGAAAAATCTAACATGTCCATTAAAGGTATTCAATAAATACTGGTTATATGAACACATGTTCAAAGATTTTCCTTTTTTATTCCCCACCTTTGCTGCTAAACCTTCTGCTCTCTCAGGGACTGCTTACATCTAGTTCCTTTGCCACATTCTCATATCCACCATTTTTCACCTGAGGAGCCAAACCCCCTTCCATGTCCTCAGTGTCCCTGCCCTGCTTCTCCATAAGAAATGGGGGACTTTTGGCTGCCCAGTGATGGAAGACCAGCCCCTTCAGCAGGAGTAAAGGAACGTGGGGATGAGGAGGTGGCAGCAGTGGCCCAAGGAGCTGGCCCCTGTGTGTGTGGGCCTGCCAGGCTCTGGGAGGGGTCTGGCGGGGTAGAGTGGTCACCAGGTCTTTTAGAGCAGCAGCAGCATCTTTGACCTCCTCCCCAGGTTGTGTCCATTCTCCTTTTGAAATAGGAGCTCCATAAACACTTACGGAGTGAAAGAATGAGCTACTTCCTGTCAAACCAAAGTGTGAAAGGAGTTAGTAAACATGCCAAAATGAGACCAGAGGTCATGGGAACCAAATGTAGATTAGTCAAACATGTCACAAAGATTAAACGTAGGGGAACAAGGGCTTTCTAGGAAGGCTGGCGTCCCACCTTCCCCAGGCCTCAGTCCTCCTCACCTCCCATCTATACAGGCTCTTAAGTATTGCTCTTAAGTATTGCTCTCCCTTCCAGAGTCTCCTCCTAGGCCCACCTTTCCTAAACATTGCTTTGATTGGGCACTGCATTACCCTAAACTCTCATTTTCAACCAAAAAACATTTCATGTGCCTTAGCGGCTCTTCTTCAGTCTTCTTCCACCAACGCTTGCTTTCCGCTGCCTCCAAAGACTAGTCATCCAGCCAAACTAGGAGTTTCCCACTCACTCCAACACACCCTCCTCAGTCCTGGCTTTGCTCATGAGGCTCCCTGTTGTACCAGCTAGTTCAGGGCTCAGCTTCCCAACCCTGACCCTCTGTCAGAGTAGAACATGGTGCTTCAGCCCATGGGTCCGACTACTTGGTCCAAAGAACAGCACTACCATTGGAGCCCTGGTGACAAAGTGGTTAAGAGCTCAGCTACTGACCAAAACGTCGGCGGTTTGAATCTACCAGCTGCTCCTTGGAAATGCTATGGGGCAGTTCTGCTCTGTCCTCTAGGGACACTATGAGTTGGAATCGACTCGATGGCAACGGGTTTTATTTTGTTTTTGTTTTGTTTTTTGTATGTGACTTGGGGCAAGTTTCATAACCTCTCTGAAGTCTCAACTTCCTCATCTGCAAAATGGACATAAGAATGGTGCCTACCTCATATGGCCAATGGATGAATTAAACGAGATGGCTCATGTACCTGGCACATAGAAAGTGCTCAGTCAAATAATACTGTTATTATCACCCTCCTTTATTCTTTCTTACCTCTGAACTCCTTGAGTGCTGTCTGTGTCACTCATGTGGCACTTAATTATCTACTAATTGATGATATCACTTATTAGCAATTTAAATCTTATTGTGTAACAGTGTATGTGTGTGTGTGTGTGTGTGTGTGTGTGTGTGTGTGTGTAACTTCCCAATTAGATTTTAAGCACCTACAGGCCTGAACTAGGTACTTCTTTTATATTTCCAACACAGACTAGCAGAGGGCTAAGTAAAAAGTAGGCATTAATGAACACTTACTAAAGTGGGTAATGAAATGTACAATGCTTGGATAGTCCTTTCACAGCCATGACCTCCCTTAATCCTCAGAACAACTCTGTGAGGCATATACTCTTATTCCCATTTTACAGATGAGGAAACTGAGGTTCAGAGAGAGGAAAGGACTCACCAGGTTCCAAAGGTCAGAGGTCTTTATTGCCTCACTGCTGCTTCCTTCAGCTTTCAGAAATTCTCTTTGGCAATGCCTCTCTCTTATGCTCTAATCCCGAAACTCACCTTCTCTAGTGGCCCAATTCAGCATCCCGTTACAAGAGTACAGACATGCACACACCCACAGTAGGTACATACAGCCTAGAAAGCGGGGTGTCTGTGTGACCACTGGTCTCTTGGGGTTGGAGGGAGGATCGTGGTGATTTTAACTTTCTTTTTGCTCACTTTGTTTCTGCCACAAACATATATTACTTTATACATAGAGAAAAAACAATACAAGTTTTGTTTGTTTACTAGTTTAACAAAGACACCGATGCAGAGCCTTTAGAACTCGGCTCTCCAGCACTTCCCAGTTCCCTTTTACTAAAAAAACGGATGCACCCACAACGAGGCAACCTCTTTCCCCCTCTTCAGATCCAGGTGGGCAGAGACTCACCCCTGGCACTTATTAGTCACAGGTTTGAAATGCAGGGGTGGGAGGGAGAAGTGATTGGTGTGGGGTAGGAGTTTGGGGATTCTTTTATCCCCTGCATCTCAAAGGCTGTCAGGCTCTTGAGAGGTGGAAATGACTGGTAATTAGCGAACCTTCTCCGCCGCACACACTAAAAGACACTCTTCACAGTCTGTATGACCTCTGCGGCCCGGTGAGGCTTTGTTATGTAGATGCTCTTAATTGGGTGAGTCACTTACTGCAAACAGCTTTGGGAGACAGCAGGAGAGAGAGCACTGTGGGCTGTTTCACCAAGGCTTCCTATGAAGTGTTTTAACTACTCAGGGATTACGGGGGCGGACAGCAATGGTCTCTAATAACTACACCCCCACCCAAAGAGGTGGTCCTCAAGAGTTGGCAGCCAGGGTGGTGGGCTTTTAGGGCGTCCTTAGTATGGGGAGTATTAAGTTATAGCCTTCATTCTCCTCCCTCTCTCTCCTTCTCAGTTTATTATCACCTATTCTGGGCAAAATGAAGCATTCTCACCTTCCATGGGGAAGACCTGGCCAATGCACCTCATGCACAGCTACCACTGGTCTGTCAGCAGGGGCTTGTGTGTTGCTATGTTGAACAGTTATCAGTGGGAGCTTCCAGACTAAGATGGACTATAACGAAAGGCCTGGTGATCTACTTCAGAAAATCAACAAGTGGAAACCCTATGGATTACAAGGGTCTCATCCATAACTGATCATGAGGATGGCACAGGACTAGGCGGTGTTTCATTCTGTTGTGCATGTGGTCTCCATGAGTTGGGGGCCAACTTGATGGCAGCTAACAACATTCTGGGCAAGGCTGGGAATATTTTAGATATAACCTAAATTGCCTACATTCAAGGAGCTGACCGCCTTATTGGGCAGTCAGGAACAGATACAAATATACACACCACCACCAAACAGCAGTACCAGGCACATGGCACAGGCATTAAAATTATATTCAGAACCTGGAGCAGCCACTGGGGGTTGAAGCATTGGGGAAAGCTTGTCATAAGGGTGAGCGGGATGGGAGGGTTTCTGGGGAGAGTGATTCCCAGGACTGTCACAACCGAAGTCCTGGCCCCAGCACACTGAGCTTGGCTCCCACCTCAGAGTCACACAGTGCCGCTTGGGAATGACTCACCAGATCCTCAAATGTGCTGCATTACATCGTCACATGCTGCTGTTGGTCCTACAGTGTCCCTCCTGCCTGCTGCTTCCTCCAGAAGAGGGAGAAATGTATATAGACTATACCAACTTGGAAAATGCAATATGTCCCAAACAGAACTCATCGCTCCCTCCCACCCCCAGCCTGCATCATCCTCTGCTTCCAAACAGACATCAAGTCATGGCAATTGGCCTGTACTCTCTTTACAGCCATCCCCTCCTTTACATAGGAATGTTGCTGCTTTCTTCCTTCAGGTGCTCACCACCTATCATGGGGTATGGGGTGCACTTCAGAGCCTATGAGGACATTTTCTGATCTACTCTTAGCCTAAAATCCGTCCTCCCCACAATTATCATACTTCCTGCTCTAAAATAGAAATGTAATCACTTTGCTCCCACTGTCCTCAGAGTAAAGTAAAGCCTACACAGTTCTTTATGATCTGGACCCTGCCTACCTCTTCTGCTCTTCCTTCATGTCCAAGATCACCAGTGACCTCCAGGTTGCTAAACACAATGGGTAATTTTCAGTCCTCAATTTACTTGACCTTAAGCAGTCCTGGACATAGTTGATCACTCCCTCTTCCTTCTATTCCTTAACATTTTATTTATAAAATTTTCAAATTTATGGACACTTTTAAAGAATAGGACAATGAACACCGTATACTCTTCACCGAGACTCATCAACTGTCAACACTTAACCACACTGACTTGCACACTGTCTCTTTCTCTCTGATTGTTGTTATGTGCCATCAAGTTGGTTCCAATTCCTAGCAACCCTATGTACAACGGAATGAAACACTGCCCACTTCCACTCCATCTTCACAATCGTTGCTATGTTTGAGCCCATTGTTGCAGCCACTGTGTCAATCCATCTTGTTGCGGGTCTTCCTCTTTTTCACTGACCCTCTACCAAGCATGATATCCTTCTCCAGGGACTGGTCCCTCCTCCTAACATGTCCGAAGTACATGAGACAAAGTCTCGCCATCATCACTTCTAAGGAGCACTGTGGTTGCATTACTTCATTTTAAGACAGATTTGTTCATTCTTTTCCCAGTCCATGATATATTCAATATACTTCACCAGCACCATAGTTCAAATACATCAATTCTTCTTCAGTCTTCCTTATTCATTGTCCAGCTTTTGCATGCATATGAGGCGATTGAAAATACCATGGCTTGGGTCAGGCCTTAGTCCTCAAAGTGACATCTTTGCTTTTCAACACTTTAAAGAGGTCTTTTGCGGCAGATTTGCCCATTGCAATACGTTGTTTGATTTCTTGACTGCTGCTTCCATGGGCATTGATTGTAGATCCAAGTAAAAAGAAATTCTTGACAACTTCCATATTATCTCCATTTGTCACGATGTTACTTATCAGTCCACTTGTGAGGATTTTTGTTCTCTTCTTGTTGAGGTGTAATCCATACTGAAGGCTGTGATCTTTGATCTTCATCAATAAGTGCTTAAGTCCTCCTCACTTTGAGCAAGCAAGGTTGTGTCATCTGCATTTCGCAGGATGTTAATGAGTCTTCCTTCAATCCTAATGCCCCATTCTTATTCATATAGTCCAGCTTTTTGAATTATTTGCTCAGCGTACAGATTGAATAAGTATGGTGAAAGGATACAACCTTGACACACACCTTTCTTGATTTTAAACTACCAAGTATCCTCTTGTTCTGTTCGAACAACTGTCTCTCGGTCTATGTACAGGTTCCACATGAGCACAATTAAGTGTTCTGGAATTCCTGTTCTTCAGAATGTTACCCATAATTTGTTATGATCCATACAGTCGAATGCCTTTGCATAGTCAATAAAACACAGGTAAACATCTTTCTGATGTTCTCTGCTTTCAGCCAAGATCCATCTGACTTCAGCAATAATATCCCTCATTCCATGTCCTCTGGCTTGAATTTCTGGCAGTTAGCTGTCAATGCACTGTTGCAACTGTTTTTAAATCATCTTCAGCAAAATTTTACTTGTGAATGATATTAATGATATTGTTCAATAATTTCCACATTCAGTTGGATCACCTTTCTTTGGAATAGGTACAAATATGGATCTCTTCCAGTCAGTCGGCCAGCTTTCTGTCCTCCAAATTTGTTGATATAGATGAGTGAGCACCTCCAGCACTGCATCCTTTCGTTGAAACATCTCAAGTGGTATTCTGTCAATTCCTGGAGCCTTGTTTTTTGCCAATGCCTTCAGTGTAGCTTGGACTTCTTCTTCCAATACCATTTGTTCTTGATCATATGCTACCTTCTGAAGTGGTTAAACATCAACCAATTCTTTTTGGTACAGTGACTCTTTGTATTCCTTCCATCTTCTTTTGATACTTCCTGAGTTGTTCAATATTTTGCCCATAGAATCCTTCAATATTGCAACTCGAGGCTTGAATTTTTTCTTCAGTTCTTTCAGCTTGAGAAATGCTGAGTGTATTTTTCCCTTTTATTTTTCTAACTCCAGGTCTTTGCACATTTCATTATAATATTTTACTTTGTCTTCTTGAGCTTCTCTTTGAAATCTTCTGTTCATCTCTTTTCATCGTTTCTTCTATTTGCTTTAGCTACTCTACGTTCAGGAACAAGTTTCAGAGTCTCTTCTGACATCTATTTTGGTCTTTTCTTCCTTTCCTGTCTTTTTAATGACCTCTTGCTTTCTTCGTATATGATGTCCTTGATGTCATCCCACAAGTCATCTGGGCTTCAATCACTAGTGTTCAATGTATCAGATCTGTTCCTGAGGTGGTCTCTAAATTCAGGTGGGATATACTCAAGGTCGTATTTTGACTCTCATGGACTTGTTCTAATTTTCTTTAGCTTCAGCCTGAACTTGCATATGAGCAATTAATGGCCTGTTCCACAGCTGACCCCGGTCTTGTTCTGACTGATGATATTGAGCTTCTCCATCATATCTTTCCTCTGGCAAGGTCCACACGTATAGTTGCTGTTTATGTTGTTAAAAAAGGTATTTACAGTGAATACGTTGTTCGTCTCGCAAAATTCTATCATGCGATTTCCACATTGTTTCTTTCACCAAGACCATATTTTCCAACTACTGATCCTTCTTCTTTGTTTCCAACTTTTGTATTCCAATCACTAGTAATTATCAATGCATCCTGACACATGTTTGATCAATTTCAGACTGCTGAAGTTGATGAAAATCTTCAATTTCTTCATCTTTGGCATTAGTGGTTGGTGTGTAACTTTGAATAATAGTCATATTAACTGGTCTTTGTTGTAGGCATACGGATATTATCCTATCACTGACAGCGCTGTCTTCAGGATAGATAGTGAAATGTTCTTTTTGACAACTCATTTCATTCGTTGAATGAAATGAGTTGTCAAAAAGAACATTTCACTCTCTCTGATACACACACACACAAACATTATTTTTTCCTGCAACATTTGAAAGAAAGCTGTAGATATTGAGATGCTTCACCCTAATTTCTTCAGCCTGCGTTTCCTAATGAAAAGCACATTCTCTTATGAAACCACAATATAATTAGTACACCTAAGAAAAGTAATGTTAATTCAATACAATCAATATTATCATGAAATGGTTCAAATTTAAACATTTTCAATTGTCCTTGAAATGTCTTCTTAGATGTTTTTTCCCCAGTTCCAGTATCCAGTCAGAGCTCTTGCATTGTGCTTATTTGTCATGTCTCTGTAGTCTATTTTTCTCTAGAACAATCTTTCCCGTCCCCCCTACCCCCCGCTTTTTTTTCATGGCATTGACATTTTGAACAGTCTAGCCATGTTGTCTTGTAGCATGTTCTAATTTCTGGATTTGTATTTCCTCATGAATAGATTCTGGTAAAACATTTTTGGCAAGAATACCACATAGGTGGTGTGTACTACCCGTTGCATCACATCAAAGGCCTGTAATGTCTGGTTGTCTCACCCTTGGAGATGCTAAGTTTGATTTCTTGGTTTGGGATGTGACCACCAGAGCTCTCCGTTGTAAAGGTACGCTTCCCCCTTTGTAATTTATGGGTAATTTGTGGGGTGATACCATGTGATGTCCTGTTCACCCAATGCTTTCAACATCCACCGAGCATCCTTGGCTGAATCAGTCATTACATTGGGGCACCCCACCTTTATTGATCATTTTTGTTTCTTGGCTTCCAGGGCTTGACTTGCGTTTGGTTCTTTTTACTCTCTGACTTCTCCTTCTCAGTCTCTTTGTGGTTCCTCCTCATCTCCTTGACCTCTAAATGTTGGAGTGCGCCAGTGCCCAATCTTCAGATCTTTTTATCCTTCTTTGTGTCTTTAAATACCATCTAAAAGCTGATAACTCCCAAATTTCTATCTCTAGTCTGGACCTGTCTCCTGATCTCCACACTCCTGTATCCAAATATCTCCTCAACACCTCCACTTGTATGTTTCAAAGACGTCCTATACTTATCAGGTCCAAAAATGTTCCCACTGATTTCACCCCCCCCAACCTCAATTTGCTCATCTATTTCAGTATGACAACTCTACCCTTTTAGTTGCCCAGGCCAAAATCTTGGAGTTCCACTTGATTCCTCTGTTTCTCATACTCTCCATGCCAAATCTATCAGAAAATTCTGTCAAGGCTCTCTTCAAAATATATCCAGGCACTGTTCACTGTCTTCAGGATTCCTGAGATAGCCTGCTGTCTGCTGTCCCAGTTTCTACCCTACCCTCTCCATAATCTATTTTCAACACAGCGGTCAAAGCAAATCTCTACAAAATGTGAGTTCTCTGCTTAAGGCTTCCTGTCTCATTTGGAGTACAAGCCCATGTCCTAACCTCAGTCTATCAGGACTTTCATGATCTTCCCACCCCTACCCTATGACTTCACTTTCCATCACTTACCCCCTCGCTTACTCCACTCCAACCACTTTGATGTTCTTTCTGTTTCCCAAACATGCCAGGCAGCTTCCTGCCTCAGGTCCTTTGCATTTGCTGTTCCTACTGCCTGGAACACTGTTCCCCCAGATGTCCACCTGGCACTCCCTGGCTTCCTGCAGGCCTCTCCTCAAGTACCACTTTCTCCTTGGGGCCTTCCCTGGTCACCCTATCTACTCCTGGAAGGGCTTCTTATCCTTCTTTCCTGCTTTATTGTTCTTCACATCAATTTATCACTACTATCTAACATATTCTGTATTTGCTTGCTTATTTCTTTACTGTCTATCCCCTACCGAAAGTGAGCTCCATAAAGGTACTGTTTTCTTTACTTCCCCACCCCCAGAGCTTAGATTAGTAGGCATTCGATAAATACTTCCCTGCCCCCAGTCACACAGTAGGCACTTAATAAATGCTTGTTGAATGAATGAATTGAATGAATGAATTTTTAGCACCTCAGCATAAGCTATAAACCATCTGGATTCTAAGTAAGTACTGACAGTCTAAAATGTGTGCAGTCTCTACTGGCCACTAGAAGCTATTACAGTGAGACAGGAGACCAGGGCAAGCCTAGCAACGGGCTCAGGGTTCAGACTGTAGCCGTGAGACAGTACATGTGGATCCAACATTGGCACGTGTCTGATGTGTCTATGCACTTACATGTATGTTTATGTACTTTTGTGTGTCTATGAGAGTTTGTACCAGTGTGATCACATAAGACCTAGTGACTTTTCTGTGCTTCTCTCTTCAGGAAAACCACAGATGATTTATAGGGCTGTAGAACCTTGATCTACCACTTGTCTGTCAGTTTGTCTTACTGTGGCTTCTGTGTTGCTGTGATCCTGGAAGCTATGCCACTGCTATTTCAAGTGTCACCAGGGCCACCCACAGTGGACAGGTTTCAGTGGAGCTTCCAGACTAAGACAGATGAGGAAGAAAAGCCTGGTAATCTACTTTCGAAAATCAGCCAATGAAAACCTTGTGGATCTCAATAGAATATTGTCCAGTTTAGTGCTAGATGATGAGCCCTCTAGGTTGGAAGACACTATACAATGACTACAACAATGAACTCAAACATGCCGATGATCATGAAGATGGTACAGAACCAGGTAACCTTTCATTATGCTGTCCATAGGGTCGCCATGAATTGGAACCAACTTGGTGGCAATTAACAGCAAAGAACTTCTGTGTGTCGATAAAGGCCACTGCTTTCAGCTACTGCATCTCTAAGCCTTAGCCTACCTGCGCTTTGGAGCTGAAGAGCAATTCAAAGCCTGGTACAGCTGTACCTGTTATACTCTTCTCTCTGGCTGAGATGACACTAGGGCTTGTCTCTCTGCTCTTGGAAGCACTCAAGTTCAAGTTCACCACTCAAGCATAAGCAGACTGGCAACATGAGACTAAGAGAATACTCAGCTTGTACGTTATCTATTCCCTCTGCCTGGAAACCCTTCTCCCAGGTCTTCTCTTGGCTGACTCATCATTATTCAGACTTCAGCTCAGATGCCAACCTCTTTAGAGAGGCCTTCCAGAACACCCCATGGCTGTCTCAGGCCATGCAGATTGTGCATCTCAAAGGCGTTGTGCAGAGGAAGTGAGGGAGTCTGAAGTTCAGCCCATGCTCTGCTTGTCAAGGATTTTACTGGAGAAAGGCTCTGCAAGGGCTGGTAAGGCCTTGGACACTGTGTCTATGTTAGCATCCCCCTGCACCAGGCACTGTCCCTCATTGTCCACTTTTGTCTTTATGGCATGTATTGGTACTATCTGAATTCATGTATTTCACACTTGAAATTACACAACGTACGTACTTGCTACCTGTCTCCTCCCACTAGAACGTAAACCTCATGAGTAAAGACTGTTGTTTGTCTCATTTCCTCTTTCCCCCCAGTGGCTGACACACGGTAGGTGCTCAATAAACATTTACTGAATGAGCGCATTCTCTATTTTGGAGATACGTGCATATTTAAGAGTCCCTGGGTGGTGCAAATGGTTAACATGCTCAGCTGCTAACCGAAAGTTTGTAGGTTCGAGTCCACCCAGAGAAGCCTCAGAAGAAAGGCTCTACTTCTGAAAAGTCAGCCATTGAAAACCCTACGGAGCACAATTTTACGTCGACACACATAGGGTTACCATGAGTCAGAGTTGACTCAATGGCAACTAGTGTATATATACTGGTGCATACTTACTTGCATTTTTATTTTAGTAATAAAGGGCTCTTTAGATCAGCCAGTTTGTATTTGAAGAAACTAAGAGCCTTAGAAAGGAATGAATTCATTCATGGGCACTGAGCTAGTTAGTGGCAAAGCTAGGTCTTGAACCCAGGACTCCTAGGCCAGGACACTGGCTATTATAAGGCTTGACCATTCGTTCATCTGGTCCCTGACCTTCCTGCACTGGTGATGCCCAGATACAATTGACACGGCTCACAGCCACAGAGAAAGCTGGGGCTCTTTCAGAGAAGTCGGAAGAGACTCTGAATTAACATTGGTAAATCATGCCAGAACCCTTGTGTGTGCATTATTATCATTGCCCCTGTATATTCTAAAATAATCTCTGTAAATAATTATAAAAATAAATCTCAGTGACAAATTTTTTATTTTGTTTTATTTCCAAGAACACATTTATTCATCATAATCTCTTCAGGGGTAGGACAAATTGGAGCACTGGGTAGTGAATACAATTTGCAAATAGGCAATATAAGTAGAGGGAAAATTAATATATATTCCTCGGCGCTCTAAAAGGAGAGGAAGAACATTAATAGCCATTTCCTTGCAGATATAACTTTGAAAATGTTATTTCTGATCCATCAGTGTGGGGCTCCATATGAGGAAAATGGTTACAATGTGACAAGAAGCAATTAGATGTGAAATGGCACTCTTCCCCAATCTGCTTGTCCTGTTCTTACTGGGATATAAGAGAAGTCCCATTTTCTTGTCTTCAGAAGACTGGAATTCTGGCCTGGGCTCAGCTGCTCATTTGCTGGGTGACCTTGGGCAAGTCCCTTCTACTCTCTAGGCCTCAGTTTCTCCAGTCAGTAGTTGCAGCAGATGATCTCTGAGGCAGTGATTTTTGGATGACCACACATCTCAATTACCTGAGGATGCCAAAAACCAAAACCAAATCCACTGCTGTCAAGTCGATTTCCAACTCATAGCAACCCTATAGGACAGAGTAGAACTGCCCTGTAGAGTTCCCAAGGAGCACCTGGGGGATTCAAACTACCGACCTTTTGGTTAGCAGCCATAGCTCTTAACCACTATGCCACCAGGGTTTCCTACCTGAGTATACTTACCAAAAATATAGATGCCAGGGCACTACCTCCTGAATCAGAATCTCAAGAGATAACGTCCTAGTGTCCCCCTACGGGAATGCTGTCAGTCTGGCCAGCACAGGTCAAGGATAACCAGAGTCTTCCAAGTTCCTTATATTTTAACTGAGGGTGGGGGAAGCCCTTGCTCAAACTCCAAATGGGCTAACCTCTCCATGCAAAGTCTAGATTCTGGAAAGGTGGCCAGGGCTTAGACACTGCTCTTCTATCCCCCACTGGAAAGTATAAAGTTGGGCAGGTTTTTCTGGTCAATGTTTCCTTTCCTTCTAGGAAGTCCAAAATCTTCCTCAGTCAACAATGATTTGCCTCCTGAATCTAGCTAACCAAACCCACTGCCATCAAGATGATTCTGACTCATAGTAACCCTATAGGACAGAGCAGAACTCCCCACAGGGTTTCCAAGGCTGTAATGTTTACAGAAGCCGACTGCCACATCTTTCTCCCACAGAGCAGGTTCTGGGTTCAAACTACCAACCTGTTGGTCAGCACCTGAGTGCTCAACCACTACACCACCAGGGCTCCTTGAATCTAGCTAAGGACTACGAGTATTTGGCAAGCTACAGGCAAATTGGGAAACAAGATTTATCATTGCTATTTTCAGGATTTGTTAAAATAACACTAATAACAGTTTCATTTTAAAATTCTCTTTGCCCTGCCCCTTCCAGGCCCATCTCTGCTGTTGAAAAAATCAAAGAAGACTATGGAGTGAAAAGTGGAAGCCTTCCCATTCACACCTTCCCCAAATTTACTCCTTTTCCCCTCCCTGCTAATTTTTGTGTCTTAACAGAGAAACAACAACAAAACCTTCTAAGGCCCAAAGAGAAGGGAAATCAGAGGCACTGAGAATTAATCATAGTAATAAATATAATTCTGTCTTGGAAGTACAGCCAAATGCTCCTTAGAAGCAAGGATGGGGAGACTTTGTCTCATGTACTTTGGACATGTTATCAGGAGGGACCAGTCCCTGGAGAAGGACATCATGCTTGGTAAAGTAGAGGGTCAGCAAGAAAAAGGAAGACCCTCAATAAGATGGATTGACAGAGTGGCTGCAACAATGGGCTCAAACATAGCAACGACTGTGAGGTATGGCCCATGACCGGGCAGTGTTTTGTTCTGTTGTACATAGGATCACTGTGAGTAGGAACCAACTCAACAGTAATTATAATGTTGTTGTTAGGTGTCATCGAGTCAATTTTGACTCATAGCAGCCCCTTGTGACAGAGTGAATTGCCTCATAGGGTTTTCTAGGCTGTAATCTTTATGGGAGAAGATCACCAGGTCTTTCTCCCTTGGCAGGGTGGGTTCGAACCACCAAGCTTTTGGTTAGCGGGTGAGCACTTAACCATTGTGCCACCAGGGCTCATTGTAATTATAATAGTAAGTAATAATAATAGTAAACTATTATTTATGGAATAAATACTCATGCCAGACATTATGCTGGTATCCTACATACATTTTTAAAGAAAACTTAACTGGTTCTGATTGGGACATGAAGGAGATGTTTTGGAGGATAGATCATCCTCCTCAACCCCCTCACATGTGTGAGAATACTTTGGAGAGCCCTGGAAGCCTCTCCCCTTTCCTCCACTTCCTAAACTCCTCCCATTAGGCGAAAAGGAGGCTGCTTTAGCAACAAAGAGCATTTCAAATGCCAACATCCAGCTTTTTTTTTTCAATTGAAATCTGAATGTGGTTAAGTCCGAACAAGGGGGCATGATTAATTACAGCAACCATCTTCATCTGCCCAGGGGCTTGGCCTGAAAGAAATGAGGCCAGGCCGAAGAGAAATTAGGCTGCAGGCAGGTAGGCATGCTAACAAAACTTCGTTAACTGGTCCTGTCCGTCTTTCAACTGCTGCGGGTCAGGTTGGAAGGCTTAAGGAATCAGTTCCTGTTTCTCCAGTTCTGGCCGACCCCAGAATCAACTCCCTTGATTGGAAATAAACAGGATCTTCCTTTTTGTCCCCAGGAATGTGACAGAGGAAGGACTCTAAGGGAAAGGGCCTCTTCTGCCAAAGAATAATAATAACAATGATGACAGTAGGAATAAAATATTGTCCTCTTCATCAAGGGTGATAAGGAAATGCCCAGTTGTATGTGTTGAACCTTCTCACTCTCTCTCTGCCCGTTACCAGTTGCCGGTGAGTTAATTCCAGCTCATGGTGACCCCATGTGTGTCAAAGCAGAACTGTGCTCCATAGGGTTGTCAATGGCTGATTTTTTTTAAAGTAGATTGCCAGGCCTTTCTTCTGAGGCACCTCTGGGTGGACTTGACCCTCCAAGTGCATTAACCATTTTCACCACCCAGGAACTCCTTTGCCCCTGTTAGAATTCCAGAATTCGTAGGCCCAGGATTTCCAGCCCAGGTCTGATGTGAACTTTCTGTTATGTGGGCCTCATGAGTACACTTGTTTGAATTAGGCCACATGCCTTGATTTTGGGTTCAGAAAATAGGATCGCAATTATAGCACTTAATGCCCACCCAGTACTGCAAATGTCTGAGCGTAAGTCTGACCACCTACGTGTCTAATAAGTCATCCACATCCCTAGCGCCTAGCACAGTGCCTGGTCCTTGGAATAAAATGAGGCAGGGCTGGGGGGTCCCTGCAGCTCATTCCCAATTGGCCATGGATTGGGGGGAGGGAACTGAGGAAAAGCCTGGATGGCTGCATGAGCTTGCCTCTCCCTGGGTGCTCCTGGGGTAGGTGGAGAAAGAGCTGTGTTTCAGGAGAAGCCCCAACATGACTTGTCTCCTCTGTTCACTCAAAAACTCGTTTGTTCACCCTCAGGCCAGCCTTAGCTCTGGCCAGACTTGAGAGTGACAGTTCCTCTGTGATCCTTTGCTCTTTTCCCTCCCCAAGCCTGAGCCAGGTTACCTGAAGGACTTTATCTTTGCTATTCCTATTTAATTTTCCCTTTTGTTCACAAAGGTGATAAGGAAGTCAAAGGACTCTCCAAGCTGATGGGTAGGATAGGGACAAAGGGGTTCCCAGTCTTCCGCGGTCCAGAGATACAGATGATTCTCTACTTCCTCCTCCTCCTCTTTTTTCTTTGGTTCTGAAGACTAACTTCTAAAAATTGCTAAGAGTAAGGAGAGGTAAATCTAGTCTGTTTCTGATGGAGCCTTCCCCACACTACTCAGCACATCACTATCCTGCTCAAGAACCTTCAATAGCTCCCCACTGTCATTAGCTTACATTTCAAACATTTCAAAGCCCACCTCAACTCTGAGTTGCCCTTTTATTTTTTGTGACTACCCCCCGATTACTCCTCTCCTACAGTCAACCGGCCTTCTTGATGCGTTCACCGAGTGGAGACAGGAGCAGGTGGGGAGTTATTCCAAACAAAGTAACAGCTTGTGTAAAGTTAAGCATTCCTGTGTGGAGTACAGGGTCACAGATGGGAGAAGTGGGAGATGGGACTGGGGTACAAACGGGTGGGATTATAAAGGGTCTTGACGGACACACTTGAGATTTTGGACTGCATTATTAGTTGATGGCGAGACATTCAAAGATTTTAGGTAGGGTCAAACTGGGCTTTTAGAAAGATCATCCTGGGACCATGTGGTAGAGGGAACAGCAGTGAGGGGGTCTAGAAAGGTGGGAAGGATCCCTGCCCACTTCGGTGTCATTGGTGGATAGTGTCTGCAGAAGTCTAGCTTGGAAGACAGCTGTGCATGGAGGCGGGGGAATGAAAGACATGACCTCGAGCACTTCCCTCCTATGGGGCACGATTCTCCAACATCATCTCTGAGTAGATTTGGGCCTGCTTTCACAGGTCCTCTTCTGCTAGCCAAACCCTTTCTAGGAAGGCTGAGGTGAAAGGTGGCTGGGGAGGACAGAGTATCATGACTGTCAGAGGCCTGGGCCCACTTCCTCCTTTTCAGGCAGGAAAGGCAGACAAAAGTGGACAATGCACCAGAGAGGGTGCGTCCCACAGAGAAAGGAGGGAGGAGCAGGAGGAGCTGGTCAGCAGGGCAGCAGGCCTGGAAGGGTCCCTTTGATCCCCCTTATCTCTGGAGGGCAAGCTTGCTTTTTTGGCCTGCAGGACCTTTTGTTGCAGCATTTCCTGGAAGCCCCCAAAGTAAACACAGCCGAGTCTGCATTCTTCAGCTCCACTTTGCTGTGTTGCTCTTCCCGGCAGAGAAAGGGCCAGGCAGGTCAGCACTCAGAGGTTACTACTGCTCCTCAGAATGCTGACAATAATGGGCCACGTAACTGCGTTAGGAGCAGGGCCATCTGAGTGACAGCGATGATAGCCACAAAATACTTAACCACGATCATACTTAATTATCACTATCAGCTGCACAACCAGGGGCTTCTAAGTGCTGCTTAGACACAGGGGACAGTGAAAATAGAAGCCTTGTGAACACCCCCCTAGATAGAGGTGGAGAAGCTACAATTATCAATAGGCCTACTGAGCTGAGGTAACTGCGATGTGTGTGAGACCTGGAGTCTGGCACGTCAGGACTTAGTTTCCCCTTCTCTGTTCAAATGGTGCCTACATCCATGTATAGCAAGAGGGCAGGATGGCGAGGCCAGTTAAGACTGGGCTGGCTTTTAAGCTGCAATAGGCAGTGGGTGATAATATGACAATAAATTGGTAGTAGCTTTGTGTATCTTGGGAGTGAAGTGGGGAATGCAGGAAGGGACAGGGAGAAGTTTCTTCCAGAGGGGGACAGGCATGACCTTGGGCATCCTGAGTTACCTGCCCACTGGGCCTAATTCCATCCAGGCAGCAAAGGACATGCCACACTTCCAGAGAGGGAGGAAGTGGGGAGGAAGAGGAAGGAAGTCTCACTGATGACTTCGAGCCTCACAAATATCTTTTTCTTGTGAGAACAGGAAAATAAGAGAAGCCTAAAATTTTAGGACATCGCCCAATTCTCCTTCCCCAGGGTTTATTATTGTCAGCTTCCAGAGGCTATGTGGAGAGTGTGGGGGTGACATTAGCTGAGCTAGCGCTTTGTTGGGAAATACAACTCCCCCCATACCCCTACAAAGAGAAACCTCACTCCACCACGAATCTTTTCAACCTTCTGACTTCCTCCCACCCCACTAAAGCTGGGGGAACGGAGTTCGGCCAAGAGGCCACCCCAACCCCTGAATTGACAAGGATTATGTAACCTGAATTGTGAAATACAGGAAAGACCCGGTTGTCTAAAGCCTCCGCTAACGGCTCAGATGGGGCACCCCTAATGGGAAGATATCCCCCTCCCCCACATGCCTGGCCCTAACTAACTCTATATAAAGTTCTGGGCATAGAGTTTTTGGGGACGTTGTTTCTTTTCTCTGGATCCCTCTTGAGTGATTAGGCCCTGGGACGCCGGGCGCACGGGAGAATCTAGTGGCCCTGCCACCCGCGGGGGTGCTGCGCGCTGCGGGCCACCTGTTGCGGTGCGCCGTGGGCGTTTCCGAGGCTCACCCGCTCGAGGGCCGGGCCGAGGGCACGAAGGGCCGCGGTGTGCGCGCAGCTGAGGCGAAATACCCGGGCCCGGCCCGCGCCTCGTGCTTCCGTCGGGTCAGCTGATCGCCCAGTGCGGAACTGCGCTCCCGGCCAGTGCTCCTCGCCGCCGCCGCCCCGCGCCGCGGACCCGTCTGGTCCCGCCCGGTTCCGCTTGGTCCCGCCCAGTCAGCCATGGCGGGACTTGTGGTCAATGGAACACAAGTAAGTCCACGGGGGGGAGCCCCGCCCCCGCCGGGCCAAGTCTGTAGCGGGAGGGAACCCCTGGGGCGAGGGGCACCCCCAGAGACTGGTGAGCGTCCCGAGTTTAAACAGGGTTTCCTGCCCCCGCCTCAGGGGGCTGCGTTTACAGGTGGTGCGTCTGTCAGCTGCCTATGCCTGCCCTGGTTTGGTGAGGACAGCTCCCGTGTGGGCCTGGCACACCCCCTGGCTGTGTGGGAGGAAGCCCCGCGCCCTCCACGCCCCTCAGTGACCAGGTCTTGCGGGGCAACTCCTTCGTCCTGCGGGTGGACACAGTGCCGGTGGCTGACATACTTTTAGAGACTCATTAAAATGTTTCAGTTTCTTTTATTAAAAAACAACAAACAAAACTTTATGTCAAAGAAAACATTTTGATATATTAATATATTCGTCTTCATCACAATGCAGTTGTAAAATATAACTAAAAGAAAATCTTTTTTTTTTTTTTTAAGTGGAGGAAGGGGCCCACACACGTAAGAGTCCTGATGGCCCTGCGGGCTTTAGGTCCGGAAGCTCCCCGCTGACTTGGATGGTAACCATACGCCCCTTACCCAAGGCGGTGGGAAGCCTCAGTTCTCCACATTATTTTGGCATCTGATTTCTTGAGCAGGGTGTCTGTGGATTGGCAGAGCTACAGTTTCACTCCTGAGTGATAGACACCCTGATCTCACATGCCTTCAGCCCTGCGGTGAAGCCTCCAGTGTTTTTAGTCATTGCTGGAGGGATAGACTCAGCCACTCTGCGACCAGGTGCCTTTCACCGGCTGGAAAATTCAGGTCTCTTAACCTGTTCTCTGCTGCCTGGATAAGCCAGCCCTCCTGCTTCCCACCTTTCCCTGCACACCCTGGAGAAATAGTTCTGAGTTTTTGAAGCTCTCCCCACAATTGCCTAAGGCAAATAGTGTCAGCCACAATTAGATCTTGAGATAACTTTGGGCTAAAGGGAATGTTTCACTTTTCTCAATGTTCTAGAGGTTTTACATGCCTCCAGAAGAGATGAGGGCAGACCATGCTTCCTCTCAGGCTGGCGGATGCCTGTTTGTGAATGCCTGCTTGTTATTCCAGGAGTCTTGTCTTCATTTGAAAGTACTTATTGTGTGCCTACTATGTGCCAACAGAGCCCTGGTGGTACAGTGGTTTAAGAACTCAGCTGTTAACCAAAAAGGTCAGCAGTTCGAATTCACCAGCTGCTCCTTGGAAACCCTATGGGGAAGTTGTAATTCTGTCCTGTAGGATTGGTATGAGTCAGAATCCACTTGACAGCAGGGGGTTTGGTTTTGGTTTACTATGTGCCAGGTGCCATGCAGGGTGTTTTTGGAAATTAGCCCTTACATTGTCTTCCTGCACCCTGTATTTAACAGAGCTCTCTTGGTTGCAATGTCTCTGCACTCGAAACCCGTGAGGAGAGAGCTGGAGAACATCCAGAGTTACAGAAGTGATAAGGCCAGGGAGGCACCAGCCTGCAGGAGAGGTTAAAAATGATAGGTCTTATTTATCC
This sequence comes from Dugong dugon, assembly GCA_030035585.1. Classification (NCBI taxonomy): domain Eukaryota; kingdom Metazoa; phylum Chordata; class Mammalia; order Sirenia; family Dugongidae; genus Dugong; species Dugong dugon. The sequence goes on along the minus strand of CM057475.1, from coordinate 14,363,517 downwards.
AGCCGGAAAAAAGGGGCTTCTGGAAGTTAAAATGGCTGCTGACAGGAAGGGGCTTATTATGGATTGAATTGTGTTTTCCCAACATATGTGGTAGGATTCTGATCCCTATATCTGTGGATGTAATCCTATTTGTAAATAGCTTTCTTTATTGTGTGAATAAGGACACATCAGTGTAGGGTGTTTCCTAAACCTCATGACTTCTGAGTGACATAAAGAACAGCATAGACGGAATCAAGCAAGCACAAATGGGGGAGACAAACACTATCTGATGATGATGGAGGTAGATGAATCTATAAGCCCGGGAACTCCAAGGATTGCCAACTACTGGAAGCAGAAATAGACAAGGAGCTCCTCCCTAAAGCCATCCTGAATTTGGACTTCTAGCCAACTGAACTGTGAGAAAATAAATGTCTGTTCTTTAAAGTCACCCATTTCTGGTATTTCTTTACCACAGTGCTAGGTGACTAAGACAGGGCTGGGAGAGGGCCTCTGCCCTCCCTTAGAGCATCTGCCCAGGGGAGTTTCCCTTTCCCTCAGACGCATCATTCTCTGTGTTTAGCTCCTTCCATGCTCATGGAGAACTTGATAGTGGGAGTGAGGGCCGTCCTGTGCCTCCTTTCCCTTTTCTCTTCCATTTTCCAAAATTGATTTTTCCTGTACCCCTGCTCTTTGCTCTTGGGCTGCTTGGGGTAGGATATCTCTGAAGTGAGGGTGAGGCATTTTGGGCCCTTGGGGACTGTTTTAAGCAGATGGAGCTTGCTGGAGAGGAGCTGAGAAGGCAGGTTAGGAAAGTGCCCGTGGGGTGTTAGTACCCCATTTCCTAAACCACCTAGGCCAGTGATCTGAGTGCCTGGCTCTGGGATTAGGTTATTTATTAGCATTCTGCCCCATGTGATTTCTGATGACAACCATTACAAGTGGTAGCTCCTTGAATGTGTGTAGCATGGCACTTCTCAAACTTTGGTAGATCCTTCTTAAAGGAAAAAACAAAAAACTTCCATGAGTCCACAATGTTGATGATTGTTTTTTATTACGATGCTAGTTAAATATACAAACAGAACCAGATGTAACTTTTTCATATTTAGAGATCTATAAAACCCAAATAAACGAATGGTTTAAGTGCAAAGCAAACCATAACACCAATAAAATTAACAATTTAATAAGATGGATGATGTTGTTTTGCTGAAACTAGGTCATTGCTTTCCATGCGAGAATGGGCGGGCTGCCATTGCATTGATTGCGTAGGCCTAGAGTGCAGCATGTGTGGTGACATCGCAGTCCTCCCATCACTTTTCTCCATAAAAGCTTTTTGTTCAGCATGGGTCTGACTTCATTTGGCCTTCTCTTGGCTTGAATGCATCATTTATGTTCAGCGTTAAGTCCTCTCTCTTCTTTCTCTACTAGTTTATGATGAAGCAAGAAGCCCAACTGGCACAGTGGTTAAAGTGCTTGGCTGCTAACCTAAAGGTTCCAACCTGCCAGCCGCTCTGTGGGAGAAAGATGTGGCAATCTGCTTCCATAAAGATTTACAGCCTTGGAAACCCTATGGACGCAGTTCTACTCTGCCCTGTAGGGTTGCTATTAGTTGAAACCAACTCGATGGCAGTGGGTTTGTTTGTTTATTATTTTATTTTTTGGTTTATGACAAAGTAATGGCAACAATACCATTGTAGACACAAATGCAGACTTGGAATTTGGGCACTGAAATCTTTTGCCCCAGAGACATTAGAATAACAAATTCCTTTCATAGAGGTGGAAACCCTGGTGGTATAGTGGTTAAGAGCTATGTCTGCTAACCAAAAGGTCAGCAGTTTGAATCCACTAGGTACTCCTTGGAAACTCTCTGGGGCAGTTCCGCTCTGCTTATAGGGTCACTATGAGTTGGAATTGACTCAACAGCACCGGGTTTGGTTTTTTGGTTTTCATAGGGATATTGGTGTGATTCAGCAACTATTTGTGAAGTGCCTACTAAGTGCCAAGGATAGTAAGCTGTGTTTTTTTAGCGTTAACTCATCTTATTTCCTATAATACAGGAAAGATGGAAATAATAGTAGTATGTGACTCATGGGGCTATTTCATGAGAATTGATAAGATAACATATGTAATGTCCTTTTGGCACATGGTAGGCATTTAATAAATGTTATTATATTATTTTTAACAGTTTTGGAGGCAGTTATTGTCAGGAAAGGAAACAGAGATTCCAAGAGGTTGTGATTTGTTATGGATTGAATTGTGTCCCCCAAAAATATGTGTATCAATTTGGGTAGGCCATAATTCCCAGTATTGTGTGATTGTCCACCACTTTGTCATCTGATGTGATTTTCCTATGAGTTGTAAATCCTATCTCTGTGATGTTAATGAGATGGGGTTAGTGACAGTTATGTTAATAAGGCAGGACTCAATCTACAAAATCAGATTGTGTCTTAAGCCAGTCTCTTTTGAGATATAAAAGAGAGGAGCCAGCAGAGAGACAAGGGGGCTTCATACCACCAAGAAACAAGAGCCAGGAGAGTAGCGTGTCCTTTGGACCCAGAGTCCCTGCACTGAGAAGCTCCTCAACCAGGGGAAAATTGATGACAAGGACCTTCCTTCAGAGCTGACAGAGAAATCCTTCCTCTGGAGCTGATACCCTGAATTTGGACTTCTAGCCTACCAAGAGTATATAGGGTTGCTATCAGTTGGAACTGACTTGATGGCACCTAACAACATCCACAAGCCTGCTAGACTGTGAGAGAATGAACTTCTGTTTGTTGAAACCATCCACTTGTGGTATTTCTGTTATAGCAGCATTGGTTGACTAAGACATGACTCATTCATGATAACACAGTTGGTAAGTAGCAGAATAGGGACTCAAGCTTGCAACCAGGGCTGTTTCTACTCTGACAGAGCTACCAGTACTGCACATTTAAAATAAAGATCCCCTACCCCCACCTGTCAGTCTGATTACTAACAAACCCACCATCCCCAGAAATTTCCTGGGAGCCAGACCCTCTCCACTGCAAAGTGAATCCCCCAGTTTTCTGCAGTTTGATAATTTTATGCAGAATCTGCTGGCGATGGGGTGGGGAGTGGGGCTGGGTGTCTGCATGAGTGAGGATCCCTCCCAGACATTCTTTGTCTCCCTTTCTAGTGTCCCTCTCTGTAGGGATCTTTAAATTGATATTTTTCATTACCTAACGATGATATCCCTTTCAGTTATTGTTCCACACAAGATGAAAGTCTTGGGGTACAATTTATATTGTTGTTATGTGCTATTGAGTCAGTTCCAACTCATACTGACCCTGTGTACTACAGAACGAAACACTACCTGGTCCTGTGCCGTCCTCACAATTGTTGTTATGCTTGAGCCCATTGTGGCAGCCACTGTGTCAGTCTGTCTGGTTGAGTGTCTTCCTCTTTTTTGATGACCCTCTACTTTACCAAGCATGATGTCCTTCTTCAGGGACTGGTCCCTCCTGATAACATGTCCAAAGTACATGAAACAAAGTCTCACCATCCTCGCTTCCACAGAGCACTCTGGCTGTACTTCTTCCAAGACAGACTTGTTCATTCTTCTGGCAGTCTATGGTATATTCAGTGTTCTTCGCTGACACCGTAATTGAAGGACATCACTTGTTCTTTGGTCTTCCTTCTACGTTGTCCAGCTTTCGCATGCATATGAGGCAATCGAAAATATGGCTTGAGTCAGTGTACCTTAGGCCTCAAAGTGACATCTTTGCTTTTTAACACTTGAAAGAGGTCTTTTGCAGCAGATTTGCCCAGTGCAATCTGTTGTTTGATTTTTCGACTGCTGCTTCCATTGGCATTGATTGTGGATCCAAGTAAAATGAAATCCTTGACAACTTCAGTCTTTTCTCCATTTATCATGATGTTGTTTATTGGTCCAGTTGTGAGTTTGTTTTCTTTATGTTGAGATGCAGTCAATTTATATAAGGTAGGAAAATTAAAAGTTACAAAACTTGATTCCTCAATTCAGTTGGAATCAAGATAATTGAGTAAATGCAATGACTTCTAGTTCCCAGATATGCTCTTGTTTCTATGCCATTTAAAATTTATTAATCTCTGCATCCCGTCTCCTGTTTGGCAAAGAAGCAATCTGTTTTTGGTCTGGCTTTTTTGGCCTTGCCACTTTCATTAGGTGGTCCTGTGCTTCAGGAAGCTTCCTGATATCCTAATAGAGATAATGTGTCCCACTCAGAAGCACTTCTTAAACATGTCTCTCTTCTAGTTATGGATGTTTCTTGGAATTCCTGGCTATGGCTGTTTTCTGCTTTTAAGCCTTTTCCAGCTGATTTGAACCCTTCAATCTTGTCTGTTTAACTCATGTCTAAAAGTTTCCAGTTTACATAAGGATGGTCCACATGTGCAGATAGCTTGTCAAATTGATTCTTATACTAGACTTTGGAACCTTGGTCTTCATCTCTGTGGAATGGGGACAAGTTGTGTTTTGTTTAATTTTTTCTGGGATCATGTAATAACATAAGGTGGTAAAAGTCTTGTCAGATGTGTGGTGAATGATCCAGATGCTTCTTGGTGATAGCTTTCCTTTGGCACTACTGTTTTCTCTGAAGAGGAATCCTGCAGAAGAAAAAGAGGAGCAAATATCCCTCTCTTTCCCCAGACGCTGATACTGTTTTTAGGCCTTTGACTTTGTGCCAAGAGGTAGTCATTGGCCTTTTTGGCTAGACAGGCTCATTTTGAAGCCAGAACAGGATGATCAATGCACCATTGGCATCTGCTGATCAAGAAAACCCATATCCATGTGGAGATTTATAAAGACTCCATGGCCACCAAGTTGGAAGTCCTTATCCATGGTACAGGACTTGGTCCTGGCACCATCGCTAAGAAGCTGTATTATGCTGGGCAGGCCTCCGGGGTCACAGCTTCCTTGTTTTGACAATAGGGTCTCAGTGATTTAGTCCTTGGTAAGTCTGAGGAAAGACCTCAGTTTCTCCATCTAAAGCTCAGCCCCTCTGTTATATCATAGAGGCCCTGAATGATGATGTTAGGTACAAGATGGTGGTGCATGCAGGGGTGAAAGGGATGGGTTTTCTGGTGAGCACATGGGCCTGGGAGTCAATATGAGTTGACTATAGAAGAAGCTGCTGATTGATGGACGTCTAAGGGATATCTTGAGGGAAGTTGAAGTCACCAGATTGATTAGGGGGCTTAGCTTAATCCCTGAAATGATTGGGGACTTGTATCCCCGGTCTGTCCTTGGCATATGATTTCCGTCTTGGTTTGGAAGCTGAGCTTTATTTACTACACAACGAACTATGAAGAAAGATGGGTCCCATGTAGAAAGGGGAGAGATCGCCAAATTGAACTCAAAGCCCTTTGGTTTTTAGCCTGTATCTTCCCGAATCAAAATTATTTTATTGGAGTTAGCCTCGTGGAATGAAGTGACTGAAGGAGCATGAGTACAGGATATTGTGTTATCAGCAGTTTGTCTGCATTGGATAAGAGAGGGTTGAGGCATGATTTGAAAGATTGAGGATGCTAAGGTGCAGTGTTGAACCATATGAGTGCTGTTTTTATAGTTGTAAAACAATTGAATATTGGTAATTTTATATGCTTAAGCCTAATTTGAGGATGTGAGATGGCTATCATATTCTTGTTCCCCGTTAGGAAATACACCACCCCCTGCAAAGTCTTACACTCACTTCAAGGTATCCTTGTCTATATGAATGGAAGAATGGGATTTGTAGGGTGACAGCATCAAGGCTGTAGCCATGTGACAAGCCTGTATTTCTACCAAGGGGAAGGGGCATCCCATAAGGAAGTATATATGGTGGCCCACTGGCCACCTCTGACCCATAGGTTTATTTTATCAGCTTTTGAATTCTTGGCCAGTCCTGCCCACAGCATGCTATCTGTAAAAACAGGTTTCAAAAGCTGCATGGTTGGAGTAGTGAGAGAGGTCTCTGGTTGGTGTAAATGGTTAAGCACTTGACTATTAACCTAAAGGTTGGCGGTTTGAACCCACCTAGCGGTGCTGAGGGAGAAAGACCTGGCAATCTGATTCTGTGAAGATGACAACCAAGAAAACCCTATGGAGAAGTTCTACGCTGTAACACATGGAGTTGCCATGAGTTGGAATTGACTTGATGGCAATAAGTTTGCTTTGGTTTGGAGATAATGAGAAAAACCACTGACCTCACAGTCAAGAGTTCTGGGACCAAATCAGTTCAGCCTCTTAATATTTGGGCATACACTAGGAACTCAATCAGAGTAATAGTTATAATAATAATAAAAAACAAAATGCCTAAGGAAGAACCTCTGGAAAGCAGAGTGCAGTTGATTGCAACAGTTTCCCTGGAGAATGGACACTTGGAAGCTCGGGGCTCACAGCGCTGCTCTCTTGCCTCTGGAACAGCTTTGTTCGGGGTGTGGAGGGCATTTTATACACAGTGGTGACAGGATGGGATTGGCGGTCGGGGGAGGTTTTCTTGTCCAACCCTATTTGTTCCAGCACCCTGCAGGTTGAGTGCTGGTAACTGCATCTGTTGTGTCTTTTATGAGGTAATGTGAATAACAGGGGGCTTTTGGTGGGGGGGAGTTGGAGACAGTGAGGGGGAGGGAGAAGGAGAGCCAGAGGGGCAGCTGGAGGAAAGGCCCCTGAGTGGGAAGCTGATTGCCGCAATTATATCAGCATGCTCTGACATGAGTTTTTTTTTTTTGGACACCTGAATCCAGCCAAGTTCAGTCCAATTTCCATTGTGCTGGGGGTTAGTCTCTATCATGTGGGCTGTACCAGGACAGGGGAGCTGTTGGTGGAGTCCCTGAAGTCCCCAAAGCTGATCAGATCAGGAAAGCAGCCTCAAATGTGGCCTTTTTGTGTGGGAGGAGTATGCATTTAAAGTTGCGGAAGCAATCATCGGATCAATGACTCAGGGTTGTGAGCAGCTGGGTGATTTCCGTTTGCCACATTGTTTCTGTTCCATTTAATTTCCAGGTGTCCTACATAGGCCAGGACTGCAGAGAAATTCCAGAGCACCTCGGCAGAGACTGTGGACATTTCGCAAAGAGGCTCGACCTGAGCTTTAACCTTCTGAGGTATGTAACCTTCCCGTGAAGCTGGCCAGGCCTGGGAGGCCCATTCCCCCGGGTACTTAAGAGCCCGCAGATAAAAGAAAAACGTTCCAGGTCTGCATAGGGTGTCCTTTCATCCAGTGTAGGACTCTGAGACATGTGGAATTGCACCCCAAAGGTTTGACTCTGCTTCATATTATTCCTAGCCTTTTTGTGCAGCCGAAGAAGCAGTGAGCATTTGAGCATTGTCACTCTCCCGTGAGTTCCTGTGAGAGGGCCATTACATTTTCACTTGTTCTTTTCCTTTCTCACTGACACCTGTGCAGACAAGTCAGAATACTCTTGGGTAAGGAATGAGATGGAACCACCAAGAGGGTTTAGGAGGTGTGTAGCTATGCTTTTTGTTTTGGATATTCCTGTCTTCCAAAGCATTTGCCAAGTCACAGGTAGGGTGTGTGTGTGTTTTCTTTCTGTGCCTTTTTATGAATTGGAACCTTAAGTGTTTGTGATGATGATTTCTTCCAGATGGTGTTTCAAAGGAATTCAAAAACTGTTGGCATGGGGTGGGTGGGAGGGGAATTCTCTACAACTGTTCCAATTTTGGCAAAAGGTAAGTGTGATCTGGTGTATTATTCCAATGGAGAACACAGTTATTTCATGCTTTCCTAAAGGGTTATGAATTGTGACTGGTTTGGGGGCTTCAGAGACGGAAGTAGGAGCTACTGGGAAAGCAGGTATCAGTGGTTCCAGTTGGGCCTTTCCCCTAAGTGCCTTCCTTGAGGGCTGTGCTGATTGGAGCAAACTGTTGGGGCAGGAGAGACCAGGAGCCCGAATCCCTCTCCAGGGCTCAGGCACTTTCCTGCTTCCAGGCTTTGGAGTCTTTTCTCTCCCAAACTCTTGAGTCAGGGCACTTGGGAAGTAAGAATTTGAAGGAAAATGAACAAGACTCAGGCCATTACGGCACCAAAGAGTGAGGGGGATTTAAGTTCAAGCTAAGCCAGTGGATCTTCTCAGCCCTTTGTTCAGGAGCAAGGCAACGCTGAGGTGTGTTTTCTCCAGGGAGTGGGAGTTGAGAGGGATGTGGTAGAGGGAGAGTGGGGACCGTGTGAGTTCTCTCCCTGACTCCCAAAAGGCTTGTCTGTATCTGGGGAGTTGTAGAAACTGAAAAGTGGCAAAGTAATACATAGGGATGAGAGAACACCACATAAGTGGTGACTCTAAAGAAATTAAGGATGGAGTGTGGGCTGCTGACCAAAGGGTTGGCGGTTGGAATCTACAGCCGCTTTGCAGAGAAAAGATGTGGCAGTCTCCTTCCATAAAGATTTACAACTTGGAAACCCTGTAGGTCAATTCTCTTCTGTCCTGTAGGGTCACTATGGATTGGAATTGGCTCCATGTCAGTAGGTTTGGTTTGGTTTTTTTGGTTATTGGAGGAGAGGGTAGAGTTCACAGCCTATACTGAGACATGTATGCTCCTTAAATAGCAGCTCAACCTGGATTCCAGGTAAAAGTTTCCTTTGCTTGGGCATTGGAAGGACTCTCTCAACGTGACTGTGGCCTCCAGGAGCTGGGGGCAGTGTGGCCTGGGGCTGCTGTCTTGTGAATGACTGGGAGGCAGGATGTGGTTTTGAGGAGGACTGGGCCCTGGGAGGGAGTGTGTCAGTGGGCACAGGTCATGGGACTGGGCTGTCAGGTTTGAGGAAACAGAGCCGTCTTTGTAACACCAGGGCTCTGCCTTCCTTTGGCAGAGAAGGGGCTGGACCTTGGGAGGGGTTTATATGTGGTGGTGTAGGTGGAGAGAAGAGGCTCTTGGCTCTGAGGGGCTCAATCTGTAAGGATTTATAGTGGGAAATAATGGGTTGTGGATGCAGGAACATTTAGTGAGAGGAAGGTTAGTAAAATGGATTCAGAGGGAGAGCAGTTGTGGCTTTTATTTTCCTTTGTTGAGAGGAGAGATGTTTCTGTAGTGCTGAATTTGAGGAGCTATGGGATCTGGTCAGGAGCCTGTTCTTGTCTGTGGTGGTCAGTGTGTGATCTACAACTGGGGTGTAGCTGCCTTGGGGCAGGGATGAGTGGTGGAGGGGTGAGGGCTAAGGTTCAGGAAGAGTTTACATTTAGGACTTGGTTAAAATGGAGGGAGTTACAGACCAGAACGGAGAAAAGCAATCCTGACTTGACTCGGGTGGTTTTGGAATTGGATCATCTTTGACCTAGCTGGAGGTGAGGGGAGACACCTTGGTGTCTTGGGTGTCTGAGGAAGATATGAGCTTTTCAGGAACTGGCTTCTATCTTTGTCCTCAACTAGATCAAAATCAAAGATGTTTTAGATTTTTAGCTAATTCCTCTTTTAAAAGTAGGAGGGGTAGAGAATGGGAAGAGAGAAAGAAAAAGGAGTTAATAAATTTACCTCCCAAATACATGGGTATGTAACAGATGACCCAATCCCTGTAGGCTTCAGGGGTCATAAATTTCTGTTCCTATCCAAAGGAAAGATTTTTGTTTTCTTTATGTTGAGGTGACGTTTGAAAACAAAAATTCTCACAACTGAACCAATAAGCAACATCATAATAAACGGAGAAAAGATTGAAGTTGTCAAGGATTTCATTTTACTTGGATCTATAATCAACACCCATGGAAGCAAAAGTCAAGAAGTCAAAAGATGCATTTCATTGGGCAAATCTGCTGCAAAAGACCTTTAAAGTGTCAAAAAGCAAAGATGCCACCTTGAAGACTAAGGTGCACCTTGCCCATGCTGCAAAAGACCTTTAAAGTGTCAAAAAGCAAAGATGCCACCTTGAAGACTAAGGTGCACCTTGCCCATGCCATAGTGTTTTCAGTCACCTCATATACATGCAAAAGCTGGACAAAGAATAAGGAAGTTCGAAGAATTGACACTTTTGAATTGTGGTATTGGCAAAGAATATTGAATATACCATCAACTGCCAAAAGAATGAACAAATCTGTCTTGGAAGAAGTACAACCACAATGCTCCTTAGAAGCAAGGATTGCCAGACCATGTCTTACATACTTTGAACATGTTATCAGGAGGGACCAGTCCCTGGAGAAGGGCATCATGCTTGGTAAAGTAGAGGGTCAGTGAAAAAGAGGAAGACCCTCAGCGAGATGGATTGACACAGTGGCTGCAACAATGGGCTCGAGCATAACAATGATGGTGAACATGGCGCAGGAGTGGGCAGTGTTTCGTTCGGTAGCACATAGGGTTGCTATGAGTTGGAACCAACTTGACGGCACCTAACAACAACAACATCCAAAGGAAATGTCTTGAGCCCCCATTTCACATACCGTAAGAAATTTCCCCTGGTCCCTTCCCCCACTATTTCCATGGGATTACAGGGTGCCTGTCACCTGGTCAGTCTGCCATGTACCAGATTCACCTCAGCTCCCTCCTCTAACCTTCTCTCTGCTCTATTTTCTGCTCTTCTCCCCCTTGGCAGCCTGCCTGGCCCCATTCTGGGTACCCCTTGTTCATTTCTCTGAAGTCCAACGCAAGGTTACTATAGGTATTACAGATTTTTGCTGATAGTTCAAGGTGTAGTGAGGGGTGGTGAGGTGGTAATTATAGCACCGAGCAGGAGACAGGTTTGGAATAGCACTGTTGCTGGAAATCTTTTGGATATTCCCTGCCACAGAGAGTTTCTCCCTGGTCATGCTCTCATTAGGGTCAGGCTCCTTGTGTGTGGCTGAACTCTTCACTCTCCCAAGCCCTTTCCTTTTGTTTCCATGTCACTCACCCTCCCTACAGAGCTGTCTTCAGAAACACAAAATTCTTCTCACTTTATAATATAGAGAAAAATTACTCCCCTCTTTTCTAGAACATCTTTGCAAGCTTCCTTTTCATGCCCAAATTTCAGGGTATTGCCGTAAGCAGAACAGTCGGGGGCCCCCACCCCCCAAACAGATTTTGCTACTCCGCTAGGTCACAAAATCAACTGCAATCCATTTTTGTTATAGGCCATAAATTTTGAATAGTTAATGCATGCACAAGGTACAACCTTCAGTGGGAACAACAATTCAGTGAGAAGAAAGTCTCCTTTGCTCCTATGTCCTTTAGCCTCCCAGTTACTTTCTGCAATCCTAACCATTGTTACTCACTTATTGTATATTCTTCCAGGGATATTCCATGCATATACTAACATGTGGTTGTATGTGGCTGTGAATATATAGGTGCATGTGTGTTTCTTCTTATGTGGCTGGATTTGTACTAAGAAGTAATACTTAGTAACACTAAGAAGTATTAACTAAGTTAATACTATGTTGCTGAACATAGTGCAGGAAGTGTAATTAAGATATTAGTTAAAAGGGAGGCACCAGGCTTCAGTTAACCATTTACGTTAGGAACCTTCTTCTTCATTGTCTTATCAGTCATTCTTGTTAACCTCATTCATCAAGAGATAGAGAGAGATTGATTGATTTACTTCAAGGGATTGGCTCACACAGTCACTGAGGCCGACAAGTCCAAAATCTGTAGGTCAGGCGGCAGGCTGGAGACTCCTGCAGGCTGTGTCCCAAGATTTTAGGTCAGGCGTTGGAAAGAGTGCAGAGTGAAAAGAGAGAGTGAGTTCTGCCAAAATATCTATTTACAGTCTGGAGGCAGAATACACCCTAAAGAAACCCCCTTTTCAACTGATTGATTGATTACATTTGATTATATTATGGAAGGTGATTATATTGCATTAGATTACATTATAGAACAGCAACTAGACTAGTGTTTTGGCCAAACCACTGGGAACCATAGCCTAGCCAAGCTGACACAAAATTAACCATCCCAGAGGGCTTAAGGTCCTAATCAGATAAAGACAAGAGGACCCAAGTGAAAGTGAAGTTTTGCCCTTTGGACTTGAATGCATTAATGGTCATGAAGCCCAGTGTCTACACTGCATGAAATTGTAATTAAGAGCATTCTTTTAAAAAAAATTATTTTTCTTATAATAAACACAATGGTAAGTATAGAAATTTTTGAAAGCTTACAATGGTATGAAGAAAGCCCTGTTCCTCTCAAATCACTGATAATCTTGCCACCCAGCAATCATCATTGTTAATATTTTATTGTTGTCCAGTCTTTTGTAATGCCTAATATTTTTTAAAATGATACTGTATGGTATACATTTTGTTGTGTGTGTTGTTCACATTGTGCTAAAAGCATTTTCCCATCACAATAAATTACTTCACTGCATCACAATTTTTAATGGTCTCTTAACTCTCTTCTTAGTGTTGGGTATTTAGGTAGTTTCCAGGTTTTTATTGTTATAAATAACTATTATAAATATCCATGTAATGCTCATTGGTGAGTATGTCCCTGCTGAGTTGCTTGAGACGAATTCTTAGAGGTGGAATTGTCAAAGGGCTTTGATACAGATGTCAGATTTCTTTCTAGAGGGGTTCTATGTATTTATACTGCCAATGGAGTCCTTGGGTGTGCAGACGGTTAACATCTCGGCAGCTCACCAAAAGACTGGAGGTTCAAGCTCATCCAGAGGTGACTTGGAAGAAAGGCCTGGCGATCAACTTCTGAAAAACAGAAAAACCAAAAAACAAGTAATTGAAAACTTTATGGAGCATAGTTCTATGCTGACACACATGGGGTTGCCATGAGTCGGAGTCGACCCAATGGCAACTGGCTTCATTTTTTTGGATACTGTCGATAAGAGTACTTGGATATCCATTGTCCCAAACTCCTGCTTGAGATTGTTTTTGAAGTTTTCATAGTTTATCTTTACTTTGCCATTCAATAAAGATAATCATATCCTTTAGCCGATGCTAGTTCCTTGATCTGCTCAAGATGAAGAGAGCTTTTAATGCGTTGCTCCATCTTCAGTTTTCCCTCTCCTCTAGTTGAGGGAAAGGCCAGGTCTCTCTGGTGGCCCATTTCTCTTCCACAAGAGCCCTGAGTGGTTTGAGTGGGTTGCCACCTTGGCTTGCTGAGCACAGTGGCCAGAGCAGAGCTCCCATGGTCAACAGTGATAAATATGCCCATGTCAATCTGGTAATAAAAGCAAGAGGGTTTAATTCATCTACGGCAACAGGAAGCTTAAGTTTAAAAAACTAAATTATTTGCAGTTGCATCTTATTTGGCATCACTCTGGTAAATGCACTGGATGGGAAAGAACCTGTTTCCTTAGGAGACAGTTTCTTAGGTGGAAGCTTGCTTGTTCCTTCCCTGGCTTTGGTAAGGATGGGGTGGGGGGGAGGAACTGGGTAGTTTGAGCAGCTCCAGTAAAGAAACAGTGGCTCTCCGCCACCCGGCAGTAGGCAGTGAGGTGGATAACCTTGTGCACTGTTAGAGCTTTCTGGTGGACAGACACATAGTACTTCCTGTTTCTCTATTATGAACTGCCAGACAAAACTGGGTCTGTTGGCTTGCTTCTCAGTTGGGAAGATGGGCAGTGTCATGGAAATAACCTAGACTTTGAGGTTAGACTACCCTGGCTTAAAATCCTGCTTCCTTTTAAATCTGCCAGTTGTTTAACTGACTTTGGGCCGATTGTAGAAATGTTCAATATGTAACAGTGTGGAAAGTGACTCACAGATTATCTGGCACATAATAGGCACATAATAAGCAGAACTATTGTTATTGCTTAGAATGAGTAGGGTACTAGTGAGGCTAAGAGCTCAAGCTTGACCCTCCGTGGGGGCCATTTCACTCTCTGGTGGACATTGGGACTCTTCACAAATATTCAGGATTTCTTTCATTTCCAGCACGTGGTATGTTTGCACATCTCTCCACTCTCTAGTATAACTTTTGGGCAGAAACTTTAGGAGCCAGTATGTGATTAGCCATTTTCTCATCCACCTGCTGTGGATTATCATTCTGTCTTTCTGACTACAAATGAGGAGAACCCTCTGTTGATCCATGTTGGACATGGATTATGAATCTTTGTTGTCAGATTTTGGGGTTATTTGTTAATATAGCATAACCTAGCTTACCCTAACTGATCCAAATACCTTAGTTTTCCATCTGCCCCCTACATTCCATAGGCTAAACCCACTCATCTCATGCGTGGTTTTCATTCCTGCCAGCTAGAAACATACCTTTGTTCGTATTCCAGTGGGACTGGGTAAGAGAAAACTCTCCACTCAGACTCTTAGGAGAGCGGCTTAAAGGCCATGTTCTGTTGGAGTATGTCTTCATCAAGCAGTATCTTTGTAGTCAGGAGACTTATTGGTACTTGTTTTCAAACCCTAAATGTAGTGATCTTACTTGGGGGAGCACACTGATGCTGGGGAGGGGTGGCAACAGAGCTCATGCCAGTAAACATCAAGAGGAAGAGGTGATGGTAGGAAAGATAGGCTTTAGAAATATAACTGTTAATGAATTTTAAATATAGTTCTAAGGGCATTTATAAATTCTCAATGATTTTAAGAAGGCAAATGTCCGTGTACGTTGGCACCAGGGTTCTCTCTAAGCTGGGCAATGCTATAAAAAACATCTTTTTTTGTTCCAAGGATATCATTGGCCATTCCAGTGTCTCCATCTACCAGTAGGCCATGCAGTCAAAGGGTGAAGTGGAAACTTACCTGGCAAGTAATATTTAATGTCTCAGTAGCAAGAAATTTATTCCCTTTCTGTGCAACACTTGACTGGAGTGACCTCCATGGCTGTGGAACTAAGGACAGTTAGACTGACTGAGGGAAGGAGGATCATTAAGGGAGCAGGTGAGTCCATCTCTCCCCCCACAACAATGTCTTGACTTGCTTCCCTGATTTCCACCCTCTGGCTAGAGAAAATGAGGTGCTGAGCTGCAGTAGTATTACTGGGCCAGGGTAGCGCGGGGGGGGGGGGGGATTGGAGAGAGTTGTCAGAGGGGCTAAAGAGCTTTCCTTGGGTTCAGCTTTCTCATAGATGCTGATGGCCACTGTAACTTGCAGTATGAGTTAGTGCTTTCACAGACGTCTTCTCCATATTTTCTAAAGTATTGCCTCTAGGATAAAAAATTTCTAGACTTTTCAGTAATGCCTTTTATTTTCCCCCTCACCCATTTTCCTCCCCCAGAATCTTGGCATTTTATTTTCCTTTCTTTGCAAAGTCTCTCCCTGAGCAGCTTGGAACTTTGGCCCTGCTGCTCCACGCTTTTGCTCTGCCCTGCTTTCTCTTCTGAGGACACCATTGTGCACGTGAGCAGGGTGGCTGTTGGAAGCAATGGCGATCTAGGGGAGGGGAGAGCTCTGAAGAGTTAAACTCTTTCTGATTTTCTGCTCACTGGACCTCTGGGTTAAAGTGCCTGTCCAGTAAACAGGAGATCTGGGTTTGAAACCTAGCTGTGCCTGGACCCAAGGAGACTACGTTTGGAGCCCTGGTGGCGTAGTGGTTAAGAGCTCAGCTGCTAACCAAAAGGTCAGCAGTTTGAATCTACCAGCTGCTCCTTGGAAACCCTATGGGGCAGTTCTACTCTGCCCTGTAAGGTCACCATGAGTCCAAATTGACTTGACAGCAATAGGATGGGACCTCTGGGTTCTCAACCACACAGTCTACCACCCTAGGGAGTATTTTGTTGTCATAGTGATGGAGGTGAGGGCTCTACTGGCATTTAGTGGATGAGGCCAGGGATGCTAACTGTCTTGCAGGGCATAGGAGAACTTTGGACAAAAAAGAACCCCCCTCTTGCCCATGCCATCTGCACTTTGTTGAGGAAGACCCCTGGAGTCCTGTTATATAACTTGCACACTGTTTCTCTTGATAAAATGTTTCATCATGAAGCAGGTTTGCAGGTAAGTACAGAGTGGGCTGGCTTCACTCTCCAAAGGGGCTCAGGGACAGGAAGTTAAACAAATGACATCAGCCCTCATGTTTATTTTCTTATTAATAAAATATCAACTAACGTTATTGAACACATACTCTATGCCAGGGAGTCCCTAGGTGGTGCAAATAGTTAAGGCACTTGGCTGCTGATCGAAAGGGTGGAGGTTCAAGTCCACCCACAGGTGGTTTGGAAGAAAAGCCTGGCGGTCTGCTTCTGAAAAATCAGCCACTGAAGACCCTATGGAGCACTGTTCTACTCTGACCTGACACACACAGGGTCACCATGAGTCAGAATCAACTTGATGGCAGTTTTTTGTACTGTATGCCAAGGTTGGGCAGAGCACTTTATGTATATCATTTTGTCCTCTCAACAACATTTTGAGACTGGTACTGTTATTATCCACATTTTACAGATGACACAACTGAGGTCCAGAGAGGTAGAGTAATGTGCCCAAGATGGTTAAATGGGAGAGCTGGGGTCAGTGGACTTAGGTGGTCTGACTTCAGCTTTATCATTATTGTAAGTTACCTTTTATGGCATGGAGCCCTGGTGGCATAGTGGTTAAGAGCTTGGCTGCTAACCATAAAGTCAGCAGTTTGAATCTACCAGCTGCTCCTTGGAAGCCCTATGGGGCTGTTCCACTCTGTGCTATAGGGCTGCTATGAGTCAGAATGGATGGCAGTGGTTTGCTTGTTTTTTCTTTTAATGATATAAATTGTTGCTTTCTTTGGGCAAGAGAATGAGTGGCGACTTCCAAGCCTGTATCTCCTTGTGGGGAAAAAGTTTCTTTTCGTAAGTCACTAAGTGCCTGTGGAAGTCACTGAAGCAGAGTTAGAGCGGATCCTGCAGCTCCAGGTTCACGAACCAGAAGGCCCTGGAGCCATCTCTGTGGCATCCCCTCCTCCTGTTTCTTCAGTACATTCCTGGTTTGGAAAGTTTGGTGAGGCAGGCCCTCAGGAAGCCTGGGCTGGCTTGGAGGTGGGGGTTCCGTCTTCTTTCATCTCCCCTTGGGCTGTGAGGCATGACTCGGATTAAAGGTCACTGTCGGGAGAAACAGCTCAGCGTTGGCAGTGGCCAAACAGTTGTTTGTCTCAGCCATGCGACGGGCCTTGAGACAGATTACTGCATGCGTGAGCTTTGAGTCTGAAGGGAAAGAAAGGACTGGTGTGTGTGTGTACACGTGTGTGCTTGTGTATGAACTCACTGTGCACACACCCGCCATCTGAAAAGCCTCTTTCCTCTGTCTCCTCAGGGACTGCAGGGTTGGTGATTTCAGCTGTTCCTGTTCCTTCATGATGAAAGGGGAGCGATTATGCTTTTTGCTGGGTGTCTGTGTTTAATTGCAGGGATATAATAACTACAAATTCTCCCTGGCCCAGAGACTTTCCTAATAAAAGGTCTCTTCCATCCCAGCTGCTTTCTCTTCCCCTTCACACCCTGTCCCCCACCAAATCACTGCCATAGTACAAGGTCACTTAAGGTTTTAAATGAGAGAGACACACACACATGTTCAGGTTTCATTTGGAGTTTAAAAAAAAAAAAAACCCAACTCTTCCAGACCCATCATTATGGGGATCTGCTGTGTGCCCCCTACCTTTGCAGCACCTCCCCTAAGCCCTTCTCTGAGTTTATACAGAACCCAATTTTCAGTCTCTTGGGTGTCTGCTTCTTCTCTGGTCCTGAAGAAATAAGAGACGGGTAGAACAGGGAAGACCAACAAAAGAAGTTTTTTTTTTTTTAAAAAAAATCCCCAAACCATTCTTGAGATAAAGCAAGGCTTATTAAAAACAATTGGCTGTGAGGGCAGAAGAGGGGGTGCTAACCCCGACTCAGCCCGTTTTTCCGCAGCTGGAGAAGTGTTTTAAGAAAATGCACCGTTGTTAAAACTTTTTTTTTTCCTTGATGGATTTATTTATAAGGTAGAGAAATATTTTTCCCATAATTGGGTAACTCTTAATAGTAGCAATTGCATATTTATCAGTGTGAGGGGCTGTTATTAATGTAACTGTCAGGCCCAAACACATTTCTGTATTAAATCCATTTAGTATGTGCATTATTCGGGCTCGAATGTCACCAGGACATCAAAGCCCTGTAGGCATGGAGAGCTCAGTGCCCTGCTGTGGCTGCCGAACAGGCCCTTGATCAATAAATGTAACATGTTAATGCAGAGCAAATAGAATAAAAGATTTCTTTGACAAGACATGAAAAATCACCTTGTGGCAGCTGGCGTGTGATGCCGTTTCTGGGGAGACACTAGCAAAGTTGATCTGACAAGTAAAGAGGAGAGATGATGGTTGTAAGGTGCTTTTGTTTCAAACTTCTTTCTTGACCTGTCAGGTTTTGAAGGCGCCTCAATGGCTCTTTTTTGTCATGTGAAAATTGTAGTCTTAGGTAGTTATGAAGCAGTTATCTCTTCTCAAATTGTGAATGCTGCTGTTTAATTGATTCACTTAGCATTTGAAACTGTCACGCATTAATAATTGCAAAATCCTGTAGATACTGCGCTAGTGTGTCATGCTTAAATGTGTAGTTATCAGAAAATTAATATCCTTAATGAACCGGTGCTTTCAAACTAACATTGCATGAAATCTCTTTTGCCCTTTCATTTGCTGGAGCCACATCCGCCTGTTTGCCGAGAATCCACCTCTCGACAGTTTGCTTTCTTGATGCCCGACAAATGCCAGCTTTGCTGTGGGTACATCGCATGCTCAATGACAATAAATATAGTAATTATACTGGAGTTAGTAATTAACATAATTGTAGTCAATTACGACAAATACAGTGCAGAGCTAAATAAATGAGAAGGGAGAAATTAGCAAGCTAATTGATTTATCTTTACTTGGCTTTCTATTACAACTGGCAGGGCTGTTTTTCTTGGGGTGAGGGGAGAGGGAGGAGGCAAAATCCCCACAAGGATTGTTTACAAATAACTGATTTTGTTTTGAAGTTGCTTTGTCTTTTGACTTATTATGCTTCACCCCCCACTCTGTGTACTAGGGGAAAAAAAGGGAAAGAAAAAGAGAGAATTTAAATGCCACAGGAACATTCTGTTAATTTAGCTCCATCAAGCTGCAGCTAAGGCGAGACAGGCTTTCGCTTAGGCTTGAGGAGTTACAATTTTTTCTTCTCAGCTATTGCTCATGGTAAAGGAAAGTTTTTTTGTTTTTTTGCAGAAGGAGAAAGGGAGTAGTGTGTCCTCAGTCTCTATCAGCAAGTTTGTGCCTTGCTGGGTAGTTCATTTGGAGGTTCTATGTGCATTCTAGTTTGTTCTCGGCTGTTGGCTTGCCGTAAGAAGTGGGCATGTTTTACTTGGTTCAGCCCCACTTGGTCTGGTTATGCTTTCTTTCCTTGGGACGAAGGAGGAGGAACGACCAGTGTTAGAGAGGGCAGGGCGTGGAGGGCTGCCAGCATAGACCCCCTGCACGCTTCCGCTTCCTTGCCACACTTAAAGGTTGCCTGGGGTCCTGGGCTGTGACACTTCTGAGGCCACCGGGGAAGTTTCTTCTGCAGTCTTGGTGTCCATTTGTTTCAAGCTGGTTCATTCTGTGCTGCCTGGAGCCCTGGCTAACAGTGTTTATCGCACGTCTCTGTTCTTTGTTCACCCTTTTCAACATGACTGCTGTTCACGCTGTGGAGGGAGAACCTGTGCTTTGGGACTGGTCACATTGTGGCCGTGTATTTTCTCACAACTTTTAGAAACAAGATTTTTTTTTTTTGTCTTTACCTCTTGATACAGGATGGAGGTGGTGGCCAGAACCTTTTTTACTGTTGAGATGCTGAAAATCTTGCCCTCATCTTACCCAAGGTTAAAATTCAGTGCTTTCAGAACATGACACTTACTATTATTTTAATTACACCCAGCATCCATTCTCAACCCTACCAACACATCTGGTTATTCCTCTGAAAATTCAGCAGTTTAGCAAACCAAAAATTTGTTTCAGAGCCTTTTATTTAGCTCTTCTCTCTGAAGATTCCATCGGGTACATTTCTAGTCTGACAGGAGGGGAGTTAGATACAGCAATTTTCCTTCCACGCGGATGGTACACCTAATCATGCATGACCTTTTGCGGAGTTCAGTTTTGCTCTTGCTTTGAAATGCTTCCCGCCCTCTGGAACGCCAGGATATGCTCTGACAGTGCTTCCGTGGTCATCCTTCATGTGCACTTCATTTGGAAATCAATTTCTGATGTGAAATATTTATATACAAGGAACCATTTAAATTATTTAAAGTTTATAGGCATAATGGTCTTTCTGATGAAGTCTTAAATTATTTTGGTCAATAGTCTGAACCCTCTGAGGGGAAAAGACTTTCTTTGGAGGGGGAAAATGATACTTGGAAGTTCAGCCTGGTTTATTTTGATATGGGTCAAAGGGAAATTGGATGATTTAGATGTATACCTTTGTTTACCAAAAAGGATAGTTTCTAGATACTGTTGTGTACCTCCAAAGAGGGCATCCTGCTGTGTGTGTCTGCGCACGTGAGAGTGAATGAATATGTATGAAGAAGAACTCTTTTGCTGTTGACCACTGTCAAAATCTGGCATGTATGGTTTTGTGGCTGTCTGTAATCTCCATCTAGATGCTGGCTTTCATACTCTGTCTTTTCTCCTGAAAGGTACTCAGAGGTATAGCAGATGTGAGTTGGGGGGAATAAGGGTGATGGCAAAGGAAGCCTCTTTTCATTTTCATTTTTTTTTTTAAATTGAAGTTGCGCTAATCGGAGCTGGCTTTATCTTGTCCCCAAACCCTGGTGGCGTAGTGGTTAAGCCCTCGGCTGCTAACCAAACGGTTGGCAGTTCGAATCCACCAGGCGCTCCTTGGAAACCCCATGTGGCAGTTCTTTTCTGTCCTATAGGGTCGCTATGAATCAGAGTCCACTCGACGGCAACAGGTTTGGTTTTTGGTTTTGGTTATCTTGTCCCCATACTGCTAAAGAAATAATAGTGTGGGGGATAATTTAGATGTATTCTTTTCAAATAAAATGCTGTTTGCAAAGATGACATTTTTCCAAAATTATTTTCTGTTTGTCTCAGACATACACCACTCTAGATTTTGAAATATGTGAGTTTTGAGATGTTTTGTTCCTCAGCCGTTCTAATAACTTTCCTTCCTTCTCTCTTCTTTTCTCTCTCTCTCTCTTCCTTTTTTTTTTTTTTTTTTTACATTCGTTCAGCACCAGTTCTGTTGACTGAAATATTAACATGCATTTCTGGGCTTGGTGGAGCAGAAGGTGAGAGGAAATAGTGTAGGTTAAGAACATTTGTTGTCCCCTTTCTGAGAAGCTGGATGGGTGGGCACTTGCCTACTCACATGTCAGTCTTAGAGAGAGTCTATTGGTCTATTCCCTTCTTAGTGCATTGGTGGGGTAACCTGCTTCCTCAGGATTCAGCACCTCCTAAGAGCAGCAGGTGATTTAGGACGTGGAAGATTGAACCTGGGAGGGCAGGATGTCTTCACTTGTGCTGATGGTTGAATCTTGGGTCTGTCCTGTTGGCTTTTGTGAATTCTTCCCAGATGACTGAGGTGGACTAACATCATAGAAAACTAACCATTCTTCTCACTGTAATTGGATATAGCAGATCAGTACCATGAATTCTGTTCTTTGAGGCTGGGCTTTGATAAGACAAATCAACTTGACCTGGGGTATAGAAAAATGGAGCCTGGAAATGACTCCGGAAGATTGTTTTGTCTGTTGTTCTGACTCTGACTCTGAGGAGCGCTGCCTTTGTTCCCACCCATGGCATGAAGCCCAGGAAGAATGACTATAGGGATAAATTTAACCATTTACTTTAAGGTTTTTCTTACCTTCTTCCTCTTTTTCTGGTGGGTGGAAGTCAGGTCTGAGGTGACATATTTTGGAGGAAGCCAGCAGGGTTGCAGAGAATATCTCCCTCACTAAAGATAAAGAGTGGAGATTGGAAAGACCAGTGGTCTTTCTAGCTGCCACATGCGACTGGATCCCTCCACAGATGCACCTCTGGGTGAGCTGGTCTTTCTTCATTGACTTTTTAATGGCTGTATAGCCATGACCCCTCTGGGCAATAGGTTAACACTCAACATAAGGTGGGGACTGCTCAGGATAGTGTGATTCCCCTGAAGCCATCTAGAGTCATCCTCAAGGGCCGAGGACTTGGATCCTTGGTATTTGCTGGTCCGCTCCTGTTCATTATAGGAGCCCTGGTGGTGCAGTGGTTAAAGCAGTCGAATGCTAACTGAAAGGTCGATGGTTCAAAACCACCAGTGGCTCCGCAGGAGGAAGGTGTGGCAGTTTGCTTCTGTTGAAGTTTACAGCATCGGAAACCCTTTGGGGTCGCTGTGAGTCAGAATCGATTCGACGGCAGTGGGTTTGGTTTGATCCTGTTCATTATGGATATATAAATACTCAGTGCATACTCTGTTCCCCAGCACCTGAAACTTACAGATGTTGTGTTTTCCCCTTGAGAAGCTTACATGCTCAGTGTGAAGAGAAGACCAACACAGGTGAAATTATTAGAGAACAATATGGGGCCACTGTCAAATTCTACAAGTGTATGTTGTGAACTCTATAGTTCTGATAGGGGAGCACAGTTACTCCGTCCGCCCTATAGGAAGCTCGCTTGTTCTCTTTGCATTAGTGAGCAGTTTTGGGGAGTCACATGTAGAAAGGAAGGATCCCATCCAGCCAGGCAGAGCAGGTAAATTGACCCAGGTGAGCCTCAGTGGCTTGCAGGCAGGTCTCCTGAGATACCCACTGGGCAGCACAGTCTAATTGGGTGCCAGGGGTGTAGTCCAGATTCCCATGCCTGAGAGGTTTGCAGAAGGGAGGACTTCTTCAAAGGGAACTCACGAAAAGATTGGGACTTGGGCCACACCCTGAAGGGGAAGCGGGATTTGCCTTGCTGGGTCAAGATTTCTGGGCTGGGTTAATAGCATGCACAATGTCAAGGCTTTGGGCCCAGACTTGTCCTGAGTGGAGATGGTGAGACCCTGATCTGTGTGTCCTCAGGGGTTTGTGGGAGCCCAGGAGGAGAGAAAAATGGGGCATAGGGTAAGCAGCTTCTCAAGCATGCAGGTATAGCCTGCCCTGCCGTGTGGAGTGTGTGTGGGTGTGTTCTGGGACCTAGAAGCTGGGTGGGAGGGAAACTGGTCAAGCCAGAGCTCTTCTTTTGGAGGCTAGCCTACTGTGGACTTGGGGGAGGCATAGGTTCTCCCTCTCAAGCCTTTTGCCTGGAATGGCAGGCTTGTGGGGGAAATAATCACCCTCCACCTGATGGAGGGCAGCACGTTCCCAGGCTGAGCAGGGCCCACGTGTCGGCCCTGACATGCATACGTGGCAATTATGCTGTTACAAGGGTCACGGCTAATGCAGTTCTTCCATGACTTCTGCCACGAGCAGGCTGAGCACCCAGCAAGGCCCTGTGGGCTGGCCCTGCTCTCCTTCAGGAGGGAAAGATCCAAGACTTGAAACCTCATCTTTTGGAAATTGCATCTATTATTACTCCTTCATGCTACAGTGTTTCTGCAAGAGCTGCACTTAGGGGTGCCATTCTGCCCTGGGAGAGTGTCCATGTTATTGGTGCTGTGAATGCACTGGGGCATTTGCAGTAACTCTGTCTCCCACGGGAATGTAAGCTTTCCAGGCTGGGGTACAACTGAGCACAGCACAGCACAGCACAGTGTTATGCACATGGTATGTGTTCCTCTATTGGAAGACACTGCCTAATCTGGAGGAGGCATTGTGGTTCAGCAGTAGAATTCTTACCTTCAATGCAGGAGACCTGGGTTTGAATCCAGTCCAGTGTACCTCTTGCACAGCCACCAACCATCAGGGGAGGGTTGCGTGTTGCTGTGATGCCGATTAGGTTTCAGCAGAACTTCCAGACTAAGGCAGACTAGGAAGAAAGGCCTGGTGACTACTTCTGAAAATCAGCCAGTGAAAACCCTGTGGACAAAAATGGTCCAGTCTGCAGCCAATCATGGGGACGGCACAGGACTGAGCAGCATTTCATTCCTTTGTGCATTGCGTTGCCATGAGTTGGGACAACTCAATGACAGCTAACAACAGTTATTCAGTGCTTGCCGTGCTATCGCACTGAACCTTCACAACAACTCTGTGAGGTTTTTAATCCCCTCTTTACAGAAACTGAGGCTTAGACTGGTTAAGAAACCTGCCTAATGTCACATAGTACACGTCAAAGCCAGGACTCAGGCCCACCCTTTCACCCCAATGCTCTACTCCTGTGATACCCACAAACTGCTTCCTGGAACCACACACTGACGGAAGGAACCTTAGAGGTAGGTTGATTTAATCCAGTGGTTTTCAGATATTTTTCTATCAGCAGAATCCTTGTCAAACAAAAGTTGATATAGAAAGTCCATTACGTAGTAGAAATGTTTTAATTTTTATTTTTATGTGAGTCAGCAAAGGCAGTGAGGCTACTCAGCTGAACAATGAATTTGATACTGAGAGTAGAGACAAATTGCAGTTTTATACCGATCCCTGTGTTGATTATTCCCGTATTTGCCTTTGAGTGTGCAATATCTGAATGCTGATTTCAGATCGTTTATCTGAAATGCTGATTTAAGTAGTTGCAAATGATAACAGTTATTTTCCTTAAAGTTTACCTTGCAATTTCAGGATATTCTTTAGCTAAAACCATTTTAAGATCTGCACAAAATGAGCTAACTTGGCAGCACAAGATAATATGTATGTATCCTCCTGTGTGTTGAAATTTGGTGTATATTTTGAGAGTGTGTACCATTTTTAAATTATAGTTTTTAAAAATGGTTACAGTAATTAAAAATAAAATGAAAATTAGTTATTTGCAGAAATTCTGTGAAGCCCGTTGTGGTATCCTAGGGTTCCATGGAACACAGTTTGAAACATACTGGACTGTTGCTTTATTTTAACAAAGGGAATTGAGGCTCAGAAAGCACAAATGGTAGCTGAGTGCCAGAGAACAGGAAGTTAGGCCCAAGAAGATTTTATTTTTAAAATTTGTTTTTTCACACTTTTCTTTTTTTCTGCTTATAAAAGTAATTATATTAACTTTTATAAAAATTTTATAAATACAGAAAAATATAGTGAAGGAAATAAAAATAACCTATAATCTTGCCACTGAACGATAAGCCACTATTAATTCTTGAGTGTATATACATTGTTACAAAATTAGCATCAGGCTGTATATACATGTTATGTCATTCAGTTTTCTTGGATAATGTAATTTCTTGGTGATTACATAATATTTTTTCCATGTAAAACACAGTTGCAGTCGAGTCAGTTCCGACTCTGTGTCAGAGTACAACTATGCTTTGTAGGGTTTTCAGTGGCTGATTTTTTTCGGAAGTAGATCACCAAGCCTTTCTTCCCACACATCTCTGGGTGGACTCGAACCATCAACCTTTCTGTGAGCAGTCTAGTGTGTTAACCATTTGCATCTCCCAGGGACTCCATTTTTTCACATAGATTGTACCAATATTTATCCATTCCCTTATTGATTAACATATATATTATTTTCCACTTTTTGGTGTTAATAAATGCTGGAATGAACATCTTTGCCTATAAATCATTGTTTCGCTGTTTTATTTGTTACATCAGAATAATTTTGCAAAGACTGAAATTACTGAATCAAAGGTCATTGAGAAAAAAGACTTCCCATGACGCCCCTATTTGACCTTTCCTCCATCTCCCACATGGAGTATCTAGGTTTAGAATTTTCTTCTTCCTGTAGAAAATGAAGGGTCACATCAGGGCTCAGTGGAAAGAGTAATCTTGAGCATCTTGACATAAGTCTTTCCATTTTTCCTCTTTTTTTTTTAGGATGATATATATGTAAATTCATATTTTAAATGATCTGAAAGGTTACATATTCAGTTAATATAATAAATTACAAGGAATTTAGGGAAGGGAGTGATAATTCACTGGGATCAGATCAGTTTTAGTTTTTTCTGCGTTATGGGGATTTTTTTTCAATGAGAACTTTTTTAAGAAATAGATTTTTTTAAAAGAAAATATACACTATAAGAAGAGAAAGAATATTTGATAAATTCAGCAAAATGCAAGACATGAAAAAAATTACAAAGCAACCAATAAAATGTTATGATAAATAGAAAACATCTGTATGTACATCAGTAATCGTAACAAATGTAAATGGATTAAATTCCCCTTTTATAATACGGGTTGCATAAAAACAACAATTATAACATATTCACCTTTATCCTAGATGAGAGACACTTCTAAATCAAAAAAGATGCAGTAAGTTTGAAAATAAGGGATGGAAAAGATACTCTAATAAAGGGTCACTGGAAAGAAAGTACTTGGGGTAGTGGTAGTATTAATTTCAGATGAAATGAAGTTGAAAGGAAAAAACATTAAGTGGGATAAAGAGATTTCATATTGAAATACTAAGGTAACTGAATAATCATGAGCCTTTACATATATGTAACTACATGATTCTGAACTATATAAAGCTAAAACTAAGAGAAATGTAAGGAAAAGTTAACAAATCTATAATCAATGGAAGGCATTAGCGCTACCTAGTTCAGAAGACAGTAGATCAAATAAATGAAAATATGTAAAGGATTTAAATAGCCAATTAACAAAATTGATCTATTTTTTAATTATATAATTTTACATTCATAGAGAAAATACATATTTTGTAATACATATAAAATTTTTACAAAAATGTCCACGTTTTCTGACTAAAATCCAGTAAAATTAGAAATTAATAACAAATAGACAAAATAATGACACATAAAACAAGATTTTTAAGTACTCTGTCATTGAACCATGTACAAAAAATAAATCAAAATGAGGCATAGATCTAAGTGTAAAGCCTAAAACTATAAAAATTTTTAGAAGAAAACATAAAATCTTTATGACCTTTGATTAGGTAAAGATTTCTTAGATGCCACAGCATAATCCATAAAAGGAAAATTGATAAATTGGATTTTTTTCTTCTTTTTTTAATAATTTATTTTATTTCATTTTGTTGTAGTTGAGAATATACACAGCAGAACATACACCAGTTCAATAGTTCTACATGTACAATTTAGTGACATTGATTACATTCTTTGAGTTATGCAATCATTCTCACCTTCCTTTTCTGAGTTGTTCCTCCCTCATTAACACCAACTCATGCACCCTAAGGTTCCTATCTAATCTTTTGAGTTGCTGTTGTCAATTTGATCCCATATAGATAGTTCTTAAAAGAGCATAATGCTTAAGGCAGGCCTTTTTTACTAGTTAAGCTAAACTATTGTTTGGTTTTAAAAAGCTTCAGGGGATATTTTTGGTTCAAGATTCAAAGATTATCTCAGGGCGGTAGTTTAAGGGGTTCATCTGCCCTCCATGGCTCCAGAAAGTCTATAGTGCATGACAGTCTGAAATTCTGTTCTGTTTTCCCCCTTTTGATCAGGATTCTTCTATGGAATCTTTGATCAAAATGTCCAGTAATGGTAGTGAGGCAAAGAAGGCAATTGTTCACGGAGGCGATTAGCCACACATTCCATATCTTCCTCCTGTTCCTGACTGTCCTTTCTCTGTTGCTCCAAGTGTATAGAAACCAGTTGTTCTGTCTTGGATAGCCACTTGCAAACTTTAAAGACCTCAGGGACTATGCAACAAACTAGGAGGTAGAACAGAAGCACTAAACATGTTATTAGGCCAGGTAACCGGGATGTCCCATGAAACCATGACCCTAAACCTCCAAACCAAGAAACCAAACCCCATCAGGTGTTCGGTTGTACATAAGCAACCTCAGCAGCTGCTTTTTTTTTTTTTTTTCGGCATTGTTGTTAATGCCTCTATCACACAACTTTTGCCAATTCAGCTTACAGGTGTACAACTTACTGACAGCATTTATAATAATTAGCTGTGTAGCCTTACTCTTAATTGATGCAATTTTTTCATCACCTTTTTTCTTCCTCCCTTCCTATCCCGCTGGTAACAACGAATAAACTTTGGTCTCTGTACGTTTGCCTTTTCTTGTCTTTTTTTATAAGTGAGGTCATACAATATTTGTCCTTGGTGGTTAGTTTATTTCACTCAGCATAATGTCTTCAAGCTCTATCCACACTGTAGCGTGTAGCAAGGCTTCATTTCTCCTACTGGCTGAGTAGTGTTCCATTGTATGTATGTACCACGTTTTGTTTATCCGTTCATCTGTTGGTGGGCATTTAGATTGTTTCCGCTTTTGGGGTGTTGTGAATAGTGCTGCAGTGAACACTGGTGTACAAGTCTCTTTTTGATTCTCTACTTTCAAGTCTTTTGGGTATATACCTAGGAGTAGAATTGATGGGTCATATGGTAGTTCTATTTTTAACTCTTTTTTGAGGAACTACCACACTGTTTTCCACAATGGCTGTACCATTTTACATTCCCACCAGCAACAGATAAGGGTTTCAGTTTCCCCCCATCCTTATCAGCATTTGTTGTTATTATTTTTTAAAATTTTTAGCCATGGTATCTCCTTGTGGTTTTGATTTGTATCTTTCTGATGGCTCATGATGCTGAGCATCTTTTTATGTGTCTGGTGACCATTTGAATGTCCTCTTCGGTGAAATGTCTATTCAAGTCCTTTGCCCATTTTATGATTGGGTTATTTGTCTTTTTGTTGTTGTCAACGTTTTATATATATTTTGGTTATTAGATTCTTACCAGATATATGGTTTCCAAAGATATTCTCCCATTTGGTAACTTGTCTTTTCACTTTTTTTGGTAAAGTCTTTTGATGAACAAAAGTTTCTAATTTTTATGAGGTCCCATTTATTTCTTTTGTCTTTAGCTGTTTGTGCTTTTGTTATTATTTTAGTTAATCCATTGTTAAAAGCTAGGCCTGACAGCATGGCCCCTGTGCTTTCTTCTAAGAATTTTATGGTTTTAGTTAGCACATTTAGATCTATAATCCATTTTGAATTGTTTTTGTGTATGATTTGAGGCATGGTCCTGTTCCATTTTTCTGCATGTGGAAATCCAATTTTCCCAACCCTGCTTATTGAAGAGATTTCTTCTTCCCCCATTGAATGGACTTAGCACCCTTGTCAAAAATCAGTTGACCATAGATGTGTGAGTTTATTTCTGGACTTTAAATTCTATTCCTTTGGTGTGTGTGTCTATTTTTATACCAGTACCAGGCTGTTTTGATTACTGTAGCTGTATACACAAAACAAACAAACAAACAAAAAAACTCCACCAAACTCATTGCCATTGAGTCAATTCTGACTGATGGCAACCCTACAGGATAGAGTAGAACCACCCCATAGGGTTTCCAAGGAGCAGCTGATGGATTCAAACTCCTGACCTTTTGGTTAGCAGCCTAGTCCACCTACTTTGTTCTTCTCTTTCTACATTGCTTTAGCTATTTGGGACCTCTTACCTTTCCATATAAAGTTGAGAATTAGTTTTTCTGTTTCTGTAAAGAAGGCTATTTGGAATTTTGATTGGGATTGCGTTTAATTTATAGATTGCTTTGGGTAGTATTGACATCTTAGTAATATTAAGTCTTTGAATCCATGAACGTGGAACATCTTTCCATTTGTTTAAGTCTTATTGAATCCCTTTTAGCAGTGTTTTTAGTTTTCATTGTACAAGCCCTTCACGTCCCTGACTAGATTTATTCATAGTTATTTTATTGTATTCTCTTAGATGCTATTGTAAATGGAATTGTTTCCCTGATTTCCCTTTCAGATTCCTCATTGCTGGTGTATAGAAACCCAGCTGATTTTTGTTTGTTGATGTTGTACCCTGCAACTTTGCTAAATTCCTCTATTAGCTCTGGAAGTTTTTTTGTGGACTCTGGGATATTTTTTCCTCTTTACAGACCAAATGCTTGTATGTGCCTACACTGGTTCAAATGCAGGTAAACTCGCAGACGTGCTGAGCACCTCGGAGGCTGAGCAGGACTGTAGGGAGGAGACTCAGCTGTTCTTCACTCAGGCCTGGTTACTCCATGAGTCCAAAAGTCATCCTGGCCCTGCTGAGACTGGGTGTCCTGAAGCCCCTCAGGACAGGCCTTTACTTAAGGTGGTGTCAGGTGGAGCTCTCTAGGCAGGTAGGCTTGTGAAGGAGTTAAAGCAAGGAACCCAAACCAGTTTCAGCTTTTCCTTTGCAGATCCAACCTTTTAAGCATACCTACATTTACCTGCAAGGGTAATCGTTTTGCATTTTAATGACAAATCAAGTACGCTAGCTTGCATTTGAAACGAAAGTGCCTTAAATGTCTGTGGCTGTCAGAATGAGGTGTTAGGAGCTTGATGAAAAGCGAACAAAGAAGACAAAGTATGAAGCCTGGATACGGTGCAAAATGAAATAAAACCTTGTATGGCCTGTCAGGGGTGTCAGTTGATATTCATATCTAAAGCACATTATAGCATTACTTTGCAGCTCATAGCTTACTCATCTGTCTTTTTTAATTCATCACATTCGAGCCCACATCTTTTAAGTCTCGTGTGTCAACAATGGAAGAAATCTGTTAATTGACAAATGAGTGTCACAAATGTGAATTGGTGCCTTTACATCCGCGGCAGGTGTAGTCTCTTTTGTTTTTTGTTGGATCTATTATTGGCATAAGCCAGTGTAAGACATCTGTCTTTGTCGGAATGAGAAATGACAGGCCTTCTTGGCTGTCATTGTCTTAGTGCGTGCTCATTCTGCGAGATACTGTATAAAGATAAAGTGTCAGTTAAAAGAATATGAAAAACTATCTGGAGGAAGTCCCTTAAATTACTCAGAGAGGGGATCTGGGAATTGGGGCTGGAATTGAAATCCAAGTGTTTCAGTTTGTATCTATCACACCTATTTAAAAATAATATTTCCTGAGTAACAGGATGAGGTTATCAGGCATTTAGGAAAATGTTATGTTGTGCCAGTATAATTAGCTTTATAAGGTGGGGAGAAAACCTACCTTTGCAAAATATGAATTTATTTATTAAAAGGTCATCTCTCAGATAGGCACAGAATTGTCTCAATAAAAACAGTCCAGGTAGGATTCTGGGTGTTGATTTGCATGTGTTTTGAAATATTGAAATCGTTCCCCTCCAATTTCTTTTTCGGTTATATCCCTATCTGAGACTGATGAGAAGCATAATGAAATAGAAGGCAGCAGTTGAGGAGTGATGGGACAATTAGTGGGGAGAAAACTGTTAGTATCACTGAGCTCCTGGTGGGTTTGGAGACGCAGGAGAGTTCTGGACACCTGAGGCTCTGTTGTTAACTCAAGTTATTGCTGGTAAGAGAAGAGGGGGTGTCTCAGCATGGGAGAGGAGGTAGGGGGTCGGCTGGTGGAGGAACGTGCCTGTGCCCTCTTCTGTCTGCTTTAGGCCAAGGTGAGAGGCTGGGCATTTAGGGCTGACCGGGTGGCCTCCGCTGGCCGTGTCCTGAGTAGAAGATAGGTGGGCGCCAGAGAAGTGCTTCCCAAACATGAATGTGCACGCAGACCACCTGGGGATCTTAGAGTGCAGCATCTGATTCCCTGGGTCTCGGATGGGGCCTGAGAATCTGCATTTCTAACATGTTCCCAGGTAATGTCCCCCTGCTGCTTTGGACCCACTTTGAGTATCAAGGAATTGAATTCATTCTTTCCACAGACCCTCTGAGGGATTCCTTAATGTGGGATTATGAGAAGAGGGAAGTCTTTGGTAGCTGGCATGGACTAGACTATCCTGGGTGATTTCTACACCAAGAAATTATTTCTTTTGTAGAATTGCTTCTAGCCCATTCAGAGGGGACTGATTTTTCAACACTGCGGTGGTTGAGAGTTCGTCTACTAACCAAACGGTCAGCAGTTCTAATCCACCAGGGGCTCCTTGGAAACCCTATGAGGCAGTTCTACTCTGTCCTGTAAGGTTGCTATGAGTCAGAATCGACTCAACGGCAACGGGTTATGTGGCAGGGAAACAGGCCTCTCAAGTCAAAGATACCCTGCCTTCTCTGAAGGGGTTGGCATTGTGTGTGCTCATTGTGTGGTTGGGGAAGGGCCTGTGTGTCTGCAGAAATTGTGTATTTTTGCATATGTATGCTTGAGTGGTGTGTTTGGGGAAAGGCACTTGTTGTATATGTGTGGGATGTGAGCACACATGTCATCTGTATGCTTAGGGACAGACGTATACCAAAACCAGGGGAAAGGGTCTGTGTGTGTATGTGTGTGTGTGTGTGTGTGTGTGTGAGAGAGAGAGAGAGAGAGAGAGAGAGAGAGAATTTTCCAAGTAGAGCAGTAGGGCTCCTTAGTTAATACTCATTTGAATAATTAGATTGATGGGATATATGTGAAAAAAATCTGCATGGTGATCTGCCGCTGGGGCTAGAACAGGGTCCTCTGGTGTCATCAGTCTTTGGTAAACATATTTGCCTCCAAGGTTCCTCCTGGCCCAGTGCCCGTGGAAGCTGACTGCAGTGTTTATTTTCGGATGAAATAGACCCCCGGCAAAGTTAGACAATACTACTGGGATCTGGGGAAGTCCTCAAATTATCATTAGAGGATCAAGGAAGGGCAAAATATGTGGAGCCTTGAGGCCAGACTCTCTCATCCTTTTTCTTTTCCATTTCAATTAGAACCCTGAGTCAGGAGCACAAAGCCACCTTTCTTATTTTCACATAAACTAATAATGAACTAATGAGGAATTGGGAGGGGGAAACGTGCTTTTCTGAGGGAATGCAGGAAAGCCTAGGCTTCTTTTTCCAAGCTTTTCCCTCTTTCCCTTAGGCCCCTTCCTTCTTCCTTTCAGATGCTATGTACTGCAGACGTCTTCCTGGCTGACCCTTAAATGCTCTGTTCTGGGGGAAATTTTAATTTTGTTTTTTAAATTAAAACAAGGCTTACTTGAAGGGGATGAGGCAAACCAGAGAGAGGGAGAAAGGGAAAAGGCCCATCTAAAAGAGGCGTATAAGTTGCAACATAAACCCCTTTCCACATAAAATAGAACGTCTTAGTAACATTGAAAGAGACCCATTTTGCTTTCTGCGGAGGCAACGTTAATAAAAAGGAAGTTGTCAGCGTACAACGAGTATATGTGTGTGTCCTTGCACATGTCTCCCTGTTCGCCTTCTAAAAATGGGCAAGGCATGCACGTCTATTTTGTGTTTATCCATACACATGTCTGTGTGTGCAGACATAGCCCAGACCCACACCCAGACAGCCTTTTGCATGCATACTATGGGGCTAGGTACATAAGAAGACCATTTTACGTGCCCTCTCTTGGTTTTTCATTGCCAGCTGTCAGGGAGAATCTGAAACAGACAGAAATTTATTGGGTAGTGTTTAGAAACATGTCTGTGGTAATGACTGCAACTCTGATTTCAATTAACACCTACTAAATTTAGGCTAATGCAGTGCGTTTGTAGACCTGTTGAACACACTTGGCATCACGTTGCAAAAATCTAAAGTGGCCATGGTTTAAAAACATTTCATGCTGACCACTGCTTTCATCTTCCCCCTCAATCTGGCACATGGTGGTGGGCTCCCTGTGAACTGCAGAGACTTCAGAATTCTCTTAAGTTTGGATCTTTATAAAATGACCTTTCAATTGCAGAGACCAAAGTTAAAGTTTTAGCGTCCAGTCTTGCTTAATGAAATACTACTTTGGAGTTCATAATTCATCATTTTTCACACCCTCTTCACCCCCTTTCTGGCTATTTGGGTGAAAACAGCTGGGGAAGTGCTGCATTTTATGATTATGCCGCTAAAAGATTAGCTGTAGGCACTACCCATCTATGGGACTACAGAATTCAGGCTGCTGACAGCAGATCTGTTTTGAATCGAACTCAGATTAAAGTGAGTGAAAATCATTTGGGGGCTGAGGGCTCGAAAGGGCACACGTGTAATGAATTGTGGGTGCTCGCCTGGCTTCCCAGGCGAGAACCGTAAGCAATTATTAAATGCCGTTGTGCGTCAGGAAGGGTTGGTTGGTGGTGACTTTGAAACTTTCCAGAAGCAAGGCTGGGAGATTACAAAAGGTAGTAATAAAGCATTCGATGTGAGAGGATTTGGAGGGTTGTTGCCTTGCGTGTTTGGCTTTATTTGGGGAGAGGTTTTTATTCCCCTCCCATCTTGAAGCCTTGATGGAACCTTTTCTCTTTGATTTGGCAACTTCCTGAAATTGCTCTCTGCTTTTTCTGGGTGTTTTGGGAGCCAATTGTTTTGCTTCACCCCGGCTGTTATGCAAGCATGACCGTTTCTTCTCAACAACATTTTTCTTCCATGGAAGCACCCGCAAGCTACCTTTGCCAGCTGTGTAGCCATCAGGGATTGATAAAAGGTCTGTGACTCATTCCTGCCAGAGGTGAGGGGGTTTGGACTGCCTTGGCTAAATGAGTCTGTGCTCTACCCCCTCTCCAGTATTCTCCAACTCAGGTGGTGTGGCCCAGCCCTGGGTACAGATTCCAGAAAATGCCTTCATCACAGAAAGGGAACACTCCCTGCCGAATTAACCTTTCTCATATTTGCCACGAATCTCTCCCGTTTCTAAACCATTCTTTCCTCTCTGGCTTCTCCTCTTTTAGCTTTTGGGAAACCCTAGCATAAATCTCTCTAAAAATATGGAAAGAAAAGGCAAAAAACAAACAAAGAGCGAAACAAGTAATTAGGCTTAGTTGGTGACTTTGTTTTTCTTTCAATGTCTCCATTGATTTATTCAGCAGTCACCAAATGCTTGCTATGTGCCAGGTGGAGGGCTAGGCATTGAAGATACAAAGATGACTAACATCCCAGTAGAGGAGACATATGTAGAAATAGATAAGTACAATCCAGCAGTGTGGGCAAAATCTTGAGGCGTGCACAGGGTACTATGACGTGGAGCAGTGGCAGTTGGTCCATCCTGGAGCAGTGGGGAAGGTTTCCTGGAGCTGAATCTGAAAAGATGAGCCGGATGAGGAAAAATATTCCAGGGAGAAGGGACAGTGTGAACAGCGGAAGAGAAGGGTGAATCAGCTTAGCTCACCCTGGTGGGTGGCTTCTCCACTTGACATTTCTTGACCAGGGTAGCATTTGGCCCCTAGTGGCCAAACACATATTGAGTGCCCTGGTGGCACCATGGTTAAAGGGCATGGTGGTTCAGACCCACCCAGCGGCTGTGCACCAGAAAGACCTGGCAATCAGCTTCCATAAAGATTATAGCCAAGAAAACCCTATGGGGCAGTTCTCCTCTGTCACATTGGGTAGCTGTGAGTCAGAATCAACTCCCTGGTGCCTAACAATAAGAAGTTGTGTGAGGTACTGTCCTAGGTGCTTGAGATGTATGGTTGTGGGGGCGGGGGGTGGGGTGGGCGGGGCGGGGCAGGGAGTGTAGGAAGACTTCTGTCCTCTCTGCTTCCTGTTTTCTCCTCCTTTTCTACCCCTTTTTTTCCTCTCTTAGATTTTCCCCAGTTTTACCTTCTTCAAGACAAAGGACTGATCAGTCAGGGTAATGAGAAAGAGGAGGAAAGAGCGAAGGGTATGGCCAGTCCATTGGGTGTGTACTTTGATGGTTTCCTGGAAGACCCCTACACTTGTGGGGGTAAATTGTGGGAATCAGAGGTGGCTCTATGCCAGATGTCAAGGCTACACAGTTCTCATCTGCCTCGATTCTGTTGTTGTATGGTACTCCTCATTTCTCCTCTCTTTTTTCCCTACAGATGTACCTGCTACTTATTTCTTGTTGTTGTTGTTGTCAGGTGCCATCGGGTCGGTTCCGACTCACAGTGACCCTGTGTACAACAGAACGAAACACTGCCCAGTCCTGCGCCATTCTCATGATTGTTGTTATGCTTGAGCCCATTGTTGCAGTCACTGTGTCAGTCCATCTTGTTGAGGGTCTTCCTCTTTTTTGCTGACCCTCTGCTTTACCAAGCATGATGTCCTTTCCCAGGGACTGATCCCTCCTGATAACATGTCCAAAGTATGTGAGACGTAGTCTAGCCATCCTTGCTGCTAAGGAGCATTCTGGCTGTACTTCTTCCAAGGCAGATTTGTTCATTCTTCTGACAGGCCATGGTATACTCAGTATTCTTCTCCAGCACCATAATTCAAAGGCATCAATTCTTTGGTCTTCCTTAGTCATTGTCCAGCTTTCCCATGCATATGAGGTGATTGAAAATACCATGGCTTAGGTCAGGCATAAGGTGGCATCTTCGCTTTTTAACGCTTTAAAGAGGTATTTTGCAGCAGATTTGCTGAAATCTTATTTATACTTAGGTATAAATGGCTTATAATAGTATAAAATTTTCCAAGGAATATCTGCACATCTTCAGGGATTAATCCTAATAGATCAAACGCGAATGGTGGAACATCAGGTATCTTGGACCAGGCATGAGGGTTGGGCTTTAGGGGAGGGCTGCGAGGGTGCTTAGGGCCGTTTGTCATAGCCCCAAACAACTTCACACAGGTGGTTGTCGATCTCCCCCGTACATAAATTCATTTGCTTTCAGTTGTCATTAGTTAACTGGATTCTATTTGTGGGGGTGAAGGTGGGACAGGGAGATTGTTGGCTGTGGACCAAAGATGTAAAGAAGGACTGTTAGGAATCTGGCATCATCCTAATTTCTGGTGAGGTGTTACTGTGTGATCATTGCATATAGGGGACAGGGCAGCTACAGCGTCTAACTACAGAGATCTTTCTGGAAGGAGGCCTTCTAGAAATAGATTTGCCTCAGGAGATACCCAGTGTGACCACGCAAACACCTCAGCCAGCATAAGGTTAGAGTTTTCTTTGCCATTGCCCTATAAGTTCTTGTAGGTTAAAGTTGGTTTTTTCTTTTAAGGATCTGCATTTAAAGTGATGATGATGATGATTTTTTTTTTTCTGTCCAGTGATCTTGGAATGAAAGGAAACTTTTTTTTTTCCCTGTGGTAGAAGGTTTTTACAGAAAGTCTTTGTGCGGAATGTTGGGCACAGGGTTTGGGAGAGGGTAGGGTGGGAAGAATGGATGTCAAGTCCAATGGGGGGGATGAGGGGAGGTAGGGGACTAGCCTGCATTACTGGTCCATGGCGCCCATCCAGCTTGTGGCCTGTCTCATACAAAGCCTTCGTTCTGATTAATGGCATCCGTGTCTTGGAGGCATGGATTGTATTAGACCTTGTTTAAAAGTGCTTGCTATACATTCACTTCCCCTGGAAGTGCACCAAAATAGGACAAGAGGAAAAAAGAGAGTGAGAGAAAGGGCCTACGTTTGGAAAGGGTAGAAAGGAAAGCCTTTTTCATAAATGCTTTCTGTGACTTTCTGTACTCTTCAAGGCTTTATCTCTAGAGCTCCTACGGGAGAGCAAGGGGAAAAAGTGAAGACAGACATCTTGGGAAAGAAAATGGGTTTCCCTGCCAAAGCTGGGAGATGGTGCTGGCTCTCTTGGCTTTTTAGAAACTCCAAGAAATCTGCTGACATTTTAAAGGAAAAAAAAAGAAAAGATGATTTATGATGACATCACATGTTGCCCAAGCAGATCCTGCAAGAGGAAAATGGCTTTTATAGTGAGCATGTTGCAATATAGAAACGGTGAGTCACTGAGGGGAGCATCATCAATTGAAATGCCTTTAGTTATTTACCTTAACTCTTCTCACCCCAACCCAACCACAAAGGCCTTGGTGCCTTCTGGAGCCAAGAGGGTCAGAGAGCCTGAGCCCAGCCTGAACCCAGAGCTGTTTTCTGTCTCCCCCTCCTTTTGTCCCCCCAAACTCTTTCTGATGAATTTGATTGCGTCCAGTGCTGTTCTTAGCTCCCTGTCCGACATAGTGTCCATGTGTGTATGGGTGGATTGGAGTGCCACCCATGTGCTCACATGGTGGGTGATGGAGGAGGATGGTGGGGTGAGGAGGAGCCAGTGACTTGTTTGCTTTTCTTGGAGTTGCAGAAAAGTGCTCCACTTTTGCAGAGGGGTGAAGGGGTTGTTGGTCTACTGGTTCTGGGGAAGAAACTGAGGATTGGTGTTGGGGTGAGGGATCCAGCGTGGGGCATATAGATGTATAGCCTTCTGGGTACTGCACTTTGAGCTTCAAACAAGGTTCAGAGCCTGGCATTGCTTGATTATGAGGCAGTGTTATTCTGTTTGTTGCATGCTGTGACACATCACTTGCAGGGTACCAACCCTGATCTTAGCAACATGGAGGAGTCTCAGAGGCTCGTCCTCAGTGGCCCCATATTCCCAATTCTTTGTTTACCTCTTCCCTTTAATAATACTTGCTCACTTTTCCAAGCCTCCAGTACCTTCCTGCTTTTTCTTTGCTTCCATCAAAACTGTCTGAGGAACGGGTCAGAAACTCATATTAAAGTTGAGTTGATTGAATGGGTTCTGTCTTACATGTATTTGTATTTCAACAAAAATTAAAATGTGAAGGTGAAGGACAGAAATGTTTTTGAAGGAGTTTCAGCCCTTAGGAAGAGGAAATTTGGGGTATCCTTCTGGAATGTCATTGGGGGGGGAGGCAGCGTGTGGAGCAGGTGGTTGGGTCGGCTAGTGTGGATGATGATCATCCTCTCGTGGAGAGTTCCCCAGTGCCAGAATGAGCTCTGTGGCTTGGCGCTGGCTTCTTTGCAGAGTGGGTTTCTTTCTTATAGGGGCCCTCAGTCTGAGGCAGTCCTAGTGATTGTCCACGTGAACGGATTCCAGAAGGTGCCTTCATCACTGAAAGGGAATACTCCCTGTCAGATTAGCCTTTCTCATATTTGCCACGAATCTTTCCCATTTCTGACCCATTCCCTCCTCTCTGGATTCTCCTTTTTTAGCTTTAGGGAAACCCTGGCATAAATCTCTCTGGAAAAAATGGAAAGAAAAGGCAAAAAACAAACAAAAGTTTGTTTTTGTACATGAAATTGGGGAGTTCCCCTGTTTGGAGAAAAGCCAGTCACTTGGTGGGTGATGGTTAGGATGTCTTCAGGCCTCAGTGCTAGCCGGCACAGACCAGGGCCTGCCCTGCTTTTCTACATCCTGGAAGGATTCAGTTCAGTCCTGGGAGGCCTTCCCTGTTGAATCTCCAGCCCTGGCCCCAGTGCATGTGCGTAGTGCAGAAATGCTGTAGGGTACTTTATTAGCCCACAGATGCTTGCTCCTGGGCTCTCTGCCTTAAGCAATGAAATTGGCCTCCAGAGAGGAGAAATGGCCAGATCATGGTCCTGCCTCTCTTGGTGTCTGTTATTGTTGTTAGCTGCTGTCAGGTTGGCCTTCGACTCATGGTGGCCCCATGCACAATGGAACGAAACACTGGCTGGCCCAGCACCATTGGCATGATAGCTTGCAGATTGAACCATTGTGATCCATAGAGTTTTCACTGGCTGATTTTTGGAAGTAGATAGCCAGGCCTTTCTTCCTCCTCTGTCTTAGTCTGGAGGCTCCACTGAAACATGTTCAGCATCATAGCAACACTCAAGCCTGCCTATGTGGCTGCATATGAGGTGCATTGGCTGGGAATCAAACCTGGGTCTCCCGCATGGAAGATGAGAATTCTACCACGGAACCACCACTTTGTGTTTGTTAGAGGTAGACATTTCCTAATTTCATTTTTAACAACTGTAGAGTGGTTGTTGTTGTTGTTAGGTGCCATCAAGTCAGTTCTGACTCATAGCGACCCTATGTACAACAGAACCAAACAGTGTCCGGTCCTGCACCATCCTCACAATCGTTGTTACGCTTGAGCCCATGGTTGCAGCCACTGTGGTAATCCATCTCGTTGAGGGTCTTCCTCTTTTTTGCTGACCCTCTCATTTACCAAGCATGATGTCCTTCTCCAGGGCCTGGTCCCTCCTGATAACATGTCCAAAGTATAAGACATAGTCTAGCCATCCTTGCTTCTAAGGAGCTTTCTGGCTGTACTTCTTCCAAGATAGATTTGTTTGTTCTTAATTGCAGTCCATGATATATTCAATATTCTTTGTCAACAGCATAACTCAAAGGTGTCAATTCTTTGGTCTCCCTTATTGATTGTTCAGCTTTTGCATGCATAGGAGGCAATTGAAAACACCATAGCTTGGGTCAGGAGCACTTTAGTCTTCAAGGTGACATCTTTGCTTTTCAACACTTTAAAGAGGTCTTTTGTAGCAGATTTGCCCAGTGCAATGCATTGTTTGATTTCTTGACTCCTGCTTCCATGGGCATTGATTGTGGATCCAAGTAAAATGAAATCCTTTACAACTTCATTTTTCTCCATTTATCATGATGTTGCTTATTGGTCCAGTAGTGAGGATTTTTGTTTTCTTTATGTTGAGCTGTACTCCATACTGAAGGCTGTGGTCTTTGATCTTCATCATAAGTGCTTCAAATCTTCTTTACTTTCAACAAGCAAGGTTGTGTCATCTGCATATCACAGATTGTTAATCAGTCTTCCTCCAGTCCTGAGGCCCCATACTTCTTCATATAGTACAACTTCTCGGATTATTTGCTCATCATACAGATTGGATAGGTATGGTGAAAGGATACACACCTTTCTTGACTTTCATCCACTCAGTATCCCCTTGTTCTGTTTGAATGACTGCCTCTTGATCTGTGTACAGGTTCCTCGTGAGCACAATTAAGTGTTCTGGAATTCCCGTTCTTTGCAGTGTTATCCATAATTTGTTATGATCCACACAGTCAAATGCCATAGCATAGTCAATAAAACACGGGTAAACATCTTCCTGGTATTCTCTGCTTTCAGCCAGGATCCATCTGACATCAGCAATGATATCCTTTGTTCCATGTCCTCTTCTGAATCTGGCTTGAATTTCTGACAGTTGCCTGTCAGTGTACTGCTGCAACTGCTTTTGAATGATCTTCAGTAAAATTTACTTGTGTGTGATATTTATGATATTATTTTGATAATTTCTGCATTCAGTTAAATCACCTTTCTTTAGAATGGGTACACATATGGATCTCTTCCAGTCAGTTGGCCAGGTAGGTGTCTTCCAGATTTCTTGGCATAGATGAGTGAGCACTTCTAGCGCTGCATCTGTTTTTTTGAAACACCTCAGTTGGTATTTTGTCGGTTCCTGCAGCCTTGTTTTTTGCCAATGCCTTCAGTGCAGCTTGGACCTCTTCCTTCAGTACCATTGGTTCTTGATCATATACTACCTCCTGAAATGGTTGAACGTCGGCCAATTCTTTTTCGTATAGTGACTCTCTGTATTCCTTCCATCTTCTTTTGATGCTTCCTGTGTTGTTTAATATTTTTCCTGCAGAATTCTTCAGTATTGCAACTCGAGGCTTGGATTTTTTCTTCAGTTCTTTCAGCTTGAGAAATGCTGAGCATCTTCTTCCCTTTTGGTTTTCTATCTTCAGGTATTTGTACATGTCATTATGATACTTTACTTTGTCTTCTCGAGCTGCCTTTTGAAATCTTCTGTTCAGCTCTTTTAATTCATCATTTCTTCCATTTGCTTTTGCTACTTGACATTCAAGAACAAGTTTCAGAGTCTCTTCTGACATTCATTTTGGTCTTTTTTTCTTTCCTATCTTTTTAATGACCTCTTGGCTTTCTTCATGTATGATGTCCTTGATATCATTCCACAACTTGCCTGGTCTTTGGTCGTTAGTGTTCAATGCATCAAATCTATTCTTGAGATAGTCTCTAAACTCGGGTGGGATATACTCAAGGTCATACTTTGGCTCCTGTGGACTTGTTCTAATTTTCTTCAGCTTCTACTTGAGCTTGCATATGAGAAATTGATGCTCATTCTGACTGATAATATTGAGCTTTTCCATCTTCTTTTCCCACAGATATAATGGATTTGATTCCTTTGTATTCCATCTGGTGAGGTCCACATGTATAGTCACCATTTATGTTGTTGAAACAAGGTATTTGCAATGAAGAAGTTGTTGGTCTTGCAGAATTCTATCATGTGCTCTCCAGCATCATTTCTGTCACCAAGTCCATATTTTCCAATTTCTGATCCTTCTTTGTTTCCAGCTTTCGCATTCCAATCACCAGTAATTATCAATGCATTCTAATTGCATGTTCGATCAATTTCAGACTGCAGAAGTTGGTAAAAATCTTCAGTTTCTTCATCTTTGGCCTTAGTGGTTGGTGCGTAAATTTGAATAATAGTCGTATTAACCGTTCTTCATTGTAGGCATATGGATATTATCCCATCACTGACAGTGTTGTACTTCAGGACAGATCTTGAAGTGTTCTTTTTGACGATGAATGCAACACCATTCCTCTTCAAGTTGTCATTCCCGGCATAGTAGACCATATGATTGATTCAAAAAGTCCAATGCCAGTCCATTTCAGCTCACTAATTCCTAGGACATTGATGTTTCTGTGTTCCATTTCAGTTTTGATGATTTCCAATTTTCCTAGATTCATACTTTGCACATTCCATGTTCCAATTGTTAATGGATGTTTGCAGCTGTTTCTTCTCATTTTGAGTCATGCCACATCAGCAAATGAAGGTCCTGAAAGCTTCACTTCATCCATGTCATTAAGGTCGACTCTACTTTGAGGAGGCAGCTCTTCCCCGGTCGTTTTTTGAATGCCTTCCAACCTGAGGGGCTCATCTTCTGGCACTATACAGACAGTGTTCTGCTGTTATTCATAAGGTTTTCACTGGCTAATTTTTTTCAGAAATAGACCCCCAGCTCCTTCTTTCTGGTCTGTCTTAGTCTGGAAGCTCAGCTGAAACCTGTCCACCATGGGTGCCCCTGCTGGTATTTGAATACTGGTGGCGTAGCTTCCAGCATCACAGCAACATGCAAGCCCCCACTGTACGGCAAACTGATAAACCATCTATAATTCCATCACCTTAATTTTGCTTTTATTGAGTTCTGAGAACATAGCAGTGAGCAAGACACAGTTCCTGTCTTCAAGAAACTTACCTTCTGTGTTCACTTTTGCATAATGCCTTCTGCCACATTAAAAAAAAAAACACACACATGATTTAATCCAAAGACCCATGTCTTACCCTGCATGTATTGTAGGAGTGG
Organism: Dugong dugon; assembly: GCA_030035585.1. Lineage (NCBI taxonomy): Eukaryota > Metazoa > Chordata > Mammalia > Sirenia > Dugongidae > Dugong > Dugong dugon. The sequence continues at coordinate 14,320,891 of CM057475.1, read as the reverse complement.
GGTGAGTTGAACTTAATCTGTGTGCCAGGCATTTAAAAACTTTTAGCATTTTGTAAGGTAGTTTTTATTATCTTCCTTTTTATCTTCAAGGAAACTGAGGTAAAACCTGCCCAAGGACTCACAGCTTGTCTATTGCAGAGTCAGTATTAGAACCCTGCCCTCGATAATGGTACACACATTGTTTTGAGTTCTGCTGTTTTTCACTGAACATGTCAAAAAGCATTGTTTTTGTGTTTCTATAGTGTTCATGATAATCTTTTTAAATGACTACATCATTTTTCTCTCCATGCTGATGTACTCTAATGTAAGCCAGTCCCTGAAATGTTGACTGTTTATATCTAATTTCTTTGATGTTGGAAATTGACTGGAGAGTTCTAAGATCACCCCTGCTCCCCAAAGGGATGGCACAGATGTAGCCCAGTATCCAGATGTAGCATTGTAGTGGTCTCCAGGTTGTTTGGGAACACGTCTCTCTCCATCAGGGAAGATTCGTGGTTGGAGATCTTGACTTCTTGTCCTTGACCCTTTGCCTTTAGGCTCAAGTCAGGCTTCTTTGCTGTACCCTTTGGAGACTCCTCATTGCCCCCTCTTCCTCAGGAAGAGCCAGCACCATCTTCTTAGGCTGGTCTCCTCTCTCCACCAACTTGCCCATCTTATCCCCTAGTCCCAAGTCCATTCTCTTTACCTGGAATGCTCCCTACCTCCTCCTCCCCCAAATCATCTCTACTCAGTTCTGTCTAGCCTTTAAGCCTCAACACCTGTAACCTCTAGTCCCATCTGCCAATGTGGATCTCTCCTTACCTCCAAACTCCCTGAAACCCCTGCCTTTCAACTTCATGCTAAATTATATGCTGTTGTATGAATTCCTGTCTCCCCAAAACTGGATAAGGAAAAGGCAAGGGGGTCTAACATTCATGTGCCCATTATGATCCAGGCACTCTTCTACTCTTGTCTCATTTAATCCTCCTAACAACGCTTTGAGGTTGGATTTATTATCCCCACCTTACGCTGTGGAGAGGTTAAGTAGTTTGCCCAAAGTTATCTGAGGTAGGGCAAGATCAGATGAGGGCCTTGTAAGTGACAGACTCCTTAATGGCAGGGACTTGTTTCTTTAACTTCCTATTCATTCCCCTTAGTGTTCAGCCACTTCGGTGCAGGACACATAGTAGGTGCTCATTAAATGCTTGTTGAGTTGACTTGTTGGACAATTTCCTTTTCGGGGGGCAATAATTCCTCCTATGCACTGCTGAATCAGGAAGGAAAAATTCAGTCAGCCATGCATGTGGTGTGTACTTTTAATTTCAAACAGTGATCTTGGCAGTTTGGCAAGGTCTAGGCTTGACAAGAGTTGGAGAGGAGGGAATAATATCTTGAAGCTGCCTTCTGCCCTGAGCAAAGCCCTGCATCTGTTCCTTGTCTCCATCCTTCAGTTTCCCTCTCTTGCTAAAGCCTTCACAGCAGGTGGGGAGGTAAGTGTGGTGAGACCTGAGAGTTGAGTGATCTGAGCTTGGGAGGTCAAAGCTCATTGGGTTTTGGCATGAAGTGCAGTTTGTGTTGCTACCCTTTTTAGCTTTGGGTGTCAGGCCAGGTTTAACTAGCATGGGGTTTGGTCTGGATTTTGCATGCCTCTCACAGTTAACCTAGAGAGAGTTATTTTACCATCACACTGGGAAGGTGTGGCAGTCTTTTCACCTCTTGCTGCTACTTAGTGCTTGGATAGAGATATGAGACTGGGTGTAAACCAAAGTGAAGGTTAAATCAGAGGCATGTAACAACATGGGGACCTAACCAGGAGTGTGTACCAAAGTGGAAGCCCAACCAGGGGTGAATACCAAAGTGGGGGCCCGACCAGGGGTGAATACCAAAGTGGGGACCTGGCCAGGGGTGTGTCCCAAAATGGGAGCTGAACCAAAAGTGTACACCAAAGTGGGGCTCAATCTGCAGCTTTTCTGCAGGGGGCCAATATAACACACTATGATTGGTTAGGGATGAAAGCTTCAGAGGCCACTGTGCTGGAGAGCTAAAAGAATAATAGAGATGGACATTCTACAAAGGCATGATTATAAGTGTTACTCAAAATAAGTGTGTTTGGAAATGCTAGGTTTCCAAAGTTAAACGCTTTCTCCATGTCAGGATTTCTCAGAGCCTCCAGTACCAATTTGCGTAGTAATCTCCAGACAGGGGCTCAGCAGGCTGTGTTTGGGGGCGGAGTAGTTAGTACACCTGCTGAGAGACTGCGTGTGGTCCCTGAAGCAGACTTGTTAGCTGCCCTGGAGTTGGCCTCCAACTCATGGCGACTTCATGCACAACAGAACCAAAAGCTGCCCAGTCCTGCGCCATCCCCATGATCAATTTTGTATCAGACCATTGTGATCCATAGGGTTTGCACTGACTGATCTTCAGAAGTAGATTACCATGCCTTTTTTCCTAGAATGCATACTACTGGGGTTCAAATCTCTGCTCCATCATTTGCTTCTGTGATGTCCAGTAAGTTTCTTAACCTTTCTGTGGCTCAGTTTTCTCATCTGTAAAATGCTCGTTGTGAGGATTAAACTAGGTGATACTTAGCATAGTGTCTGGCTTATAAAAACCAAAAAACCAAGCCCATTGCTGTTGAGTTGATTCTGGCTTACGTAGCTGCTTAGAAGGTATCTAACAGCTGCTGTTGTTATTTATGTCATCATGATCACAATCATTATCTCCCCATGCCAAGGAAACTGTCCCTTAGAGCAGTGATTCTCAACGTCTGCAGTTCCTGGACTAGTGGCATCACTAGGGAATTTGTTGCAAATGCAGATTCTTGGGCTCCACTGAGTTTCAGATTCACTAGATCTAGGGTGGGGCCCAAGAATTTGCATTTCTAAAGACTTCTAGATGACGCTTATGTTGCTGGTCTGGGGACCACATTTGAGAACCACTGCCTTAGAGAATATTCCCTTGCACTTGTGTTTCATATGGTACAACCGGAAAATGTGGTTGCATACAGTGTTCTTTCCCCTGTACTGCCGTCTCTCCAGGATGGTTAGGTGATTCCTTACCCATAATTCTTTTGAAATCAAGAGTTCCTGTGATTAATGAAGAAAAACCTGGTGGCAGGATAAGGGATCATAAAGAGAAAGTAGGGCAAGCAGGACTTTGTGCTTTCTTAGCCAGCCTTCCTGGATATGGGTAAGACTTGCTACAGCAACAGACCCTCTGTCAGGTGATTTTGACACAAGGCAGTTGCCTTAGAACTTCTTGAAGGGTACTCAGAGTGAGACATATCCTGAGCTCCCCATTGTAATACTGTTTTGTCCTACTTCCTGGGGACTTATCCCTTCAATTAGATGGTAATGCTGCAGTATGTTTGTATGTGTGACACAGTACTTGATTAATTTGATAAACATGGTCTAAAGGCGTGATCCTCAAGTTCATCAGTGTCATTTCCTATAGGAAATTATTCCTGATTGTTCTGCCCTAACATCTGGCACCCATCTTTAATGGTGTGTATAACAGTTCAGGCCAAGTGTTGGCTTATGGTGCTATCTCCTAAGAAACCATTTTAATTCTCCTGGAATCCAGATTTCTGGGTCCATGGAGTTAGGGTGACCCACCCAGGCCATTTGCCTTTTGGTGTCCTTTTGAACCTTGAGCCTCTAAGGAACTGGTTTTCCTGAAGTCACCTTCAGGTCAAATAATAGCCTAGTAAGCAGTTTAGCGGCATGGTGGTTAAGAACTCAGCTGCTAACCGAAAGGTCGGCAGTTCAAATCCACAGCTGCTCTTCGGAAACCCTTAGGGACAGTTCTACTCTGTCCTGTAGGGTTGCTATGAGTCAGAATCGACGGCAAGGCAACAGGGTTTTTTTTTTTCTTTTCTTTTTTTTAAGCCATTCAACAAAGATCGTTTTGCCTTAGGCATTGGGCTATTTTGGAGAATCATCTTTGTGCATCCAGTTTGAATAAGCGGGAACTCCATCTGGACAGAGCTGGAGAAGGATGTAGAACAAAATTCTAACACACACAAAAAAAGACCAGATTTACTGGTCTAAAGGAGACTGGAGAAACCCCAAGAGTATAGCCCTCAGATACGCTTTTAGCTCAGTGGTGAAGTCACTTCCAAGGTTTACCGTTCAGCTGGGGAGTGGACAGCCCCATAAAACCAAATGGGCTAATGAGGCACAGCAGTCCAGGGACAAGGGCTAGAAGGCAGAATGGGGCAGGAAAGTTGGTGACAGGGAACCCAAGGTTGAGTAAGGACAGTGTTGATGTGTTGTGAGGTTGTTAACCATTGTCGTAGGGCAACATGTGTACTGTTTCACCAGAAACTATTCTGATCTGTAAACCTTCATCTAAAGTGAGAATAGCACAATCGGAAGAGTGTAGTCGATGTCACTGAACTGTGCATGTAGAGACTTTTGAAATGGTGTATCTTTGGCTATGTATATTTTCACCAAAAAAAAAAAAAAAAAAGGTTGAGAAGGGAGAGGGTTGACATGTCGTGGGGTTGTTAACCAATGTCATAAAACGATATGTGTACTACTGTTTCATGAGAAACTATTTGTTCTGTAAACCTTCACCTGAAGTACAATAAAAAATAAAAAAATATATATACATTAAAAAAAAAGAAGCAGGAACTCCAGGGTCCGCCTGGAAGCTATGTTTTAAGATATATGGCATGTCCTTAATGACTGTTTTTACAACTGACTGACCTTAAAGCCCTGCACGTGCTCTGAGAAACCAACATGGGAGGAATTTACAGTGAGCCTCAGGTGACTACCTTGCCCAGACCCCACCTATGTAACCTGCTTTCCATATCCCCTCTTTGGAGGGTCTTCCCAATACCTTTGGATTGACACTGCCCTATTCAAACCAAATTGTGTCTACTCACAATAAATATATTCTGTTACACTAATTTTTAGTGTTTTTCTCCACATTTAGGTTTATAACACTCCCCACTATACTTTGTGCTCATTGAGGGTAGAAATTAGTTCTTTCATCTCTAGCACAGCACCTGGCACATACCTGTTGCTGTCGAGTTGATTCCGACTCATGGCAAACCCAAGTGTGTCAGACTAGAACTATGCCCCATTGGGTTTTCAGTGACTGAATTTTTGGGAGTAGATCACCAGAACTTTCTTCTGAGACATCTCTGGGTAGACTTGAACCTGCTTGGTTAGCAGCTGAGCATATTAGCCATTTGCACCACCCAGGGACTCCTCTGGCACATAAACCAAAAAAACCAAACCTGTTGCCGTTAAGTCAATTCCGACTTATAGCGACCCTATAGGACAGAGTAGAACTGCCCCATAGGGTTTCCAAGGAGCAGTTGGTGAATTCAAACTGCTGAACTTTTGGTTAGCAGCCGTAGCTCTTAACCAGTGTGCACATAGTAGTGTTCAAAAACATAAATGTCCTCCTGGGACATCAGATTGAGTTTCCCCTGTTTGTTGCCGAGTTGGGAGGGCAGTATGGGCAGCTCTTAGTTAAGCACTTGGCTGCTAACTGAAAGGTTGGCAGTTTGAACCCACCAGCCACTCTGCTGGGGAAAGATGTGGCAGTCTGCTTCCATAGAGATTACATACAGCCTTGGAAACCCTGTGAGACATTTCTACTCTGTCCCGTAAGGTTGTTATGAATGGGAATCAACTCAACGGCAGTGGGATTTTTGGTTTTATAGCTCTTTGGGTTTCTCCTTCTAGTCCTAATGCTTCCTTTCTGTTTCTGGGAGATAATCCTCAGGACCCTTTGGGAAGATCTCCTTGGAGATTAAGGTGAGTGTTGTGTAGTTTGGTCTTGGCCGGTGGGAACCAGTGCCCCAGGGAAGGGGAGGAACGTGGAGCCCAGGTGTGGATAGAGAAGACAGGAATCAGGGGTGGTTCTAGGGTAAGCCAGGCCTTGTCCCTTCTTCAGTCTTCCTAACTAGTGTTAATTTTGAGAACCTGGGACTGTTTCCAGGAGATAATTGGATCACCCGAGCCCTGCTTGTTAGTCAAGAGAAATAGTCTTTTCTTAAAGAAACTGGCCATTGAAGCCCATTGTTTCAGGTGATTCATGGTTTGGTATCTGGGCTCCTTTGAAGTAAAAAGACTCCAAAATATACACCTTTCTCCTCATAATAGAATCCGCTTGTGTTATTTAAATTCCAGGGTTTTACATTATAATAGTCGCCCATCAGGCTTGGAGAGAAATGGAACTTTCTCTGACAGTAAGGTTTGTGGTGCTCTTGCTGGCTTAAAATTAAACCTAATCAGGACGTGTCACTGAAGTCTGTGGTGAGTAAATGATGGAGCACGAAATAAAATGATTTATACAACTTTTTTCCAATAGGCAGTGCTTTTTAATGTTTTTCTTCTCCTGAGAGAAGGCGTGGGTGTTGAAAATGATTTTTGATTATATTTTTCTTAAGTAGTCCAAGACCACAACATTCTAAGAGCACCATCCCCCTCACTCTTTCTTCTTCCCCATGTAGTTGACTCTTGCTTGAACTTTCACAATTTGCAAACATTAGAATGTTCAGGCAGCTTCACCAGAGATTCTCCACTCTGGCCTCTCAAAATGGAAATGGTAGGTGGGGCCTTTTGGGAGTTACCAGGGATCTGAGGTAGGTGGGGCCTTTTGGGAGTTACCAGGGATCTGAATTTGAAGTGGTGCGATTCACTTCTTGTTCCTACTTAGTGGGTTTTAAGTCCATTACGCTAGGGTTAAGTTGGTTGATTGCAGTGGCATCTTGTTATGTTAATTTAAAACAAACAAAATCACTGCTTGTGACTGTGGGGCCCAATAGGAATAGATGTGATGGAGTGTTTGCATTCATGAGGACGCCAGCTCTGTGAGGGGATGTAGTATCCTTAGCTCTGGGGAGGCAGGGAGGTGGAGGGTGGATTCTACTCTGCCATCCTACCTGAAATATGTGCAAACTCAGCCCATCCAAAATGGATTTCAACTGCTTCCTCCTGAAATTTGTTCTTGTCTCTTTTATCTTGGTTAATGGTACAGCCATCCTCCCAAATCACCCAGGTTGAAATCTAAGTTCATGTTCTCATACGGGTAATGATTGCTGAAGTATCTTAATTGCTCTGCCTATCCCCATCTCTCCTCTCCTCCAAACCCTGTCAACAAACAGGAATTGTCCTGAGGAATTGTCTAACCTGAATTGCTCCTTCTCAGAAACTAGTGCCTGTAGAATCAGGGCCAATCTTCTACCCTTCATGTGGCTTTTCTAGCTTAGTTCCTCTTTTCCTACCAGATTCTGATTCATGGTGACCCCACGTGTGCAGAGTAGAACTGCACTTCATAGGGTTTTCAAGACCCTTCAGAAGCAGATCATCAGGCCTTTATTCTGAGGTGCCTCTGAGTGGGTTAGTACTGCCAACCTTTAGGTTAGTAGTTGAGTGCTTAACCGTTTGCGCCATCCAGGAACTCCCCTCTTTCTAAGTTCCAGCCAAATGAACTGACTCAGTTTGTCTTGTTTTTCCCACCTCTTGGTCTTTGTTGATGCTGTTCCTTCCCCTAGGAAAGCTCTTCCTTCTGTCTCCATCTATCAGACATCTACCTGTTCGAGGCCCACTATGAACGCCTCTGTCGTGGATTGAATTGTGTCCCCCCAAAATATGTGTCAGCTTGGTTAGGCCATGATTCCCAGTATTATGTGGTTGTCTTCCATTTTGTGATTGCAATTGTATGTTAAAGAGGGTTAGGGTGGGATTATAACACCCTTACCAAGGTCACATCCCTGATCCAGTGTAAAGGGAGTTTCCCTGGAGTGTGACTTGCACCACCTTTTATCTTACAAAAGATAAAAGGAAAGGGAAGCAAGCAGAGAGTCGGGATTTCATACCACCAAGAAAGCAGTGCCAGGAGCAGAGTGCATCCTTTGGACCCGGGGTTCCTGTGCAGTGAAGCTCCTAGTCCAAGGGAAGACTGATGACAAAGACCTTCCTCCAGAGCCGACAGAGAGAGAAAGCCTTCCCTTGTAGCTGATGCCCTGAATTTGGACTTGTAGCCTACTAGACTGTGAGAGAATAAATTTCTCTTTTGTTAAAGCCATCCACTTGTGGTATTTCTGTTATAGCAGCCCTAGATGACTGAGGCAGCCCTCCTTCTCCTAATTCTGTCTGCAGGATTGCCCATCTGCCTTTTGTGTTCCCAGGAACCTCCCACTTAAGCCAAGTCCCCACATGGGTGAGCTGTACAATACTCCGGTTTCTGGCATGAAGGCTGGATTTCAGCTTCCACCTCTTGGGGACATGAGGCTTATTTGTATAAGTTGGGGCTCTGCTCACCCCACCACACATGGTCCTTTTGGTAGAGTAGCGCCCAGAGTGTGCCCGTGCGTGGCCACCTGTATAATTTATGAGGGAGGACTTGTGTCACCCAGCCCTGCTGCTCATTTGCAAGAATTATGGACTTTGACAGAACTCCCTGTCATCCAGGCTTCCTTATCATATTGGTGGTAATTACTATTCCTTTTCTAATTACTTAGCTTATCCATGATGGCCCCTTTCAGCTGCTGCAGAGGAGACCCCTGTCCTCTCATGCAGAAGCAAGCTGGGTCCCTGCTATTACTGCTGTGGCCTCCCCCTTCCTCATTCTCTGGTTTCTGAGCCCTGCCCCATTTAAGAAATGGATTGTCACCCCTTTGATTTCTTTTGACCATTGCTCTGAAGGTCCAGAGGAGGGGGAGGAGGTCTTTAAGCTTGTCTGCGGCCTGTCACCTGCTCAGAGCTCTCTGCATTCACCTTGGGAGAAGACAGCTCTCTCCCAAGATTATAACCTATTCTGAGTCAGGTGGAGAAAAATAGCAAAGGGAACGTCATATTTAAGAGTCTGAATGTGCTGAGTAGATGCTTTGGGAACTTAACCTCAGGCAAAAGGTCCTTGGTTCAGGCTTGGTGACTGATGTGGCATTGTCTGCTGTTAATAACCAAGAGATTGAAGACTCAACAAGGCCATATTTTTGCCTGTCAATAGGGAATCTTCAGTCTGTTAACTTTTTTAGTTTCAATGTTTGATTTTGCTTGGGTTTGTCCCTAGAGTTGCTTTGCTTTGTCCCTGATCATGTTATTATATTTAATTGACTGAATTAAGTAACATTTCTGTTTCAACTTAAGTACTTAGCATTTTGCATTTAAAAGGCTGTTCTTTAATAACTTTGGAAGGAGTTGACTGATTTTGATGAAATCTTATCCATTATAAAAGGCATTACCATATACCTCAAGTTTTATTGAAATGTATTCTGTCCCCTTGAAACAAAATGACAATGGGTAAAAGTCTTTAAAAGACCGTTCCTTTAATAACGTATAAACAATTTTAGTGAAAATTGGAGTGTTTTTCCAAGTTACAGAGATATTGCCTGACCCGCGTGAATCTCTGAATAATCAAACGAAGGCATCATTGTGTTGCCCATGATGAGTGAACTAGAGATGGAGCTGTCTAGCCTCACTGATGGACTTCAGCCTCCTTTCTGTCTTTGCACTCCCCTTTGGCTGCGACCTCAGTGCCCCTCGCCATGTATGTCCTGTATATACCCCAAAGCTTGCACATGGTTCATTTTATTGGGCCTTTCACCCTCAGCTACTTTCCTGGCTTCCCTCTCATCTCTCCTCTGTAGTTCGATGTCTTCGGGGAAATACCATTTCTGGTTTACTCCAGCCCCAGGGCTCCTTCCTGCAGCAGAATGAGATCCTGCCTTCACTGAGCTTATATTTTAGTTGGTTACAGGAGGGGTTACAGTGAAGTGAATAGTGAGATGATGTTATCTTGGGGAAAGCATAGGACACTCTGAGAACACCTAAACAGTACACCCAACCTTGGGATGGGCAAAGGGTCAGAAAAGGCAGGAGTTGTTGTCTAGACTGAACCTGAAGGATCATTCATTCATTCATTCCACAGAATGTTATCATTTAGAGGATAATCACTGTGCTGATTGCTGGGAAACAGCAGTGAACAAAGCAGACAAGGTCCTTGTTCCCAGGGAGCTTATATTTTAGTGAGGAGAGTTGGCCAAGCAAGATAGTTTTGGGAAGTGAAGAGTATTTCAGGCAGAGGGAACAGAATGCTCAATGCCCAGATCCCAGGTAGAGTAATATATTCAAGACATACAAAAGGGGAAGGCAGGGGCCAGATCACAAAGGGGTTTGAAAACCCTGTTAAGGAGTTTGGATTTTATTCCGAGGGTAAGGGGGAGCTACTGAAGTTTTAGGTAGGAGAGTGACGTGGACGTATTTGTATTTTAGAAAGATCACTTTAGTTGCCGTATGGAGAAAGTAGGTTGCGGGTTTGTGTTAGGAAACCAGTCAGCTAGCTGTTAGAGTCCTCTAGATGAGGGATGGGGGTCTGAATTGGAACATTGATGGCATGGAAAAAGGGGAGTAGATGACATTTCAAGATCTATCCTGAAGTACAGTGCTGTCAGTGATAGGATAATATCCATACGCCTGCAAGGAAGACGAGTTAATACGACTATTATTCAAATTTACACACCAACCACTAAGGCCACAGATGACGAAATGGAAGATTGTTACCAACTGCTGCAGACTGAAATTGATCAAACATGCAGTCAAGACTCATTGATAATTACTGGTGATTGGAATGTGAAAGTTGGAAACAAGAAGTATTGGTAGTTGGAAATTATGGCCTCGGTGATAGAAATAACCCTGGAGATTGCATGATAGAATTTTTCAGACCAATGACTTTCTTCATTGCAAATGCCTTTTCTCAACAACATAACTGGTGACTGTACATGTGGACCTTGCCAGATGGAGTACACAGGAATCAAATCAACTGCATCTGTGGAAAGAGACTATGGAAAAGCTCAGTATCATCAGTCAGAACAAGGCCAGAGGCTGACTTCAGAACAGACCATCAATTGCCCATATGCAAGTTCAAAGAAAATTAGAACAAGTCCATGAGAGCCAAAGTACGACTTTGAGTATATCCCACCTGAATCTCAAGAATAGATGTGGCACATTGAACACCAATGATCTAAGACCAGATGAGTTGTAGAAGGATAACAAGGACATCATACATGAAGAAAGCAAGAGGTCATTAAAAAGACAGGAAAGAAAGCAAAGACCAAAATGGATGTCAGAAGAGACTCTGAAACTTGCTCTTGTACGTCAAGTAGCTAAAGCAAAAGGAAGAAATGATGAAGTAAAATTGCTCAACAGACGATTTCAAAGGGTGGCTTGAGAAGACAAAGTAAAATATTATCATAAAATATGCAAAGATCTGGAGATAGAAAACCGAAAGAGAAGAACATGCTCAGCATTTCTCAGCCTGATAGAACTGAAGAAAAAATTCAAGCCTTGAGTTGCAATATTGAAGGATTCTACCAGGAAAATATTAAACGATTCAGGAAGCATCAAAAGAAGATGGAAGGAATACACAGAGTCACTGTTCCAAAAAGTATTAGTTGACATTCAGCCATTTCAAGAGGTAGCATGGTCAAGAACCAATGGTACTGAAGGAAGAGGTCCAAGCTGTACTGAAGGCAGTGGTGTAAAACAAGACTCCAGGAATTGATGGAATACCAGTTGAGATGTTTGAGCAAAAAGATGCAGTGCTGGAGGTGCTCACTCATCTATGCCAAGAAATTTAGAAGACAGTTACCTGGCAAACTGACTGGAAGAGATCCATATTTGTACCCATTTCAAGAAAGATGATCCAACAGAATGTGGAAATTATCGAACAATATCATTAATATCACACGCAAGTAAAATTTTGCTGAAGATCATTCAAAAGCAGTTGCATCAGTATATAGACAGGAACTGCCAGAATCAAGCCAGATCAGGAGGGGGTGTGGAACGAGGGATATCAATGCTGATGTCAGATGGATCCTGGCTGAAAGCAGAGAATACCAGAAAGATGTTTACCTGTGTTTTATTGACTATGCGAAGACATTCGACTGTGTGGATCATAACAAATTATGTGAAGAATGGGAATTCCAGAACACTTTAATTGTGCTCATGAGGAACCTGTACATAGACCAAGAGGCAGTCGTTCACACAGAACAAGGAGATACTGAGTGGTTTAAAGTCAAGAAGGGTGTGTATCGGGTTGTATCCTTTCATCATACTTATTCAGTTTGTGTGCTGAGCAAATAGTCCGAGAAGCTGGCTATATGAAGAAAAACAGGACATCAGGATTGGAGGAAGACTCATTAACATCCCTGGATATGCAGATGACACAACCTTGCTTGCTGAAAGTGAAGACTTAAGGCACTTACTGATGAAGATCAAAGACCACAGCCTTCAGTATGGATTACACCTCAACATAAAGAAAACAAAAATCCTCACAAATGGACCAGTAAGCAACACTATGATAAACGGAGAAAAGATTGACATTTTCAAGGATTTCGTTTTACTTGGATCCACAATAATGCCCATGGAAGTAGCAGTCAAGAAATCCAACTGCACATTGCAATGGGCAAACCTGCTGCAAAGGACCTCTTCAAAGTGTTAAAAAGCAAAGATGTCACTTTAAGGACTAAGGTGCGCCTCACCCAACCCATGGTGTTTTCAGTCGCCTCATATGCATGTGAAAGCTGGACAATGAATAAGGAGGACTAAAGAATAATTGATGCCTCTGAATTAATCGTGTTGTGAAGAATATTAAATATACCATGAACTGCTGAAAGAATGAACAAATTTGTCATGGAAGAAGTACAGCCAGAAAGCTCATTAGAAGCAAGGATGGTGAGACTTCATCTCACATACTTTGGACATGTTATCAGAAGGGACCAGTCTCTTGAGAAGGACATCATGCTTGGTAAAGTAGAGAGGGAGTGAAAAAGAGGAAGACCCTTGTTATGGATTGAACTGTGTCCCCCAAAAATGTATGTCAGCTTGGCTAGGCTATGATTCCCAGTGCTGTGTGGTTGTCCACCATTTTGTCATCTGATGTGTTTTTCCTATGCGTTGTAAATCCTGCCTCTATAATGTTAATGAGGCAGGACTAGAGGAAGTTATATTAGTGAGGCAGGACTCAGTCTATAAGATTACGTTGTACCTTGAGTCAGTCTCTGTTGTGATATAAAAGAGAAGCGAGCAGAGAGATGAGGGGACCACATACCATCAAGAAAGTAGTGCCAGGAGCAGATTGTGTCTTTTGGATCTGGTGTTCCTGTACTGAGAGGCTCCTAGACTGGGGGAAGATTGATGACAAGGATCTTCCTCCAGAGCTGGCAGAGAGAGAAAGCCTTTCCCTGGAACTGGTGCCCTGAATTTGGATTTCTAGCCTCCTAGACTGTGAGAGAATAAACTTCTGTTTGATAAAATCATCCACTTGTGGTATTTCAGTTATAGCAGCACTAGATAACTAAGACACCCCTCAACAAGATGGATTGACACAGTGGCTGCAACAATGGGCTCCAGCGTAACAACGATTATGAGGATGGCACAGGACTGGGCAGTGTTTAGTTCTGTTGTGCCTAGTGTCACTATGAGTCAGAAGCGACTCAATGGCACCTAACAACAACAGATGACTCTGAGTGATACTTTAGGAGAAGATTTTGATAGTATTTGTGATTGAGTTAATGTGGGGTGGGGAGTTTATTCAGGTTTTCAAATGTATTAGAATAAAGTTGAGAAAAATGGCCTTTTCTGTGTGTTTTAATTCATTCTGTATCTGTGGTTATATACGTGTTCATGTTTTTAAGTATTTATACTTTCTTCCTTTTCCCCTTGATTATTGTTCTAGTAATTTATTACTTTAATAACTCCTGGATTGATTTATTAGTGCCATTAATTACTGTTTTTGTCTCTGCCAGTTCTTTTCTTCTACTTCCCTTATGTTTTTTATTCTTTTTTGTTTTTGAGCTGCATACTTAATTTTAATTCTTTCTTCTTTAGAACTGTGTATACTGAAAGCTATGAATTTTCCTCTAAGCACTGCTTTAATTGTGTCCCATAGGTTCTCATATATAATGTTTGAATTTTTATTTTCTAGATATTGTGGGATTTTGATTTTAATTTCTCTTGGCATAAAAGTTCTTAGAGAGAAAATTTTAAAATTTCTGTGAATCATGATTAGATATTGTGGTCTCAGTGGCACTATTGGAATTTTAGGTCTTTCTTTTGACCTAATACATAGTCAGATTTTGTAAACAGATACTTTAAAAGTTGTATCTCTGTTTCAAACTATAGAATTCAAGATCTTTCAATTAGATCTCCTTATGAATTGATATTTGGCTTCTTGTATTCTTTATTTTTGATCCACTTACCATGGTCTGAAGCTTACAGAGTCACTATTATTCATTATTATACTAAGAACCCCAGAGCGTATAGAAGATGTAGATTCTGTCTTGAATTTAGTAAGGAGACAATATGACCTTTCTCCACAAAATACTTGTAGTATATAGGAGTTGAAAGATCAGAGAGATCATTTTGAGTTTGGATAATGCTGGGAAGCTTTAAGCAGGAGATGGAGCTTGAAGAGCAAGTAGGAGTTAGGAGGTGGAGAGTCTGTAACGGAGCATTCTGAGTGGAAGGCAACATGAGCAGAGCTGGATTTGGGGTGAGTATGGTATGCAGGGGAGAATGGGCACACCCTCCTCCCAAAGTCTTGTTTTCTGTGGTGTTGTGCTTTAGCGGTTGAGTTGGAGAGAGAGTGGGTTGGGGGTAACCAAATCAGTTGCCATTGAGTTGGCTCTGACTCATGGTGACCTCATGTGTGTCATACTAGAACTGTGTGCTCCATGGGGTTCTCAGTGGCTGATTTTTTGGAAGTAGAATGCCAGGTCTGTCTTTTGGGGTGTCTCTGGGTGGACTTGAACCTCCAACCTTTAGGTTAGTAACTGAGCACGGTAACAGTTTACACCACCCAGGTACTCCAGCATGTGGTGAACTATCTTCATTTATTTCAATTTGCAAGACCGTCTTTATGGGGCCAGCCCAGTCATGTTATCAGCCCTTCTTGCAGCAGTGGAGGACAGCACATGATAATTTGCTGTTTAGGCCACCCTGCTGGCATCCTCTCAGCCTTTGCAGCTTTACCAGAGAGTTGAAATTGGCACACATCTCCTCCATTTGATAGCATTAGCTCTATATTCAAGCATTAATCAGGGAGACATAAGCATTTCAAGCCGAAGAATTACAGTGTCTGATATGTACTCGCTATATGGAGTTGTTTTGTCTGATGACCCCAGTAAATTACCAAATATTTAACACTGGTGATATATCAAATGATGAGCAGTCTGTAGGAAGCGAAGGTATTTAAATAATTAAGCAGTTCTTTCTAGAGCTCTTTATATGATGATTTTCTAGACCTCAAATCAGTTTTCCTCATCTAGCCTCCATATAATATATAGTTATTTCAAATCAGCTTTACTTACTGAGCTTTTTCTAGTAGTGGAGCTTTGTCAGCAAAAAACCGTGCATACTAGCAAATGGTGAATGATGGGCTTGTGTCAAAAAGGAGCTTGAGAGTGCTTTCTGTTGTTAGATGGATGGGTCTGGAGCAGGAGCTTGAAGCTATCCAAGTATAATAGTTTCAGAGAAAAGGTATGTCTGAGATAGGGGTGAGTGCTTCATCACTCAAAAGCTGGTTTTACCCACACCCAAGCCAGATACTACATGTGCTGTTGAAACCATAGTTTAATGTTTGGGATATGTTGGAGATACACAGATTAGTTTACTGTAATCTTGGCATTGTGGTTTCTTCTCTCTGCCCCTCACTCCTGTTCTCGTATAGCTGGTACCCGGTATTCAGAGCAGAATGGCAGAAAGGGCAGTAGCTCCTGAGATTATAATGGGCAGATATATGTAGCTCTGACCACAACTCTTCTTAAGCCAGTGCTATCATGTATGAGTAAATTGCTCCAAATACCTGAGTGTTAAGTGTCTGTGAATAGTCTGAGCTCTGCCAGTTGGGACAAATTCTTTTTAAAAAAAATATAATTTATTTTTGTTGTTGAAAATATGCACAGCAGGACATACAGCATTTCAACAATTTCTACATGTACACTTCAGTGACATTGATTATATTCTTTGAGTTGTGCAACAATTCCCACCTCCTTTTCTGAGTTGTTCCTCCCCCATTAACATAAACTCACTGCCCCTAAGTTTCCTATCTAATGCCTCGAGTTGCTGTTGTCCATTTGATCCCATACAGATAGATTTTAAAAGAGCACAATGCTCAAGGCAGACATTTTTTACTAGTTAAGGTAAACTATTGTTGGATTTAAAGAAGACTTCAGGGGATATTTTTGGTTTAAAGTTTAAAGATTATTGCAGGACGGTAGTTTCAGGGGTTCACCCAACCTCCATGGCTCCAGAAAGTCTGGATTCTATTAGAGTTTGAAATTCTGTTCTGTGTTTTCCCCCTTTTGATCAGGATTCTTCTCTAGAATCTTTGATCAAAATGTTCAGTGGTGGTAGCTGGGCACCATCTAGTTCCTCTGGTCTTATGGCAATGGGCACAGTTGTTCATGGAGGCAATTAGCTATGCATTTCATTTCCTCAATTGGGGCAAACTCTTGGAAAAGCGGACTTTGTTAGCTAGGTAGTCATCACTAAATGTAGGCACTAAGTTCAGAGCATCATGAGCAAACTGATAGAAATGGGGACTAGGTATACCAAGGGTTTAGCCACTTCTGCTGTTTTTGGAATTCTGATTTTTAACTGTAAAATGGTACTGACTTTGTTACAGGCTGATTTCTCTGTTGGACAAACATGACGTAGCAGTTGGTTCAACTAATGTGTCAGCTGGTCTGATGCCACCCTGGACCTTGAGTGTTCCCAAGGGTTGTTGGGGAGAGAAATCTGACTTACGCTGTGAAATGGGCTATCTGAGTTTGGGAGGTTGGGGATGCTAAACTGTGTATGCTCTGCCTCTCTCATATTACCGAATTATGTCTCTCAGTGGAGGTTCTTAGAGGCTATTCAACAAAGCCTATGCTGTCAGCTGAAAGGCACAGTATCTTTTCCTTTTTCTTAAAAAAAAAAAGAAAGAACTTTCCCTTTCCTTTCCCTACCCTTTTGAAATTGTTAGCCTTCATGTGAACTGAAAGGGACTTCAAAACATTGGAAGAAAATAGTCTGAAAGCTCAGAGTATGCCTGGCTCCTGGTAGGTATGAAGATTTGATAAAGAGGCATCTTTTGCACTGACAGGTGTTTGCGTGCCAGTGTGGTGAAGGCTTTGATGACAAAGCCGCTTAGTTTTCTCTAGCTTACCCTTCCCTTTGTGTAGAGGAGTTAGGAAAACTCTAATAAAGTAACTAAATAATAGGGATAAAAAGTTAGCATTGTTGTTTTTTTCTTCATTTTCTTTCTCCTGCCCATTGGTTTTTGAAACTCATCAGACAGTGTTAAGTAGGCAGGTGGCAGGGGTGAGGTGGTGAGTGTCCTGTCTTTGTCCTTGTGGTTTTGGAATATGCTGTGATTTAAAGGCCTAGAATCAGCAGGAACATACCTTCTCAAAGCCAAGGGAAAACTTAGATGGGTGGCACAACTGTGGGTTAGAGTATAGAAAGGAGGGATGACCCCGGGGAGCTGGTGACGCCATCTTCTTGTTTCCTGGAATTATGATTGATTGCTTAAGCTCCCTCTTATAGGCCTAGAGGCCCCTTAACCTTCAACATACAATTTTCCTCCCCTTCATGGGAAACAACAGAAATTGTCACACTGTGACCGTTGTCACAAGTTATCTCAGTCCTTATGCGAGTCCTTCCATGAGTCTCATTAAGATCTTTTTTTTTTTTTTATCCCAAATTTACTATTTATTTTAAGTGAACATGAAAAACATAAGGACTTTTACTAAGTTCATTCAAAAGCCTGGTTCCCTCAACTCAAGTTTTTCAAGTGCTCAGCATGTTTTTTTTTTTTTAAATTTTTTATTGTTGTAGTTTAAATGAAGTTTACATTTCAAGTTAGTCTTCCATACAGAAATTTATACGTACATTGTTATGTGATCCTAATTGCTCTCCCCATACTTCAATGACACACTCCTCCTTTCCACCCCTGATTCCTCATGTCCATTCAACCAGCTCCTAATACTCTCTGCCTTCCCATCTCACCTCCAGACAGAAGCTGCCCGTTTAGTCTTTTGTATCTACTTGAGCTAAGAGGCACAGTCCTCACAAGTTATCACTTTATGTCCCACAGTCCAGTCCAGTCCCTGTCTGAAGAGTTGGCCTCGGAAATTGTTTTAGTTCTGGGCTGATAGAGAATCCAGGGGCCATGCTTTCCAGGGTTCCTCCAGTCTCAGTCAGACCAATAAGTCTGGTCTTCTTACTAGAATTTGAGTTCTGCACCCCACCTTTCTCCCACCCCATCAGGGACTCCCTGTTGTGTTCCCTGTCAGGGAGGTCATTGGTGGTAGCTGGGCACCATCTAGTCCTTCTGGTCTCAGGCTGATGCAGTCTCTGGTTTATGTGTCCCTTTCTGTCTCTTGGGCTAATACTTTCCTTGTGTCTTTGATGTTCTTCATTTTCCTTTACTCCAGGTGATTGGGACAAATTGATGCATCTTAGATGGGTGCTTTCAAGCTTTTAAGACCCCAGATGCCACTCACCAAAGTAGGATGCAGAACATTTTCTTAATAAGCTTTGTTATCTCATTAAGATCTTATGTACCTTTTCCAGAAAGATAAATTACACAAGTTGCAACTAATGGAGCATGTCATGTTTACTTCTTATTTAATGTGGCTAGTGAAGAGCAGAGAAGGATCTTCTTGTTGAACTTTCTTCAACCATGAGGTTAAGGGTTAGGAGATCTCACTTTGCAGCAGTCACCCCGTGTGGGCAAAACGATCTACGTCAACCCTCTTGGACTTTTAGGGGGAAAAAATAAATAGAAAAAATGTCACCAGCAGAGGACTGAAATAAAATCTGAATGTTGTTCTCTAAGTGGAAACACAAGAGGTTGTAGAGAAACAGCCATCCCTTTTTGACTAGGTATCCAGACATATCCATCTCATTGTGAAGGACAAGAACTGGGTCAAGCCCAGAAAATGGATTCAACCTGATTTTGGTAATAATCCCCCAGCAAGTTGCTCTTGCAACTGTATGTGAAAGTTATTCCTTTGGATTTCAAGTTGTTTATTTGGGGTTATCAAGCATTAAGGCTTGTGTGAGAGAGGAAGCTGGGCTTTGTATGTGACACAGATTTTGATGGCTGAAAGGTAGGAAGTTGGGTTGTATGAAGTCAGAGTTTGAAGGTATCTCTGAGTTTGACTGTCAACTGTCTCACTTTTCAGAGAAGGTAGATGAGTCTGCAGATGAAGCCCTGGTGGTGCAAGGGTTACGCGCTTGGCACTAACTGAAAGATAGGCAGTTCGAACCCACCCAGCGGCTCTGCAGGGGAAAAGACCTGGCAATCTATTCCTGTAAAGATTAAAACAACCATTTCCATCAAGTCAATTCTGACTCACAGTGTCCCTATAGAACAGGGTAGAACTGCCCTGCCCCATAGGGTTTCCAAGGAGCCGCTGGTGGTCATACATAGGGTTTCCAAGGAGCAGCTGGTGGATTTGAACAGCCAGCCTTTTGGTTAGCAGCTGAGCTCTTAACCACTGTGCCACCAGGGATCCCTGTAAAGATTACAGCCTAGGAAACCCTATGGGGGCAGTTCTGCTCTGTCCTATGGGCCTCTATGAGTCGGGATTGACTCTACGGCACAAGATAACAATGAGTCTCCCAATCTTTACATCTTGACTCCTGTCACCACACCTTCTTACCTCCAAGAAGTGTTTGATTAGAGTTTGTGGTTTGTTTTCGGGGGTGGGGGTGGGGGTGGGGGAGGGGGCGGTGCTGAGTGCTGGAAGTATTCCACTGAAAATTGTCATTGTGGGGAAAACAAAGAATACTGGACTAAAGAAAAATGCTTCAAATTTATCTGATGGTGCTAATGTTATGATAATACTACACAGAGGGATGTAGTAGATGATAAGAGTAGCAGCAACATTTCTTATCTTTTGCTCTGTGCCAGGCACATACGGTGCTAAGTACTTAATATATGCTCTCATTAATTAGAACAGCCTCATGGCTGTAATAATAATAGAGGTAGCAGTGGTGATAGTGGTAAGTGATCATAATTATAACAGTTACTGTGTCTGCTTTATGTGGATTATCTCCTTTTCATCTCACAATAATCCTATGAGGTAGGTACTATTATCTTTCCCTCTTTCCAGATGAGAGGCTCAGAGAGATTATATAATTTGCCCAGGGAGTTGGAATGTGAGTCAGTCATCTGATTCCAAAGTTTGTTCTTGATATCAGCCATGCTTTTATCACCCTTTTTGATCACATGTCATTAGCTAAACAGAGGCATTTCCTAATGGGCACATGATGAATACGGAATTGTGGTGCTGAAGTGAGAAGTATTTTGGCCGAGAAGTTGCATGCTTGTGTATGTGCACGCATGATATGCTCAGATACGTACACAAAGTCACTGTTGATTTTCTACTTCGGGGATGACCCTCTGTTAATTCCAGGATGTCATCTTCTTTTTTACTCAGTGTATTCTCATCCTTGCCCAGCCACTGGGTTCAAGGAATAGAAACTCATTTAAATATAACTCTAAGCAGGGATATCTTTAGGAAGATTATAATAATCACACAGTTATAAAGCATTAGAATTGAAAGAGCATTTAGAGGCACATGTAAGTCAACCATTTCATTTTAGAGAAAAGGAGATTCAGGCACTCCAGAGAGGTATTAATTGGCCCAAGGTCTCTGGTTGATTATTGCTGGATTTGGAGCTAGGTTTTGGGATTTTTGCCTCTCTGTGTATTGCCCTCCCTTCTGTATCATCTGGTCACTCTGTAGTATAGACTCTGAAGCAAAAAAGAAATTTTGTTTTAATTGTCAACTTTGAAGTATGGTTGCCACAAAGTCCCCAGAGACTTTACAGAATTTTTAGTTGATTGTTTTTCTTTCCTTTTTTTTTAGATTCTTGTGAATTTAGGTCACACTGGCTCTGGAAACAACCTCTTCCATCTGATTCCTTGAATCAAGAAGACAATAATAATATGTTTTCCTCTAACACAGAGAATATTTTTGTTGGCTTAATGAACCAAGATAGTTAAGGAATTAAATTGACCTCCACTCCCACCTATCCTGTATCACCGACAGGAAGGAGAGGCAGCATTATTAATGAAAACGCATTTTCTTTGAAGTTTGAATTTATTTTTTAAAACAGTATTCTTTCCTGACTTGGAAGAATTATTATTTGGTCACAGGCATTTTATTGTGTAGCTGTGTGTCATTATTGCATTGAGTGTGTTGCTATAGCTCCCACCAACAATTTTAAGATGTTTTGAGACTGTGCTTCATATTATAAGGAAAGTATTTGTCACTTGGACTCTCAGAATTGAATTTGCTTGAATTAATTATGATTTTCTCTCTATCCCCCTGGGCAGTGTTGTGGGGGAGAGGTAATCCTTTCTGATGTCGTATAGAAAATCAATTCTGGCCCACGGCACTGGCTAGTTGCTTGAGTGGGGGAACTTGCCACCCACTGTACAGTCTTTATTTCCCATTTTTCTTGGCCCTTTGTTATGTGTTCCTTTCTCTGGACTGGTTTAAGGAGCCGCCAGGGCCAGGGAGCAGTGCTTGGAGTGATGGACAAGGATACTCTCCCCATAAAGAAAATCACAAGGGTCTCAACTTGAGTAATAAAAGGCCTTGTCAGTGGCTTTTCTTGTGTAGTCTGCATTGTTGATAGGGTGTTTTCCACTGAGAAACACATTCTTCCCTGGGCCTGGGGGGTGAGACAAGTTGAATGACACTGGGTCACGTGTAAGGGTTTGGTCTTGACTGGTTTGGGAGTTTGCTGTCTTCTTTATAGTTCTCTCTCTCTGTTCCTTAGAATAGTTTTCTCCTTCTTAATTTTAAGATTTAAAACTCCTTTACCTTATAAAACCCCATATGAAAACTTAAAAGGTAGAAACAATTGATGAGAAGTATTTGGACCAAATACGACAAGCATCAGATTGATATCCTTACTATATAAAGAGCCTTTACTAAAAACAACCAACACCTGATTGTACATCCATTAAAAAGAGTACTACAAAAGTTTTAGATGCCATGGGAACATGCTCTCTATCTAAAGCTGAGCAAAATAGCAGGACATATTTATTAAACATCCAGATGTAAATGAGTTAATCTGTATATATATATGCTTTACTAGTTTTGCTTCTCTAGAGAACCCAGCCTAAGACAATGGATAAACAGTATCTCTAAGAGGTTGCTTTTTAACAACGGCTAGCAAAACTATCACACTCTAACCATAGCTCTGGTCTCTAGCCCTCAAAACCCCAATTAGGAAGGGTTGGTTACCAGGGGAAGCAGCCCGCATATCTCTCCAGTTTGGAAAGGCCAGAGGTAAAAGACCACCATTCCCAGGCTACTCAATCAAAGTCATCATTTCAATCAGATTCACCTGTTCAGAGCATTGTACCTTTTTATGGAAGAATGGGGATAAATGTGGATTTATAATTATTTAGGCCTCAACAGCACCGTTCAAAGAAATAAGTTCTGGAATACCTAGTTTACCTTAGGGATATTTTAGACACAGAGTTGCATGCTTTAAGAAGTAAATTTCAAGCAAGTCAATGAGGGAGCCTCAAGACCAGGAGCTCCCTAGTGAGATGATGAGGAATAAGAAACAGGAAATGTTGACCAGTCTTTTCAGGCGATTTTCTCCCCTCAGTTATGACAATTAGGTAAAGAAATCTCCCTTGAAATAATCTCCAAGACCAGGCCTGCACCCGTGGGGATGTTTCACAAATACATAATTCCAAGGCGAGCAGTAAACAGTTATCTAACAGCAGAGAAGATGAGGACAAGGTTCCAGGAGGTGCCAGATTTCAAAGACGTGACTTAACCATCTCAACCATGAGAATTACTGAGCAATTTTCCATTCTATTATCAGTAGTCATACCTTCTCCATTATGCTCCTGAGAGAAGTGGCTTCAGCCCTGCCTGTCATTTTAGTTCAGAAGACTATGTGTGAAGAGACCCCTTTAACCAACAAGAATTTCTCAGTGTCTCCCTTGGGCTTCCCACTCCCCATCCTCACGTTCTGATTCGATGGGCTCTCCCAATACACACACCAACCTTGAGTTTCCATGGTTCTCCCTCACTCCCCACTCCTTTTCATGAAGGATCATCCTAAAGTGCCAGATTCTGACAGTCTCTGGAATAATAAAGTTTTCCACCCACTTCCCAAGTCTAGAGGACTTGATCTCCAAGGACATCAAAGTAGGAGGGGAAAACCATCTTTTAAGATCTCGGAAGTCAAATTTTGGTGATAAAAGTTTGAAACTGTTGTCCATTATCAATGTTAAACTCACAGCAATCGGCCCCACCCGAAAACCAAACAAACCCATTGCCTTTGAGTTGATTCCGACTGATAGCGACCCTATAGGACAGACTACATCTGCCCCATAGGGTGTCCAAGGCTGTAAATCTTTACAGAAGCAGACTGCCACATCTTTCTCCCGTGGAGCGGCTGGTGGGTTCAAACCATCAACCTTTCGGTTAGCAGCCAAGCACTAACCACCACACCACCAGGGCTCCTAGCCCACTGTAAGATCTGCAATCATAACAATACATAAAAACAGTCTGCTTGAAGAGCTTTTGAAATATAATTGCAACACGGCACAAAGTAAAATAAAAATTCAGATTTTCTTTTACAGAGGCTATGAACAATACTGTCCTTTTTACAGCAGCGGAAAGCCTCAAGACATCCGTTATACTCTTTCAATGAGCTTTGTTCAATAAATGCTAAGCCTTGAAGCTTATAAATGTATTAAAGTGATTATGATATCATCACTCCAAAGGCACTTCAATAGAACGTTAAGACAGAAACAATTTTCCTCCACACAAATGGCATAACAGTAACAAAAAGTTGATTAAATGCACATTGTATCAAAAATATTTTCAGTATTTACAGACATAATGTAGATAACATTAACTGTAACCCAAACCATGGGCAGGGAAGAGAAGAGAAAGTAATAAAAGTGTTAGGAGGAGAGCAAATTTTAACAACAAATTTTCAAAACTTAAACTGTGACTTGACTGCAACTTTGCTTGCCAATTTCTGGGTAAAGTCACACTACATGAAAGAGAATAAGGCTCAAAATTAACAAATCCTAGAGGAGAACAAGTCTATGTTTTCTCTTCTCATAAGCCCAAATATATTCCCCGCTCACATACGCCACATTTCCTTAAATGCCTCAACGTGATGACTAGTAGGAAATGTGAATTTATTTATTTAAAACATCGTTTGACATACTGCAACCCAGGCAATGACTCTGCAAGGGGCAGATGCGTAAAGCTTCAAGCCAAGAGGTGTAGAGAGGTTAGGAAGGAGGCCAAGGGGTGGGTCAGAGCAAAACCACAAGATGTAAGATTCTCTTTGTTGCACGCTCCTTACAGAATGCTCTTAGCACAGATAAGGGGATTATGAATTCACGTGTGAATTTATCCCCTATTAAACTTTCAGTAAGAGGGTCACTTGTCTGGAATGGCAAAGCCAAGGCACCATGGTCACATGCCAAGGGAGAAACTACTTGCAGGCAATCCAGACAGAAGAAATTAAGAAAAAGAGGACGTTTCAGATATATTTATATCAAGGAAATGGCTCACACAGTTGTAGGGGCTGGAACGTCCCAAGTCCGTGGGTCAGAATACAGGCTTCTTCTGATTCATGTAGTCGCAGGGGCTGGCAAACCCAAGATTGGCAGGTCGGAGAGCAGGGCTCTTGCTTCCTGGCTGTAAAGATTGACGAATCCCAAGATCAGCAGGCAAGTCCGCAAGCACGCTGCTAGCTCAAGTCCCAAGAACTGGAGGTCAGACAAACAGGAGCCAGCTGCAGGATCCAGAATGAGCAAAAGCCCCCAGGCCTTGCCATAAAACCTGCTTATATTCGATGCAGGCCACATGCCCAAGGAAAATCCCCTCCAACTGATTGGCTACTCACAGCAGATCCCATCATGGGGATGATCACATATCAGATCTCAACAGGGAGGTGATCACAACATTCTATGACTGCCAAAACACTGAGAATCATGGCCCAGCCAAGCTGACGCACAGTTTTAACCATCATGTTCATCTGCCCATCCATCTATCTCATTTAGGATTAGGTTCAATTGCATGAGACTGATAACCCCAAATGTTAGCAGCCTAAACAAGGTTCATAATGATTTATTTCTCATGTAAAAGAAGCCTAGAGGCTGGCACCAGGGACCCAGGCTTTCAGCTTTCTACTGTGCTGTCTTTAGGGTGTGGCATCTTGGAGTTATCCTTATGGCCCAAGATAGCAGTTGTAAGTCAAGCCTCATGTCCCCATTCCAGGCTGGCAACAGGAGGAAAGGCAAGGAAGGACATTCCCTCCTCCCTTTTAAGGAGTCTTTTTAGAAGTTCCATACAGCAATTTAGATATAAGGCCACACCTAGCTGTAAGGGAGGCAGGGAATTGCAGTTTTTACCTGGGTGACAGTGTGCCCAGCTAAAATATTTATTACTGAGAAAGAATGGATATTAGGGTAGGCTACCTGTAGACTTTGCCATGTTGTTGTTGTTATGTGCCATTGAGTTGATTCTGACTCATAGTGACACTGTAGGACAGAGTAGAACTGCCCCATAGGGTTTCCTAGGCTGTAATCTTCGTGGGAGCAGATCGCCAGGTCTTTTCTTTTACGGAGCCACTGGTGAGTTTGAACTGCTGATCTTTTGGTTAACAGCTGAGCACTTACCATTGTGCCACAAGGTTTCCTTAGACTTTGCCATACAATGTCTCAATTCATTCATCTCTCTCTCTCACACACACACACACACACACACACACATACACTCTGCCATCTTCAAATCTATAGAGGGAGTGCCCCTCCCCAGTTCCACATAATTCTCAGACTAGCCTTTTATGACTTCTTTTCCCTTTCAAGATTTCCCTTGATGTTTGTTTTAACCTATTCTTATCGATATTAAGATATTGGGCATGGAAGAGTTCTTTTCTTGAGCACCAAGTCTTCCTTTCTTCTCCTCATAACATTTTTATGCAGCTAAAACATCAAGGCCTGCCTTACAGAGGAAAAGTTGACTAAAGAGCCGCCAGAATGGCTCAGAAGCCTCTGAGCTGTCCATTTGCCCTTCAGGGTATCACAACTGTCACACCTCTCCAGACTCCCCTCCTTGCCTGCAGGCATCTGTGCCAAAGGGCAGCCCCCTTGAGGTCTGGAGTCCTGTTGCTTGTGGGGGTGAAGTGCTCCCTACCTCATAGAAATCCCTGGAATCCAGAAGTCAAGGCCAGTGCCTTATACATCCTCCCTCTTGTGAACAGACTACTTTAAAGAATTCTCAGATAGAAGATGAAGATGAAGGCAGTGCCTTGGGGTAGCTGGCTGTGTATAGTCTCCGCTGTTACAAACCCAGGTGATGATGCCATGGTGGTCCAAAAGGCCCAGGGAAGACAGGCCCCTTCCACTGAGCACAAAGGTACCTTGAGGCAGGAGGATGCTGCAGGTGACATTGCTGTGTCCCTTCTACACCCCAGCCCATCCAGTCTCTGTCCTTTAGAGGCAGAGTAGAATTTTCTATATCAGGAATAAGGACATGTAATTTGATGAACAAGTGTTATACTACCTCTGAAGAAAAAGAGTAGCTGGGCAGATAGATTTTCATTTTGGAATGCTTGTATTTATGGGTCATTTTGAAAACTTTTAGGGTTAGTGGGACAAAACGTTTGAAATCCGGGAGGTTTCTCAGAGATCATAACTAGGAGCTGTGACTGTGTTACTGGAATCCTTGCCCAGAAAGGCTTTGAAGAGAATGGACTTTGGTGCCCTAGAAAACTGAGTTTAAATCCTCCTGCTGTGTGACTTTTGGGGTATCATTTACTTGAGGCTCAGCTTTTGTTTCTTTCCCATCTATAAAACAGGGCTCCCAAACCAAACCAAACCAAACCAAACCAAACCAAACCAAACCAAACCAAACCAAACCAAACCAAACCAAACCAAACCAAACCAAACCAAACCAAACCAAACCAAACCCGTTGCCGTTGAGTTGATTCTGACTCATAGCAACCCTCTGGGACAGAGTAAAACTGCCCCATAGGGTTTCCAAGGAGGAACTGGTGGATTTTAACTGCTGACCTTTTGGTTAACAGTGCAGCACTTAACCACTGCACCTCCAGGGTTCCAAAATAGGGCTAGCGCTATAAAACTCAATGAGGAATGAAATTAAATGAGAAGATGTGTAAAGTGCCTGGCACATAATAGGTTCTCAATAAAATAATTTCCCTTTTACCAAACTTACTATGCTAAGTGCTTAGTAAATATTTAATGTTTTAGTTTAATGATCAAAAGCTTTGTTTTGTGTTTTGCTTTAAACGTGATCAATAGTATATATCCTAATTTTAATTTTTTTCTTTTTTTTTTTTTTACTTTTAATAACCCTAATCTTATTGTCCATGTCTGGAGATCTTGTTTAGGGCATAGGCTCTCAAGTGACTTTTTTCTAGCAGGCTGTCCTGAAAAGGCACTTGGAAAACTAAAAACACAAGCATGCTTCACCACTAACAGTGGCTTTATATTATGATTTCTAAATTGGAAGCATTACCTACCCTAGCAAACTTGTGGAAATGGAAGAGTTGAAGAGGACTTCAAGCATTGCTTTTCAGCCTTCCTGGGTCGTGAACGTCTATGAAAATCTGGTGAGACTAGGGACCCTCTTCTCAGATATTGAACATATGCACATAGAGTTCTTCATGTAATTTTAGGTGATCCATGGACACCCCCACCTCCAGAAATCCTAGATTAAGAGTCTCTGGCCTATCATTTTTTTTGGGAAGGTAGATATTGACAATAGGAAAGTGGGGAAGAGAAAGGAATGTAAGATGTATATATGAGTAGAAGAGGGACATGAGAAGAGTAGCCCACACCCAAAATGAGCAGCAGTAGTTGAGGTGGTGATTGAATGACAAAAAGTGCTGCATGTCACCATGGCATTCACAGCTCCAGGGTCCCCAAGAAGTTAGGAATAGAAAGGTCAAGTTTTTTTTTTTTTTCCCTTCCACATTTATTTATGAAAAATTTCAAACATAGAGAAAAGTTGAGAGAATTGTACAGTGAACATGCATATGCCCAACACCCAGAATCGTCCATTAACATTTTACTCTACTTGCTTTATTCTACCCGTGTCCATCCCTTAATTTTTTTGAAACAGATTTTTTTTTTTGTTGTGGTAAAATGTATATATAACAAAACAATTGCCATTTAAACATTTTGTTGTGTGTGTGTATATATACATATGTACACACACACACACACACACACACACACACACACACACACATACACACATAAAACAGACATTTGCCATTTCAGCATTTTCTCGATGTGCAATTCAGTGATATTAATTGCATTCATCATGTTGTGCAACTCTCACCACTATCTGTTTCCAATTTTTTCCCATCACCCTTCACAGAAACTCAGTGTCCCTTAAGCAATACATTTTATTTATTTATTTTTTTGGATGCATTTCAAAGTAAGTTGCAGGCATCAATACCCTTCACCCTAAACACTCAGTGTGAATAGAATTTACTAGAGTTCAGGTGTTGGCTTACTTTTTTTTTTTTTATTGAGAAATGCACAAATCTTAAGTGTACCCTTCCATGAGTTTTGGTAAATGCATACATCTATGCAGTCCAAACCCCTTTGAAAATGTAAAGCACAACCTCAAACTAGAAAGTTTCTTCATGCGCCTTCCTGGTCAATCCCTGGTCTCTCCCCTCCAGAGGCAATCTTCTGATTTTCTTTCACCATAGCCTAATTCGGATTGTTTCAGAACTTTATGTGATTGGAATCACATAGAATGTGTGTGTGTGTGTGTACGTGTGTGTGTGTGTGTGTGTGTGTGTGTGTGTGTGTGTGTGTGTGTGTACGTCTAAGGCTTCTTTCACTGGCATAATATTTGAGATTTGTCCATGTTGTGTGTATGAGCGGTTTGTTTCTTTTTATTGTTGAGTAGTATTCCTCTGTATGACTATTCTACATTTGTCCATTTGCCTATTAAATATCCACTTGGCCTTTTCCAGGTTTTAGCTATTAAGTTGCTATGAAAATGTGTGTAAAAGTCTTCGTATATACATATATTTTCATTTCTCTTGAGTAAATACCTGTGAGTGGAATTTCTGAATCCTAGGGTAGGTATATGTTTAGTTCTGTAAGAAATTGCCAAAACTTTTACAAAGTTATTGTTCTGTTTTCACTTCCACCAACGATGTTTGAGAGTTCTGGTTGCTCCATATCCTCACCGGTATTTGGCATTGTCAGCCTTCTTAATTTTAGCCAATCTGGTTTCTGTGTAGTGGTATCTCATTTGGTTTTAATTTGCCAGTGGCCTGGGGTGCCAGTCTGGCCTTTTCCTGGGTTCCTAAAGCCCCTTTGATCTTGGAGGCATTATCTTTATTCTTAGGGAGCATGTGGGAATAGCTAGTGAAAATCTTACGCGGCTATAAAACTTCCTGCAGGTTTTTTTTTTTTCTTTAAGTTTTCTACGGCACCAAAATGCTTATGAGCTCTCTGCAGCTGTATAGATACTTCAGTCACTCCATGATGACGTGGCTGCAGGAAGGGTGCTGGCAACTAGCAAGACAAGGTGTCTGTCCTCCCAGATGATGCCAAAGGCGGGCTATGATGTATGTACGTGTGTGTGCGTGTAGCTCTTTGACACTCAGGGAGTTTAGTGAGTCAGCAGCTGGAGCCTCACACCCAGCCCCATGTCACAGCATTATCAGAGACATGGGGAAACTGGACGGAGTTCAGAGAGGACCAGCTAGTACGATTAAAGGGCTTGGAGGGATTAAGGGATTGATTTATGAGGAAAGATGAAAAGAACTTAATGTGTGCTGCTTGACTAAGTGGGTACATGATAATAGCCTGCAAATATCTGAAGAGTATAAACACTGGCAAGGGAGAGGAGTTAGCACAGGGGGAGGAAACTGATCCAGGAATAATGGGTGAAATGAAAAGAGAGGAGAATTGGACATGTTGGCAAAGTATTAGCAGTGGTGTGCCGTGTATGACTTCTCTCCCTTTCAGAAGCCTGAGGGGGCAGAGAGCTTGTTTTGGGAAGACGAACCATATGAGGCATTGCAGATTCTCCTTCTAAAGCCACCAGGCAGAGAGAAAATATTTGAGTGCCTACCGCGTGCTCTGTGAAGCAGGACAGTGTGGGGAAGTGCTGACCTCGATGCAGGCTAGGAACCTGGAGGGGAGAAGGAACAGTGTACAGGCAGGGCAGGGAATGAGCTGATGACAGTGACCTGGACAGTGAGATATGTACATTCCCTTGAATCTCTTCTCATCCTGTTAGTTTTTTTTGGATTGATCAAAGAAGCATTGACAATTTATTTTGCATCCCAGCTTGCTTGAGATGTGAAATTTTTACCCCAGATGTCTTTCAACTTCCTACTTACTCCCTGTCTCCCATTCCTAAAATGCAGTATCCTTGACTGTTCCATGGTGTTTACCTCTCACTGCCAGTATGTCTCTTCCAAGATGTGGGTCTCAGATTGGGAAACAATGTATGGATTGATGAAGGGAATGAAAAGTGAAGCCAAACTGCCTGGTGTCAGAATCTGGCTCCATACTTATCAGCTGGGTGAGCAGGCCCAGTTACTTACTCTCTGGACCTCAATTTTCTCATCTGCAAAATGGAATTAATAATAGCACCTTGCTTCAAGAATTGTCCCCAAGTATATATGAAATAATGTGTGTAAAGTGCTTAGCAGAGTGCCTGGCAAAGAGTAAATACTCAATAGATGCTGGTGCTGCTATTGTAATTAAAGATACCAGCGTGAATCTCATTATCCTGGTATTTTGACATGGGCCTGGAGCTTGCCTGAGCAGTGCATTTGACGTGGAGACAGCCTGAGCTAACAGCCCGTAGGAGGTGCTCCTAATAGCTTTGTGGGGGGTGGTGGTGGGAACGGATGTCTTCACCCCAGGAAAAGGAGGCCATAGGTAGCACCACTTCCTTCCCTCTGGTACCAGAGTTTCAGGAGACAGCCTTTAGTCAGAGCCCAGGTTTGGAGACAAGAGCCCCGGGCTTGGCTGGAAGAAACTTGGTTCCTTCCCCATCTGCAGCCTCCAGGCTGGTTCAGTGAAAAGACGGTTGAGTTGGGCGTTAGAAAACCTGGGGTAACTACTGTTTTCCAAACTTCAATTTCCTCAATGGTTAAAAAAAAAAAAAAGACCAGTCCCACTAGTTGCTGTCGAGTCGACCCTGAGTTATGGTGATCTCATGTGTGTCAGAGTAGAACTGTGCTCCATAGGGTTTTCAGTGGCTGCTTTTTCAGAAGTAGATGGCCAGGCCTTTCTTCTGAGGTGCCTCTGGGTGGACTTGAACCTCCAACCTTTCAGTTAGCCGCTGCGTGTGTTAATCATTTGCACCAGGAACTTGTAAAAAAGCCAGGGTGGGGTGTGGGTGGGGTAGAGGATGTTAAACTAGTGTTTTTCAGACTTTTTTTTTCTTACCAAGTAGTGGAACCTTTTAGTCAAATGATGTCTTATGTGGAACTTTAATATATAAAATAGTCCCCAACCGAGCTGCTTCCGAATGGAGTAGGGGACTTGGAGACTTGCCTTGATTGACCCCTCCATTGTGCCTCATGGGCGACTGAGGCACCTCTAGTGATTCCTGTGGCTCCATAGGACATTGCTAAAAAGCAAACAGTCAGGCCCTTCAAAACTGTTACTGTTACTTTTCCAATGACGGCTAAAATAAATTTGCTAAGTGCCTTACAACTATTAGCTAATTATATCATCAGAATAATAGTACGATGTGTTAGGATATTATAATTCCTGTTTTGCAGACAAAGAAACCCAGGTTGGGAAGACAAGCAAGGGTCCCATAGCTAAATGTCATGATCTGTAAGGGTTTTTCAGCTCTGAAATACTCAAATCCAGTTTCTCCAACACGTTTTCAAGTGATATGGTAGATGCTTAATAAATACTTAGCATTGTGAGTTGGTCTGTTTGTTTAGACTGGTTTCCCCATCTCCCACAGTGGCATGGCAGGTAGGGGGCACGTCCTGGCTGCCCACTTGAGGAGGGGCACTGATGAGCAGTTTCTACTGGCCACCACAGTTTCCATTGCCAGCTGTGAGAGATCATTCAGCGATTTAAAACTAATTGCCATAGGTGTTGTTTTCCGTAGGTAGGCCGCTTCTCGAGAAGGAAGACCATGCTTTCTGCTACTGGTCTCCTGGGCAGATTCTCAGATCTCCTCTTGTATGTTGTCCTTGCTTCAAGACTCACACTTTCCCACTGCAGGTGTCAATCATTTATAACATCTTTCCAGGAACACAGGCCAAATGTGCCTACTGGGGCACCCCAGAGATTAGGGTGCTGGGATGCTGGGGTTGTTAAAGTGAAAATTCCTTTTCTACCTATCATCTCAGTAGAAGTCAATCTAGAGTCTGTTTTTCTAAACATGTGATAAGCATCCTAAATAAACTGTGTGCAGTTCATCCTTTGAAACAGGCATTTTTAATTGGCAGTGGATAATAACCTGTTCAGTTGATTGGAATTCATATTTATCCCCTTGCAATATGTGTTCCCAGTTGCTCTCACACTTGCCTGATGTCTCTTTCTCCCTCCCTCCGTCCCTCTGTCTTTCTTTCTTTCTCTCTCTTTCTTATTGGCAAAGCTCTAAGTGACCTAATAAGGCTGTGAAAATGGTGGGTTCTGTGTGTGTCCTGTCCACTGCATGAGAACAGACGGCACAGGGGAGGGAGATGGAATGGGCCTGTTTATAGACATGGAAGTGGGGTCAGCTTTTGAATATCTGCCGGCGGCTTTTCCATATTGAGGGCTTTCCATGCTGGAATTTTTTTTCCGGGGTTTACTCAATAACCCAACTGAGAGAATGCAAACCAAATATTAACGTTAACCAGAGCCCAGCATAATCAAGAGTGTGAATCTGCTATAAAAATAAACATAACCAAAATAGGTCTCAAAGCAGATGCTAATGAAGTTTGAGTTAATTCTATTAGTTGGGGGAAGTCTACTTGTTATTAAAAACAGCCCCCAAATCTTAGTGGCTTAACATGATACGAGTTTATTTTTGACTCTCTTACGTCTGTTAAGCCGGGTGTGTTGGGGTGGGGAGGGAGCAGTGGAGCACGCCTTTGTTCTCAGGCGCGGCCTTCTTTCCTGTGTCTCCACTCTCCTCTCAGTTCCTGGAACCCTCTCAGTTCTTCAAGTGGATGGGGAAAGAGAACACTGACAAAGCACATCAACTCTTAATCACCTCAGCCCGAGAGTTATACACCCCTCTTCCTCTCACATTTCATTCGTGAGAAGTATTACCAGGACCCCCCACCCCCACCCCTTCCTGCAAGGAGGGTGGGAGATGAAGTCTATCTGAGTGCCCGAGAAAAGGAGGACCCAAGAGTGGTGCCTGCATGGTTTCTGCCACATGGACTACTTTTGATGATCTGTTTCACTGTTCCCCTGTTGCTGGGCGTGGCTTGGGAGGGGATTGTCATGGACTCACTCAGTTCAGAAAATAAGTTATGTACCTTCTTGCTTTTTAGGTTTTTTTGAAATAAAATTAACTTCTGTCTTGACTTCATGGGACAGTTAGTTGCTCTCTGACTCTGTTGACTCTTCTGTAGAATGGGGGTTGCAGACTTAGCCAAGCTGCAGTGTTCATTGGAAAGACTTGGGTACAGTAAACTTCCTTGGGAATGACCAATGTCAAGTTCAACTCCTAGCTGACCCTGGCATTCATGCCTCAGAGCTTGGTTGGCCCTTGAACTCAGGCAGATACAATCATGGGTCCATGTTTACTTTCGCTTTTTCTTCCAAAGGGTTCAGAGACCTCCCTAGGCTCTCCCAGGTGTACTTCCCTAGTCTTTTCTTCCCAGCCTGGCAGTCCCCATGCCAAGGCAGCCTGTTCCTTTCCTGGGCGGCCTCTATGTCCTGTACATGCCCCATGCCACCCCTGTGGCCTTGTGGCAGCACTCATCTGCTTCACTTGCTGCCCTTCGTGAGTTTAACTTAAGAGGCACAAACAATGAAGTGTCTGTGGCAGGGCAAGATGGCATACAAGCATGTAAAGGCCTTTTTATGGTTGCCGCGTAAAAGTACAAAAGCCAGGGGAGGAACTGTTTTCTCTAGGGAATGCATGTTTTGGAGGTGAGGCTGCCCACTGTTAGTTAATAGCCCATTTTCTTTATTACAGGTACCACAAATGTGCTTGCCTTCTTTAAAAAACAAGTTTGCATTTGAATTTGAAGCCAGCTGGCTTTTAGAGAAATTTCACTGGTTTCTTCCAGAATATTTCATGTGTGCGATTTGGAAGTTGCAACTTGTCATGCTGGAGACTGTTGCTGTATCTTGTGTATGTATGTTGTGTGTTTGCAGGGAGGTGGGGGTGGGGGGTGTAAGGGAGCATATTTAAAGGAATAAATGTATTATTTTGGGGATGCAGATGACATTAGGCTTATGGACTCAGACATTTGGGGAACTTAACTGCAGCCCTTGTAATTCAGTTGTGTTGCTTTATGATTGGACAAGAATCCGGTATGCCATATTTCCCATTCACTTAATGAAATATTAGTGTTATAAACCATGACTATTGGTTTATAGAAGCCGTAATCCCTTTGCCACCCTCTGTTACCTTGGTTTAGAATCAGTTTGTTAGAGCATTAACCACCTTCTGGTTTGCATCAAAGTGGCTGTCTAATGGGTCATTAAGTACCAGTGATGCTCAATTCCTCTGGGAATTCTTTTCTTTTTGATATCACAATAGTTACATTTGGAATAAAGTGTGTGAAGAACCATGCTCACACAATAGGTTGTCTTTATGGAGGAGGAAGCCGAGGGAGGGAGAGCGAGCAGGCAGGATATTTACCCAGTATTTGGTTTTGAGAGCCTTTGCTTTATTTGGAAAGGTCAGCAACCTGGAAATGTAAAGGTGTCTGGTTAGCCAGATAACAGATGGATAAGGGATATTAATGAAGTAGGAGCTATGGGAGATACCAGAGCCATCTATTAATTCATTTGTGTGTTATCCCATTCATTTATTAATCAAATATTTGTTGAGTGACTCTATGTGCCAGACATCATGCTTGGTGCTGGAGATTCAGAAGTGTACAACACCAGGGATGTCTCTACCCTCACTGAGCTTATAGTCTAGGATGGAAAACTGACACGAATCAGATGTAGACTTCATATTTTACTAGGTTAACAGAAGATAAGGCACACTGGACTCCTGGAGTATCTAATAACAGAATAATAGAAGCACCGAAAGAAAGCCTCATGGGTATACAGTATTTTTATGCACATAACGCATGCCTTCTACATTTGTTTGCCAACTGCACCCTCCCTCCAAGAGGTATTCTTGTGAGTGCACTATGCTAATGTTTTTTACAGCAACATGTAAAAAAAATTGACATAGCGGTGCTTACGAAAATATCTCTTGGGGGGAGGGTGAGGTTGGCAAACAAACGTAGAAGGCATGCGTTATTTGTCTAAAAATATGGTAAATGTATAAACACATGTAGAAGTGGGGCAGTTGAGCTGGTACAAGGTTAGGGAAGTCTTCTCTAAACGGGTGATGCTCGGTTTAAGATCTGAAGGATGAGTAGCACTTAGCTAAATAAGGAAGGGAGGAAGTAGCATTCTAGGCAGAGGGAACAGCATGTGCAAAGGTCCTGTGGTGGGAGAAATCATGGCAGTATTAGAGGCCAGTAGAAGGTTGGTGTGGCATGTGGTATAAGAGAGGCAGGTAGGGATCAGACTGTGCCAAGCCTTGTAGGATGTGTTAAAGATTTCTCTTGTTACCCAAAGCGCAATGGGAAACCATCGGGAGTTTTAATCAGAGGACGTAATCAGATTTATGTCTAGAAAAAGAATTACACTAGCTACACTGTGGATAATGGATTGAAGGAGGTCAGAGTAGTTGTGTGTAGATCATGTAGTTGGCTATTGCAGTGAGATGGAGTAAATTTGAGTGAGAGAGAATTAAAATCAGAAGAGCTTGGTAAGAGAGAGAGGTTATGGGGATGAGGGAGAGGAAGGAGTCCAGGCTGACGCCAGAATGCCTGGCTTAGAAACTGGATGAATAAGGATTGTTTTAGTTACGATACAGGTTTGGCTGTTATAACAAGACTTAAAAGGGAATAAGCAAGATGGAAACGGATTTCTCTCTCAAATCA
The DNA here is from genome assembly GCA_030035585.1 of Dugong dugon. NCBI lineage: Eukaryota > Metazoa > Chordata > Mammalia > Sirenia > Dugongidae > Dugong > Dugong dugon. The sequence continues at coordinate 14,284,742 of CM057475.1, read as the reverse complement.
TAGTCCATGTGTAAGCTGACTCCAGGCTTGATACGGTGGCCCTGTGGAATTGTAGACCTAGAATCCTGTTTTGTTGTTCTGCTGTCTCTAGACTGTTGTTCTTGTCAGCATGGTTAGAGTTGGCTCACCACTAGGTCCACATTCTGGATGAGTGTCTTCTCTTCAGAGTCATCACCCAAAAGTTGCTCACAACTCATCAGCCAGAACTTAGTCACATGGCCACACACAGCTGTAGATAATCAGGGACAACCTGCAGCCTCTACCACAGTGGTACAATTCACCAAAATAGAAAACACTGGAAGAGGACTAGTTTGTAGGAGAGGCTCATGCTCTGCTTGGGATCCTTATGGTCTCTCCCATGCCCCTTAACTCACCTACTCCCTCCATGAATCCTTTAATCCACTACTTCAGTATACTTGGTATACCTCCTCTCCCATATTCTTCCTACCTGGAATGCCCTTCCCTTTCCCTACCCATCTGTCAAGGATCAGCTGAATTCTTACCCTTTCCATCAAGCCATCTCTGATCTACCCCCCCTACCCCCTGCTGCTCCTCTTTCTAGTGAACTTTTAACACTCATTGTTCCTATCACTGCTCTGTGTAATGACAACACTTCTCACACTGATGTCTTGTCTTTTTCTGTTTAACTCTCATGCTGAATTATTTAACTTTTCAAATCACTATGGCATGTCTCTGTTCACTTCAACATGTGTTTATTAACAGTATTGGAGCCCTGGTGGCACAGTGGTTAAGAGCTTGGCCGCTAACCAAAAGGTCGGCAGTTTGAATCCACCAGCCACTCCTTGGAAACCCTACGGGGTGGTTCTACTCTGTCCTGTAGGGTCACTATGAGTTGGAATCGACTCAGCGGCAACGGGTTTGGTATGGGCCAGGCTCGATTCTTCTCTTTCCCTACCACTGTGGTGGTAGCACCTAAAAGACAAAAGACAGAACTTTTAAGGCTTGTTATTTTTTATAGTGAGAAAAACCCTGGTGAGCGTAGTATTTGGGTGACCTTTGGGGTTCTTTTGGAGCCATTTCCAAGGTAGAAGGCAATGAAGCATAAACAGAATAGGCTAGAATAACCCTCAGTAGCATCCTCTGTCCCCACTAATCCTCTGTTCTGCCTTATTCTGTTGAGGACCAAGCAGATGTGACCCCAAACATGGGCACACAGTGTAGCATGGGCATCTGCATGGTGAAAGAGAGGTGGAGGGGAGGAGAAGGGTCCTAAGAGGGTTTATAGAAAAAAGAGCAAATGTACTCAGCTTCCTGCTGTCCCACTGTCTGATTTCTTTTTGTCGCTGGGTGGGAGAAGGGCCTGAGTTAACAGCAAAGCTGCGATTTCCAAATCAACTAACAGTTATTTCTGCCTTTTCTTGTGTTGTTGTTCGATTAAAAGCTAATAATCAATCAATCATTTATTTTTTTTATTTATGCCTGCTGGCTATTTCTTGGTTTGTTCTACAGCAGATAAATGAGACGTGATCCCTGCCCTGCAGAAGCCCATGGGCTGGTGAAAATGGCCAACCACAAAACTCTCCACCTACTGAGTGATTTGCCACTCATGACCCCCAAGTGGATTGGTTGTAGGCTCCGTGGAGACACGGACCATGCTTTAGAAGTCCCATGTATTGCTGACCAGCCCAGTGCAATGCTGGTCCCTTGGCCAGTGCCCAGTGACCTTGATGACTGATTTCCCTGACTGGTTGCTGCATCTCTGTCTGTGGAGCCCTTGGTGCCTTGATGCCTTGGAGTGTGAAAGCAGAGATTCTGTCTGCCTGTTTCCTGGGGGGATGTTGTGGGAGATTTCCTCCTCACTGATAGTGAAAGTGCTTTGGAAATCTGAGCTGTAGTATCAAGGCCAGAGGGGATGATGGAGGAAGTTTCTGGGGTGAGGAGTTTGTGTGCTGGCTGCCTTCTCCTGGCTCATGTATAAAGAGTTGATGTTCTCGGGTGTGCAGTACACTCGAGGGTGTGGGCGGGTCTTGCTTTGTTTCCCAAACCCAGATGCTCATTCAGGTGTAAAGTTCAGTGTTTGCTCAGCTGTATGCAAGCCTCATGCTCTGGGATCACTTTTTTTTTCTAGTGACATCTGATGCACTCAACCTGGGTAAAAGAGTGCGGCCCCATTACTCGTGGTGTATTGTATCCCCTTTCCCTCCCCTCCCCCCAATCATAGCCAACAAAACAGAGTGGTACTACTTGGAGGCAGATGGCTGGTTGTGAGTGTCACAAAATGGCAGCACAGCCTATTGGGGGAGGGGAGATCTTGGTAGGCAGGGATACCCCATGAGACCAGGAGTACTGCAGAAGCAGCTCCTTCCTGCCTCTGGCAGCTTTTGCCCTATCATTTCCCGTAGCCTTTTCTGAATGATGAGTTAGCTGAGTTCCCGTGGTACCAAGAAGCCCACCTAGGGGAAAGGAACAAGAGAGGGGGGCTCTAATGTGGGTGTTGCAATGAGTTTTTTTTTTAATCTAAGGGGTCATGTTAAAGTCACTCAGAGAGGACAGCCTGGAAATCCCACTTGGGTAAACAATCAAGGGAGTGAAAAGGTTGAAAAATGTGGTATGCATTTCTTACTTGCATTGTTTCGGGGCCAGTTCCTACCCTGTCAGTTCTCTCTGCACCCCACCCCACCCCACCCCACCCCACTTAATGACTTATTTGTACTGGAAAGCAAACTATTAATCACAAACAGAATTGGCTCTGTAACTTCCAAGCAAACACAGGACGATTCTAGGGACTGTGAAAAATCCAAACCCTTGGCAGAGGTTTGAAAACGTGTTCCTTGTATATATATTTTAGAAATGCCACCATTTTTCCTTAGGCACAGAAGGTTCCCTTTAATTAGCAGGGAGTTTCCCATTCTCCCTTTCTTCCTGAGGCATCTATAAAGCCCTGGCCTAGTAAAAGGCAGGTACACAGCTCTCAATTGAGCCCTATTGATGTGCTAGTAGAGTTTTAATTGTGTTGAGATTTCCTTGCCAAAGTGACACATGCAGAAGCATTTTAAAAAACGTATAGGGTTTGTAACTCTTGCGTTGTCTGCAGCTCTTGAATTATGAATGCCTCTTCCACTGCTTACTTGGTTCTTCTGAATCTGTAAAATTACTTTAAAAACCTGTGTGGGGGTAATGTTAATATGTTTGCTTAGTTGTGTGAATTTATTAGCATTGCTACCCCACTTCAGGGAGCCGGCTGGGCCCTTCTGATGCAAGCCCTTGGTTGCAAGAAGAGGCAAATGATGGTGGTGTTTTTCCCCCTCCTTCTCCCTTCCACCATTAGCAATCATTCTGTTGCACAGAGTACGTGATAAATCAACCGCAGGAGAGTCAGATTTGCCATAACATGACATTACCTATCAGCTCGTCAGGTCTGAGTTGACTCGCAGCCTTTTGGGCTGTATATTTCTTCAAAGTCTAGTGCCAGTTTCTTAGTCAGCTCTAACTAATTTCAGAGTCGAAGGGAAACTTGACTGGAGTGCTGCTTGGGATCTGGTTTTTAATCCTGGTCTGTTTAATGTTTGCTCCTGACAGTCTAGGCCAGACATCATTTTAATGGTATGTGTAGTGATAAAGCCAATAAACTGTCAAGATGATTGATAATCTAAGCATTATAGCAATATGACTTTCCTGTTCTCCTCTGTGCTTTAGATGATGGTTTCCAAATTGAATTCCTACACTGTGTGCTGTGTGTGTATGCCTGTTGGAGGCTCCCCTAACAGTGTTTGAAGGAGGTAGCTGTGTTTAATGTAAGATTTTTAGCCCTCAATTACCCACACAAATATATTTGCATACGTGTTGGTACCCTCTAATTTGGGAAACGTTGAGAATTTATGGTTCTGCCCTTATAACAGTCCCCCAGCAATTTATGGATGCTGGTGGAACTTTTTATTACGTCTTTATGATGTTTTTTCACCTGGCATGCATCTTAGAGTCCATGTGGTTGATTCTGTTATCTGTGGTTGAAAGACATTATAGATAACAAAGTGTGCTGTATTAAAGGCAGGCTTCTGGTTTCCTTTCCTTTTCTCTTTGTTTCTTTTTTCTTTTAATTTAGCAGACATTTTTTAGCATCTGGTCCTCGTCTCATTAATCAGACTTGACCAGGTGTTTTAGGGTGGTAACAGTGGGAGTGCTTGGCCCCTCTGTGTTGGCCCTCATGGGCCACCGTTGCTGGCTCACATCCCTTCTCACTGGTGCAGTGCTAACTGGGAACAGAAAACAAAGTGGCTTGAGAGGTCATGCTGTGTGTGTGTGTGTTTCAAACACTCTTTAGCATTTTTACCAGGTGGAAGGAGAAAAACAAAGGGAATATTAAAGTCAAAACTCTTCTTGTGAGTTTAAATTCTCCCCTGGATTTCTGCTAACACACAGGTGTGTGTTTTTGCAAAGTCGTGCAACAGGTACATAATATTTAGTGTTCTACTTTTAAGGTTGTGTCTAGAAAGAATACTAGACCGTACAACTGTGGATGTCTGAGGGTCACAGAATGTTAGTGCCAGATGGGTATCTCTGATATCTATTGACACTGTGATTTGCTGTGCATTTCTTCCAGGTCTCATTTTACGGATGAGACTGAGCCCCAAGAAGTGATGTGTCTTGATCGGGCAGAACTGGAACTAGCATCCAGATGTCCTTATGTGAAGTCATCTATCCTTTCTACCTTTGGAGCCCTGGTGGCATAGTGGTTAAGAACTCGGCTGCTAACCAAAAGGTCGGAAGTTCAAATCCACCAGCCTCTCCTTGGAAACCCTATGGGGCAGTTCTACTCTGAGTCAGAACTGACTCGATGGCACCTAACAACAACACCAACATCCTTTCTATTTAGGTGGCACAAATGGTTAAGCACTCAACTAGCAACTGAAAGGTTGGCGGTTTGAACCCACCCAGAGTTGCCTCAGAAGAAAGGCCTGGCAATCTGCTTCTAAAAGGTCACAACCTTGAAAATTCTATGGAGTGTGGTTCTACTGTTAAATACATGGGGTTGCCATGAGTTGGAACTGACTTGATACATCATTATCTTCTTTATCTTTGTTTAATGCTCATTTCTCTAAGGAGGCACTGGGCAAGTCACTTCATTTTTCTGTCCTTGTTTTCTCTATCTGTAAAATAATGGAGTTGAATTAACTTTCATTGTCACTTTGATTGTAGCAGCCTATGCTTTTTTAAATTTTTTTAAATCAAGAGAACTGAGGGAGGATTGGGCTTTGTACTGAGAATAACTTTCTAGAACCATTTGGTGCCTTGTCTTTTCTTACTTTTCTCCCGATTCTGAATGTGTAGGCCTCGACCTTCCCTTTTCCCACTGTCCAAACTGTAACTTTCATTCCTGTCTCCTGTGGTTCACCTGGCCAAAGACAATGTGTAATTTTTCCATAAACCCAAATGGAATATTAGGAAGAGGCTGGCACCTTAAAGTTGTTTTATTTTACCTGCCACCGTATATTAGTATCATAGCCACTTTAATCTAAAGTAAATCTGTGTTTTGTAGCATGATTAGGTGTATGTACTGTGAGGTAGATACAAGAAGTGTCTGAACTCATAAAAAATCGAGAGAACCAACAACATTGATACAGTCTCAAATTTATAGCCTTTAACAATTGAATGAATGAATGACAGGAAATTAGCCAAACAGGTACACCCCAAAGGCTGTTATTTTCCTTGTATTGACTCAGAAAGTTCAGGGGTAGGACTCAAGTCCATACGTTTCATCTTCAGTTTTAGGTTACTGGGAAATTGTATGTATAATCTTGATTCTCTCCTCATCTTCAGGGGGTTTATAGCCTAATCAGGGATGCAAGACAGTTCTGAAATCCCTCAGAAGTGAGTCATTGTGCTGTTCTTAAAGCATATGTGGTGCGGGGAAAGAGTAAAGGATGGCATGTGAGTTGGAAGTTGGCAGGGATGATGTAGAGTCCCAAAGTGTGTCTGGCTTGTTGAAGATGGAAAGAGACTGGGAGCTGAGCCACCTTGTCATGCACCCTGTGCAGATGCGCACCTTGTGTCTCAGAGGGAATCCCCATTAATCCATTCCTGTCTGGTGTGTGACTGCAGTGGTCAGTGTGTCCAGCCCTAGCTGGAGAAATGATGATATGTTGATGATGATGCTTCATGTTGATTAAGGGTTCACTTTGAGCCAGGCACAATTCTGAGTACTTTTACATATGTTAACTTATTTAATCCAGTAACAGTCCACTGAGGTGGGTAGGTACAGGTGCTGTAACATTTTGTAGATGAGGAAACTGAAGCATGAGAGGTCAGGTAGCTTGCCCAACTATAGGTGGTGAGATTCAAACCTGGCCCCTCATGCTCTTTTTTAGTTTATTGCAGTAAAATTTACATAACATAAAATCAACCATTTTAAAGTGAACAATTTAGTGGCATTCAGCACATTCACAGTGTTGTCTAGTTCCAAAACATTTTCATCATCCCAGAATAAAACCTCATATACATTAAACAGTTGTTCCCCATTTCCCCCTCCTCCCAGCCCCTAGCAATCACCAATCTGCATTCTGTCTCTATGGATTTACATATTTTGGATATCTCATATAAATGGAATCCTACAATATGTGACCTTTTGTGTCTGGCTTCTATCACTTAGTGTCCTTTTGAGGTTGATCCATATTGTAGCATGTATTAGAACTTCTTTCATCTTTATGGCTGAATACTATTCCATTTTATGGATGGATATATCACACTTTATCCATTTATCTGGTGATTTTGGCCCCTTGCGCTTAACCAGTGTGCTGTACCACCCTGCACATGAACCAACTCGCTGCCTTAGTCTTGAGGCCTGTACAACTTGTGTGGGGCAGAGGGTGGATAGAATAATGAGGGTAGACTGTCTCTGTGGCTTACTGATAGTGTGATTCTGGGTAAGTCCTCTGCCATTGGAGTCTGTTTTCTCCTCTGTCTTGTGGAGATAGGGTTGTCCTGAGTTCAAAAGAGGCACTCGGTAAATGTTTGTGTGGCAGGATATTTATTTTGAGATCTTCACTGAGCTATTTTTGTCTTTTGTTTTTTCTTCAACTATGTTTGCTTGGACCCCTTGCCGTTCTTCTTCCCAGTCAAGTCGGGTATGTGACGCTTACTTTCTTCAATGAGTGACGACTTGGCCAAAAACAGAGAAAGAGGAGAGTCAGATCCTGGCTTTTGAATTTGGAAAGTTTAAGCCCAAGTAAGAGAAAAAAGATTTGGAAGAATGTCTAGTGATGTCTAAGAACAAGACTGACTCTGCGCACCGGAAGATAAAGATTTCCTAGGCTCAGGGAAGGAGAGAGTCAGAAGTGAAGGGAGAAAAGGGTGGATGCCAGTAGGTCCCTTAGAAGTGGCCTTGTATCTTATACCCTGCAGTTTTGGACTAAAACTTATTCCTGCCATATTAGCTGTTATCGTTACTGAGGAGCACTGGGAGAGTGAGGGGATCCAAGATGTCTAAACATATGAGTATGAGAGAAGTCTTCTTGGAGGAAGAAGTGGGATTTGAGTTGAATTCTGAAAGGTGATTTGAGATCTGGATAGATGAAATCTAGCTTCAGGTTGAAACCCTTTGTGCCCATAAAATGGTCGTAAGGTGTAAACTTGGGTTTGCTTTCTTGGCCAGTTGAATGGATGGTGCTACCTGACATCTCCTACAGGAAAGGGGGTAGCTGCTCTGGTGGCACGGCTGGAAGGGGAAGGGCCATGGGCCATGGAGGCAGAGGGAGGTCAGTGGGAGTTGAGCAACCCTGGAATGGGTAGGGCTGGCCTGGCCCCTGAAGCAGGAGAGTGGACCATCTTCGTCTGAAATAGACACACACATCCTAAAAAGTCCAGTCCACTGGTCCCTGTACCAGTTCATACCATTGCTGCTCATTCCCTAGCTGGATTCCTGGAGGAGAAACAAAGCAGGTGACCCTGTAGCAGAGGCGTCTCTTTCCCTGCTCCCAGCTGTGTCCGTAGTGGCACCTACTCTGTTGACTTTTGTAGGAGATTCACCCTGTATGAATAAAACACAGGAGGAGTGAGGATACCAGGATGCTGGTAGCAACTCTACCACTAAACTTATTGTGAGACCATAAGCCACTGTTTCCTTAGTAATTAGGTGAGGGATTGGACGAGACAGTCTCTCATGTGCCTTCCAAATATCACAGACAACCTGCCATGAACCTGGGCTATTTGGAAGGTGGGACAACGTGTTTGTTTGCAAATAGTGATGCCTGATGGGCTAGCTTGGGAAAGGCCTTTGCGTTTCAATGGCTGTTGTCCCCATCCCAAGCTGACAGATGTTACACATTCATGTAATGATTCTTGCTGTCTCCCAAGTTTTGTAAAAATAACCCATGTTTTGAACTGCTTGAACCATGGACAAGAGGGAAAAAGTTCTCTTTATGCCGGATAGCTCAAGATACTTGGATCATCATCCTTTTCCTCCCTTCCCTTAGTATGAGGCACTTACCCTTTCAAAGGAGCACTGGTGGCGCAGTTGTTAGGTGCTTGGCTGCTAACCAAAAGATCAGTGCTTCGAACCTGCCAGCAGCTCTGTGGGAGAAAGATGTGGCAGTCTGCACCCATAAAGATTTCAGCCTGGGAAACCTTGTGGGGCTGTTCTACTCTGTCTGTAGGGTCGCTATGAGTCGGAATCGACTCGACACCAGTGGGTGTGTGTTGAGTGTAAACTTTCAGATCAGCTAAATCATGAGTTCCCTATGGGAGAGAACTGGATTTTCTGGATTCTGAGCAAAGACAGAACTGGAACTTCATGTTCAACCCTGGCCTCATCCTCCTCTGCTTCCCTCTGCAAACAGCTCAACTCTTCCATTTCCTCCAGCAAGCCCTGTGTCCTAGCTTACTCTGAAGTTTGGGAAGGCGAGCTGTTGCTTCTGGAAGTTCTTCACATTCCTAAGCGGCTGGAGCGTTCTGTCATCTACCTGGTTTGTAGTAGGTGTAAAACAGCAGCAGCAGCAACAACAACAATAACAAGACATCTACCACCTTCACTTGTACCAGTTTGGACAAATACGTCAATATTATTGTTTTTTAAAAAATAGGCAGAGCTGGAGTTGGATGGCTTCTCAGAGCTTTGACTTCCAGTTTCTATCTGGCTGACTAGGGAATAAAAGTTCTGGCTCCCTCCTGGTAGGTGGGATTGAAAGTGTAGGTACTGGTGATCAAGCAGAATGGGGAAATGCTTGTATATTCACAGGTAAGAGTTCTCTCTTCCTTGATTCAGTTTGAATGGTATGTTTTTTTCTTCTCCAGCTGACAGAGTATGGTTCAATGTAGACTATTACTTTGACCATTTTGCTCCAGGAAAAGCATTATTAATTTATAAATAAAATACACATAAAATAGGAGAAGTCAAATACAGGTTTATTGACAACAAAGGCACTATTAATGTTGGAACGGGCTGGTTTGAAATCGAGTTAGTTTTTGTTCTGATTTATGTGCTGTTTGTTTTAGGAGGACTGCGAGTGAGTTGTGAGGGTTTTTGGGAACTGGCAGCTTGGTAGAAGCAGAACTGGTTTGCATTACCAGAGGAACAAAATGGCAAGGGGGTGGGGAGGAGGATGAGGAGGAGGAGAAGGAATGATTTGCATCTCTCTCTCTGTGCTTGATGGTTGTGTATTTAAGCAGGAGCACACTGCCAGGAAATTGAGAAAGTAAGTGTGTGTGTGCTTTATGTCAAGCATAGCTCATTTAAAGTATACCTGTGTGGACATGAGGGTTTGCAGAAAACTGTTATTTATTTCTCTTGAATTTACCCCACTTGTTAAACAAAATTTGACAGATGGTTTGCAGCAAGAGTAATGAGGCCATTACATAGCCAAGCTTTATCTTTACCGTATCAGTTGCTATGTGGGGAAGGAGGTTTTCTTGGTTTGGGGGAGTTTAATTCCCTCCCTGCAGAGAGAATCAGATTTATTTAACTGGAAAATCAAGAGAATTGAAAGTTCATTTTCTGAGCCTTACCACATGGGGTAGTTGCTTGTTAAAACCTTTCACCAGGCCCATCCGAATTGAAGGTGCTGTGAAATGCTTTATGGCACATGTGAAAAATTTGTGAACGTAAAGGGTTTTCCCTTCTACTGTTAAAAAACTTTAGGGTTGATTTCTGCTTCTTATCCCAGGTTCCCTTGTGTTCTCTATTTCTGTCTTTCTGTCCCTCTTGTGTGTGTGTTGGCTTTCTCTCTTGTGTGCACTGACACCACACTTTGTCATGAAGATACACATAACATCCTTGTGGAGGGTGTCCTAATTCTCAGAGTGCTTTTCTACACGTTGGAGACTGGGTATTTTATATGAGTGTGTTGGCTTCCCACTGCTGCTGTAACAAATTATGGGTGATCCTCATTATTCAAAGATTTCATGTTTGTGAAATTTCCTACTTGCTAAAGTTTGTTTGTAATCCCTAAATCAATACTCACAGCACTTTTGCTGTTATTCCTGGACATGCACAGGGCAGTGAGAAAGTTGAGTCATCTGACATACACGTTCCCAGCTGAGGCTGAAGAAGGCGATACACTCTGCATTCTTGTTTCAGCTCTCATATTGTAAACAAGTGTCTTTTTAATGATCTATTTAGTGCTGTTTTTTTTTTGCATTTGTGTGTTTTTTGCTGGTTATTGCTGTTTAAAATGGCCCAAGCATAGTGCTGAAGTGCTGTCTGGTGTTCCTAAGGGTAAGAAGTCTGTAATGTGCTTACAGAGAAAATGAATATGTTAGATAAGCTTCATTCAGGCATGAGTCCTAGTGCTATTGTCATGAGTTCAATGTTACTGAATCAATAATATATATTAAATAAGGTGCCTTTAAACTAAAACATACATAAAACAAAGTTATAATCGATCAGTTGATGAAAATGTTGTGACCTTACATTCTCACAGGAACCTAACCCTGTATTTACGAGGAGCAATGGTTCAGTATTTGTGAATTCATTGTTCTCAGTGACTTTATAGAACATAACTCCTAGGAATAATGGGAATAGACTACTACAGACTTAGTGTCTTAAAACAACACACATTTATTATCTTACAGTTCGGGAGGTCAGAAGTTCAGAATGGGTCTCACTGTGCTAAAATCAAGGTGTTGGCAGGACTGTGTTCTTTCTGGAGGCTGTAGAGGAGAATCCATTTCCTTGCCTTTTCCAGCTTCTAGAGGATGCTCACGTTCCTCAACTCATGGCTCTGTATCACTCCAATCTCTGCTTCTGCCTTCACATCTCCTCCTGCTCTGGCCCTCCTGCTTCCTCCTCTCACTTTAAGGACTCTTGTGATTACACTGGACCCACTTGGATAATCTGGGGGTATTCTCCTCATCTCAAGATCCTTAATTTAATCATACCAGCAAAGTCCCTTTTGTCATGTATCTGACCCGTTGCCATCCAGTCAATTCCAACTCCTAGCAACCCTATAGGACAGAGTAGAACTGCCCTATAGGGTTTCCAAGGAGCGGCTGGTGGATTCGAACTGCCGACTTTTTGGTTAGCAGCCTGAGCTCTTAAGCACCGTGCCACCCTCTTAAGCACAGGGCTCCTTGCCATATATTTATAGGTTCTGGGGATTAGGATGTGGACGTCTTTGTGGGGGTGGTCATTATTCTGCCTACCACACGGGCAGGAAGGCTTCAAGTGATAGAAATGGACATTTTCCTGACCTTCTGGAATCACCCTCATTTTGTCACCATCAAAGAGTGATTTTTTCCTGTTTTTTGGTGTACTTTATTCTCCAGAACATAAACTATACGACATAGCTTCACTCCTGTCTGTGGTACAACCGATTCAAAGGCAATCCTGTTCTGTTTTTTTTCTTCTTCCTACTTGGCTCCCAAGAAAAGATTCTACCACTCACTGTATTATTTTTCTCCTAAAAAATAAAATTTAACAACAACTCTCAAAATGACAATGCAAAATGTCATATGTTTTCCTGTCTTTGGTATGGGAAACACCAGTGTCCTCATCTGGAGGGGCTGCAGCAGACGATCCTTCTAGTGTCTGTTCAAGATGAGGGTCAGTGTGACTGAGTCTGAGTGTGGTTCCGGTGAGGGTGATGGACCTCTCTGCAGCCACACTGTAGAATTTCTGTTATGGATAACAGAAGGGCGAAGGAAGTCTTATCAACTGATGAATGAATAAACAAAATGTGGTGTATCGATACAATCACATACTATTCAGCCATAAAAAGAATGAAGTACTGATACATACTACAACATGGATGAACCTTGAAAACATTATGGTAAGTTAAAGAAGCCGAGACACAGAAGGTCACAGATTGCATGATTCCATTTATATGAAATATCCGGAATAGGTAAATGCATACAGACAGAAAGCAGAGTAGTGGTTGCCAGGAGCTGGGGGTTTGGAAGAATGGAGAATAACTGCTTCATGAGAACAGGGTTTCCTTTTGGGGTGATGAAAATGTTTTGGAACTAGATAGAGGTGATGGTTACACAGCATTGTGAGTGTACTAAATGCTACTGTACACTTTAAAATGGTTAATTCTAGGTTACGTGAATTTTGCCTCAATTTAAAAAAGCAAAGGAAAGATCACTGTCCGAGTACTGAAGATAGGAGATGAAGATCTGATTCAGATATGCTCTTGAAATAGAAAAGGAGAAAGTCAGTCCCTTTTAAAGCAATTATTTTGTCTAGACATTTGGCTCTCTCTTGTATATGTTGCGTGGTCATCTTAACTCTCTTACTTGGTAATAGATGTGGTAGTAGTAAAAAGTAATTGCTAGCAAGTATATAGCATCTAGCATCTACTCTGAGGCAGGCACTGTTATATCTACTACATGAATTAACTTGTTTAATCGTCATCACAATCCTATGAAGTAGGTACTATGATTACTGTCATTTGGCAGATGGGGAAAATGAGGCAGAAGTTCATAACTCGTTTGAGGTCACACAGCCCGCAAGTTGCAGTCTGGCTTGAGAGCTGGAGCCACCTCCAGAACACACTGCTAGACTGGGAGGGACCAAGAGATCATCCCTCCAGGCAGAGCACATGAAAGAGTGCAGTAGCTTAGTGTGAGATAATTAGGAATTGTGGGGATGGTGTAGAGGGTTTTAAAAAATGCTGTAAAAATGCTGTGTAGGCCAATTCAAGACATCTGGGGAAGTGAGTTCAGCCTCCTGGCCACCAGATTGCAACCTATAGTTTAATCAAACCTTCTCATTTTAAAGAGAAGGAAACGGAACACCAAGAGGTGAAGCAAATCGTCCAAGTCACCCAGCCCGTGAGTGGCTCCGGACTCCCAAGCCCTTGCTTCGCTGAATTGTTAGCTCCATGGGGACAGGGGCCAAACCTTCTGTTACCTTGGACATAGAGGAGCCGTTTACTAAAACTAACTGAATTGAAATTAAACTAAAATAAAGAAGAAGGGCTGTGGAAGGGTGGAGAGAAGGCTGAAGCACCTGGGGCAAACAGGACACAGGTGAGGCAGCTGTAGCTTGTGCCCTCAGGCCCTGCAAACATTGTCAAGGGCAGAGGCTGGAGGGTTTCCCTCTTCTTCCCACAGCAGAAGCTGGTCAGGCAGGCTCTGAGCTGAGCATAGTTGAAGAATGTCCCTGGGCATGGGCGCATCCGGTTGGTGGAGAGCATATATGAGGAGAATCAGTAGGCTTGCATTCTGGCACAAGCTTTGCTTCCACCCAGTACCTTGAGCCATCATTTTCCCCTCTTTCAACCTTAGTCTCCTTGCTTGTAAATTGGAGCTTATGGCACTAGCCCTCTTTTCTCATGAGGTATTGGAAAACAAATCGAGTAATGTGGGCAAAAGAGCTTCATAACCTGTAAAGTACTGTCCACATACAAACTGTTACTTCCTGGTGGAGAGCTTGTGAGAACAGGCACTCCAGCGTATGTGCACACGTGCCTTCTTGGAAAAGGCTGTGTCACATTGAGGGTGTCCTTGTTTCAAGCCTCCCCATAATTACATGGTGGCTTATGCAGGTGTTGGTGCTAAGCTTGCTGAGCAACCAGTAATTACCGAAGGAGAGAGAGCTTGTACAGCGAGTGCCCAGTTCTGCTGCCCAGGGGCCTCTGAGTGAACTGCTGTAATGTCGTTTTTTTATCTCATCTGAAATGGGAAGCAAGAGGACTCAATTGTACTTGCTTGAAACTCACATAGCCGGGAGCTCTGCAGGGACTGGGTTATGGGAACCTCCCCTCAGTCTCTACTTGTGGTGAGTAATAACTGAAGTGACCATATAATTTATCATCCAAACTAGGGTACTTTTGAGAATGAAAGAGGGAGCTATTAATAATTAGACTGGCAAACAGGTATAATCCAGGACTGCCCCAGGCTAGGATGTGTGGTCAGTCTAGTAATAATACCAGGCATCTTAGTCCAGTGCAAGCTCAGGGGAGATTGTCTGATGGGCAGAGAGCACCTCTGATCTTCTAACTCTGGGCCCTCTACCTCTCTTCTTTCCAGCATCCATTCTTCTATTTTCTCCTTCCTGAGACACCTCTCCCCTTAGTGTCTGATGAAATGTTAGCGCTCACCCCCCTTGGTAATTTGAAGACATGGAGTTAGAAGACTGAGGATGCTAGTAATCAGCTTTGCTTCAGAGAGGTCTCTTTATCTCTCTGAGACTTGGTTTTCTCATCTGCAGTATGGGAATAACTTACCAGTTTCAAAGGCTTGCTGTGCAGATCAAACAAAATAATTTACTTGAATGTGATTTGTGACTAATGAGGTGTTAGTACAAATGTAAGTTGTTATTAAATAGATTACAAAGGAGGAGTCTGGGACACAGCAAGCTAAAGAATGAATTTATGATGGGAGAATTTCTAGCCTTAAGGGAACAGAGAGATTTTTGGAGAGCTTGGTCTTTTTTGGGTCCCTCAGCTCACATCATGTAGGCATTTATTCATGTAAATAACTGACCTTGGGGTGCAAGGGGTTGTGGAGACAGATACTCAGCTTTGACTCTGTCTTCTTCCTCTGTTTAGTTGTATGCCCCTGTACAAGATTTTCAACTTTGAGTCTTGAGTTCCTCATCTATATAATGATGATCAATAACCTCTAATTCTGGACCCTGGTAGTGATTGTGTGAGAGAACATCTACAAAGCATCTAGTACAGTGCCTGGCATACAGGGGCTATTAAGACACTAGGCATCCCTTTCTTCTTTGTTCCTTCCCCAGGGTCACTGGAATAGGAAATGGGAAGCTGGTGACTCTAATGGAGCTCTATATGTAGATGGCTTCTCTCTTATAACTTTATTGTTTCCTTATGGCCTCTGTAGTCATCAAATGAAGACCTACTGGAAATCCTGTTCCAAGGGATTCAGAATAGAGAACTTGGAGGTGGGAGAAAGATGATGAATAAACAAGAAATTGGGTAGAAATTTTAGTATTTTTTTGTGTTTTGTCTCCTTGGTCTTTCTTTCCTTAATTTCATTCCATCCTTCCATCCATCCATCCGTCTGTCCATCCAGCATTTGTTAAGTACTTGAGATATGCAACTTGATAAGGGGTGTGTGTTATAGATTGAATTGTGTCTTCCCAGAAGACATGTTGAAGTCTTAATCCCTGGCTCTGTATTTGTGAATGTGACCTTTTTTGGAAATAGTTTTTTTTTTTTGGACAGAGTTATCAGTTAAGTTAAGGAAGTCATACTTGAGTAGGGTGGATCCTAATCCCTTCTGAGTGGTGTCTTAAAAAAGAACAGACCCAGAGGCAGAGACACACAGGGAGAAGACACCATGTGAAGATGTATCTACAAGCCGAGGGATGCCAAGAAATGCCCTGACCTACCAGAATCTGGAAGAGACAAGGAAAGATCTTCCCCTAGAATGAGCAGAGAGGGCATATCCTGCTGATGCCCTAAATTCTGATTTCTAGCCTCTAGTCCACCATGTGTCTGTCATTTTGTCTTACAGTGGTGGCTTGTGTGTGGCTGTGATACTGGAAGCTTTGCCACTGGTTTTTCAAATACCAGCCAGGTCACCCTTGGTGGACCCTGAGCCTCTAGACTAAGACACACTAGGAAGAAGGACCTCTCAGTCTACTTCTGAAAAAATTGGCTGGTGAGAACCTTATGAATAGCAGTGGAAGATTGTCTAATACAGTGCCAGAAGATGAGCCCCTCAGTTGGAAGGCACTCAGAATATGACTGGGGAGAGCCGCCTCCTCAAAGTACAGTCAAACTTAATGACATGGATGGAGTCAAATTTTCAGAACCTTCATTTGCTCATGTGGCACGACTCAAAATGAGAAGAAATAGCTGCAAACATCCATTAATAATTGGAATGTGGAATGTTCAAAGTATGAATCTAGGAAAATTGGAATTCATCAAAAATAAAATGGAACACATAAAAGATTGGTATTAGTGAGCTGAAATGGACTGGTATTGGCTGTTTTGAATCAGACAATCTTATGGTCTGCTATGCTGGGAATGACAAATTGAAGAGGAATGGCATCACGTTCATTGTTGAGAAGAACATTTTAAGATCTGCCCTGAAGTACAACACTGTCAGTCATAGGATAATATCCATACGCCTACAAGGAAGATCAGTTAGTATGACTATTATTCAAATTTATGCACCAACCATTAAGGCCAAAGATGAAGAAATTGAAGATTTTTACCAACTTCTGCAGTCTGAAATTGACCAAAAATGCGATCAGGATGCATTGATAATTACTGATGATTGGCATGTGAAAGTTGGAAACGAAGAAGGACTAGTAGTTGGAAAATATGGCCTTGGTGATAGAAACGATGCCAGAGATCGCATGATAGAATTTTGCAAGATGATTGACTTCTTCATTGCAGATACCTTTTTTTTTAACAACAGAAGTGGCGACTATACACGCAGACCTGACCAGATGGAATACACAGGAATCAAATCGACTACATCTATGGAAAGAGCTGATGGAAAAGCTCAATATCATCAGTCAGAACAAGGCCAGGGCTGACTGCAGAAAAGACCAATTGCTCATATGCAAGTTCAGGTTGAAGCTGAAGAAAATTGGAAGTCCATGAGAGCCAAAGTACGACCTGGAGTATATCCTACCTGAGTTAAGAGAGCAATCTCAAGAATAGATTTGACATGTTGAACACTAATGACCGAAGACCAGACAAGTTGTGGAATGACATCAAGGATATCATACATAAAGAAAGCAAGAGGTCATTAATAAGATGGGAAAGAAAGAAAAGACCAAAATAGATGTCAGAAGAGACTCTGAAACTTGCTCTTGAATGTTGAGTAGCTAAAGCAAATAAAAGAAAAAATGAAGTAAAAGAGCTGAACAGAAGATTTCAAAGGGTGGCTTGAGAAAACAAAGTAAAATATTATAATGACATGTGCAAAGACCTGGAGTTGGGAAACAAAAAGGGAAGAACACACTCCACATTTCTCAAGCTGAAAGAACTGAAGAAAAAAATTCAAGCCTTGAGTTGCAACAGTGAAGGATTATACAGGAAAAATATTAAATTATGCAGGAAGCATCAAAAGAAGATGGAAGGGAATGCACAGAGTCAGTGTACCAAAAAGAATTGGTCCATTTTCAACCATTTGAGGAGGTAGCATATGATCAAGAGCGAATGGTACTGAAGGAAGAGGTCCAAGCTGCACTGAAGGCATTGATGAAAAACAAGCCTCCAGGAATTGACGGAATACCAATTGAGATATCTCAACAAATGGATGCAATGCTGGAAGCCCTCATTCTTCTATGCCAAAAAACTTGGAAGACAGCTACCTGGCCAACCGACTGGAAGAGATCCAAATTTATGCCTATTTCAAAGAAAGGTGATCCAACTGAATGCAGAAATTATTGAACAATATCATTAATACTACACACAAGTAAAATTTTGCTGAGGATCATTCAAAAGCAGTTGCAGCAGCACATTGACAGGCAACTGCCAGAAATTCAAGCCGGATTCAGAAGAGAAAATGGAACGGAGGATATCATTACTGATGTCAGATGGATCCTGGCTGAAAGCAGAGAATATCAGAAAGATGTTTACCTGTGTTTTATTGACTATGCAAAGGCATACAACTGTGTGAATCATAAGAAATTCTGGATAACATTGCAAAGAATGGGAATTCCAGAACACTTAATTGTGCTCATGAGGAACCAGTGCTTAGACCAAGAGGTAGTCATTCGAACAGAACAAGGAGATACTGCATGGTTTAGAGTCAGGAAAGATGTTCGTCAGGGTTGTATCCTTTCACCATACTTACTCAGTCTGTATGCTGAGCAATAATCTGAGAAGCTGGGCTATATGACTAGGAATGGGGCATCAGGATTGGAGGAAGGAAGACTCTTTAACAACCTGCGGTATGCCAATGACACAGTCTTGCTTGCTGAAAGTGAAGAGGACTTGAAGCACTTACTGATGAAGATCAAAGACCACACAGCCTTCAGTATGGATTACACCTCAACATAAATGAAAAGTCCTCACAACTGGACCAATAAGCAACATCATGGTAAATGGAGAAAAGATTGAAGTTGTCAAGGATTTCATTTTAGTTGGATCTACAGTCAACGCCTACGGAAGCAGCAGTCAAAAAAATCAAAGGATGCATTGCTTTGGGCAAATCTGCTGCAAAAGAACTTAAAGTGTTAAAAAGCAAAGATGTTACTCTGAGGACTAAGGTAAGCCTGATGCAAGCCATGGTGTTTTCACTTGCCTCATATGTATGTGAAAAGTGCTCAATGAGTAAGAATTGATGCCTTTGAATTATGGTGTTGGTGAAGAATACTGAATATACCATGGACTTCCAGAAGAATGAACAAATCTGTGTTGGAGAAAGTACAACCAGAATGCTTGTTAGAAGCAAGGATGGCGAGACTTCGTCTCACGTACTCTGGACATGTTATCAGGAGGGACCAGTTCCTGGAGAAGGACATCATGCTTGGTAAAGTAAAGAATCAGTGAAAAAGAGGAAGACCCTCAATGAGATGGATTGACACAGTGGCTGCAACAGTGGACTCACGCATAACGGTGATTGTGCGGATGGCACAGGATCTGACAATGTTTCGTTCTCTTGTATGTAGGGAGAACTGACTCCACAGCACCTGACAACAACAGCCTCTAGTATTGTTACTGAGTAAATTTCTGCTCTTTAAAGCCACCCACTTTGTGGTATTTTGTTATGGGAACCCTAGGAAACTAAGGCAGGGGATATAGAGACATCCAAGGAGCTTTATAGCCTAGCTGATTTAAAGGGATCTAGAGTTTGAAGGAGATTTTAAGTGTAAGATGATTGAGCCCAGAGGTTCTAGGGCTTAGTAGCGGTATGTATTAATCAGGGCCCTTTTAGGTGCAAATGACAGAAGCCCAACTTAAATTTGCAATAGCCACAGAAAGATTTTATTGACTCATGCAACTGGGAAGTCCGGGACTGGATACAGGCATTTGGGTTATGATTTTACCCTCCCTCACAGCCCATTGACAAATCTCTATGGCATTTCAGCATTTACACTCTGATTCTCTATATCCCTGTTTAACTAGGAAGGAGAGTGCATTTTAGGCCTTCAGTCAGCAGTTGTTATTTGTTCCCACCTCCAGGGCTGAGTCAGAATGATGGACTGAGAGGTGAATGTGGTTTGTGAGTGCCTTTTGTGTAGAAGTTTGGGCAGGTATGTGAGCTGTGGCCTGTCATGCCAAGTGTACTACAATTCTGCAACAGATTGGAGTATGCAGTTTTTGATCATCTGGGCCATTTATCTTCTTCTAGAGCATAAAATGAAATGCCCAAGATTAAATTCTGTGTGGAGGGTTCAGAATGGGCTGGCTAATAAAACAGTTGAGTCTGACTTTGTAGGACTGGTATTGGGTTAATTGTATCTGGGAGCATTTTTTTTTCTTTCTTGAGAAAAGAGCAAATGAGCACTTCACAATCTGACCCCAGACCACTTTTTCTTTTTATAATATAACTCATTACAAACAGGCCTGGCTGGTCTCCTTCCCATACCCTAAATATACTTGTGTTTTCCTGTGTTTATGTCGTTCCTGATCTAACTCGCTAGAATAATCTTCTCTTTTAGGCTGTTTCTTGCCCAGCTCCAATTCATTGTTGATTGCAAAGCATTTCATAATATCCACAGCTACAGCCCTCTCCTTTGATCTCCATGGTACTTACTTTCTAAACCATTCCAGCCCTAATGATTTACTGCACAATATGCCTTTCTGTGATTCTGTTTTCTCTATCCCAGCTTGAGTGTAAGCTCCTGGAAGGTAGGATCTAGCCTTATAATACATTGTATTTGTCCATCATTCTTGGCAAATATTTGTTGATTCATATTTTAAACAATCTATGTCTAGACTTCTGAGTAAGGATGGTAGATGGAACATATGAATCTTCTTGCTTTTTCCTAAAACCCCATAAAAGGGACAGCATAGAAATTTCAAAAGGCATAAACTCACAGGGCGGGGATTACAGGAGTGGAGGCAACAGCAACAGATTTTTTTTTTTCTAAATTGTGGTAGACTATACATAACATAAAATGACGATTTTAACCATTTTAAAGTATACAATTCAGTGACATTTGGTACATTCACAATGTTGTGCAACTATTACCTCTGTCTAGTTCCAGAATCCCCCATGTGTCTGTCAGTTTGTCATACTGTGGGAGCTTGTATGTTGCTGCGATGCTGGAAGCTGTGCTATGAATATTCAAATACCAGCAGGGTCGCTCATGACGGACAGGTTTCAGTTGAGCTTCCAGAGTAAGACAGACTAGGAAGAAGAACCTGGTGGTCTACTTCTGAAAAGAATTAGCCAGTGAAAACTTTATGAATAGCAGCAGAACATTGTCTGAATATAGTGCTGGAAGATGAACCCCTCAGGCTGGAAGGCACTCAAAAGACATGCAGTCAGGATGCATTGATAATTACTGGCGATTGGAATGCAAAAGTTGGAAACAAAGAAGATATGGCCTTGGTGATATAAATGATGCAAGATCCTATGATAAAATTTTGCAAGACCAACAACTTCTTCATTGCAGATACCTTTTTTTGACAACATAAATGGCAATTATACATGTGGACCTCGCCAGATGGAATACACAGGAATCAAATGGACCACATCTGTGGAAAGAGATGATGGAAAAGCTAATTATCATCAGTCAGAACAAGGCCAGGGGCTGACTACGGAACAGATCATCAATTGCTCGTATGCAAGTTCAAGTTGAAGCTGAAGAAAATTAGAACAAGTCCGTAAGAACCAAAGTACAATCTTGAATATATCCTACTTGAATTTAGAGACCGTTTCAAGAATAAATTTGAGGCATTGTATACTAATGACCGAAGACCAGATGAGTTGTGGAATGACATCACGGACATCATACATGAAGAAAGCAAGAGGTCATTCAAAAGAGAGTAAAGAAAGAAATGACCAAAATGGATGTCAGAAGAGACTCTAAAACTTGATCTTGAACGTTGAGCAGCTGAAGCAAATGGAAGAAATAAGGAAGTAAAAGAGCTGAACAGAAGATTTCAAAGGATGGCAGGAGAAGACAAGCTATTATAATGACGTGGGAAGACTTGGAGTTGGAAAACCCAAAGAGAAGAACATGCTCCACATTTCTCAAGCTGAAAGAACAAGAAAAAATGAAGCCTCAAGTTGCAGTATGAAACAGGAAGCATCAAAAGAAGATGAAAAGAATACAGAGCCACTGTACCAAAAAGAATTGGTTGACTTTCAACCATTTCAGGAGGTAGCATATGATCAGGAACCGATGGTACTGAAGGAAAAAACTGTCCAAGCTGCACTGAAAGCATTGGTGAAAAAGAAGTCTCCAGGAACTGACAGAATTCCAATTGAGATGTTTCAACAAACGATGCAGGGCTAGAAGTGCTCACTCATCTATGCCAAGAAATTTGGAAGACAGCTACCTGGTCAACCAACTGGAGGAGATCCATATTTATGCCTATTCCCAAGAAAGCTGTAATTCAACTTAATGCAGAAATTATCGAACAGTATCATTAACATCACACGCAAGTAAAATTTTGCTGAATGTCATTCGAAAGTGGTTGCAGCAGTACATCGATGAGGCGCTGCCAGAAATTCAAGCCGGATTCAGAAGAGGATGTGGAACGAGGGATATCATTACTGATATCAGATGGATCCTGGCTGAAAGTAGAGAATGCCAGAAAGATGTTTACCTGTGTTTTATTGACTCTGCAAAGGCATTTGACTGTGTGAATCATAAGAAGTTATGGATAACATTGTAAAGAATGGGAATTTTTCCAGAACACTTAATTGTGCTCATGAGAAACCTGTGCATAGATCTAGAGGCAGTCATTTGAACATAACAAGGGAATACTAGGTGGTTTAAAGTCAGGAGAAGTGTGTGTCAGGGTTATATTCTTTCACATCCTTATCCAATCTGTATGCTGAGCAAATAATCTGAGAAACTGGACTATATGAAGAAGAACGTGGCATCAGGATTGGTGGAAGATTCATTAACAACCTACGATCTGCAGATGACACAGCCTTGCTGTAAGTGAAGCCCTTATTGATGAAGGTCAAAGACCACACAGCCTTCAGAATGAATTTCACCTCAACATAAAGAAAACAAAAATCCTCACAACTTGACCAATAAGCAACATCCTGATAAATGGAGAAAAGATTGAAGTTGTCAAGGATTTAATTTTACTTGTATCCACAATCAACGCTCGCGGAAGCAGTCATCAAGAAATCAAATGATGCATTGTATTGGGCAAATCTGCTGCAAAAGACCTCTTCGAAGTGTTAAAAAAGGCAAAGATGTCACCTTGAAGACTAAGGTAGACCTGACCCAAGGCATGATGTTTTCAGTCGCCTCATATGCATGCGAAAGCTGGACAGTGAATAAGAAGACCAGAGAAGAATTGATGCTTTTGAGTTCTGGTGTTGGTGAAGAATATTGAATATACCATGGACTGCCAAAAGAATGAACAAATCTGTCTTGGAAGAAGTACAACCAGAATGTGCCTTAGAAGCAAGCATGGCAAGAGTACGTCTCACATACTTTGGACATGTTATCAGGAAGGATCAGTCCCTGGAGAAGGACATCATGCCTGTTAGAGTAGAGGGTCAATGAAAAAGAGGAAGACATTCAGTGAGATGGATTGACACAGGGCTACAATGGGTTCAAGCATAACAACGATTGTGAGGATGGCCCAGGACCAGGCAGTGTTTCGTTCTGTTGTACATAGGGTTGCTATGAGCAGAACTGACTGAATGGCACCTAACAACAGCAACAGTTCTAGAATATTTTTATCACCTCAGAAGGAAACTCTGTACCCATTAAGTAGTCACTCCCCATTCTCCACTGTTCTTAGCCCCAGGAAATTACTATTCTGTTTTCTGTCAATATGAATTTACCTGTTCTAGATATTTCATATAAATGGAATCGTACAATATGTGCCTTTTGTGTCTGGCTTCTTTCACTAAGAATAATGTCTTCAAGGTTTATCTACGTTGTCTTCAGTCCTTTGGCTGGCTGCATAATATTCCATTGTATGGATGTACCAAAGGCCTGGTGACACAGTGGTTAAGTGCTCAGCTGCAAACTGAAAGGTCGGTGGTTTAAACCCACCAGCTGCTCTGTGGGAGAAAGATTTTGCAGTTTGCTTCTGTAAAGACTTACAGCCTTGAAAACTCTATGGAGCAGTTCTAGTTTGTTCTGTAGGGTTGCTATGAGTTATAACTGACTCAATGGCAATGAGTTTGTTTTTTTTTTAAATGAATATACCACATTTTGTCTATCCATTCGTTAGTTTACAGATATTTTTGTTGTTTCCACTTTATGGGTATTATTAATAATGCTACTATGAACATTTTGCACAAGTTTTTGTTTGAACACCTGTTTTCAATTCTCTTGGGTATATATCTAGGGGTAGAGTTGCTGGTTCATATGGTAATCTTCTGTTTAACTTTTTGAGGAACCTTTAAACTGTTTTCCCCATTCCCACCCACAGTGTATGAGGGTTCCACTTTCTCCACGTCCTTGACAAAATTTACTTGTATTATTTATGTATTTTTTAGTTGTAGCTGTCCTAGAGGGTGTGGAGTGGTATCTCATGGTAGGTTTTGATTTGTGATTCCCACTTCCCTAATGAGTAATGATGTTAAGCATATTTTCATGTGAGCAACAGACTTTTGCAAGCTGGAAAGTAGATGAGGAAAATTGAACTCTAAGCCAGTAGGAGCAAAAGCTGAGAGCCAGTCTGATTTACCCTGCATACTTCCCCCAATGCCTAAGAGTTGGTGGCACAAGTGCCTCAGGAGGTTGTAAGACCTGAGATGCCCTCTTCTACTCTCTGTAGTCTGGTAATTGTTCCTCCCTCACTTTGGCAGAAGCCTGGAGGTTTCTTCTCTGGAAAGGGTAAGCCAGAGGATCTCTTTACTTGGAAACCCCAAATACTGTTCAAGGTGAGAGTTTACTACAAACAACAGGGGATTAATTTAACATCCATCGTGAGACAGTCCTTATCCCCACCCAGTGCTCTTTCCCTACCTGGTTTGTAGGACTGTGGCAGCTAGACGTTTACCTCCAAAGCAGGGATTAGGAAAATACTGACCAGCCCAAGAAGAGAGCTGAAAATATTTCATCTGGCAGTTCCTCAACTAAATGGCCTGGCCAGATCACCCTATAGTGAAGCTCCAGATGACAAGCCCCTCTAATTTTCAGTCAATTTTACATTACGTATTCTTAAATATGGGCAGAAATCTAAAGATTGGCTGACTTTGGTGAAAAACCTCTAACATGAAATACAGAGATCAGAACAAACAAGAAAGAAAGTAACTTGGAGGAATCGGGGATGTTTCTGGGAGATGAAAACATAAAAGAAAAAAAATTATTAATATACTTAGAGAAGAGACTATATTATAATCCCAAAACAAGAACAGGATATCATAAAAACAGAATATGCAGAGAATAAAAGAAGAGCTCTTGAAAAGTAAAAACATGAAGCAGAAATTTAAAATCGGTAGAAGGCAATTTTTCTAGAAACTAGAATTAAAAAAAGGCAAAAAGATGAAAATAGAAGAAAAAGGAACAGTTCAAGAGGTCCACATCCACATAATTGGAATTCCAGCCACGAAGAGAAAAAATAATGAATTATTTCAAGAAAATTTCCCAGAACTGAAGAAAATAACTTTCTGGGTTGAAAGATTCTACCGAGTGCCCACCAAATAGACTCACACCAATGCACATGTCTTAGTTATCTAATACTGCTATAACAGGAATACCGCAAGTGGGTGGCTTTAACCAACAGAAATTTATTTTCTGACAGTTGAGAAGGCTAGAAGTCTGAATACAGGGTGCCGGCTCTATGGGAAGGCTTTCTCTCTCCGCTGGCTCTGGAGGAAGGTTCTTGTCTCCTCTGAGCTTCTGTTCCTGGGCAATCTTCATGTGGCTTGGCATCTCTGTTCCCCCATCTCTGCTCTGCTCCCTTGTTTAATCTCTTTTATATCTCAAAAGAGATTGACTCAAGATACACTGTCCACTAATCTTGTCTCATTAATATAACAAAGACAACCCATTCTCAAATGGAATTATAACCACAGGCATACAGATTAGGATTTACAACACTTATTTTGGGGGGACATAATTCAATCCATAATAACACATGGCTGTGAAATTTCAGAATGCTAGGGACTGGGAAAACATGTCCCACACGAAGAATCAGAACTCAGAAGAGCTTCAGGATAGAGAACTCCAGGAGGGATTTCCCCCAGGATGATCAGTATACTGCAATACCTGATATATCTGGACATCTTGAGCAGAAATTTAGAAAACTGGCTAAGAATTTGGCATTGAACTATAGGCAATTAGAAAGAAAACGAAGCTAACAAACAGAAAAGACAACTGTTATCTGCTGGGAAAGTAAAACATGTGCAGGAAAGAAAAAAAAAATCTCAGTTTTCTATATTTTACACAGTCATAGCATGAGAAATATTTACATAGTTATAATATGAACACAAAATACAGTTTAATCCAGGCGACAATAGGACTATTTTTGAAAAATGGAGGGAGGGTAAGGGTCTACAGTACAGGAAGAGTGAGCAATATAAGACATGGATAATGCCTAAAACTGAAAAATCAAGAATAATACTTGTTTGTAAATTAGAGACATGGAGGAAAATGCCAAAAGAATCAGTCCAAAGAGATGGAGGAAGGGGAGATGAGAGGAAAGAAAGGACTAGAGATTAGTTTTTTTAAGGTGAGTTCTATTAGTAATACCTTTTATTGAAAGTTGTTGCTAGTTGCCATTGAGTTGATTCTGACTCATGGCGACCTCCTATGTGCAGAGTAGAATTACTTCATAGAATTTTCAAGGCTGTGACCTTTTGGAAGCAGATCACCAGGCCTGTCTTCTGGGTGCCTCTGGGTGAGTTTGAACTGCTGACCTTTCAGTTAGTGGTTAAGCGCTTAATCCTTTGCATCACTCAGCCTCCTTTGAGATTTGTTTTTGTAACAAACCACAGGGAACTTTTTGATTTTCTAGACTGTATCTATAATATCTATAATATATCTATATCTATAGTGTAACTTTGTAAAACAAACAAAACAACCCAAACTAAAAAAAATTGATTAAAATCTTGAGGGAAATAAGCCATTAGAATTATGGGTATTTACCTCTGCCTCTTTTAAGTGTTTTATAGTTCCTAAATTTTCTATAGGGTTGCTGTGAGTTGGAATCGACTCAACAGCAATGGGTTTGGTTTTTATTTTTTAAATTTTCTGTAATGAGCATATGCTTCTTTTATAATTAAAAAAATTTTTTTAATGTGTTGATTGATGAGAATGATTGATGGGAATTCATGATGAGCCTCCGTGGAGTAATGCTCTATTGTGACTCTCTCCCAAGGGAGGAGTTCTTCACTGCATTATAGAATTGCAGGAATTCAAAGATAGAAATACGATGAGCACCTTGGGTCATTTGACAAGTGACAGGATGCCTGTGAGTTCTTCCCAGAACCAAGAGACTTGCATTTTGCCCCCTTCTCGCTACTGACCTCAGTGTTGACTCATCCCTGATGTTTCCTGGCTATGAAAGGCATCTCCCCATTCCTCATCCTGGGTTGCTGTGCCAAGCTGTGTGTATTTAGCTCCTTTAGAATCTTGCCTCATAAATCAGCCTGCCTCACTTCTTCACTGTGGGAATGGCATTTCTCTGCACTTCCTCCAGTTAGACCCTTGGCTTTACTGAGACTGAGAAATAACATGGAGCTACTTGGAACGAAGAGTAAACCGTCCTCTCCCCTCATATTTTTGAGTGGTTTTATTGAAAGTGGAACCTAAAGACTGGCTTCCGAGATGGGTACTGGGGGACAGGACCTCAGAAAGTATCAAATGCCCCATTGATTATGACACTTGCATTTGTATCAACTGGGTTGTCTTAATTCCATCACTGTGAGCTTTTTGGGTAATAGTTCAGTTTTAATCAACCTCAACAAGCATATCTATAATTTATTGAATGATGACTATACGAAGCTGTTACATATATTTAAGCCTCACAGTAGCCTTGTGAGTAAAATACTGTCTCTATTTCACTTCTGAGAAGATTGAGACTTAGATTCATTCTTTCATTGAGCATATCTGTTGAGTACCTCCTGTGTGTACTGTGCTGGTCCATGGGACAGTGGAGGACAGGATCCCTATGAGCCCTGCCCTCATGGAGCTCACCAGTGAAGTAAATAGACAAGTCAACAGGCAGGTATAATGTAGTATGATAAGTGCTATATGGTAGAAGTGGTGCAGGGACCTATGGGTGCACTCAAAACCAGTTGCTGTCCAGTTGATTATGGCTCATGGTGACCCTATGTGTGTTAGAGTAGAACTATGCTCCATAGGGTTTTCATGGCTGTGATATTTCGGAAGCAGATCTCCAGGCCTATATTCTGAGGCATCTCTGGGTGGACATGAACCTTCAACCTTTCAGTTAGCAGTTGAGTCCATTAACCATTTGCACCACCCAGGGACTCTGTGGGTGCAACAAGTGGGGACAATTAACACACTCAAGGAGTCAGAGAAAACTTGATGGACAATGGAGTTTAGTCCTGAAGAACAAGGAGTTATCCCCTAAAAAAAGGAGGAAGGACAACTGGGCATTGGGAACAGTATGAGATAAACTACAGTTTTCTTTCTGCTTTCATAGATTTGTGGTGAGTGTAGTCTTAGAAAGGGTCAGCAAAGGGGTGTGTGTGTGTGAACCTGAGGGTCTTGACAGCCAGATCCTCCTTAACCCCAGGCACCCACCCTTCTCTGCTCTGCAGTGGGAGTTGAATAGCCCAATAATAAATGGAGAGGCTGATGTTTGAACTTGGTTCTCTCTGGCTCTAAAGCCAGCACTCTTCACTATATTACACTGCCTCATTCTGGGTTTATTACTCTGAGGTATAGAATCTTTTAAGTGCTTAGCATGTGCCCAACTTAAAAGTAGATCCAAGAGAAATAGGACACATATTCTCTGTCTTCAAGGAGCTTACAGTCTAGATGGACAAACAGGACTTAAACTCAGGAAAGAACAAGACACTGAACAGCACAAGATAGTGTTTTAAAAAAATTTTGTAAGGAAAAGGCATGAGTGGATTACACAGTAAGAAACGTAAGCATGGGTGTACTTGTGCTTACTTACTAATCTGTAGTGAACAATTTCACATGGGTTTCACCACATCTTTGCTTTGGTGAAAAACGGAAATTGTTCACTACAGATTAGTAAGCACAAGCAAGCCCGTGCTTACCTTGCGTACTGGGTCATCCGTCTCTGTCAGTGATTGTAAATTCGAAAAGAGGCTTTGATTCTGTAGGAAGGTGCTGTGGGGTTGGGAGAGAGACAGATGCCAGCCATACATAGAAGCAGAATTTTTGATGTGGTGGAAAAATGTGAAATTGTTCACTAAAGATGATCTGGTAAGCAAGGTAAGTACCGTGCTTACCTTGCCTATTGGATAATCAGCCCTGGTGAAATGAATGCCCCTCTCATGACGTATTGGGAGCTGTCATTTGCCGAGTCACTGTCTTCATTATTGTCTTTAACATCTCATGTTTTTTTGAGTTCTTACTAGAAACTTGACCTTTGAGTCAGATCCCAAAGATCCTGGGGAAAGTGACAAAGACATTCCTGGCTGCCTGATTCCATAATGGTTGCAGAGCCTCAGCTGCCGTTTTTTTTCTGGACTGAATACTGGAATTTTTGTCCAGGGCTTGTTGTCTTTGATTTTCTGGAGCTCTGAGTCCTCAGATGTAATTTTTGAGTGAGAATGTTGGCATATTGAGGGCAGAGGAAAAGGCTTGGAGAGGGCGCCGTTGCTGCTGTTGTGAGAGAGTCCAGTTTGCTAAACAGAGTCAGGCTCTGCTCTTCAGGAGCTGGAGCTGACAATTCAAGACATGTCCTCAGGTGTGCATAGTAGGGAAAGGGCTGGTAACCAAAACAAACAAACAAACCCATTGCCGTTGAGTCGATTCCAACTCATAGCGACCATATAGGATAGAGTAGAATGGCCCCATAGAGTTTCCAGGGAGCACCTGGTGGATCTGAACTGCTGATCTTTTGGTTAGCAGCCGTAGCTCTTAACTACTATGCCACCAGGTTTTCCAAAGGGCTGGTAGTGGCATGAAAAATCCCTTTAGCTAGGTCTTCATCCTTACTCATTTCAAAAATTCTTTTGAGGGCCCACTTCAGTAATTCTCAGTGTAGTTGATAGACAACCTGCATCAGGGTCACTTTGTTGTTATTGTTAGGTGCAGTCAAGTCAGTTCCAACTCATAGCGACCCTATGTACAATACAACGAAACACTGCCTGGTCCTGTGCCATTCTCACAATCATTGCTATGTTTGAGCCCATTGTTGCAACCACAGTGTCAATCCATCTCATCAAGGATCTTCCTCTTTTTTTGCTGACCCTCTGCCTTACCAAACATGATGTCCTTCTCCAGGGACTGGTCCCTGCTGATAACATGTCTAAAATACATGAGACAAAGTCTTGCTATCGTCACTTCTAAGGAGCACTCTGGCTGTATTTCTTCCAGGACAGACTTGATCATTCTCCTGGGAGTCCATGGTATATTCAGTATTCTTTGCCAACACCATAGTTCAAAGACATCAGTAGTTCTTCAGTCTTCCTTATTCATTGTCCAGCTTTCACATGCATATAAGGCAATTGAAATATCATGGCTTGGGTCAGGCACACCTTAGTCCTCAAAGTGATATCTTTGCTTTTTAACACTTAAAAGAGATCTTTTGCAGCAGATTTGCCCAGTGCAATATGTCGTTTGATTTGACTGCTGCTGCTTCCACAGGTGTTGATTGTGGATCCAAGTAAAATGAAATCCTTGACAACATCAGTCTTTTCTCCATTTATCATGATATTGCTTCTTGGTCCAGTTGTGAGTATTTTTGTTTTCTTTATGTTGAGGTGTAATCCATACTGAAGGCGGCAGTCTTTGATCTTCATCAGTAAGTGTTTCAAGTCCTATTTACTTTCAGCAAGCAAGATTGTGTCATCTGCTTATTGCAGGTTGTTACTGAGTCTTCCTCCAATCCCGATGACCCTGTTTCTCAGATTATTTGCTCAGCATTCAGATTGAATAAGCACAGTGAAAGGATACGTTGACACACACCTTTCCTGATTTTAAACCATTCAGTATCCTCTTGGTCTGTAAGAACAACTGCCTCTTGGTCTATGTATAGATTCCTTATAAGCACAATTAAGTGTTCTGGAATTCCCATTCTTTGCAGTGTTATCCATACTTTGTTATGATCCAGACAGTTGAATGCCTTTGTATAGTGAGTAAAACTTGGGTAAAGATCTTTCTGGTATTCTCTGCTTTCAGCCAGGATCCATCTGACATCAGCAATGATATCCCTCCTTCCATGTCCTCTTCTGAATTTGGCTTGAATTTCTGGCAGTTCCCTATCAAAGTACTGCTGTAGCTGTTTTTGAATTATCTTTAGCAAAATTTTACTTGTGTGTGATATTAATGGTATTGTTTGATAATTTCTGCATTCTGTTGGATCACCTTTCTTTGGAATGGGGACAAATATTGATCTCTTTCAGTCAGGTGGCCAGGTTGCTGTCTTCCAAATTTCTTGGCATAGACAAGTGAGTGGTTCCAGCGCTGCATGTGTTTGTTGAAACATCTTGATTGGTATTTCATCAGTTCCTGGAGGCTTGTTTTTCGTCAATGCCTTTAGTGCAGCTTGGACTTCTTTCTTCAGTACCATCAGTTCTTGATCATTTGCTACCTCCTGAAATGGTTGAATGTTGGCCAGTTCTTTTTTGTACAGTGACTCTGTGTATTCCTTCTATCGTCTTTTGATCCTCCTGCTTTGTTTAATAATTTGTTCATGCAATCCTTCAGTATTGCAACTCAAGGCTTAAATTTTTTTCTTCAGTTCTTTCAGCTTGATAAATGTTGAACGTGTTCTTCATGTCTTGTCCCAGACCCAGTGACTCAGAATCCTGGGGTGGGACTCAGAATCTGTATTTTTAATGAGTTCAGTGGCTGATCCTGATGTATACTTAAGTTTTAAAAGCACTCATTTGTTTTGTATGAAGTCCAGTTCTAAGAACTTGTTGTTATTACTTGCAATGGAGTCTGCACCATACACAACAGAACAAAATGTTGCCTGGTCCTTTGCCATGTTTATGATAGCTGGTATGCTCAATCCCATTGTTGTGGCCATTGTGTGTTTTGAGTGCCTTCCAACCTAGGGGGCACTATATTTGACAGTATTCTGTTGTGAGCCATAGGATTTTCATTGGCTAATTTTGGGAAGTAGATCTCCAGGTCTTTCTTCATAGTCTATCTTAGTCTGGAAGCTCTGCTGAAACCTGTTCACTGTGGGTGACCCTGCTGGTATTTGAAATATTGGTTCCATAGCTTCCAGCATCACAGCAACATGCAAACCACCACAGTACAAACTGATAGATGGGTGGTGGTTCTAAGAACTATTGGAATGTGAAGATCAGATCTTGTCCTTGCCATCAAGTGGCTCACTCTCTGTTGAGAGAGACCAACTTCATGTTTGTCGATACAAGGAAGAATGCAAGCCATGTTTGTTGCATGCATCTTATTGATCAGAGGAAGAATCTATTATATAGGAAGTAGAAAAGAAATGCACTTGGTTGACAAATTTCAAAAAGCATATAGTAATCAGTGAGATTTTGTTTTTTTAATGTGCTTTAGGTGAAAGTTTACAGTGCAAATTAGTTTCTCGTTCAAAAATTTATACTCAAATTGTTTTGTGACATTGGTTGCAGTTCCTGCAATGTGCCAGCACTCACCCCCTTTCTACCCCAGTTTCCCCATGTCCATTCTTCCAGTTTTCCTGTGCTTTCCTGTCTTCTCTTCTTTATTTTTGGGCTGGTGTTGCCCCCTTAGTCTCACGCTAAGATGTGTGTTCCTCATGTGTGTTATTGTTTGTTTTATAGGCCTCTCTGATCTTAAGCTGAAAGGTGCGCTTCGAGAGTGGCTTCAGTTCTGAGTTAGTGGGATGTCCAGGGACCGTAGTCTTGAGCGTTCCTCCTGTCTCTGTCAGACCAGTAAGTCTGGTCTTTCTTTGTGAATTTACATTTTGTTCTACATTTTTTCCTGTTCTGTCAGGAAGAACCCTCTATTGTGATCCCTGTCAGAGAGATCGGTGGTGATAGTTGGGAAACATCTAGTTCTTCTGGGCTCAGGCTAGTGGAGACTGTGGTTCATGTGGTCCATTAGTCCTTTAGACTAATGTTTTCCTTGTGTCTTTGGTTTTTTTTTTTTTTTCATTCTCCTTTGCTCTGCATGAGATGGAACCAATAGATGTGTCTTAGATGGCCGCTCACAAGCTTTTTTTTAATTGTGCTTTATATGAAGGCTTACAGAGCAAACTGGCTTCTCATTAAAAAATTAATACACATATTGTTTTGTGACATTGGTTGCCAACTCCACAATGTGTCAACACTCTCCCCTTCTTAACCTTAGGTTCCCCATTTCCATTTGTCCAGCTTTCCTGTCCCCTTCTGCTTTCTTGTCCTTGCCTCCAGGCTGGTGTGCCCATTTAGTCTCATATACATGGTTGAGTTATGTGTATTATTATTAGTTTTATGGGCCTGTCTAATTTTTGGCTGAAGGGTTAACCTCAGAAGTGACTTCAGTGCTGAGTTAAAAAGGTGTCCAGGGGCCATACTCTCGGTGTTTCTCACGTCTGTCAGACCAGTAAGTCTGGTCATTTTTTGTGAGTTTGAATTTTGTTCTATGTTCTTTTCCAGCTATGTCTGGGACATTCTGTTGTGATCCCTGTCAGAGCAGTCGGTGGTGGTAGCTGGGCACCATCTAGTTGTGCTGGACTCAGTCTGGTGGAGGCAGTGGTAGTTGTGGTCCATTAGTCCTTTGGACTAATCTTTTCCTTTGCGTTTTTGGTTTTCTTCATTCTCCCTTGCTTCAGATGAGATGGGACTAGTGGAGTATCTTAGATGTCTGCTCACAAGCTTTTAAGACCCCAGATCCACTCACCAAAGTGGAATGTAGGACATTTTCTTTATGAACTGTGTTATGCCAGTTGACCTAGATATCCCCCGAGACTATGGTCCCCAGCTCTCAGCCCCAGCAACTCTGTCCCTCAAGGTGTTTGGATGTGTCTAGGAAGCTTCATTTGACTTTGCCTTGGTCAAGTTGTGATGACTTTCCCTGTATTGTGTGTTGTCTTTTCCTTCACCAAAGTTAACACTTGTTTATTATCTAGTTAGTGATTTCCCTTCCCCGGCCCACCCCTCCCACCTAACCATCAAACATTGTTTTTTTCTGTGTGTAAACCTTTTCATGAGTTTTTATAATAGTGGTCTCATACAGTATTTGTCCTTTTGTGATTGACTTATTTCACTCAGCATAATGTCCTCCACATTCATCCATGTTGTGAGATGTTTAGCGGATTCATCATTGTTCTTTATTGTTGCATGGTATTCTATTGCATGTCTGTACCATAATTTGTTTATCCATTTATCTGTTGATGGGCACTTATTTCCATCTTTTTGCTGTTGTGAACAATGCTGCAATGAACATGGGTGTTCATATGTCGTTTTGTGTGACAGCTCTTATTTCTCTAGGATATATTCCTAGGAGTGGGATTGCTGGATCGTATGATATTTCTATTTCTAGCTTTTTAAGGAGGCACTGTATTGTCCATAGTGGTTATACCATATGACCCTTTTTATTTATATTCCCACCAGCAGTGCATGAGAGTTCCAGTCTACCCATAACCTGTCCAGCACCTGTTATTTTCTGCTTTTTTGATTTGTGCCAGTAATGTCAGGGTGAGATGGTATCTCATTGTAGTTTTGATTTATATTTCTCTAATGGCTAATGATCGTGAGCATTTCTCATGTGTCCGTTAGCTGTCTGAATATCTTCTTTGGTGAAGTGTCTGTTCATATCCTTTGCCCATTTTTTAAATTGGATTATTTGTCTTTTTACTGTTGAGCTGTTGAAATATTTTATAGATTTTAGAAATTAGACTTTTATCGGATACGTTGTAGCCAAATTTTTTTCCCCAGTCTGTAGGTTCCCTTTTCATTCTTTTGGTGAAGTCTTTTGTTATGTAGTTTATCTTCTGGTGTTTCTGCATTTTTAGTTATACTTTGTTTTTTCTCTATGCCATGTATTAGGGCCTCTAACGTTGTCTCCACTTTTTCTTTCATGATTTTCATCATTTTAGGTTTTAGATTTAGGTCTTTGATCCATTTCGAGTTACTTTTTGTATATAGTGTGAGGTATGGGTCCTGTTTCATTTTTTTACGGATGGACATCCAGTTTTGCTAGCCTCCATTTGTTAAAAAGACTGCCTTTTCCCCATTTAATGGACTTTAGTCCTTTGTCAAAGATCAGCTGACCATAAGCGGATGGATTTAAATCTGGATTCTTGATTCTGTTCCATTGGTCTATGTGTCTCTTGTTGTACCAGTACCAGGTTGTTTTGACTACCATGGCTGTATAGTAGGTTGTGAGATCAGGTAGTGTGAGGCCTCCTGCTTTGTTCTTTTCTTCAGTAATGCTTTACTTGTACAGGGCATTTTTCTTTTATGTATAAATTTGGTGATTAGTTTTTCCATCTCGTTAAATAATGCTGTTGGTATTTGAATTGGAATTGCATTGTATGTGTAGATTCCTTTGGGTAGAATTGACATTTTCACAATATTGAGTCTACCTATCCATGAGCATGGTATGTTTCTCCGTTTATGTAGGTCTCTTTTGGTTTCTTGCAATCGTATTTTTGGAGATTTCTTTGTGTAAGTCTTTTTGTCCCTGATTAGATTTATTCCTAAGTATTTTTTATCTTTTTAGGCGCTATTAAAAATAACATTTTTTCCTGATTTCCTTTTGAAAGTTCTCTTTGTTGGTGCATAGGAATCCAAGTGATTTTTGTACATTGATCCTGTACCCTGTTGCTCTGCTGAATCTATTAGTTCTAGTAGTTTTCTTGTGAAATCTTTAGGGTTCTCTATATAGGATCATATTACCTGCAAAAAGGGATAGTTTTACTTCTTCCTTTCCAATTTGAATGCCCTTTTTTATTTTCTTGACTTACTGCTCTAGTGAGGACTCCCAGCACAGAGTTAAATAGGAATGATGATACAGGGCATCCTTATTCTCATTCTCAGGGGAAATGTTTTCAGCCTCTCTCCTTTGAGAATGATGTTGGCTGTTGGTTTTGTATTGATGCCCTTTATTATGTTGAGGAATTTCCCTTCTATTCCTATTTTATTGAGAGTTTTTATCAGGAATAGATGTTGGACTGTATCAAATGCCTTTTCTTCATCGATTGAGATAACCATGTGATTCTTTTGTTCTATCTGGTGGATTATGTTGATTGATTTTCTGATGTTAAACCATTTTTGCATACCTGGTATGTATCCACTTGGTTGTGGTATATTATTTTTTTATATAATGCTGAATTCTATTGGCTAGAATTTTGTTGAAAATTTTTGCATCTATATTTATGAGAGATAATTGTAATTTTCTTTTTTCATGGTGTCTTTGCCTGGCTTTGATATTAGAGTTATGCTGAATTCATAGCTTGAATTCAGAAGTATTTCTTCCTTTTCTATTCTCTGATATAGTTTGGGTAGTACTGGTGCAAATGCTTCTCTGAATGTTTGGTAGAATTTTCCAGTCAAGCTTTCTGGACCAGGGATTTTTCTTTTTTTTTGTTGGGAGTTGTTTTTTTATTACTTCTTCAATCTCTTGTCTTGTTATTGGTCTGTTCAGATTTTTTACTTCAGTTTGTCTTAGTTTAGGTAGATAATGTGTTTCTAGAAATTTGTGCATTTTCTATAGGTTCTCAAATTTGTTTGAGTACAGGTTTTCATAGTATTCTATTATGATCCTTTTAATTTCAGTTGGGTCTGTTGTAATGTCCGCAGTTTCATTTCTTATGTCAGTATTTGTGTCCTCTCCTTACTTTTTTTTTTTTTCCCAGTTTGGCCAGTGGTTTGTCAATTTTGTCGATCTTTTCAAAGAACCAGCTTTTGATCTTAATTTTTTCTATTGTTTTTCTGTTCTCTATTTCATTTAGTTCTGCTCTAATCTTGATTATTTCCTTTCTTCTAGTGGCTGTGGGCTTCTTTTGCTATTCTCTTTCTACTTGTTCGAGTTGTAGGGCTAACGTTCTGATTTTAGCCCATTCTTCTTTTTTGATGTGTGTGTTTATTGTTATAAATTGACCTCTGAGCACTGCATTTGCTGTGTCCCAAAGGTTTTGGTATGAAGTGTTTTCATTCTCATTTGACTCTTGGAGTTTTTTAATTCTGTCTCTGATGTCTTCTGTTATATAGTTGTTTTTCAGCAAGGTATTATTCATTTTCTTGTATTTGATTTTTTTCCCCTTTGCTCTTCCTGTTATTGATTTCTGCTTTTCTGGTGTTGTGATCAGAGAGAATGCTTTGTATTATTTTGATGTTTTAAATTTTATTGAGGGCTGCTTTGTGGCCTAAAATGTGATCTATTCTGGAGAATAGTCCATGTGTGTTGGAAAAGACTATATACGTTGCTGCTGTTGGATGGAGTGTTTTATATGTCTCTGAGGTCAAGTTGGTTGATTGTGGTCTTTAGATCTTCTGTATCTTTTTTCACTTTCTTTCCAGATGTTCTGTTCTTTTCTGAGAGTGGTATGTTGATGTCTCTTACTATTATTCTGAAAATGTCTATTTCTCTTTTCAGTGCTGTTAGAGTTGTTTTATGTATTTTGGGGCCCTGTTGTTGTGTGCATAGATATTTATTCAGATTATGTCTTCTTGGTGGATTGTCACTTTAATCATTATATAATGTCCTTCCCTGTCTTTTATTGTTGATTTTACCTTAAAGTCTGTTTTATCTGAGATTAGTATTGCTATTCCTTCCCTTTTTGGTTGCTGTTTGCTTGATGTATTTTTTGAATTTTAATATATTTATGTTTTTGTGTCTAAGGTGTATCTCTTGTAGACAGCATATAAATGGGTTGTGTTTTTTTTTTTTTATCCGTTTTGCCACTGTGTCTCTTTACAGGTGCTTTAAGCCATTTACATTCAGTGTGATTATCAATAGGTATGAGTTTATTGCAGTTATACTGTTGTGTGTGTGTGTGTGTGTGTGTGTGTGTGTGTGTGTTTTGTAGTGCTGATGTTTTCTTTGTTCCTCTTACTTTCCTTGCTGAGTTCCCTTTGTTTGTGGATTTTCTTTTAATTTTTTCTGTTATTATAAGTTTTGTGTTTACTGAGGCTGTATGTTTTCTTTTTTATTCTGATTAGTAGGTGTGTTAACTTCCTTGGTAGCTAGGCTGAAATTTACCCTTATCTTCCTAAGTTTGAACCAGTATTTATTACTTGATATCACCTTGACTTCCTCTCCATTTGAAAGTTCTATACCTACACTGTTTATTCCCCCTTTTATTGATTTGATGTTGCCCTCATTTACAGACTGACATCTCTGTATGCCTGCTTTAAGTCTTTTAGCTTTATTTTATTGTTGAGAGTTCTTTTACCTAGGTTGGTATCTGACCGATGCGTTCCTGTGTCTTAGACTCCAGTTGTTTTCTGATGTTGTTGGT
The DNA here is from genome assembly GCA_030035585.1 of Dugong dugon. Lineage (NCBI taxonomy): Eukaryota > Metazoa > Chordata > Mammalia > Sirenia > Dugongidae > Dugong > Dugong dugon. Next base: position 14,246,751 of record CM057475.1, on the reverse strand, counting down.
TCACTAACTGAAGGACTCCTTTTAATATTCCTTGTATGTCTGGTTTTGTTTTTGTGAATTATCTTAATTTCTGTTTTTTCTGCAAATGTCCTAATTTTGTCATTGTATTTGAGAGGGAGTTTTGCAGGATATATTACTCTTTGTTGGAGTTTTTTTCTTTTGAGGTTTTATACATGTCATTCCATTGCCTTCTTGCCTGCCTAGTTTCTGCTGAGTAATCGTAGCTTAGTCTTATTGTTTCCCGTTTGTAAGTGATTTTTTCATTTTTCTCGAGGTGCTCTCAGTATTCTCTCTTTGTCTTTGGTTTTGGGAAGTGTGATTATGATATATGTTCATGATTTTCTTTTGGGGCGTATCCTACATGGAATTCTTTGAGCTTCTTGGATGGTCAGCTTCTTGTCTTTCGTGATATTTGGGAAGTTTTCTGCCTGCGAACCTTCAACAATATTCTCCGTGTGTTTTTTTAAATTTTCTCCCCTGTTCTGGAACTCTGATCACGTGCAAATTTTTGCTCTGGATTGTGTTTCACATAATTTTTAAGTTTTTTGCATTCCTTCCTCTGATTTTTTTCTCAAAGTGGAGTCCATGGATTTGGCTTCAGTCTTGCTGATTCTGTCTTCCATTGCTTCAAATTTGCTTCTAAAACTTTCTATTGAGTTGTCCCTTTCTGAAATTTTGTTTTTTATCTTTTGAATTTCTAGTTGTTGTTTTGTGTGATTTCTAATTGTTTATTTTGATGTTTTGTTCTTGTATTGTTTTCCTGAATTATTTCATTGCTTTGTGTTTTTCTTGATTTTGGCTATATTTTCATTGGCTTAGTCTGTGTTTTCCATGATTTTGTCTATTTTTCCCTTGGTTTTGTCTGTGTTTTCATTGATCTCTTTCCTAATCTGTTGAAGAGCTCTAAATATTAGTCTTTTGAATTCCATTTCAGGTAGTTCACTGCCTTTTCTTTTACCAGAAGGTCATCTGATTCAATATTTTGGTCACTTGCTGGAGCCATCTTGCCCTGCTTTTTTATGTTTTGATATTGTCTACTGTCGCTGAAACATTAAAATATTATTTTCTTTCTTTCTTTATTGATTGCATGTTATTTTGTTTCATCCTGCTTCTTTGTTTTGTTTTGATATATTAGGGTGTGTGGACCAGGTGTGCTTTGCTGCTTGCTCATCTTTGGGTATGATAGGTCTTACTACCTTGTCCGGGTGGGCAGGGCAGCAGCAGGTAGGGTGAGACCACTTCACTGTTCACTGGTTTGGTGAGGTGGTTGAGGGCAGACTGGATGGGCACTGTCTGCCTCCTGCTGTTGGTCCAGTGGTGTGGAGCATTCACAGCCCCTTGCCAGATGGGTGGGGGGTGTCAGATGGGGGGTGGTATGGGCTCAATTTCCACCATTCAACAGCTGATCTAGTGGCAGGAGGGGCGGGGTGGTGAAGGCCTGGTACGGCCTTAGACCTGAGGCTTGGGGGTGCTCTAGCTGTGGTGGTTCAGTGAAGGCCTGTGAAAATGGAGGCATGTGGCATATGGGGCTAGGTGGGAGGGAGGAAGAAAGGAAAAGAGGGAGAAAGAAGAAAAAAATGGCAACATGGTGGGAGCCAATGTGTGGAAGTGGAACTGACCTGTGGCCCAGTGGGAAGGAGAGTAGGTGGTGTACAGGGTTTGGTCGGAAGGATAAAGGAAATAAAGAAAGAAAAAAGAAAAGAAATTGGTGGTGCTTTGGGGGCTGGTGGGTGGGGATTGGGCGGACCTGGGGCAGTGGTGAGCTGGTGTGCTGGTGGCACTCTATTTGCAGGGGCTAGTGGAAAGGGGAGAAGGTGGCATATGGGGCTAGGTGAGAAGGGAAATAAGAATAAGAAAGGAAAAAAATGGTGACATGGAGCAGGCCAGCAAGTAGGGGCAGACCTGGTGCTAGTGGGAAGGGAGGTGGCTAACTGGTTTAGGTAGGAGGGAGAAAGAAAAGAAGAAAAAACAAAAAGGCAGCATGGTTGGGAGCTGGCATGTGGGGGCAGGGTGGACCTGGGGTGGTCGTGGGCCAGTGTACTGGTGGCTCTCTAGCTGCAGTGGTGTGGCAGGGGCCTGCAGGACACACAGGAAGTGGTGTACAGGGTTGGACGGGAGGGAGGAAGAAAAGCGAGAAAGAGAAAAAAAATCGTGGCACTTTGGGGGCTGGCAAGTGGGGGCAGAGGTGGACCCGGGGACTGTAGGAAGGGAGGGGAGGTGGCATACTGTGCTAGGTGGGAAGGAGAAAGAAAAGAAAGAAAAAAAGGAGAAAATAAATGATGGTGTGGTGTGTGCCAGCAGGAAGAGGGGGAGGTGGCATACAGGGCTAGGTGGGAGGGGGAGAGAAGGAAGAAAGAAAAAAAGCCACACGTTGAGGGAGCTGGGTGGGCCTGGGGTGGGGGTCTTATATTGTAGATCCCGGCGGTGGGGGCTACCAGGATAGGAGGGTTCTTCCTTCTACTCACCAGAAGGGTGAGGAGTGGGAAAGCATGTTACTCTGGTTACCAGATGCTCTGTCTCCTGTTGGGAGCTCCATGAAGTTGCCTTGCCCTACTCCGTGTCTGAGGTTGTTGCTGGCTTTGTTTCAAGATGGCAATGCTGTGCTCTGTTAGTCTGTAGGGGACGTCCACTCTGTATCTCTCCTTGTTCTCTGTTTCTGTCAGTTTCTTCTTCCATTTAGTGTTTGATCTAGTTCTTTATCCCTTCATTGATGTTCAGGGTTCCAGGATTGATGTTTGTGTCTGTTTTACGTAGTTTTTTGGATCTTTGATGGAAAGGAATGGTGTGGTGCATCTGTCTAGGGCGCCATGTCAGCTCCACCACTAGTCAGTTAGATTTTATGGAAGGAAAAGCCACCTATAGAACTGTAAAATATTCTGCATTCTTTCAACTGTAGGAGGAGCGATCACAAACAACATAGTGGGAGTTTGACTATGTAAAAATCAGTTTCAGGAAAGGCTGAGATGTTCATGGACCACTCTTCACTTACTCTTAAAATGGGGTACTCAATTTACAATAACAGTATTTTAATGAGGAAAACCATCCACAAATGAAATAAACAGTAATTAGAGATGGGGCAAAAACCCTGGTGGCATAGTGGTTAAGAGCTACAGCTGGTAACCTAAAGGTTGGCAGTTCAAAGCCAGCAGGCACTCCTTGGAAACTATGGGGCAGTTCTTCTCTGTCCTATAGGATCACTATGAGTCGGAATAGACTTGACAGCAACAGGTTTCCAGAGGTGGGGCAGCCCATAGTCTATCTGGTTCTACCTCAGGTTTCTACCTGAAGGCCAACAACAGAAGGGCTTTGTGCAGCAGACAAAACATTAATGAACTGGATAAAAAAAAAGTTGAGTTATTAAAAGACTTCCCCTGGATTTCAGTAAGAGTGACCTCTGGGTATACTCATACTTAGTGTTTCTCCTGCTGACTTGGTTAAAGTCAGTGTAAATAATAAATAATGTCACTGCACATCTCTGTTTTCTTGTCTGTTCTGTGTGAGGGCATCACTTTCTGGAAAAGCTTGGAGTAGGACACTTTGGACACTTACTACGTGGTGCCCTGTATAAGTAGAGTTGGGTCAGAGCAGTTGCAGCAGACTGCTGATGAGAGATCTCTCCCTGTCTCTTACTATCATTAGGAGAGGTGGGCCCACTCGTAGGATAAGAGAGGAGGAGGAGATTCTCAATATTCCATGGGGTACAGAGAAAGTAAGAAATAATTGCAAGTGGAAGAGATAGCTTGGTGGATGAGGTGGCATTTGGAGTGGACTGAAAGGATCATCATGGAATAAGAAGACAAATGTTAGTAGTATTCATCATGGAATAAGAAGACAAACGTTAGTATTATAAAATGTATGTGTAATCTGTATCATGTAATATTATTAGGATTCTTATATTAAAAGTGAAAGAAAACCCAACTCAGGCTGGCTTCAACTTTACTGCTTAAGTAACTGGAAAGTCCAGAGAGAGGGTAGATTTCAGGGCAGGTTGATCGAGCAGTTCAAATGATGTCCTCAAGAACCCAGTTTTGGTCTTTCTTCTTGTTGCCATTCCTAGCATCAACAGGCCATAGTCTCTTCTTAGTCACCATTCCCAGACCTGGTTATGTATCTGGCTTCATTGTGGTCCTTCACAGAGATCATGGTATATGAGGGTGAACATTTGAAGTAGTTATGGTACTCAGTTTTGACCTGCTTATAATACAAACTCAAGGCTACTTACTTAAATTTAGTTAAGTGCTGTGCAAGGTAGTGAGTTTTCCATCACGTCTGGTAGTTGCTGGTCCTCTGAGACCTCCTATCATGCAGAGTACTTAAAACAGAAGTTAAGAAAAAATAGTGAAAAAAGTTGTACCACTCAATTTGGGGGGTGGTGGTGGTGATGGTGGTTAAAAGTGTTTCTAGCCACCCTAATTCTTGAAACTTTTATTCTCTTTCTCTGCAATATTGTGTGGGTGTGTATATTTGGCAGGTGGCATTCTAGATTCACGAGTCAACCTCAGGGGTATACATGGAAGGTGATGGTAGTTTCTGATCTTCAGCTTTTAAGTCAAGGACTGCTTTCCAAAATGTGTGTTAGTTCTTGGCAGGGGAGCTGGTTTTGGGCATCATATCAGAGCCTTAAAAAGAGAGGCGGGCTATGTACACATCCCTGGTATAACATCTGAATTATGATGTCTCTGTCTTCTTTTCCTCATCCCGCAATGGCTGATGGACAGAAAATGCTCGTAAGACCTTGACTCAAACCACAGAATGGATGAATAATTCAAGCTTGACTTTTAAAAGAATTTTAAATCCCAAAATAGGACTCTTAAGGAAATGGACATGATGTTTTCTTTTTTCCTCCACTTTTAAGCTTAATTAGGTTCACACTTAGGTAGTGGGATCAGATTTGGGGGGGAGTTTTGTTAGTAAGAGCTTAAACTGTATACCAGAATTTCTCTTTTCCCACAACCTTCATTAAAAAAAAACAAAACAAAACAGTTCAGAACTCCAAATAAAATCACATTTACTTGGTGATGCCTCTGTCTGCCATAAAGTCATGATTATGGTATAAAAACATTTTCTAAATCTATCTTAGAATCTTCCACTATTTTTGATAAAAGACTGTTCTTTTTATCTTCTAAGTTTGAAATTCATTTTCATGGAAATTTTGGGTTTTGTGGCTTTTTTTTTTTTTTTTTTTGCCTGTTCTTCAGTGCCTTTTCCTTATCAGGATTGCACCATGACTGAACTATTCTCACAAGGATTTCAATTAAGTTTTTCTTAGAACTGACATGCCAGCAACAACTTAAGTACTCAATAAGTCTTTAATCACCAGAATTCCAGCTTAGATCCTCATCTTTCTTTTAGTTTCTTTTATTGTTTTCACTCTAGTCATCTCTTCACAAGTTGTACTGTTAACAATAACGTAGAGACTTGTTATTCTGGTCCTGGATTCCTCTACAAAAGGTAAAAACTCAAATTAAGGTACTTTTTGCCCATTTTATTTTCTTGTCTCAATTTCTTTCCTGTACCTAATGAATTTTGGGGAGAGGATGAGCTAACTAATGCAATAACGCAGACCAAAGAACCCTAAGGTCATTTTGGAGGAACTTGAAATGATCCTCAAAGAAAACTTTATCCAGGAGTTTTTCAGAATGAAACCCTAAAAGAAAAAAAAAAAAAAAATCTGGGTAAGAGCCCACTAAGTATTTTGAATAAAACTGAAGTGGACTTGTCTTTGCCATTGGAACTGACCTCCCTCGTGTTTCTGGTGCCTCCTACCCGTGGAGGAACAAATACTGCTGTCGCTTCCAGGAGGAAGCAGTGTGGTACACTGAAGAGCACAGCAGATTAGGAAGGGGGGATGAGGACTATTCTGATCCATCTCTGTCACCAAATTAGGCTGTATGACTTTCAGTAAGACCCTGAAATCACTCTCTGCATCATAGATAAAACGAGGGGCTGGGTTGGATGATGTTTTGCTTTATGTGATACAGGGTAAAGCCACCTCCTTGCTGTCTGACTTCATTGCTTGTCACTCTACTCCAGCAGTGTTGCCCTCACTCTGCCCTTCTCCCTCACCTGACTTAGTTCATGTCAATTTCCATCTTCTGAGATGCCTGCTCTGCATCCTCTAAATTACCTTCCCTTGCCTACCCAAATCTTAATGATTCTTATAGAGCCACTATACATTACTGCAGGCCTTTTCTAGCTACTTGGGTCCTTAATGAGCTATCCCTACTCAGAATTTCTGTTGTACTTGTGGTCCATTCCATACTGCTCAACACAACTATATATCAGACCCACTTATTGTTCTTTTATTGTAGTGTGTTTGATCTGGAAGGGACTGTGTGTGCAGGCCTTACTTGACATTTAACTACAAGAACCTTGAGGACAGAAACGTGTATCCTTATTATGTCCCCAATAGCACCCAGCATAAGCTGGGCAAATAATAGGTGTCCCACTGATCTTTGGAGATTAAAGCCTAGAATTGCTAGGGAGCATGAAAGCACTGGTATTTCAGCTATTCGCATTAGGTTTAGTTTGAGAACAAAAGCAAAGAATGAATTTTAAGCCCAAACTATTGAAAAAGTAATTTTTTTCCCTATCATTCTGTATGCTGATGTGCTTTCTCTTTCTTCCATGTTCCTTATTTTTGGGGAGGGATTTTTCCCATTTAGCTCAAAGCCTTCTTGCCCATTGTTTATTCTGACATTCTCTCCATTGTCTGGAGGCATTCTACTCACTGCCACTTCTGGCCCAAAACCCCAAAAATCTGTTGCTGTCAAGTCGATTCTGACTCATAGCAACCCTATAGGACAGCGTAGAAGTGCCCCATAGGGTTTCCAAGGAGCAGCTGGTGGATTTGAACTGGCCCAGCCCCTGGAAATCATCATCAGGGTGGCAGTATGGTTAAGAACCTGGACCTTGGGGTCAAGTAGATCTGAGTTTAAGTCCTGCCCTGACTCCTCCTAGCTGAGTGTTTCCAGGCAAGTTATTGAGTCTCTCTGAGTTTTAATATTCTCTCCTGCTGCTTCCTCTAAGGATGCCATAACAAAATAATACAAACTGAGTGGCATAAAAAGAACAGAATTTTTTTGTCTTACAGTTCTAGAGGCTAGAAGTTCAAATTAACATGTTGACTGAGACATGCTTCCTCCAAAGTCTCTGGGAGAAGCTCCTTTTTGGTCTCAGCTTCTGGTAGCCCCAGGCATTCCCTGGCTTTTAGATGTATCTTTACATGGCCATCTTTACTATGTCTGTCTCTCTTCTTCTCTTTTATTAATTTATTTATTGTACTTTAGATGAAAGTTTACAGAACAAACTTACTTCTCATTAAACAGTACATACATTGTTTTAAGACATGGGTTAACAACCCTATGACATGTCAGTACTCTCCTTTCTTGATCTTGGGTTTCCTATTACCAGCTTTCCTGTACCCTCCTGCCTTCTGGTCCTTGCCCCTGGGCTGGTGTGCCCCTTTAGTCTCGTTTTGTCGTACAGATCTCTCTAATCTTTCGCTAAAAGATGAACCTTCGGAGTGACTTCATTACTGAGCTAAAAGGGTGTCTGAGGGCCATGATCTTGGAGTTTCTCCAGTCTCTGTTGGGCCAGTATGTCTGGTCTTTTTTTGAGTTAGAATTTTGTTCTACATTTTTCTGCAGTTCTGTCTGGGACCCTCTATTGTGATCCCTGTAACAGAGGAGTCTGTGGTGGTAACTAGGCATCATCTAGTTGTACTGGACTCAGTCTAGTGGAGGCCTTGGTAGTTGTGGTCCATTAGTCCTTTCTTTCCCTTGTGTCTTTAGTTTTCTTCACATTCCCTTGCTCCTGAAGAGATGAGACCAGTGGAGTATCTTAGATGGCTTTTAAGACCGCAGACACTACTCACAAAAGTAGAATGTAGAACATTTTCTTTATAAAGTATGTTATGCCAGTTGAGCTAGATGTTCACTGAGACCAAGGTCCCCACAGCCCTCAGCCCAGTAGTGTTTTGTAGTTTTCTTTGTATAGGTCTTTTACATCCCTGGTTAGATTTATTCCTAAGTATTTTATTTTTTTAGGCGCTGTTACAGATGGTATTGTTTTCCTGATTTCCTTTTCACTGTTCTCTTTATTGGTATATAGGAATCCATCTGATTTTTGTATGTTTATTTTGTATCCTGCTACTCTGCTGAATCTTTCTTTTAGTTCCAGTAGTTTTCTCGTGGAGTCTTTTGGATGTTCCAGGTATAGTATCATATCATCAGCAAATAGGGAGAGTATAACTTCTTCATTACCAATTTGGATGCCCTTTATTTTTCTTGCCTTATTGCTCTAGCTAGGACTTCCAGCACAGTGTTAAATAGGAGTGGTGAAAAAGGACATCCTTGTCTTGTTCGTGTTCTCAAGGGGAATGTTTTCAGCTTCTCTCCATTAAGAATGATGTTGGCTGTTGGTTTTGTATAGATGCCCTTTATTATGTTGAGGAATTTCCCTTCTATACCTATTTTATTGAGAGTCTTTATCAGGAATGGGTGTTGGACTTTGTTGAATGCCTTTTCTGCATCGATTGAGATGATCATGTGATTCTTTTATTTATTTGGTGGATTATGTTGATTGATTTTCTAATGTTGAACTATCCTTGCATACCTGTTTGGTCGTGGTGTATTATTTTATTGATATGATGCTGAATTCTATTGGCTAGAATTTTGTTGAGCATTTTTGCATCTATATTCATGAGAGATACTGGTCTTTAATTTTCTTGTTTTGTGGTGTCTTTGCCTGATTTTGGTATCAGGGTTACACTGGCTTCATAGCCTGAATTTGGAAGTATCCCTTCCTTTTCTGTGTTCTAAAATAACTTGAGTAGTACTGGTGTAAGCTCTTCTCTGAATGTTTGGTAGAATTCTCCAATGAAGCCATCTGGGCCAGGGCTTTTTTTGCATTGGGAGTTTTTTAAACTACCTTTTCCGTCTCTAATCTTATTATGGGTCTGTTCAGGTTTTCAACATCAATTTGTGATAGTTTGGGTAGCTAGTGTGTTTCTAGAAATTTACCATTTCCTCTAGATTTTCAAATTTATTGAAGTATAGTTTTTCATAATACTCTGTTATGATCCTTTTTATTTCAGTTGGGTGTGTTGTAATGTCCCCTGTTTCATTTCTTATTTGGGTTATTTGCGTCCTTTCCTGTTTTTATTTTGTCAGTTTGGCCAGTGGTTTGTCAATTTTGTTGATCCTTTCAAAGAACCAACTTTTGGTTTTGTTGACCCTTTCTATTGTTTTTCTATTCTCTATTTCGTTTATTTCTGTTCTGATCTTTATTATTTTCTTTTTTTCTGGTGGCTATAGTCTTCTTTTGCTGTTCTCTTTCTATTTGTTCTAGTAGTGTAGCTAATGTTTTGATTCTGTCCCTTCTTTTTTGGTGTGTGCATCTATTGCTATAAATAGACCTCTGATCACTGCCTTTGCTGTGTCCTGAAGGTTTTGGTATGATGTGTTTTCATTCTCATTTGATTCTAGGAATTTTGATTCCATCTTTGATTTCTTCTGTTTCCCAGTGGTTCTTAAGCAGAGTGTTATTTAGTTTCTATGTAATTAATTTGTTTCCTTGGCTGTTCTTGTTATAAATTTCTATTTTGATGGCGTTGTGATCAGAGAAGATACTTTGTATTATCTCAGTTTTTTGGATTTTGTTGAGGATTGCTTTGTGGCCTAAGATGTGGTCTATTCTGGAGAACATTCCATGTGCATTGGAAAAGAGTGTGTATTTTGCAGCTGTTGGGTGGAGTGTTCTATATATATCTTTGAGTTCAAGTTGGCTGACTGTGGCCTTCAGATATTCTGTATCTTTGTTCAGTTTCTTTATAGACATTCTGTCCTTTACTGAGAGTGGTGTGTTGAAGTCTCCTACTATCATTGTGGAACTGTCAATTTCTGTTTTCAGTGCTGTTAAAGTTTGTTTTGTGTATTTTGGAGCCCTGTCATTGGATGTGTAGATATTTATTATGGTATGTATTCATGCTGGATCATCCCTTTAATTATGATAGAGTGCCCTTCTTTGTTTTTTATGGTGGATTTTGTTTTAAAGTCTATTTTGTCTGAGATTAGTATTGCCACTCCTGCTCTTTTTTGGTGACTGTTTGGTTGATATATTTTTTTCCATCCTTTGATTTTTAATAAATTTATGTCTTTGTTTCTAAGCTGTGTCTCTTGTAGACAGAATATTGCCTGGATCCTGTTTTTTAAATCCATTCTCTCACTCTCTGTCTCTTTATAGGTGCATTTAAGCTATTTACGTTCAGTGTAAGTATTGATAGGTGTGAGTTTATTGTTGTCATTTTTTTAGTGCTTTTTTTTGTGGTGCTGACGATTTTTTTTTCCCTCTTACTCTCCTCTGCTAATTCCTTTTGTTTGCGGATTTTTTTTCATTTCTTTTGTTTTTGTAGATTTTGTTTTTACTGAGACTTTATGTTTTTCTTCTTTATTTTGATGAGTATGTTTGTTAGCTTTCTTTGTGGTTACCTTGAAATTTACCATTATCTTCCTATGTTTGAACCAGTCTATTATTACTTGGTATTGCCTTGCCTTCCTCTCCATTAGAAAGTTCTATAAGTACACTGTTTATTCCCTCTTTTATTGTTCTGACATTGTTGTCATTTGCAGATTAACCTCTCTGGTTCCCTGTTGTAAATCTTTTGGTTTTGAATAGTCCTTGAGAGTTCATATCCTGGGTTGGTATCTGTCTGGTGCTATCTTGTGTCCTAGATTCAGGCTGTCATCTGATGTTGTTTGTTCTGAAACTGAAGGACTCTGTTTAATAATTCTTGTAAGTTTGGTTTGCTTTTTACATATTCCCTTAATTTCTGTTTATCTGGAAATGTCCTAATTTTCCCTTAATTTCTTTTTATCTGGAAGGACGAGAGTTTTGCAGGATATATTATTCTTGGTTGTCAGTTTTTTTCTTTGAAGGTTTTGTATATGTCATACCATTGCCTTCTTGCCTGCATGGTTTCTGCCAGATAATCTGAGCTTAGTCTTATTGTTTCTCCTCTGTGTGTGACTTTTTGTTTTTCCTCAAGCTGCTCTCAGGATTCTTGGTTTTAGAGAGTGTGATTATGATATGCCTTGGTGATTTTCTTTTGGGGTGTATCCTATATGGGGTTTTTTGAGCTTCTTGGATGGCCAGCTTGTCATCTTTCATGATATTAGGGAAGTTTTCTGTCAGCAGTTCTTCAGTGATCCTCTCTGTGTTTTCCATTTTCTCCCCTGTTCTGTAACTCCGATCACTTGCAAATTTTTGCTTTTGATTGTATCCCACATAATTCTCAGGGTTTCTTCATTTTTCTTTGTTTTTTTTTCCTGTTTTTTCCTCAGAGTTAAAAGTTGTGTCCAAGTGTTTGTATTCAGTTTCACTGATCCTGTCTTCCATTGTTTCAGAACTGTTCTTCAGCCCTTTTATGACACTGTCCATTTCTGAAATCTTGTTGTTTATCTTTTGAATTTTGATTGTTGTCTTTGTATGATTTCTAGTTGTGAATTTATTTTGACATTTTGTTCCTGTCTTATTTTCCTTAATTCTTCCAGTTTTTGTCTGTATTTTCCATGAATTTGTCTGCCTTTTCCATGAATTGGTTTATTTTTTCCTCATTTTTGTCTGCTTTTTGCTTTAACTCTTGGATAGCTCTTTGAATATTAGAGATTTGAATTCCCTATCAGGTAGTTCTAGTGCCTTTTCTTCTACTGAAAGTCATCTGGTATTTTATTTTGAACGCCTCCTGGAACCATCCTGTCCTGTTTTTTAATATGTTTTGATATTGTCTCCTGTCTTTGGGACATTCAGTAGTTATTTTCTCTGTTTATTGATTGCAGATTTGTTTGTTTCATCCTGCTTTTCTATTTTATTTGGTTATGTATGTCTGAGCAGGTGTGCTGTGTGTTCTTTGTTGTTTGCTCGTCTTCGGACACGATATTTTTCATCTCCATGTTCAATGATCAGGGCCAGTCACTCAGCTATGGTGCAGCAGGGTGGGTCCAGCTGAAGGGGAGGGGCTGGGATAGGTTGTTTGTGGCATGTACCAGGGCTGACAAGGTGAGCCGGTGGTCAGTGCAGGGCAGGTTCCAGTAGGTCGTGCTTGTGCTGCTTGGGAGTGGAATGTTCAGCACACGGTGCAGATAGGCAGGAGGGAAGGGGGGAAGAAGAGGTTGTGATGTGTGGAGGTAGGTTGGGTATGGAAAAGAAGGGAGAGAGTATAGAGAAACAGGAGCAAAAGAAAGTGCTGAGGGAGCTTGCTATTGGAATGGAGAGACGATAAACCAGGAAATGAAGAAAAACAAAAAGAAAAAATAATAGTAATAAAAAAAAAAACTCTCTCAGGGATCCCACTAGCATGGGTGCGCAGACCAGGGAAGCAGCTCCCAAGCCGAGAAGTACAGCCTGGTTAGAAGGAGTGGAGATGATACACAGCACCAGCTATTCAGAAAACAGGAAAAGAAGGTAAGTAGAAAGAGACGAGATACCAGGAAATGAAGAAAAATAGAAAGGCAAAAAGAAAGAGAGGAAAAAAAAAAAAAAAGCCCCCAGGGATCCCACCAGCATGGCCTCATGGACTGGGGAAGCAATTCCCCAGCTGAGCGGCACTTCACAGCCTCTCAAGAAGAAGCAAAGATGGCATACAGAGTCAGGTGTGTGAGAGAAAGGAGGGGGAGGAGGTGAGAGTCAGGGAAGAAACCAAAAGAGGCTGAAAAAAGCAACACCATGAACAAAGAAATGGCAGTGAAGAAGCTGGCCCGTGTGGGTGGGGCCAATCTGAGCAGCATGAAACTGGTGCCTCTCATGTTGTGGTCATGGCCTGCTAGGAAGCAGTGAATTGGCACGCCAGGAAGCCGGGAATCAGCCTGCCAGAAAGTGGTGAAGGTTGAGTGGGGTCAGGGGGAGGCAGGTGGGGTGGGAATGTGTATCTTGCTGGTTACCAGGTGCTCTGTCTCCTGCTGGGAGCTCCGTGAATCTGCTTTCCTGTACTCCCTGTCCACTGATCTCCAACAGGAGTCCAAGATGGTAGATCTGTGCTGAGTTAGCTGCTCGTAACTCTCCTTGCTCTCTGTTCTCTGTCAGTTTCTTATTCCATTCAGTGCTTGGTTGAGTTCTTTATCTCTTCATTTGATGCTTAGGGTTCCAGGATTGACATTTGTCTCTGTTTTACTTATTTTTTCAGGTCTTTGGTATGGAGGGACGGCGTGGTGCTTCTGTCTATAGCGCCATATTGGCTCCGCCTCTTTCTTCTCCTCTTTTATAAAGACACCACTCAGATTGAATTAGGTGGAACTCACCCTACTCCAGTATGATCTCATGTTAACTGATATCTTCAAAGACTATTTCCAACCAAGTTCATGTTCACAGGTACCAGGAGGTAGGATTTCAGCATATCTTTTTTTGGGGGACACCATAATACCCACAAAATGGTGATGTACCTCCCAAGTTGTCAGGATTAAATGAAACACTTCCTGTACACCTTTTAGCACAGTGCCTCATATAATTTATCCTCATTATCTTGTTATCAAAACTGACCAGCAAATGTATGATGCCTGGGCCAGGCCTTAAGGACAGAAATTCAAATCTGGACAAATGTGTATGGAATTTGTAGATGTGATGAAAAACATTGACATAAGCTAGGGTTTCTCAGTGAGGCATTTGCATCCATGACTGATGGGGTGACTGTATCTGGGGTCCAGGGAGTCTAGAATCCTCAACCTGATACTTAGGGCTCGGCTTTTTATCACCCCCATCTGTTTTCCCTCTTCTCTTCTGGAGGTGCCCTGAACATGCCTTCTGACCCTGCCTCTGTGCTTCTGCTGCTATTAGTATTGTTTTTCCCCTCTCTGCATGCCCTTTCTGAAAATCCTAAGAGCGCTTATGCCCCCATGGTCCACATGCAGCTCACGTGAATCTTACTGAGGCAAAATCTTCTCTCTGTTCTTTTGAACGAAGTACTTATCACACCTGTCTTAAGTGTATATCTCTGTCTTGCTCTTCGTTGTTGTTGTTCTTAGTTGCCATTGGGTCAAGTCCGATTCATGGAAACCTTACATATAACAGAATGAAATGTTGCCCGGTCCTGCATCATCTTCATGATTGTTGGTGTGTTTTGGCTCATCTTCCAGCACTGTATCAGACAATATTCTGGGATCCGTAAGGTTTTCATTGGCTAATTTTCAAAAGTAGATTTTGAGGCCTTTTTTCCTAGTCTGTCTTAGTTTGGAAGCTCTGCTGTAATCTCTCCACCATGGGTGACCCTGCTGGTATTTGAAATACCAGTGGCATATCTTGTAGCATCATAGTAACATGAAGCTTTCACAGTACAACAAACTAACAGACATGTGGTGGTGTCCTGCTCTACCACAGCGTAAAAATCATAGAACATTAGAGCTGGAAGGGACTTTTGAGATCTAAGGAATTGGTTACAAATGAAACCTTAAGCTTTGTTAGCATGTTAGATTTAAAACAGATAATGATGAAGCTGCCATGGCTAAGAGGGACCACCTCGCCTGCTCAGTTTTGATCGCTGCTGTTCGAAGGCCCTTGAGGCTTTTTGCTGTCCACTGGGTTCTCCAGAACACAGTATGAAGACCACCAGTCTAGCTAAACTCTCATTTCATAGGTGAAGAAACTAAGGTTCAGAGACTGAGAGATGGGCAGTGGTTTGGTTGAGGCCACACAGTGCTACTTGAAGCTGTGTCTGGTCGCCCTCCCACCCTCCACCATGCATTTCGTGTAGTGATGCTCAGACACATTGAGTGATGCAAGGAATAACTAGGGAGGAGTGATGATTTTCTAATGGATTTTATATTTGCAATTAAGAAATTGTAAGTGCAGTGTTGTTTCTTCTGGAATCCTCAACCCTAGACTGTTCAAGTGATAGGGGTAGGATGAAGACGGGCAAGAAGAGGTCCCTGGGTGTAAAGTTACAATGTCTCAGATGGGCATTGAGTAGTTGTTTTTGGCTTTGACCTGCAATTTCTTAGCTTTCTCATCTAGGCCCTGGCCAACTTGGGTCAGATAAAACGGTCTGTGTGTTTTCAACAGGCAAGTATTAAGAAAAGGCTGGCAGAGAGACTTTCTGTTTTGTTGCCTAAGCTGGGATTTGATCTTCAGACCCTCAAGGTGAAAGGCTAATACCTTAATTTGTGTGTTTCATAAACATCACGAGGCGAAGACCTTCTTCTGGCCTCCGGTGGTACTCACATTCTATAGGATTTAAAGCTAAAATTTCTGGGCTGGAATAGAGTGGTGCGTGTTGTGTGCCCAAGTTTAGAATCAGCAGGGTGCCCTCCCTCCATTAGTTGTTGGTAAATGTTGCTTGCATGCAATTGAATGAAAACCTTTTTAGGAAATTTCCTAGCAAAGTGGAATTTTTTATTTTAAGAGAAGACGTCTCTTATGGTTAAAAAAACAAAATAAAAAAACAAAGAAAAGCCTCTCTTCAGTAGGGACATGTGTCCAGCAAGGTATGGTGTTTCCCCACGTAGACTTTCCTCTTCCTAAAAGCTTTCCTTTAAGGGTCATCTTTATTTTCCTTAGCAGAACATGAAAACTGGAGATGGAGACACTCAATGGCTTTGTGTTAGAACCACACTGAAAGTTTTTTGTTTTATGTAAATACAGATTGATGGAACATTTTACACAGAGTACGGGCTTTTGACAAAAAGTATTGATGGTTTCTTTCAGTAAGTGTTACTTGAGATGACAGAACATTGCATTTTAAGATGAATTACACGAGAAACTCCCTCTTTGGGAATGTCATACATTTTATTTCATCTGTTGTTTTATGAGAGAATGACTGAAGTCATGAATACCTTAGACTGAATGGTTTCCTTTGCACATTATATGTCCCGGTTTGGTGCACGCCTATTTTAAATATAAAGTTATGGGGAAAATATTTATACTGGCAAATAATATTGATAAAAATGCTTAAATGTTCAGAAGCAGAACATAACTTCTCACATGGTTTCCCCTTGTGTGGAGGTGATTTGTGGGAAGCCCTGGGAACCTGGTTAAAGTTAAATATATATATTTTCAGAAAGAGCTCAGAGATTTCTGATAAATGGCATTTTTTTGTTTGTTTGTGATTTTATCCCCTCGGGCTGTATTTGGATTTAAAAAATGCTCCATTTACATCCGTTCCTGTATAGTTATTTGTTCTTGATGCAAGGGCCTAGAATTCAGGGACTGTGGTGACTTTGGTTTTTGGCCTAAATTTTTTGTATAGCATTTACTTCACAGCTATTAGCTTAATGACATCAGGGGGCTTAATGGGGATTATTAACACATTCACCATGTATTTAGCAAGCACCTACTGTCTGTTCCAGGAACTGAGGATACAGTCCTGACCCTCATGTTGCTTATAACCCAGGGAGGGAAACAGATAATACTGTTTCAGATAGTCATGTATGCTCTGAAGAAAGGAATGCAAAGTGCAAAGAGTTAGAGTGTCTCATAGAGGTGGGCGTGGGAGCCACTTTGGATAGAGATGTTAGGGATGCTTTCTCTGAGAAAATGTCATTTAAGCGAAGATCTGATGATGAGATAAGTTGAGCTGTGCCAAGGGTTGGGAGATGAACATTCCAGGCAGAGGGAACAGCAGGTGCAAAGGCCCTGAGGCCAGAACAAATTTGACATGTCTGAGGACCAGCAAGAAAGCCAGTGCATCTCAGGGAAGACGATGGGAATGCTGCAAATTTGGAGGTTGACAAGGTAGGCTTATAGGGAGGCCAAGTACAAGAAGAATATAGTTTTGTGTATTTGTTTTATGTGTATAGCTGTAGGCTGCTTCATAGTGTCCTCATCTAGCACCTGGCCAAACAGGCTGTCCTGTTTCTATCCTATTGGCCTCCATAGAAGTATCTCAGTTCCCCATTGGTACTCCTACCCCCACCATTCACTGGATGACAATATAGAAAGTCCCAGACACCAGGGGGACCTTCAAACTTTCACTCCCCCAGAATGAATCCCTCAGTTAATGTGTTCTCCTACACTTTGACTATAACTCTGTTACAATGCTTATCCCACATTACTATAACTAGTTGTATATGTGATTGTCTGTCCAGCTAGAAGTGACTGTCACTGATGTTTGAGCCCCTGGTGCCTAGCACAGTGCCTAGTACCCAGTAAATCACTCAATATCTGTGTTGGCTAAGTAAGTGAAACAATTCCCTACATATTACCTGGCTGCCCAATTCATGAGTACTGGAAATTATGGTGAATATAAAGTCAATAAACACCCTGCTTTTGCAGAAGGAGCTTAAAATCAACTTAGGGAAATGAGACGAAAAAAAGGAAAAAATAGTTTTGGAGCTGATTTAGGACACTTATAAGAAAAGTTTAAATGGTTGTTAGTTTAAATAGTTGTTGCAGGAATGAGAGCTCTTGAGGGGATCAAATGGCCAGGGAGACGTGTAGCATTTAAACCCTGGTGGGTTGGAAATCCCAGAGGGCAGCTGAGTTGTTAGACTGGATTCTTCCTACATTGGAGACTTCATCCCAGGCTTTATGGGATACTTAGTCCTTCATAAATTTGGAGCCAATTTGGAACTAGCTAGCTGTTTTTCTCCCTGCTGAATTAATGTGCTGTTTAGCCGAAGCTAAAATATGAAATATATTAAAAGCAAACTAAAAACAGGTCAATGTTTTGCCTCTAATGCTATGGGAATATTTGTTTTTAAATCATCTTTTAGTACTCCACAAATCTTCCCCACAAAGTTATTTTTTTAGACCAGAGACTATTTTTCCCAGTGCAAAACGCCATTTTTTAAGTCTTGATTTAATCAGAAATTTACATGGAGAAAATAGCCCAGATCCCACACAAGTGAAACTTTATTTTTTAATCTGGGACACAGTAGGGAGCCCTGAGAAATACATTTTCTTCCAGGATTGTAGGAGGAATACATAGTGTTTGTTTAAAGCATCAGGTATTGAGAAATGTAATGGCAGGGTGAAAAGTTTGACCTCAGCTGCCAGATCTGATCTGCTAGGGGGTAATTGAGTTGCCATGTTTTTTTCCTCTTCAGTTTAAATCAAGTTTTGCTATAGCCCATTTAAGTGTCAAATTGGTAGCAAAACTTGACAACTTCAGGGTGCAGACTTGCTTTTGATCAGAATTTACATGCAAATCATTTTTGCCTTGAACTGTCAACTCCTGTTTCTGATACTCTGAGGGGGACACGTCTCTCCCAACCCCTCTCCTCCTAGCCAAAGGGGGATGCTGGTTAATGTTATTAATCAGTGTGTGGAAGAAAAATTATCTTGATAAATATGGTGGTTAAACTATGTTTTCCCTTTAGTGTGTCAGCTGTTGCAGCTGGGCATTTAATCTCCTTTTACCTAGAAGGAAATCAAACAATTATCCAGCGCTTGATGTCAAAAAGAAACTAGTGAATGAGGGTTGGAGGGTCACCAGTGTATTGGAGAATGGACTTAAGCCACCAAAACCTGACAAAGGGTGCTGACAGTCTGCATTTTCTTGGGCATTAAACAAAGTCTTTGGTAACTTTAAAGAATCTTTCCTTGCATGACTAAACTCATTGAGAGGGTTAGAGAGACAGCTGCCTCAGAAGTCTTAAGCCTCAAACTTTTTTTTTGGTTTTTCCCTAAACCCTTGGGATGCTTAAAAGCACGTGAGCATGTGTAGCTCCATCATTCAGCGAGACAAAGGAGTGTTTGCACTTTCACAGAGTTAATAATGACAGTAGCAAGTCTGTCTTGTTTCCAGCCATCCTGTCTTAGCATTTCCAGTCATCCACCTTCCTGAAGAATTTAATTGTGATTTACACTTGGTCTCTAAGTTCTTATAGACAACCCACTCTTGAAAAAGCAAGCAAATAGAAGGACCTAATGGAAAAACAAATGGAGAAAAAGAGGGTTCTAGAGCTCACTGTAGATTAACAGACCTGATTATGAATACTTATAACTATCCACTGTGGAACCAAAGCTTGTAATGAAATAATGTGAAATTTTGTTTCTAGCCAGCTGAAATTCCTTCCTATCACTACACCCCCAGTGGGATGAGAACATCAAATATATTATTGTGCCAGGATGACAGCCAGCGTCGCATCAGATGGGAGACACAAGGAAGCCTGACTTGTGAAGTCAAAGAAATTGCAAGATTGGATCTGCTTGATCGGACGAGGCCTCATTGCAAGCCCTTCAGAAATCTCCTCCTCTACCAAGCCCTTCCTGCCCCTGTCCAGTACTGCCTGCCTGTGTGCTGTGAAATTTTAATTGAATTGTTAATGACACCGAGGAGTGATACAACACATGAGAAACTTCCAAGAATCAGTCAGGAGGAGCCCTTTTTCTTACTGTTACAAAACAGAAGACACTGGGAAATTGACAAGTCCAAGCAGCGAGGCCAGGGTAGTAATTGATTGCAGGCTGCCGAGAGCCAAGGTCCTTCCCTGGTAATTGCAAGCAGAGGCAGCCTCTCTGATCCCACCAGTGGTGCTGGCCATGCCACAGCGACCGGGCTTTGACGGATTGCTTTCCCGCAGTAACGACTTAGGCATGTTCCCTCTCTCACATGAGGCCATGCATCCCTCCCACTGGAGAAAAGGAGCTGAACATTTTGCTGCTTCTTTAACAGGGCACTGTTAAAACAACTCTATTCTATTATATAAGCCTGTAGTGCCAGGAGACTAAATTTATATGGTTATAAACAACAGATATTACTTTAAAATACCACAATACTGTGTTTTGCTGTTTCTTTAGGATTTCAAATGGTGTTTTCAAAATAATGGATTTTACTTCAAAAAAAAGGGTGGGGGGGCAAGTGGGAGGGAGGATCCCATTTCTGAACACAACCCTCATCTTATTTTTAATTCCTCTGTGTACCTTTTCTAATTCTCTAGCCCAGTATTTATTTGTATTTGTTTTGCTGGTTTGATTTGACTCTCTATGGGGGCATCAGAAATATTATTTACTCTAGGATTCTGAAATAACATAGATATTTTATTTCATGTTTTTTAAACTCTCCAAAGATTTCTTTATTTTTTTTTTCCTTTCCTATTTCTGGACATTGATATATTTCAGAACTTTTATGTGGGTTTTCCTCCCTCCCTACACATACGCTCCCTTCTCCACTATTCCCCTTCCTGGAATGTAATTTTGTCTATAAAATATGATGGTAAGCCGAAACGTCCCTGATGATCTATAGCACTTCTGGATTTTCACTCGCGCCAGTGACAGGAACTTACTAATTCTGATATAGGGGTCCCTGAATTTGTTTCCCCACTGTAGCTTATGCTTTCTGGCATATTTAGAGTTTGGATCCGTCACCCCACCTCTGTCAAAACACAGTTTCACACCAAGAACCAACTTCAAAAGAGTGCCAGAAAGATCCCTAAAAACTCAACCAGATTCACTTAAGAAATGAAAAGAAGCATTGTCAGCGCGCGCGTGCGTGCGTGCGTGCGTGCGTGTGTGTGTGTGTGTGAGTCTGTGTGTCTGTCTCCACGCTCACATAATAGATACGTTTGGATGGGAACCTAAGGGGAAGGATACAGATTAATACTCATGGGAACTTCTGGAGGAAAATTGGATAGAGAAGAGATTTGACTGGTTATTTACCTTATATAACTACTCCTCACTTACCAACTATCTCATTAGACGACAATTCACATTTACGACAATAGTAAAAAATCTACTATTGACTATTTTGTGCATTAATGACCCTACCAACCCGCACGTCCTTGCGAGGCACTGCTTGTCCAGGGCCCAGGGAGGAAGGAACGGTGCCGTCCCCTGGTATTTAACCTCAGTCTGGAACCACAGGGCGTCTGACACGCCAGCACCTCCTGGCTTGTGCCTCCCCTACCCTCTGCCAACTCTACCCCACTGTACCTCACCCTCTACCCTGTGCTCACCTTGCTCGCCTCACATGCAGGCACTGACTGGTGGGCGCAGGTAGTGGGGCATGGGCAGTGGGCGGTGCTCACCTCTATGGAGCCACACCCTGGCCTTGGCCGCAGTTCACTGTCCAGCTCACGCTGCCCTGCTTCCCACACCGAGTGAGCTGCGAAGTCCGAGCTCGGATGCTGGGCAGCTGAGGATGCCCAGCCAGCAGCCTGCAGCATGGGTTCAGATTCCAGCAAGCAGAGTGAGGGTGAGCCAGTGACTGCTGCAGGTACAGAGGGGCTGGGAGGAGGGAAGGCCAGGGCAGGAAATTGAGAATATTTCACATAATGTGGATTTTTGCATAACGACCTGGTCTTTGGAACCTAACCATGTTGATAAGTAAGGAATGGGTGTATTTAATCTCTAACTCCCAAAAGTTTATTGTTAGTTGGTACCATGTGAATTTAGAATTTATGTTCTTAAAAAGGGAAGATTTAATCGATGGTGCATTCCTAAGCTCTTTCATAAAGTTCATTTAAACAAAAGACCACTATTTTAAGTAAAATGGAAATTGTGGACTAGCCTGAAAAACTAAGAATTATAGCATTGGTTCTACTGGAAAACAGAATCCTAACTTGGACGGTGGGAGCCGGGAAGACAGTTTTTCTTGCCTTTCTCGTCATTGCCTGTATCTTGGAAAGGGAGAAACCATTCATTCCCTTTCCTGCCATCATCCTAGCAGTGAAAGGATTGCCCCTGACCCTACCTGAACCATTGGGGAAAGAGTATAAACCCTTTCTACTGCCCATGTTAGTGTTACTCGTACATAGGGTATACCTGTAAATTTTTTTTGAAAAAGGGATGTGCTGTTACAATTTCATACAATTATTTGACTGTGTTCTGTACTTGTAGGTGGTGGTTTAATGCTTTCATTCTCTTAGTTGACTTTACCATGTTTTCAGCATGTTTTGTTTTAGAGCAGTGGTTCTCAAATGGGGGCAATTTTGCCCTCATATCCTCCTATAGACGTTTGTCAGCATCTAAAGACATTTTTTATTCTAACAACTGTGGGTGGTGGTGCCAATGATATCTAGTGGATAGAGGCCAGGATGCTGTTACACATACTACAACGCACAGGACAGCCCCCGTAACAAAGAATTATCAGGTCTAAAATGTCATTATTGTTTATGCCAGTGGCATATAGAAAGATAAGCACTCCATAGAAGTCCATGAATTGAGTCAAAAGTCACAATGTGTCAATCAACAAGTGTTATTGAGAGCTTGGAGTTGCTGTGGGAGACCCAGAAGCAAAATAATTGAAAAGTGTAGAGCTTCCTGGTTGTAAACACAGGCCTCTGACACACACTTGGTTTTAAATGAAAGTTATACTGCATGACTTTGGGTTTGCTGCTTATTAACCTCTCTAAGCCTCAGTTTTCATGAGGCTCAGTTTCTCTGCTGAATGTAACAAAGAACAGTACTGATATTATAGGTCAAAGCCTGTACAGCAATGTTTGGCTAGAACTAGAAGTCAGTAAATAAATGTTAGCTTTGTGTAAGTTGGTCAGTGTCCTAAAGGTGCTGATATAATGAATATAGGAAATTACTAAAAAGGTGGCACGGTGGTTAAGTGCTCAGCTGCTAACCCAGAGCTTGGCGATTCTAACCTATGAGCTGCTCCACGGGAGACAAATGTAGCAGTCTGCTTTTGTAAAGATTACAGCCTTTGAAACCCTATGGGGCAGTTCTGCCCTGTCCTGTAGGGTCACTCTCAGCTGGAATCAACTTGACAACAACGGGTTTATCCTACTAAAACTTTCCACTTTACAGATGAGAAGCTGGAGAACCCAGAGCAGGGAAGTGATTTACTCAAGACTATGACAGTTAGTGGCAAAGTTGGGACTAGGACCCAGGTCTCCTGATTCCAAGTCCTATATTCTTTACAGTATTAAGCTTCCTTTTATTGTCCAGAACTTAGGACTGGTTGGGGAGGAAAGTCCCACATGTCTGAAACAATTAGAAAAACATTTAGTACAAAAATCTCAGTCTGAGAGCTCTGGAATTCTGGAAAGACACAGGGATAGGTAAGTAGGATTACTGTTTATAATGAGCATGAAACTCATGGGGACTCTGCTATGATGGTTATCCAAATCTTGTGTCAGGAACTAAACAGAAGCCCTCTAGGGATGGGTCTTGGGCTTTAGTTCTTTTGGTGCTGAGAAGCATCATTTCATGTAGAACTTAGACTCTTTCATGAAGGTTTTTTGAAGACTTCAGGCACATAAAGGAGCAATAGGAGAACATTTATTGAGTGTTGAACAGTATTGAATGTAGTGCCAAGTGATCCCACACACATTTTCTGATTTCAGTCGCCTTACTGACTAAAATATCACAGCCATTCTCCCTTTGCCAGATGATGGATGAGAACAACAGGGATATGTTAAGTCAGTTATGATGTAACCATACGATGGTATACCACCCTGCCTTCAGAAGTTGTGTTTTTGAAGAATGTTCAGTGGAAGGGAAAATATTCATTAATGGTTCTTAAGTTAAAAAAAAGCAGGTTATGAAACAGCATGTGATTGATCCCAACTGTACTTTAAAATAAACGTGTATGCGTAGAAAAAAGGCTGGAAGATTATATATCAGAATATTAACTGAGTATTTCTAATGTTGGGGTCAAGGATGATTTTGATTTTCTTTATCTGTATTTTTATTAGTCTCTATTTTACAAATGTATCTAGTCAAAGTTTTTTTTTAAACGGTAGAATTGAAGTGATTGACAAGTATTTATTATCAAGTTGCTTGTTCCTGGGAACTATAAGCAAAAGAAGTATAAAGATGGAGGCTCTGCCCGCAAGGAACTTTCATTGTAGTTCTGGAAATCACGTATGGAAAATTTATTAATAATAATGATAATTATTGATAGCTATAATTAATGATACTGTACCAGTATGTAGCTGATAAGATTGTGATGGAGAATCTCTATATTTTTAATAATGTATTTAGGCCATCTATGTGATTTACGTATATTATTTCACTGAATCCTCCCAAATAGCCCCATGAAGTATTGTCTTAGTTTTCTAGGACGGCCAAAACAAATTTCCACAAAATGGGTGACTTACAACAACAGACACTTATTCTCTCACATTTCTGGAGCTGTTGGCGAGGCTCTGTTCCTCTGAAGGCTCCAGGGGAGAATTCTTCCCTGCTCTTTGAACTTCTGGTGGCTCCAGGTGTTCACTGGCTTGTGGCTGCATGACTCCAATCTCTTCCTCCATCTTCACATGGCTTTTTCCTCTTCTCCCTGTGTCTCTCTTCTGTGTCTCTTATAAGGACGCTTGTTATTGGATTTAGGGCCCACCCAGATAATCCAGGATGATCTCATCTCGAGATCTTTGACCTTATTACATCTACAAAGACCCTTTTTCCAAATACAGTCACGTTCACATGTTCCGTGGGTTAGCATATGAACATAAATATTTTTGGGTCACCATTCAACCCACTACAGGCACTTATTAGTATTCATTCCTGTTTTACAAATGGAAAAACTGAGTGTTAGAGAAGTTGGGAAGTGTTGGAGACAGGATTAACTCCAAAGTTCATGTCTTTCACCACCAGTTAGTATTACCTCCCAGGGAACCCTGCCTAGCTGGTAAATCACCTAGTGCTCTTTGCCAGTGAGGACTGTAACAGTGATCAGTTGAAGAGATAACAGATCATTTCGGCTTGGATAAGAGAAGGGAGAAGAATTAGGAGTCTCATCCCAGCCTTGGTGTGGTGGGAAATAAGGTTCCCCACCCACCTTCTACCAAGTTTCCATTTGCTCATCACTGGACCCAGCCTCTTGTTTCAGGATGACTCTGTGCAGCATTACCAAGAATCTCTGGGCCAAAACACATGAACCACTTGCTGGATTACGTCAGGAGCAGTTAAAGAGGAGGCAGCCAGGCCTGGTTTGGAGAAATGTCTTGGGAAGCTGGCTCTCTTTGCTCATCTCTAATTAACAGGTCTGGTTGCCCTTGTGACGGTTTTAGCGCTGAGTTGGGTGAATGTGGCTCTGACAGACAGTACCTGTCCCTGGCCTAGCTGAGTCATCTTCCACTTCACAGCCTGTCCTGTGTCTGTGGTGCCCATAGAATGGCCGTAACCACCATGGCCGCAGTAAGCGCTGTGGAATGTGTGTGTGTTTCATCTTTATCAGGAATGTCACATGGCATTTCCTGATTGCACTAGCAGCTTACTGCCCCACCTGAGTTTCCAGACTAAATACCAGCACTCAAGCCACATGTGTTTACAGTATATAATAAATCTCCATTTGTCATAATGGTTTAAATTTAAAAGAAAAAGAAAGGCGAGCTGTGATGTAAAAAAAATAAATTTGGCTGTTATAAATTAACTTTCTTTGAGTTTCAGGTCAAGCCCAACTTATTATGGGGGATAAAAAAGATAGAAACCTGGTCTGTGCATCACAATTGTGATTTATCCACACCTTGATGGGTCCTCCCCTGGACCTTTGCTTGAACCGCAGCTGGCTTGGTTTATGTAGAACCTGCTGGGAGCTGAGGTTGTAATGAAAAACAGTTATTCTTTCAAATTGCTCACAAGAAGAGGGCTCATTTTATCAAGTGATTTCCTTAATTTGATGGTAAGGCTTTTAGTATTTATTTTTTCTGCATTAATCACGCTGTATCTTTATGGAAAGTATAAACACAGTGGTGAAAGACAGCATTTAAAGGAAAAAAAAAAAAAAAAGCTCAGAGGACAGATGTTTCTCTAGAGGTGGCCTGTCGGGAGCCCTTAACGGGCAATTAAGAAAGTTATTTTGGGTTTGGTAGCAACGTTGTGAACTTTTTCAAAGACTCTTCCTCAGAGCAGGGGTGGCATTTAATATTTTGCAGATTAACCTTTAGCGATGAAAAGAGAGTGTCCGGTATTGACTTCCCTTAGCAGGAACAAGCAAGTCGCTGCCAGCTTTAGCTAGTGTTGTCCTGCTGTGTAAGCAGGCCTACTCTGTGCCCTGGATTTGCCCAAGGAAGAATTCTGGGAGCCCGTTTATCACCCAAGAGTGAGGAATTCATATTTTATTACTCTAGGGTGAACCGAGGAGTCTAGGACCCAGCCTCTGCCTTCTTCCCTGCCAATTATATTCTTTCTGATCTGGACAGCCCACAGTATTTTAAACTCTAGCAATGAAGGGCAGTTTCTATTCTCAGCAAAGACTCCCCAGATGGTCTTTTGCTTCTAGAGTTCCCTTTTGAAGGTTCATGTTCTTAAGGAGGACTACTCAGAACCAGATGCTGGATGATCCATTACAAACATGAAGATGAATTTTCATATACCTTCAGGTTATTGAAATCTGTGATATTTATCTCTTTGATCTCTGACATATAAAAGAAATCTAAGTATATGTTGGAATTACATGTACTTTTTTGTGTAGGCCTACCTATAATGACAAATCTGTGCAGTCAAATGCCTTTGTGTAGTCAATAAAACACAGGTAAGTATCTTTTTGATATTCTCTGCTTTCAGCCAAGATCCATCTGACAGCAGTAGTGATATCCCTCACTCCTCCTCCTCTTCTGATTCCAGCTTGAATTTCTGGCAGTTCCCTGTCAATGTACAGTAGTCCCCCCTTCTCCATGGGGGATATGTTCCAGGACCCCCCTGTGGATACCTGAAATTGCAGAT
The DNA here is from genome assembly GCA_030035585.1 of Dugong dugon. Lineage (NCBI taxonomy): Eukaryota > Metazoa > Chordata > Mammalia > Sirenia > Dugongidae > Dugong > Dugong dugon. Next base: position 14,220,210 of record CM057475.1, on the reverse strand, counting down.
GGTACCAAACTCTATATATACTATATTTTGTCCTATACATAGATACCTATGATAAAGTTTAATTTATAAATTAGGCACAGTAAGAAATTAGCAACAATAATTAATAATAAAATAGAATGATTATAACAATATGCTGTAATAAAAGTTATGTGAATGATGGAGTGGGTTGGCATGATTTTTATCGTGCTCTGTACTCATTTAACATTTTTGGACCACAGTTGACCGTGGATAACTGCAACTATGGAAAGCAAAACCACAGATAATGGGGGACTACTGCAGTATTGCAACTGTTTTTGAAGTATCTTCAGCAAAATTTTACTGGCGTGTGATATTGATAATATTGTTTGATAATTTCTGAATTCCGCTGGATCACCTTTGTTTGGAATGGGCACATATGTGGATCTCTTCCAGTCGGTTGGCCAGGTAGCTGTCTTCCCGATGTCTTGGCACAGATGAGTGAACACTCCAGCATTACATCTGTTTGTTGAAACATCTCAGTTGGCATTCCATCAATTCCTGGAGCCTTGTTTCTTGCCAGTGCCTTCAGTGCAGCTTAGACTTCTTCCTTCAGTACCATTGGTTCTTGATCATAGGCTGCCCCCTGAAATGGTTGAATGTTGACCAGTTCTATTTGGTACACTGACTGTGTGTATTCCTTCCATCTTCTTTTGATGCCTCCGGAGTCATTCAATATTTTGCCCATAGAATCTTTCAATATGGCAACTGAAGCCTTGAATTTTTTCTGCAGGTCTTTCAACTTGAGAAATGCTGAGCATATTCTCCCTTTTGGTTTGTAACTCTGGGTCTTTGCACATTTCATTATAATACTACACTTTGTCTTCTTGAGCCACCCTTTGAAATGAGGGTGTCATTGTTGAAGTCAGATGGATCTTGGCTGAAAGCAGAGAATACCAGAAAGATGTTTACCTGTGTTTTTATTTATTTATTTATTGTGCTTTAGGTGAAAGTTTACAGCTCAAGTTAATTTCTCATACAAGAATTTATACACATATTGTTATGTGATATTAGTGTTTATGTTTTATTGACTATGTAAAGGCATTCAGCTGTATGGATCATAACAAATTATAGATAACATTGTGAAGAATGGGAATTCCCAAACACTTAATTGTACTTGTGAGGAACCTGTACATAGACCAGAGACAGTGGTTTGAACAGAACAATGGGATACTGCGTCGTTTAAAATCAGAAAAGGTGTGTGTCAGGGTTGTATCCCTTCACCATACTTATCTAGTATATATGTATGCTGAGTAAATAATCCAAGAAGCTTGACTGTATGAAGAAGAACACAGCATCAGGATTGGAGGAAGACTCCTTAACAACCTGCAATATGTAGATGACACAACCTACTTGCTGGAAGTGAAGAGGACTTGAAGCACTTACTGATGGAGATCAACAACTACAGCCTTCAGTATGGATTACACCACAACATAAAGTAAACAAAAGTCTTTACCACTGGACCAATAAGTAACATCATGATAAATGGAGAAAATATTGAAGTAGTAAAGGATTTCGTTTTACTTGGATCGACAGTCAATGCCCATGTAAGCAGCAGTCAGGAAATCCAACGATGTGTTGCATTGGGCAAATCTGCTGCAAAAGACCTTGTCTTAGCTGAGTTCTCTAGAGAAGCAAAACCAGCGAAGCATATAAGTATATATATAGTGAGAGATTTATATCAAGGAAATGGCTCACATGGTTGTAGAGGCTGGAATGTCCCAAGTCTGTGGGTCAAGCTAGAGGTTTCTCTTGATTTGTAGTCAGAGAGGCTGGTGAGTTAAATGGGGATGTGGTGGGAATCACCACCCCTGCATCCTTCAAGTCCTTGATGGTAGCAGTAGTCTCTGCAATCCCTCCAGGAATGCGGTATTGCTTTTTGTTTATTATTTTCCTAGGTAGGGACAGTTCTAATGACTTTCACTTGGCTTTTCCTACCATAATAGCCCTTACTCCACTTGTCAGAGATCCAGTGTGGACGTTCTGCCAATTGCTGGGCATATCTATTCCAGTTATGCGTTCTGGAACTTGGGAAATCACTACAGAATGGGTTCAGGGACCTACTGGACCTACTGTGAGGTGGACATGAGCCAAGACTCCATTGATAACCTGACCTCCATATGCCCCTACTCTGACTGGTGGGCCACAGTGACATTTTGGGTCTTGTCTTAGTTATCTAGTGCTGCTGTAACAGAAGTAACCACAAGTGGATGGCTTTAACAAAGAGAAATTTATTCTCTTACAGTCTAGGAGGCTAGAGGTCCAAATTCAGGGTGCCAGCTCCAGGGGAAGGGTCTCTCTCTCTCTCTGTAGGCTCTGGGGGGAAGGTCCTTGTCATCAATCTTCCCTGGTTGAGGCGCTTCTCAGCGCAGGGACCCCAGGTCCAAAGGATGTGCTATTCTCCTGGCTCTTGTTTCTTAGTGTAATGAGGTCCCCATGTCTTTCTGCTCGCTTCTTTCTTTTATATCTCAAAAGAGATTGACTTAAGACACATCCTAATCTTGTAGATTGAGTCCTGCCTCATTAACATAACTGCTGCTAATCCTGCCTCAGCAACGTCATAGAGATAGGATTTACAACACACAGGAAAATCACATCAGATGACAAAATGGTGGGCAGTTACAATACTGGGAATCATGGCCTAGCCACATTGACACACATTTTTTGAGGACACACAATTCAATCTATGACAGATCTTCTGGAATTAGTGTCAGGTCAGAGCCCCAGTAGTTCCCAAAAAGTCTGATTATTTCCTTTTCCCCAGTGAACAGCCACTCTCGTAAAAGGCTGTAGATCCCTTTGGGGAAGGCTTTGAGAAAGATTAACAGTATAAATTTTTGGCAGTGTAGTGAGGCCCTTCCTCAAAGCAACCTGGCCATCCCTTCATTCAAGGGGTTTTGGGTCTGTAAACTCACTCAAGTCTAGGAATTGATTGAGGTACTGTGACTCTCTGTATTCTGGTGATTTGAGTTAGACTGCTGTTCACTTGATATGAAATTCTTCTGCTTGTACAGATCAAGTAAATATTTAGTGGATTTCTTACCTATTTCACTCCTAGGCATACCATGACTAAGTAACCAACACCATAAGTCCATATGAATCAGACTATTCTGATTACTGCTTTAACTCTGCTATCCATTACAGTAACCATGCCCACCTTGTCTTTGTTGATTGAGTGCTGCCAGTTGGCCCCTACCATCATGGGATCCAGTTAACCCCATTGTAATTAGATGTCTTAATTCAGTTTGGGTAGTTCCCACTGTCAGATCTGACTTACATAAAATACCAGCTCTGTTACTACAAGAAATAAGGCTTTCTTTCAAGGCACAAGTAGAAACTTAGAGGTCGTTTATGCAGCGCTTTGAAGGCCTGAGCTCATCTCTTTCTTTCACCACTTTGTCCAGTGAAGGTAGGACCAACCAACCAGCTTCCTTATACTTCTTGTTATGACAGAATTGTAGGATGGTATCAAACACGTGACCACCCAGAGCCTCACCTTTCACTATTTCCTGATATAATGGTGGTGATATTTTGCGTATATCTATTGCTACCTCATGCTGTGGATTAGCAGTGCCCTCTTTACTACTGGAAACTGAGTCAGCAACATCTTTAAGACTGACCAGACTTGAAAACCGGTTTAGAAAATGCATCCTTACAGTTTTATTTCTCTAGAACCACTCCTGGTACCAAATGTCTTAGGCTGGGTTCTCTAGAGAAGCAAAACCAGTAAAGTGTTTAAGTATATATATAGTGAGAGATTTATATCAAGGAAATGGCTCATGCAGTTGTAGAGGCTGGATTGTCCCAAGTCTCTGGGTCAGGCTGGAGGCTTCTCCTGATTCATGTAGCCACACGAACTGGTGAACCCAAGATCATCAAGTCAGACAGTAAGGTTCTTGTTCACACGCTGTGAAGACCATTGAATCCCAAGATTGGCAGCAAGACCATAGGTAAGTTGCTAGCTCAAGTCCCAAGAACCGGAGGTCAGATGAACAGGACCCAGTTGCAGAATCCAGAGTGAGGAAAAATCTGCCAGTGAGTCCACCTATATTGGATGCAGGCCACACCCAAAAGGAAACTCCCTTTCAGCTGTTTGGCTACTCACAGCAGATCCCATAATGGAGGTGACCATATTATACCAAACTCATCATGGAGGTGATCATATCATCATATGACTGCCAAACCACTGAGAATCATAGCCCAGCCAAACTGACACACAGTGTTCACAATCACAGACCTGTGTTGTAAAGCAAACATATCACTCACTTTGAGGACTAAGGTGCACCTGACCCAAGCCTTGTGGAAGATGGACATAATGACTCATAATGCATGTGAAAGCTTGACAGTGAATCAGGAAGACTGAAGAAGAATTGATACCTTTGAATTATGGCAAAGAATATTGAGTATACCATGGACTGCCAGAAGAATGAACAAGTCTGTCTTGGAAGAAGTGCAGCCAGAGTACTCCTTGGAAGTGAGGATGGTGAGACGTAGTCTCATATACTTTGGACATGATATCAGGAGGGACAAGTCCCTATAGAAGGACATCATGCTTGGTAAAGTAGAGGGTGAGCGAAAAAGAGGAATACCCTCAATGAGATGGAGTGACACAGTGGCTGCAACAATGGGCTCAAACATAGCAACAATTGTGAGGATGGCGCAGGACCGGGTAGTGTTTTGTTTTGTTGTACATAGGGTTGCTAAGGGTTGGAACTGACTTGATGGCACCTAACAACACACATGTGTAACGAAGCAGGGGAGTTCAGGGAAGCTCCGTGTGAGGCGACAGTATGAGGTGGTTCCTCAAAAAGTCTTTTTCAGAAAGGCCAGTCAAGGCCTATGTTGCTCTGTCCATATCAGAAGTTATTTATTATTATTGTTGTTGTTATGAGTTTATTTTTGTTACTATTATTTTTTATGTTTAGTGACAGTATTTAAGTTTATTTTTAAAATCAGATCTAGTGAGGTATAATTTGCATACAATAAATTCCCTTTAATATGAACAGGTGACTTTTGACAAATGTATGAAGTCACATAACCACCAACACAATCAAGGCAGTACATTTTCATTACCCAAAAAGTTCCCTTGTGCCTCTTTTCAGTCACTCTCTTCCCTCTAACACCAGCCCCTTACATGTACTTATGTAATTTCTGTCTGTAATGACATAAAATGACATAAAAATGGAATCATTCAGTATTTAGCCCTTTGTACCTGGTTTTCTTTCACTTGGCATAATGCTTTTGAGATTCATCCAGGTTGGTGCATGTATCAGTACTTTATTCCTTTTTATTGCTGAATAATATTCCAGTATGTAGATACACCATGGTTTGTTGATACATTCACCAGTTGATGGACATTTGGATTATTTACAGCTTTTGGCTGTTATGAGTAAAACTGCTGTAAACATTTGCACTCAGGTGTTTGTGTGGACGTATGATTTCACATCTCTTGGATAAATTCCTATGAATGAAATTTTTGTGTCATATGGTAACTGTGTGCTTAACTTTTTAAGAAACTGCTGAACTTTTTTCAGAAGTGGGTCTACCAATTTGCATTCCCATGTGTGAGAATGCAAGTGTGAGAGTTCTAGTTGCTCAGCATCCCCGCCAGCACTTGGCAGTATTGGCAGTCCTTTTAATCTTAGCCAATAGTGGTAGGTGTGTAGTAGTATCTCATTGTGGTTTTAGTATACATTTCTCTTAATGACTAATGATGTTGAGTATCTTTTCATGTACTTATTTTCTCTCTGTATACTTTCTAGGGCGAAGTGTCTCTTTTGCCCCATTTTTAAAGTGAGATTGTAAGAGTCCTTTATTTTGAATACCCAAAAACCTGTTGACATTGAGTTAATTCTGACTCATGGCAACCCCATGTGTTACAGAGTAGAACTACTCCATAGGATTTCCTTGGCTGTAATCTTTACAGAAGCAGATCACTAGGCCTTTCTTCTGTGGCACTGCTGGGTAGGTTTGAACTGCCAACCTTTTGCACCACCTGGTAATTCATATGGTGCAGCCAAAAGGCTGGTGTACAGAAGAGCAAACCATCTGTGCCCTCCAGGGACCCTTATTTTGGTTGAAAGCCCTTTCTTAGATTTTTTTGGCAAATATTTTCTCCTGATTTGTGTCTTGTCTTTTCATTTTTTTTTTTAAACAGTTACTTCAAAGAGCAGAAGTTTGTAGTTGTGATGAAATCTAATTTAACTTTTTTTCTTTTATGGTTCATACTTTTAGTGTGTTATCTAAGGAATCTATCCCTAACTCATGTCAATCATTTTCTGCTATGCTTTCTTCCAGAAGTTCTATAGTTTTATTTCTTACATTAAGTCTATGATGTTTCAAGTTTGTTTAATTTTGGGCCATGGTGTGAGATAAGAGTTAAGATTTATAATTTTTCTTATGTATTTCTAATTGTTCCAACACCATTTGTTGAAAAGACTATTCTTTCTCTGCTGAGTTCTTTTAACACTTTTGTTGAATGGTGGTTGCTGTAGGATGTATGTATACATCTTTAATTTATTAACATTTACTGTCAAATAATATACTACTTTAGATGTAGTTTAAGAACTGTACAATGATACGGTTCCATTTCTTCCCTCCCATCCTTTGTTCCTATGGTTGTCCTACATTTTACTTGTAAATATGTTATAAACCCCACAGAACATTGTTAGTAATTTTTCTTTAGATATTTAGTTATCTTTTTTTTTTTTTTTTATTATACTTCAGGTGAAGGCTTACAGAACAAGTAGTTTCTCATGAAACAGTAGTACACATATTGTTTTATGACATTGGTTAACAACCCCACAACATATTAACCCTCTAACTTCTCAACCGTTTTGTTTTGGTGAAAATACACATAGCCAAAGATACACCGTTTCAAAAATTTCTATGTACACAGTTCAGTGACATTGACTACGCTCTTCCAATTGTGCTGTTATTCTCACTTAAGATGAAGGCTTACAGAACAAAATAGTTTCTCATTTAACAGTTACTACAAATGTCGCCCTATGACAATGGCTAACAATCTCACAACACATCAACAATATCCTTACTCAACCTTGGGTTCCCTATCATCAGCTTCCTTGTCCCCTTCTGCCTTCTGGCCCTTGTCACTGGACTCCTGTACCTCATTAGTCCCATTTGGTTTTACGGGGCTGTCCATTCCCAGGCTGAACGGGGAACCTCGGAGGTAACTTCACCACTGTGCTAAAAGGGTGTCTGGGGGCCATACTCTCGGGGTTTCTCCAGTCTCCTTTAGGCCAGTAAATCTGGTCTTTTTTTGTGAGTTAGAATTATGTTCTACATCCTTCTCTGGCTCTGTCCAGAACCCTCTGTTGTGATCCTGGTCAGAGCAGTCAGTGGTGGTAGGCAGGCACCATCTAGCTGTACTGGACTCAGTCCAGTGGAGGCCTTGGTAACTGTGGTTCATTAGTCCTTTGGACTAATCTTTTCCTTGTATCCTGTTCTCTTCATTCTCCCTTGCTCCGGAAGGGATAAGGCCAGTGGAGTATCTTAGGTGGCCGCTCACAGGCTTTTAAGACCCCAGACACTACTCACCAAGGTAGAATGTAGAGCATTGTCTTTATAAGCTGTGTCATGCCAATTGAGCTAGATGTTCCCCGAGACGATGGTCCCCACAGCCCTCCGGCCAGCAATTCAGTCCCTCAGGGAGTTTGGATGTGTCTATCGGGCTTCCATGACCTTTCCTTGTACAAGTTGTGCTAATGTCCCCTGTATTGTGTACTGTCTCACCCTTCACCCAAGATACCACTTATCTATTGCCTATTTAGTATTTCCCCCCCACCCCTCCCATCCCTGGTAACCAACAAAGATTGTTACATTTTGTGTGTGAACTTTTTCATGGGTTTTTACAATAGAGGTCGCATACAATATTTGTCCTTTTGTGATTGACTTATTTCACTCAGCATAATGTCCTCCAGTTTCATCCATGTTATGAGATGCTTCACAGATTCATTGTTGTTCTTTCTCGTTGCATAGTACTCCATTGTGTGTATGTACCATAGTTTGTTTATCCATTCATCTGTTGATGGGCGTCTAGGTTGTTTCCATCATTTTGCTATTGTGAACAATGCTGCCATGAACATAGGTGTGCATATGTCTATTTGAGTGACGACTCTTATTTCTCTAGGATATATTCCTAGGAGTGGGATTGCTGGGTCGAATGGTATGTCTATTTCTAGCTTTCTGAGGAAGCACCATATCATTTTCCACAATGGCTGTATCATTTTGCATTCCCACCAGAAGTGCATAAGAGTTCTGATCTCCCCGCAGCCCCTCCAACATTTGTTATTTCCAGTGTTTTTGGTTCGTGCCAGTAATGCCGGGGTGAGATGGTATCTCATTGTGGTTTTAATTTGCATTCTCTAATGGCTAGTGATCGCGAGCATTTCCTCATGTGTCTCTTGGCCATTTGAATGTCTTCTTGGTGAAGTGTCTGTTCATTTCCTTTGCCCATTTTTTAATAGGATTATTTGTCTTTTTGTTGTAGAGGTGTTGGATTTTCTTGTAGATTATGGAGATTAGACCTTTGTCTGACTTGTACTGTCCAAAAATTGTTTCCCAGTATGTAGGTTCTCTCTTTACTCTTTTGGTGAAGTCTTTTGAAGAGCATACGTGTTTGATTTTTAGAAGATCCCAGTTATCTAGCTTAAGTATTGGGGTTTGTGCATTGATGGTTATGGTTTATATCCTGTTACTGCCGTGTATTAAGGTCTCTAGTGTTGGTCCTATTTTTTCTTCTATGAACTTCATAATTTTAGGCTTTATATTCAGGTCTTTGATCCATTTTGAAGTAGTTTTTGTATACGGCTTGAGGTATGGGTCTTATTTCATTTTTTTGCAGATGGATATCCAGTTTTGCCAGCACCATTTGTTAAAAAGACCGTCTTTTCCCCATTTGATGGACGTTGGGCCCTTGTTGAAGATCAGGTGACAGTAGGTTGATGGATTTACATCTGGGTTCTCAATTCTGTTCCACTGGTCAATGTTTCTGTTGTTGTACCAGTACCAGGCTGTTTTGACTACTGTAGCTTTATACTAGGTTCTGAAGTCAGGTAGTGTGAGTCCTCCAACTTTATTCTTCTTCAGTAGTGTTTTACTTATTCGGGGCTTCTTCCCTTTCCATATAAAGTTAATGATTAGTGTTTGCATCTCTTTGAAGAATGTTGTTGGTATTTGGATCGGGATTGTGTTGTGTTTGTAAATTGCTTTGGGTAGAATTGTCATTTTCACAGTGTTGAGTCTGCCTATCCATGAGCATGGTATGTTTTTCCATTTATGTAGATCCCTTTGGGTTTTATGCAGTAATGTTTTGTAGTTTTCTTTGTATAGGTCTTTTACATCCCTGGTCAGATTTATTCCTAAGTATTTTATCTTTTTAGGGGCTATTATAAATGGTATTGTTTTCCTGATTTCCTTTCCATCGTTCCCCTTATTGGTGTATAGGAATCCAACTGATTTTTGAATGGTTATCTTGTATCCTGCTACTCTGCTGAATCTTTCTTTTAGTTCCAGTAGATTTCTTGTGGAGTCTTTAGGGTTTTCTATGTATAGTATCATATCATCTGCAAACAGGGACAGTTTAACTTCTTCATTACCAATTCGGATGCCCTTTATTTATTTTTCTTGCCTTACTGCTCTAGCTAGAATTTCCAGCACAATGTTAAATAGGAGTGGTGATAAAGGGCATCCTTATCTTGTTCCTGTTTTCATTGGGAATGTTTTCAGCCTCTCTCCATTAAGAATGATGTTGGCCATTGGTTTTGCATAGATGCCCTTTATTATGTTGAGAAATTTCCCTTCTATACCTATTTTATTGAGAGTTTTTATCAGGAATGGGTGTTGGACTTTGTCAAATGCCTTTTCTGCGTCAGTTGAGATGATCATGTGATTCTTTTGTTTCCTTTTATTTATGTGGTGGATTATGTTGATTGATTTTCTAATGTTGAATCATCCTTGCATACCTGGTATGAATCCTACTTGGTTGTGATGTATTATTTTTTGATATGATACTGAATTCTATTGGCTAGAATTTTGTTAAGAATTTTTGCATCTCCATTCATGAGAGATATTTGTCTGTAATTTTCTTTTTTTGGGACGTCTTTGCCTGGTTTTGGTATCAGCGTTATGGTGGCTTCATAGAATGAATTTGGAAGTGTTGCTTCCTCTTCTATGCTCTGAAATAGCTTAAGTAGTACTGGTCAAGCTCTTCTGTAAATGTTTTGTAGAATTCTCCAGTGAAGCCATCTGGGCCAGGGCTTTTTTTGGTTGGGAGTTTTTTTAATTGCCTTTTCAATCTCTTCTCTTGTTATGGGTCTGTTCAGATTTTCAACATCACTTTGTGTAGTTTGGGTAGGTTGTGTGTTTCTATAAATTTATCCATTTCCCCTAGGTTTTCAAATTTGTTGGAGTATAGTTTTTCATAATATTCTGTTATAATCCTTTTTATTTCAGTTGGGTCTGTTGTAATGTCCCCCATTTCATTTCTTATTTGGGTTATTTGTGTCCTGTGCTGTTTTTCTTTTGTCAGTCTGGCCAGTGGTTTGTCGATTTTGTTGATTCTTTGAAGGAACCAACTTTTGGTTTTGTTGATTATTTCTATTGTTTTTCTGTTCTCTATTTCATTTATTTCTGCTCTGATCTTTACTATTTCCTTTCTTCTGGTGGTTGTGGGCTTTTTTTTTGCTGTTCTGTTTCTATTTGTTTGAGTTCTGTAGTTAATGTTTTGATTTTGTCCTTTCTTCTTTTTTGTTATGTGCATCTATTGCTATAAATTGTCCTCTGAGGACTGCCTTTGCTGTGTCCCAAAGGTTTAAGTATGATGTGTTTTCATTCTCATTTGATTCTAGGAATTTTTTGATTCCATCTCTGATTTCTTCTATTACCCAGTGATGTGTAAGCAGGGTATTATTAAGGTCCCATGTAATTGATTTTTTTCCTTGCCTTTCTATTGTTAATTTCCACCTTGATGGCATTGTGGTCAGAGAAGATACTTTGAATTATCTCAACGTTTTGGATCTTGTTGAGGATTGCTCTGTGGCCTAAGATGTGGTCTCTTCTGGAGAACATTCCATGTGCATTGGAAAAGAATGTGTACTTTGCAGCGGTTGGATGGAGTGTTCTATATATGCCTATGAGGTCAAGTTGGATGATTGTGCCCTTTAGGTCTTCTGTATCTTTGCTGAGTTTCTTTTTAGTTGTTCTGTCCTTTACTGAGAGTGGTGTGTTGAAGTCTCCTACTATCATTGTGGAACTGTCAGTTTCTCTTTTCAGTGTTGTTAGAGTTTGTATTATGTATTTTGGAGCCCTGTCATTGGGTGCGTAGATGTTTATTATGGTTATGTCTTCATGATGGATCATCCCCTTAATCATTATATAGTGTCCTTTGTCTTTTATGGTAGATTTTGTTTTAAAGTCTGTTTTATCTGAGCTTAGAATTGCCACTCCTGGCCTTTTTTGGTAGTTGTTAGCTTGATATATTTTTTTCCAACCTTTAACTTTTAATAAATTCACATCTTTGTTTCTAAGGTGTGTCTCTTGTAGACAGCATACTGATGGATCCTGTTTTCTTATCCATTCTGTTACTCTCCGTCTCTTTATGGGTGCATTGAGTCCATTTACACATTCAGTGTAATTACTGATAGATGCGAGTTTGTTGCTGTCATTTTGTAGTGCTTTTTTTTGTGGTGCTGAAGTTTTCTTTGTTCTTCTTGCTCTCTTGTGCTGAGTTACTTTTGTTTGTGGATTTTTTTTTCATTTCTTTTGTTTTTGTGGGGTTTGTTTTTTGCTGAAACTATGTTTTTCCTCTTTTTTTTTATGTTTGTCAACTTTCTTTGTGGTTACCATGAATTTTATCCTTATCTTTCTAAGTTTGAAGCAGTCTACCATTACTTGGTATCGCCTTGCTTTCCTCTCCATTAGAAGGTTCTGTACGTATGCCATTTATTCCCTCTTTTATTGTTTTGATGTTGTTGTCATTTACTGATTAACTGCTCTGATTCCCTGTTCTATTTCTTTTGGTTTTGGATAGTCCTCGAGAGGTCATTTCCTAGATTGGTATCTGGCTGGTACGATCATTTGTCGTAGATTCTGCCTGTGAGATGAAGTTGTTTGTCCTCAGATCTAAGAACTCCCTTTAATAATTCTTGTAAGTTTTGTTTGACTTTTACATATTCCCTTAATTTCTGTTTATCTGGAAATGATCTAATTTCACCATCAAATTTGAATGAGAAGTTTTCAGGATATATTATTCTTGGCTGGCAGTGTTTTTCTTTCAAGATTTTATGTATGTCATCCCATTGCCTTATTGCCTGCATGGTTTCTGCTGAATAATCTGAGCTTAGTCTTATTGTTTCTCCTCTGTATATGTCTTCTTGTTTTTCATGAGCTGCTCTCAGGATTCTTTGTTTGTCTTTGGTTTTGGCGAGTGTGATTATGATATGCCTTGGTGATTTTCTTTTGGGCTCTCTCCTATATGGGGTTTGTTGAGCTTCTTGGATGGCCAGCTTTTCATCTTTCATGCTATTGGGGAAGTTTTATGTCAGTAGTTCTTCAGTGATCCTCTCTGTGTTTTGTGTTTTCTCCCCCTGTTGTGGAATTCCAATCACTCGAAAATTTTTGCTTTTGATTGTATCCCACATAACTCTCAGGATCTTTTCAGTTTTCTTTGTTCTTTTTTCTGAGTTTTCCTGAAACAGAGCTGTATCCAAGTGTTTGTATTCAGTTCCACCGATCCTGTCCTCCACCATTTCATATCTGCTTCTCAGCCCTTCTATGACACTGTGCATTTCTGAAATCTTGTTTTTTATCTTTTGGATTTCTAATTGTTGTCTTTGTATAATAGTTGTGAATTTATTTTGGCATTTTGTTCCTGCAATATTTTCCTGAATTCTTTAAATTTTTTGTCTGTATTTTCCATGTATTTGTCTATTTTTTCCTCATGTTTGTCAGCTTTTTGCCTCAGTTCTTGGAGAATTCTGAGTATTATAGATCTGAATTCCCTATCAGGTAGTTCTAGTGCATTTTCTTCCACTGGGAAGTCATCTGGTGTTTTATTTTTGATGCCTACTGGAACCATCCTGTCCTGTTTTTGTAAATGTTTTGATATTGTCTGCTGTCTTCAGGGCATTCAGTAGTTATTTTTCTCGTTTATTGATTGTAGATTTTGTTTGTTTTGTCCCCCCCCTTTTTTTTTAAATTTGACTATGCACAGGTGGACTGTGTGTTCTTTGTTGTTTGCTCATCTGTGGGCACAATACTTTTTGCCTTCTTCTCCAATTGGCAGGGTCAGTCACTCAGATATGGTACGGCAGGGCAGGTCTAGCTGAAGAGGAGTTACTGGGACGGGTTGTTTGTGGCACTTACTACAGCCACCGGGGGTGTTGGTAATCAGTGCAGGGCAGTTTCCAGTAGGCTGTGCTTGTGCTGCTTGGTGCTGTGATGTTAAGCGCACAGTGCAGGTAGGCAGAATGTAGCGGGGAGATTGTTATGATGGAGCTAAGATGTATATGAGAGAGAGGATAGAGGCACAGGAGCCAAAAACATACAAACAAACAAAAAAGAATGCTATGGGAGCTTGCCATTGGAGTGGAGAGATGAGAGACTATGAAATGGAGAAAAACAGAAAGGGGAAGAGGAAGAAAAGAAAAGAATGAACAAATAAAAATCAGAAAGGTTAAAGAACCGCAAAGTTCCCAGGGATCCCACTGGTGCAGCTATGAGGTCTGGGGAAGATGCTCTCAGGTGATGCAGTACAGCCTGGCTAGAAGGCGTAGAGGTATACAATGCCAGGTATTCAGGGAACAGAAAGAGAAGGAAGATATAGAGAGACGAGAAACTGAGTAATGAAGAAAGACAAAAAGGGAAAAAGAGGGAAAACAAAACAAAACAAATTAAAAAAAAAAAAAGAACAAGAAAAGCCCCCCCAAAACAGAAAAAAAACAGGAAAAAAAAAAAAAGAACAATAAAAGAAATGCTCTCAGGGATCCCTATGCACGTCTGTGCAAGCCAAGGGGGTAGTCTCCTTGCCACTCAGTACCGCCTGGCCAGAAAGGGCTCCCAACTCAAGAAAAGGAAAAGAAAACAAACAAGGAATTGAAAACAAACAAACAAAAGCCCCGGGATCCCACTAGCGTGGCAGCCCAGACCGGGAAGCAGCTCCACACTCGAACGGAGCTCTACAGCCCCTCAGGAAGAAGCAAAGATGGTGCACGCAGCCAGGTATTTGAGTGAAAGGAGGGGGAGGTGGTGAGAGGTAAGGAAGAAATCAAAAGAAGCAGAAAAAAAAAAGCAACACCAGCAGCCAACAAATGGCACTCAGAAAGCCAGTCCGTTGCGGTGTGTGGAATCCAAGCAGCCGGTGTTTCCTGGACAAGAGATTGTGGCCGCAGGAAGCAGAGCTGAGTGGGGGTGAAGAAGAGTGTGGGGTGGGAAAGCATATATCGTGGATTACTGGTTGTTTTGTCTCCCACTGGAAGCTCTGTGAAGCTGCTTTCTTGTAATCCCTGTTTGATGGTCTCCGATAGGAGTCCAGGATGGCGGATCCACGCTGCATTAGCTGGCAGGGGACCTCTGCGTGAATCTCTCCTCTTTCTCCATTCTCTGTCAGTTTTCTCACTCCATTTGGTGCTTGGCTGAGTTGTTTATCTCTTCATTTGATGTTTTAGGGTTTCAGGATTGTTGTTGTCTCTGTTTGGCTTAGTTTTTCGCATCTTTGCTGTGGAGGGACGTCGTGGTGCTTCTGCTTAGAGCGCCATTTTGCCGGAAGTCTTATACCACATTTTTGGCAGACACAGTTCAATCCATAACAGGGAATCTTAGTTATCTTTTAAAGAGATTAAAAGTAAGAAAACTATCATATTATCACTGTTTCTGGAGCTCTTCATGTAGATTCATATTTTTTTCTGGTATCAGACTCCTTTTGCCTTAAGAATTTTCTTTAATATCTTTTTAGTGTAGGAATGGTGACAATGACTTTTCTTACCTTTTGTTTGTCAGAAAAATTTATCTTTCGTTTTTAGAATATATTTTAACTGGGTATAAAATTCTGAGTTGACAGTCTTTCAGTACTTTAATCTGTATTCCCATTTTTTTCTACCTTATATTCTTTCTGTTGAGAAGTCTTCTGTCATTCTTAGCTTTGTTATTTTGTATGTTTCTTTTTTCTCTGACCGCCTTCAAGATTTTCTTTCTTTCTCTTTTTTTGGTAATTTAACTATGATAGTTCTCTGTTGTGTTATTTTTTCCCCCACTTGGGGTCGCTATGAGTCAGAATTGACTCAGTGGCAGTGGGTTTGGTTTGGTTTTGGTTTTGGGGTTTTCTGATGTGGTTTGAACTGTGTTTGATGTTTTTCATTAGCTTTAGAAAATTCTTGTATATTATCTCTTCCAACACTTTTTCTCTTTTATTTTCTCATTCTTCTACTTCTGGGACTTCAAATATACTATATATTTAGCGTTTATATTGTCCCATAGCTCTTGGATGCTTTTCTTTTCCCTTTTTTCCTCATTATTTTTCCATTTGGAAATCCTTTTCTGTGTCTAATCTGCTGATAAGCCTGTTGAATCCTTCCTCTTTGATATCATGCTTATTTTCCCTAGAATTTCCTTTTGTCTCTCTTTTTATTGTTCCCATTTCTCTGCTGAAATTACCAATCTGTTCATGCATGTTGTCTACTTTTATTTAATAATAATTTATTTCAATAATTTTAAAAAATAATAGTTATTTTAAGCCCCTATATGATAGTTCCAACATCTGTATCACCTTTGTATCTGGCAACGTTGACTACTTTATCTTTTGACTGTGAGTACTTTGTGTTATTGTTTCTTAGTTTTTGTGTGTACCATAATTTTGGATTAAATGATGGACAGTGTCTTCAAAGGAACACTAGAGATGAAAGTAAATAGTATTTATACCTGGAGATGAAGGCATTTCTTCTGTAGTGGATTAGTGTGGCTCTTTGAGTCAGTATAGTCAGTAACTGAGCTGGATTTAAGTTTTGTTGTTTGGTAGACATCAAATTCCTCCATTGGTGGCTTGCTGCTACCTTGCGATCAATGTGGAACCTGAACAGACGGCAAGTCCCACATGCCTATATCATAGAGTGGGTCTCTGTCTATGCTTTTGCCCCTCTTCCAGGACTAGACTGATGTTGCTTGTTACTCAGTGTGAAGCTTGTGGTGGAGCAGAGAGTTTTCCCATTGTTTTGTTCTGGATTCAGTCTTAGGCAGGCCCTGTGCCTGGTTTTAGGGGTGAGACTTTTTCTGTCTTATACTGATGAGTGCTCTTAGATGGGAGAGCATTTCCTGTCTCTCTCTCTGTGGCAGCAGGCCTCTGCTTGGTATCCTTGCAAGGTCCTGTACCTGAATGGGTTCTCTACCTCTCCCCCGTGAGCACACTTTTTTTTTTTTTTTTTTGACTTCTATCTGTCCTTTAGTGGCAGTGTACCTTTACCTGGGACTGTGGGTAAGAGAATTTCCTGATAATTGTTAATGGTTTATAGCTTCTTCTTTTTATGAGAGAAGGGTTCAGGAAGTAGGCAAGATTTTATGCCTGTGTACAACCTAGGGATTTCTCTATTTCTCCTGCCTGGCCTTAATCTCTCTTGTGAGCACCATGGAAAAGAGCTGGTGAGTGAGTAAACAATCTCTTTGTCTCTGGGACTCCCAGGAATTCTAAACTTTCTTACTAGCACACATCCAGCATTTATAGATTTGTTAAAATTTCATCTCTTTTCGTCTTATTCACTTTTATGATGGTTACCTCTTCATCTTATCCTCTACCAAAGGTGAAACTGTTTGTGTAATCTGTCTCTCTTGTACTTTGTAACCTCAGTTTTCTGATGGGTTGGAGAAAAGTTATGATTTTGTAGATTTTAGATTATAAAGTTTTTTTTTTTTTGTTTTTTTTTTTAGCATGAGAGAGATGTTCTGTGATGGTTAAGGTTGTGTGTCAGCTTGGCTGGGCCATGATTCTCCGTGGTTTGGAAGTTGTGATGTAGTTTGGAAGTTGTATGATGTTGTGATCTCTTCCATGATGAGATTTGATATAATGTGATCACCTCCATGATGGGATCTGTTGTGAGTAGCCAGTCAGTTGAAAGGGAGCTTCTTTGGGCATGTGGACTGCATCGAATATAAGTGGACATTCTGGCAAGTCTTGTAGGCTTTTGCCTGCTCTGGATCCTGCGGCTGGCTCTTATTTGTGTAGTCTCCATTTCTTGGGACTTGAGCTAGCAGCTTACCTGAAGTCTTGCCTGCCGATCTTGGGATTTGTCGATTTTACAGCATGTGAGCAAGAACTCTGCTCTCTGACCTGCTGATCTTGGATTTGCCACCTGCGGCTATGTGAATCAGGAGACACCTCTATCCTGACCCATGGACCTGGGACATCCTAGCCTCTACAACCATGTGAGCCATTTCCTTGATATAAATCTCTCTCTGTGTATATTTATGCACTTTATTGGTTTTGCTTCTCTAGAGAACTCAGCCTAAGACATGTTCTCTTGTGTTTTTTTGACATCTTAGAAGAAGCAGGTTTCCTGGATGACATTTTAAGTGACATTGGTCAGTTCTAGTGTGTCCACGGGCATCAGGAGGATTTTAGAAATCCTACCATATGTAAGTCACTTAACGAACAGGGATATTTAAACTGGAGAAGAAAAGCTTTGGTGGAGAGAGGAGTGTGGTGCATGAGAGCCGCTGTAAGTAGGTACAAAATTGCCGTGATGAGGTGGGTGTAGAGTTTTGCCCAATTTGTTTCTAATGGCATTAATAAATTAACTGAATAGTTATTTAACCCCTACTCTGTGCTAACCCCTGGGGATGCAAAGACAAATAAGATGCAGTCCTTGCTCATAAGGGCTCACAATCTAGAATTATAAATTATGGCCAATGATGGTAGTTATAAGGAGATAGACATGAATTTAGTATAAGGAAGAACTTTCCAATATTTAAACCCATTGAGGATGGAATGGACATTGTGGAAAAGACGTAAGCTTTTAGAGTTCTAGAGACCAAAGAGTAAATGCTGCCTCTACCACTTTCTAGCTAAGAAAATGTGGAAAAATTAACAATTTATCTGAAGCCCAGTTTTCTGATCAGTGAAATGGAGATAATAATACCTTCCTTAAAGGATTGTTGAGTAGATGAAAATAGCTGAAGTATGTAATGTGTCTGCATCATTTCCTTTTTTTTTTTTTTTATGTCTCCTAGAAGTTGTGAGCTCTTGTCTCTAGAGATATTTAAACAAAATATCCCCAGTCAGCCAGTGGGAGAAGATTCCTGATCTTAAATAGGTGGGACAAGATGATCCGATGGTCCTTTCCAGTCAGTCCTGAGGGATTGGGATTTCACAATCTGTGAAATTGATGAGGAGAGATAGTCTGCCATCCTGCTAAGAGGAGTTGGATGGGTTCTAGCTGTGCTGTTTCCCTATAATAAAGTTCTAGAGAAAACTAGGGAGCAACTACATTATCCTTACATGATTACTAAAGGAAGGAAAAGCAGGCAAATGCTGGAGGGGGTGTTGACTCTTAAAAAAAGGGAAAGACACAGTGAGTTTCTCATTTTCTATAGGTTTTAGATTGAGGACAGGCTTCAGTCCATGCCATGTGGGAAGGCTAAAACCTGATAGAATAGCAGTTTATTGGCTTGAATAACCAGAGCTGGGGTTCAAGGCAAGCTTAGCTTCTGGAAGGAGGGGGATCCCTGAAAGGAGAGAGCTGAAGAGTAGAGTCCCAAATTCCATGTATAAAATCTGTCCAAATCTACAGCTGAATCCTGAACTACGTGTGTGAGGCAGATTCCATGCTTGCTAGGTCAGGCTAAAACAATAGGTGTTTGGCAGTTTCATTTCAGCCAAGTTAACTACCTGCTTTAAAAAAAAAGTACTCTTCAGAGAAACTTAACAGAATCCTGGATTTCTACAGCATATCATTCAAAGCATCCAGTATACAATCTAAAATGACTCATTGTGTGATGAAAAAGGAATACGTGACCTATTCAAGAGAAATCAACGGAGACCAACCCCTAGATGAGCCAGTTAATGGAATAGCAAGCAAAGATTTTAAAGTAGGTATGGTGTCTTTTCTCAGACATAAAGGAAAATATGCTCATAATATATGAAAATATAGGAAATCTCAGAAGCGAAATAGTGGACATTCTAGAATTGAAAAATAGTTCAGCTGTTGTGGAAAACAGAGTGGCAGTTCCTCAAAAAACTAAAAATAGAACTAGTATATGACCCGGCAATTCCACTCTTAGGTATATACCCAAAAGACTTGAAATCAGAGACTCAAAAAGAAGCTTGTACAGCAGTGTTCATTGCAACACTATTCACAACAACCAAAAGGTGGAAATAACCTAAATGCCCATCAGCAGATGAATGGATAAACGAAGTGGCACATACGTGCAGTGGATATTGTATTAAACAACACAGGAAACATTAAAAGAAGATGGAAGGAATACACAGGGTCATTGTACCAAAAGAACTGATCGATGATCTACCATATCAGGAGTAGCATATGATCAAGAACCGATGATACTAAAGGAAGAGGTCCAAGCTGCACTGAAGGCATTGGTGAAAAACAAGGCTCCAGGAATTGATGGAATGCCAATTGAGATGTTTGAACAAACAGATGCAGCACTGGAGGTGCTGGTTCATCAATGTGAAGAAATTTGGAAGACAACTACCTGGCCAATCAACTGGAAGAGATCCATATTTGTACTCGTTCCAAAGAAAGGAGATCCAACAGGATGAGGAAATTATCAAAAAATATTAGTAGTATCACACACAAGTCAAATTTTGCTGAAGATCATTCAAAAGCAGTTGCAGCAGTACTTCAACAGGGAACTGCCAGAAATTCATGCTGGATTCAGAAGAGGATGTGGAATGAGGGATATCATTTCTGAAGTCAAATGGATCATGGCTGAAAGCAGAGGATACCAGAAAGATGTTTACCTGTGTTTTATTGACTGTGCAAAGGCATTCGACTATGTAGATCATAACAAATTATGGATAACACTGTGAAGAATCTGAATTCTAGAACACTTAATTGTGCTCATGAGAAACCTGTACATAGACCAAGAGGCAGTCGTTTGAGCAGAACAAGGAGATACTGTGTGATTTAAAGTCAAGAAAGGTGTGCGTCAGGGTTGTATCCTTTCACCATACTTATTCAATCTGTATGCTGAGCAAATAATCACAGAAGCTGGACTATATGGAGAAGAAGACAGCATCAGGATTGGAGGAAGACTCATTAACAACCAGTGATATGGAGATAACACAGCCTTGCTTGCTGAAGGTGAAAAGGACTTGAAGCACTTATTGAAGAAGATCAAAGACCACACAGCCTTCAGTATGGATTACACCTTAGCATAAAGAAAACAAAACTCCTCACAATCAGACTAATAAGCAACCTCATGATAAATGGAGAAAAGATTGCCCTTGTCAAGGATTTCGTTTTACTTGGATCTACTATCAACACCCATGGAAGCAGCAGTCAAGAAACCCAACGGCACATTGCATTGGAAAAATCTGCTGCAAAAGACCTCTTTAAAGTTAAAAAGCAAAGATGTCACCTGAAAGACTAAGCTGTGCCTGACTCAAGCCATGGTGTTTTCAGTTGCCTCGTATGCGTACAAAAGCTGGACGATGAATAAGGAAGACCAAAGAAGAATCGATACCTTTAAATTATGGTGTTGGTGAAGAATATTGAATATACCATGGACTGTCAGAACGAACAAATCTATCTTGGAAGAAATATAAAAGAATGCTCATTAGAAGCAAGGATGGTGAGACTTTGTCTCATGTATTTGGACATGTTATCAGGAGGGACCAGTCCCTAGAGAAGGACATCATGCTTGGTAAAGTAGAGGATCAGCAAAAAAGAGGAAGACCCTCAAGGAGATGGATTGACACAGTGGTTGCAACAATGGGCTGCTGCATAACAACGATTGTGAGGATGGCGTAGGACAGGGCAGTGTTTTGTTCTGTTGTACATAGGGTTGCTGTGAGTTAGAACCGACTCAGTGGCACCTGACAACAACAACAGGGGTGGGAGGGAGAGGGCAGAGGGGGTTAATGGTGATGGAAAAATCACAGATTAGGAATAGAGAGATTTGCACAGCCAAGTATTATAATTGCTGTCAATAAGTTGTATACCTGTAAAAAGTTGAATTGGCAAAAGTTTTGTGATAGATATATTTATAACAACAACAAAAGGATAGCTACTGAGGCTGCTTATGTACAACCAAATACCTCATGGGATTTGGTCCCTTGGTTTGGAGGTTTAGGGTCATGGTTTCATGGAATATCCCAGTTAATTGGCCCAATAACGTGTTTAGTGCTTCCATTCTACCTCCTAGTTCATTGCATAGTGCCTGGGGTCTTACAAGTTTGCAAGTGGTGTCTAAGGCAGAACAGTTGACCTCTATTCACTTGGAGCAACAGAGGAGGGAGAGTCAGGAACAGGAGGAAGATATGGAATGTGTGGCTAACTGCCTCCATTAACAACTACCTCCTTTGCCATGTGACCAGAAGAACTGAATGGTGCCCAGCTACCATTACTGAACATTTGGATCAAAGAGTCCATAGAAGAATCCTGATCAAAAGGGGGAAAATGCAGAATGGAATTTCAAACTCTCATGTACTCTAGACTTTCTAGAGCCATAGACGGTGGATGAATCCCTGAAACTATTGCCCTGAGATAATCTTTAAACCTTAAATCAAAAATATCCCCTGAAGTCTTATTAAAACCAAACAGTAGTTTAGCTTAGCTAGTGAAGAAGGTCTGCTATGAACATTATGCTCTTGTAAGAACTATCTTTATGGAGTCTAATTGATAACAGCAACTCAAAGGATTAGATAAGAACCTTAGAGTGCATTGAGTTTATGGTAATGAGGGAGGGACAACACAGAAAAGGAAGGTGAGAATGGTTGCACAACTCAAAGAATGTAATCAATGTCACTAAATTGTATGTGTAGAAACGGTTGAATTGATGTATGTTTTGCTGTGTATATTCTGGATAGGAATAACAAAATAAATAAAATTTAGGAAAAAAAAAAAGGTTTTTGAGGCCATAGGGAAATGAAAACTTACCTTCAAGAGCAATGAAGAACATAAGATATGATAAACTTGTGGGTAAATAAAAAAGACTATTTTTTAAAGTCTTATTTTCTTTAAAATACAGATGAATGTTTAACCCCAAAACTATGACATTGTGTTTTGGAGTTTATAGTGTGTGTAGATTTAATATACATGACAACTGTATCATAAGGACTGGGGTGGGAGGTGTAAGCAAACTTAAATGGTTTCAAAAATTTTCATTTTACATGAAGTGATAAAATATTATCTCTAAGTAGACTGATAAAAATTAAGAATGTATATGTAATCCTGGAGCACTTAAGAAGTAATACAAGAGGTATAGCTAAAAAGCCAAAAGCCAAAATAAAATTATTAAAAAAAAAAAAAAAATCAGTTACTCCAGAAGGAAGCAGGAAGGGAGAAACAAAGGAACAGAAAACATAGGGAACAAAAAGCAAGCAAAAGTAAAATGGTAGACCTAATCAAGCCATATCAATAATTAAAATTCGCTCTTAATGGACTGAATATTCAGTTGAAATGGGACTAATAAAACCTGACTTTTTCATTCTCAGGGATATGCAAGCAAATGTTTTAAATGGGTTTGGAAATGCTTTGGGATTTCAGGAGGCAGTGTGTCTATGGAAACTCATGTTTCAGTCCTGAAAGATTGATAACTGGTGGACCAGATAAAGGAAAATGAGCTGTTTAAAGCAGACATGAGGTATGGGTTCTGTTTTTCCCAGGTCTTTGGACCCCAATTAGATACTACACAGTTTCACTCAGAGCTAAAACTGGCTCTTGTTCGATGCTGAGAACCAGGTGGGGCTGCGATTGAAGCATGGAACAAGAGGTTTGCTTGTCTTTTCTCCTGCTTCGCCTGACTGCATCCTGTCCATCTATAAGCAAGTTGTTCCTGTTTTCACTAAGCCCTTTTGTTTTCTTTCCTTTTAAAGCCATATAATGTGTAGAGCTGTGTGTTGATTTGTTAAGTCCAACTGTCTTCCATCTGGACCTCCTAGGAGGTTTCAGGGACAAGGTGCTTCTTTTTTTTTCCCCCTAAATTTTATTTACTTTGTTGTTGTTGAGAAGGACAAGGTGTTTTGATGTGCCCTTTCAAACTGCTATACAGAAGGCTAGAGTGAGTGACTTTACTAAGTGGTGTCTAAATCCTCTAAGACACCCCCTGGGCATAGAGGATATAGCCAGCAAAATAACATTTTTCTGTAGTTCTGTGAAGGAAGGGGGCTATGCATTGTGCTGCTTCACTGGGCAAATAACACTCCTACCCTACATCGTTCCTCAAGAGAAACATTGGGAAACATATTCATCCAACTTGGAAAAATAAATAAACTAGATGATAGCCACTGATATCATTTCTTGTCCTTCTTTTCCTCCTTGCCTGACTTGCTTCATCCTCTGCTAAAACTTTTTGAAGCACTACCCTGAAAATTAGGCTAAGCAATTTGAAGCTGTTAATGTGACCAAGAGGGTTTTGGCACAGCAGAGTTATGTTTCCTTTGGTAGAGAAATACTATTTCCAGGCATTCTGACAGGAGAGCAAAATTATATATTTCAATAAAACTTTGCACTGGACCTAACAGTCTTCAGTGAAGACAACTTGAAGCACTTACTGATGAAGGTCAAAGACTACAGGTTCAGTATGGATTACACCTGAGGGTGAAGAAAACAAAAATTCTCTCAACTGGGCTGATAAACAACATCGTGATAAAGAGAGACAAAACGGAAGTTGTCAGTGATTTCATTTTACTTGGATCAGCAGTCAGCCATATGTGAATGGAAGTAACAGTCAAGAAATCAAAATGATGCATTGGGCAAATCAGCTTCAAAAGCAAAGATGTCACTTTGATGACTAAGGTTGAGTCTGAGTCCAGCCATGGTCTTTTCAATTGCCTCAATATGCATTTGAAAGTTGGATAATGAAAAATGAAGACAGAAGAAGAATTGATGCATTTGAATTGTAGTGTCGGTGAAGAATATTGAATATACCATGGACTGCCAAAAGAGTGAATAAAACAGTCTTAGAAGAAATACAGCCAGAATGTTCCTTAGAAGCAAGGATGGCAAGACTTTGACTCAGTTTGTGCATGTCATCAGGAAAGACCAGTTGCTTGAAAAGGACATCATGTTTGGTAGAGGGCCAAGGAAAATGAGGGAAACTCTCAATGAGATGGACTGACACAATAGCTGCAACAATGGACTCAAATTTACCAATAATAATGAAGATGGTACAGGACCAGGCAGTGTTTTGTTTTGTTATACATAAGTTCGCCATGAGTTAGAGCCAACTTGATGGCAACTAACAAAGTCCTCAGTGTATCCATTGACCTGAATCCTACTTAAGGGCTTGTCAACTGTGTGACTTCTGCCTTGAATCCTTTTTGAAATGAGATGGGGGTATAAACTAAAAAAAAAAAAAAAAAAAAAAAAATCTGTGGTCTTAGGAAAGTCACTTAACTTCTCTGGATCTTGTAAATAAAGTGAGTTAATGGGACATTCCTGGAGATTCTGAATCAGTAAGTCTAGAGTATGGGCGACATCTTAGTTATTTTCAACAAACTTAATAGGTGATCCTTTCGCTGAGCTGTAAAGGGCTCTCCAGGTTATAACATGCTATAGCATTCATAAATGTCAGGGAAGATGATTTTTGCATGTAAACTCTTTGTTTGAAAATGTTGATCTGTTTAGGATCTTGTGATATTTTTATCTCCTCTGGTGGCAACCTCATTCAACAGTTCTTTGATAATTTTGATCAACTTATCCTGAGGAATGGAAAGAGTCCATAAAGATTTTTCTTGTCAATTCTAGAAGGCAGAATTTGTATAGGAAAGTTCCCAAAGCTGTGGTTTGGGGGAGATTCTCTGTACCATTTTGACTTGTTGCAGGATCATTACCTGGCCTTGGTCAGAGATTCTTTGCGAGGCTGGTTTTGTTTCCTGGGGTACACTGAGATGATGTGAATGTTTCTTCAAAAATAGTTTCCACTTAAAAGCACAAAGGCAGTTGTCAGGGGACAGGGGCTGAATGCTGCGCCCTTTCACTGGAGGATAACTGGAGGAATTGCGCCAGCAATTTGTTGGGGCGCTTACCTGAAATTGTTGCTTTCTGCCTCTTAACTGGGTGCCAGTTTGACTGCATCAGTGAGAGTGTATTGGTTAATCCTTTGATTATTCTTTTTTGGCACAGCCAGGGGCATTTCCAAAGATAAAATCTGTCAACAGAGGTTAAGTCCTAATCAAACAGGCATGGATGAGTCAAGGGAGGTTTGGAGCTGAAGTATGAGAGAACTGTATTGTGGGAGCAGCCCTCTAGTCAGGAAGCAGTTTAGAAGGAGGAAGAGACAAACAGTAGGAAGTTTTACTAGCCTAGCGAATGAGTTGGATAATAGGTATATCTGTCAATTTTTGTTGTTGTTTCTACTTTTTTAAAAATTGTGCTTTAACTGAAAGTTTACAGTTTGTTAATTTCTCATACAAAAATTTATACACACATTGTTTTGTGACCCTAGTTGCTCTCTCTATAATGTGACAGCACACTCCTCCTTTCCACCCCAGATTTCCCATGTCCATTCAGCCAGCTCCTGCCCCTTTTTGCC
Organism: Dugong dugon; assembly: GCA_030035585.1. Lineage (NCBI taxonomy): Eukaryota > Metazoa > Chordata > Mammalia > Sirenia > Dugongidae > Dugong > Dugong dugon. Next base: position 14,194,479 of record CM057475.1, on the reverse strand, counting down.
TTCTCATCTTACCTCTGGACAGGAGCTGCCCATTTAGTCTCAGGTATCTACTTGAGCTAAGAAGCATTCTCTTCACGAATATCATTTTGTGTCTTATAGTCCAGTCTACTCTTTGTCTGAAGAATTGGCTTCGGGAATGCTTTCAGTTCTGGGCTAACAGAGAGTCCAGGGGCCGTGTCTTCTGGTGTCCATCCAGTCTCAATCAAACCATTAAGTCTGGTCTTTTTACTAGAATTGGAGTTCTGTACCCCACTTTTCTCCTGCTCCATCAGGGACTCTCTGTTATGTTCCCTGTCAGGGTGGTTCTTGGTGGTAGCCAAGCACCATCTAGTTCTTCTGGTCTCGGGCTGATGCAGTCTCTGGTTTATGTGTCCCTTTCTGTCTCTTGGGCTAATACTTTCCTTGTGTCTTCAGTGTTATTCGTTCTCCTTTGCTTCAGGTGGGTTGGGACCAATCGATGCATCTTAGATGGCCACTCACTAGCTTTTAAGACCCCAGACGCTGCTCACCAAAATGGGATGCGGAACATTTTCTTCATACACTTTTTTATGCCAATTGACCTAGATGTCCCCTGAAACCATGGTCCCCAGGTCCCTGCTCCTGCTACTCTGTCCCTTTAAGTGTTTGATTGTATTCAGGAAGCTTCTTAGCTTTTGGTTTAGTCCGGTTGTGCTGACTTCCCCTGTATTGTGTGTCATCCTTCCCTTCACCTAAGATAATTCTTACCTACTATCTAGTTAGTGAATACCCATTTCCCTCCCCACCATAGTAACCATCAAAGAATGTTTCATTCTGTGTTTAAACCTTTTCTTGAGTTCTTATAATAGTGGTCTCATATAATTTTTGCCCTTTTGTGACTAAATTCACTCAGCATAATGCCTTCCAGATTCATCCATGTTATGAGATGTTTCGCAGATTCATCATTGTTCTTTATCATTGCATAGTATTCCACTGTGTGAATATACCATAATCTGTTTATCCATTCATCTGTTGATGTGCACCTAGGTTGTTTCCGTCATTTTGCTGTTGTGAACAGTGCTGCAGTGCACATGGGTGTTCATATATCTATTCATGTGATGGTTCTTACTTCTCTAGGATATATTCCAAGGAGTGGAATTGCTGAATCCTATGGTACTTCTATTTCTAGCTTTTTAAGGAAGCGCCAAATCAATTTCCAAAGTGGTTGTACCATTTTACATTCCTACCAGCAGTGTATAAGTGTTCCAGTCTCACCACAACCTCTCCAACATTTATTATTTTGTATTTTTTGGATTAATGCTAGCCTTGTTGGGGTGAGATGGCATCTCATTGTAGTTTTGATTTGCATTTCTCTAATGGATAATGCTCCTGAGCATTTCCTCATGTATCTGGTAGCTGCCTGAGTGTCTTCTTTGGTGAAGTGCACATTCATATCCTTTGCCCATTTTTTAATCAAGTTATTTGTCTTTTTGTTGTTGAGGTTTTGCAGTAGCTTGTAGATTTTAGAGAATAGACGCTGATGGACTTTGTCGTAGCCAGAAAGTTTTTCCCAGTTTGTAGGTTATCTTTTTACTGTTTTGGTGAAGTCTTTTGATGAGCATAAGTGTTTGATTTTTAGGAGGTCCTAGTTATCTAGTTTCTCTTCTGGTGTTTGTGCGTTGTTAGTAACGTTTTGTATTCTGTTTGTGCCATGTATTAGGGCTCCTAGCATTGTCCCTATTTTTCCTTCTGTGATCTTTATTGTTTTCGATTTTGTATTTAGGTCTTTGATACATTTTGAGTTAGTTTTTGTGCATGGTGTGAGGTATGGGTCTTGTTTCATTTTTTTGCAGATGGATATCCAGTTATGCCAGCACCATTTGTTAAAGAGACTCTCTGTTCCCCAATTAATGGACATTGGGCCTTTGTCAAATATCAGCTGCTCATAGGCAGATGAATTTACATCTGGATTCTCAATTCTGTTCTACTGATCTATGTATCTGTTGTTGTACTCTTATCAGGCTGTTTTGACTACTGCAGCAGTACACTAGGTTCTAAATCAGGTAGTGTGAGGCCTCCCACTTTGTTCTTCTTAAGTAATGTTTCACTTATCCGGGGCCTCTTCCCTTTCCATGTGAACTTGGTGATTTGTTTCTCCATCTCCTTAAAAAACGCCATTGGAATTTGGATCGGGATTGCATTATGTCTGTAGATCACTTTGGGTAGAATTGACATTTTCACAGTGTTAGGTCTTCCTATCCATGAGCAAGGTATGTTTTTCTGCTTATGTAGATCTCTTTTGGTTTCTTACAGTAATGTCTTGTAGTTTTCTTTGTATAGGTCTTTTGTGTCTCTGATTAGATTTATTCCTAAGTATTTTATCTTCTTGGGGGCTATTGTAAGTGGTATTGATTTGGTGATTTCCTCTTCAAAGTTCTCTTTGTTGGTGTAGAGGAATCCAACTGATTTTTGTACGTTTATCTTGTATCCTGATACTTTGCTGAAATCTTCTATTAGTTCCAGTAGTTTCCTTGTGGATTCTTTGGGGTTTCCTGTGTATAAGATCATATCATCTGCAAATAGAGATACTTTTACTTCTTCCTTACCAATTTGGTTGTCCTTTATTTCTTTGTCTAGCCTAATTGCTCTGGCTAGGACCTCCAGCACGATATTGAGTAAGAGTGGTGATAAAGGGCATCCTTGTGTGGTTCTGTTTCTCAAGGGGAAAGGTTTCAGACTCTCTCCATTTAGGATGATGTTGGTTGTTGGCTTTGTATAAATGCCCTTAATTATGTTGAGGAATTTCCCTTCTATTCCTATTTTGCTGAGAATTTTTATCATGCATGGGTGTTGGACTTTGTCAAATGCCTTTTCTACATCAGTTGAAAAGATCATATGGTTCTTGTCTTTTGTTTTATTTATGTGATGGATTACACTGATTGTTTTTCTAATGTTGAAGTATCCCTGCATACATGATATGAATTCCACTTGGTCATGGTGAATTATTTTTTTGATATGTTGTTGAATTCTGTTGGCTAGAATTTTGTGGAGGATTTTTGCATCAATGTTCATGAGGGATATTGGTCTATAATTTTCTTTTTTTGTAGTGTCTTCACCTGGTTTTGGTATCAGGGTTATGCTGGCTTCATAGAATGAGTTTCGGAGTATTCCATCCTTTTCTATGCTCTGAAAAACCTTTAGTAGTAGTGGTGTTATCTCTTCTCTGAAAGTTTGATAGAATTCTCCAGTGAGACGATCTGGGCTGGGGTTTTTTTTTAATAGGGAGTTTTTAAATTACCTTTTCAGTCTCTTCTTTTGTTATAGGTTTATTTAGTTATTCTACCTCTGTTTGTGTTAGTTTAGGTAGATATTGTGTTTCTAGATATTTTTCCGTTTCCTCTAGATTTTCAAATTTGTTAGAGTACAGTTTTTCATGGTATTCTGTTATGATTCTTTTAATTTCATTTTGGTCTGTTGTGATATCACCCATCTCATTTCTTATTTGGGTTATTTGCTTCCTCTCCTGTTTTTCTTTTGTCAGTTTGGCCAATGGTTTATCGATTTCGTTGATCTTTTCAAAGAACCAGCTTTTGGTCTTGTTAACTCTTTCATTTGTTTTTCTATTTTCTACTTCATTTAATTCTGCTCTAATTTTTATTATTTGATTTCTTGTGGTGCCCAAGGGCTTCTTTTTCTGCTCTCTTTCTATTTGTTCGAGTTGTAGGGTTAATGTTTTGATTTTGGCCCTTTGTTCTTTTTGTATGTGTGCATTTATTGCTATAAATTGACCTCTGAGCACTGCTTTTGTTATATCCCAGTGGTTCTGGTAGGATGTGTTTTCATTCTCATTTGATTCTGTGAATTTCTTTATTCCATCCTTAATTTCTTCTGTAACCCAGTAGATTTTGAACAAGGTGTTGTTCAGTTTCCATGTGTTTGATATTTTTCCTTACTTTTTTCTGGTATTGATTTCTACTTTTATGGCTTTATGGTCAGAAAAGATGCTTTGTAATATTTTGGTGCTTTGGATTTTGTTTAGGCTTGCTTTATGGCCTAATATGTGGTCTATTCTGGAGAATGGTGCATGTGCATTGGAAAAGAAAGTATACTTGTCTGCTGTTGGGTGGAGTGTTCTGTATATGTCTGTGAGATCAAGTTGGTTGGTTATGGCATTTAGATCTTCTGTATCTTTATTGAATTTCTTTCTGGATGTTTTGTCCTTTACTGAAAGTGGTGTGTTGCAGTCTCCTATTATTTTGGAGCTGTCTATCTCTGTTTTCAATGCTGTTAGAGTTTGTTTTATGTATTTTGGAGCCCTGTTGTTTGGTGTGTAAATATATATTATGGTTATGTCCTACTGGTGTATTGACCCTTTAATCATTATATAGTGTCCTTTTTTATCTTTTGTGGTGGATTTTACTTTAAAGTCTACTTTGTTAGGGATTAGTATTGTCACTCCTGCTCTTTTTTGATTGTTGTTTGCTTGATATATTTTTTTGCATCCTTTGAGTTTTAGTTTGTTTGTGTTTTTAAGTCTAAGGTGCGTCTCTTGTAGGCAGCATATAGCTGAATCATGTTTTTTTATCCATTCTGCCACTCTCTGTCTCCTTATTGTGCATTTAGTCCATTTATATTCAGCATAATTATTGATAGGTATGACTTTAGTGCTGTCATTTTGATGTCTTTTTTAGTGTGTTGTTGACAGTTTTTTTGTTCCACTTAATTTTCTGTGCTGTCGTTTTTCTTTACGTATTTTCTTTTCGTCTTTTTCATTGTTGTTGAATTTGTATTTGCTGAGTCTTTATGTTTTTGCTTTTTGTTTTCACGTGTAGGGCTGTTAGTTTCCTTAGTGGTTACCTTAATATTTACCCCTATTTTTCTAAGTTTAAACCAATCTTTTATTTCTTTATATCTCCTTGACTTCTTCTCCATATAAAAGATATATGACTACATTTTTTAGTCCCTCTTTTTTGTTTTAATGTTGTCATCTTTTACATATTGACGTCTCTGTTTCCCTATTTTCAGTGTTTTAGCTTTGATTCATTTTTGTAACTTCCCTATCTGGGTTGATATCTGGTTGCTCTGTCCTGTGTTCTAGTCTTGGATTGTTATCTAATGTTACTGATTTTCTAACTGGAGGATTCCCTTTAATATTTTTTGTAATTTTGGTTTGGTGTTTGCAAATTTCCTAAACTTCTGTTTATCTGGAAATGCCCTAATTTTGCCAGCATATTTGAGAGACAGTTTTGCTGGATATATAATTCGCGGCTGGCAATTTTTTTCCTTCAAGGCTTTATATATGTCATCCCATTGCCTTTTTCCCTGCATGGTTTCTGCTTAGTAGTCTGAGCTTATTCTTATTGACTCTCCTTTGTAGATGAGTTTTCATTTATCCCTAGCCACTCTTAAAATTCTTTATCTTTGGTTTTGGCAAGTTTGATTATAATATGTCTTGGTGACTTTCTTTTGAGATCTACCTTATGTGGGGTTCAGTGAGCATCTTGGATGGATATCTTCTCATCTTTCACCATATCAGGGAAGTTTTCTGCCAACAAACTGGCAGACCAGTTTCAAATGTCACAAACCTGCCACTCCACCATATAGCTGATATAGTTGAAGTTAGGCTTCAGGTATATACCCTGTTGTACTGGACAGGTGAGGGCCTATGCAGTTGAAATGGGCCCACTCAGGCCTACGCAGGGTTGAAAGGCATTCAGAGTCCGTGGGCTTCTTATGCCTGTGCCTAGGCAAAGGAACTGTGCCTGCCCTGAGTTCCTGTTTGTTAATTTGTTCCCTCTCCAAGGCTGGGATAATGGCTCAGGGCACGTGATGGGTCCTTCTTCTGGCCCAAGGAAGTGACAGTTGCTTAAGCTGGACTGGGACCTGGTGCATAGTGGGGAGGGAGCAGGTAAATGGGAGAGAGGTTCTGCCCAAATGGGGTGTTTTTTGATCCACATGGTAGGTTAGACGCATGTACTTACCTTTGGTCAATTGAGCACTGCTTTTCACTGGTTCTCGAGGCTTGAGTAGACTCTCCGCCACTTGGTCTCTCCCGATGTGGAAAATGGGTCCTGAACGCCACTGCTTGCTTCACTGTGCATGCCAGCTGATCCGGCCTGCAGGGTGTGATTTCCCGCCGGGTCATGTCTGGCAACTCCTCACTCCTTCTGAACCATCTCTTTCTCTCTGCCACTCAGTCCGATTCCTCAGCTTTGCCTTTGATATTCAGGGCTCCTAGATTGTCATATATAATCGATTCACTTGTTTTTTCAAGTCTTTGTTGTAAGAGGGACCACCAGAAGCATCTGACTACTCTGCCATCTTGGCCCCACCTCCATGTCTATAAGTTTTTTGCTAGCCAACTTGAGCATCAAACTTTACACTTCCTACTTAGCTTTAAACTCTAATTCAGTGGAGTCAAATAAGATCAAAGGACAGAGGAACTGAAATCTTGTAAATACACTTATCAGAGTTCTCAGAGTGAGCTTCTAGGACTGAGGACTTCTTTAAAAACAGCACTACTGATTCTTTCTTCCTCTGGTTCTTAATTCCTCTGGCACTTGCAGTCTATATTACCTATCCTATTAGTCATTCCTTTTCATCTGCCAAACTCTCTGAAAGAGTTGTCCCACTCATTGCCTTCACACCTTTTCAGCCCTTCACTCTTGGTACTCAAAGCACGTCGGCAGTCCTTGGGGGCTTGCTAGAAATGCCAAATTGTGGGCCCCACACCAGGTCTACTGAGTTAGAATCCAACCTCATTTTAACACGATCCCCAGATGATTTGTGGTACATTTAAATACTTTCTTGAAAGCCTCAGATGCCTTCTAAATCTTGAAATTCAAAGTTCAGTTCTCATTCTTCTTTCTACTGATCACGTTTCATTTGACATGGTTTTCTTCTTGAAAGCTCCTCTAAAATAGCTCTATCCAGATCTTCTTTACCCTTTGCTAGCCATTCCTTACCTCAATCATTTTCTGGCCCCCTGTCCTCCTATCAGTTCCAAAATACAATTTTTGCAGTTTGTCTCCAGTTCCACTTTCTCTTCTCCCAAGGTTCAAGTCTTCTGTACAGCTCTGCATTGAATGTCCCTCTGAAACCTCAGAATTACTCTGTCCAAACCAGCTTATCTTTTCTTCTACTCCATGTGACGGCTTCTCTTCTGGCCTTCCTTGCTTCACTTGATGATACCCCAGAGTGGCCTCAGCATCATCCTTGACTTTTCTTCCCTCTGCTTCCTCCCTTATCCAATCAGATTGTACCTCCATGATGCATCTTATGTTCTAATTTTCTCATCTGATCTTTACAATTCTAGCCCCTGCCTGTTCCTGTTGCGCTTGCCCTCCACTGTCAGATTGCTTTTTCTAGATGTTCTGATGATGCCTCTCCTCTGATCCAAAGCACTTACTGTTTCTCCACTGCCTTCAGAGTTAAGTCTAATCTCTTCAGTGCAGACTTCAAGGCCATCCATGTCTGAGTCCCAGTCCATTCCTCCAGCTGCATTTCCTGTTATTCTCTATAAGTGCCCTATGTTGTCCAAACTGAAGTCCTGTTTCTACTCACTGGCATTCCCCTACTAACGATGGCCTTTGGAATCTGGAATGAGATTCTACTGAAGATTATTGCAAGGATGGCTTGTGAATCATAATTGTGATGAGCTAGTCTGGGTTCATTATGCATGGGTCAGGTCATATGATCTCCTTTTCTTTTTTTAAATTAATAGATAAGGGAAATGTGTTAGGCACTATGTATCTGAGGTTCGGGAAGGCGTTTGATACTGGATTTGTGCTGAACAGCTCTACCAAAAGAGGGCACCTAGGTGGAGCTATGTTGGTTTGGAGGAGTGTTTCTTGTGGTTCCCCAAAGATTTTGGTCTAGTGCCTGGTACTTTGAAAATGTATTTATCAGTGACTTAGGTGAGGATACAGAAAGCACGTATATCACATTTGTGGGAGACAGAGCTGGGGAGGATGGTAGAATCAGATAATAGAATGATGATCCCCCAGTATTTTGTCATCTAGACTATATGGGCCAAATTAGAAGAGATGAACTTAAAGATTACACTTGCATTTGGGCCCCTAAGTCAACTGTTCATGCAAAGTAACAGGATATAGGTGATGTGTAAGAAAAAAATTAAGTTTTATTTGGTATCTTCAGACATCTGGATGTGAGTGTTTAAAAAGCACATATTGTAGGTTCAATGATAGAAGCACATTATCTGGAAAAAGGAGGAAAGCCGCACCTAGAGTACTGTACTCAGTTCCGGGCCCCACATATTAAGTAGGAAGTAGACAAATTGGAATCTTTTAGGGGGAGCATGACCAGATTTGCTTGGCCTGGGTGTGGTTGTGTGTGAAGAGGTCAACTGCATGGCCTTTGATGTCCCTTTCAAGCCCAGTTTTACTCAGTTATAGGTTCCCTGGTGGAGGGTAATGGGATCTCATTATAGTTTTTTGAAAGTATTTATCACAGTGCTTTGCTCAAGGTGTATGTTAATAAATATTGAATGAATGTTGTTAGTGTAACGTAAGTTTTGCCTTTTGAGCTAAAATAAATTTCTTTGAGGGCACGTTGTTGTTAGTTGCCGTTGAGTCAGTTCTGACTCACAGTGACCCCATGCCTGCAGACTACAGCTGCTCCATAGTGATTTCAAGGCTGTGATCTTTCAGAAGCAAATCACTAGGCCCGTCTTCTGAGGTGTCTCTGAGTGGGTTTGAACTGCCAATCTTTTGGCTAGTAGTCGAGCACTTTAACCATTTGTAGGGACTCCTATTGAGGGCACATACCATGAGTTATATTTCTTTCATATCATTTTCAGCACCTGGCATTGGGTTGGATTTTCAGGAGGTACTTAGTAAATATCCATTGAGGTCACACAGTTAAGTGTTGGGAGAAACCCATGAGACATCTCATACTATTCCCCAAGTTTTCCTTTCCTGTTATATAAAAACAAGGGAACAATGTGGTGAGTGGAAGGAGCACTGGACCAGGAGTTGAATGCTTTGGTTTCTAGAACCTTCTTTTGCACTAACTAGCTCACATTGGGCAAGTCAGTATCCTCACATACAGGATCTAATGAGAGGGAGAAGTGGGATGGAGAGTGTAATGGTTAGTAACAGTTAGGGTCAGCCATTCGAATGCTGCAGCTGGGCTTCTCCCAGCCTTTTGGTATTGGTTATGGTACTGAAATGCTTTAAGATGACACAGTTAAGGTACTTAATCATTTGCAAGTTTAAGTTTCTTTCAGCTGGCCTGGAAGCAGCAGAAATTGCATAGTTTGCTTCCTGGGAGATTGTAGTCTAAGTCCAATAACTCACTTGTGTCTGTACAGCTGTTATGTGCTAGTCACTGGCAGGTGTGACTAATTCCACAGCAGACACCACCTCCTGGATGAATGTGTGCTTCTAAAGGAGCTTGTTCATGAGTATTTGTGAGAGAGTGCATTGTTGGAAGGGTGCGGAGCTCCTTTTTGTTGTTACTGGTGGAGCTGAACCCACTTCTGAGAGACTTGGATTAACGGTGGTGCTATTTCCCGAGGGCAAGTCTGCTCTCTGCAGAGCCTCTCCTGGCATATGCCCACAATTCTTGGTACTCTTTTTCTTCTCGTTCTTTCTCTGTATTGTTATAGCTCTCTGGAGTGAGTAGGCATGCTTCTGAAACCACATTTATTTGAAGAGGGACAAAATGGTGGTGCTGAGAAGCAAAACTAAAAGCATAAGACCCAACGTAGGCATTCTGCTGTCTTGAAAGAAAGCACTGATTTCTCTAGACAAGGGTGAAGTGGTTACGAAAACCTGCAAAAAATCTGTTATCTACAGTTCAGTCCTTAAAGAGTTAAAAGTTGGCGTGGCTTTACCATTTAATTTGTGTTTAGCTTTGTTCTTAAAAGAAAAAAAAAAGAAACTTAGAAAAAAATCAAGTTTCATTAACATGCCAGCTGAGATTATTCCCCCTGTCAGTTTAGCAATCAACAGTAATAAAAACCTGGATATAAAATTTTCATACATTTACAGTAGTATAAAGGCATTAAGAGGAAACCCTTTAAAACATTTTCCATTTTCATTTCACTTAGCAGGTGCTACATATCAAGCTAGTATTTACCCAACTAAAATGAGCTGGAAAGTGATCCAAGTTGGTAAAGTGCCTGTAGACAAATAATACAATTGGTATTTTCTGCTTCTGATTATGCCCAGCCAAAGGGATTAGTTTTAGCACAAATCATATCAAGGGTGATGCTAAAGTTATGCAGGATTACTTGGGGACTGTTGAGGTGAGCTGTGGTGAGCTAGCCAATGGAAAACCTCATTTTTACGCCTTTGCTGACTGGATACCTCACCAGAGGCAGTTTTATTTAAGTCATGGCCAATGCTATTCTCCAGGCTGGTGGAGTAGAGCAGCTTGGATAATTCAAAGTGAGCAGATAATCCACAAGCTATTTCTGTTTGGCTTTGAAGGTATACAGTATATTAACAATAGCTTATATTTGTATAGCTTTTTTCAGTTGAAAAAGTGTCCTTGTGTACCACTGGTCTAATAGATAATATGCCAACGAGGAAATTAGGTGTTAGTCCTGATTTTGCTCTTAACTAGATATATAACCTTAGGCAAGCCAGTCAGTCCTGTTGTATTTCCTGTTCTGTAAAATGGGAATAACAATCAAACATGCCTTTCCTAGTTTGTAAGGGATTCTGGGTTTGAGACATACCTTTCCTAGTTCGTAAGGGATTGTGGGTTTGAGATAATAGGTTTAAAAATATCTTGACAAGTTTAAAAGAACTACATTGATACATTTACTTATTTAAATACCTTTATTCATTGCTTACACTGTTTCACCACTTGTCTGTCAGTTTGTCGAATTGTGGTGGCTTGCGTGCTATTGTGATACTGGAAGCTATGCCACTGATAGTTCAAATACCAGCGGGATCACCCCTGGTGGACAGGTTTTAGTGGAGCTTCCAAACTAAGACAGACTAGGAAGAAAGGCCTGATGATCTGCTTCTGAAAATTAGCAGATGAAAACCTTTTGGATCATAACAGGACATTGTCTGACTTGTTTGCTTTGGACATGTCATTAGGATGGATCAGTCGCTGAAGGAGGATGTCATGTTTGGTTAACTAGAGGACCAGAGAGGGCAAGGGAGACCTTTGGTGAGATGGGTTGTCCCAGTAGCTACAGTGATGAACTCGAACTTGCTGGTGATCATGAGGATGACACAGGACTGGGCAATGTTTCATTCTGTTGTCCATAAGGTTGCCGTGAGTCAGAGTTGACTTGATGACAGGTATCTGTACCTCCCTTCCTCCCTCCGGAACTCTGTTAGACCTGGGAATACAGTGGTGGACAGGAGACAGAGCAGAGGCTTCCTCTTATTTAGCCTACATTACGGGATTATGGTTCTCTTTTTCTTAGGGTATTTTTAAAATGGATAAAACTTCTTGAATTTATACTCACTGGGTTTAATGCAGTAGGATTGAGCAGGGTCAGAGGAAGAATCTAGCATGGAAATGTTTTCTACATGTAAATAATGATGTGAGAAATAGTAAACTCAGTGTTCTTACCTGAACTGAGTATGTTATCTATATCTAATGGAGGGATTTTTAATCTTAGGGTCCCTAGATTGAACTTCAGAGGGCCCAGGAACAACCCGAAATTGGCTCACCACAAAGGCTGAGAACTTCTGAATTAATGTATACTTTCTTTTCCTCAGGACATATGATAGCAAAGATATGTAAAAGGTTTCTTTTGGGTTAAATATTTTTTCAAATTGCCAGCCTTGGTGCCATTGACTTGCACAAAGTCTCATCTGTAAAATGTGGACATCACATTAAATACTCTTTTGAGAAGTCCCTTTTGGCTCTAAAATCCCATTATTGTAACTTCAATTTCTTGTTGTAGAAATGAAAATATTTAATCCACTTTAGCCACTCACTTCTGTAACCTCCCTCCAATCTGATAATAATTTGGGTATGGCCTTTAGTAAAAGGCACACTTCTTTGACATTTTAGCTAATCTGGAAATGACTGTATAGTTTAAAGAGAGAGAGTTTTTATATGGCTATTGGGGAATATTTAAATTTCTGTATAATTTGACCATGGTTTTGCCTGTTGCAGGGGAAGCATTCAGATCTACCATCTTCAGAGGTTGATTTAGGGATAGATGGATGGTCCTATTATTCTTATAGTCTTGTAATTGAATTAGCAAAATAGTTATATAGATTGGTTAACATGCATATGACACCTGAGCACATGCTTTGGATTTTGGTCAAAGCAGTTGGGATTATAGAGAGAAGTTGATTAACACAAGATTCGTTTTTCAGAGTTCCAGTGTTACCTTCTGTCATGGTGTGTGGAGGTGTTATTATAATGTCATGTAATCAAAGACTATGTGGTAAGTTATGAGGCAGATGAACAGGTGGGGCAAACACTGTCGCCTTTCCAGTAGGCATTTCTTTCTTCCTTCTTGCCAGAAAAGTTGTGATTTTGACTGGATATTTCCCCTTATCCATTTTACCTATGTCTAGCTTTATGGGTTAAATCTGGACTATTTCAAGACATATTGGGATCCTGTTCCCCTTGCCTGTGACTAGTTTAAAAATGGGCCAGTGAACACAAGGGAAGATCTGCCAAGTGGCTTCAGCAAAGTTTTTTTTTGCTCTTAGAAAGAGATACAAGTAATCCACTAGATCTATTGAATCTACACGAGATTTTTGAAACTCCACTGTGAGATCTGATGGTTTGTGGAAAAGCTGGCACTAAGAGAGGGAGATATGAAAAGATCCTGGGAAATGTGACTCTGTTCCCCAGCACTGATTTCTGAGCCTCTTAAACCTATCTGATCCAAATGATCCTTGTTGTCTTAGTCTTCAAATTTTGATCTCTTATTTTTAAACCCTCAAAATTTATCATTATTATGATTATTTTTGATACTCCATGCTTATTTAGATTTAACAGCATAGATTAAAACCTCTATTCTCACTCCTTGTCATGTTTTCCTGCCTTATTTTTCTCCAGTGCACTTATCACTATTTGTCAGATTATATATAACAAAGCAAGGACTTTGTTTTGTTTACTTTGGTATTCCCAGCAAGTATAAAAGTACCCAGCATGTAAGAGAGAGTGCTCAGTAAATATTTGTTGAGTGAATATTTTACCAATTTATGTGATTCATTGCTGCTTCTATTCACTCTTTCCTTCTGGTTTCAATTTGTGCTAAGTACAGTGTTCAGTAGATCTTTCAGTGATGATTTGGATGTAGGAATTTTCTCACTTTGAAGATGTCTTTACTTTGGCATAAGGATAAGTAAATTTAGTTGGGTATAAAATTCTAATTATTAATGCAATCCTGTTGTTCCAAATGCCAACAACATTTCTTTAAAGAGATGGAAAAAACAATCATTAACTTTACATGGAAAGGGAAGAGGCCCCGGATAAGTAAAGCACTATTGAAGAAGAAGAATAAAGTAGGAGGGCTCACGCTACCTGACCTCTGAACCTGCTATACAGCTGTGGTAGTCAAAACAGCCTGGTACAGGTACAATGACAGATACATTGATCAATGGAACAGAATTGAGAAACCAGATGTAAATCCATCTACCTACAGTCACCTGATCTTTGACAAGGGCCCAAAGTCCATCAAATGGGGAAAAGACAGTCTTTTTAACAAATGGTGTGGGGCAAAATTGGATGTCCATCTGCAAAAACATGAAACAGGACCCATACCTCTCACCATACACAAAAACTAATTCAAAATGGACCAAAGACCTAAATATAAAGCCAAAAACTCTAAATTTCAGAGGAGAAAAAATAGAATCAATGCTAGAGGGCCTAATACATGGCATTAACAAGACACAGACCATAACCAACAACATACAAACTCCAGAAGATAAGCTAGACAACTGGGATCTTCTAAAAATTAAACACTTATGCTCATCAAAAGACTTTACCAAAAGAGTAAAAAGAGAACCTACAGACTGGGAAAAAATTTTTTGGCTATTACAAATCTGAAAAAGGTCTAATCTCTAAAATCTACAGGAAAATCCAGCACCACTACAACAAAAAGACAAATAATGCAGTTAAAAAATGGGCAAAGGAAATGAATGACACTTCACCAAAGAAGACATTCAAGGACCAACAGACACATGAGGAGATGCTCATGCTCACTAGCTATTAGAGAAATGCAAATCAAAACCACAGTGTGATACCTTCTCACCCCGGCATTACTGGCATGAATCAGAAAAACAGAAAATAACATATATTGGAGAGGCTGTGGGGAGATTGGAACTCTTACACACTGCTGGTGGGAATGCAAAATGGTACAACCATTTTGGAAAATGATATGGTGCTACCTAAGAAAGCTAGAAACAGAAGTACCATATGATCCAGCAATCCCACTTCTAGGAATATATCCTAGAGAAATAAGAGTCATCACATGAATAGAAATATGCACACCGATGTTCACTGTAACATTGTTCACAATAGCAGAAAAGATGGAAACAACCTACCTGCCCATCAACAGATGAATGGATAAACCAACTGTGGTACATACACACAATGGAGTATTATAGAACAATAAAGAACAATGATGAATCTATGAAGCATCTCATAACATGGATGAATCTGGAAGGCATTATGCTGAGTGAAATAAGTCAATCACAAAAGGACAAATACTGTATGAGATCACTGCTGTAAAAACTCATGAAAAGGTTTACACACAAAAAGAAACAATCTTTGATGGTTACAAGGGAGGAGAGGGGTGGGATGGAAAAACACTAAATAGACCATAGATAACTGGTAACTTTGGTGAAGGGTAAGACAGTACACAGTACTAAGAAAGCCAACACAACTTGCACAAGGCAAGGTCATGGAAGCCCCATAGACACATCTAAACTCCCTGAGCGACTGAATTGCTGGGCGGAGGGCTGTGGTGACCATGGTCTCAGGGAACATCTAGCTCAACTGGCATAACATAGTTTATAAAGAAAACGTTCTACATTTTACTTTGGTGTGTATCATCTGGGATCTTAAAAGCCCTTCGGGAGCAAAGGAGAATGAAGAAAACTAAAAACACTAGGGAAAGATTGGTCCAAAGGACTAATGGACCACAACTACCATAGCCTCCACCAGACTGAGTCCAGTACAACTAAATGGTGCTTGGCTACCACCACTGACTGCTCTGACAGGGATCACAATAGAGGGTCCTGGACAGAGCTGGAGAAAAATGTAGAGCAAAATTCTAACTCACAAAAAAGGACCAGACTTACTGGCCTGACAGAGACTGGAGAAACCCCGAGAGTATGGCCCCCGGACACCCTTTTAGCTAGTAATGAAATTGCTTCTGAGCTTCACCCTTCAGCCAAAGATTAGACAGGCCCATAAAAACAAAACAGGACTAAAGGGGCATACCAGCCCAGGGGCAAGGACTAGAAGGTAGGAGGGGACTGGAAAGCTGGTAATAGGGAACCCAAGGTTGAGAAGGGAGAGAGCTGACATGTTGTGGGGTTGTTAAACAATGTCATAAAACAATATGTGTACTAACACTTTAATGAGAAGCTAGTTCTGTAAATCTTCATCTAAAGTACAGTAAGAAAATTAAAAGAAAAAAATTCTAGTTGTTATTTTTCCCTCAACACTTTGAATCTGTTAGTGTCTTCTGGAATTTATTGTTACTGGTTGAAGTCTGTTCTATGTCTTCCATTCCTTTGACGGTAATTTGTCTTTTCTCTGTACTTGCTTTAAAGATTTTTCTCCTTGCTTTCAGGTTTTTCATTACATTACTGTTATCTGTGTCTGGATTTTTAAATTTAAAATCATTAGGACTAAGGAAGCTTATTCAATCTAAGAATTCATGTCTTTATTTTTTCTCCTATTCTGGGATATTTTCAGCTGTTATCTTTTTGATTATTACCTTTTCCCTGTTCTCTTCTCTTCTTTTGAAATTCGCATTAGGTTATATCATAGATCTTATTCTGTCTTCCTTGCCACATGTCTTTATTTCATACTTACCACGTCTTTATCTCGTTTTGCTGAGTTCTGGGTAATTTACTCAGATTTATCCTAGGTTCACAAATTCTCTTTTCTGTTGTATCTTATATTCTGTTTAGGTCATCTAACAGAATCAAAATCAAAATTTTAATTTGAGCACTGTGTTTTATTTCTAGATGTTCTCCTTATTCTTTTTTTAAAAACAAATCTGCCTTCTTTTTTTGTATCCTCTTTCATTCTTCATTTGAGAAAATTTTATTGTGATAAATATATATACCAAAAATTTTGCCATTTTAACCATTTTTAAGTGTACAATTCAGTGATATTAATTACATTCACCATTTGTGCAACTGTCACCACTATCCATTTCCAAAACTTTTTCATCATCCCAAACAGAAACTCTGTACCCATTGAACAATAACTCCTCATTATACCCCCTCCCCTGCCCCTGGTAACTAGTAATAAACTTTTGTCTCTATGCATTCACTTCTTCTAGCTCTTTCATGTAAGTAGGATCATACAATATTTATCCTTTTGTGTCTGACTTTTTTTACTTAGCATAATGTTTTCAAGATTGATGCATGTTGTTGCATATATTAGAACTTCGTTTTTCTCTATGGCTGAATAATATAATATGTGTATATCACACATTATCCATATATCTGTGGATGGGCGCTTGAGTTGTTTTTACCTTTTGTAATAGTACAAAATATTGTAATATTGTGAATACTGCTGCAGTGAACACTGATGTACAAGTATCTGTTTGAGTCCCCGCTTTCAGTTCTTTTGGATATATACCTAGGAGTGGAATTGCTGGATTGTATGGTAATTCTATCTTCAACTTTTTGAGAACCACTAAACTGTTTTCTACAGCGGCTGTACCATTTCACATGCCACCAGCAATGTGTGAAGATTCCAATTTCTCCATATCCTAGCTAACACTTGTTATTTTTCATTTTTCTTATAATAGCCATACTAGTGGGTGTGAAGTAGTATCTCATTGTGGTTTTGATTTGCATTTCCCTAATGATTAATGACCTTGAGCATCATTTCATCTACTTATTGATCATTTGTATATCTTCTTTAGAGAAATGTCTGTTCAAGTCCTTTGCCCATTTTTGGTTAGGTTTTTTGCTCTTTTGTGGTTGGAGTTGAATATTAAACCCTTATCAGATTTATGGTTTCCAGTTCTGTAGGTTGTCTTTTCACTCTTCATAAAGTCCTTTGATACACAAAGTTTTTAATTCTGATGAAGTCCAATTTGTCCTTTGTTGCTTCTGCTTTTGGCTTTGTATCTAAGATTCACTGTAAAAAACAAAGTCTTAAAGCTTTACCCCTATTTTTTTTTTTTCCTAACAATTTTATGGTTTTTGTTCTGATATTTAGTCAGTGATCTACTCCAGAGTTTTCATTCCTAGTATGTGCCAATGAGCTCATCCTTATCATTAGCCAAGTTTTCTTTCTGGACCTTCAGACTCATATCTTCAACTCTCCTGCTGAATGTATTTCCTGAAACCCCTACAGGCACCTGATACTTACCATCTCCAGAGCTGACATCATCTCCTTCCTCCCAGCCACCCTAACCTTCTCCTCCTCTTGTATTTTTTCATTTGTTGTCACCCATCTTCAGTTCTCATCAGTTTCCCTTTCTCTTCTCCTCTCCCATACTCACCAGTCAATCACTGAGCCCTTCTGCTTTTACCACCTAAATATTTCTTGAATTTATCCTTTCTCCAGCACCCTGGTTCAAGCTCTTCTCCTGGTTCAGTAGGTCTACTGTTGACAGCTTTCTTCCTCTTTCCCTCTCCAACTCCATTTCTCACAGTTTCCTGATGACAAACTTGACCCTACCACTGCCTGCTTAGAACCCACGGTAATTGCCCTTCCTGCTCTACCCTGCCCTCACTCAGGTTTTACTCTCTGGCAACATGAGGCTGCCTGTAATTCCCTACATGTCAGCACCCCTATACCCATGTCAGAACTTTTACTGGTTCCATTTCTTTGCTCATGTGGTTATCTGTGCTAGGATCTGCCTTCATCTTCATTCGACCGACCACCTCTATTCATCCTTTCAAATGTATTTTATGTGTAATCTCCTCCAAGAATCATTTCCTTTTCTTCCTCACCTCAAATTGGCTTTTATGCCCCTCTCATTTGTTGTCACTATTCTCTATGTATGAGTCTATTTTTATAATCCTGTTTTTGTATCTGATTCCCATACAGTACTGTGAGCCCTTGAGGAAAGGAACTATGTGTTACTCAATTTTTCATCTCGAGCCCCTAGCACACAGTGGATGTTCAATAAATGTTTAGATGGATATGTGGATGGAGGAGTGAGTGAGTGAATAAATGCGTGAGTTGTTCAGAGAGTGAGAGTTCTCTGGGGACTAGGGTGGTCCTGGATGGCCTCTTGGAGAAAGCAGAGTATGCTCTGGGCTGTGCAGGATTTGGAATGACGTTGGTGAAAGGTGAGTGGGATAAGTATAAAACTAAACTGGCTGTATTTTGTGTCTCTTTTTCGGTGCTTTGCAAGTCTCTGACTGATTGCAACACCAGGCAACTAATGGCCAACAGCATTCTGACAGGGCCCGCTGACAGGCGATAACGAGATTAGTGCCTTTTGATTCCGTTATTAACAAGTAGCCAAAGAATCATTTGGACGTGTCAGCAGCTAATGATAGGAATTAAGTTCAGGTACCTGAGGCTTTGAAGGGTAATTTCAGGCAATTTTTTTTTTCTAAATAGCTTTCTTAAATAAACTTTTTAATTGAAGTATAACATAAATACAGAAAATTACACAAGTCAGTTTGATTATCACAAAGTGAACAAACCAACGTCGTCAGCATCCAGATAAGGATATAGAATATTCTAGCACCCTAGAGCCAGAAGCCCTACTTGTGCCTCTTCCAATCACCACTTTACCCATCCCCCTACCAAGGGTAATCAGGATCTTGTCCTCTAACAGCAGAGATTAGTTTTGCCTATTTTAAAATTTTATGTAAATGGAATCAGATAGTATGTGCTCTTCCGTTTCTGGCTTATTTGTACAACATTATATTTGTGAGACTCATTCGTGTTGATGTAGCAATGGTTCGTGCATTCTTATCGCTATATAGTGTTCTACTGTATGAATATGCTGAATTTTTAAAAGCTATTCTAGTGTTGGTGGACATTTGGGTTGTTTCCAGTTTTTGACTATGATGAATAGTGCTGCTGTGAACATTCTTGTCTGTCTTTTGGTTAACATACATACCCATTTCTGATTGGTACATGCCTAGGAGTGGAATTGCTGGACCACAGAGTGTACGCATATACGTTCAGTGTTAGTAGATATTGCCCAACAGTTTTCCAAAGTGGTTGCACCAATTTATGTTTCCACCAGTGGAGTATGAATGTTCTAGCTGTGTCAGACACTTGCCAATATTTATTTTTCGTGTATAATAAAATCTTATTTATTTTGAGCCCATCAATACAGAACTCAGGAAGGTATGCATATAGGCCAAACTGAAAATGTTCATTCATAGTAGCTTTTGATAGTGGCTTGCAAAGGATATTAGCAACATCTTATAATCGTCAGGCTTGTGTTTTTTCTATTTAAGGGAAGCCATTGAGTATTTTTGAGGCCCCTTAAGACAAATAATATGCCTAGATAATACATTATTATTGAAGTCTTTACTTTGTTAACTTTTTTATACATACATACATACATATAATTAACAAAACTATATTTAAAAAAGTGCATGTTATAAAACGAATAGATTAATTTGCATTACTTTAGACTCTCTCATGGTATGCCACAGTGCTCATGGTTTTGTGTGGGTTGCTTTGACTAGGGCAGTTGATGACATACAGGTCAAATCTTCGGAAAATTTCAACCACGAAGGAAACTAGAATCAGTAATTTTAAATGACAGAGTTGAGATCCAAAGGTATCAGGACATGTTGGAAAGGTAGATGGCCCCAATCTAACATGATAGGGTGCTGGCCCGTATGGATGACCACCCTTCTATCCCTGGTCCAAGGGTAGGAGTATGACTAACTGGTTCAAACGGTGGTCCTTCAGAGCTACACCTTCATCAGGGCTGTGGGCAGAGCCAGGAACCTTAGATGAGGCAGTGTGTGATGGCTGTCTCTTGTACAACCCCTAAAATCTTTCCTCTAAGGCCACTTTTTGTGCAACTGAATGCTGGAGAAAGACAAATAGTAAGAGTTTCGTGCTTATGTTTTCTTAGTGAAACTGGACATTGTTTTCTTTCATCTTTTTTCTTCTATTTATTGATAATTTGAAGTTAGCATCATATTACCAGTCTGGCCACTTCCTGTTATCCTGTGAACCCACTAAGATCTGGGAAAAGTATGATTGGATGGTTTGAAGAATGCATTATGGGGATGTGAAGAGAAAGAGGATCTGTGGGCAAGGGAGAGAAGAAAATGGCAGAGCAGAGTGTGGTACTGGGGGAGGGATGTGAGCAGAACATCACAGGGGGAGTGGGGAAAAGGCAGAGAGAGAGGACCAGGGAAGTGTGCTACCATAAAGTGAAGAAAGGGCCAGAGAAAGAAAATCGACCAACTGGAGCTGCAGTCCTTCTGCCAGAAGAGTGCTGAGTTGTGGGTGTTGTGGTAATTTCCTGGTCAATTTAAGGCCAAAATTCATAGAAACTTTCCCCAGCCCAGTCTATGCTAGCTCCTGCCCAGTCCATGCTAGTTCCTTCCTTTCCCTGTTAAGGCCACACAGACCTGGCCCAAGTGTTTCAATATTCTAACACTCTGTGAATGGAGGTTTTTTGTTTTTTTGTTTTTTTTAAAATCAATTTCAGTTTCTAATAGGTAATATACCCATAAGATTTAAAAATTAGAAGATATGAAAAGTAATTATAAAAAGCTTTCCTCCCATTTTGTCCCTTATCCCCAAAGATAACTCTTACTGTGTGTGTGTGTGTTTTGGTTTGTTTTTTTTTTTTGTATTTTTCCAGAGTTTCTGAAATTTGGCATATACAGTGAAACATGGAACTCTACTGGTTGCCTTGTTTTTCTGGGTTTCGCAGGTTTTCCTCCTTTGACGCAGGGTTCAGTCTTACCACTTGTCTGTAACTCATTTTAGTGAAAAATATTTGAGTTTTCCTTCTCTGACAGGTTTCTGCTTTACACAGGTCCCAGTTTTTGTAGATTTTACTGTACAAGCAAAATTAAATATATATTATTCCTATCTCATTTATATAAAAGGTAGCATTCTGTTCACACTAATTTACCCCTTGCTTTTTTCACATCACAAAAATAACTTTTCGTATCAGCACACAGAAAGCTTTCTCATTAATTCATTATAGCTGCATAGTGTTCCATCGTATGGATTCATCATAATTTGTTTATTCAACCCCCTGTTGATGGACATTGCAGTTGTTTTCTTCCTTTTACTATTACAGAGATATAATGAATGACCTTGAACTATCATTTTGAATGTTTGCAAGGATATCTGTAGGATAAATTCCCAGAAATAAACTTGCTGGGTCAAAGGATATATATCCATTTGCAATTTTGATAGACATTGTCAAATTTCACTCTTCTGAACTTGAATTAATTTATACTGTCACCAGCAATGTTATATGCATGCTTGTTTCCCCACAGCTTCACCAACAGAGCATGTTATTAAATTCTTGGATTTTTGCCAATCTGATAGGTAAAAAATGGTTTCTCAGTATTTTAATTTGCATTTCTCTCATTATGAATGTGTGGTAAAGTGTCCTATTATATACTTAAGAGGCATTTGTATTTCCTTTTTCTGTGAACTATCTGTTTATATCCTTTTCCCATGTTTCTAATGGGTTTGGTCTTTTTTATTAATTGTATGTGTGTGTCTCTTTGTGTGTGTGTTTTGCGTATGTATGACAGTGTATGCATGTGTGCACCCTATGTTATGTGCTAGGAGTGCAATTTCTTTTTTAGTTTTCGGTTGCCTTCTGATTTGTTCTTGGTGTGTTTTTTTGTTGTTTGCTTTTTTTCTGTTTTGTCATACAAAATTTTTGCTTTGTATGTGCTTGATTTTTATGAAAATGAATTTATCATCTTTTATTTTATGGCTTTTGGATTTTTAGTCATGGTAGAAGAGACTTCTCCAGTCCATGGCCATCTTCTAGTACTTTTATGGTTTCCTTTTTAAAAAATATTTTCTTATTTGGTATTTATTCACCAGAATAAATATGATGTGATCTAAATTTTGAAAGCAGTTGGAGAATCAGGTGGGTGATCAGGAGAAATGAATAAAAAGAAATCATGGCGAGGGATGTGGAAGAAAAGTGAGGAGAGAATTAAAATGCCAGCAGAAGAAGAGAGGTAAAATTGGTGACATATGCCTTTGGAAGCTGGTAACTGTTACAATATGTGGCATTTAATAGAGACTTAAACATTCTAAAGACTTCAAATGTTCTTAATTCTTACAGTAAAATAGATAGCTGATAATTTATTTCTACAATACTTTATTTCTCAAACACAATTTGATACAAGTATGGCTCAACATGTTAGGGTTTGATAAAGTGATTATATGGATGTTATTATTGTTAGTTGCTGTTGAGTTGGTTCCACTCATGATGACCGCATTTATAACAGAACAAAATGTTGCCCTGTCCTGCACCATCTTCATTCATTGGTTGTTGTTGCAGCTATTGTGCCAGTCTATCTCATTGACGGTTTCCCTCAACTTCACTGATTACCAAACATGATGTCTTTTTTCAGCAATCAGTCCCTCTTGATGACGTGTCCAAAGCAAGCGAGTCTAAGTCTTGGACAATATTCTGTGATCCATAGGGTTTTTGTTGACTAATGTTTGGAAGTTGATCAGTAGGCCTTTTTTCTTAGTCTGTCTTAGTCTGGAAGCTTTGCTGAAACCTGTCCACTATGGGTAACCCTGCTGGTATTTGAAATACTGGTGGAACAGCTTTCAGCATCAAAGCAACAACAAGCCACCGCAATAAAACAAACTGACAAACGGGTGGTGAATATCGTATTCTGTTTTCTGATTTCTCCATGATAATTATTTCATATTAAAAATATCATTTAAAAACAGATAGGGAAAGCCTTTGTATCCCCATTTACAAAGGCACAAATGTGCCCTAAGAGACATGTCCCTAATTGTATCTGGTGGCAGAAGTGGGTCTTGAGTCCAGGTTTTCTGTCTTTATTGAGGTTCCTTTTAATTAGGCCATGAGCAATTTCTTTCCTCTTTGGTCTTTAAACAACAAAAACAAAATTGCTATGACTCGTCCTCAATTCAAGAGCAGTAACTTATTTCTGCGATTTCTTGGGGAAGAGAGAATAAAGATTTTCTGTTTCTTTTAGATTCACTACAGTGCTTACTACAATCAGGACTCAAAGTTCTCACTTAGAAACCATCTTTTGTGTCTCTGACAGAGGTCTCCAGTTTATGTTCATAAGGCTATTTTCTCTGTACCTACTGAATAACTTTAATTTATCAAACATTTATTTGGCCAGGCACTCTTCTAGGTGCTGGGGATATCATTCTGAATAAGACAGAGTACCTGCCTTTATGGAGTTTACACTCTTGTGGGGAAGGGAGATAATAAACATGCCAGTAAATTCATAAACTATCTAGTCTCAGGTACAGGTAATGATCTGAAAAAAAGTAAAAAGAACAGCAGGCTAAGGAGATGATAAGGTGGAGAAATGGGGCTTGTTTAGGTGGTATCGTCAAGGAAGGCCTTTCTCAGAGGAAGTGGCTAATGGTGTGGATGATGCGCCCAGCAAGAACCTGAGAAAAGTATTCCAGCCAGAAGGAACAGCATAACTTCAGGCGCTAAGGTGGCGCGGAGGAACGAGCTGGGCTGGAAGGGCCCTGATTGTGCAGCTTTAAAGGGAAAAGGAGTGGGGAGAGCTTGGGACTGACCAACCCTTGCAGGAACGTGGCTGGGTGCTGGCCTGCATTTTCTCCTGGTTCTATTGTTAAAGTTGAATGACAGTTACTGGTTCTGCCTTCCCACTCCACATTTGTAGTCTTTTTCTTTATTTTATACTCATTCTCATTTTAGAGCAGTGTTAGGAGTCAAACCTCATATGCTGCTCAAAGTTATAATAAAGTCTTCAAAGTCTCATTTCCTGTTCTGATACAAAAAACCAAATTCATTGCCGTCTAGTCGATTCCGACTTGTAGTGACCCTATAGGGCAAAGTAGAACTGCCCTGTAGGGTTTCTAAGGGACAGCTGGTAGATTTGAACTGCCGACCTTTTGGTTAACAGCTGAGCTCTTAACCACTGCACCACCAGGACTCCTGTCCTGTTCTGATAGGGACGTCCATAGTATAGGCTTTCCTCTTCCACAGCTGATATCAAGGACCACAAGGCTATCCACAGCATCGAAGCAATAGAGGGGTGGGTTAGGGGAAGAGGGTGTGTCTGCTTTGATATTAATTCATCTTTAAGGGACATGGAAAGAAGGAAAAACAAAACGAAATGAAAAAGTGTTGGAGCAGGTCATCTGTAGTCAGAGAAAATGTTTTGCCTCACAGACCGCACTCCTGACATGGCAGCCTCCCAGGCTCCTCCTCAGCATACCTGTTCCTCAGGCTCCGTAACATGGCTGTCAGTCTATTTTCAGCAAGGAAAATTGAGGATGGTTTTTCAGTTCTATCAACTGGCTTAGGTATGTCAAGTGATTTCTTTGGATAGTAATAATAGGTGCTATCTTCAGAAATCGTTTAGTCACAAATGCCTAGTTCTTAAAGTTTACTCACCTCCCCCATCACTATCTTTAGGACTATCTCCTGCCCCTAGAATGCAATTTCTTCTAGAGACTTCTCTACATGAAGACCAGAAGGCTGCATTTCATTTCTGGTTTCCTTCCATAATCTTCTTCTCCAGTGACCCCCTCTGCCCCCACCCAGGCTTCTCTCAAGCACTCCTAGTTCAGTGCTTTGAAACAGATCGTCAAAAAATGGAATGATATAATAAAGAAAGAGTCAACCTGGGGGCAGTGATGTTAATAAGTTAACTTATTCCTTCCCCCACCGCAACATCAGATAATTTATTTTTAACCAGTTTTTACCAACCAAATGTTAACACATATGCCTGATTGCTAACCTCCTCTGGGCACCAAACCTGTTTTTTCTTGAGTGCAATAAGTGATTATCCAACTCATGCTGCTCCGAAAAAGAGGTTTTGTTTTAATAAGCAGTTTGCAGTTTGGCACACAATGCTGAGGAAAGCAACATTATCTCCAGCAGTAAACTCTGCAGTCATTGCAGAGCTTGACAAGAAAATGATTGAGTCTGTTTGTTATACCTTTGTGGGACTGCCACTGCTGCTGTTGATGGAAATGTTGCTGTTTATTCAGCAATGCAATAACACTTTCTGTAATTTATGGATGCACATTCCCCAGATTACTAAAGGTAATATTGTTGACTAAAGGAAAGTATACGAATGGATAGTTTCAGTTGTTGCTGTCCTTATAAAAGTGATTGACTGTTCACTTTGCACAGGAAAGAATTTGCACAGGCTTCATCCCCCTTAACAATTACAGATTTTCCTTCCTCTGACAGTTACAAATAACATGGCTTGTCCTAAGTGGCAAAAATTTACTGATTCTATGGAAGTTCAAACCAGAGGCTGTGTGGATCCTCTCGTTTATTTCCTAGCCAGCTTTCCCATCTCGCCTCTGGGGGGCGCCAGACAAGCCACAGCTGGATTCTTGGTGGCCTTCAGCCTGGGTAGGTGACACCTGGTTAAGTAGCCTATGGCCTCAGACACTTGGCTTTTCCTGTAGGTGGAGTTAAGGAGGCCATGGGGTGATCGGGAACTTTGCCTGGTGACTCACGGTATGTGCTTCTCACATGATCTCCAAAACTAAAAACTAAAGCCATTGCTGTTGGGTTGATTCTGACTCATAGCGACACTATAGGACTGAGTAGAACTGCCCCATAGAGTTTCCAGGGAGCAGCTGATGGAATCAAATTGCTGACCTTTTGGTTAGCAGCTGAGCTCTTAACCACTGTACCACCAGGGCTCACACATGATCTCAGTGGTAGGAAAATGTCTTTGGGATAAATTGTTCTGTTGGAAACGTATGTCCCAGCATATGTAGATAGAGATCCCTGGTCAGTAGAAACCCAGCCACTCTTCTCAAGGTGTTTCTGATTGAAGGACTAAGAATTTAGTCTTAGGTCACAATGGCACACCTGTTGATGGACTAATGTAGATAATGCACTTATGGAAGTTGTGGGAAGAGGGTCATCCAGCTCTAGGTGTGGGGAAGCTGCTTAAAGGCCTAGGGATTTTCTCAATGAAATGTAGTTGGTGTTTTCTTCCAAGTCACAGGGAAATACCACTTTTTGGTTTGAAGCCTGTCAGCTTCTGTGGTCTGATGGCTAACAGGTGGATGATATTCTGAGGCCCCAGGTTTGGCCCTTAATTGAGATAGAGAAACAAGCAAATCAGTGATGAACTGCTCAGGAAAGAAGAACTTCATAGTCACTGAAGGCCAACATGTTTGAAAACATTGTTCTTGCTTATTTCTTGGGAAATGAGTAGTAAGAACACACACACAAATATAAATATAAAATACACATAAGACATCATGTGTTTTACAGCTAAAGTTTCCTGTTTTTTTCCTGAGCAAACCCTCAGTGGGGCAATGTTGCAACTTAACTGGCCAGCACTGTGCTTGATTATATATATCTTTGTCAGCCCTGAAGCCCTCCATTTAATGATTTGTTATTTAATTGCTTATGGGGATGGGGGTGGGAGGGGGATCCCAGCATACCTGAGACAGTGTTTGCTAAATCTTGGTGACTGACGTCAGAAGACAATAGTTAACAAAAATACTGTTTATCATTTTGTTAGGCCAAACACATGTTGAAAAGAGAAGGGTCAATATAAGAACTGTCTAATTTTCTTATTCTGGAGTGGGTATTGGCTTGAAGATGAACTTTAGCTGAGATACCCTTTTTTTCCTCTCCATGCCTCATCTATTTTCATATGTTCACCTTATATTGATGAAAGATGACAAAGAAGGCTGGTTTAGTTAATGTTAATTATTATTGTCAATTTTATTGATGTTTATTTATTCTACATCTCGTTTTGCAAAATTTGATTTGTAGCCATTTTGGTTTATGCCTTATCAATTATTACATGAAAATTTTGCTTGATTTTGGCTTCTGAGGGTTAAATACAAATATTTTAAAATTCATACATGCTTGTGAAATCCAAATCCAATTTTATTTACTAATAGTCACTAATGGTTCATAATCAAAACACTTGCTCTTAATCATACATGTAATTACAAATTAATAGATCTGCTGATCATTGTTCCCTTTTGGGAGCCAGAGTTCCATCACTTATGCCAATCTGGAGATTAACTAAATCAAGAAGGTTAATAACAAGAATGCTACAAGATGAATATTACTTCATATAATTTGAATAATCCTAATCTCAGGCATATTTGATAGTTCAGCTGATGATGACAGTGGGATTTATAGAAAATCATGACATTCTGTTCTCTAAATGTCAAGATTAGCCAGATAATATTGACATTAGCTATATTTTGGACCTGAGTATTATTTCTCTATATACATATATTTTTATGCATATTATGTATGCATATATTTTTATTTTTTATAATCCATATATTCATATTATTTCTGAGTGATAAATGGTGTTAAGATAGTGCAAATTATGTGCTTCTAAATTAATATATATTTTTCTATCACACACTGAATGGTTTCATTAGTCATAAGCTAATAAAGAGGCAAGTTGAAAACAGTAGATAAAGAAATTTATAAAAGGTAGGGTAGGAAAGAAATTCAGTCCAGCTACATTGATTTCTTATCTGCATGTTTTAAACAAATGGGTTACAACATTTTCAAGAATTATCCCTTCCCCTTTTTTACAACTTTAGAAACTTGTACTCCATGGGAGAAATAATTGGATCTGGAACCTTGAAGAGAATACTGCTAATATGATGATAATATAAACTGATTCTTTTTTCTCTGTAGCATTTATCACTTGTAATGTTATATATATGTGTGTATATATATATTTGTCTATACATGTAAAACGACCAGATACCGAGTGTTTACTACAAGCTGTGCCTTTTACAGGCATTTAATCCTTGTATATCTCTGAGGTAAGTATGATTACATCTGTTTTACAGATGGTGAAACTGAAGCACAGAGAGTGTAAATATAGCTTGCCCAGAGTTGGCAGGACTCATAAGAGAAGTCAGGTTTTGAAACAAAAGTATCCATTCCCGGAATGTGTGCTGTTCACCATCATGTTTGCCCCTCCTGAAGAGAGGAGGTAACGCACTGTAATAGGATGCTTTGCTGGCATCATTGTTGCTTCTGGATTTGGCTAATTGGATAGACTTTCACTTTTGTTTCATCTTGGGTCCCATGCCTTCTTCCTAGGAGTCTCCTTAGCAGTTCCACGTCCCCGTTCAACCTGCAGTTAAAACAAACCTTCGGAGCAAAACAAAGTTCACTTTTCCATCTGCGATTCTACTGAGAGATTCTACATGAGTAAATTAGATACTGGAGAGATTATACCAACCACTTTTCAGCTAAAAATTTCTCTATGTAAGTGGATTTTGGAAGAGTTTGAATGGTAGAGGTAAAGATACATTTTTCTGTAAGCTGTTCTTCCCTGTTTAAGTACTTATTCACTTTGTTTCTTTCTTTTTATCTGTCATCTATCTTTCTCCCATCCATCTATCCAACCATCCATCCATCCATCCATCCATCTGTCCATATTCTTTGAGCCCCTTGTCCTTTATTTTGCTAGAATATTTTTTCCTCAGTGTTCTACTTAATTATAAAACTGCCTAAATATCAATTCCAAATTCTCAACTCGGTGGTTATTTCATAATAAATGCAGTGATGAAATGATGTGATAGGCTCTTCCTTTGGATGAGATGAGTATTTTGATGAAGGTTTACATTGACAAAGATCATTTTAGTAACAGGAGTGGTCAAGGTAGGTGGGGCTACGGACACATGAAGGGCCTTTGTTTTGGGGAAGTCTTGGGGCAGTTTTACCTAAAACAGCAGCCTCAGCATCCTGCTCCCAGCCCCCCAGGCCCCAGCCCCCAGCCCCAAGCTCCTACTCCCCAGCCCCCAGCCCCCACTTCCCACTCCCTCCCCAGTCAGAGCGCCTTGTGCTGGCAGCAGGACTGGCACCAGGTGAGACAGGAGGGTACTAGGAGGTACGGCCCCCTGCAATCTGGGATATTGTTTAAATACCATAAAAAGCCTCACTCGTTTATTCTTTATGAGCACCGGAGAGAAAAACGGTGTGGTAATCCTGGCATAGCAGGTGGTGTTACTTTCAAATCAGTATAAAATGAAATTGTGTGGATGTTTTTCTCCCCCTCTCCCATTCACTCTTTTTAATCTTTAAATAAGACGATTGGTAGCCTGTTGGCAAGAAAATGGGCCCTGAATTTTTATTCAAAGTTATACAAGGCTGATAGTTGGAATTTTTGGCAGGAGGCACACCATTGCTTTTTCAGAAAGTGCTGTCAAGGGAAGCTTTTTCTGAATTACCTGCTGGGCCTGGGCGCTTTTATGTTGTTGTTGTGACAGGTAGATTTATAAGGCTTGAAATTTGTACAAATCAGTTGTCATTCAGTGCGAGCTGTCAATGTGTCAAGCTGTCAGCCTGCTGCGAGGGGACGCCTGAGGGGGAGTACAAGGGGGCAACCATGGAGAAAGGAAATGAGTTCAAACAGACCTGAAATGGAGCTCAGTTCTCGGGGTTTGCTGCCCCTGTAGAGCCGGCATTGATTTTTCTTGATGTTGAGCAACAGCAAACCTTAAGTGACACGTTGTTAGCAATCTAAAGTTGCTGTTTATTGTCTTTTAAATGGGAGCAAATCATGCAGAAGCGAATACAGTGTGTGTTTTTGAATTGTGCATGTTTAGCAGCATCCTGTTCATGTCACTTTTCTGGCCTGGCTGGTTTCAACCAAGGGACCTGCTGCTTCACCGATGAGTCCAACTTTCTGTAGCATTTTGCAGACGCAGCATGAAAGGAAGTTGTGTGCTCGTCTCTCCCTGGGCAATGGATCACTAATAAACACGGTATTAAAGGAGCAGTGAGTGAACACTGCTGCTTAGCCTAAAAAAGAGAACTGTGTCCCTAGCCTGGCGTTAGCTCCATCTTAAGACAGAACTGAAGTCCCAGAAGGCCTCAGTGCAGATGGCTCTTCTAGACCATGTTGGAGAATGTTTCCTGGGCAGAGCCAACCATGACACTCAATGAAGAGAATCACGTTAAACCAATAAAGAAAAAAAACAATTTTCACCAGTAAAAAGCAGCAGCCAAACCCTCTGGTGAATTTCCCCATTTTGTGTAAAAGTGTTTTCGTTCTGTGTCCCCTAGTAAATATTTGGTGTGGTTCAGATCGGCCTCATTTGCCTTGTGCATGGTTCCCGGGAAGCTTCAGATAGAACCCTCCTCTCATTGTCCTTCTTCCTCCCTAGTCTTCCTCATACATGCCCAGTACAGAGAGAAATTTGAACGTTTTGCTAAGTTATCAGGGAGGAATAAACCTGTTTCTGTAAAATAAAATTAAATAGGCATGAAGGGGTCTTACTTTTTCAGTAGGTGACAGCAAGTGGGCCTGGCCTCCATCCAGATTTTTCAGTCTTTGCACCTCTGGGCAGAGTGTCCTGGCTTTAATCAGGGGAATGATTTTTGATCAATTTCGCTTGTCTTGTGTCCATCAGGTGGCACAGAAGGGAGGAAGTGGGAAGGGGCAAGGGGAGAGGGCAAGAAGTGGAGCGGTAGCTGGGGATGGAAACTGGGAAGGTGACACTTGAGGAGCAGTCAGCACCAAGAGGTAAAAAAATTAATCAAAGATTTCCATCTAGCCATTACCGGCTGGTGTTCATGGCCTCTGAGCCTCTGAGCTAAAAAGTCTGCAGAGAGGCTCCTGGCACTGCAGAGTTTGTCTTGTAAAAATGCAGCTGTCCAAAACATGACAGCTACAGCATTAGCAGGGCCATTAAGAGGTGTAGAACATTTCCAGGGAAATGATTTGAAAAATGACAATGCTGGCTCCTGTGTGATATTAATTATACCCTGTACTCGTGGAAAATAAGCTACAATAGTTGGCAAGAAAGACAAAGTGAGGTGTCCTGTTTCTGACCGTCATTCTGATCAAACATTCGCCAAACTGGTGAGGCTTTATGGTCGGCAGGTAATTTCAAAGGTGAGAGGAATATGCCCAAACCATCAGTTACAGCTGAGTCTGGAGGATGGTCCTTTGGCAAGTATGGCATGTGGGAGGCTGAAGTGAAGAGGGAAGTCCGTGGAAGGATGGGGTGGTGGAAAGGTTGACAGGGCTGTCCTCCATCTAGGACAGGTAGGTCTAAGCTGTGCTGTTCAATAAAACTTTCTGCAGTGATGGATATGTTCTATGTCTCTGCTGTCCAGTATAGTAGCCACTAGCTACATGCAGCTGTTGAGCACTTGGAATGTGGCTAATGTGACTGAGGAACTGAATTTTAAATTTTATTTAGTTTTAATTAAAATTAAACTTTAAACAGCTACATGGGGCTACCATAGTCAGCAGAACAGGACTCTAGAGGGTGGCTGGTCGCTCAGTGAAATTCTAAAGCTAGAGTAGGATGTAGAAATGGGTGGTGGTAAGAGTCAGGGACTTCTGCTTCAAGCCTTTCCTGGTATAAAATAACACGTAGCTTTCTCTAACTACTTTGTATTTTACTTTATTCTTACCTTACCCATGGGAGTAAGTAAACAAGCATTAGCCCATTTTACACATGGGAAAACTGAGGTCCAGGAAGGTAAAATATTACCTGCTCAAGATCACAGAGCAAGTCAGGCACTAGGTCTGCCAACCTCAACTCCTCTGCCTCTTGCTTAAGATGCTGCCTCGTTTTCCAAGGGCTCTGTTGGATGGCTCTTCTGTTCAGGAAGTCTGAGGTCTGTGCTACCTGTCTGCTTGGCCTCAGGCTCCAGCACCTTCTTCCCATAGCATTCTTAGTTTTCATACCCAACACCCTGCGTGTGAAGGGCGTGCCCAAGTCTGAGGCAGCCTAGAGGAAGCGTCCCCCCTTCCCTTGCCTTGTCTGGACTTCCTGGGAGGCAGCCAACCCTTTGGCCTTGCCCCCTAGGGAGCCCTCCCTCAAACCTGTCCACCCTGCACGTCTGAATTGTGTTTTCTTTCTTTCGACCTGTGGATCAGATACATCATCCTTCTCTCGCCTCCCCACTGATCCTGTAGCTAAATTACCCTGCATAAACAAGTCTTTGTTACTCCTGACTGTGAGAAATGTGGTGCTGGCTCTTGTTGAAGAAGAAAATAGACCTGGAAAGAAAGAGGTCATGAGCAGGTCAAAGTGCTAGAAAAAAGGCTTCTGGGGCTTAAGTTTCCAGATTTGGTGTGTGTGTGCTGGGGGTGCTGCATGCAGATTGCTTGTGGGTGTGAGCGTGTATGCCACGTACGCAGCTACCTATTTTTCAAGCCGAATCCTCTCATGAGATTTATTAAATAAAAAAACATAAAAGAAGGCCTTGGCTAAGGTCAGCCTAGACCTTTTGAAGAACTGTCGAAATGCTGCCTGGCTGTTATCTGCTAATCCTCCAAGTGGGCTGAACATGAAAAATAACATTTAACGTTAAACCACCAAGTACAGAGAAAATGTCTTGAAATTATAGTGTTTGGTAAATTAGAGATTGCTTGTATTTCTCCCCTTCCAGAGCTGAGGCAAGGCCGCTTTTCCTTTTTTCCTTGTTTACCTTGAAAACGCACTTTACTGCCCATGGTGTTTCTGTTAACCTTCCTGAACCCTTGTGATTTCATTCATGTGATTTGTTATTGAATGACCTTTTGAGGATTTTTCAAAACATGACCTTTTCTTGTCAAACATTCAAGGGTTTGTAAAGTGAAGCTGTCACGGGGACTCTGCGTGTTTGCTAATTATAACTAATATGTTTCCCCACATCCTTGGAAATGCAAATCACTTATTTGTTCCATGAATGGCTGCTCTTTCTTCCCTGTTGGTTTGAGATGCCTCAGAGCTGCTCAAAGGGACATCTCAGGCCTGGGAATTCCGACTCTCTTCGTAAAGTTAGGGGACAGGAACGCTGATTCCCTCGTAAGTTAATTTGACCCCTTGGGAACAGCAACAGAAGATGCTAGCAGAGAACGGAAGTGTTCAGAACAATCCAATTCTTAAGAAAGTAATGGAAATAATGGACACTGAAAATGTTCTGTGGTTCTAGTACCTGCCTCCCTGGGGGCAAGAGGTTTTTGTTTTTGGTGGAAACCAAGGTGCAAATAAGGGAATTTTTTGTGCATACAAGTAGAACTACAGTCAGAATCCAGGAAAGAAACATTAAGGTCTTGCTTTCTATTCCTTGATTTTGGTAGTTAAAAATGTGGTAATAGCAATAGCTAACATTTATTGAGTGTTCACCATGTGTTAGGCACTGTGCTCAATGCTGCACATACATTATCTCATTTAATCACCTCAACAACCCTCTAAAATTGATAGGATTATTATCATCATCATTACCAGACAAATGATGAGACTGAGCTTCAGATTAAGTAATTTGCACAGGACTAATTGACAAAGGATTTGATCCAGAGTCTTTCTGACTAGAGTATGTTATATCATGACCTCTGTGAAGGTATGAATTTTGACCTACTTAGTGAAAGCTTATTTCACAACGAGAAAAATACTATATGTGATTTCTTTTCTCTTCTAGAATATTATCTTCTATGATTGGTAATTATCCTATTGAGCTGTTGTCAGCTTCCCTAAATCCTGGTTTCAGGAACGCAATGCTAGGTCACATCATATGCCAGGTATTTGCTGCTAATAGAGGAAGAGTTGAACAGGGCTCCCAAGACACTTAAGAGTACATCCAAAGAGTTTTTATCTTTTTTAAAATTTTATTGCGCTTTAGGTGAAAGTTTGCAGAGCAAATTAGTTTCTCATTCAAAAGTATGTACACAAATTGTTTTGTGGCATTGGTTTCAATCCCTGCAATGTGTCAGCACTCTCCCCCCTTCTGCCCTGGTTTCCTCACGTCCATTTGTCCAGTTTCCTTGTCCTTTCCTGCCTTCTCCTCTTTGCTTTTGGGTAGGTGTTGCCCATTTGGTCTCCTATACTTGACTGAACGAAGAAGCATATTCCTCACAGGTGTTAATTGTTTGTTTTATAGCCCTGTTTAATCTCAATCTTTGGCTGAAAGATGGACTTCAGGAGTGACTTCAGTTCTGAGTTAGTAGGATGTCCGGGGGCCGTAGTCTTGAGGATTCCT
This sequence comes from Dugong dugon, assembly GCA_030035585.1. Taxonomy (NCBI): domain Eukaryota; kingdom Metazoa; phylum Chordata; class Mammalia; order Sirenia; family Dugongidae; genus Dugong; species Dugong dugon. The sequence goes on along the minus strand of CM057475.1, from coordinate 14,160,251 downwards.
CTAGTCTCTGTAAGACCAGTAAGTCTGCTCCTTATTTTTGTAAATTTGAATTTTGTTCTACATTTTTCTCCTGCTCTGTCTGATACCCTCTTTTGTGATCCCTGGCAGAGCAGTTGATAGTGGTAGCCGAGCACCATCTAGTTCTTTTGGGCTCAAGCTGGTGGAGGCTGTGGATCATGTGGACCATTAGCCCTTTGGGCTAATATTTTCCTTGTAGCTTTGTTTTTTTTCATTCTCTTTTGCTCTGGAGAGGATGGCACCAATACATATATCTTAGATGGCTGCTTGCAAGCTTTTAAGACCCCAGATGCTACTCATCAAAGTAGGGTATAGAACATTTTCTTTATGAACTATGTTATGCCACTTGACCTAGATGTCCCCTGAAACTATGGTCCCCAGCCCTCAGCCCCAGCAGCTTGGTCCCTCAAGGTATTTGGACGTGTCTAGGAAGCTTCTGTGACTTTGCCTTGGTCAAGTTGCATTGACTTCCCCTGTATTGTGTGTTGTCTTTCCCTTCAGCAAAGTTAACACTTATTTATTATCTAGTTAGTGATTACCTCACCTCACCCCTCCCTCATAACCATCAAAAATGTTTTTTTCTGTGTGTAAACCTTTTCTTGAGTTTTTATAATGGTGGTCTCATACAATACTTGTCCTTTTATGATCAACTTATTTCACTCAGCATAATGCACTCCAGATTCACCCATGTTGTGAGATGTTATACGGATTCATCTTTGTTCTTTATTGGTGCATAGTATTCCACTGTATGTATGTACCATAATTTGTTTATCCATTCATCTGTTGATAGGCACTGAGGTTGTTTCCATCTTTTTGCTATTGTGAATAGTGCTGCAATGAACGTGGGTGTGCATATGTCTATTCTTGTGACAGCTCTTATTTCTCTAGGGTATATTCCTAGTAGTGTGACTGCTGGATTGTATAGTATTTCTATTTCTCACTTTTTAAGGAGATGCCATATCATTTTCCATAGTGGTTTTACCATTTTACATTTCCACCAGCAGTGCATAAGAGTTCCAGTCTCCCTGCAACTTCTCCAACACTTGTTATTTTCTGGTTTTCTTTTTTTTTTTTTTTGATTAATGCCAATAATGTCGGGGTGAGATGTGCCTCACTGCAGTTTTGATTTGCATTTCTCTAATGGCTAAGACTTAATTGTGCTTATGAGGAACCTGTACATAGATCAAGAGGTTCCAACAAAACAAGGGGATACTGTGTGATTTGAAGTCAGGAAAGGTATACGTCAGGATTGTATCCTTTTACCATACTTATTCAATCTGTATGCTGAGCAAATAATCCAAGAAGCTGGACTATATGAAGAAAAATGAGGCATTAAGATTGGAGGAAGACTCATAACAACCGGCGTTTGCAGATGACACAGCCTTGCTTGCTAAAAGTGAAGAGGACTTGAAACACTTACGATGAAGCTCAAAGACTGCAGCCTTCAGTTTGGATTACACCTCAACATAAAGAAAACAAAAATACTCACAATTGGACCAATAAGCAACATCATGATAAACGGAGAAAAGATTGAAGTTGTCAAGGATTTCATTTTACTTGGATCCACAATCAACACCCACAGAAGTAGCAGTCAGGAAATCAGACAATGCATTGCATTGGGCAATTCTGCTGCAAAGATCTCTTCTAAAGTGTTAAAAAGCAGAGATGTCACTTTGAGGACTAAGATGTGCCTGACCTAAGCCATAGTGTTTTCAGTCACCTCATATGTGTGCGAAAGCTGGACAATGAATAAGGAAGACTGAAGAAGAATCGATGCCTTTGAATTATGGTGGTGGTGAAGAATATTGAATATATATACCATGGACTGCCAAAAGAATGGACAGATCTGTCTTCAAAAAAGTACAGCCAGAATGCTTTTTAGAAGCAAGGATGGCAAGACTTCGTCTCACATACTTTGGACATGTTATCAGGAGGGACCAATCCCTGGAGAAGGACATCATGCTTGGTAAAGTAGAGGGTCAGCAAAAAAAAGGAAGACCCTCAACAAGATGGATTGACACAGTGACTGCAATGGTGGGCTCAAGTATAACAATGATTGTGAGGATGGCGCAGGACTGGACAGTGTTTCTTTCAGTTGTACATAAGGTTGCTACGAGTCAGAACCAACTCGACGGCACCTAACAGCAACAGCAACAACACTGGCTAGAGATTGGGAGCATTTCCTCGTGTGTATGTTAGCCACCTGAATGTCTTCTTTGGTGAAGTGTCTGTTAATATCCTTTGCTCGTTTTTAAATTGGATTGTTTGTCTTCTTGTTGCGGTGATGAAGTATTTTGTAGATTTTAGAGATTAGACCCTTGTCGAATATGTCGTAGCCAAAAATTTTTTCTGAGTCTGTAGGTTCTCTTTTTACTCTTTTGATGAGCATAAGTATCCAGTTTTTAGGATATCCAGGTTATCTAGTTTATCTTCAGATGTTTGTCCATTGTTTGTTATGGTTTATGTTGTATTTATGTCATGTATTAGGGCCCCTAGTGTCCCTGTTTTTTCTTCTATGATCTTTATTGTTTTAGGTTTTATGTTTAGGTCTCTAATCCATTTTGAGTTAGTTTTTGTGTATGGTATGAGATATGTGTCCTGTTTCATTTTTTTACAGATGGACATCCAGCACCATTTGTTAAAAGACTGTCTTTTCCCCATTTAATGGACTTTGGTCCTTTGTCAAAAATTCAGCTGACCGTAGATGGATGGATTTACATCTGGGTTCTCAATTCTGTTCCATTGGTCTATGTGTCTATCATTGTACCAGTACCAGGCTGTTTTGACTACTGTGGCTGTATAGTAGATTCTGAGATCAGGTAGTGTGAGGCCTCCTATTTTGTTCTTTTTCTTCAGTAATGCTTTGCTTATCTAGGGCCTTTTTCCTTTCCATATAAAATTGTTGATTAGTTCTTCTATGTTGTTAAAGAATGCTGTTGATATTTGGATCGGGATCGCATCATATCCGTAGACTGCTTTGGGAAGAACTGACATTTTTACAATGTTGAGTCTTCCTATTCATGAGCATGGTATGTTTTCCCATTTATGTAGGTCTCTTTTGGTTTCTTGCAGTAGTGTTTTGTAGTTTTGTTTGTATAGGTCTTTTATGTCCCTGGTTAGATTTAGTCTTAAATATTTTATCTTTTTAGGGGCTATTATAAATGGTATGGGGCCCTGGTGGTGCAGTGGTTAACCATTTGGCTGCTAACCAACAGGTCAGCAGTTTGAATCCACCAGTTGCTCCTTGGAAACCTTATGGGACAGTTCTCCTTTGTCCTATAGGATCACTGTGAGTAGGACTTGACTCGATGGTAACTGGTTTATGAATGGTATTGTTTTCCTGATTTCTTTTTTGAAGCACAGTGTTAACGAGGACTGATGATAAATGGCATTATTATTTTTTCCTATTCTCAGAGGGAATGCTTTCAGCCTCTCTCTGTTGAGAACGATGTTGGCTCTTGGTTTTGTATAGATGCCCTTTATTATATTGAGGAATTTCCCTTCTATTCCTATTTTATTGAGAGTTTTTTTTTTTTTTTTTAAATCAAGAATGGGTGTTAGACTTTATCAAATGTTCTTTTTTTTTAGTACACTTTTTTTGTGTGGCAGTTTTAGGTTTACAGAAAAATTTAGCAGAAAGTATGGAGAGTTCCATGCATGCCCTCTCTCCCCTGCACAGTTTCTTCGATTATTAACACTTTATGTTAGTGTGGTACCTTTGTTATAGTTGATGAACAGATATTTATATATTATAATTAACTAAAGTCCATAATTTACATTAAGGTTCACTCATTATGTTGTACAGTTCTGTGGGTTTTACCAAATGCATAATGTCATGTATCCACCATTACAGTATCATGCAGTATGGTTTCACTGCCCTAAAAATGCTCTGTGCTCTAGCTATTCATCCATCCCCTCTCCTCCTGAACCCCTAGCAACTGCTGATTTTTTTGTCTGTCTCTACAGTTTTGCCATTTCCAGAATGTCATATAGTTGAAATCATACTGTATGTAGCTTTTTCAGACTGGCTTCTTTGACTTAGCAGTATGCATTTAAGGTTCCTCCCTGCCTTTTCATAGCTTGATAGCTCATTTCTTTTTTATTGCCAAATAATATGCCATTGACTGGATATACCACATTTTCTTATTCATCCATCCGTTGATGGACATCTAGGTTGTTTTCACCTTTTGACTATCATAAATAATGCTACTTTGAATATTTGTGTACAAATTTTTGTGTGGACATATGTTTTTATTTCTCTTGAATAGATATCCAGGAGTAGAATTGCTGGGTCACATGATAATTCTATGTTTAACCATTTGAGGAACTTCCAGATTATTTCCCATAGCATCTGTACCATTTTACATCCTCACTAGCAGTTTATGAGGGTTCCAATTTCTCCATATCCTTACTAACACTTGTTATTGTCTGTCTTTTTTTATCATAGCCGTCCTAGTGGGTGTGAAGTGGTATCTCATTGTATTTTTTAAAAAAATATTTGATTGTTTTGTTAATTTAAAAGAAATATAGTAGTACTTTGTATTAGGCTTCATTTACATTATTTTTTGAATTTATTTTATTTTTGTTGAGAATGTACACAGAACATACACCAATTCAACAATTTCTACATGTACAATTTAGTGACACTGATTATATTCTTCGAGCCATGTAACCATTCTCACTCTCCTTTTCCGAGTTATCCAGTGAGTTATTAGGAGGAAAAATAATCCCCAAATGTCCCAAATGACACACAGGTAAGGGAGGAGGGATTTTGATCTTGAATGACTAAGAAATGGCTCCTTGTCTCTAAGTTCTGAGATATTCAAATTTTCTGAACTTGGAGAAATTCCATTTGAATTGTATGTAAATTGTTTGAAGAGGTGCTCTGTTTTGGTTCCCTTCCAGTCAAGGTAGGGCTATGTCTTAGAGAGGTCGGCAAGCCATAAAGGAACTGAATGTTGGATTCTCTCCCCAAGGTCTAATATGGAGTGTCCTTTATAACAATGAAATGCTTGGCCCTGCTTCGTTGCTGATCCCCCTAGTCATTTGGAAAACTCTATTTATCTAGGTAGGGCCTTTTCCAGCTTCCAAGGATTACTCATAGGAGATGTCTTTGAAATGACTTTCATGTGTTTTTCTTCTTCATTCAGTTGATAGGCATATATGCACAGAGTAATTTGTATCTTTGAAACAATGGAGTTTTGAAGTGTTGACTCATATTGTTTGGAGAGGGTCATTACAACTTTATTAAAAAAAAAATTCAGATTCAGGATAGAAAAATATATTTCACTTCTTTTATGAGTCTGTTCTCAAGAGCCAAGCAATTTGTTGTAAAAGAATATAAGAAATATAGAGAAAGAGAAAAGTTATTCATTCTATAAAGCTCTGTCCCTCTTTATACTTCTTTTTCCCAATACAGCCTTTGATCACTTCATAAATGACCCTCAGTGTGAGGGAAGCTGTCCATCTGCTATTTCAAATGTATTGAAGGTGTTTATGATAGGTAGTTATGTTTCAACTATATAGCAACCCAGCTTTCTACTAAAGAGGACCCTTATATCTTGGTGCTTGATAGCAACGGCTTACATATTTTAGGGTCTTGCCATTCTGGATATAGTCAACCTGACCTTAAAGTTTTTTAAAAGTCAGTCTTTCATAAAGCAGATTTCAGGTGAAGAAGGCAAATAATGAAAATTTCATCTTTGGAGCTTCTCTTTAATATTGAGTCAAGTTTAGGATCTGTTTCATTATTAAGAATGTACTTTTAAAAAGAATTCTGTCAACTACAGTTAATGGCTATACCCTGGGCCAGCAAGACACTTTGCCAATGATTACTAGCCCAGGACTTGCAGCTTCATGATAGGGGTCTGAGTATTTTAAAAGATACTCCAAAATGTTATTGGACTAATTCTGACATGATATAAAGCACTTTTGGAGAATGGAAGTGAGAGGATAGTGTAAAATTTACAAGAAACATAAGGCAGTACAACTTTCAAAAGAGAGAGAATAATTGTATTAGGGGAGTGAGCTGTAATATTTCAAGGTGAAATATTTGAGAATCTGATGAAAATGATGACCTTTTGTACCAGAAAAATTCACATTAGCATAAAGTTTTTCATTTAGTTTTAGGGATTCATGAATTCCCCTGAACATCATCCTTGGGACCCCAGATTTAAGTCTTTCAGATTAAGAGCTCCTCCCACTCCAGTTAGAGAATCATGTCTGACCAAGGAGGCAGTTCAGCTACTGGCATACTGTTCAAGCTTTTTTTTTTTTTTTTTAAATGTATAATTTTGCTTTTTTTGATCATAAAATTATTGTCCCCTATGCTGCATGCAGTGAAGCCCTGGTGGTGCAGTGGTTAAGAGCTCAGGCTGCTAACCAAAAATAGCAGTTCGGGTCCACCAGCCACTCCTTGGAAACCCTATGGGACAGTTCTGCTCTGTCCTACAGGGTCACTATGAGTCAGAATTGACTGGACGACAGCAGGTTTAGTTTGGTTTGGTTTATACTGTGTGCAGCTACTGAATTGGCGAGGATAGCCAAAGATACTGATACCTGTCAGCTGAGCTTTTAGAAATCCAGGCATGAATTGTTGGATAGCTAATCAGTATAGTGTTATAAGAGAAAAGTGTACATTTATAGCTGGGAGACTTGGGTTTTAGACTTTCCCGTCACAGTGTAATAATGAGGAAGTCATTTGATGTCTCTGGTCCCAAATTTTATATCCATAGAAATGAGTAGCTGGCTTATGACTCTCAATGTGCCTTTCCAACTTAAAATTCAATCAGCTGGCCATTCTTTTTTGTTTCCTATATGCATTTTATAGGATCAAGCCCAGTGCCATGGAGAGGAGGTCAAGACAAATTTTATTTTTTAGAAAAGGAAAGATTATCTATTGCAATAGAAATGCCAAGCTTCCTTGGGGTAAAATATAGTAAAAGATGTGAAATTCTGGTAATATTAGTATGGGGCCACAACTGCTTTTCAGACCTCTTAGGGCATAGAGATTAATTTGTCAGTGCCCATGTTTGTTATTATTACCCTGCCATCTCCCAGTCATTCCTTATCACTGCCTCCTTGTCCTGTTAGAGAGTTCCCAGCAAGCATCCTGAAGTTTATCCTAGAAAATGAATCTTGGAGAACTGAAACAGGATGTGTTACATATAAAAGTTTGTAGTCTTGAATAGAAGAGGAGAAATTCATTGAGACAACTTGCTTAGGGTCATCCTTGGTCCCTGAATTCTAGGGGTTACAAGAATAAACTGTGAATGTGGCACAGTTTACATGACTAAATACTGTGTAGTGGGAAAGCCCCAGGACTAGGGATGAAGAGACTTGAATTCTAAATCCTGGTCACTGTTTTAGTTTGGATGTAGGTGTCTTCTTCACAGAGCCCTTTCTTCTTGATGTTATTGCTGAACAAGTAGTAATTTGTGGCTGGATTTCTTAATAGCTCAGCTGATAGTAGCTGTTTGAGTGTAGAAGACAGTCTGGCCTACTGGGTAGTTTGCAGTGGGCCCCAGTTAAGAGTCAGTCTGCTGTCCAGCTGAATATGTGTTCCAGAGTTTTCCATGTTTGCCCTAAACGGAGAATAGTACACAGAAAGTTTTTACATCATGGAATAATTTAACAGATACAGTTTCTTACCCAGTGGTGGGAGGATAAGAAAAGGAAGAGGCCATTGGTGGGGTATTTTGATCTGAATTGGGAGTGACAGCCAAGGCCCAGGTCCTAAAGTATCCTTTCTGAGCACACCGTAGACCCTCCTCCACTGCTGGATGTTGATGACAGAGGAATAGTGACTGGGATGAAGAATTTCAAAGATGAAGAAACTAAGTCACAGAAATTAATTAACCTGTCTAAGGTTAAATGTTGGACTACTAACTGAAAGTTTGTTGGTTCAAACCCACCCAGAGGTGCCTCGGAAGTAAGACCTGACAATCTGCATTTGAAAGGTCAGAGCCTTCAAAACCCGATGAAGTACAGTTCTATTCTGCACGCTTGGGGTTGCCATTAATCAGAATTGACTTGACGGCCGCTAAGAACAACAGCAACAAGGTAACACAAAAGGGCAGTGATGGTTCAGTGGTAGAATTCTCACCTTTCACGTGGGAGACCCAGGTTCAATTCCTGGCCAGTACACCCAAGCACAGCCACCAGTTGTCTGTCAGTGGAAGCTTGTGTGTTGCTATGATGCTGAACAGGTTTCAGCAAAGCTTCCAGACTAACATGGACTAGGAACAAAGGCAAGATGATCTATTTCCAAAAAATCAGCCATTGAAAACCCTATGGATCACAACAGTTTGATCCTGTTGTGCATGGGGTTGCCAAGAATCAGGGGCCAACTCAGCGGCAGCTAATGTACATACCTACATAAGGTCACAGAAGAGGAGGGGATGTTGCTGGGACAGATACCTAAATCTCTTTGGTTAGAATGCCCAGGTGTTTTTAAATCATTATGTTAGGGTCAAAGGAGAAGTGTGGTGGTGACTGTGATGGCAATCAAGTGCTCTCTTCCCAGTCTCACCCTCCTTCCAAGTAACTCTAGTTTTCTAACAGAGAGATAAGAAGAGTTCACTGCTAGTTAAAACAAAATAAAGCTGAGGCCACAATGTACACGTGCTCACACACGTGTGTGTCTCTGTAAGTGTGTGAGAAGGTAGAATGGCTGTGCTCTTACCGTGTGGTTTAATTTCCTCTCTCCATTGATTCAGAAATAGAAAATGTCAGAACTCCTGAAGTGCCTTTAAAACAAAGGTGCAGTGAAAGTATTAAAACCAGAAAAGAAAAAAAAAAAAAAAAGCTATTTTTAGAACTGAGGCTTCATTTTCTCACCGACTCCTGGCTTTTTTCTTCTTGCACGCAAAAAGTCCGCTCTGGGCTGCTTCGACCCTCCCTGTTAGCTCAGGTGGTTCAGACTCACCGTGCCCTTCCTAAGGACCTGGATTTCCACTGTAACTTCGGATTTCCAATGTTGTGGGGACCAGGGACAGTTAGGAGAGGTGATGATCTCTTGGCATGGAGGCTGCTTCTCTCAAAGCTGCTGTAGCCTTTTTTCCATTCCTTTCTTCTCACTTCTTTTCTGCTGCCTTTTGGCTTGAGTGAGTCGATTGGCATTTCTCTTTGTACTGGCAAAACTCGCTGTTTGCCACAAGCAAGAGAAAGGGCAGAAGGCGGGGTTACAAATAGGTCTGAAGATATGTTTGTGTCTGCATCTCTCTTTCTGTGGGCAAAGGACGGTGTCACCATCCATTAAATATTTATTGTATTAGCAACCTCTCGTCGTCCCTGCTAATGGAGTGAAGGAATGGTATTATAATCCAAAATAGCAAGAAGTCCCAAGTTATTTATATTTGATTTGGCAGTGCATTACAATAAAACCTCATGAGTTCAACCTAATTAGGAAGAAGGCCAGTTTGGATTAGCAAAGCCCAAATTGTGTTTTATGGAAAATTGATTTTGTAGCTTCCAAATTTATACAGCATTTTGAATTAAGTATCAAAGTCTACTATAGAGATTCTTCAGACAGTTTTAATGACTGGTTAAAAATATTTGCCATTATATTGTAAAATCTTATAGGAACAGTCACAAAATGATTGAGACATTTCACAACTATCTTCTTATGGGTTTTAACTATTTTCTGTCATTTTTTCCTATCTTATATTATGAGCAAGGCCTGTCTTGACATTTGATAGGAAAGTAAACTCCTGTTAAAATTTCTACAAGTTTCTAGCCTGTTAGATATGAATGAACAAGTTTGGCCTGCATGGTATTTTTCCTTCAGCAGATTTATTCTCTTAATTATGCATTTCTAGAGCTAATACAGATGGGAAATCATTTTTTTTTTAAATTGTATTTTAGGTGAAGGTTTACAGAACAAATGGTTTCTCATTACACAGTCAGTATGCATACTGTTTTATGACATTGGTTAACAACCCCACGACATGTCAACCCTCTCCCTTCTTAACCTTGGCGGAACTTTTTTCTTTTTGGTGAAAATATGCATAGCCAAAGATACACCATTTCAAAAATTTCTACATGTACAATTCAGTGACATTGATTACGTTCTTCCAGTTGTGCTGCTATTCTCACTATCCTTTTCCAAATTATTCCATAACCATTATCTTCAACTCACTGCCCCCTAGGCTTCCTATCAAACCTTTTGAATTGCTGTTGTCAATTTGATCTCACATAGATAATTCTTTTTTTTTTGTACTTTCGATGAAGATTTATAGAACAGAATAGTTTCTCATTAAACAGTTAGTACACATTGCCCTATGACAGTGGTTAACAACCCCATGACATGTCAACACTGTCCTTTCTCAACCTTGGGTTCCCTGTCACCAGCTTTCCTGTCCCCTCCTGCCTTCTAGTCCTTGTCAGATGTGAAGTCATTTTATGTGATGCTGTGTTTTTTGCAATGTCATTATGAAAAACATTTTTTCTGTTGATGCAGGTGATAATTTTGTAATGGTCTAATTTATTCCTGGCCCCTCCAGTTTTAATTTTTAGTAGTGATCTTCTCAGGCCTTTAAGCTTCTTTTTCTGCATATTTAATGATCTGTAAACAAACACTAAAACATTATAGTTGAGCACCTTTTTGCTTTGAAGTGAAAACTGCCTTGCTTAGGTTTTGTAACAACAGCATTGGCAGTCATTCTTCACATGAAGACGTGTGAGGAAACTTCGTGGTTCCCAGATGCTGGTATATAGACTGGCTACATTGGAATCACCCAAAGAGCTCTAAAAAATATAGATTCCTGGACCTTACTTCCAGAAATTTTGGCTCAGTGGGTTTTGGTAGAACCCAGGAATTTCTGTTTCTAACCAACTGTCTGGTTGCTTCTGGTGGGTACCCAACCCCAAAGAGAATGGCTCGAGTGGGTAAGAAACCAGTAGCCCAGAAGGGACCCAAATTTGTCTCCCATCTGTGACAGCACATAGAGAGTTGGTTAATTTGAGAAGCAGTGAGTTAGCATAGATCAGGAACTGTGAAGTGAGGAGATTGGTCCTTTGAGTGAGGATAAGGCTAATGAGTCAGCTCATGTTTGCAGTTCCCACCAGAGTTTAGCTCCTCTCTGTTCCCTGTTTCTTCCAAAGAACCCCCTTTCTGTTACTGCTTCTGCTTGGCCTTTTTTTTTTTTGCAACCTTTTTTTTAATTGTTGTGCTTTAAGTGAAAGTTTACAAGTCAAGTTAGTCTCTTATACAAAAATGTATACGTACATTATTATGTGACCCTAGTTGCTCTTGCTGTACGGTGACAGCATACTCCTCCTTTCCACCCTGGATTTCCTGTGGCCATTCAACCAGCTCCTGACCCTCTCTGCCTTCTCATCTCGCCTCTGGACAGGAGTTGCTAATTTAGTCTCATGTATCTACTTGAGCTAAGAAGCACAGTCTTCACGAGTATCATTTTATGTCCCATAGTCCAGTCAAATCTTTGTCTGAAGAGTTGGCCTCGGGAATGGTTTTAGTTTTGGGATAACAGAGAGTCTGTGGCCGTGTCTTCTGGGGTTTCTCCAGTCTCAGTCAGACCATTAAGTCTGGTCTTTTTACTAGAATTTGAGTTCTACACCCCACTTTTCTCCTGCTCTGTCTGGGACTCTCTGTCGTGTTCCCTGTCAGGGTGGTCCTTGGTGGTAGACAGGCACCATCTAATTTTTCTGGTCTCAGGCTGATGAAGTCTCTGGTTTATGTGGCCCTTTCTGTCTCTTGGGCTAATACTTTCCTTGTGTCTTTGGTGTTCTTCATTCTTCTGTTCTCCAGGTGGATTGGGACCAATTGATGCATCTTAGATGGCCACTTGCTAGCTTTTAAGACCCTAGATGCCAGTCACCAAAGTAAGATGCAGAACATTTTCTTAATAAATTCTGTTATGCCAGTTGACCTAGATGTCTGCTGAAAGCATGGTCCCCAGATCCCCACCTCTGTTACTCTCTCCCTCAAAGTGTTTAGATGTATTCAGGAAACTTCTTAGCTTTGGTTTAGTCCACTTGTGCTGACTTCCCCTGTAGTGTGTGTTGTCCTTCCCTTCACTTAAGATAATTCATATCTACTATCTAGCTAGTGAATACTCCTCTCCCTCCTTCCCCACCCTCATAAGAATGTTTTCTTCTGTGTTTAAACCTTTTCTTGAGTTCTTATACTAGTGGTCTTACACGATATTTGTCCTTTTGTGACTGACTAAATTCACTCAGCATAATGCCTTCCAGATTCCTCCATGTTATGTTTCACGGATTCATCGTTGTTCTTTATCATTGCGTAGTATTCCATTGTGTGAATCTACCATAATCTGTTTATCCATTCATCCGTTGATGGGCAACTAGGATGTTTCCATCTTTTTGCTATCGTGAACAGTGCTGCAGTGAACATGGATGTGCATATATCTATTCATGTGATGACTGTTATTTCTCTAGGATATATTCCAAGGAGTGCGATTGCTGGATCATATGGTACTTCTATTTCTAGCTTTTTAAGGAAGCGCCAAATCAATTTCCAAAGTGATTGTACCATTTTACACTCCCACTATCAGTATATAAGTGTTCCAGCCTCTCCACAACCCCTCCAGTATTTATTATTTTGTATTTTTTGGATTAATGCTAGCCTTATTGGTGTGAGATGGTATCTCATTGTAGTTTCGATTTGCATTTCTCTAATGGCTACTGATCGTGAGCATTTTTCCTCATGTGTCTGGTAGCTGCCTGAATGTCTTCTTGGCAAAGTGCCTGTTCATATCCTTTGCCCATTTTTAAATTGGGTTATTTGTCTTTTTGTTATTGAGGTTTTGCAGTATCTTGTAGATTGTAGAGGTTAGACACTGATCAGATTTGTTGTAGCCAAAATTTTTTCCCCAGTCTGTAGGTTGTCTTTTTAGTCTTTTGGTGAAGTATTCTGATGAGCATAAGTGTTTGATTTTTAGGAGCTCCTAGTTATCTAGTTTCTCTTCTGGTGTTTGTGCATTGTTAGTAATGTTTTGTATTCTGTTCATGCCATGTATTAGGGCTCCTAGTGTTGTCCCTATTTTTTCTTCCATGATCTTTATCGTTTTTGATTTTATATTTAGGTCTTTGATACATTTTGAGTTAGTTTTTGTGCATGGTGTGAGGTATGGGTCTTGTTTCATTTTTTTTGCAGATGGATATCCAGTTATGCCAGCACCATTTGTTAAAGAGACTGTCTTTTCCCCAATTAACAGCCTCTGTCAAATATCAGCTGCTCATAGGTGGATGAATTTATGTCTGGATTCTCAATTCTGTTCCGTTGACCTATGTATCTGTTGTTGTACCAGTACCAGGCTGTTTTGACTACCATGGTGGTATAATAGTTTCTAAAATCAGGTAATGTGAGGCCTCCCACTTTGTTCTTCTTCTTGAGTAATGCTTTACTTATCCAGTGCCTCTTCCCTTTCCATATGAAGTTGGTGATTTGTTTCTCCATCTCATTAAAAAATGCTGTTGGAATTTGGATCGGGATTCCATTGTATTTGTAGATCGCTTTGGGTAGAATTGACATTTTCACAATGTTGAGTCTGCCTATCCATGAGCAAGGTATGTTTTCCACTTATGCAGGTCTCTTTTGGTTTCTTACAGTAGTGTCTTGTAGTTTCTTTGTATAGGTCTTTTACATCTCTGGTTAGATTATTTTATCTTCTTGGGGGTATTGTAAATGGTATTGATTTAGTGATTTCCTCTTGGACGTTCTCTTTGTTGGTATAGAGGAGAGGAATCCAACTGATTTTTGTATGTTTATCTTACATACTGAAACTTTGCTGAAATCTTCTCTTAGTTCCAGTCATTTTCTTGTGGAGTCTTTGGAGTTTCCTGTGTATAAGATCATATCATCTGCAAATAGAGATACTTTTACTTCTTCCTTACCAATTTGGATGCTCTTTATTTTTTTTTTTTCTAGCCTAATTGCTCTGGCTAGGACCTCCAGCACAATGTTGAGTAAGAGTGGTGATAAAGGACAACCTTGTCTGGTTCCCGTTCTCAAGGGGAATGGTTTCAGACTCTCTGCATTTAGGATGATGTTGGCTGTTGGCTTTGTATAAATGCCCTTAATTATGCTGAGGGATTTCCCTTCTATTCCTATTTTGTTGAGAGTTTTTATCATAAATGGCTGTTGGTCTTTGTCAAATGCCTTTTCTGCATCGATTGATAAGATCCTGTGGTTCTTGTCTTTTGCTTTATTAATGTGATGGATTACATTGATTTGTTTTTCTAATGTTGAACCATCCCTGCCTACCTGGTATAAATCCCACTTGATCATGGTGAATTATTTTTTTGATATGTTACTGAATTCTATTGGCTAGAATTTTGTTGAGAATTTTTCTGTCAATGTTCATGAGAGATATTGGTCTGTAATGTTCTTTTTTTGTGCTGTCTTTACCTAGTTTTGGTATCAGTGTTATGCTGGCTTCATAGAGTGAGTTTGGGAGTATCCCATCATTTTCTATGCTCTGAAACACATTTAGTAGTAGTGGTGTTAACTCTTCTCTGAAAGTTTGGTAGAATTCTCCAGTGAAACCATCCATGCCAGAGCTTTTTTTGTTGGAAGTTTTTTAATTACCTTTTCAATCTCTTCTTTTGTTATGGGTTTATTTAGTTGTTCACCTCTGTTTGTGTTAATTTAGGTAGGTAGTGAGTTTCTAGAAATTTGTCCATTTCCTCTAGGCTTTCAAATTTGTCAGAGTACAATTTTTCATAGTATTCTGTTATGATTCTTTTAATTTCAGTTGGGTCTGTTGTGATATCACCCATCTCATTTCTCATACGGGTTATCTGCTTCCTCTCCAGTTTTTCTTTTGTCAGTTTGGCCAGTGGTTTATCAATTTTGTTGATCTTTTCAAAGAACCAGCTTTTGGACTTGTTAACTCTTTCAATTGTTTTTCTGTTCTCTATTTCATTTAATTCTGCTCTAATTCTTTTTATTTCCTTGCTTCTCTCACCGGAGGGCTTCTTTTACAGCTCTCTTTCTACATGTTTGAGTTTAGGGTTAACATGTTGATTTTGGCCCTTTTTTCTTTTTAGATGTGTGCATTTATTGCTATAAACTGACCTCTGAGCACTGCTTTAGCTGTGTCTGAAAGCTTCTGGTAGGATGTGTTTTTATTCTTGATTTTATGAATTTGTTTATTCTATCTTAATTTCTTCTTTAGCCCAGTAGTTTTTGAACAAGGTGTTGTGCAGTTTCCATGTGTTTGATTTTTTTCCCTTGCTTTTTCTGTTATTGATTTCTACTTTTATGGCTTTATGGCTAGAAAAGATGCTTTGTAATGTTTCGATTCTTTGGATTCTGTTAAGGGTTGCTTTATGGTGTAATATGTGGTCTATTCTGGAGAACGTTCCATGTGCTTTGGGAAAGAAAGCATACTTGGATGCTGTTGGGTGGAGTGTTCAGAGTATGTCCATGAGGTCAAGTTGGTTGATTGTGGCATTTAGATATTCCGTGTCTTTATTGCACTTCTTTCTGGATATCCTGTGCTTCACCAACAGTGGTATGTTGAAGTCTTTTACTATTACTGTGGAGCTGTCTATCTCTCGTTTCAATGCTGTTAGAGTTTTTTTTTTTTAAATGTATTTTGGAGCCCTGTTGTTGGGTGCATAAATATTTATTATAGTTGTGTCCTCCTGGTGTATTGACCCTTTAATCGTTATATAGTGTTGTTCTTTATCATTTATGGTGGATTTTACTTTAAAGTCTCTTTTGTCAGAGATCAATATTGCCACTCCTGCTCTTTTTTGAGTGTTGTTTGCTTGATATATTTTTTCCATCCCTTAAATTTTAGTTTGTTTGTGTCTTTAAGTCTAAAAGTGTAAGAACAATGGTGAAACTGTGAAACATAACATGGAGGAAGCTGGAGGTCATTATGCTGAGTGAATTTAGTCAGTCACAGAAGGACAAATATTGTATAAGACCACTATTATAAGAACTCAAAAAAGGTTTAAATACAGAAGAAAACATTCTTTGATGGTTACGAGGGTGGGGAGGGCAGATGAAGGTTATTTACTAACTAGATAGTAGATGAGAATTGGAAGGACAGCACACACTAAAGGGGAAGTCAGCACAAGTGGACTAAACCAAAGCTAAGAAGTTTCCTGAATACAGTCAAACACTTTGAGGGACAGAGTAGCAGAGATAGGGGCCTAGGGACCATGCTTTTAGGGGACATCTAGGTCAGTTGGCAAAACAAAGCTTATTAAGAAGGTGCTCTGCATCCTACTTTGGTGAGTGGCGTCTGGGGTCTTAAAAGCTTGCAAGTGGCCATCTAAGATGCATCAACTGGTTCCAACCACCTGGAGTAAAGGAGAATGAAGAACACCAAAGACACAAGGAAAGTATTAGCCCAAGAGACAGAAAGGGCCACGTAAACCAGAGACTTCATCAGCCTGAGACCAGAAAAACTAGATGGTGCCCAGCTACCACCAATGACCGCCCTGACAGGGAACACAACAGAGAGTCCCTGATGGAGCAGGAGAAAGGTGGGGTGCAGAACTCGAATTCTACTAAGAAGACCAGACTTAATGGTCTGACTGAGACTGGACATACCGCAGAAAGCATGGCCCCTGGATTCTCTATCAGCCCAGAACTAAAACAGTTTCTGGGGCCAGCTCTTCAGACAGGGATTGGACTGGACTGTGGGACATACAGTGATACTCGTGAGGAGTAGGCTTCTTAGCTCAAGTAGATACAAGAGACTAAATGGGCAGCTTCTGTCCAGAGGTGAGATGGGAAGGCAGAGAGGGTTAGGAGCTGGTTGAATGGAAATAGGGAATCAGGATTGGAAAGGAGGAGTGTGCTGTCACAGTATGGGGTGAGCAATTAGGGTCACATAACAATGTATGTATAAATTTTTGTATATGAAAAAAGAATAAAAAGGTGGAGAAACACTGAAAAAAAGGTCTAAAGTGTGTCTCTTATAGGCAGCATATAGATGGATCGTGTTTTTTAATCCATTCTGCCACTCTCTGTCTCTTTATTGGTGCATTTAGTCCATTTACATTCAACATAATTATTGATAGGTATGAGTTTAGTGCTGTCATTTTGATGTATTTTTTTTGGGTGTTGACAATTTCTTTGTTCTACTTAATTTTTCTGTGCTGTGTTGTTTTTCTTTATGTACTTTTGATTTTTTTCATTGGTGTTTTTATATTTGCTGAGTCTTTGTATTTTTATTGTTTTTTATTTTGATGTGTAGGATTGTTAGTTTCCTTAGTGGTTACCTGAATATTTACCCCTATTTTTCTAAGTTTAAACCAATCTTTTATTTCTTTATATCTCTTTGACTTCTTCTCCATATAAAAGATATATGACTACATTTTTTTAGTCCTTCTTTTTTGTTTTAATGTTGTCATCTTTTACATATTGACGTCTCTGTTTCCCTATTTTCAGTGTTTTAGCTTTGATTCATTTTTGTGACTTCCCTATCTGGGTTGATATCTGGTTGTTCTGTCCTGTGTTCTAGTCTTGGGTTGTTATCTGATGTTATTAATTTTCTAACTGGAGGACTCCCTTTGGTATTTCTTGTAATTCTGGTTTGGTTTTTGCAAATTGTGTAAACTTCTGTTTATCTGGAAGTGCCCTAATTTCACCATCATATTTGAGAGACAGTTTTGCTGGATGTATAATTCTTGGCTGGCAATTTTTTTCCTTCAAGGCTTTATGTATGTCATCCCATTGTCTTCTTGCCTGCATGGTTTCTGCTGAGTAGTACGAGTTTAGTCTTATTGACTCTCCTTTGTAGATAGATGACTTTTCGTTTATCCCTAGCCACTCTTAAAATCCTCTCTTTATCTTTGGTTTTGGCAAGTTTGATTATAGTATGTCTTGGTGACTTTCTTTTGGGATCTACTTTATGTGGGGTTCGATGAGCATCTTTAATAGATATCTTGTCATCTTTCACGATATCAGGGAAGTTTTCTGCCAACAAATCTTCAACACTTCTCTCTTCATTTTCTGTTATCCCCCCCGTTCTGGTACTCCAGTCACTCGTAGGTTATTCCTCTTGATAGGCTCCTACATAATTCTTAGAGTTTCTTCACTTTTTTAAATCCCTTAATCTGATTTTTCCTCAAATAAGTTGGTGTCAAGTGCTTTATCTTCAATCTCACTAATTCTTACTTACATTGCCTCAGTTGTGCTCCTATGACTTTCTACTGAGTTGTCTAATTCTGAAATGTTATTGTTAGTCTTCTGGATTTCTGTTTGCTGTCTCTCTATGGATTCTTGCAGTCTTTTAAGTTTGTCATTATGCTCTTGAATGACCTTCTTAACATCCTCTGTTGCTTTGTATGTGTGTTCTTAAGCTTGTTCTACGTTTTGCATGATCTCCTTCCTGATCTCTTGAAGAGTTCTGTATATTAATCTTTAGTATTCTACCTCTGGTAGTTACAAGAAGTTCTCTTCCTCCGAAGGGTTTCTCGATTCTTTGTTTTGGCAGCTTCATAAGCCATCATGGTCTGCCTCTTTATGTGATTTGATATTGATTGTTGTCTCTGAGCCATCGATAAGTTATTATATTTATTTATTTTATGTTTGCTTACTGTGTCCTAGCTTCTTGTTTTGTTTCATTTTGGTATGTCCAAACAGGCTGGTTGTGTGAGCTGGTTTGATTATTCACATCCTTTAAGCTCTAATGTCCTGTCATCAGGTGGTTAGAGCTGTTACTAGGTAGGTGAGCCCAGGAGTCTGTTTATTTTTCTTGTATGAATTCAGCTCAGGTGTCCAGGTAGTTGGTCACCAAGAGTTTGATACAGGCTCTCACCTACAGTCATAGACAGGCATGGGTGACTGGTGTAGGCACAGGTATCTGTCTGCAGTAGGGGGTCACATGTTGAGCAAGGCAGGTGGCTGACAGCTGCCCCCTGAGTGTCTGGGAGGAAAGCGTGTCCCTGTTCCCTGGAGTGTGTAGGTGGGTGGGTTTTGCAGCCAGACTATGGACACCCAATGCTGTTGGCTGTAAGGACTGTGAGGTACCACTTATTCTTGGACTCCTGTCGCGGATAGCTAGGAGGCTTGGGTGGAGCCTCCAGTCCTCAGGCCCTTGATATGCGTAGGTGAGGACCCTGCTTCGTGGGCAGATCAGTGTCAAATGTCACGAACTTGTCACTTTACCATATAGCTGAAACAGTTGAAGTTAGACTTTATATATACCCTAGTGTACTGTGGTAATGAGGGCTATGCTGTTGAAATGAGCCCATGCAGGTCTACGCAGGGGTAAAAGGCATTCAGAGTCCATGGACCGCTTATGGCTGTGCCTTGGCAAAAGAGCTGTGTCTACCCTGAGTTCCTGGCTTAGGGGAGCTGGCAGATTATTTTTTCCCATTTGTTAATTTGTCCCCTCTCCGAGGTGGAGAGAATGGCTCAGGGCGTGTAATGGGTCCTACTTCTGGACCAGGGAACTCGGCGGTCGCTGAAACCAGCCTGGGACCCAGTGCAGAGCGGGGAGGAGGGTGGTAAATGGAAAAGAGGTTTTTCTGAAAGGGGTGTTTTTTGGTCCATGAGGTAGGCCAGATGAAGCTGCTTATCTTTTGCCAATTGAGCGCTGCTTTTCACTGCTTCTGGATGCCTGAGTAGACTTTTTGCCGCTGGGCCTCTCCCAATGTGGAAGACGCCTCCGGAGTGCCACTGCTTGCCTCACTGTGCATGCGAGCTGATCCAGCCCGAAAGGCTCCGGCTCCTGCCAGGTCAGGTCTGGCAGCTCCTCACTTCTTCCAAACTGTCTCTCCCTCCCCCTGCCACTCAGTCTGATTCCTCAACTTTGCCTTTGATGTTCAGGGCTCCTAGATTATCATATATAATCGATTCACATTTTTCAGATGTTTGTTGTGATAGGGACCACGGGAAGTGTCTGAGTACTCTGCCATCTTGGCCCCACCTCCCGCTTCTTCTTGGCTTTGTCTGTCATGGTTAAGAGCAATATTTAGAGCCTTGGTCTCCATAGATTTTTAACACCAGCAACTGTTTGTCTGAACGCAGTGACCTTTATCTTCACTTTACTCAGTGTTGCCACCTGCATGTACACCTCAAATAGCCACCCCACCTTCATTTTCTCGTTAGCCCTCCCTCGTTTGTTGTACAGGCCATGATTAATTAATTGTACTGCACCTCATAGAACACCAGATACCCTTGAGAGAATGAGCAGTAGGGATTTGCTGGTGTGGAGTATGCCCTCTCCGGACTGGGAGGTGGGGTTAGAATCAAGGAATAAAGCCCAAAGTATTGGCCACCAGACACTCCAAAGAAATACTCATAGATTTGGATTGCTAGTGACAGTTCATTATTTACTTCACAAAATGAACTTATTAAAAGGCTACGAGAGGAGGTTATGTTGTTTGCAAATAAATCTGTGCTACAAATCTAGAATCAGTGATGTCCAGGAGTTCTGGGGAGGCTTCAGTGAAGTGGAGAGGTCACTGCTTGGAAACAGGCTTTCTCTGGACACTTACACTCACACCCACATCCTTCTTTTGTAGGGCTGTGCATGAGTGAAGTTTCAAAGACTCTGGTTCTTGTTAAGGGCAGTTGGGATTTTCAGCTCTTGTTTTTGAGAATGAGATATAAAAATACTTGCTTATGAACTTCATTTGAATAGTATCTGCGGAAACATACCATCCTGCTTAGTTGTCAGTCTCCAGTACCTAGTTTTTAAAGAGGTAAATGTGGCCTCCTAAGACAACTCAGCACCTTTCTCCCTTGCAAGAAAATTCTTGATCCTCAAGTTCATGTAATCATTTCACTTTGCTTAAAAAAGTGTGAAATTGGGATAAAAAGCTTTGCCATAGCTTTAAGCATTGTGGACACGTGTGGTGCAGTGGAACAAGCCCTGCCCTTAGCCAGGTGAGAAGACCTGAATGTATGCTGTGATGAGTAATGCAATTATGAAGCATTAGTGTGAGCATCAAGCAGAACCAGGTCCCCAGTATGCCTGCTCTGTGTGGCCCTCCTATGGAACAGGCATCAACAAGCATCTTCTCTGCCAAGAAGGTCATCTGTAGGCAGGGACTTGCCCTCCATAGTGGGTGGAACATGAGGCCTTTGCTCTTTATTGGCCAGGAAGAATGCCCAATCTCTGGGACCTGGCCCAGGCATGGCACATCCAGAAGATCTCAGGCCTACACTGAAAGCCTGTCTGGCTGGATGGGGTGGGTATGTTCTAGTACAGCAAAATTCTGCTGATTTGGAAAAACTGGACTGAATTATAGCTTCAGAACTTGTGTGTGTACTTAAATACAGATTTATCACTTGTAAGTATAGAAAATATTTTGAAGTAACTAATAAATTATTTCTACCCAGAAGTAGACCTCATTATTATGTATGTGAAGATACACACATACTCAAATGTATATGTAAATATACAAAGTACATTATATAAATTTCATAGTCTGATGGTGCTCAGAGGGACCTTGAAAATTCTCTAAGTCTATGAATAAGGAAACCATGACTTTGTCCAGGGGTGTTATGTGATTGGCCCAAGTTTGGGTGGCAGAGGCAGGACCAGGTTTTCTAATCCTAACAATGTATTTTCTTTAATGTATTTATAATTAGCATAACTATTTCCATAAAATATATTGTTAAACTAAGATCTTTAAGAATAATTTTTTATCTTTGCTTAAACATTCTTCCCTCAAATCTTGTTTATGTTGTGAATTTTCAGGGCAAACTCTGTCTTTGGCCCAGCTTAGACTAAATTTTACACAAATTCCAAATTATAGGAGTTGTGAACTTTTCATCTTCCTGAGTTGACCTCATACAGTTGGAACTTATAGTGTGTGACATAATGAACTGTTCTGCTAGGGGATGGACTTGGGTAAAAGACCGCCTCTGTTGTTACTTGGTTTCAGGTAGGATGGGGCTGGAACAGGGAGGAACTAGTAGAGCCTGAAGTTGACTGAGGGCTCAGACAGAGGGAAGCAGGGTGAGAGGGGGTTCCGGTCACTGTGAGGTGGGGGCAGGGACCCCCAGAGAGAAGCCGTGGTCCTTCAGCATCCATTAGAGGCAGAGGTGGGCATTATGGTAATGTTTTAACAGGTTGTGTAAAGCTGAGTGTTTGTAGGTGGTTAGCACCACCATGATGCAGTCCCAGTTGTGTGACCAATGGCATAGGTGTGTGGAAAGCCTGTCTGTGAGCAGAAATCTTTATCCCAGAGTCTACAGTAGTATGTAGCTGGGTAGTGGTTGCTTCTAGTATTTTTTACATGATTTCATCAGCGGGGCTGCTGCTAGTCCATAGATTGCCTTTGGGGAAATTAGAAGAAGGTGCCCCCTTTCTCTGGGTGGATGCAACCCCTGGGCAGAGCAGGATCTTGGTGAGCAGAGTGTAGGCTGGATTTGTACTTGCCTTCTTGGCCAAGTACAATTGTGCAGTATATGACTGTAATATTGTATGAGTTGGTCCTGTTTACTAGGCGCTCAGAAGGAGATTTCCTGTTGCCCTGGAGCCCCTGGCTGGATATCTTCTCTGATACCCACTTCTATTCTTCCATTACCCTTCTGTCATTCCATAGTCCCCTTTGCTGCCTTACAGTTCAGGTCCCTCAGAATGGGACTTCCCAAGAATGAACGGCTTTCAGAGGTTCACAGAAAAGTTTGATGGGGGCTTCTAGGAACACACGTAACTCATTCAAATGCTGTTTGGTGTGAGCTAAGTGTAAATGACTTATGTGGATTAGATTTCCTTTAGGGGGTTAAAAATTAAGAGGAAAAGTGTGTAGAAAAATAAGTGTGAAGTTTTACTTATGCTGATGCCTTTGAAAACTAGTTGAAATATTTAGCAGACTGAAAATGCAGCTGGTTGAGTGTGCTCTGAACTATGCTGGGCCCTTTAGCCCTACCTCTTTTAATAAAGCAGTGGCAGAATTGGAAGCAATCTAGGCAATAATGAATATTCTTGTAAATCTCCCTGGTTGAGGAACTCTAAAAATATGACCAGAGCTCAAGCAGCACCTATTTCCTCTTAATTCTGCTATAATACTTGAATGATCTTTTATAAGACATTAAAATTTAATTGATGCCATTTTACTAAGCAGATTTTAAAAGCAGCAGTGGCAGTAATTGAACTGATTAAGATGATGTTTAATTGTTTATCCTGTATCATGTGAAAAGAGATTTTTTTTAAAAAAAACATTGATTGTTTTTGTTCTGATTGCCCAAAGAGTTTGCTTATTTGTTTACTTACTGTTTTCATTTTTTGATGTGTAGATGTGGAGAGGCAGTAGCATGGATAAGAAATGATTAGCATAGATTTTCATCCCCTCTCACTGTGGAAACATTAGGGAAAAACTGATGCAGGACAAGGGAAAAGCTGTGTAAAATTAAAAAAAGTGTAAAATGAAACAGACCTGGATAAAATCATCTAGTGGAGGAATTTTTTGGAGTATTAGCTTTGGTGGAAAAAAACAAAAAATGAAGGTTGAGATTTGCTCAGCTCAAAGCCTTGGCCCAGCTTTTTAACTTTGCTTTTGCTTTTGTTGGTTTGCTGTGCTAAGAGCATTACTCAAACACATGCTATTGTGGTTGAACTTCTTCTTTACCCTTCCTTCTTTTGACATTCCTGGGCAAAGCTGTCTTCACTCAGGACAGGCATGTTACACAAATGGGGAAAACTCTAGACTTGAGAATCTGGCCAAATATTTGTTGCAGCAGTTAACTGTGGCTCGGGATTAAACATTAAGAAAGAGTGCTATCTGGCTTTCCTCCTCCCCTCTTCTACAGGTTTGTTTTTTTTTCTCCCTGAGTTTGGTCATTAGTTTTACTGCCTTTGGAGTTTAAAAAAGTTGGATTGCTTCTCTGTTATAAAAATAACACATACATCAGACTTGTAGATAGCCACTAGCCAAGAACAGAGACATTTTTGGCAGTGGGGGTGGGGGTGGGGAGGGGGACAGGGGTGGGAACCAGACAATCCATGGAGAACGCAGATTTTCATTATTTTATGATGATGTCCTAAGAAACAGAGTGGGCAGAGGGGAACAAGGTTGCACGGACTGGTAAATTTCAAATACTTGTGTACTGGATTGTATCTCTACATCTCTCTCTTCGTCATCCCCACACCACCCTCTCTTTTTCATCCGTACCCCTGGGGCAGCTGTCCCATTTTCTGGGTAAAGAAAAATGAGAGGATTCCACAACGCCTTTAATTGTGATTGCTAAGGCTATGGTGTTTGCAGAGTTCTTCAGGTTTTGCCTTGTTTTTTCATAAAGACAAGATTTCTTATGCAAAATGGGTCACTTGAAAGCACCAAACAATTTCTCCAGAGCAACAGCCAGTGCTTCGTGCAGGAGAGATGTTAGCAAACCACTGACATATGGATGTGATCTCTGTTACTTTGACCAGATTTGGTTTCTACAGAGTGCGTGAGAAGGGAAGATAAATTTTGTCCTAGTAATACTATAGCGACTCATAAATAAATGGTTACCCTTTGGTGCTTGCAGTTTTCATTAAAGCCGCCTGAGCTTTGTTATTGACACCATAGGTTGCCTATTCAGGGAAATGCAGTAAAATTTATCAGTGTGCTTTCTACACCTAATAAATCATCCAAACAGGGAACCATATGGCAGATAAGACCTTGAAAATGTGGCTTCAGCATGTGAGGAGTCAAGTTGCTGAAATCTTGAATGATTACAGCCTGCACATTTTCCCCTGGAATATCTTATAGTTATTTTACATGCCATTTTCTTGTTCACCCTATCACCTCTTTGTCTCTCTCCATCTCTCCTTCTCTCTCACTCTTTCCTACCCCCTCTTGCGCCATTCTTTCCTTGTCATTCTTACTCACTCCTTGTTTTTCTTTCGGGTGGGGGCTTGCTGCGATTCCAGCTTTAAAATAAGTGTCCAGAGCAGATAAGACGTTTTTATAATGCCTGGCTGGTAGGAGGAAGAGGGGCAGGGAGGAGCAGAGACTGATGGGAAGGGATGATGTATGTGGCGGCTGTGTCCCTACTCTCCTCCAGCCCATTGTCATTAATCACGGCCATTAGTTTTTTTCAGAGCCGCCTTGTCTGCACAGTGCCTCAGAAAAGCCATTGTTTTTTCATGACACAGACTAGGCGGAAAAGGGAAGAAAGAAACCTGAGTACTTTTTTTCTTTTCTCTCATTCTGCCTCCTAGAATCTCCCCCGTCTCCTGCCTTCTCCTTCCCCTCCACCCCAGTCTCACTTCCTTTTCTCTCCCTAGAAGGAAAAAAAAGAAAAAGAGAGGTAAAGAACTGACCCCAAACTTTCACTGCCTTTTTAGTACCTGTGTTTTATGCATTTATCTGATGACACAACATGGGGCACACGGTGGTGATGTAGTCACTGAGTAATAGCTGTGTTACTCATGATGCACTAGTTAATTTATAAGGAGGTTCTGTGGATATCTGTGTGTGTGTATGTTTTTTTCTTTTTTGGAATTATGGGCTGGGTATCCTTGTTATAATCCAAGGAAAGCAGGAAGATAGGAGGAATGTGCCTGTAGTGGAGCTGTGTGTTCAGTGGCTGGGGTAGTGGAGGCTGGCTGCTACCTGGGGAGGTGTCATTAGGTCCTTGATCATGTTTTGGTGACTTCACCAATGTTGGCTTTGAGGCTGTTGACCCCACTACATAGTGGAGTTCTTCAGGAGCACGCATGACTTATGATCAGTTGACGCCAGTTGATACCACCCAGTTGGCTTGGGTGAATGTTGGCAGGTGACAAGGGGGTGGTTATCTCTGCTAATTAAAGATTTAGCCTTGAGTGGGGAAGACCCTATAGTCTGCAGTGGCTTTTAGGCTCTCAATAAGAAATCGTAACTGAGTCATTTATGTCATGTCTGAGTGTCTCAAAATACTAATATAAAATATGCATAGCGTTTTGTAAAACACAAGAGCCAACCTTAAATAAAGAGCATGTAAGTGTTATTTTAAGTATAATTTTATGAAATTAGCTGTGAAAACAGCAAATTGTTGATGCATGGAGAAGCATAAGAATTAATGAAATGTCTGTATAATAGCTGTATCTAAAAAGAAAAAAATTCCTTAATTACTTTCAGATATAAACGAAGTTATTTGAACTAGATTCTCTAAATATTGTCAACTAGAGATACTTAGGGTATTTATTTAATGAAAATATGAGTGATTTGCTATTAATGCATCAGTTGAATATTCGTGGCATAGGGAAAAAAATTAATGAATTGGCAAGGAATCAGGAGGCCAGAGTTATGATAATTCCACTTAGAAGCTGTGTAACCTTAAGCAAATTACTTTACCTCTCTGAACATCAATTTTTTCTTCTGTCAAATGAGATGAATGGTTCTAGATTAATGTTTCCCGAAGTGTTAGATCATGAGTGGTACAGGAAATGATTTTAGGTGGTACACGGAATGAACTGTAAAAATTTTAGTAACTGTGTTTCTGTTTATAATTAACTTCCGTTTATGTTAAATAATATTGGCTATCCATTTATGACTATATTATAACTTTGGTATTTCAGTTTGTAAATCAATAGGATAAGTGAGTCAACTAAAGGAAAATATTATGTAGATAACAGTACAACTATTATAAAGATATGGTAAAAATTATAGGGTGGTACCCAAATGACCCAAAGTTGTTAATCTTCAGACCAAATGATCGGGGTCTATGAGTTAAATTATAGTTTATGCATGGTGTATAATATAGAGTTTCTTCGAGAAGTTGAAACGTATTCTTTATCCTCTTGTTTACTATGCTTAACTCTTTTTCCATTAATAGAGCAAAGTTAAGTTTAGTCTGGATTGTGTCTGAATTATCTGAAATTCTGATTTAATGAGATCTTTATGACAATAGCTGTATGAATTTGTTAATGTCATAGCGTGACTCTAGACACTGGTAAAATCTGAATGTCCAAGACATAACGCTGGAGCTCTTTAGAGTACCTCTTTTATGGTTTCATTTGAAGGGATCTAGAAAGTCACCTATTCTCTCTACCAAGGTGTCTGAAATTCCTGCTCTCCTGGTTGGACTTGGCAGTGGTTTCAAATCTGACATAACATTAGACTCACCTGGACAGCGTTCTAAAAACATGGATACTTGGGACTTATCCCAGACCTACTGAAGCAGACTCTCTTGGAGTTGTAACTAGAGATGAACCAGGCTGGCCCCAGTGTTGCGGAACCACTGGGTTAAGGCACTGATAAAAACAAAAAACCAAACCCACTGCAGCCTCTGTTAAAGTGCACATGTCGGGAAGAGATGCACTACTGCCTTTAGCAGCCATTGCAGTCTTGGCTTGAGTTACTTTACAGATTAGTGGTAGTCACCTCCAAGCCATGTGCATTCTGTCCTGAGGCATTCAGGTAAGATCCAGATTTCAGAGTTTTGTAGGGGACAGCATGGTGGGGAGGAGAGGCCCAGGAGACTAGAGCAGCGGCCAAGGTTCCCAAGTTGAAACCTCTGAGTGGAAGTAGTAAGCCTGTGTCATCTGGCAAATGACTGGTTGGGGGTGCCTCATGGTACCCTGATGTCAGAGCAGTTGACAGCCTGTGTCTCACTCCTTTTGGGAGAATATGGCCAATTCAGTATGATGGAGTGTCCTCTTCCATGTTAAATGGTGGTATTAACTTGTCCTCTAATGAATTTTATTCTCCCAGTACATATGCTACTTTTATTATGCCATGTCCCTTCTCAGAGTCCTCCAGTGCTCCCACTGACTTACAGGATCTAGTGCAGTCCCTTTAGCTGGCATTCACTGCTCCTCTCAGTCTTTTCTCTCTGGGCCTATCTCTTGTTCTTCCTTTGCCCACACACTCTGCTCCAGCCAAACCAATCTCATTACCTCGCAAACATGTCTTGTTCTTCCCATCTGTAATTACTTTGTTCCATCTTCCTGAAATGCTGCATGGATTCTCTTCCTCCTCAGTCATGTACAATGTTTGAGGTCAAGGTCTGTTTCCCATTTCCTCCATGAAGCCTCATACCCCAGTTCCATCCATGTCTAAACCTCCAGCTTGTTTGGGAGGCGCCAGGATGGAGCAGGCATTGGGAGAACCGGCACTACTGATGACTGACTATGACCTTGGGCAAGTCAACTGCCCTGGGCCTCCATATTCTCTACTAGACAATGAGGACATTGAGAATAAGTGTTGCCCCTCTCTGAGGAAGATCGGATGAGATGATGAATGTAGAAGAGCTTTGTGAATAGCAACACACTGTACTTATCTAAGGGGGTATTCTTTGGGAATTAATCATGCACTGACTTGTGACTCTTCTTGTATTATTGTTTTATAATGCAGTTCACTTGCTGTATGAAATAACATTTTAAAAAATTATGGAAAAATTTGCTGCCAAGATCCCTTCTCTTTAATTCTCCCTTTTCTTCCCTTTCCGCACTGTAAGCTCCTATCTTTATGTGGATATCTTTCTCAGGCTTTATATATATATAAGTACATGCATGTGTGTTTATATAGATATATATACTGTACATATACATAAATTATACATATATACTCATATATGTATAAATATATGTGTATGTATACATATAAAGAAAAAACAAATCGATTGCTGTTGAGTCGATTCCAACTCACAGCCACCCTATAGGACAGAGTAGAACACTACCAGAGCGCCTTGTATATATATACATACACACATACACATAAATATATATAGTATATACACATATCCCACTAAACCTACTGCTGTTGACTTGATTCCGACTCATAGTGACCCCACAGGGTTTCCAAGGCTGTAAATCTCTATGGAAGCAGACTGCCACATCTCTCTTCCTCAGAGCACTGGTGGATTCTAATCGCCAACCTTTCAGTTAGCAGTTGATTGCTTTAACCACTGTGCCACCGGGGCTCCTTATGTATCCATATACATATATGTATATGGAGCCCTGGTGGCACAGTGGTTTAGAACTACGACTGCTAACCAAAAGGTTGGTGGTTCGAATCCATCAACCAGTCCTTGGAAACCCTATGAGGCAGTTCTCCTCTGACCTATAGGGTCACTATGAGTTGAAATTGACTCAACGGCAGTGGGCTTTTTAAAATATGTATATAGTCCTGGTGGCAAGTGGTTAGCTCAGCTGCTAACCAAAAGGTTGACAGTTCAAATCCACCAACCGCTCCTTGGAAACTCTACGGGGCAGTTCTACTCTGTCCTATAGGGTTGCTATGAGTCGGAATTGACTTGATGTTAGTGGGTTTGGTTTTTTGGTATATATGTATATATTCTCTCCTTTTGTCCTATATAGAGTACTGCTCCTTTGTGTATCTGTTAAGCACTCTGAAGGGAAGCTACCTGCAGACATTAGGGAAATTTCCCACCCATTGTCTAGTTCATAGCTCTTGAGTGGGTTTGCTGTATATACTGCTGGCTTTAATCAGTATTAACAGTTGCAGTTCATTGCTGTGTTGGGGGAATGGATGCATGTATGCTCTAGGGTAGAAGGGTTGAACACACAAAGTCCCAGAGGATTTTTTATTCTCAGGCTAGATAAAGAGAAGAATACCCATGTCACAGTGTTCCTCTCCCAACCTTTGTTTCTACCTCATTTTCTCTGAACCTTTCTTCAGTGACACCTCTGTCTCTCCTGAAGACGATCCCATGGCCTGGCTCACTGTCAGAGAGCAGCTCTCTTTGAGGTACTAGAGGAGGTGACATCTACTTCAGAGTTAAGTAGATCTGGCCTCTGAAAACCTGATAGCTATATGATCCTTGTTCGCAATAGGTGGTGCAAGCGGTTTGCTCTTGGCTACTAACGGAAAAATTGGCAATTCAAATCCACCTGCAGCGCTGCAGAAGAAAGGTTTGGCGATCTACTTCTGAAAGATTACAATCATTGAAAACCCTATGGCGTGAGTTCTGCTCTGAAACACATGGGGTCGCCATGAGTTGGAATTGACTTGACAGCAATGGGTTTTTTATGCAAGTTTCTTTACCTCCCCAAGTCTCATTGTCCTCATCTGTAAATGTATGTTCAAGTGCTTAGCACAGTGCATTTAATAATTTTGCAATTCTTTTCCTCTCCCCCACCCCTTTTAGTCATGTTTTGTTCTAATAACACTAGCCCGCCCTTCCTGCCATGTCATATTATCCAGGCTCATCTTAGGTGCAGTGTCTTCTCCCATTGCAGCTGATGAGATTCCTGGACCAGCACACTCAGAACAGGCCATCAAGAAATGCTTGTGTGTGTAACGGCTGAAGAGCTCACATTGCCTGCCCCATAGAAGGACAGTGGATATGTTCACAGATCAAACCTGTCCATGGTTTCTTCAGGAGGACTGATCACTTTGTAGCTGTATCTCTACCTTGATTATAGGTATCAGGAATTGAAGACCTTGAATGAGGTATTATAGAATAAAAGGTATAAAATTCAGCACATAGGTAAAAACTGAACTCATCTTCATTTAAAAAGAGTCTTAATGGGGGTGGAACATCTCATTTAGAAATATCAGGCTTGATAACCTAGGTATAAACCAGTCTTAAATTGAGGAGTTGACTGATTGTTGTTCTGGTGTGGATTTTGGCTGGGGGCTGGCCTTCTACAACAATCATACAGGTAAGTACCCTTTGACGTGCCCTTATATGTTATCCTAGGTGTGCAGATGTGGTTCTTGGCCTTGTGATTCCCCTCCTTTAGCCTTTATTTAGTACACAGTCTTCCTCGCTTTGAATTCATTTCCCTTTCCTTTCCATCACTCCAATTTTCAATTGCTTTTGAAGACCTAGTTCAAATCCTATCCCTTCTGTAAATCTTTCTCCAAGCACCCCTTAGTGATGGTGACTTACTCTTGTAGTAAATGCTGGGTGGGTATTTCATTTAGTAATTAATCCTTATGATTTTGTGGTGGCTTTTCCATTTCTGTTTTGAACTGTAACTTTGAACTTCGTGATTTATGTTTTTCATATGTATGTGTCCTTGTCTTAGACTTCTTTCTCCAGTGTCTAGGGCAGTGATGAGCCTAGAGTAGGCACTCAAAAACAGTTCTGTTGGTAGATTGGAAGAATGACTCATCCCCTGCCATCGGCCCATCCCCTCAGGAAGGTATCCCTTTTCCATTCCTGGATTGGCTATTCTGCCTATCTGTTGGCTGGTATGTACTTTGGCAGTCATTGGCTGTATAGCCAGAGAATTGCCCTCTCCTGGTTGTGGAAACAAGATCCTTGGGTGGTGCAAGGGGTTTGCTCTCAGTTACTGACTGAAAGGTTGGCTGTTTGAATCCCCCCCAAGCCATGCACAGAAGAAAGACCCGGTGATCTGCTTCCAAAAGTCACAGCCATGAAAACCCTATTCTTCTGCTCAGAAATACTTGGGGTTGCCATGAGTCAGAATCAGTCTGATGCCAACTGGTTTGATTTGGTGGTGGAACCAGGTCCATGCTACCAGGAAGAAAAGACCTCTGGTGTATATATCGACTCCCTTGGGCACAGAAAGCTGTTGGGAAAATTTTCTGGGATTTGTAAGCTCTCTGGAACCACGTTAGACTTAGACTTTGGGTACAGTGGTCTGAGGGACACTTCTCTACGGTTCTGCTAGGACCCTGATCCTGGTTTGGCCGCACCTGGGGCTCATGGAAGAAGTCTGGGTAGAAAGAGAGGGAATGAGGAAGGTGAAGAAGGCTTGGGCTCTCTCCTGTGTGAATTGAGAGCCCATTTCTGATTTCCACCTCTCTCTACTTCTTCCTGCCATGATTATAATGGAGTTTCAGCCATTTATCTAAAACACATAATCGAGGGGCCATAGCATGTTTTAAATACATCAGTCAGATGTTGATTTGATAGTGTTGGCAATTGCCTAGAGCTCAGGCATAATTCACCTGCTTTAGTTTTGTGCAGTGAATGAACTGATTTTCTAAAAAAGAAAGGTGTGTGTGTGTGTGTGTGTGTGTGTGTGTGTGTGTGTGTGTGTGTGAATGAGAGAAATGAGTTTGATTTTTTTATAGGGGTATTTGTTTTCTTTAGGGGCAGTGATACAGGAAGAGAGAAGGTTCCCAAGGCATTTTCTGTGAGCTTGAGAAGGAAAGAATGAATGCAGACATGGACAGTGACAGAAGGAATATGAAATTAGTGGTGTCTTCCAATGAATTAAGAACAATGAAAAAATGTAAAGATATGCCAAAGATAAGAGGGTCAAGACAGGCTGAATGCTCATGTACACAAAGCGGTGTATGTATGTGTTTAATTGTCTTCTTTTCCATCATTCCCCTGTCTGCCCCTCCTGCGGTTCTGAGCAGGCATCCAGGCCATTGTGCCTGTAGCCTTGTGTACAGTTTTTACTTTCTGCAAAGTCATATGTTTTTAGCTGTGATTGCAGTCACTACCAAGTGGCTCACCTTGTCTTGAGTAATGAGAATAAACAACTGGTCACTGCACTGACCACTGAAACTAATAAAGATATATAGTGCTGGGCTGGCTTAGGGAGTCACAGCCATATTCTTAAACTCTATGTGACATTTATACCAAAGGAACATGATTCCAAATTCGCTCACTGCTTACCCATTCTGAGAAAGAACAAACTATTTGACTGATGGTTTGCTAAATTTAATATGCTTAGCAAGTAAAATTATTGCCTACTCTAATGCTGTGTAATTATTAAGATACACTGCTTTTAAAAATACCAAGTGAATAATATTGATTTAGTGAACTGCTATTTAGAAAAATGCCAGCAAAGGAGGAATATTTTATTTTAGCTGCCTTAGAGCAGTAGTGGGTCTGGGCTGAGATATGCATGTGGAAATAAATTATGTACAAGGTAAACTATTTTGTTACACAGTACCCATAATATTAATTAAGCCGTAATTTTACCAACAATGCTTTAATTTAACAAATAAACAGGAATCATCTGTACCATTCTTTCAAATATATAACTTTGGGACCGTAATAAAACATGAAGAAGCACCTGCAGTTCATTGTAAAGCAAACAGTGAGACTAGCAACTTTAAAGGGTAATTGTAATTTATAATTTATTTATTTGACTTATGCTGGATATAATTACCGTTATAATGTGTTATTATTTTCAGTCTGGCATAAGATCTATCTGATTCCAGTTTAACACAAGCAGCCTGGTGGATCTTTCTGCTCCGGCCCCTTGGCATTGGACTGTGCTCTCCTCCCTTCTCTGGAATGGGTGCTTGTAAAATAAAGAAGAATGGATGGGCTACTGTCAAAGACAATGCTTGTTCAAAGCTGTAAGAATATTTCCACTTCCATTAAAGCGAAGAATTTTCCCTGCCTTCTCAGTCCTTTAGATAAGAGCATCATGGAGGGACATTGTCATGGTCTGCACACAGCTTGTGCCATGGCTGCATGGGCTGGGCTGATGGTTCTATGGGGAAGAAGTAAGGTGGTGAGAGGGACCAACTGCAGAAGCTCAGCTTTTCCTTAAGTTCTTGCCTGAGGGTTGCTGGTGTTTATTGTCCTGGTGCTTTTGGGCTTTGTTGTTGTTTTCAAGAGCAGCTGGGAAGGAACCGTGTGAGGGGAAAAATACCACCACAGAAGAAAATAAGCAATTACAGCAGGCTGGCTGTTTGTGGCTAACAGAATGCTGAAATGGCAGATTTGCAAATTTGTAAGAGAGGGAAGCTTAGTGTTCATCTTTATCAGCCAAAGTGGTTTCTTGTTAGCTGAGCAGGAAGCTAGAAAGCGACCGATTTTGACAACCTAATTTACATCTTTGTATAAAACTATTGCTGGCAGCCGAACTAATTTGTGCTGGATTAGGTTGTTTGTCTTTGCTGCTGACTAACCATGCAATCTATCAGAGGCCGTTTTCAAATATCACTTTTCAACTGTGCCCTTGAGAGGGGGAATTGATCGGGAATATACGGAGAAAATTACTCCAATAACTTTATAGAAGAAACAATTACAGGATCATACTGATGTGAATAATTCTGAAAAGTAGAAACAAATGTAACGAATTTAGCCCGGTTCCTGCGTTTCACGTGTACATGAAATTTATAATAATACAATAACACATCATTGACCCTGTTTCCTATCTCTTTCTGGATCTTAGTCAATGATGGTAATAGGAGAAGGACTAGGGGGATTCTTGATGGAAAAATTCTTGGAGACTACATTTGAGGATTTTGAGATGCAGGTGATATGAGTATCATTTACGAGGAGATGGAGACAGCAGTTACTATACGCGTATCTGTTAAACCAAGTCTTTTCACTCAATCTGAGTTTTACAAGTTTTAAAGTAAAACGCTGTAATAGAGAAAAGAGATATCAGTCAGGCAGATATGTTTGTGCTACCAACATGGGCTATAAACATGAATATATTTTATCACATATTTCTACATTATATTAATAATTTTGCCATGCAAAAGAAGAATGGAGTATCTCTTCTGCTTCTAAGTGAGTATTTTAGACGTTTCTTCTTGTCCTAAAGGTAGATATGGGGTGATAGAATAATATGAAGGAAAAAAAAAAAAAGAGGGAGGAGAATTCAAAACTGATAACCAAGCTGGAGTTGTTTATAAGATGCCTGAGATTAGCCAGCAAACAAAAAGACCATTAAGCACCTATTATTTTAAAGCAGTGGGCACATTTTTCATCACGTTCCTCTGATAAATTTTCACTTGTGCATCCTGCTCCAGGTAATTAATCGCTTTCAGTTCAGAGGAGTAATAATGCAATAAATTACGCTGGTATTTCTAGTTAGAGGATCACATTGCAGCTTCCTAACCAAGGCAGCACTAATAACAATCCAGGAGACTCGTGGACCACAAAAAGAAAGCCCCATTATTATAAATTGGTTATGTAAAGAGTTGAAGGACCAAGTTCTCAAAATTGCTTTCAAGTTATCTCATTCAGGGAAGTTTGCACATTCATATGTTTGGTCAGGATAATCTGTGTTAGGATTACATAGCTCCTCTTAGCCCTGAAGGCTTTTCAAACACTGGGCACTCCACAGGGAAGGTGGAGTAAAGCCTGAGTGGGGAGGACTTTTCCGAGATGACGATGATGCTGGTAATAATAGTTAGTGGTGTGCTGAGTGCGTGCTGTATACCAAGCACTGTTTTGAGCACAACTGCATTTAATCCTCATAACAACCCTATGAGATAGGACTGTTATTATTCTTATTTTACAAATGAGGAAAGTGAGGTGACTTGTCCAGCTGAACCAGGATTTGAACCAAGGCAGTAAAGCTCAGAATCACGTTCTTAACTGATACATTGCATTGCATTTCAGGGGAGGTTTATCCTGGCCCCAGGCTAGGTTGCAGTAGATCACGGTTGGGCTAGAGAGGGGCCACCTATTTTAAAAAACAGTAACTTAACTCTCTTGGTTATTCACCCTGGTGAAGACCTCACTTTGCTCATTTTTAGAAAACTTGCTTTCTTTAACCTGCAGATCTCCTGCTGTAGCTCGTTAGTTTCTCTTTCTAAGCTTAAAAAATAATGCAAACATCTGTTCACTCTCCTTTCTGTAAGAGACTTCAATGGTTTCTCTTCTCTTTTCCCATCTTGCCTCATTCTTTTCCTTTCCAAGTTCCAGCTTTTAAGAAAAGCCTCACAGATAAAGGAAACTTAGAGAAGTCCTGTGCCTTTCTGTAGTGCCCGGTATAATTTTAATTTCCACAGATATCTTACAGTGGAGATGATGCTTTGTTTTACCTGTTAGCCACTTGCATACATGCCCACGCACAGATACACCTCAGCCCCACTTAAAACAACATTAATGGCCAGAGGACCAATTGACTTTGGATTCCAACTGCTCATGTGATGAGTGTCCCATGTCAATTTCTGCCTTGTTGCTTTTACTTTGATGGTTTCTTGTGCCAAAGAGGCCACAGAAATGCTCACAGGCAGAGAAACTGGGACTGAAAACCAAGCAGAGATAGAACCAAGAGAGAGACTACGGACTGGGAAAGGAGAGAAGAGCTGCTCTTCTTTGACTTGAACCTAGTGTGGGAAGCATCTTGCTAAATTGCCAAGGAGGAAGACTCCCTTGGAATGGATTTACAGAATGGACTGAGTAGTCTCCCTGGGTTTTGGATGCTTTCATCTTAACTCCTGTTCTGGTAACACGTAGGTTATTACATGTAGGTATTAACATATAGGTTGGCAGATTACAGTGCAAAAGGGAAGCAGGGGAGTAGAGTGTTCCACTGTTCATGACTTTCCCTGGATACCCATAGACACTCCTGGTTACCCTTAGCCAGGGAAGGCAGGGAGAGAGCTGGGGTGAAACCTATGGTTATTTATATGGTAGCAAAACTTCTGCCTGGATGACCTGACAGTTCCTGGGCTGTGCTAATTGACAGGGGAAACGGATAGGCTGGGAGTGTAGGGTTCTACTCTCCTGTGTTGGTAACAACAACCTGGTCTAGCTTTCTATAGCTCTGTCTTGGGTATTCATCCTACTTATTGCTGTAGCTGTTGGGCTTTGTCACTGCCACTGATGCTATTACTTGAACTGAGGTGATGATTTCCTCATGGCAGGACACTTGTTGGCCGCACCTACAGAGACCTCCCTGGAGGGTAGGGCTGCATCAGTTCACACCATGGTGGTCTAAGAGGATATTAGAGTTTGGGCTGGCAGATGGTCAGTGCTCACTCTGGCAAGCAACCTCTCCTATTGCCACCTAAAGGGATTTAACGGTGAATTTGTAATTTATTTTCTGTAAATTTTACTTACGAATGAGGTCTTACAATCATCTTCAGATAGTCATTCACACATATTTGTCTTCATACCCAGAAATGTTATTTCCATATTATACTTGAACCAGAGGTTGAATTTCCTGGGGGGGAAAAAAAAAAAGACTATGAGGGTAGCAAGTGGAGAATTTTCCTTAGAAATTTTTCCCACCGTAGACAGTCTTCCTATGTTCTCCTGCATTCTTCAGATAATTGAAGATAAGGGAAACGAGGAATTTTTTTTTCAAAAGATCAAAGATCTTTAAAGGGGGTGACCTAGGATAATTTATGGCAATTTTGCTTCGCATTTGGGGCCACTGGAAAATTGGTGGTGGAGAAGGTTTGGGCCATGGATGAGATTTTTGAGACTGACTGTTCAAGTTGTCAATATAGACTCCGTGGAAGGGCCAGTGGGACCGAAAAGGCTGATGACCTCTTCAGTGCTGCTGCCTTTGGGAAATACTTGACTAAGAAGTTTATTAGTATGAGAGTGGAGAGGGTTGAGGGGGCCAGCCCAGGTAACCACTGAGGCAGTTTAGGATCTCGCCTATAGATAGATGTCTTCCACCTCCACCATGAAAATGTGATTTCTCAAAGCTCCAGGCACATACTATAGGGTTGCTGCCCATTTTAGGAAGTATATGAATACTCTAAATCATGAGATTTCAAACTTTTTAAAGACCTAGAAAAGATGTGTAGAATCTTCATAAAGTAGTAGTAAAGGCCTTTATAAATATTTATTTTTTAGTCACAAAAATAATTCTGTTTGTAATTGAATGTTTAGTTTTCTGTCTCCCCTACTAGATTGCTTTCAGCAGGAGGGCAGATACCTTTTCTATCTTGATCATTGTATCTCCAGCATCCTGCATAAGGCTTGGCCAACATTTGGCTCTCAGTAAATATTCTTCAGTAGGAGAATGCCCATTATTAAAAGTTTGGAAAGTACATCAAAGCACAAGGAGGACAATAAAAATCATGTATAATTAGACTACTCTGTTGACTGCTATTTTAAATTTTCTTATATATCCTTCCAGCCTTTTTTCTATGCGTTTGTCCACCCCCACCACTTCTCATAGTTATAGGTACATTTCCTCCTCCTCAGAGTGGGATCATAGCACACAAAAGTTTTAACTCTTTAGTCATTATAATTTTTTAATTTGTAAAATTCTGTGGCAAATGCCATACAACATAATGGATACTGCTTTGTGACTTGAGCTTTATAGTATGAGGAAAAGCATAAAAAAATTTTCAGATGTTAAGTTTGAGGGTAGAAGATGTGGAAAGGATAATAAAATTTCATTCTCTCCTGTTTATATTGTTCATTTTTGGGTCACAGTAGAAGAATTGCACTGCATTTTCTATTGGTATGTGTGATATTCATTTTCTGGCCTTGAACTTGGTTGCACTGAGGATTAAATGTGTTCCTACAGGATGAAGATGGGAATATGATTTGTAGAATAAAAGAACAAGGTATTGCCCAGACTTACTTACACTATAGAAACAATTTCATCCTTTTCATAAAAATACCCAGAGCTTAAATCTGCTTGCTAGAA
Organism: Dugong dugon; assembly: GCA_030035585.1. Taxonomy (NCBI): domain Eukaryota; kingdom Metazoa; phylum Chordata; class Mammalia; order Sirenia; family Dugongidae; genus Dugong; species Dugong dugon. Next base: position 14,122,095 of record CM057475.1, on the reverse strand, counting down.
GCCCAGTAAGCTTTTGTGGAACACTCACACTTCCTGCTGTAAGCGAAAACCATGGCTAGGAGTACTGTGTCTTCTGGTTGCAGTGTTGACTGGGCCTTAAGGTTGACCATGACCTGACCTCCAGTGCTCGTGTCCATCAGAACTGCTGCCTCTCTTTGGAAGTGCTGATGGTGGGCATGTGGGGCTGGTTTCCAGAAGTCCACCCGAGCAGTGTTCAGAAGGTGGAGACCTGAGGGGGAGGGGGCTTGGAAAGTCATTCATTCAGTTCATCACTCCCTCTTGGCATCCCTGTCTAAACCACTGAAGAAAGCAAGCGGCCTCCTCATTGCCCAGATAGCCACAGAGCTAGAGAATTATCAAATCCCTCCAGGAGTGTTTTAGTGTTGCCCATTTTGGGGGGTTTAGCTTCTTTTCCAGTAACCCAAATCTCTAAATATCAAACCTTCTGCATCTTTCCCTGCCCTTGTTGGACCCAGAAGCAGAGGACTCTGATACCTGATGTTTGACTCTCCAAATAGCTGTCTTGGGTGTGCAGATCTCCTGTCATCTGATAAGCAAAGCTGAGAAGTAGAGTTAACATTGTGCATGAAAAAGGATCTGCAATCACCATCATCATCTAGTTAGGAAGAAATGTTGGGCAATTTAACCTGGCAGTTTTCTATTTATATAAATGATGAGTTGTAGATTTTCTTTCCCCTTTCTCTCTCTCTTTTTCTCCTTCTCCTCCTCTTCTCTTTTTCTTCTTTCTGGACTTTAGAAATGGTCTTCAGCTTTGTAATTTTAAAACATATTCTCCTGCACATGTCATTGTTCTTTTTAATAGAACCTGCCAGAACCACTCTGTACAGAGTCCCACGTTTTCACATTGTTATCTCATTGTCTATTTCGAGTATTATAGCCTTACTGTGACTTCGTAACTAATCAGCTATTTCAACTTTCATTCCATAAGCTTTATGTCTGAGTGTAATTAAATGAGCATTAAGTCTTTTTTTTTTTTTTTTTTTTACTAGCAAAGCCTGGAAGTTCTGCTATTACAGTAATAAGTGTGAAGTGAATTTTGAATGGCATTTATATCTGTTCATGGGCTCTAAATGTTTGATTTGCATAACTAGTTAAAATGATATCAGAGCAGCATATTGATTTAATTGCATCTCAGAAAACTGTTAATTAATAATGATAATAAATGTGTCAGTCCTTTATTATCTGCTTTGAATTGGTGATGATAGCTATATTAATACCACTTCAGTAATAGACCTCTGCTGGCTATTGTTGGCAAAGCTTTTAAGGCCTGAATCACCTGCAGTCAGAATTTAGAAAATTTATTGCAGATTAGTTTTAAAAAGAACAGCCATTCCATCATATATGTTTTTATTAACACCTACATTTTAATTTAACATTTTATTTACATAAATCATCATGATCAGAAACTTCGGGTGGGTTTTAAACAAAGGCACTTTTTCATTTTTATGTCCCAAGTTAAAAGTTGCCTGACAGGACTGGGCCCAAGATGATGTGTTTTATGGGGTTGGCAGGCCCACAGCACCACATGCCGAATTTTCCTCCTTGCTGATATGGCCACTCTCTGGCTCTTATGGTTAAGGTAGATAGAATCTGCTGTGATGCTTAGGATCTTCAGAGCTGTACGTGGGATCGCAAGATTGCAGGGAGGGGGCCGTGTTACGAACAACTTTTTCCCTTTCTTGACTCTTCCAAGGACTACCATAGTTTTAGAGCCTGTTCTCACTTCTCTGATTTTTGTGGGAAATGCAAACACCAAGGTAACTTCTCCATTCTTGAGTTTCTGGAAAGCAAGGACAACATGGATTATTACCTTGCAGGTGGCTACACATTTCCCCAAACTGAGAAATCCAGGGCCCAGTAGTGTTGGCTTTCCAGAAAGGATGTCAGAGTTCCAGAACAAAATCTTCCATTTGTCTCTTAATACTTTAATCTCCATTACATCCAATAGCCATGACTGTTGATATGTGTTGAAAACCTCATAATCTCTCTGAGCCTTAGTTTCTTTGTCTGTATAATGGGTGACTGGTAGGATTAAATGAGATTTCATCAACACGGACATGTATATATCACAGTGGTTAGGACCTAGAAGATACTTACTGATGGCTACTTCCTCTCTGCCTTTTCCACTTGAGTTGAGTACACACTTACCATCCCTTGTTCACTCACACTTAGCAGTCTGAATAAAGACACGAGCAGCCTCCATCCTTGGAATCAGCAGTCTTAATAACTCTGTTGGGTCTATGTAAAAGAGCCTAAAGAACTTGCTGCTCTTCCCAGTGGAAGTTTGCCTCTCGGTTTGACTGTGTTGACAGGAATACAGTCTATTTTCTTGGTGCCTGCCCACCCCCCTACATACATCCCTTATGTTTGCTTCATATCCTTGCATGTGAATGACTGTTATTTATTTGGAATCTGCATAAGATTTGCTCTTTTTTCCTCCAATCCCAGAACCTGGCTTGAACTTGCCTTTACTTTTTGTTTTGTTGTTGTTGTAAAAATATATAGTAAACATAACATTTGCCAATTCAGCATTTTTCATGTTTACAATTCGGTGACATGAGTTACATCAATCATGTTGTGCAACCATCACCAATATCTATTGAGTTTCTGTTTATGGTGATGGAAAATACCTTTACCATTTGAGCTTCCCACTGACCTCTTCCTAGAGAACTTATTTCTAGTCATGATACCGTGTTTCCACAGAATCTTTTCACTGGTTGTAACTGAACTGTGGCCCAGAGAGTTTTACATACCCAAGATCTCATAACCTCTCACTCTAAGCCATGCATTCTTTTCATACCACCTACTGCTTCATTCAGGTAGCTAATGGAAGCTTGGTACCACCTGGAGAAGGAACTCCAGTTCTTTCCTTGGGCCCATCCCTTTCGGTTTCTGCTCATTAATCCCTTTTTACTATTCAGGTTTCATCAGGCAGTAAACTCCCACCTCCTTCCCTGCATGTTGCCAAGAGTAGAGTGCCTTGGACTTCAGAATAGCTCCCTAAATCTCCTCTAAGAGTATACTGTCTCCAGTCCTTTCCATTTCTTGATGGTGGTCGTGGTGATGAGGGAATGAAACAGCAACAACAACAAAAAAACACATCCTTTGTTTGAGCCTGTGATAGATTAGCACAGCTCGGAAAGACTGCTGGTTTTCCAAACTCTTGTGGGTGTGTCTCCTGCTGAATATTCTTCTCCTGACTTTGATTGCTCTCTCAGCGAGTAGGGGTGTAATTCGCCTTGACATTGCTGGTCATCAGCGCCACAGTGAAGTGGGCCTTCTTTTACTCGAAGTGACAGCCCTTGGCCCCTGTGACACTGTTTCCATAGATTTGCAATGAATCAGCTTTGTATTTTGCAAAATAGAGTGATCTCCTATGACTGGCATTGATGTGGTTTTCACCATGGTCTTCTGGAGGGTAAAGCTGTTTCCATTGACCCATCCTGAACTGATTCTTCTTATGGCATCTGGACACATTGCTCTTAGGCTGCCTGTGATGATGGTTTTGTTTGCTTTTTAAATCTGCGTTGGATTTTATAATGTAATATTCCAAGACCTTTGCTGCCCATCCTGCAAAGATGGGCGACATCTTATAATTCTGCTCTTCTACACCACAGTAGTGGTCAGTATCCTAGAGAAAGAGTTAGCTTGGTGCCTCCCCCTGGAAGTTGCCCATTGCCATCAAGCTGATTCTGACTCATAGTGACACTATAGGACAGAATAGAACTGCCCCACAGGGTTTCCAAAGAACAGCTGGTAGATTCAAACTGCTGACCTTTTGGTTAGCTGCCAAACGCTTAACCACTACACCACCAGGGCTCCCCCCTGGAACGTTAGTTACTCTAACACCTTTTACACCTAGAGACAGCTTGAGGGAATATCAGCTTCTTAAACCTTTGTCTAAATTGTGGAAATCTTTGGAGAAGAGTGTTAGAGGAAGGAATTGGGATGCCCACTGGTGGTCCTTACTTTTCAGAGAAGCTTAAATCACAAACTGGTTGTTCTTAGCATTTTCTTAAACACTTAGAGGCAGACAAGTAAGGAAGTTTCATTATCTCATCAAAGAGAAGAAAGTTGCAATTTTTTTTTTTTAGGAGGCTCTAACCTTTGGACTTCGAAATTTACCATCTTGAGCTAGCCAAGATTGAGAATCAGAGATGGCTTTTTTAATAAACTCTTAGTCTTATTAGAAAGTATAACATTTATAGAAATATTTTAATACTGTATCTAAGCTTACACGTTCCAGACTCTCAACCTAGTTATGTGTTAAGTTAAAATGTGCTGGGGAATTAAAGAGTAGATTTTATTTTTTGCCCTTAGATAATGTCTTGTGGGGAGGGAACTAGGTTGACTTTACATCAAGTGTAGGGAGAACCTGTGTCTCGTCCAAGATAGAACTGCTGAAGTGCTCCTTGAAGAGCAAGATTTTTTTTTCTGGCAAGAATATTTCTTCCTGGTGTCACAGGGTCAGGCAGCCATTCCCCCCACCCCAAAATGTCTGGTTAAGCTTGCCTTGTCATTGACTCTGCTGGTGAAGATTTTCTGGGAAAAAAAAAAAAAAAAACTCCATGTGAGTGTTTTTGACTGTGACTCCTCCGTGTGGGCTGGGGGAGTCCCTGGGAGAGCAGATTCCTGACAGAAGATGTGGCAAGTCCTTGAGCATGTCTTTGAGAGGAGATGAGATGTCAGTCTCTGGGAGGGTTTCTGGAGCAGTCTCCTGAGGCATTGAGACTATTTACGTATTTTGCAAAACATTAAGGCCAAACTTCTCACAGTGACGGCTTTTCTTTTCACAACCTCTGTGCGTACATTTTTTTAGATTCTGGCCTGGCTCTTTCTCTCTGGTGGCCACAAGCTTTATGGCTCAACTTTGTAAATGGAAGAGAAGAATTTCCATTTTAGAACCTGTGCTTAGAAATCTGGGAATAGGAGGTGGAGAGAGGTTGACCTGTGAATTTTGGTTGAGGTAGGCAATCCACTGCATAGGTGTTAAAGTTATTAGAGCAGAAGAAGTTGAGTATAAACATCCTCTGTAATAGTGTTTGTGTGAGTCTGAGTGTATTTTTTCCCACTTCTACCAACTCCCTGTGTGGGTTTGTATTCTTTATCCCCAGCTGTTTGTGATATTTTACTGTCAAATACACGATTAACAATTTTGTAAGCCAAGTTTACTGATTTTTTGCACTCATGCACTGAATGTCTTTTCTGTTTTAAGCCAGTTTTATCTTATTTATTTAATATCCCTCCCCACCCCAACCCCGAGCAAAACGTGTTTCCAGAAAATTTGTCATTCTAACTTCTTTCCAAAGAGTCAACTGTATCAAAAGCAGGCTTGGGAAACTGTATCTAAGTGGGCTTGGGAATACAGATGTGGATTGTGGTGTGGAATTGCTTTGGAATTTGAAACTGGTTGTATAGACTGAGTTGATGATGGATCCAATTGTGAATAAGTTTTTGAAATGGATGATGTCAGTGGCAGTTTTATAACTGGGATTTTAACAGACTAGGATAAGTTGCTGGTACATGGGTGGGAAAGCAAATCACAACGAAGTGTGGACCCAATAAAGTAAAACCAAGGAGTTAAAAAAAAAATTGTGAAAGATGTTTATATATTTTCTGAAAGCACAAATTTATAGCGGATTCTCCTGCAGTATGATGCCTTAAGTATTCTGTTTAATTTTCTAATCTTAGGAAATTTATTAATATAAATAATCATATAGGGTCAAAGGAGAAAACCAGATAATATTAATAAAATCAGAATTCTGATAACATATTGCTAGCAAGTGAGCATCAGACAGAAGCTTAACATGATAGAAACTCTTTACTGCAAGTCAAAAGCAAGCATGCTCTTTACTGGCTCAATATCAGAGAATGTCAGGGCTGAGACAAGGTTATCTACTTCTATTATGATTTAAATTCAACACTTTCTTAAATTCTAGAAGATATAGCCAGAAGTTATTGGTCACCCTTGGGCTGAATCTGCCCAGTGTTAAAAAGGAGCCCTGGTGGCACAATGGTTAAGAACTTGGCTGCTAAGCAAAAGGTTGGCAGTTGGAATCCACCAGCTGCTTCTTGGAAACTCTATGGGACAGTTATACTGTGTCCTGTATGATTGCTATGAGTCAGAATCTACTCGATGGCAATGGGGGTAATGTTAAAAAAATTTTTTTTTTTAAATTAGTTGCCAATGTTTAAAGAACTGAACGTTTCACTCAGAAAAAAAAAAAAATTCCTTATCTCTGACTTTTATTGAAAATGGCAAGATGAGGTCTGTACTCTTGAATGTAACACAAGGCCAGAACAGAGTGGCAGCTACCACCTTCAGGCACAGGGCCTCACTGGAGACCTCACTCTCCAGCTCACCCACGTCTTCACCTGGCTCAGTTCACTCAGTTCTGTTACCTGCATGGGCCTTTGGGCATTTGAGTTTGCAATCACTGCCTTAGCTAGTGCAGTAAGATAAGGAATAGAAAACAGAATAATGAAAAGGAGGAGATAAAATTATCATTATTTTTGGGTGAAGTGGTCACTAATCTAGAAACCCAATAGAATCAACAGAAAAACTATTAAATTAGAGTTATATAAGATAATAAGTTATCAAATATAGAAAAACCCATGTAGCAAAATGGGGGTGAGTGTTGTTTTCAATTCACAACAATCACGATGAATGCCTACGAATTAATTTAGCAAGAAATGTAGGATTTACAGGAAGAAAATTACAAAGCCTTACTGAAGAGGATAATGGCAGACGAATATTGAAAAGTCTCATATTTCCGGGTGGTTTTAATTTATGAAGTTGAAGACCTATGTAAAAGTAGTCTTCCATCTCTGAAGAGTTCACGAGACTCCTTGCTGCCCTCTAAGAGCAATGTGAGAATTCTCTCTCTTGCTTTGCTATGGGTGCCTCTGTGTGGGGTAAGGAATTGGGACCAGTTTGCAGTGGTTCCCAAGAAATGGGGAAGACAGAGCATAGACTCCGGCGACCTTTGCACAACACTTATGTTTTGAGTTAGCAAACACAGTAATTGATAAATGACAGGCTGGATCTCACTTGTCTTGAAGGAGCTCTTTTGCCAGCAGTTATTATTGTTTATCCTTCTTAGGAGCCAGCTTCAGGCCAGGATGGATTGGAGCCCAGGGAGTTGTGCCTGAGTGTCTGAGGGCAGGATTTGTCCTTTCACATTGGATTATGGCCTTGTTTCCCAACTTCCCCTCTATGTAATGACTTTTTAGGAGTTGAGGCTCTCTCAGTTGCTAGGGTAGTTTCTGTTTTCAAAGTCTTACAGTTTTCTGAGGGATTTGTGTTTTCCCCCAAAACAGAATTCAAGGTCTGGCTTTAAAAATAGGTGCCGGGGAGGCATGGTCAACATGGAAGACTAGTTAGATGCTTCCTATATCCCTCTTACAACAAAGACCTGGAAAAACAAGTGATTTGATTCTATGTGAACATCTGGCAGCCCTGAACAAGGCAAGGTTAAGAAATCCATCTGAGTCACACTGGAGAGGAAGACCGTTTGGAAGAGGTGAGGAGCGCTAGAGCTGCGGTGGCGACACAGCAGACAGCCACGCCAGGCCACGGTGAAGCAGGCAAACAGCTGTGCTGTGTGTGTGCTCGAGAAGCAGTTTCCACATTGAGGGAGAACCAGCAGCAGAGATTCTGCTTGGATACTCTGAACCAGTGAAGAGCAGCTCCCAAGAGGCTAGGATAAGTACATGCACGCACCCTTTCGTGGTGAGTTAAAAAAAAAAATAAAACCCATTTGGGAAAAACCTCTCTCCCTTTTACCTCCTATCTCTGTGCTCTGCACTGGATTTGGGAAAAACCTCTCTCCCTTTTACCTCCTATCTCCTCTCTCTCTGCTGGATTTGGGAAAAAGCTGTCTTTGTTTTACAGCTTCCCTCCCCGCTCTGCACCGGGAGTCCACTGGGCTGGAAATAGATCCCAAAAGGCACCCTGACACATTCTCCTGGCCTTGGAGAGGGAACAGATAAGCTGCTGGCTCCCCTAGGCCAGGAGCACAGGGTTGGCACAACTCCTTTGCTGGCCATAGAAATCAGGGGTCCACAGACTCTGAGTGCCATACCCCCCTGTATAGACTTGTGGGGACCCATCTCAGCAGCGTTAGCCCTCACTACCACAGTACAACAGGGCAAACATCTGAAGTTTAACTTCAACTGCTTCAGCTGTGAACAGGGAGATCTGTGATCCTGGAAACAGCCCTGCCCCTCAAGTAAGCACTTTTATCGATCTGCAGCAGGGTCTTGAGGACTGGTGATAGCTCCTAAAGTGCCTGGTCACCTGCTTCTGGAGTTCAAGAAAAAGTGGTGCCCTCGAGTCTTCGCAGTCAACATAGTAGGGCGCTCTTAGCCTGGCTGCGAAACTCACCTACCTATTCACCCTAGAGAGTAGGGACACGCTTTTCTTTCAGACTCTCAGTGGCAGCCGTCGGCCCACTGCCTGGCTCAGCGTGTGATCCCCTACCACAGCTAGAGTCCAGTGCCTGCACCAATCACCCATGCCTCTCTAGGACTGGGGGTGAGAGCCTGCATCACACACTTGGAGATCGACTGCCTGCACACCCGAGCTGATCCCATATAGGAAATTTTAACAAACTCCAGCGTGCACATGCTTAGTTACAGAACCAACTACCTGGTGACAGGCCATTAGAGGTCAAAAGGTGTCAAAAATCAAACTAGTGCACACGAGCAGTCTCTTTGGGTATATCAAAACAAAATGAGAAGCTAGGTCTCACTCAGCAAACACAAAATAAAATTATAATAAATTATTGATGGCTCAGAGACAACAGTCAATATCAAGTCACATAAAGAGGCAGTCCATGATGGCTTCAGCAAGCTCCCAAAATAAAGAATCAATAAATTCTCTGGAGGAAGAGAACTTCTTGGAATTACCAGAGACAGAATACAAAAGATTAATATACAGAACTCTTCTAGAAATAAGAAAGGAAATTCAACAGAGCACGGAAACACCCAGGCAACATACAGACAGAGTAGTAGCAGAACTTAAAACAGTTACTCAAGAACATAATGCCAAATTTAATAGGCTGCAAGAATCCATAGAGAGACAGCAATCAGAAGTCCAGAAGATTAACAATAAAATTTCAGAATTAGACAACTCAATAGAAAGTCATAGGAGCAGAATTGAGGCAGTAGAAGTTAGAATTAGTGACACTGAAGATAAAGCTGTTGATGCCAACTTATCTGAGGAAAAATCAGATAAAAGAATTAAAAAGAATGAAGAAACTCTTAAGAGTCATGTGGGACTCTATCAAGAGAAATAACCTACGAGTGATTGGAGTACAAGAACGGGGGGATAACAGAAAATACAGAGAAAATTGTTGAAGATTAGTTGATAGAAAACTTCCCTGATATCATGAAAGATGAGAAGATATCTATCCAAAATGCTCATCGAACTCCACATAAGGTAGATCCCAAAAGAAAGTCACCAAGACATATTATAATGAAACTTACCAAAACCAAAGATAAAGAGAGAATTTTAAGAGTGGCTAGGGATAAAAGAAAAGTCATCTACAAAGGAGAGTCAATTAGAATAAGCTCAGACTACTCAGCAGTAACCATGCAGGCTAGAAGGCAATGGGATGATATATTTAAAGGCTTGAAGGAAAATAACTGTCAGCCAAGAGTTATACATCGAGCAAAACTGGCTCTCAAATAGGATGGTGAAATTAGGGCATTTCCAGATAAACAGAAGTTCAGGGAATTTGCAAAAACCAAACCAAAATTACAAGAAATACTAAAGGGGGTCTTACGGTTAGATAATCGATAATGCGAGCTAACAACGCAAGACTAGAACACAAGATAGAGCAACCAGATATTGACTCAGATACAGAAATTGAAACTACAGCAAAGCTAAAACATTGAAAATAGGGAAATAGATATCAATATGTAAAAAAAAAAAAGGATAATATTAAAACAAAAAAAGAGAGACTTAAAAAATGGAGACATTGATTTTCTATATGGAGGGGAAGTTAAGGCAATATAAAGTAATAAAAGACTAGTATAAATTTAGAAAATTAGGGGTAAATCTTAAGGTAACCACAAAGGAATCTAACAATCCTACAAATCAAAATAAAAAAGCAGAAAAACATAAAGTCCCAGCAAACACAAAATCTACAACAAACAAAAAGATGAAAAAAAAATACATAAAGAAAAACGATTCAGCACAAAAAATTGAGGAGAACAAAGAAACTGTGAACAACAAACAGAAAGAGATATCAGGATAACAGCACTAAACTCATACCTATCAATAATTACACTGAATGTAAACAACTTAATGCATCAATAAAGAGATGGAGAGTAGCAGTTTGGATAAAAAAGCATGATCCATCTATATGCTGCCTCAAGAGACGCACCTTAGACTTAAAGACACAAACAGGCTAAAACTGAAAGGATGGAAAAAAATATATCAAGCAAACAACACTCAAAAAAGAGCAGGAGTGGCAATATTGATCTCTGACAAAATAGACTTTAAAGTAAAATCCACCACAAAAGGTTAGGAAGGGCACTATATAATGATTAAAGGGTCAATACACCAGGAGGACATAACTATAATAAATATTTATGCACCCAACAACGGGGCTCCAAAATACATAAAACAAACTCTAACAGCTCTGAAGAAAGAGATAGACCATCTGCAGAAAAACGAAAGAGGACCCATACCTCACGCCGTATACAAAAACTACTTCAAAATGGATCAAAGACCTGAATATAAAGCCTAAAACTATAAAGTTCATAGAAGAAAAAATAGGACCAACACTACAGGCCTTAATACACAGCATTAACAAGATACAAACCATAACAATCAATGCACAAACTCCAACAGATAAACCAGATAACTGGGATCTTCAAAAAATCAAGCACCTATGCTCTTCAAAAGACTTCACCAAAAGAGTAAAGAGAGAACCTACAGACTGGGAAAAAATTTTTGGACAATACAAGTCAGACAAAGGTCTAATGTCTATAATCTACAAGAAAATCCAACACCTCTCCAACAAAAAGACAAATAATCCTATTAAAAAATGGGCAAAGGAAATGAACAGACACTTCACCAAAGAAGACATTCAAATGGCCAACAGACACATGAGGAAATGCTCGTGATCACTAGCCATTAGAGAAATGCAAATTAAAACCACAATGAGATACCATCTCACCCCGGCATTACTGGCACGAATCAAAAACACTGGAAATAACAAATGTTGGAGGGGCTGCGGGGAGATCAGAACTCTTATGCACTTCTGGTGGGAATGCAAAATGATACAGCCATTGTGGAAAATGATATGGTGCTTCCTCAGAAAGCTAGAAATAGACATACCATTCGACCCAGCAATCCCACTCCTAGGAATATATCCTAGAGAAATAAGAGTCATCACTGGAATAGACATATGCACACCTATGTTCATGGCAGCATTGTTCACAATAGAAAACGATGGAAACAACCTAGACGCCCATCAACAGATGAATGGATAAACAAACTATGGTACATACACACAATGGAGTACTATGCAACGAGAAAGAACAACAATGAATCTGTGAAGCATCTCATAACATGGATGAAACTGGAGGACATTATGCTGAGTGAAATAAGTCAATCACAAAAGGACAAATATTGTATGCGACCTCTATTGTAAAAACCCATGAAAAAGTTCACACACAAAATGTAACAATCTTTGTTGGTTACCAGGGATGGGAGGGGTGGGGGGGAAATACTAAATAGGCAATAGATAAGTGGTATCTTGGGTGAAGGGTGAGACAGTACACAATACAGGGGAAGCTAGCACAACTTGTACAAGGAAAGGTCATGGAAGCCCGATAGACACATCCAAACTCCCTGAGGGACTGAATTGCTGGCTGAGGGCTGTGGGGACCATCGTCTCGGGGAACATCTAGCTCAATTGGCATGACACAGCTTATAAAGACAATGCTCTACATTCTACCTTGGTGAGTAGTGTCTGGGGTCTTAAAAGGCTGTGAGCAGCCATCTAAGATACTCCACTGGCCTTATCCCTTCTGGAGCAAGGGAGAATGAAGAGAACAGGATACAAGGAAAAGATTAGTCCAAAGGACTAATGGACCACAGTTACCAAGGCCTCCACCGGACTGAGTCCAGTACAGCTAGATGGTGCCTGCCTACCACCACTGACTGCTCTGACCAGGGTCACAACAAAGGGTTCTGGACAGAGCCAGAGAAGGATGTAGAACATAATTCTAACTCACAAAAAAAGACCAGATTTACTGCCCTAAAGGAGACTGGAGAAACCCCGAGAGTATGGCCCCCAGACACCCTTTTAGCTCAGTGGTGAAGTTATCTCCGAGGTTCACCATTGAGCCTGGGAATGGACAGCCCCGTAAAACCAAATGGGACTAATGAGGTACAGGAGTCCAGTGACAAGGGCCAGAAGGCAGAAGGGGACAAGGAGGCTGGTGATAGGGAACCCAAGGTTGAGTAAGGATATTGCTGATGTGTTGTGAGATTGTTAACCATTTTCATAGGGTGACATGTGTAGTAACTGTTAAATGAGAAACTATTTTGTTCTGTAAGCCTTCATCTTAAGTGAGAATAGCAGCACAATTTGAAGAGCGTAGTCAATGTCACTGAACTGTGCATGTAGAAATTTTTGAAATGGTGTATCTTTAGCTATGTGTATTTTCACCAAAAAAAAAAAAAAAAGGGTGAGAAGTTAGAGGGTGACATGTTGTGGGGTTGTTAACCAATGTCATAAAACAATATGTGTACTACTGTTTCATGAGAAACTATTTGTTCTGTAAGCCTTCACCTGAAGTACAATAAAGAAAAAAAAAAATCCAAAAAAAAAAGAGAGATATCTCCACATAGTAGTAGGAGACTTCAACACGCCACTTTCAGTGGAGGTCAGAACATCCAGAAAGAAGCTCAACAAAGACACAGAAGAGCTAAATGCTACAATTAACCAACTTGATCTCATAGACATATACCGAACTCTGCACCCAGCAGCAGCCAAGTATAATTTCTTTTCCAACGCACGTGGAACATTCTCCTGAATAGATCACGTATTAGGCCGTAAAGCAAGCCTTAACAAAATCCAAAACATCAAAATACTACAAAGCATCTTTTCTGACCATAAAGCCATAAAAGTGGAAATCAACAATACAGAAAGCAAGGGAAAAAAATCAAACACATGGAAACTGAACAACACCTTGCTCAAAAACTACTGGATTATAGAAGAAATAAAGGATGGAATAAAGAAATTCATAGAATCAAATGAGAATTAAAACACCTCCTACCAGAACCTTTGGGACACAGCAAAAGCAGTGCTCAGAGGTCAGTTTATAGCAATAAATGCACACATCTAAAAAGAAAAAAGGCTCATAATCAAAGCAATAACCCTTCAACTGGAACAAGTAGAAAGAGAGCAGCAAAAGAAGTCTACAGGTGCCAGAAGGAAGGAAATAATAAGAATTAGAGCAGAATTAAATGATACAGAGAACAGAAAAACAATTGAAAGAGTTAACAAGTCCAAAAGCTGGTTCTTGGAAAAGATCAACAAAATTGATAAACCACTGGCCAAACTGACAAAAGAAAAACTGGAGAGGAAGCAGATAACCCATATGAGAAATGAGATGGGTGATATCACAACAGACCCAACTGAAATTAAAAGAATCATAACAGAATACTATGAAAAATTGTACTCTGAGAAATTTGAAAGCCTAGAGGAAATGGAAAAATTTCTAGAAACTCACTACCTACCTAAATTAACATAAACAGAGGTAGAACAACTAAATAGACCCATAACAAAAGAAGAGATTGAAAAGGTTATTAAAAAACTGCCAACAAATAAAAGCCCTGGCCCGGATGGCTTTACTGGAGAATTCTACCAAACTTTCAGAGAAGGGATAACACCACTTCTACTTAAGGTATTTCAGAGCATAGAAGTGGACGTAATACTCCCAAACTCATTCTATGAAGCCAGCATAACCCTGATCCTAAAACCAGGTAAAGACACCACAAAAATAGAAAATTACAGACCGATATCCCTCATGAACATTGACGCAAAAATCCTCAACAAAATTTTAGCCAATAGAATTCAGTAACATATCAAAAAAATAATTAACCACAACCAGGTGGGATTTATACCAAATATGCAGGATGGTTCAACAGTAGAAAAACAATCAACGTAATCCATCACATAAATAAAACAAAAGACAAAACCACATGATCTTATCAATCGATGCAAAAAAGGCATCGACAAAGTCCAACACCCATTCATGATAAAAACTCTCAAAAAAATAGGAGTGGAAGGGAAATTCCTCAGTATAATTAAGGGCATTTATACAAAACCAATAGCCAACATCATCCTGAATGGAGAGACTTTGAAAGCATTCCCCTTGAGAACAGGAACCAGATGAGGATGCCCTTTATCACCACTATTATTCAACATTGTGCTCAAGGTCCTAGCCAGAGCAGTTAGGCTAGAAAAAGAAATAAGGGGCATCCAGATAGTTAGGGATGAAGTCAAAGTATCTCTATTCGTGGATGATATGATCATATACACAGAAAGCCCCAAGGAATCCACAGGATAACTACTGGAACTAATAGAAGATTTCAGCAAAGTTTCAGGATACAAGATAAACATACAAAAATCAATTGGATTCCTTTACATCAACAAAGAGAACCTTGAAGAGGAAATCACCAGATCAATACCATTTACAATAGCCCCCCAAAAGATATTTAGGAATAAATCTAACCAGAGATGTAAAAGATCTTTACAGAGAAAACTACAAGACACTACTGCCAGAAACTAAAAGAGACCTGCATAAGTGGAAAAATATACCTTGCTCATGGATAGGTAGACTCAACATAGTAAAAATGTCAATTCTACCCAAAGCGATCTACAGATACAATGCAATCCCGATCCAAATTCCAGCAGCGTTTTTTAATGAGATGGAGAAACAAATCACCAACTTCATATGGAAAGGGAAGAGGCCCTGGATAAATAAAGCAGTACTCAAGAAGAAGAACAAAGTGGGAGGGCTTACACTACCTGATTTTAGGACCTATTATGCTGCCATGGTAGTCAAGACAGCCTGGTACTGGTACAATAACAGATACATAGACCAATGGAATAGAGCTGAGAATCCAGACATAAGCTCATCCACCTATGAGCAGCTAATGTTTGACAAAGGCCCAAAGTCCATTAACTGGGGAAAAGACAGTCTCTTCAACAAATGGTGCTGGCATAATTGGACATCTGTATGCAAAAAAACTGAAACAAGACCCGTACATCACACCATGTACAAAAACTAACTCAAAATGGATCAAAGACTTAAATATAAAATCAAAAACAATAAAGATCATGGAAGAAAAAATAGGGACAACGCTAGGAGCCCTAATACATGGCATAAACACAATACGAACCATAAGTAACAATGCACAAGTGCCAGGAGAGAGACTAGATAAATGGGAGCTCCTAAAAATCAAACACTTATGCTCATCCAAAGACACCAAAAGAGTGAAAAGACAGCCTACAGATTGGGATAAAATTTTTGGCTATGACAAATTCGATCAGCGTTTAATCTCTAAAATCTACAAGATACTCCAAAACCTCAACAGGAAAAAGACAAATAACCCAATTAAAAAATGGGTAAAGATATGAACAGGCACTTCACCAAAGAAGATATTGAGGCAGCTAACAGACACATGAAGAAATGCTCGTGATCATTAGCCATCAGAGAAATACAGATCAAAACTACAATGAGATATCAGCTCACCCCAACAAGGCTAGCATTAATCCATAAAACACAAAATAACAAATGCTGGAGAGGTTGTGGAGTGACTGGAACACTTTTACACTGTTGATGGGAATGTAAAATGGTACAAGCACTTTGGAAATCGATTTGGTGCTTCCTTAAAAAGCTAGAAATAGAAGTACCATACGATCCATCTATCCCACTCTTTGGAATATATCCTAGAGAAACAAGAGCCGTCACACGAATAGATACATGCACACCCATGTTCATCGCAGCATTGTTCACAATAGCCAAAGGATGGAAGCAACCTCAGTGCCCATCGATGGACGAATGGATAAACAAACTATGGTATAGCCACACAATGGAATATTAGGCAACGATAAAGAACAATGATGAAGCTGTGAAACATCGTATAACTTGGTGGAAGCTAGAGCTTATTATGATGAGTGAATTTAGTCAGGCACAGAAGGACAAATACTGTATAAGACCACTATTATAAGAACTCAAGAAAAGGTTTAAACACAGAAGAAAACATTCTTTGATGGTTACGGGGGTGGGGAGGGAGGGTGAGGGTTATTCACTAACTAGATAGTAGATAAGAATGATCTTAGGTGAAGGGAAGGACAGCACACATTACAGGCGAAGCCAGCACAACTGGACTAAACCAAAGCTAAGAAGTTTCCTCAATACAATCAAATACTTTGAGAGACAGAGTCGTGGGGATGTGGGGTCTGGGGACCATGCTTTCAGGGGACATCTATGTCAATTGGCATAACAAACCTTATTAAGAAAATGTTCTGCATTCTACTTTGGTGAGTGGCGTCTGGGGTCTTAAAAGCTTGCAAGCGGCCATCTAAAATGCATCAATTGGTCCCAACCACTTGTAGTAAAGGAGAACGAAGAACACCAAAGACACAAGGAAAGTATTGGCCCAAGAGACAGAATGGGCCAGATAAACCAGAGACTTCATCAGCCTGAGGCCAGAAGAACTAGATGGTGCCCGGCTACCACCAATGAACGTCCTGACAGGGAACACAACAGAGGGTCCCTGGCGGAGCAGTAGAACGATGGGATGCAGAACTCAGATGCTAGTAAGAAGACCAGACTTAATGATCTAAGACTGGAAGTGCCCCAGAAAGCATGGCCCCTGGTCTCTCCATCACCCCAGAACGAAAACAATTTCTGAGGCCACCTCTTCAGACAGGGATTGTACTGGACTGTGGGACATAAAGTGATACTCGTGAAGAATGTGCCTCTTAGGTAGATATGAGACCAAAGGGGCGGCTTCTCTCCAGAGGTTGGAGGGGAGGGCAGAGAGAGTTAGGAGCTGGTTGAGTGTTCATGGGGAATTGGGGGCGGAGGGGAGGAGTGTACTGTCCCAGAGTGGGGTGAGCGGTTGGGGTCTCATGACAATGTATGTTAAAGAAAAAATTCTGTATGGGAGACTAACTTGAAATGTAAATTTTTATTACATCAATAAAAAAAAAAAAAAGGTGCCAGGTAGGCCTGATTTCTACCCATAATTAAGGCCATCATCAGCACCCACTAGGGAAGAGATGAGGGATGGGCTCAAAAGTGGAATATTTCTGGCTCCATTGACAAAAAAAGACATTTGATTTGAACAATGAAAAGAGTTGGCTATTCTTAACATTTGATAGGATGCCCTGAGCTGCTTTTCCTGGGGGTATTTCTGTAGAAACTCCTGTCCCTGCATGTGAAGTTTACATGTTTTCCTTTCTGTTTTTCTAACGTTTGGTCTGAGTTGCCCTGTGATTTTCTGAAGAACCCGTGGGTCGTGATTGTGGGTTTATGTTGCACTCTGTTTTCCTGTTTTTGAGAACCATGTCCAAAGTCTCAATGGTTGAAGCCACAGTGGAAAGCACATGTGCTTGAGATTTGTAAAATTCCCTGGGTTGCCATACAAAAAATATCTTATTTGAGAAATTCAGGATTAATAGAACTAAAGATTTTGTTCCTGAACCAAATAAAATTTTAATATGTAAGTATTTATATTGGTTGACCCTATGTAAAAGTTTATATAATTCAATGAGAATTTTTTGCACCTATCTACCTATTGATCGAGAGACCTGGTATGCAGTGGCTAAAGCACTCAGTGGCGAACCGAAAGGTTGTCAGTTTGAACCTCCCACCTGCTCTGCAGGAGAAAGATGTGGCAGTCTGCCTCCCGTAGAGGTTTACAGCTGTGGAAACCCTACGGGGCAGTTCTGTTGTCCTGTAGGGGCGCTGTGAGTCAGAACCGACTCTACAACAGTGGGGTGGGGACCTACCTATCAATCTAGACCCTTAGGAAAAAGAGTTGAAGAACATGTGAATTTTTGTTATTTCTGGGAGGCAATCTTGCATGAGTTTTGGATTCAGACCTGGGTTCAAATCCTGATGTGCTCACTTACAAGTGGTTTGACGATGTGATCTTGAACAAATTACTTAACTGCTCTAACCCTCAGCTGCCTACATCTAAGTGCTATGAGAATTAAGTTAGATGACATAGTAAAGCACTTAGCACAATGCTGGCATACAGTAAATGCTCTGTAAAATGTGTGTTGTTTATATTATTATTATCATCTGGGCAGCAGGATTACAGGTGATTTTAATTGCCTTTTTTTGTTTTCTGTTTTTTAGTGAATATGCAAAAAATGAGAAATACACTATACAAATTCATTAAGCCTTGCTCTGAAAAAAGTTAATATAGTGTAAAGTTTTTATTTAAGTGATAAAATCTAGTAAAGGCCCTCAGCCCAGCTGTGTCTCTGTTGATGACCCCGGCCACACAGCCTTTTCTCCACCTGCGGTTTAGCAACTCTGGATTTCACCCCATGCAGAGTTCACCCAGGGCCTGGAGATCTTCTCTTCTTCTACAACCAGAATTGACAAGGCTTTTCTGTTTCCTCATGTGTTTAGTGGGGAGCCATAATATGTCCAGGCAGTCTAAAACACAAACACAGAAAACAAATAAAAACCAATAAACTGGTAAATCAAAGGGAAGGTATCTATCTAATTACAATCTATTGAACACTTAGAATATACTAAATTATAGTTT
Organism: Dugong dugon; assembly: GCA_030035585.1. NCBI lineage: Eukaryota > Metazoa > Chordata > Mammalia > Sirenia > Dugongidae > Dugong > Dugong dugon. The sequence continues at coordinate 14,103,254 of CM057475.1, read as the reverse complement.
TACTTGCATTAACTCCTTTACTTTATAGAAGAGGAGACAGATTATTATGAGTTTTCTATAGAGAAGAACTGGTAGAGTAGGGATTTGAATTCAGATCTCTCTGGTTCCAAAGCTTGTGAAGCTAACTGATAGACTGGACAGCTTCCCCTTCTTTTGGTGTGGGGCCAAGACTTACATTGACTCAGTCCACATGTGTATGACTGTTAACTGTTGTTGTAGTCAGCTTCCATTCTGACCGATCTGCCAGTGCCATGTTGTTGTTGTTAGGTGACGCTGAGTTGCCTCCAACTCACAGTGACCCTACATACAACAGAACAAAATACTGCCTGGTCCTGCGCCATCTTCACAATCATTGTTATGCTTGAGCCCATCGTTGGAGCCACTGCGTCAGTCCATCTTGTTGAGAATCTTCCTCTCTTTCGCTGACCCTCTACTTTGCCAAGCATGACGTCCCTCTCCAGAGACTAGTCCCTCCTGACAACATGTCCAAAGTATGTGAGACGAAGTCTTGCCATCCTTGCTTCTAAGGAGCATTCTGGCTGTACTTCTTCTAAGACAGACTTGTTTGTTCTTCTCGCATTCCCCGGTATATTCAGTATTCTTTGCCAACACCATAATTCAGAGGCCGCAATTCTTCTTTGGTCTTCCTTATTCATTGTCCAGTTTTTGCAGGCGTATGAGGCAGTTGAAAATACCATAGCTTGACATAGTCCTCAAAGTGACATCTTGGCTTTTTAACACTTCAAAGACGTCTTTTGCAGCAGATGTGCCCAATGTAATACATCATTTGATTTCTTGACTGCGTGTGCCATATCATTTAATATTGTGTAGGTTACCCCTGGTCAGGGAAAGTTGTCATGTTCCAAGAACCAAATATACTTAATTAGCAAGCTCTTAACAGTATGTAAATAGGAAAATGGAGAAGAAGAAGGGGGAGGGAAGAAGAGGAGAAGGAGGAGGAAAAGAAATAAGAGTAGAGTGAAGGGGTACAAAATGAGGAGGGGGCAACATTGTTTGCTTCAGGGGCCAATCTCTTAATGATCATTCTAGAAAGCACATTCAGTGTGTAGTAGGAGCTCTGTAGTCTTCTTGGAAGCTGCACCAGGATCCTGGGCTCAGAGATACTTAGCCTTCCTTGGAAAAAGGTTGAAAAGGACAATTTTGAACTGCTCCTAAGCTTTCAGAGAACACACGTCTTTTAAAGTTTATTTTACATTGAGCAAGGCACACGCTGAATTCTCCCTCCCCTCTGGGTCTCAGCTGCCTTCCTAATAGGCAGCTGCCTGGAGCGGAGTGTGGCGTTGTTAACCATCAGGGGTGACTCTGTCAGCCTGTCCTGCTGGAACCCTGGACACAGGAGCCGCCTGACAGCCACCCCGTTTGCAGCAGGTGCAGAAAGCCCCCACTTCTCTCATTAAGATAAGGGTTACCCAACAGCACCAGAAACACTGAGAAGCAATCGAAGGCCCTCAAATAACTTCTTTTAGATTTCGTTCTTCATGATGACAACATCAGGAATGGTAGTTTCCAAACCTTTTTTTTTTAAACCTTTAACACTCTTTTTCCAAGTAAACACAGAGCCCCCAGTAGAGACAACAGGTCAAACGGAAGTTGCTCTGGCTAAAGAAGGGGTGGGAAGCTTGGAATCCCATCTGCTTCACTCTGGAAATAACTCCCATGCAATCCTAGGGTTTCTAGGGACACAGTTTGAGAATATTTGTTCTTGACAGAAGGTAGTTTTAATCGTGTATGATTTCTATTCTTGGTTTTACTTTTGCTTTGAGTAACTTCTAGAGTTTGTTTCTCAGGCTTCCTTCTCAAATGGCTTTCAGAGTAATAGGCAAAGAATTAAGAATATCAGAAATTAAACCAAGCTGTACTGCAAGACAGTTTGTAAAAACTGTGTCCCAAATGGCTTTGGGGAAAGGGATGTGACATTTTGTAATGACTTCTTAGAAAATTTGTTACTTTTTTCCCTTTACTATCCCCATTCTTTCTTCTCTCTCTCGTCTTCCGCAACCCCATTCCTGATTTGATGAAAGTGTTCGTGATGTCCAGCATATATTTTACTGCTCACTGTGTGTTGTTGTACTTTAGCAATTTATAACTATGATCAATGTTGTGACCTTAGGGAAATTGCATATATAATTATAGAAAGTTTACAGTCATAAGACAAGGAATGGGGAAATATATCACTGTAAAATATAAGTATGTTTAAATTACATTTAGGATTTGGAATAGTTCCTTGCTTGTGTTTTACAGAGTAATCTGTGATTTAAATCAGGTTTAGTTGTGTTTTTTCCCCCTAAATTGGGTATTATAAATCAAGAGTAGATGCTGGATATAGCACACAGGAGGATTTCTTATACATTTTAATGTTGCATAAGTAAGAAATACCAGTAGTTCAGCAGTAAAATTGCAAATGTAAGCAAAAGTGAAGATTTTTCCAAATCTAACTAGGTTGCATTTGTTTAGTAAACTCTAGCAATAATTTATTGTTTTATTACGTTTGCCTTTGAGATCTGGGCTGGCTATTTTGTTCCCTTTCTTAAGAAAGAAAAGGGAGGGACGTTACCATAATTGCTTGGAGCTAGAGAAAAACAGGAGAATACCATTTTGCTTTCCCTACCTGTGATGCGTAAACTTAAAAAAGGAGAAGGGAGGATAGTGACTTACTAAGATTAAATGAATCTGTGGATATATCAGTTGTAAAAGCAAAGCTTTTTTTTTGGTGGTCAGAGTTTCCATTTGTGTCATCTGTGGTGAGACGTTTTTGTGCAAAAAGAAGTAAAATAAGTTAGGCCCAGGTTTGCATGTATAATCGGAGGCATATCTAATGGTAAGGGTGGAGATGGGGGAAGGGTAGCTAATACAGTTCAGTTGTGAAGGGACATATGTCTTTTTGCAGACTCTATTGGGGTCTCTGAAAGGTATGTAGGTTTCATTCAAGATCAATATCTATTATGCCAAATGGGTGAATTTCAGTGTGTGAAGAGGTGTTGAGTGTTCCAGAACTGATGTTGGCATTTGAGAGAAGTTGGGCGGAGGGAAGGGCTTTCTCAGTGAGTGACTTGGCTTGGTGTGCTGTGCTTCTGATGCATCTGATTGTAGCCTACCCCCTTCCTCCCCCACGTGCTTCAGATGGTTAACATGGACCCCAGCTTAGTTTAACTGTGGTTTGAGAGAAGTGAACTCTGGGATTGGGTTGGATGATGTTGATTAATAGAAGTGAGAGGGTGAGAGACTCCAGGGCCAAGCAGTAGGTCCATCTTGGTGGCATCTGATGTTGATTGGCTTTGTCCTGCGCGGCTGCGCTCGGAGAGCGGACATTAAGATTAAGTGATGCTGTCGTGTTGAGGAGCACAGTACTGCATCATTCTGGGAAGAGACAGCTGGGGTGGTTAATCCTTCATCACCAAGGGAGCGCTGCCAGCAGAAAGATATACAGCCAAAGATAACCCTCCATAACTTGTGCTAAAGATCAGAAAACTTTGAATTCACATCCATCTGCTTAGTCTGGGGTGAAGATGAAAGATAGGCAGAATAGGAAATAAAAAACTCCTGAGGGATTAATCTTAGGCATGCTATATAGCTCACAGAGTGAGCAGGCGGGAGAGAAACTTTTACGTGGGGTTTAAAAGGGAATTAAATGCACCCAGTTTCACAGAGGCATCTTATAGTAAAATTCAGTGGTACACACTCTGATTTTTCTGTGGCATTGCAATCATTTCGCCCCAGAAGTCTAATTCCGCCATTAGACCTTCTGTGGATGTTTTTGAAGGAGGTGCTCTTAATTCTGTGCTTAGGGACAGAGCATGCAGACAGGGAATGCTGGAAATACCTAATCAGTAGAAAGAAGAGCTTTTTGTTTTCTCCCTTTGTGATTTTCACGGGATGTTGACAAAATAGGACTGTGTGTTGTTCGTATCTGTGGATCTGTGTCTGTGTGTGGATCTGAAAATCTTTTGCTGTGAATATTTCTGAACAGCTGCAATGATTTTATATATCATGTGTGATCGAATTATGCATTGTTGTCATACCAAAGTGATGTACAGGGGGAAAATAAATCAGGGAGAGAAATAAATTAGAGGCCCCTCTCACATCTGCAGCCTCTCTGTTACCACGGCGGTCAGGCCAGGGAATGCCTGGTGCAAGGAGAGAATGTTGGTGAGAGCAAAGCTGTAAACTCTGTCCTCAAGTGACTCTCTGTGTTGAGTTCAAAGGGAAACTTTTTTTTTCTTTAACCCTTTAAAGGAGATTTGGGTCTTTTTTTTTTGCCAGATTGGTATGTGAGAGTCTGAGTGGGGGCTTCCCGATAGGTGGCTTGGGCTGTTAGCGTTGACTTGTGAAGGTGGAGGATTCCTCCTCTGCCTGGCTCAGCATCACTGGACTGTATGGCCCTCCAGCCATTACTCCAGGACTTGAATGCCTCGGATGTGCAGCAGCAGAACACAAACATTAAACTGAACTGGGAAGTAGAGGTGGAAAGAATAGCCTACTGTAAGTCAGAGACCTGGGTTTAAGGCTCTGCCAAGCTCTGTGAACTTGGACAAGTCACTTTATCTCCCTGACAATGTTACAAACAAGAAAACTAAGATTCAGAGAGATGGGGTTACTGGCCTAAGGGAGGAGAAACGGTCGTTGTACCCTTGGGAGTTTAAAGAGAGAATAATCAATGAGGTTCTATATCTTGGCTAGATGATGGTGGGAAGCTGGTAGTTTTTCTCTGTATGATGAGTTTACATCCCAGATTGTACAGGATGGTCTTGATTTTGAAAATGCAAATAATGTATTAATTAATATGTGTGAGTATATAATATATCCACACGTATTACTAAAGTTTTGACTTTTTAAAAAAATAAAGACATTTCATTAAATGAATGAGTACGCTTTAATTTTTATGCCTTAGTAAGATTTCATTTAAATAAATACACAAAACAAACAAATATTCTTTGTCAGACCATGGGGTTTAATTTTGGATCTGGAAAAAAGTTATGGTAAATTTGGGGAGAAAGTATGTTGTACGCATAATTCCTGACATGCTGAGTGTATGTGGGGGATGGTATCCCTCATCCACCAAGGGAAAGATGATCTGAGGGTCTCTCTTCTTGACAGGCCATTTCATTGAGTTCTCTTGTTTGAGAAGGCAGTGAAGAAACAGATTCTTAGCAGATTTGTTCATGGCAAGAGAAGAGAGTGGATCTGAAAGTATGCCAAGGAGAGGGTCATGGGGAAGTACAAGAAGACTCAAACGTAATGCAGTCATCTTCATACTTTTCAATCTCAGTCTCAAATACTAAGTCTGCTAATCCTAGACATTTCCCTCCTGGATCCATGCTGTGTGCTCAGAATTGAGTCACTTACCCAAATGGCTAGAGGACAAGCTTGGGAGGATTGTTGATACTCTCCAGGGTTGAAGTAAAACGGAATTTGTGGGAGATGTGATATAAGGGCCTCCATTTGGGGCAGTGATTGCTTTTCAGGGAATTTTATACTTGGGAACAAATCACTGGGCCAGTGAATGTCAGCTACTGCTGGTGGTATATATATTTTTTGTATTTGGATGCCCAGTAGTATGCAGCTTTTGCTGTTCCTGGTGAATGTAGGTTTTCCCTTGGCTGATCTTTTCGGAGATTTGACTAGTCTTGAGGAGATTGGCAACCTTGGTTTATCCTCTGTGCATCAAGTGCATTTTTGGCTAAATTCTTCTCAGTTTCTGCCTTATTTACTGGTAGAGTAAGTTGGTTTATGTGGCACAGTATGCTTTGGTTTATGCAGAAGTCTCAGTAGAAGAATGCTAAAGGAGAAACAGCACTGAACCTAGAACCAGTAATTTGAATTATGGTCCTCACTTGACCTTTACTCCCCCAGGTCTCTGTTTTCTATTGCTGCATTACCCTAAAACCTACAGACTTGCAACAACCATTTTATTATGCTCATGGATTCTGTGGGTCAGGAATTCAGACAGGGCATAGTGCGGTGGCTCGTCTCTGGTTCACAAAGGGCTTCAGCTGGATGGACTCAAAGTCTGGGAGTCACTCAGTGTTGGGGGCTGGAATCATCCAAAAGTTCATTCACACAGGTGCATAGCCTCTGGCTGGGATAATTTGAAGACAAGAACTTCTGACTGGAGCCCTATACGTGCTTTCTGTGTGGCTTGGCTTCCTCACAGTATGGCTACCTCAGGGTAGTTGGACTTCCTACATGGTGACTCAGGGATCCAAGTGCAAAAGTTTTAGTGAACAAGGTGGAAGCTGCAATCACTTTTATGACCTAGCGTTAGAAATCATGTAGTGTAACTTCCATGTACCCTGCCAGTCAAAGCAACATAAGCTTGACCAGATTCAAGGATAGGGGAATTAACATTTACCTCTTGATGAGGAAATGGCAAAGTCACATTCTAGAAGAGCGTATTGGATGGAAGATACTGTTATAGTTATCTATGGAAAATGTACCACACCCAGGTTCTTTTTCTGTGAAATGAAGAAAAATGGATTGGGGCTAGAATTAATTAGTAAGACCTCTTCCAACATTAAAGTGATTTGATTCTTTAAAATAAAATCAAATTGAATTTAAAAAATAATTTACAAAATGATTATTTGCTGTAGGGTATCACCAGCAGGGCTTCTTAAAGAGGAAGGTGCCTTGGTACAATTTAAAATAATCTCTCCTGCAATGTGAAAGATACCAATATGAGTGATATAAGTCCTGTTTTCTTCCTCCTAACTTATATACATAGAATTTTATGCTTAAGTGATTCCTTTTTAGTCCAGCTTTATTTCTCATGGCTTGAGGATACTTAGGTGCCATGCTAATATCTCACCACAGTTGCATGTTAATTTGGACATGAGGTAAATGTTTGGCATGTAGGATTTAGGACTGAAATTTAAGTAAGGAATCTGGGAAGTTACTGGATTTTTAAATAGGACCTGTAAATACTTGTGGATTATCCTCTTATTCTGAGACAGGGATATAAGATGGAATGGATGCTGAACCTTCTGGAGAAAGTTTTTTGCTTGCTGGGGAAAAGGTTAAATTCTCACATACGACAGTGGGATAGATCTGATACCAGATAGGAGGTCTGAAGGAGGAGGACCATGGGCCAGTGCCACCAGGAAGGCATCCCAGTTAAGGAGGGAAGGGGTTAATACACTGACTAATGTTTCAGTTTACAGGTGCTGGCCCTTCTCTTTGTTCTGTTTTATCATATACATTTATCACGTTCAACCTGGCAACCCAACCAAATAGCTATTTAAGTTGTAAAAATGAATCATAGCACAGTTTCACGAACTGTGGGATATAACTCAATCTAATCACATTATCCACTGGGGCCCTTGCCAACCTGGTATATCTGGTTCTGGGCTTCCTTGGGATAAGTAAATAAATAAACAGTCTCCATTAAATAAAATAACAGTCGGATGGTCAAGCTGGTTGGGTTGTGGTTCCTGGGAAGGAAGCATCAGATGTATCATACGAGACCATGGTTCCTTTCTAAGCTAGCTGATCCCTGAAAGACCTACAGTCATGTTGGCCATTTTCTGTCCTCTATATGTAGCCAGCCAGTTCTTTAGTTTATTGAATAAGTGGCTGAAGAGGCCCTGGGAAGGATGTATACCTCATAAATGAGAACTGCAAAGAAGGGCTCTACTTCAGTTTAGTTCCATAGAATTTCAGGGCTTGGTTATGTTGTACTGACTGAAAAGATAAATAAAAGCAAAGTCTCTGCCCCAGGGACCATTCTAGCGATGTGCCTACTCATGTACCAAATACCTTTCTAAGCACTTTTTGTATGTTGTTTATTTTATTTTTAACAATAAATCTTGATTAGTAAATAATATATTATCCCCATTATTATAGATGAGGAAATGAGGGCTCAGAGAGATCAAATAACTTGCTCAAGGTCAGTCAGCTAGTAAATGTTAGAGTAGAGATCTGAACTCCTTTTTTTTTTTTTTAAGCAGGTTGATAAAAAATTTTTTATTTATTGTGGTAAATATATATGTAACAAAACACTTACCATTTCAACATTCTTCGCATGTACAATTCAGTAACATTAATTATGCTTATCATGTTGTTCAACCACCATGCTTATCCATTTCCAGATTTTTCTATCACCCTTAACATAAACTCAGTGTCCCCAAGCAATAACTCCCACTACCCCTAAAAAACAAAACAAAACAAACCCAAACCCATTGCCATCAAGTCAATTCCGACTCATAGAGGCTCTATAGGACAGAGTAGAACTGCCCCATAGGGTTTCCAAGGAGGGACTGGTGGATTCAAACTGCTGACCTTTTGGTTAGCAGACAAGCTTTTAACCACTGCATCACCCCTGGTAAACACTAATAAACTTTGTTCTCTAGAAACTTTCCTATTTTAGATATTTCAAATAAGTGGGATCATACTATATTTGTCCTTTTGTTAGTGACTTATTTTACTTAGTATAATGTTTGCAAGGGTCATCCATGTTGTAGCATATATCAGGGCTTCATTTCTGTTTATGGCCAAGTAATAATTCACTGTAATTATTTACCATATTTTGTTTTGAATGCCGTGTGGGGTGGTGTAAGAGGCTGGAGGAAGGTGGGTTGGTCAGGGGAAGGTGTAATAAGATATGAGCTTAGAACAGCCTGGTGGTGAAGATGCCCATGGACCATACTAAAGGGTTAGACTTGACCCTGTGGAGGAGCCTGTGGATGAGGAGCCCATGGATTGAGAGAGGAAGCAAAGTCCTGGTGACAGAACTTTGACTCAAGGGGTAGAGGCAGCCAGGGAACATTTGTACGAAACCCGATGTCATCTCCTATAGAAGTAAAAAAGGCTTAAGCTGAAGGTGGAATGAAGAGCCGAGGATAAACTGAAGAAATATTCCAGAAGTAGAATCAACGCTTTATAAGAGAGTCCCCATTTTGCCTTCCTTCCTAATACTGATAGCAACTCCCCTTTCTTCTTGTTCTTCCCGGCTACCCTCCCTTTTCCCATTCATCACTTTCCCCTTTTCTTTGTCTCTCTCTTTATCTTTGTCTCCTTTTCATTCTTTTCTTTTGTTCTCTTTCTCATTTTTCTTCCCTCTCCTTCACTGCCGTGTTTTTTTCTTACTCTGTCTGTGCTACTTTGTATTCCGCCTCGCCCCATTCCTTCTTAAGCCTCTTCCCCTCCCCCACATTGTTTTCCTATGGACTGTATGTATACACACACACACACACACACACACACACATATTTTTATCTGTTTTTCTGTTGGTTGTGTCAGCATATTTTAGACTGCTGGGCTTTGCATGTTTTGCAGCTGGTTTTGATGCAGTTGTCAGACGGTGATGGATGACGATCATCATTTAAAGTGTAAAAGAAAATGCCTTGGCACAGAGAGACATGATCAACTGCCGTCTGCCAGCCGGGATATGCACAGCCACCATTTTCTTCTCCCCTTTTCTGTCTCCCTCTCTGCTCACACTGCCCTTGCCAGAATCTACAAAAGTCATCGTGAGCTGTGCAGCACCGGGCTCTTGCCTTCTATAATAGCACTTTGGTAGTTGTCAGATCATATGAAATGTCAAAATTCACGTGGCCTCCGTGAAGAGGTATATTTAGTACAGCTGCTGCATACCTACACGCTACCTCTGACACTGACATATTAGTTATGCTGTCTTTTGCAATCTGATATCTTTAAATTTGCCACCTTGTTAAGTTTTGATTAATGTGATTCCATTTCACTAAAGTAATTGGCTTGGCCTGTTGTAAAAAATAATCAGCCCCCTCTACGGAACAAATGCTAGAACATGCTAATGAGGGAGTGAGTTCGTTACATTGATGGCGTGGACTGACAGTTATTAATGATTGTTATGATAAACAGACGAGTGTGAATTGGGATGAGTTGGGCAAAAGTGACAGTTTAAAAATAACGTATATTGGAAAGTACTAACGAAGTAATATACTGTTAGGAAAACAATCATGCAAGTTGTCAAGGAAAGAAGTGTAATTATACAGCCGCATGGGCTGCTTAGGAGGACAGGGACCTGCCTGATAATGGACACATTTTTTGTTGGCAAGAAGGAAATATGTTATGGCAGAAAGAGGTGCAGATTGATAAATTAATTGGTCCTTCTCATAGCATTGAGAGCAAACTTGGCTGGCAATCACTGTGCAGATTAGGGAGATGGAGTTTGCCCAACACCTCTTTTCCCCAGAACCTTCCCGGTCCTTGCTGCCAGACTTTTCTGAGGTCTCCTCTCTTCACCCTTCTTTGCGAGCTACAAGTCACAGAAAATGCGCCCTGAGGCAGTCTGCACAAAGTGCAACTTTGAGCTGGAATGCTTGCAGCCATGTCCAATTTTTTTTTTTTTTAAGACCCTGAAGACTTAAATGTTCTATTGTGACTAAAGTCTTTGGCTGTGATGGAGGTAATTATGGGTGGGTTCCAGTTCCATGAAGGAGACCATGGGAGCTCACACAGGCCAGGGACCATGCAGGAGGGAGGTGCCAACTCCATGCTTTTAATGCCAGCATGTTGCTGTTGGCTGTGTACATAATTAACTGAGACAGAGTGGTATAGTAGGATGTGCGTGTGTGTGTGTGAGTGTGTGTGAGATAGAGAGAGAGAGAGAATATAAGTAGGGGTTAAGACTTGTCTGAAAAAACAGGCGGGGAGAACTGTGGGAAGTACGGGGAGAGGGAGAGGCATGTTCTTGAGGGAAAAGTTGAATGAGCAGAGTGGTGCTTGGCTGTCCCACTGATGTTTGATGACATGACAAAGAAGTAAGTGAGGTAGGAGGAGGTGGTGATAAGAACATTTTCTGACCCCAGAAATAGGCCTGTGTCCTGGATTTGTGTCTTGGTCAAGACTCTTGATTGAAAGTAACAGTAACCAATTTTATGTAGCTTAAGTATAAATGGAAGACTTACGAAAGATACTGAGTTACCTCATGGAACCCAAGATCAGAGATGTAGCTGGGCCACCCAGTGGGTGGGACTCAGACTTGAGAGCTGTCAGGGACCAAAGCAGCCAGTCTCTAAGTCTCTATTGGTCTCTTTCTCTCTCTCTGCCCCCTGCCAGCTCCCCCTTCCCTGCTCATCCTTTCTTTGAGAGCCAGAAAAGTGAAGGTAAGTCCTGGGGCTCACAGACTTTGTTTGCCTTCAGATAGGATATTGAAAGGAATGCCTTCTACCCCCACCTCCAAGTATTAGACTTCTGAGAATAGGAGCTTGACTTTCCTTTACGTGACTCCACTTCTTGCCTTAGGGTTACATCAAGGAGCCTGCTGATGTTTAGACCCTGATACTTGGTTTTTCTTATAACTTTTATAGCAGGATGTACATTAACCCAGCTAATCTTCACAACCACTTTGTTAGACAAGTGCTGTTTTCCTCATTTAATGAAGAAAATAAGGCTGAGTGTTTGAGAACTTGCCCCTGGATCCATGATTAGTGGCAGAGCTGAGGTTTTAAGTGAGGCTATCTGTGTCTGAAACCCAGGGCTTCCCACTCTGCCATACCACCTCTTTCCAGCATGCTGTGTATCTCAGGTTGGTAGTGGAGTAGAGTTGTCCTTTTGAGAATCAAAGAAAACCAACCCGAGAAAAATATTCCTGCTTGTATCCTATTTGGTCTCTCTAAGTAGCAACTGTGTAGGGGACCCTTATAGGAAATTTATTATTCGAATTCAGATTTTCTGCTGCTCCACATACGCAAATATGTGACCACGTGGGCCTTGATCCCTGTCTGCTTGGAGCTGTGAGCAGACGCACAGTCTCATTATCTGGCCATCAAGCCCTGCTAAGATTCTGGAGCGTCCCCGTGCAAAACATTCAGAGCAATCCTGAAATCAAAGGGAGCTGCCAATTACCTCACAGCAAATCTGACAATTAAGAAATAAAGAAGTTTCACTTTTCTAAGTGGGAAACAAAGTATTTGCTCTGGAGAAGGAGCAGGTAACTAAGATTTATTGGGTGCGTAGTGTGTGTTAGAGACAGTTCTCGGTACTTTCTGGTGCTGCATTTTACTTGGGTGGTGGACACAGTCTCCACTTTACTGATAAAAAATCATGCTCTGAGCCTTTGAAACCTGTGGACCTTCCAGAGGACTGGGCTGTAGAATTACTGTTGGGTTTTTCTGTAAGAAGGGTTTGCCTCTACCTAATGTAATTTTTTTTTAACTCTCCCCCGTAAAATTGTTAGTTGCTGTGTAGTTGGCTCTGACTCATGGTGACCTTGGGTATAACAGAACGAAACGTTGTCTGGTCCTGGACTATCCTCACAGTCCACTGTTGTGGCATTGTTCCAATCCATCTCATTGGGATTTTCCTCTTTTTTGCTGACCCTCTACTTTACTAAACATGATGTCCTTTTCCAGTGATTGGTCTCTCCTGATGATGTGTCCAAAATAAGCAAGCCGAAGTCTTGCCATCCTCATGTCTAAGGAGCATTTTGGCTGTACTTCCTCCAAGACTTATTTTTTTTGTTTTTCTGGCAGTTCATGGTATATTCAATATTCTTTACTGACTATTTTTTCTTGCTTTGTAAGGTTGGGAGGCAGCAGTGTTTAAAAGTTTAGTCTGTTTGGACTGGGAGTTGGCACCTGGATTCTAGTCCTGGCTGTGACTCTAGTACAGGTCACAACACCTCTCTCTGCCCTCAATTTGAAGATAAAAAAGACAATATTGGCAATTTTAAAGAGAAAACAGGCTTGGTATGATCTTTCAGCTCTTTAAAAGAAAGGGAAGGAGGGCCCTCTCCTGACAGGAAGGGTAAGATTTCTGGTAGGTGTGAGGGCCACCATCTTCCTGACCCTCAGATGAACCTTCTTCCTGCTGTCCCATGACTAAATAGGAGGTCAGCCCAGAGGTGAGGATGCGGTCAGAGGATGAGCCCCCATGGTGGGCAAACGGGGGCAGGGATAACTGTCAGCATTACAGATGGCGGCCTCAGCATCAAAGGGCAAGCCACTCTCTCCTTAGGACAGGGGAGCTGCTTTGTGTTGTTTGCGCTGTGTGAAAAGAGAAAAAGTAGTCTATCAGCCCAAAAAAGTTCTCGCCACCATTTTCTACCCCATCTTCTCTTATCTCTTTCTCTCCTGACATTCCTTCCCTCTCATCCCTGGAAGACCTCATGTCTCCTCTCTCTTTTGCCTTATGGATATTTTCACAATGTGGTTTCTGTGCTCTATGTACCACTTTCCAAAAAGGAGGTGTATGGCAAGAGACAGGACACACTTCTAGGCACCATCAAGCTGAGTGAGGTAAATCGATGGGTCCCCAAACTTGGGCTCATGAACAAATATGCCTCCATGCTCACGAGTCTGGGCAGATGATGTGATTCTAAGGGAATATATGTAACGTCATCAGTCACCCCTGAGGACTGTGTACACAATTCTGAGCCCTTTGCTATTCTCCCATTTGGCATTTTCTTTTTCTTCCAATTTCAGCCTTATTAGGATGTACTTGGAAGTTAGTCTATAGGAATCTTGATGCATCTTGCAATAACCTCATTCATTCATCCATCCATGCTTTGGACATGAAAAGAAAAATATTTGTTACTCTTAGCATCTGTGAGGACTGCAAAGGAGGTTGGCCTAGACATGTATAGGAGGAAATTTTCAAGCTGCTTCAAAAGAGGGAACATAGGGGCATTTATCCTTCCAAATTGTTCATCAGTTGTTAACAGCACCTCCTAGTGGCTCAAAAGGCAGGCGTAGTACCCAGGTAACCTCTCTCAGCCTTCTATGGGAAGAGGATTTGGTAGGCCCTAGTGACTGAAAATTTTGAGTTGTGTTATGGTGGGTTTTTACATTGTAATGAGTTTTGATGAAAGATACGGTGTGTGCCCCCAAAGCACTAAGGAGTATTGATACACTTGACCCTTCCCCACCTCCATCACAAGGCATTGCTATGAAAATGTAATCAATCCAGTTTCTTGACATCCCTCCCTCCCCACACTCTCAAGAGCACCTACTGTATCAACATGACATTTTTTAATCTTGGCTTGTTTTCCAGGCCATGAATTTAATTTCTCAGTGCTCCACTGTTCGGCTTTTATGTTCTCAGAGTGGAATGTTGTCCAACAGTAGTTACCACCATCTTGTTAGTCACATCCTCTTTCCTGGGAATCCTGAAACCAAATAATTTTTAAAAATTTGTTGCAGTCATGGCCACTCAACCTTGTGCTAATAGTCACCAAGTTCTGACAAAGTGAGTCCGACATCCCTCGATAAGTAAAATCCAAACCTCCTGATACTGTGTAACATTAAGCAGATTGGCGTGTGTTTGGATTAGTGGAGGCACTGAAGCAAAATGCTCAAACCTTAGTGACCTTTGGCAAATGGATGGGGATGTGGCGCCATTGTAGGTTATCTTTATGTGTACTGTGTATACACTCAACCTCTGCCAGGCCAAGCCAGAAGCTGTCAGAGCAGATAAACTTAGTTGGGAATTAGTTGTTTTCCTTACTACATCACAGTGCTTTGCGGACCTATTTTATCTGAAAACCTGCTTCTTCTTTAAACTTGTCTGTGAATAGTTCTTAATAGCGTTAAGCCTTCCCTCTTGGGGTTTGAGCCACCTGTACTTTGTTTACACTTTGGGCCTAGGACTTCCTTTCTGGAAAAATGTGCAGTTGGCTGTCCTCTGTCATAATGTCTTCTGGTGAGTTCCTTTTAGGGAGATCATGGGAGATGCTGTATCTGGGTCTTACAAGCAAGTGCTCATTCCTGCAAGGCCTTAACTGTAATCTGAGATGTAGGGGTGTGTGTGTGTGTGTGTGTGTAAGCATTTTTCTTCTGTTTGTCCAGTGAGCATTCTGTGGCAGTGGGGTCCCTCTTGGTCACTTCTTTCTGAGCTGATTAATGACTGTATCTAGTTTAAACCTATTTTATATGTTGATTTAGAATTTTACAAGTACTTGGAAAAAAATTAGGCAAACACTCTTACCATTTGTAGTAAAGCCCATACTTCCTTCCCTCTTCTACCACAGTAGTGATGACTCAAAGTCAGATTGTTAGTTCCAAAGACTAGCTTTGTGACTTTGGGCATGCTTTCTTCTCTCGGCTCAAATAAAGTGGTCACACTGGGCAATTTCTAAGACCCATTCCAGCTTTAATGGACTTTAAGCTTTCTTAGCCAAAAATAGGACTGAAGCTGACTATATATTAGGGCAAGTGGATGAACTGTTGGGATTTGCTTTCATTCCTCTTCCAGGTGAAGATGAAAGACTTTGGTCTACATTGAGCTGACATGAATTCAGAATTCATTAGTGTTCAGGCTTTCTTTTAAGCGTCAGATAGGATCATGAAGGGAAAAGCCTGCCCTCAATTCCTTTCCCTTATTAGTTCTCCTCATATAATGTGCTGCAGAAGCTGCTAATTGTCACTTGAAGTGATGGGTGAGGATCTGGTTTCTTGGAAGAAAAGTCGAATTTTTCCCAGTTGCCCCATACTTAGGTAAAGGTGTAGTCGAGTATCATAGAAGAGGAATCTCAATTAAAGGGGGATAACTTGCCCCTTTGCTGAAGAAGTGAGGAGTTGGGGAGAACTGTAGGATAACAATGAACATGTACAGTTGTGTACACGATGATGTAACAGTGAAAATGTACTTCTTTGGACGTTCTTGGGACATTCTAAGGAGAATGTCTTTGGGATTCTCCTTGCGTGTGCTGTAACTGGGAGAGACGTCCACACACACTCACTTTGCTAAAGAGCCATTTAGACATAATTTCAAATCATTATGAATTCTTTCATTGCTAATCTTCTAAAGACTAGCGTTGTTTTGTTTTAGCTTACAACTTGAAGTATTTTGTACTTGTGAGTGAAAAATGCACTCCTTGCAACTTGGGCTCCATTACTTACATACGTGCATCAGCCCCATAGAACAGCAAGCTGAAAACAATGCCATTTGAAAACATGCCATTAGCATTCATTCCTGAATCCTTGGAGTCTGCTGAATTTTCCATTCTGTCCATATCTCTCCCACTCAGCCTTTCTCTAAGTCTCATAAGCAAGTTGTAGTGGCCCAGCATTAGCTTAGTAACATCACCAGGCTGGGACGTTTCTTCTCCAGTGCTGGAAGTCATGCCTTCAGGCACTGCTCTCCCCATCATGGTAAGGCATTGTCTATAGTGGGTTGTCTTTCTTTGCCTACAGGACACAGCCAATGTGAAGCTGGAAAACCGAGTGAGAGTTTTGGTTAAAAGATTTTCTGCTTGACTCTGTAGTGGTTATAATTTGGGATTAGATTGTTTCAGCAAGAGGTAGAGAGGAAATATGAAAAGACTTGGTGGCAGAAGGTCTGGGTCCAACCTTGGCTCTATGACTTACTAGCTGTGTGAATGTAGATAGGTTTCTTAAAACTTCTCTGAACCTTATTTTTACATTGGGGATACTGTATCTTTACAGCGTTGTTCTGGAAGGTGACTGGAATACTGTTGGTCAGTCCACTCAGTTCATGTAAATTGAATCTGACCAATCAACAGTTCTCACCCAGGGCAGTATATTAAAATTTGCAAAATTGAATTTTACTCATGGAATTTCAAGAGAAATGGGAAAATGGAGGGAACCAGATTTACCTTTCAACTCTATAATTGGGAAATTCTAAATCATTTCCATTTTCTTTAATACATGGACTATTTCATTATTTGACTTTCCCTTCCCCTCCCCTCCCCTTCCTTCTCTTTCCTTCCCTTCATTCTTAAAGATATATTGGCATGAAAATTTGCCAGCAACTCACGTGTCTTGGGGTAAGTTTAGCACAGGAGGTAAAACCAAACCTTATGCATTGCACAGATGTGAACACCAGTGTCTCCTTGGAGTAATGCAGCTTAAAGGAATGTTTGACAAAGTGAGAAATCTGACAATGGCTTTTTAAGAGTTTTCAAAGAAAATAGTGGGCATTTCATATGTTTGAAGCAATTAAAACAAGAATGAAAGAAGTATATATTGAGAAGACAGGAGAGGTAAATGAAAAGAAATCCTTACAGCCTGGGGATTTGAAATCACAATGCCACTAAAAGTCATGTGATACTTTTCTGGTTTTGAAGGTTAAAAAGTAAAATTAACTTTGCTTTAGATTTTATAGACTTCCTTTGAATTATTGCATGAAAGTAACAAAGATCTCTGGTGAGTGGATGGATTTCCAAAACTCATCCCCACAAAGGTAATGAGGGGAACTATCTGAAAAGTTATGTGTTTTTGTTATCATAAAAACATTAATAACATTAGAACTTGGCTAGGACGAGTTTTTACCTTGAAAACCTCGGCACTTTAACAGGTACATGTAACTGATAAATCTTTTTGTGGTTGTCAAAACAGGCAAAGCTAACTTTGTACATTTCCTATTATAACTAAAAGCACTTTGACAGTCTAAAATCGGGTGTATCAATATGGAGAACAAACAGCCTATTCATTTTATCACAGTTCTCTTGGAGTTTTGACATTCCTGAAATCTGTATCACTTCCAAACAGTGAAGCACAAAGTTGATAAAGGTTGTGATGGGCACACATGTGAAGGCTGACCATCCTGTTGGGACTGCCAGTTTCCTTAGCAGAGACCTTGCCAGGCCAGCCTGCTGCTTGTCTGACCATCTGGAGACCATCTTCCCATCTCCTTGAGGTCAACATGCTAGGTTGGTGTTCCAAGGGCTTCCAGCGATGCTGGAGTCTGGGTGAGCCTGCTAGTTTGGGTCGAGGGGCAGAGGACTGTTGGCCTGATGTTGGAGTCAGTCATAGTGAAACAGACCTGAGCTCCTGACAGGGTCAGGTTCTGTGGAGAGTGGGAGTGGACCAGAGCAACAGACATCTCTTTTCAGGGGAAGGGTAAAATGTCTAGGTGTGTTTCAGGCAAGGAGAAGTGTGAGGCTGGGCTGCACGGCCTGAACAGTTTGTCTAAATTGTCTGTTTGTAGGTAGGGTGTTTCACTACTGGTCTAAAAGCAGACTCTTTGGCCATCTGTTTCCATGGGGCTTGGGTGACACTGCTTGGTCCTAATGTGGTGTGGAGCCTGGGCCTTTTTCCTGTACCATTAGCAAGAGCAGGAAAAAGAGGGGTCTCTTTCTTTGTCACACAATCTCTCTCCATTCCAGCCCCTTCATGATCCCAGTTGCCAGCCTTTCTTCCCCTGCTCTCTCCTCCTGTGATCCATCTTTTGGCATTTTAATTCCCTTCTGCTGATCTCTCTCTCTCTCTCTTTTTTAAAACTTTATTGTACTTTAGGTGAAAGTTAACAGCACAAATTAGTTTCTCATTCAAAAAGTTATACAGAAATTGTTTTATGACATTGGTTGCAGTCCCTGCAATGTGTTAGCACTCTCTCCCTTTCCATTCTGGATTCTGCCTCACTGTTTCTGAAGTTTTCCTCTCCTTTTCTGCCTTCTTCTCTTTGCTTTTGGGCAGGTGTTGCCTGTTTGGTCTCGTATACTTGATTGAACTAAAAAGCACATTCCTCATGTGTATTATTGTTTGTTTATAGGCCTGTCTAATGTTTGGCTGAAAGATGGACTTTGGGAGTGGCTTCAGTTCTGAGTTAGCAGGGTGTCTGGGGGCATAGTCTCAGGGGTTCCTCCAGTCTCTGTCAGACCAATAAGTCTGGTCTTTCTGTGTGAATTTGCATTTTGTTCTACATTTTTCTCCTGCTCTGTCTGGGACCCTTTATTGTGATCCCTGTCAGAGCGGTTGGTAGTGGTAGCTGGGCACAACCTAGTTCTTTTGCACTCAGGCTGGCGGAGGCTGTGGTTCATGTGGTCCGTCAGCCCTTTGGACTAATATTTTCCTTGTGTCTTTGGCTTTCTTCATTCTTCTTTGCTTCGCCTGAAATGGGACCAATAGATGTATCTTAGATGGCTGCTTGAAAGCTTTTAAGACCCCAGACACTACTTACCAAAGTACCATGTAGAACATTTTCTTTATGAACTATGTTATGCCAGTTGACCTAGATGTTTCCCAAGATTGTGGTCCCTAGCCCTCAGCCCCAGTAACTTGGTCCCTCAAGATCTTTGGATGTGTCTAGAAAGCTTCTTGACTTTGTCTTGGTCAAATTGTACTGACTTCCCCTATATTATGTGTTGTCTTTCCCTTCACCAAAGTTAACACTTGTTTACTATCTAGTTAGTGATTTCCTCTCCCTCGTAATCATCAAAGATTGTTTTTTTCTCTGTGTAAACCTTGTCTTGAGTTTTTATGATAGTGGTCTCATACAATATCTGTCCTTTTGTGACTGACTTATTTCACTCAGCATAATGCTCGCTAGATTCATCCATGTCATGAGATATTTCTCAGATTCATTGTTGTTCTTTATTGTTGCATAGTATTCCATTGTGTGGAGCCCTGGTAGTGCAATGGTTAAGAGCTCAGGCTGCTAACCTAAAGGTTGGCAGTTTTAATCCACCAGATGCTCCTTGGAAACCCTATGGGGCAGTTCTGTTTTGTCCTATAGGGCCACTATGAGTTAGAACTGACTTGAGGGCAACGGGTTTGGCTGGTTTGGTACTCCATTGTGTATATGTACTATAATTTTGTTTGTCCATTCATGTGTTGATGGGCGCTTAGATTGTTTTCATCTTTTTGCTATTGTGAATAATGCTGCAGTGAACATGTGTGCCCATATGTCTATTCATGTGATGGCCCTTATTTCTCTAGGATATATTCCTAGGAGTGGGATTGCTGGATCAGATAGTATTTGTATTTCTAGCTTTTTAAGGAGGTGCCGTATCATTTCCCGTAGTGGTTGTACTATTTTATGTTCCCACCAGCAATGCATAAGAGTTCCAATCTCCCTGCAACCTCTGCAACATTTTATTATTCTGTTTTTCTGATTAGTGCCAGTAGTGTCCAAATGAGATGTATCTCATTGTAGTTTTGATTTGCACTTCTCTAATGGCTGAATGATTGCCAGCATTTCCTTATGTGTCTGTTAGCCACCTGAATGTCTTCTTTGGTGAAGTGTCTGTTCATATCTTTTGCCCATTTTTTAGTTGGATTATTTGTCTTTCTGTTATTGAGGTGTTGAAGTATTTTATAGATTTTAGAGATTAGACCCTTGTCAAATATGTTGTAGCCAATTTTTTTCCCCCAGTCTGTATGTTCTCTTTTTACTCTTTTGGTGAAGTCTTTTGATGAGCATAAGTGTTTAATTTTTAGGAGCTCCCAGTTATCTAGTTTATCTTCTTATGTTTATGCATAGTTAGTTATGGTTGATATTCTACTTATGCCATGTATTAGGCCCTTCGTATTGTCCCTATTTTTTCTTCCATTGTTTTAGGTTTTTTTTTTTTTTTTTAAATATTTTATTGTACTTCAGGTAAAGGCTTACAGAAAAAATAGTTTCTCATGAAACAGTAGTATACATGTTGTTTTATGACATTGGTTAACAACCCCACAACATATTAACCCTCTAACTTCTCAACTGTTTTTTTTTGGTGAAAATTACACATAGCCAAAGATACACCATTTCAAAATTTCTATGTACACAGTTCAGTGACATTGACTACGCTCTTCCAATTGTGCTGTTATTCTCACTTAAGATGAAGGCTTACAGAACAAAATAGTTTCTCATTTAACAGTTACTACACATGTGGCCCTATGACAATGGTTAACAATCTCACAACACATCAACAATATCCTTACTCAACCTTGGGTTCCCTATCACCAGCTTCCTTGTCCCCTTCTGCCTTCTGTCCCTTGTCACTGGACTCCTGTACCTCATTAGTCCCATTTGGTTTTACGGGGCTGTCCATTCCCAGGCTCAATGGTGAACCTCGGAGATAACTTCACCAGTGATCTAAAAGAGTGTCTGGGGGCCATGCTCTCGGGGTTTCTCCAGTCTCCTTTAGGCCAGTAAATCTGGTCTTTTTTTTTTTTTTTGTGAGTTAGAATTATGTTCTACATCCTTCTCTGGCTCTGTCCAGAACCCTCTGTTGTGATCCTGGTCAGAGCAGTCAGTTGGTGGTAGGCAGGCACCATCTAGCTGTACTGGACTCAGTCCGGTGGAGGCCTTGGTAGCTGTGGTCCATTAGTCCTTTGGACTAATCTTTTCCTTGTATCCTGTTCTCTTCATTCGCCCTTGCTTCGGAAGGGATAAGGCCAGTGGAGTGTCTTAGATGGCTGCTCACAGGCTTTTAAGACCCCAGACACTACTCACCAAGGTAGAATGTAGAGCATTGTCTTTATAAGCTGTGTCATGCCAATTGAGCTAGATGTTCCCCGAGACCATGGTCCCCACAGCCCTCCGGCCAGCAATTCAGTCCCTCAGGGAGTTTGGATGTGTCTATCGGGCTTCCATGACCTTTCTTTGTACAAGTTGTGCTAGCTTCCCCTGTATTGTGTACTGTCTCACCCTTCACCCAAGATACCACTTATCTATTGCCTATTTAGTATTTCCCCCCCACCCCTCCCATCCCTGGTAACCAACAAAGATTGTTACATTTTGTGTGTGAACTTTTTCATGGGTTTTTACAATAGAGGTCTCATACAATATTTGTCCTTTTGTGATTGACTTATTTCACTCAGCATAATGTCCTCCAGTTTCATCCATGTTATGAGATGCTTCACAGATTCATTGTTGTTCTTTCTCGTTGCATAGTACTCCATTGTGTGTATGTACCATAGTTTGTTTATCCATTCATCTGTTGATGGGCGTCTAGGTTGTTTCCATCGTTTTCTATTGTGAACAATGCTGCCATGAACATAGGTGTGCATATGTCTATTTGAGTGACGACTCTTATTTCTCTAGGATATATTCCTAGGAGTGGGATTGCTGGATCAAATGGTATGTCTTTTGCTAGCTTTCTGAGGAAGCGCCATATCCTTTTCCAAAATGGTTGTATCATTTTGCATTCCCACCAGCAGTGCATAAGAGTTCCCATCTCCCCACAGTCCCTCCAACATTTGTTATTTCCAGTGTTTTTGATTCGTGCCAGTAATGCAGGGGTGAGATGGTATCTCACTGTGGTTTTAATTTGCATTTCTCTAATGGCTAGTGATCGCGAGCATTTCTTCATGTGTCTGTTGGCCATTTGAATGTCTTCTTTGGTGAAGTGTCTGTTCATTTCCTTTGCCCATTTTTTAATAGGGATTATTTGTCTTTTTGTTGTAGAGATGTTGGATTTTCTTGTAGATTATGGAGATTAGACCTTTGTCTGACTTGTACTGTCCAAAAATTTTTTCCCAGTCTGTAGGTTCTCTTTTGACTCTTTTGGTGAAGTCTTTTGAAGAGCATAGGTGTTTGATTTTTAGAAGATCCCAGTTATGTAGCTTATCTGTTGGGGTTTGTGCATTGATGGTTATGGTTTGTATCCTGTTAATGCCATGTATTAAGACCTGAAGTGTTGGTCCTATTTTTTCTTCTATGAACTTCATAGTCTTAGGCTTTATATTCAGGTCTTTGATCCATTTTGAAGTAGTTTTTGTATACAGTGTGAGGTATGGGTCCTGTTTCATTTTTTTGCAGATGGATATCCAGTTTTGTCAGCACCATTTGTTAAAAAGACTGTCTTTTCCCCATTTGATGGACTTTGGGCCCTTGTCGAAGATCAGGTGACCGTAGGTGGATGGATTTACATCCGGGTTCTCAATTCTGTTCCATTTTCAATGTATCTGTCATTGTACCAGTACCAGGCTGTTTTGACTACTGTAGCTGTATAGTAGGTTCTGAAGTCAGGTAGTGTGAGTCCTCCAACTTTCTTCTTCTTCTTCAGTAGTGCTTTACTTATTCAGGGCTTCTTCCCTTTCCATATAAAGTTAATGATTAGTTTTTCCTTTTCTTTGAAGAATGTTGTTGGTATTTGCATCAGGATTGCGTTGTATTTGTAAATTGCTTTGGGTAAAATTGACATTTTCACAATGTTGAGTCTGCCTATCCATGAGCATGGTATGTTTTTCCATTTATGTAGATCTGTTTGGGTTTCATACATTAATGTTTTGTAGTTTTCTTTGTATAGGTCTTTTACATCCCTGGTCAGATTTATTCCTAAGTATTTTGTCTTTTTAGGGGCTATTGAAAATGGTATTGTTTTCCTGATTTCCTTTTCATCGTTGTCCTTACTGGTGTTTAGGAATCCAACTGATTTTTGAACGTTTATCTTGTATCCTGCTACTCTGCTGAATCTATTAGTTCCACTAGATTTCTCGTGGAGTCTTTAGGGTTTTCTATGTATAGTATCATATCATCTGCAAACAGGGACAGTTTAACTTCTTCATTACCAATTCGGATGCCCTTTATTTATTTTTCTTGCCTTATTGCTCTAGCTAGAACTTCCAGCACAATGTTAAATAGGAGTGGTGATAAAGGGCATCCTTATCTTGTTCCTGTTTTCACTGGGAATGTTTTCAGCCTCTCTCCGTTAAGAATGATGTTGGCCATTGGTTTTGCATAGACGCCCTTTATTATGTTGAGAAATTTTCCTTCTATACCTATTTTATTGAGAGTTTTTATCAGGAATGGGTGTTGGACTTTGTCAAATGCCTTTTCTGCGTCAATTGAGATGATCATGTGATTCTTTTGTTTCCTTTTATTTATGTGGTGATTACGTTGATTGATTTTCTAATGTTGAACCATCCTTGCATACCTGGTATGAATCCTACTTGGTCGTGGTGTATTATTTTTTTGATATGATGCTGAATTCTATTGGCTAGAATTTTGTTCAGAATTTTTGCATCTATATTCATGAGAGATATTTGTCTGTAATTTTCTTTTTTTGGGACATCTTTGCCTGGTTTTGGTATCAGCGTTATGGTGGCTTCATAGAATGGATTTAGAAGTGTTGCTTCCTCTTCTGTGCTCTGAAATAGCTTAAGTAGTACTGGTACAAGCTGTTCTGTAAATGTTTTGTAGAATTCTCCAGTGAAGCCATCTGGGTCAGAGCTTTTTTTGGTTGGGAGTTTTTTTTATTGCCTTTTCAATCTCTTCTCTTGTTATGGGTCTGTTCAGATTTTCAACATCACTTTGTGTAGTTTGGGTAGGTTGTGTGATTCTAGAAATTTATCCATTTCCTCTAGGTTTTCAAATTTGTTGGAGTATAGTTTTTCATAATATTCTGTTATAATCCTTTTTATTTCAGTTGGGTCTGTTGTAATGTCCCCCATTTCATTTCTTATTTGGGTTATTTGTGTCCTGTGCTGTTTTTCTTTTGTCAGTCTGGCCAGTGGTTTGTCGATTTTGTTGATTCTTTGAAGGAACCAACTTTTGGTTTTGTTGATTATTTCTATTGTTTTTCTGTTACCTATTTCATTTATTTCTGCTCTGATCTTTACTATTTCCTTTCTTCTGGTGGTTGTGGGCTTTTTCTTGCTGTTCTCTTTCTATTTGTTTGAGTTCTGTAGTTAATGTTTTGATTTTGTCCCTTTCTTCTTTTTTGATATGTGCATCTATTGCTATAAATTGTCCTCTGAGGACTGCCTTTGCTGTGTCCCAAAGGTTTTGGTATGATGTGTTTTCATTCTCATTTGATTCTAGGAATTTTTTGATTCCATCTCTGATTTCTTCTATTACCCACTGATGTGTAAGCAGGGTATTATTCAGTTTCCATGTAGTTGATTTTTTTTCCTTGCTCTTTCTACTGTTAATTTCTACCTTGATGGCATTGTGGTTGGAGAAGATACTTTGAATTATCTCAGCGTTTTGGATCTTGTTGAGGATTGCTCTGTGGCCTAAGATGTGGTCTATTCTGGAGAACGTTCCATGTGCATTGGAAAAGAATGTGTACTTTGCAGTGGTTGGATGGAGTGTTCTATATATGTCTATGAGGTCAAGTTGGCTGATTGTGCCCTTTAGGTCTTCTGTATCTTCGATGAGTTTCTTCTTAGTTGTTCTGTCCTTTACTGAGAATGGTGTGTTGAAGTCTGCTACTATTATTGTGGAACTGTCAATTTCTCTTTTCAGTGTTGTTAAGAGTTTGTTTTATGTATTTTGGAGCCCTGTCATTGGGTGCGTAGATGTTTATTATGGTTATGTCTTCATGATGGATCATCCCCTTAATCATTATATAGTGTCCTTCTTTGTCTTAAAGTCTTAATTTTGTCTTAAAGTCTATTTTATCTGAGATTAGAATTGCCACTCCTGCTCTGTTTTGGTAGTTGTTAGCTTGATATATTTTTTTCCAACCTTTGACTTTTAACAAATTCACATCTTTGTTTCTAAGGTGTGTCTCTTGTAGACAGCATATTGATGGATCCTGTTTTCTTATCCATTCTGTCACTCTCTGTCTCTTTATGGGTGCATTGAGTCCATTTACATTCAGTGTAATTATTGATAGATGTGAGTTTGTTGCTGTCATTTTGTAGTGCTTTTTTTGTGTGGTGCTGAAGTTTTCTTTGTTCTTCTTACTCTCTTGTGCTGATTTACTTTTGTTTGTGGATTTTTTTTTCCATTTCTTTTGTTTTTGTAGGTTTTGTTTTTGCTGAGACTTTATGTTTTTTGTCTTTATTTTTATGAGTTGGTTTGTTAACTTTCTTTGTGGTTACCATGAATTTTATCCTTATCTTTCTAAGTTTGAAGCAGTCTACCATTACTTGGTATTGCCTTGCCATCCTCTCCATTAGAAGGTTCTATACGTATGCCGTTTATTCCCTCTTTTATTGTTTTGATGTTGTTGTCATTTACTGATTAACTGCTCTGATTCCCTGTTCTATTTCTTTTGGTTTTGGATAGTCCTCGAGAGGTCATTTCCTAGATTGGTATATGGCTGGTATGATCATTTGTCCTAGATTGTGCCTGTGAGCTGAAGTTGTTTTTCCTTAGATCTAAGAACTCCCTTTAATAATTCTTGTAAGTTTGGTTTTACTTTTACATATTTCCTTAATTTCTGTTTATCTGGAAATGCCCTAATTTCACCATCAAATTTGAACAATAGTTTTGCAAGATATATTATTCTTGGCTGACAATTTTTTTCTTTCAAGATTTTATATATGTCATCCCATTGTCTTCCTGCCTGCATGGTTTCTGCTGAATAATCTGAGCTTAGTCTTACTGTTTCTCCTCTGTATGTGACTTCTTGTTTTTCACAAGCTGCTCTCAGGATTCTTTGTTTGTCTTTGGTTTTGGTAAGTATGAATATGATATGCCTTGGTGTTTTTCTTTTGGGGTCTCTCCTATATGGGGTTCATTGAGCTTCTTGGATGGCCAGCTTTTCATCTTTCATGATATTGGGCAAGTTTTCTGTCAGCAGTTCCTCAATGATCCTCTCTGTGTTTTGTGTTTTCTCCCCCTGTTCTGGAATTCCAATCACTCATAAATTTTTGCTTTTAATTGTGTCCCACATAACTCTCAGGGTCTCTTCATTTTCCTTTGTTCTTTTTTCTGAGTTTTCCTCAAACAGAGTTGTATCCAAGTGTTTGTCTTCAATTCCACTGATCCTGTCTTCCATGGTTTCAAATCTGCTTCTCAGCCCTTCTATGACATCATCCATTTCTGAAATCTTGTTGTTTATCTTTTGGATTTCTAATTGTTGTTTTTGTATAATTTCTAGTTGTGAATTTATTTTGGCATTTTGTTCCTGCACCAGCTTCCTGAATTCTTCCAATTTTTTGTCTGTATTTTCCATGAATTTGTCTATTTTTTCCTCATGTTTGTCAGCTTTTTGCCTCAGTTCTTGGAGAATTCCAAGTATTAGAGATTTGAATTCCCTATCAGATAGTTCTAGTGCATTTTCTTCCACAGGAGAGTCATCTGGTGTTTTATTTTGGATGCTTACTGGGACAATCCTGTCCAGTTTTTGTAAATGTTTTGATATTGTCTGCTGTTTTCGGGGCATTCAGTAGTTATTTTTCTCTTTTCTTGATCATAGATTTGTTTTTTTCATCCCTTTTTTAAAAAAAAATATTTGACTGTGTCTGAGCAAGGCATACTGTGTGTTCTTTGTTGTTTGCTCGTCTGTGCGTTCAATACTTTTCGCCTCATTCTCCAACTGGCAGGGTCAGTCACTCAGATATGGTACAGCAGGGCAGGTCTAGCTGAAGAGGAGTTACTGGGACGGGTTGTTTGTGGCACTTACTACAGCCACCAGGGCGGGTCGGTAATCAGTGCAGGGCAGGTTCCAGTAGGCCGTGCCTGTGCTGCTTGGTGGTGTGATGTCAAGCGCACGGTGCAGGTAGGCAGGATGCAGCAGGGAGATTGTTATGTGTGGAGCTAAGATGGATATGGGAGAGAGGAACAGAAGCCAAAAACATACAAACAAACAAAAAAGAATGCTAGGGGAGCTTGCTGTTGGAATGGAGAGATGAGAGACGGTTGTTTTGTCTCCCACTGGGCGTGAGGCTACTTTCTCGTACCCTTGTTTGCTGGTCTCCGATAGGAGTCCAAGATGGTGGATTTGTGCTGCGTTAGCTGGTAGGGGACCTCTGCATGAATCTCTCCTCGCTCTCAGTTCTCTGTCAGTTTTCTCACTCCATTTGGTGCTTGGCTGAGTTGTTTATCTCTTCATTTGATGTTTTAGGGTTTCAGGATTGTTGTATTCTCTGTTCACCTTAGTTTTTCAGATGTTTGCTGTGGAGGGACGTTGTGGTGCTTCTGTCTAGAGTGCCTTTTTGCCGGAACTCCTGTTTTAGGTTTTATATTTAGGTCTCTGATCTGTTTTGAATTAGTTTTTGTGTATAGTGTGAGTATGGATCCTGCTTAATTTTTTTACTGGTGAATATCCAGCTTTCACAGCACCATTTTTTAAAAAGTTTGCCATTTCCCCATTTAATGGACTTTGATCCTTTGTCAGGGATCAGCTAACCATAGGTGGATGGATTTACATCTGGGTTCTCAATTCTGTTCCATTGGTCTACGTGTCTGTCATTGTACTAGTACCAGGCTGTTTTGACTACTGTGGCTGTATAATAGGTTCTGAAATCAGGTAATGTGAGGCCTCCTATTTTGCTATTTTTCTTCAGTAATGCTTTGCTTATCCAAGGCCTCTTCCCTTTCCATATAAAGCTGGTGATTACTTTTTCCATCTGGTTAAAGAATGCTGTTTGTATTCGGGTTGGGATTGCATTTTATCTGTAGATTGCTTTGGGTAGAATTGACATTTTCACAAAGTTGAGTCTTCCTATCTGTGAGCATGGCATGTTTTTCCATTTATGTGGGTCTCTTTTGGTTTCTTGTAGTTTTCTTTGTGTAGGTCTTTTATGTCCTTGGTTAGATTTATTCTTAAATATTTTATCTTCTAAGGAGCTTTTATAAATGATATTGTTTCCTGATTTTCTTTTTGAAGGTCTTTTTGTTTGTCCTATAGAAGTCCAACTGAGTTTTGTTTGTTGATATTGTATTCTGCTACTTTGCCAGATTTTTTTATTAGTTCGAATAGTTTTCTTGTGGAGTCTTTGAGATTCTCTATGTATAGTATAATATCTGAGAATAGGGATAGTTTTACTTCTTCCTTCTCAATTAGGATGCTGTTTATTTCTTTTTCTGGACTTATTGCTCTAGCTAGAACTTGCAGCACAATGTTAAATAGGAGTGGTGATAAAGGGCATCCTTGTCTTGTTCCCATTCTTAAGGGGAATGCTTTCAGCCTGTCTCCCCTTGAGAATGATGTTGGCTGTTTGTTCTGTAAAAAACCAAACTCATTGCCATTGATGCCCTTTATTATGTTGTGAAATTTCCCTTGTATATCTATTTTACTGAGAGTTTTTTTATCAGGAATGGGTGTTGGACTTTGTTGAATGCCTTTTCTGCATCATTTGAGATGATCATGTGATTCTTTTATTTACGTGGTGGATTACATTGATTGATTTTCTAATGTTGAACCATCCTTGCATACTGAGTATGAATCTCACTTGGTCATGGTGTATTTTTTTTTTGACATGATGGTGAATTCTTTTGGCTAGAATTTTTTAAGAATTTTTACATCTATGTTCGTGAGAGATATTGGTCTATAATTTTCTTTTTTTGTAGTGTCTTTGCCTGGCTTTGGTATCAGGGTTATGTTGACTTGATAGAATGAATTCAGGAGTATTCCTTCCTTTTCTATGCTCTGAGATACTTTGAGTAGTACTGGTGTGAGCTCTTCTCTGAATGTTTGGTAGAATTCTCTAGTGAAGCCATCTGGGCCAGAGGTTTTTTTTGTTGAGAGTTTTTTTTTTTTTTTTTTAAATTTTTTGTTACCTTTTCAATCTATTCTCTTGTTAGGGGTCTGTTCAGATTTTCTAATTTTGTGTCAGCTTAGTTAGGTAGTGTGTGTTTCTAGAAATTTGTCCATTTCTTTTAGGTTCTCTGTTTTGTTGGAATACAGTTACTCTGTTATGATCCTTTTTATTTCTGTTGGGTCTGTTGTAATGTCTCTGTTTCGTTTCTTATGTGGGTTATTTTCTTCCTCTCATGTTTTTCTTCTGTCAGTTTGGCCAGTGGTTTGTTGATTTTTTTTGTCGATCTTTTCAAAGAACCAACTTTTGATTCTTTCTATTGTTTTTTCTGTTTTCTATTTCATATATTTCTGTTCTAATCTTTATTATTTCCTTTCTTCTGGTGCCAGTGGTCTCCTTTTGCTGTTCTCTTTCTATTTGTTCATGTTGTAGGGTTAACGTTTTGATTTTGGCTTGTTCTTTTTTGATGTGTGTGTTTATTGCTATAAATTGACCTCTGACCACTGCCTCTGCTGTATCCCAAAGATTTTGGTATAATGTGTTATAATTCTGATTTGATTCAAGGAATTTTTTTATTGTGTTTTTGATATCTTCTTTTACCTGCTTGTTTTTAAGCAAAGTGTTACTCAGTTTCCATGTGGTTGATCTTTTTTTCTTGCTCTTGCTGTTATTGTCTTCTACTTTTATGATGTGATAATCAGATAGAATGCTTTGTATTAATTTCGATGTTTTGGATTTTATTGAGGGTTGCTTTGTGGCCTAAAATGTGGTCTATTCTGGAGAATGTTGCATGGCCGTTGGAAAGAATGTTTACTTTGCTGCTGTTGGGTGGAGTGTTCTATATATGTCTGTGAGATCAGGGTGGTTGATTATGGCCTTTAGATCTTCTGTATCTTTATCGAGTTTCTTTTTAGATGTTCCATCCTTTACCAAGAGTGATGTGTTGAACTCTCCTACTATTATTGTAGAACTGTCTATTTCTCTTTTCAGTGCTGATAGATTTTGTTTTACGTATTTTGGAGCCCTGTTGTTGGGTATGTAGATATTTATTAAGATTATGTCTTCTTGGTAGATTGTCCCTTTAATCATTTTATAATGTTTTTTCTTGTCTTTTATGGTGGATTTTGTCTTAAAGCCTATTTTATCTGAGATTAGTATTGCCACTTCTGCTCTTTTTACTGTTTGCTTGATTTATTTTTTTTGCAGGCTTTGATTTTTAATACATTTATGTCTTGCCTCTAAGATGTGTCTCTTGTAGACAGCATATTGATGGGTCATGGTTTTTTTTTTAATCCATTCTGCACTGTCTCTTTACGAGTGTGTTTAAGCTATTTACATTCAGTGTGGTTATCCATTGGTATAAGTATATCGCCGTCATATTTTGCTTTTTTTGTGGTGCTAACTTATTATTTGTTCCCCTTAGTTTCCTGTGGTGAATTCCTTTTGTTTGTGGATTTTCTTGTCATTATTTTGTTATTATTGATTTTGTGTTCAGTGAGTCTTTTTGTATTTCTTCTTTTTTATTTTGATGAGTAGGCTTGTTAACTTCCTTTGTGGTTGTCTTGAAATTTATCCTTATCTTCCTAAGTTTGAACAAGTGTTTTATTACTTGATATCACCTTGACTTCCTTTCCATTTGAAAGTTCTATGCCTACACCATTTATTCCCCCTTTTATTGTTTTGATGTTGTCATCCTTTACAGATTGACATCTCTGTTTCCCTGTTTTAAGTCTTTTAGCTTTGTTTTATTACTGAGAGTTCTTTACCTAGGTTAGTATCTGGCTGATGTTGTCCTGTGTCCTAGACTCTAGTTGTTGTCTCATGTTGTCGGTTCTCTAATCGAAGGACTCTCTGGTGTATGGGGCTAGATGGGAAGGAGAAAGAAAAGTAAGGAAGGAAAAAATTAAAAAAAAAAATGACGCGGTGGTGGCTGGCAAGTGAGGGCAGGGTGAACCCAGGGGCCAGTGGGAACGGAGGGTATGTGGCTTATGGAGCTAGGTGGGTAGGACAAAGAAAAGGAAGAAGGAGAAAAGGAAGAAATAAAATGGTGATGGAGTGGGGGCTTGTGAGTGGGGCAGGGTGGTCTGGGGCCACTGGGAAGGGAAGAGAGGTGACATATCGGGCTAGATGGGAGGGAGAAGAAAATAAGGAAAAGAGGAGGAAAAAAAAAGAAAAAAGGGTTGTGTGGTAGGGATTGGCAGGTGGGAGCAGGGTGGATCTGGGGTAGTGGCGAGCCAGTGGCTCTCTACCCTTGATGGTGTGGCAGGGGCCAGTGGGAAGGTAGACAGGGCGCATATGGGGCTAGGTAGGAGAGATAAAGAATAGGAAGAAAGAGAAAAAAAAAAAGGTAGTGGCACAGCAGGGTCTGGCGAGTGGGGACGGGGAGGACCCTGGGGTTCGTGTGGAAGGGAGGTGTGTACGGGACTAGGTGGGAGGGAGAAAGAAAAAGAAAAAAGAAAGGAAAAAATAAGCTGCATGGCAGGAGGGGCAGGGCAGAACTGGGGGTGGGGTGAGCTCATATTGTGGATCCCAGCAGTGGGAGCTGCCAGGTTGGGGAGATGGTTCTTGCTTCTACTCACCAGAAGGTTGGAGGGGAAGCATGTTTCTCTGGTTATCAGGTGCTCTGTCTCTTGTTGGGAGCTCCGTGCATTTACCTGCCCGCACTCCCTGTCTGAGGTCATTGCTGGCTGTGTTTCAAGATGGTGACGTTGTGTCGAGTTAGTTGGCAGGGGACCTCCATTCCGTGTCTTTCCTTGTTCTCTGTTTTCTGCCAGTTTCTTTTTCCATTTGGTGTTTGATCTAGTTCTTCATCCCTTCATTTGATGCTCAGATTTCTAGGATTGATGATTGTATCTATTTTCCTTAGTTTTTCAGGTCTTTGCTGCAGAGGGATGGTGTGGTGCGTCTGTCTAGGGTGCCATGTTGGCTCCATCTGCTGATCTCTTCTTGAGTACTTGCCTCATTTTTCCATTAACTGTGAACCTTTTGAGGGTAGCACATATCCAATGTTTTTAATTGTTAATTATTGCTTTCTTTTTATCTCTCATTGCAGCACACCCTCTGTCTCATTCCAAAAGTGTTTTTTTGAACAGTTATTTCATCCTAGGGAACTTGGAGTAGTTTTTCGATTTTTAGTCTGGAAATTAGCCTGATGACTAGTGTTTTGTATGGGATGATTAGCAGAGTTGCTAGTGGCTGAGAATCCAGATTCTGGAGCCAGACTGCCTGACTCACCTGTTTTACTGGCTGCGTGACCTTAAACAAGTTAAAATACCTCTCAGTGCCTCAGTTTCTTCATCTGTACAATGGGGATAATAGAGCACCTAATTCATTATATTAAATTATTATATGATTTAGCCATTATTACTGTTGTTATTCTCTTGCTTGAGGACTTTGGGGAGGAAGAAGAGGTAGAAATCAATAGTGCTTTGGGGTAGGGAATTTTAACTATTTGTGAGGCTGATTTAGTGAGGGAGTCTTTGCTTGGAGGCAGGAAGGTGATTCTGTCCCCCTTTTTTCCTGTCCCCCAGGACTGGCATACTCTGAAGCTCAGTACCTTGGTGCAAGAGACAGTGATGATGCCTTTTATGCACTGACTCTTTCTAGCATCTTGATTTTGTAAGCAGGCAGCCCCTCTGTTAAGAGATTGGAGTCTTACTCCTAAATGATATTTTGTGGTCTGAGACTTAAATTTATATATCACCATCCCGAATAATGTATTGGATTGCATTAAACAGATTGCAGATTAACATGCAACTATAAAACAAATTGTCAGTGTGTTGTTGACAACTCTAAGTGCAACTTCATATCTTTAACTACATTTGGGGAATACTGACGTGTTTAAAGCAGCTTAAAGGGTTGATGTAAAATTAACCATCATGTTCTATTTCGATTTGTGGGCCAGGCTGAGAGTCAAGAAAATGGAAGCTTAGGTTTGAGAGTAAAAGAGTGTGGAGGAAAATTTTGGAAGCAGGCTTGGCATCAGGGAAATCCTGACACAGTCAAGCTGTACTGGGCAGCAGTAGGGTTCTACCCAGTTAGGGCCACATTGAATGTCCACTTATTTATTTAGCCTTTTAGCAGCTAGTTGAGGCCTCAAGGAGTTTACAGTCTAGTTGAGAAGATAAAGCAACCAACACATTCAAAACAGTAGTGAAGATATGAGAGAATATCCTTTAGCACTAACATGTGCGAGATAGGCCACATGCTGTGGGAGTTCACAGGAAGGAGCAGTGGCTTTTGGAATGGTGAGAAAGGTCTTAGAGATGGTTACACATAAGCTGATCCCAAGAAGATGGTTGGAAGGGAGAATGGAAGGCAGGTGTGGGAGGAAGCATGGTAGGCACTTGGGGAAAGGTACACTGAGACAGTGGGATACTATGATTGGACAGTTGTTTTTGGAGCACCATGCCAGCCAGGCACACGCTCATTCTGGAACCTGGAACCAGAGCACTTGGTGTTCATATCCCAGCACACCCATTTTCTAGCTGGTGGCCTTGGGCAGGTTACTTTCAACCTCATTGTGTCTCAGTTTCCTCATCTGTAAAATGGGGGATAGGAACAGTACCTACCTTGTAGGATTGTTGTGAAGATGAAATGTGTTTTTGAATAGAGGAGGGGCATAGTGAAAGTAGCATGTGACCTGTAGTGATATTCAAGTTTGATTCTAGGGTTAGAGATGGGAATTTAATGATTCCTATACTCAGAATGGATTCCGATAAAGAAGAAAATTTGTGTTTTTTATTTTTCTTGTTTTATTTTTTTTTCCTTTTGTCCTTTACATGAGTTGTGAAGAATATTGTTATATATACTCCACTGTGGTTTTGTAAGCCTTCTAAACCAGTACATTCTAAGAGAGGTATATGTGAGCTGGGAATGTGGGCCATGGCAAATGTGGACCCTTCCTTTCCTCTCGTTCTCTCTTGCACTTATTCCCAAAATTGCTACTGAATGACTTTGGGGCATATAAACTAATGGATATGAATTCTATAGAGAGATACGGAAGTTTGGACTTCCAGATAATGTGGGGTGATCAAGAAAAACCCTAGTATAATCAGGAACTATACTAAAAGGAGTGTGATGTGCAAATCCTTCTCAGGCTGTGTAAGTGAGATCCTTGTTGGAGAGCTGGAGTCGCTTACCAAGGTTCAAAGAGAATGTGAAGGCAGGATAGATGTGAAAAAATGATGCAAGGGGTAGAAAACAGATCTCTGAAGGAAAATCTTGTAAGATTGCTCTGTTCAGCCTAGGAAAGGAACGGGCGGAGTGAGTTAATTATCGTTGTCAGACAGCAAAGGGTTTTTAATGTAGAGCTGTGTGCCTCAAAGAGTGTTCCATGGAACCCAAGCTCAGGGTCAGAGGTGGCTTCTGAAGTCAATTCAGTTTGGGAAGTGATGTATTATATCCCCTATGGACAATTAACAAAACACATTAGCATGTTCAAGGTCCTAGGATTTCTGCAGGAAAGAGCCTCATTTCACTTTGAGTAACCTAGTATATTCTAAATATTTTTATCTCTGGAAACTTTTATTTTTCTAACAACTTTGGAAAATGCTGATTTCAGGATTACTAAGGTAGCGTTCAGTATAAAACAAAGATAAAAGGTTTAAGGCATGAGGTTAAACATTGTGGTGATAAATACTAGAATTTTCTACTGGGGAAACTGGGGGACCTCTCCTTCCTTGGTGGTGATTACAGTATATAGTCAGCCACCTGTTCTCAAGGCCATTTGCCTGACAAAGTATAGGGATCACCGCTTGGGGTCCTTCCCGGTCCTGGGTGTGTATAAGCTGAGTGAGGTGGACTCCGATATGGAACCTGAATTGTCATCTGTTCGCAGATGGAGAAGCTTGACAGGACTGGTGCTAGCTGCAGGAGGTGAGATGGACAGTCCTTGGGACCAGCTGAGGAAGCCCCAAACACAGCCTGGCTACTTTGCTGAGGCTGGTCTGGGGAGGCACATGGCAACTTGCTCAACACGAAGTGTACATCTGCCCCTCCCTAGGGTGTGTTAACCTGACAGTCAGGTGAGAGTGGTCAGGGGATGTCAACTCATTGTACACCTTCAGGAGCTCAAGAACTGGGATTCAGGAGAGGCCTATGGCACCGTCTTTGTCAACTATGGCAGTTCTCTTTCTAGTTTTTTTGCTTAAGACACACCTTTCTTCCCTTTGTTTTCCTCTCTCTTTGCCCTTCCTTCCTTCCTTCCTTCTTTTCTCTCTCCTGCCCTCCCTCCTTCATCCCTCCCTTCATCCTTTTTTCTCTCCCTCTCTTTCACTTTTTCTCTCTGTCTCTCCCTTTCTTTCCCCTCCCTCATTTATTTTGTCTTTCAACAGACAGGGAGATCACTAAAATTGCCTGCTCTGTCATTACCAAATTATTTTCCTGCTCTTTGCTAAGCAAGATGCATACTTTGGTCTTTTGATTCTGGGAGAATCTTCTTGTTTTCCGAAGTCATAAATGACCTCTTCTCTTTCTCTCTCATTCTCTTGCCATCCATATAGAAATGAGTACATCTGAGTCCTGGTCTTCCTTTCCCTCTCTATATCTATCTGTCTGCCTGTCTATCTGTCATCTATCTAAATATATGTATATATATGTACACACACACATATATATATATATCTTGAGGTACAAGATACACATTTTGTGTTTCATTTATTGTATAATAATGCACATATCTGTAATTATATTACTCTTTAAATGAAGCCTTCTTCCAGTCTTAACATCTTTTGATGTCCCTTCCCTGCCGACTGTATTTTTTTCTTGTTCCCACTTTATGTTAATGTGAAGAGACAGTTGAATAAATGCACAGTGAACTTCAAAACCTAGTAATTGTTTTTCAGAAAGAATGAAACTTGCGAATTAGATATGGATTGTAAAAAACACCAGAGCTGATTAGTGTTCATGAGGGGCACCTGCTGGACAGCTGTGACACCTGCCTGCCAGCACTCTCCAGAAATGCCACCATTGTTGGCTCTGTTCTGCTTGTCACATGGCAGGCAAGAGAGGTGGTGAGTGGGAGTTAAAAGACTGCGTGGTGAACCACCTTGGAAGGCTTTGCAATTCATGGGATGCCTGACATAAAAGGCAAAGAGAAACAAAGATGAGTTATGTCCATTTTACAAGCAAACTCTAGTTATCTGTAAAAATGAAGTAAAATAATAAGGTTAAAAAAAAGAGAATGAGTGAGCATTGAAGGGGTTCACCACAGTTTTTTTTTTTTTTTTTTAAGGTTGTGGAGATAATGAGTTTTCTGAGACTTGGGGGATGAAAAGAATTCACAAGCCAAGTTTCAAGCTGCTGAAAAATTGCTTTTAGGAAAGAAAAAAAGCCTTTTTCATGCTAACCATCTGCTTGCATCTTGTTTACTGCCCAGAGTGCCAGTTTGTGCTTATTAATCATGCTTACACAAGTATCTTAATTACTCCCTATGTAGCTGCTCTATCTTGAACTCAGAAGTTGACCTTTCTCTTTTTATTCCTTTAAATCATTAATCATACACAATCAACACCAGCAGGGCAGAGCCATGGAGAAGGCTACCCAGATTCTCACACCTCACGCCAGTCCCGGGCAGACAGGGAACTCTAGAATGACTGCCTCGCCAGCAGCCTGGCATATCTTAATTAATGACTCTGCTGTGTGGAAACACAAGGGCTGGGGGAGGCCGCTCCCGCCACCACCCCTTGGTGCTTCTCCACAGGTCCTTGGGCTGCTGCCTGTTTTGAGGAGTGACTGCTTTACTCTGTGAAAACCAGAAAGGCCTCTGCTAGGGTTGTGTCATCCTGAACACCTCAACTCTAGAAGGGTCCAATTGGAAGCTGAGTGAACTTCTGAGAGAAGATACTACAGTATTTCTTACTGTGAGTGGGAGTTTGTACTAGACCAGAAACCAGTTGCCGTCTGGCTGAGTCAGCTTTGTCTCATGGCAACCCATATGTGTTAGGGTAGAACTCCACAGGGTTTTCAGTGCTCCATAGGGTTTTCAGTGACTGATTTTTTAAGAAGTAGGTGGTCAGGCCTTTCTTCTTTTTTAAAATTTTTTTTTTGTTCTTTAGGTGAAAGTTTACAGCTCATGTTAATTTCTCATTCAAAAATTTATATACATATTGTTTTGTGACATTGGTTGCAACCCCGACAATATGACGGCATGCTCCTCTTTTCTACCCCAGGTTCCCTGCATCCATTCCTCCAGTTCCGGTCCCTTCCTGCCTTTTCGTCTTGCTTTTGGGCAGGAGTTGCCCATTTGGTCACATGTATTTGATTGAACTAGGAAGCATGTTCGTCACATGTGTTATTGTTTGTTTTATAGACCTGTCTAATTTTTGTCTGAAAAGTGGACTTCAGGAATGGTTTCAGTTCTAGCGGAATGTCTAGGGGCTGTAGTCTTGGGGATTCTTCCAGTCTCTGTCAGACTATAAGTATGGTCTTTTTTTTTTTTTTGAATTTGAATTTTGTTCTACATTTTTCTCCCGCTCTGTCCAGGACTCTCTATTGTGATCACTGTCAGAGTGACAGGTAGTGGTAGTCTGGCACCATCTAGTTCTTCTGGGCTCAAGCCGGTGGAGGCTGTGGTTCATGTGGTCCATTAGTCCTTTGGGCTTATACTTTCCTTGTGGCTTTGGTTTTTTTCATTCTCCTTTGCCCTGCATGGGATGGGGCCAAGAGATGTGTCTTAGATGGCCATTTGCAAGCTTTTAAGACCCCAGATGCTATTCACCAAAGTAGGATGTAGAATATTTTCTTTATGAACTATGTTATGCCAGTTGACCTAGATGTTCTCCGAGACTATGGTCCCCAAGCACTCAATCCCTCAAGATGTTTGGATGTGTCTAGGAAACTTCTGTGCCTTTGCTTTGGTCAGGTTGTGCTGACTTCCCCTATATTGTGTGTTGTCTTTCCCTTCACCGAAGTTGACACTTGTCTAGTATCTAGTTAGTGATTTTTCCTTCTCCTCCCTCCCCACCCTCATAACTATCAAAGACTATTTTTTTGTATGTATAAACCTTTTCTTGAGTTCTTGTAATAGTGGTCTCATACAATATTTGTCCTTTTGTGACTGACTTATTTCACTCAGCATAATGCCCTCCAGATTCGTCCATGTTGTGAGATATTTCACAGATTCATCATTGTTCTTTATTGTTGTGTAGTATTCCATTGTGTGTACGTACCATAATTTGTATATCCATTCATCTCTTGATGGGAATTTAGGTTGTTTCCATGTTTTTGCTATTGTAAATGGTGCTGCAATGAACATGAGTGTGCATATGTCTGTTCATGTGATGGCTTGTATTTCTCTAGGGCAAGCCTTTCTTCTGAGGCACCTCTGGGTGGATTTGAACTTCCAACCTTTCAGTTAGCAACTGAACTCAACCATTTGCACCACCCAGGGACTCCTGATTCAGACCAGTGATTCTCAAACTTGGCCATGCCTGTGAATTTCTTGGGGATTCTGTTAAAATGTAGATACTTGATTCAAGGAGCTCTGAGTGGGACCTGAGAATCTTCATCTTTAACAAGCTCCCCCATGCTAGTCCATGGACCACACCTTGAATAGGAGCTAGATGACCGATGACAATTAAGACCTCCCCTCTAAGGCTGGAGACATGGTAAAGGAGTGTGACATCTACAAGTGTGATACATATATTTTTTCTTCATTCTGGTCAGATCGGTAAGATTTTGGTGGGTGGGAACAAAAAGGATTTCATGCAGGGGACACACACACATACATATGCACAAGTGTGGCATCCTTATCTGGGCAAAGGAAACATATATGAAGTAAAGATTAGCTTTTCCTGTGGAGGCAGTCATGAAATTGAGACCTTTTTTTTTCCCCATTGAACTTTGTAAAAAGTTACTTGAAACAGCCAGAGAAATAATTCTACTGCAGAAAAAGATGAAGTGCTCAAAACTAAAATAATAATAAAGAAAGGATTGAGGCATGGGTTTCAGAAGACTGCTTCTCAGTTCCAATGTACCAGATGAATTACAGGGTGCAAAAGTAATTGTGTTTCCTCCTACCCTGTTCTTTCAGCTTCCTAAGTATGATGGGAAACCTAGAGATAAGAAACAGAGGGGAAAATATAAACTGTGGGCTGCTTCTTTTTTGCCAAGTCCGATGTTCTACTTTTAAAGGGGAGGAATTTAGAATTCTTCGGCAAAATAGCTTGAATTTTCTGCCCCTGTCATTTATTTGGAAACCCTGGTGGCACAGTGGTTAAGAGCTGCGGCTGCTAACCAAAAAGTCGGCAGTTTGAATCCACCAGGCACTCCTTGGAAACCCTACGTGGCAGTTCTGCTCTGCGGTCGCTATGAGTCGGAATCGACTCAGTGGCAACGGGTTTGGTTTTTTGGTTTGGTCATTTATTTTACATTTCTCAGTGTCAGTTGCATTGCGTAACATTGTGTGGCAGAAATACACATATTAGAATTTTGGGTGACATTTCTAACAGTGATAACATAGGGATGAAATTCTAAACAGGGATTGAGATTTGCATGCTATTTCATCTAATGCAGTTGAGTTGATTATATACTGATGCTCAGAGTGC
Source organism: Dugong dugon (assembly GCA_030035585.1). Classification (NCBI taxonomy): domain Eukaryota; kingdom Metazoa; phylum Chordata; class Mammalia; order Sirenia; family Dugongidae; genus Dugong; species Dugong dugon. The sequence goes on along the minus strand of CM057475.1, from coordinate 14,063,668 downwards.
TGTCATTGGTAATCCTTTGAAGAAACACATTATAACCAACTTCCACTGCCTTCCATTTAGTCTAATAGTGGGGTGGTGGTCAAGGGCGGAAAGGGATTTTATTAAAAACAAAGTCTTAAGTAAAAGCAACAAATCTGTGTTAGTGAAAAAGCACCTAATTCAGATAAAAACTTGGTCGTTCCACATGCAATAAGAATACAGGTTAACTGGCTTTGTTATTTACATTAAAAATTACTTGTTCATGAAGTAAAAAAAAAAATCAATTTACCCTGAATTAGGTGAATTAAAAAAATATTTTATCAGCGTAGTTTGTCTTTTTAACTGCTACCTTTTCAGAGTTTCTTGTTGATTTATGAAGTGAAAATTCTGTCTTGTCTCTGGTGAGGACATTTTGTAGCCTAGGTACATAGTTTTGGTATTTTGGTATGTGCATGTTTTTGACAGCTTGGAGACCATCCTGGCCGAAATGACAGAAAGACATTAACTCGCTTTCGTTTGGTAAAGTAATAATTAATTTGAACTTCTGGACATGAAACATTTTGAGAACTGGAGCTGGGCGCCTTGCATAACCAAAGTCTGCTGTTAAACCCTTTATAGAAGACTCTGCTAGTTCTTGGAAGGTCGTGTGGAGCTCAGAGCTGGCTGATTTAACTGTTGAGAGCCTGGTTTGGCAAGAGCTCTGTTTACGCTGCATTCTCTGAAGGCTGTAGATCTGACCCCCTCCAAAGAAGACAAGCTATTTTTAGGGAAAGGCTAGCGTGGCATTTTCTGGGGGGGGAAATCTGTAGCATTTTCCATAAGGAACTCTTTGGGCAGGGGTAGGAGGGGGCTTGAAGCCTCATTAAGAGATTGTCAGGGTCTGTCAACAGCTTCTCCTCCTCTCTGCCCTCAATCTCGATTGGGCCAGGGCTCCACTTCTTCCATTAGGATTCCATGTTTGTTGTGACAGGAGATTGGCCTGCTGGCCTTCCCTGTAGGAAGTATATAACCGCCCTCTGTCTCGCAAAAAGGGATTCCTTCATTGCCAGTATCTAACTTAATTGGTCTGAGGTGGAAGCCTGGGAAATCTGTAGTTTTAAAAGCTCCCCAGGTAATTCTAATGTTGAATCAGTGCTGAGAACCACAATATTAGACCTTAAGTCTGTTCTGCTTGTCTTGGCCCATTTTCGTTTTCTAGCTTCTGCAGATTTCCCAGATAAAATCAGTTTAGATTATTATGTTCAAGCTCTGGAGATACAAGCATGATCAAAGCAGGGTGTCTGCCTTTGATACACCCATAACCTATGGAGAAAAGTACTCTAAAGCATCAGGTTAACTACTCTGGACTTGACTTTGCCCATTTTGTCCTGTCTTTGGTCTTCTTGGTTCTTGTCTGTTGACTTGCAGTAATGTACTACAAGTCTATAATCCCTTGTTTGAAATCCTTATGGATATGGATCTCTCTCTGCACATATATGTGTATATATATATATTTGTTATTGTTGTGTGTCATGGAGTCGATTCTGACTCATAGCGACCCTATAGGACAAAGTATAACTGCCCTATAGGGTTTCCGAGGCTTTAATCTTTATAGAGGCAGATTGCGGCATCTTTCTCCCACAAAGCGGCTGGTTAGTTTAAACTTCCACCCTTTTGGTTCGCAGCCGAATTCTTAACCACTGCACCACCAGGGTCCATATATGTATGATATAGACACACACCCCCCCACACACACCCACACCAATCATGTCTATATATATCAATCGTATCTTTTACTGCAGAAATATGAACATGCCCTGGTGCTGTTAGTTAATATGCAATATCATAGACTACATTACCTTTCTAATACCTGCTTATAATTATGTATGTTATATATATATATATATATATATATATATATATATATAAAGTATGTTATATATAATCTGTTGAGCCTTTCATTCTGTTATACATAAAGTCACCGTGGGTTGGAGCTGACTCGATGGCAACTAGTAACAACAACGATTTTATAACTTCACTGAGAATAAACTTATAAGAATATAGGTTAAAGTGGATCTGTCCTTTTACTGGGTGGGGTTTGGTTTTAATTTAAGTGAAGGTTTCCTCCTGACTGGCACTGTCGTTGTTGGGCAGGGTGTCCACTTTTGTTAATTCGGCCTTTGGAGCCTATTTCTGTATTTCTTAGAGAGCTGGAAAGAACCATAGACATGATCTGGTCTAAACTCCTTATTTTTAACTACAGATAAAAAAAAAATCCTTGCTTTTATTTTTTAATTAGCATGCCTTCCTGTTTATTCTTTAAAGTAAGATTTTTCTGTACTTTTGCCATTATGCTAGCTTGGGCTAAGATAACTATGAATAGATAACCAGAAGAAAGCCCACCCTTAGTCCTTAAAAACTACCCCACTACCAGGAGCAATCACTGACACCATCACCCACTTCTTCCCTTCCCTTTGTTAATTCCAAAATCAAAATCAAATATGCAGTGTTTCTAGGGCTTCTCATAGGGCCTTCTAAGAGACTGGTGCAAATGAGGGGCCCTGAAGCCACAGTTTCAGTAGCGTCTTGACAAGCCCACCCTGTCAGTAATACTGCTGATCTGTACTTCCTATTTCCTGCCTGAATCACTTACTTTGTATTTACCCCCACAGTGCTTGTATCAGTGCTTTTTTTTCTGTGAAAGGGTCTTTTCAGATAGAATGGAATCTTATAGTGGGCTGGATCTGTGTCTTTTTAGCTCTTCCCGTAGTATTTTGATAAACACATTCCATCTTGGCTACCACTGTGACCCATTGGAAGTGGTTGCCTGGAAGGCTGTATAGAGAAGTCTCAGGCCCACCTCAGTGAAAGTGGCTGTCAGTAAACATTTGTTGATTGAATCAATAATTTATAATGCTACTCTCGGGTTTGTTTCAAAACGTAAACCCCATGAAGGCAGGTTTTTTTTTTTTTTGTCTGCTTTTTTTTCTTTGTTCACAGATATATTCCAAGCTCCCAGAACAGTGTCTCATATAGAGTAGGTGCCCCCGTACAAAAAAAAAAAATTTGTTTTGAATGAATTATTGAGGGGAACAGGAAGCTTTGTTCTAAACTTCACCATTTAAATATGACTTTTTGCTAGTGCTCTAGCAATACACAGATAACAAAACATATTACTTTAACTCTCATAAAGTCTAATAGCAAGAAGATTGTGATAATGAGGAATGTGGGATTTCCAGAGAATAAAGTATTTAGAAATTTACTTGAGACTTAGCTGTAGCTCAGGTTTGTAAATGTCTCTTAAAGCATATAGGTGCTTAAGTAATAACTCTGAAGGACTTCCATTCTGGTATCAAATGATGACAAGCAGTAGGCTGTGCACTAGCATTCTGCTTTTCATCTTTTTAAACCCCGTATCATGCCTATGGGATCCTCACAAAGATAGCTTCTGTTTGTCAGGTCCTTTCATGCATGAACTGGTATCACCCCCACTTCGGAGGGTGTGAATTTGCTTTAGCTGTGGTGCACTATTGGTGTTGGGGTCTGTACTTGGACATGATGAAAGATGAGTCAGACAGGTCCTTTTCCAATGATGTTCTTTGGGGGAGGTGAGTAAGGGAATGGCATGGCCAGAGCCTGTCCTAATCCTTCACCCTAAGCATGAGGTTCTGGGAACACTGGAGAAACCATGCCCCCCCTCCCCAGGTCTGTATTTAGACACCAACAACTGTATTTCTAAGTCACATAATGTTATGCCTGTTAGGTAAAGCCGAATTATTTGGTGAATTATCACGAACATTGATCTGCCCTTGACAGAACTTTAGAGTTTTGCAGGCAGTCGGCAGGCAGATAGTGTTCGCAGGGTGTCAGTTTTAGTCACTTGTTAAGACTCCCTCAGCCAGCTGAAGTTTGAAAGCAGTCCACTGTAACAAAAGCATTGCTATGTCTTAAACTTGGCTGTAACCTTCAAAGACTAATAATTTATTATTCTGTGTTATGCTTAAGTACTTTTTGGTGACCATGTATCATTTTCAATGTTGGTAACTTGATTTTTGTTATATAAAGACATATAAATAGGAGAAAAAGAAAATGATAGCTAAGTACTTTTATGGGTAGCAATCTGAATAGTGTTCTTGATTCAATTCATCCGACATTTATCTGCATAAATTATGGTAGTTAAAGAAGAAGAGCAGATGAGAAGTATACTTAAGGCCCTTTTTTTATAGCAACATAAAATAAACCAAAAATTGCACTCATTACTTTATAAAATATAGTGACTCTTTATTATCATTTTTATTCATTGAAAGCAAATGTCTTGTTAGCTAATGAAACATTGTGTGATGTTAAGTAGATCTGATCTGACAGCAGAAGTAATGTTTGCCTCTTGATAAAACCTTGTCAGTAATGTCCCCCCTTTGTCACTGGTCACTTGTTCTCAGAATATTAAGGGTATAAATGACCTTTAGGAAGGAAAAAGAAATCTCATTTATTAGCAAAAATGAATAACTTGCTATGTGCATTTACTTTGTAAGCTCTAAGGTGACTTTGAAATACACTGGGTCTCTTTTTGTAGAAGCCAACAGGGTCCAAAGCAGCATAGAGGGAAGAAAGCTTAAAATTTTCTGCTGTCAGCCTCCCTTTTCTTTACTAGAACATCTCTCTCTTTTTTGTTTTTTAATACTCCAAATTTAAAAGTAAATAGAAAAACATTACGAGCTTTTCTTTTTCATTTGCTGCATACATTTCCCTTCTGGGTTCTGCATGGAAATTGAGAGGCATGAAAAAAGTAAAAAAGCCTGGCTATGTTAGTGTTGATTGGGAAGAGAATGGCTGTTTAGAACTGACTTCCTCTCTTTCTCCATTTCTTCTTTTCATCTTGGTCAAAGGAGGCCTCCAGGGAGAAAGGCATGCCTTCCTTAAATGCTGCTTTCTCCAACTTGGTACTGTTTGGCCACTTGGTAGTTCTCTCTCTCCTTTCCTTTTGTTTTAGTCTGGGCTTGTTTTTTTGTGAGGAGCTAAAATCAAGCAAGAGGAGAGAGGGAGGAGATACAAATGAGTAAAAAAAAAAAAAAAAAAAACAACCAAACAAAAACCAAACCAGTTGCCATTGAAGCGACTCTGACTCATGACTACCATGTGTGTTATAGTAGAACTGTACTCCATAGGGTTTTCAGTGGCTGATTTTTTGGAAGGAGTTTGCCAGACCTTTCTTCTGAGGTACCTTTAGTAGACACGAACCACCAACCTTTCTGTTAACAGCCAAGCCTGTTTGTACTACCCAGAGACTGAAGGGGTATGTTGTAGACCCCAAGAGCAGGAAGTGTTGCCAGGCCTCCTGAGGGGTAGAGCATGAACTAGCAAGTCAGGATTGAGATCCTTCTTCTCCACCTTGAGGGGACTCTGTGGACTTCTCCCTCTGCTTCTCCTTGCACCTTGCCTTTTCCTCTCTTCCCTACAGACCAGTATGCTCCTCCCCAGACCACCTTTATGTGATCTCTCTTCTTTTGTAAAGAATACCTAGGGTTGGAACTTATTCACAATTCTTGGGAGAGCAAATCTCATTGGTCCTGCTTGGTCTGACTTTGGTCCTGTGATTATGGCTGAGGAGGTTATGAGGTTTATAGGGTTTCTAAATTAGAGGCTGCCAAGAATAAATTCTCAAAGAGGGCAGCGAGGAAGTAACTGATCCATCAACATTTTTTAAGACTTTTACATTTACATTTGTTATGACCCTCTTCAAACACAGAAAGAGGTAGAGAGAATTGTATCATGAAACCCCTAACTTCAGTAGTATGGGCATTTTGGCCCCTCAGTTTGAAGGCTTTTACTACTGCCTGATGTATGGGATCAAGGAGGCTGGGATCTTCAGTAGTAACTCCAGATGTTGTCTCCAGTGATTCCCTGATACCACATTCCTCTACTGAGGTTTTTATTTTTTTCTTTTCTTTTTTTTTTGACACTATAGATCTCCTTGAGCCTTAGTTTGAAAAACACACCTTTAAGAAAACTCGGTCTTTTATACATTTTTCCTTCAATATTTCTTTCTCGCTCTTCTTTTAATTTCACCCATATTAAAAAAACCCAACCCAACCCAACCCATTGTTGTCGAGTCGATTCCAACTCGTAGAGACCCTATAGGACAGAGTAGAACTGCCCCATAGGGTTTCCAAGGAGAGGCTGGTGAATTCGAACTGCTGACCTTTTTGTTTGTAGCCGAGCTCTTAACCACTGCAGCAAGGCTTACGAAGTAAATCATTTTTAAAAAAGAACTTTTTCTCCATCTGCAGCTGCCCTGTAATTGCTTCTCTAGTTAATTTTCTGTTTTTCACAAGAAAGAACTTTCTAACCTACCCTACTTTCTTATGGACTTGGTAGACCCCTTATTTCATTTGAGATGGCTTCATTTCCCCTAGGCTATTCTGGGACAAAAACTTAGAAGAAACTTGAAAGTATGTCTAAGAAATGGATTTTAAATTAATGGGTTCTAGCTTTAACAGTGTCACCTTAAAATGGGTTATTTTATTTTCTTGCTTGGCCTTCAAGGAAGAATGTTTTTGTATTGAGAAGAGTGACCTTTTGAGAGTTCCATAGTTTACCTAAGCAAGCCTAAAAGGGGTGGGGGACATCTTGGCAAATAGAGGATGGACCCTTTGAGATTTTGTAGGTAAGTGACAATAATAATTCAGATTATTTTATCTTTGTGCTTGTCTTCAAGGTTACTTTGAAAGCACTCGTTTTCTTCCTCCAGGTACATGTCTTTTCTATAGAAATCATTTGCACCAACCACTGTGGCCTCCTGTTCCGTTCTTCACTATGAAGCCTTCTTATGGTTTTTCTTTCCATCATTGGCTTATGATGGTTCCAGATGCACTCAGAGGCTGATTGGTAACCCAAACTGATTGCCTTTTTTGCTTATAAAAACTTTAACTGCTTTTGAAAGGTTAAATGATGCCATCTTATGAATGATGCAGAAAAAGGTACAGTCTGTTTTATCCTTTGTTTCCTTGTTGCTGGTATATGGTATGGATCTGACAGAAGTCATGCTCTTCTCACCAAGAAGAGTATGTGTGTTTGATAGATTACCAGTTTCATTTGAGGGTATGTTTTATGGAACTTTTTGAATGGACTCTTGGTTGATGGTAAAATCAGTTAAAGGCATGAACCGTCACCCAAGCCTTCTCATTCACCTGGAATGTAGATCAAGTAGAAACCTGAAAATTTCTTACGTCTAGCTAGATGATAGCTCATAGAATGTTAGAACCAGAAAAGACTTCAGAGGTCACCTGGTTTAAAACCTTCATTTTTTCAGATGAGAAAACAGATACATTATATTCAGTATTTTATATCTTGGCTATATTATTGAATAAATACAAATTGTTGAATGATTAAAGCCCATGCTTGGTGCCTACATAAGACTGAGTCTGTACCGAGAGACTCATGTTAGGACTGGGCCTTGCCCTCTGGTGGTCCCCAGTCTTGGGCAAACATGGATGTAAATCCATGTATTCTCTAAAGACCCTTTGACTCTTACTTCTGTGTTCAGGAATGATAAATTGCTCAGCAGAGATGTGAAACCAGCTCACAAAAGGGTAACAAATTGGGTGTAGCACATTTTCTCTCTGCACTATGACCTTTTGTGTCTGGGGATGTGACTTGGGGCTGGGGCCTCAGTTGGACAGGTAGTCAATATTCTTTCTTTATTCTCTTTCCTCACCCTTTATACAACCCTTCTTTATAAATGTCCATTTTCTATCTCTCATACCATCCCACGATTTCTTATTTGTATCATTTTCCCACTTTTCTTTTCTTCCTTTTTTAGATCACTTCCTGACACATAGTAGGAGTGCAGTAAATATTTGAAGTAATGAATGAATGAAACTGTTACCTGCCATGAAGACAATGAAAAGACTGGACATTGAGAAAATAAAAAAGAAACAATATTTTAAAATCTTAACCTACTTGTTTTCTAGCTTGTTGTCTTTGAGAAACTATATGAATAATTTTTTAATGCTAGGGCTAGTTTTTCCTTGGCTAAGTATTAAAAAATATGCCTGCTTTAGTGTGTGTAACTAGTAGTGTAAGTTTTAAAAAAGATATTATGCCAAGCCATTTGTTTCTTTTGATTAAGCCATTAGGAAAGATTAGAGGTGTCTTTAGTTCTGGTGAGATAAGTTTAACAGGGAACGGATTTGAGAAACATCTGGGCAGCATACACAACACCTTTCTGTTCCCTTATCTTTAAATGCAGCTGTTTGTATTTTTTTTTATAGCAGATAAAAGTGATAATGTAGAAACAGCATATTTGAAAGCTCCAATTTCTTATATCTCATGCAGGTTCCTTCTCATGGCTTCCTTCAGATATATGAATATATGGAGAACCTAGAGTTTCATTTTTCTTTTTTTTCCCATAGGGAATATTATCTCTATCTAAATAAGCATCATCATACAATGATTGAATGTTGCTGTTTGAGCCTTCTGTCTTGAAAAAAGCTCTCCTTAAAGAGGTCCCCCTGCTTCAGATAATTGTCCCTTTCTGTTCACTTAGAAGCACATGCAGTGTTGAGGCTACTGCCCAAATAAGGGTATTTTTATGATAAGCAAGGAGGGAGTCTTGTGGGTCAGGATTTCCTTGACTTCTTGCTTTTGCTTTTATTAACTCTGCATGCAGAGTTGCAGAACTGTTTCGTTGCTGGGGATCCATGGTCTGAGATCTGAGCTAAGGCATCCAGTTTCTGCATGGGGAACAGTTGGGTGGGCAGCAGGAGGGTCATGATAGCTGAGGGCTATGTCTGGCATGTATAAGTTTCATCATGGTTTTCATAGATCCATGACCACAAGGATGATGACGATGACAACATATTGTTTTTCTGAGGAAAGGACAATGAAATCAGTGCAGCAGCCTATTCCTTTCCACATAACTATGAAGAATAAATCAGTGTTAGTTTGGTTGCAGGCATGTGTATTGATCACAGTTTTCAGCCCTTAAAAATGCTGGTGGGATCTTATGTTCTTCTTGTGAAGCTTGGTAGAGTGGAATTCAGAGGGAGCTATGGAATTCAAATAAAGCCTATCGTTTATAGGCATGGCTGACGTAAATGAAAGCAAAGCATTTTACTTAGAGCAGATACATTGGAAGTGGCAGTGTGTGAGCAGGATCTCAATTTGTACATTCTTAATTGCTCTTCTCTGTCATAAAACATTGTCAGTGGGTCCAAAAGAGTTTTTATGGTACTTTTTTTTTTTTTTTCCCAAAGTCATCTCTCAAAACCAAGCTGAGAGTTTAAGCCTAGGCTGACGTGGATTCCCATGTACAAGTAAGCAGAATGGGCAAGTGGCTTGGCCCAGGTATGGCTCTGAAAGAAAATTCGAAGCTATGGAAGGGGTCCTTTTGACTAGGATGTATATGCAACCTTAGTGACTTGGCAGATCAAAGAGTTAATTTCATAGAGACAGCATGAGGTTGTTGTAAGAGCCTGGGTCTTTTTTCCTGCATTTACCATAATCCAGTCACCACTAACTACCTGAGGAAACCCTGGTGGCATAGTGGTTAAGAGCTATGGCTGCTAACCAAAAGGTTGGCAGTTCAAATCCACCAGGCACTCCTTGGAAACTCTATGGGGCAGTTCCACTCTGTCCTATAGGGTCGCTATGAGTCGGAATCAATTCAAAGGCAATGGGTTTACTACCTACCAGCAAGTTATGTCTTTTTCCTGGGTTGCAGTGGAGTCATTTATAAAATGGGAAGATTGTACCAGGAAACTATTGTCCACACTTTTTTTTTTAAACTAGAACTCTTACAAACATTTTACATTGTAATCCAGTTCACACACATGTATATATGTGCATATATATGTAGACTTGGCCTTACTACCTTACTAATGGTTATGTACTTCGATATTTTCTGGTGCATTCCAATCCAGTCCTTTCCGTTCCTTCCCATTAAAAAAAATAGTGATACCAAACAATTAAATTGATTTCATGGTCCATGGATTGATCATGAAAAGCTACTTACATCATTTCGTTTTCAAGGTATCATTCCAGATCTCAGTTTCTCTGTATAGGACAGTCATATCCATTTCATTTTATAAAAGGCTCCTTGGAACAAGTATGAGTTATATCCTTAGAGCCTTTTGAAGTCTGATTGGGTCAACAAGGCTCTGTGTTTCTTCTGCCCCCTGGTTAACAGCACTGATTCCCAAAGTATAGCCCACAGCCCATGGTGGCCCACCAATCATGCTGGATTGAAGAGTAATACAGAGATGGAAGGCTTTTGACATGTTCTGAATGTTCAACAATATGGAATCTTCTAGGCAGGGTAAGGTTTTCATTGGTGTCACTCTCAGGTGTGGTGGGTGTCACAAGCCTTTCAGGAAATTTCTAGGGAAAGGCTCTCAGGTTACCTGCTTGGATTCCAGGATAGCCTGTTCCTTTGTCTGGCTCCATTTCTGGACACTTGGCTTGGTGCTTTCTTCTTGGTTCCAAAAAGTGAGTTGCTTAGACTTCTGGACATTTTTCCTAATTTATTGCCAGTAAAACCTGTGTCTAAACAGAGGCTACATGGGATGTTGCAGATCCGATTTCCTATACCAAATGAGGTTTGGATGAAATGATCTCCGAGATTTCTTCCAGTTCTAGTGTTCTGTGATGCTGTCATCATCTCCATTTCCCATCTGGAAACTATAAGTCCTGGCTGGCTTTCTTTCTGCTCTAAATTGTTTCTCAGTTTGCACCTGGCCACATCATATCAGTTCTCTGCAACAGGCAGACACAAACTTCTTATCACTTCCAATTTCAAAGGCAACATTTCTTTTGGGGCTGCTGATAGAATTCCTACTTCCTTCCAACGGGTGTCTTTTGCCCTTGGTGCATGGTGGCTTTTGGCTGTGAGTGGTTGCATCTCTGCTTGCCCTTGTTACCCATTCCAGGCGCTTTCCTACTTCCTTTTGAATGACTCTTCCCTTAATATCTTCCACAAAGGAGTGATATTCCACCCTCTCACCATCACAGTTTTACAATGGAAGAATGGTGTGAAAAGTATGTGATGCCCAGTTAGCATATCGCCAGCCTTGGAGGCAAGTGTGGCTCTTCGTATCTTAATTCTCCCCCTTTGGTCCCACCTTGCTTATGTGTGGGCATGTATTATTTCATAAAGCCCAAGCCACGAGAGCCTTAAAGTTCCCCCCTCCCCCACCATGGTACTATCAGCTCTACCCTTACTAATATTTGAATATTTATTGCACTGGAGCCACTAATAAAAATATCATGGCATGTTAACTTTTAATTTTCTCAGATTTATGAGGAATACGAAAAAGAGTACACTATCTCTGGAATGCGTTGGAGAAAAGAGGTTGGTTTGTCACAGAATTTATTTATTTCCATGGGAATAGTGCCAGTGGCCAATGCTACATAGAATTTGATTTGTTGCAGAACATTTCTTTCCTCCCTAAACTGTGTATATTTATTAATGACTTAATTTATAGACAAGAAGAGGCTTAGATATTCTTGGTTTGGAGATATCCTAAAAGGGTGACATATGCTGGCTGTCAGAATTCCCATATGATTTAATTTTCTGAATCTGGGAAAGGGATGTGGGAGAATTTTCATGAATGTTTTAAATAATGTAGCTGCAGATGTCTGAGGTCAAAAGAGATATACAGAGATGAATCAAGGTCTAAAAAACAAGTCCTGTTCAATTTTTTTTATAAATTTTATTTATTTTGTTATTGTTGAGAGTATACACAGCAAAGCATACACCAATTCAACAGTTTCTACATGTACACTTTAGTGACATTGATTACATTCTTTGAGGTACACAACCATTCTTACCCTCTTTTTCTGAGTTGTTCCTCCCTCATTAATATCAACTCACTGCCTCCTAAGGTTCCTATCTAATTTTTTGAGTTGCTGTTGTCAGTTTGATCCCATATAGCATAACAAAGTTTATTAAGAAAATATTCTGCATCCTGCTTTGGTGAGTGGTGCCTGGGGTCTTAAAAGCTAGCAAGTGGCCATCTAAGATGCATCAATTGGTCCCAAGCCACCTGGAGAAAAGGAGAATGGAGAACACCAAAGACACAAGGGAAGTATTAGCCCAAGAGACAGAAAGGGCCACATAAACCAGAGACTTCATCAGCCTGAGACCAGAAGAACTAGATGGTGCCTGTCTACCACCAAGGACCACCCTGACAGGGAACAAAACAGAGAATCACTGATGGAGCAGGAGAAAAGTGGGGTGCAGAACTCAAATTCTAGCAAAAAGACCAGACTTAATGATCTGACTGAGACTGGAGGAACCCCAGAAACCATGGCCCCTGAACTCTCTGTCAACCCAGGACTAAAACCATTCCTGAAGCCAACTTTTCAGACAAAGATTAGACTGGTCTATGGGACATAAAATGATAACTCGTGAAGAATGTGCTTCTTAGCTCAAGTAAGATACATGAGACTAAATGAGTAACTCCTGTCCGGAGGTGAGATGAGAAGGCAGAGAAGGTCAGGAGCTGGTTGAATGGACACGGGAAATTAAGGGTGGGAAGGAGGAGTGTGCTGTCACAGTACAGGGAGAGCAATTAGGGCCACATAACAGTGTATGTATAAATTTTTGTATGAAAGACTAACTTTACTTGTAAACTTTCACTTAAAGTACAACAATAAAAAAAATTGATCCTATATAGTTCTTCTTTATTTTTTAACTTTTTTTTTTTTTTTAGAAATTGTGCTTTAAGTGAAATTTTACAGTTCAAGTTAGTTTCTGTATCTACTTGAACTAAGAAGCTCGCTCTTCACGAGGATTATTTTATGCCTTATAGTCTAGCATAGTCTTAATCTGAAAAGTTGGCTTCGGGAATGGTTTCAGTTCTGTGTTAACAGAGAGTCATGTCCTCGGGGGTTCCTCCAGTCTCAATCAGACCATTAAGTCTGTTTTTTTCACTAGAATTTGAGTTCTACACCCTACTTTTCTCCTGTTCCATCAGAGACTCAGCTGTGTTCCCTGTCAGGACATCCACTGGTGGTAGCTGGGCACCATCTAGTTCTTCTGGTCTCAGGCTAATGAAATCTCTGGTTTATGTGGCCCTTTCTGTCTCTTGGGCTAATACTTTCCTTGTGTCTTTGGTGTTCTTCATTCTCCCTTTCTCCAGGTGGGTTCGGACCAATTGATGCATCTCAGATTGCCGCTTGCTAGCTTTTAAGTCCCCAGACGCCACTTACCAAAGTGATATGCAGAACATTTTCTTAATAAACTTTGTTATGCCAGTTGACCTAGATGTCCCCTGAAACCGTGGTCCCCAGATCCCCACCCCTGCTACTCTGTCCCTTGAAGTGGGTTATATTTTAGGCAACTTTTTAGCTTTTGGTTTAGTCCAGTTATGCTGACTTTGCCTGTCTTGTGTGTTGTCCTTCCCTTCACCTAAGATAATTCTTGTCTACTATCTAGTTAGTAAATACTCCTTTCCCTCTCTCCCCTCCCTCGTAACCATCAAAGAATGTTTTCTTCTGTGTTTAAACCTTTTCTTGAGTTCTTATAATAGTAGTCTTATACAGTATTTGTCCTTTTGCGGCTAATTTCACGCAGCATAAGGCCTTCCAGATTCATCCATGTATGAGATGTTTTGCAGATTCATCGTTGTTCTTTATCGTTGCCTAGTATTCCATTGTGTGAATATACCATAATTTGTTTATCCATTCATCTGTTGATGGGCACCTAGGTTGTTTTCATCTTTTTGCTATCGTGAAGAGTGCTGTAACGAACATGGGTGTGCATATATCTATTCGTGTGACGGCTCTTATTTCTCTAGGATATATTTCAAGCAGTGGGATTGCTGGATCCCATGGTACTTCTATTTCTAGCTTTTTAAGGAAGTGCCAAATCAATTTCCAAAGTGGTTGTACCATTTTACATTCCCACCAACAGTGTATAAGTATTCCAGTCTCTCCACAACCTCTTCAACATTTACTATTTTGTTTTTTATGGATTAATGTTAGCCTTGTTAGGGTGAGATGGTGTCTCATTATAGTTTTGATTTGCATTTCTCTAGTGGCTTGGCTAATGATCGTGAGCATTTCCTCATGTATCTGTTAGCTGCCTGAATGTCTTCTTTGGTGAAGTGCGTATGCATATCTTTTGCCCATTTTTTAATTGGGTTATTTGTCTTTTTGTTGTTGAGGTTTTGCAGTATTTTATAGATTTTACAGGATAGACCCTGATCAGATATATTGTAGCCAAAAATTTTTTCACAGTCTGTAAGTTGTCTTTTCACTCTTTTGGTGAAGTTTTTTCATGAGCATAAGTGTTTGATTTTTTAGGAGCTCCCGGTTATCTAGTTTTTCTTCTGATGTTTGTGCATTGTTAGTTATGTTTTGTATTCTGTTTATTCCATAAATTTTGGCTCCTAGTGTTGTCCCTATTTTTTCTTCTATGATCTTTATTGTTTTAGATTTTATATTTAGGTCTTTGATCCATTTTGAGTTAGTTTTTGTGCATAGTATGAGGTGTGAGTCTTGTTTCATTTTTTTGCAGATGAACATCTGGTTATGCCAGCACTATTTGTTAAAGAGACTATCTTTTCCCCACTTAATGGACTTTGGGCCTTTATTAAATATCAGCTGCTCATAGGTGGATGAATTTATGTCTGGATTCTCAATTCTGTTCCATTGGTCTATGTATCTGTTGTTGCACCGGTACCAGGCTATTTTGACTACTGTGAGAGTATAATAGGGTCTAAAATCAGGTAGTGTGAGGCCTCCCATTTTGTTCTCCTTCTTAAGTAATGCTTTACCTATATGGGGCCTCTTCCCTTTCCATATGAAGTTGATGCTTTGTTTCTCCATCTCATTAAAAACTGCTGTTGGAATTTGGATCAGGATTGCATTGTATCTGTAGATAGTTTTCAATGGAATTGACATTTTCACAAGGTTGAGTGTTCCTATCCATGAGCAAGGTATGTTTTTCCACTTACACTGGTCTCTTTTGGTTTCTTGCAGTAGTGTCTTGTAGTTTTCTTTGTATAGGTCTTTTATGTCTCTGGTTAGATTTATTCCTAAATATTTTATCTTCTTGGGGGCTATTGTAAATGGTATTGATTTGGTGATTACTTCTTCAAAGTTCTCTTTGTTGGTGTAGAGGAAAGCAACTGATTTTTGTATGTTTATCTTGTATCTGGATACTTTGCTGAAATCTTCTGTTAGTTCCAATAGATTTCTTGTGGATTGTTTGGGGTTTTCTGTATATAAGATCATATCATCTGCAAATACAGATACTTTGACTTCTTCCCTACCAATTTGGATGCACTTTATTTCTTTTTCTAGCCTAACTGGTCTGGCTAGGACCTCCAGCACAGTGTCGAATAAGAGTGGTGATAAAGGGCATCCTTGTCTGGCTCCCGTTCTCAAGAGGAATGCTTTCAGACTCTCTCCATTTAGGATGATGTTGGCTGTTGGCTTTGTATAAATGCCCTTAATTATGTGAAGTAATTTCCCTTCTATTCCTGTTTTGCTGAGAATTTTTATAATGAACGTGTGTTCTACTTTGTCAAGTACCTTTTCTACATCAATTGATAAGATCATGTGGTTCTTTCCTTTCATTTATGTGATGGATTACATGATTGTTTTTCTAATGTTGAATCATCCCTGTATACCTAGTATGAATCCCACTTGGTCATGGTGAATTATTTTTTTGATATGTTGTTGAATTCTATTGGGTAGAATTTTGTTGAGGATTTTTGCATCGATTTTCATGAGGGATATTGGTCTATAATTTTCTTTTTTTGTAGTGTCTTTACCTGGTTTTGGTATTAGGGTTATGTTGGCTTCATAGAATGAGTTTGGGAGTATTCTGTCCTTTTCTATGCTCTGAAATACCTTTGGTAGTAGTAGTAATGTTATCTCTTCTCTGAAAGTTTGATAGAATTCTCCAGTGAAACCATCAGGGCCAGGGCTTTTTTTTGTTGGGAGTTTTTTAAATTACCTTTTCAATCTCTTCTCTGTTACAGGTTAATTTAGTTGTTCTACCTCTGTTTGTGTTAGTTTAGGTAGGTGGTGTGTTTCTATAAATTTGTCCATTTCCCCTAGATTTTCAAATTTGTTTTTTCGTAGTATTGTGTTATGATTCTTTTAATTTCAGTTGGGTCTGTTGTGATACTGCCCATCTCATTTCTTACTTGGGTTATTTGCCTCCTCTCCTGTTTTTCTTTTGTCAGTTTGGCCAGTGATTTATCAGTTTTGTTCATCTTTTCAAAGAACCGGCTTTTGGTCTTGTTAACTCTTTCAGTTGTTTTACTATTTTCTATTTCATTTAATTCTGCTCTAATTTTTATTATTTACTTTCTTCTGGTTCCTGAGGGCTTCTTTTGCTGCTCTCTATTTGTTCGAGTTATAGGGTTAATATTTTGATTTTGGCCCTTTCTTCTTTTTCGATGTGTGCATTTATTGGTATAAATTGACCTCTGAGCACTGCTTTTGCTGTGTCCCAATGATTCTGGCAGGATGTGTTTTCATTCTCATTTGATTTCATGAATTTATTTATTCTGTCCTTAATTTTTTCTATAACCCAGTAGTTTTTGAGCAAGGTGTTGTTCAGTTTCCATGTGTTTGACTTTTTTCCTTGCTTTTTCTGTTATAGATTTCTACTTTTATGACTTTATGGTCAGAAAAGATGCTTTGTAATGTGTCAGTTCTTTGGATTCTGTCAAGGCTTGCCTTATGGCCTAATATGTGGTCTATTCTGTAAAATGCTCCATGTGCATTGGAAAAGAAAGTATACTTGGTTATTTTTGGGTGGCATGTTTTGTATATGTCTGTGAGATCATGTTGGTTGATTTTTGCATTAGATCTTCTGTGTCTTTCTGAAATTCTTTCTGGACGTTCTGTCCTTCACCAAAACTGGTGTGTTGAAGCCTCCTACTGTTATTGTGGAGCAGTCCATTTCTCTTTTCAATGCTGTTAGAGTTTGTTTTACATATTTTGGAGTCCTGTCAATAAGTGCATAAATATTTATTATGGTTATGTTCTCCTAGTATGTTGAGCGTTTAATCATTATATAGTGTCCTTCCTTATCCTTTGTGGTGGATTTTACTTTAAAGTCTATTTTGTCAGAGATTAATATTGCTACTTCTGCTCTTTTTGATTATTGTTTGCTTGATTTTTTTTTCCCATCCTTTGAGTTTTAGTTTGTGTCTGTAAGTCTAAGGTGTGTCTCTTGTAGGCAGCAGCATGTAGATGGATTGTGTTTTTTATCCATTCTGCCACTCTCTGTCTCTTTATTGATGCATTTAATGAGTTTACATTCAGAGTAATTATTGATAGGCATGAGTTTAGTGCTGTTATTTTGATGTCCTTTTTTGGTATTGCTGACAGTTTCTTTGTTCCACTTAATTTTCTGTGGTGAGTCGTTTTTCTCTATGTATTTTCTTTTCATTGTTGAGTTTGTATTTGCTGAGTCTTTATGGTTTTCTTATTTTTTATTTTGATGTGTAAGATTGTTAGTTTCCTTTGTGGTTACCGTAATATTTACCCCTATTTTTCTAAGTCTAAACCAAGGTTTTATTTCTTTATATCACCTTGACTTCCTCTACGTATGAGAGACCTATGACTACATTATTTAGTCCCTCTTTTTTGTTCTGATGTTGTCATCTTTTACATATTGATGTCTCTTTCCTTATTTTCAGTGTTTTTGCTTTGATTTATTCGTGACTTCCCTATCTGGGTTGATATCTGGTTGTTCTGTCCTGTATTCTAATATTCTATTGTTATTTGATGTTACTGATTTTCTAACCAGAGGATTCCCTTTAATAGTTCTTGTAATTTTGGTTGGATTTTTACAAATTCTTTAAACTTCTATTTATCTGGAAATGCCCTAATTTTGCCATAATATTTGAGAGACAGTTTTGCTGGACATATACTTCTTGCCTGGCAGTTTTTTCCTTCAAGACTTTATATGTATCATCCCATTGTCTTCTTGCCTGCATGGTTTCTGCCTAGCAGTCTGATCTTAGTCTTATTGACTCTCCTTTATAGATGGCTTTTCATTTATCCATAGCCTCTCTTAAAATCCTCTCTTTACCTTTGGTTTTGGAAAGTTTGATTATGATATGTCTTGGTGACTTTCTTTTGGGATCTACCTTGCTTTAGGTTCGATGAGCATCTTGGACAGTTATCTTCTCATCTTTCATGATATCAGGGAAGTTTTCTGCCAACAAATCTTCAACAGTTCTCTCTCTATTTTCTGTTATCCACCCCCTGTACTAGTACTCCAGTCACTCTTAGGTTATTGCTCTTGATAGAGTCCCACATAATTCTTAGGGTTTCTTCATTTTTTAAAAATTCTTTCATCTGATTTTTCCTCACCTAAGTTAGTGTTAAGTGCTTTATCTTCAGTCTCACTAATTCTGATTTCCATTGCCTCAGTTCTGCTTCTATGACTTTCTGTTGAGTTGTCTAATTCTGAAATTTTATTGTGAATCTTTTGGATTTCTGTTTGCTGTCTCTCTGTGGATTCTTGCAGCCTGTTAAATTTGTCATTATGCTCTTGTATAACCTTCTTAAGTTCCCTTATTGGTTTGCCTATATGTTCCTCAGCTTTTTCTGCATTTTTACTGATCTCCTTCCTGATTTCTTGAAGTGCTCTGTATATTAATCTTTTGAATTTTACCTCCGGTAATTCCGATAGTTTTACTTCCAGTAAAACCTTCCTCTGGAAAGTTTCTTGTTGCTTTGTTTTGGGTGCTTGCTGAAGCCATCATGGTCTGCCTCTTCATGTGATTTAATATTGACTGTTGTCTCCGAACCATCAATAAGTTATTATATTTATTTATTTTATGTTTGCTTATTGTGTCCTAGCTTCTTGTTTTGTTTTGATGTGCCCAAATAGGCTGGTCATGTGAGCTAGTTTGATCATTAGCGTCTTTGAAGATCTCAGGTTCTGTCACCAGGTGGTTAGAGCTGTTACTAGATATGTGAGCCCAGGAGTCCATTTACTTTTCTTGTATAGATTCAGCTCAGGTGTCCAGGTAGTCAGTCACCAAGTTTGTGGTGCAGGCTCTCACCTACAGTCCTAGACAGGCAGGGCTGATTGGAGTAGGCACAGGTATCTTGCTGCAGGAGGAGGTCATGCACAGAGCAAGGCAGGGGGCTGACAGCTGCCACTGAGTGTCTGGGAGGAAAGCATGTTCCTGTTCTCTGGAGCGTGTAGGTGGGTGGGTTTTGCTGCTGGACTCTGGACTCCCATTGCTGTTGGATGTAAGGACTGGGAGGCACCACTTATTCTTGGAACCCTGTCACGGGTGGCTAGGTGGTGTGGATGGAGCCACCAGTCTTCAGGCCCCTGATGTAGGTAGGTGAGGACCCTGTTTAATGGGCAGAGTGGTGTCAAATGTCCCGAATCTGCCACTCCATCTTATAGCTGATACTGTTGAAAATAGGCTTTAGCTGTATACCCTGTTTTGCTGTGCTCATGAGGGCCTATGCAGTTGAAATGGGCACATTCAGGTCTATGCAGGGATGAAAGGCATTTAAAGTTCATGGACCCCTTATGCCTGTGCCTAGGTTAATGGGCTGTGCCCACCCTTAGTTCCTGGCTTAGGGGAGCTGGCAGATTATTCTTCCCTGTTTATTGATTTGTTCCCTCTCCAAAGCTTGGAAATGACTCAGGGCATGCAATGGGTCATACTTCTGGCCGAGGGGATGCAGCAGTCACTGAAGCTGGCCTGGGACCCAGTGCAGATCTGGGAAGGGGCAGGTAAATGGGAGAGAGGGTCTTCCCAAAGGGGGTGTTTTTCGATCCACGTGGTAGATAGACGCATCTACTTACCTTTTGCTGATTAAATCCCTCTTCTTCCTGGTTCTGGAGGCTTGAGCAGGCTCTCTGCTGCTCAGTCTCTTCTGATGTGGAAAACGTGTCCCGAGAGCCAGTGCTTGCCTCACCGTGCATGCCAGCTGATCCAGCCTGCAGGGTGCCGATTATCTGCGGCTCAGGTCTAGCAACTCCTTGCTGTTTCTGAACCATCTCTCCCTCCCCCTGCTGCTCAGTCTGATTCCTGAACTTTGCCTTTGATGTTCAGGGCTCCTAGATTGTCATATATAATCGAGGACCACAGGAAGTGTCTGACTACTCTGCCATCTTGGCCCTGCCCCACTCTCATATAGTTCTTAAAAGAGCATAATGCTCAAGGCAAGCCTGTTTTACTAGTTAAGCTGAACTATTGTTTGGTTTTAAGAAGACTTCAGGGGATATTTTTAGTTCAAGGTTTAAAGATTATTTCAAGAAAGTAGTTTTAGGGGTTCATCCAGCCTCCATGGCTCCAGAAAGTCTAGAGTCCTTGAGAATTTGAAATTCTGTTCTACAGTTTCCCTCTTTTGATCAGAATTCTTCTATGGAATGTTTGATCAAAATGTTCAGTAATGGTAGCTGGGCACCATCCAGTTCTGGTTGCATGGCAAATGAGGCAGTTGTTCTGGAGATAATTAGCCACACATTAGTTATCTTCCTCCTATTCCTGACTGTTACTTCCTCTGTTGCTTCAGATGAATAGAGACTAATTTGTCTGCCCTTGATGGCCTCTTGCACACTTCTAAGATCGCAGGCACTACGCAGTGAGCTAGCAGGTAGAGCAGAAGGACTAAACATGTTATTAAGCGATTTAACTGGGATTTGCCATGAAACCATGACCCTAAACCTCTAAACCAAATCCCATGAGGTGTCTGGTTGTACAAAAGTAGCCTCAGCAGCTACCCTTTTTGTTGTTGTTGTTGTAAATATATCTGTCACACAACTAGCCAATTAAACTTTTTATAGGTGTACAACTTATTGACAGCAATTGCAATAATCGGCTGTGCAACCCTACCCTTAGTCAATTTGAATTTTCCATCATCGTTAACCCCCTTTTCCCCCTCCCAACCACCTCTGGTAACAACGAATAAACTTTGGTCTCTATACATTTGCCTTTTCTTATCTTTTTATGTAAGTGAGGTCATACAATATTTGTCCCTTTGTGATTGACTTATTTCACTCAGCATAATGTTTTCAAGTTCAATCCGTACTGTAGCATGTATCAAGACTTCATTTATACTGTTTAATGAGAAACTATATGTTCTGTAAACTTTCATCTAAAGTACAAAAAAAAAAAAAAAAAAGAAGAAGAATTATCTATGTGAGATCAAATTGACAACACTAGCTTAAAGTTTGATAGGAAGCCTAGGGGATAGTGAGTTGAGATTGGTGATGGAATAATTTGGAAAAGGACGGTGAGAATAGCAGCACAACTGGAAGAATGTAATCGATGTCACTGAATTGTACATGTAGAAATTTTTGAAATGGTGTGTCTTTTGCTATGTATATTTTCACCAAAAAAAAAAAAAAAAAAAAAAAAAAAGGTCCTCCAAGGTCGAGAAGGGAGAGTGTTGACATGTCATGGGGTTGTTAACCAATGTCATAAAATAATATGTGTCCTGACTGTTTAATGAGAAACTATTTGTTCTGTAAACCTTCATCTAAAGTACTGTAAAAAAAATTTTTAAAAAAAGACTTCATTTCTCCTGCTGGCTAAGTAGTATTCCATTGTATGTATGTACCATATTTTGTTTATCCATTCATCCACTGATGGGCATTTAGGTTGTTTCCACCTTTTGGCTGTTGTGAATAGTGCTGCAGTGAACATTGGTATACAAGTCTCTTTTTGAGTCTCTGCTTTCAAGTCTTTTGAGTATATACCTAGGAGTGGAATTGCTATTAGAAGTTCTATTTTTAGTTTTTTGAGGAATTGCCACTCAGTTTTCCACAATGGCTATATTATTTTACATTCCCATCAGCTCTGGGTAAGGGTTCCAATTTCTCCATATCCTCACCAGCATTTGTTATTTTCTATTTTTTCAATCTTTGCCATCCTAGTGGAAGTGAAATGGTATCTCATTGTGGTTTTGATTTGCATCTCTCTGATGGCTAATGATGCTGATCATCTTTTTATGTGTTTGGTGGCTATTTGAATGTCCTCTTTCTTTTGCCCATTTTATGATTTGGTTATTTGTCTTTTTGTTGTTGAGTTGTCAAAGTTTTATATATATTTTGGTTATTAGAAGTCTTGTTGGATGTATGGTTTATGAGGATATTTTTCCAATCAGTAGCTTGTCTTTTCACTTTTTTGGTAAAGTCTTTTGATACACAAAAGTGTTTAACTTTTATGAGGTTCCATTTATTTACTTTGTCTTTAGATGTTTGAAAACTAGGCCTGACAGCATTGCCCCTGCTTGTTCTTCTGGGAGTTTTATGGTTTTAGTTTGCACATTTACGTCTTTAATCCATTTGAATTTGTTTTTGTGTATGCTGTGAGGCATGGATCCTATTTCGTTTTTATGCATGTGGAAATCCAGTTTTCCCAGCACCATTTATTGAAGAGACTCTTCTCTCCCCACTGAATGGACTTAGCACCCTGGTTAAAAGTCAGTTGACTGTAGATATGTGGGTTTCTTTGTGAACTATCAATTCTACTCCAATGATTTATGTGTCTGTTATACCAGTAGTAGGTGTTTTGATTACTGTAGCTGTATAGTGTGTTTTAAAATCAGGATGTGTGAGTCCTCCTAATTTGTTCTTTTCTTTCAACATTGTTTTAGCTATTCGAGTTCTGTTGCCATTCTGTATAACGTTGAGGATTGGTTTTTCTATTTCTGTAAATGAGGCTGTTGGAATTTTGATCGGGATTGCAGCGAATCTATGGATTGCTTTGGGTAGTATTGACATCTTAACAGTCTTCCAGTCCCTGAACATGGAACATCTTTCCATTTATTTAAGTCTTCTTAAATCTCTTTCAGCAGTGTTTTTTAGTTTTTATTTTATAAGTCCTTCACGTGCCTAGATTTATTCTCTTAGATTTATTCCTAGGTATTTTGTTCTCTTAAATACTATTGTAAATGGAATTGTTTCCTGAATTTCTCTTTCAGATTTCTCATTGCTGGTGTATGGAAACTCCATTCATTTTGTTTGGTGTATAGAAACCCAATTCAAATTTAGCAAAGTACCCTGCAACTTTGCTAAATTTCTGTATTAGCTCTAGAAGTTTTCTTGTAGACTCTTTGGGATTTTCTATATAATTTTGCTCTTCTTTTCCAATCTGAATACCTTTTATTTCTTCTTCTTTTTTTTTTTTGGTCTTATTTCTCTGGCTACGACTTCTAATACAATGTTGAATAGAAGTGGTGAGAGTGAACACCCTTATCTTGTTCATCATTTCAAGGGAAAAGCTCTCAGTCTTTCTCCATCAAGTATAATGTTGGCTGTTGGCTTTTCATATATGTTCTGAATCATATCAAGGAATTTCTCTTCTAATCCAATCTTCTTTAGGATTTTCATCAAGAAAGGGTGTTGCATTTTATCAAATGCTTTTTCTGCATCCGTAGAGGTGATCATGTGGTTCTTTTCCTTTGTTCTGTTGATGTGGTGTATTACATTGATAGATTTTCTAATGTTGAATCGTTCCTGCATTTCTGGAATAAATCTCACTTAGTCATGGTGTATGACTTTTTTAATATGCTGTTGGATTCTGTTCACTGGTATTTTGTTGAGGATTTTCACATCTGTATTCATAAGACACGTTGGTCTGTAGTTTTCTTGTGGTGTCTTTGTCTGGTTTGGGTATCAGGGTTATATTTGCTTCATAGAATGAATTAGGGAGTATTCCTTCCCTCTCTATCTTTTGAGAAATTTAAACAGTGTTGGTGTCAATTCTTCTGTAAATGTTGGGTAGAATTCCCTAGTGAAGGCATCTGGTACCAGGACTTTCTTTTGTTGGGATTTTTTTTAAAACACTGATTAGATCTTTTTGCTTGTTATAGGTCTGTTAAGACTTTCTATTTCCTCTTGAGTTAGTTTGGGTAATTGTGTACTTCTAAGAATTTGCCCATTTCATCTAGGTTATCCAGTTTGTTGCCATATAGTTGTTCATAATATTCTGTCATAATTCTCTTTATTTTTTTCAGGCCAGTTGTAAAGTCCTCTCTTTCATTTTTTTAATTTTGGTTATTTATGTCTTTTCTTTGTCAGTCTAGCTAAAGGTTTGTCAATTTTAAGGATCTTTTCAAAGAACTAACTTCTGGTTTTATTGATTCTTTTCATTTTTTGTTTTTAATTTTATTTCTGCTCTGATCTTTGTTATTTCCTTTCTTCTGGTAGGTTTAGGCTTAGTTTGCTGTTCTCTTAATAGTTTCTGGAGCTGTCAGGTTAAGCTGTTAATTTGAAATCTTTCTTCCCTTTCTGTGTAGGCATTTACTGCTGTAAGTTTCCCTCTGAGTACTGCGTTTGCTGCATCCCATAAATTTTGGTATGTTGTGCTTTCCTTTTCA
This sequence comes from Dugong dugon, assembly GCA_030035585.1. Taxonomy (NCBI): domain Eukaryota; kingdom Metazoa; phylum Chordata; class Mammalia; order Sirenia; family Dugongidae; genus Dugong; species Dugong dugon. Next base: position 14,039,383 of record CM057475.1, on the reverse strand, counting down.
TTTGACTCTAAGAAGTTTGTGTTTTTTCTTTTAATTTCTTCCCTGAACCATTGGAAGTTTAATAGTGTGTTGTTTAGTTTCCACGTTTGTGTATTTTCCATTACTGATTTCTAGATTCATTCCATTGTGTTCAGAGAAAATACTTTGTATGATTTCAGTCTTTTTAAATTTATCAGGACTTGCTTCATACCCTAAAGTGTGGTCTGTCCTGGAGAATGACTCATGTGCACTGGAGTAGAATGTATATTGTACTGTTTTTGGTTGGAGTGTTCTCTAAATGTCTGTTAAGTCTAGTTGGTTTACAGTGTCATTCAGGTCCTCTGTTTCCTTGTTAATATTCTTTCTAGGTGTTTTGTCCAATATTGAAAGTGGTGTGTTGAAGTCTGCAACTATTATTGTAGTGCTCTCTATTTCTCCCTTCAGTTCTATCAGTGTTTGCTTTAAATATTTAGGTGCCCTGATGTTGGGTGCATATATATTTATGATGGTTAAATACTGTTGATTATTTGACCCTTTTATCACTATAGACTGTCCATCTTTATCTCTTTTGACAGATTTTGTTGTAACGTCTACTTTATGTGATGTTAAGATTACCTCCCAAGATCTCATTTGTTTATTATTTGCATGGAATCTTTTTTTCCATCCTTTTGCTTTCAACCTATTTGTGTCCTTGGGTTTAAGGTGTGTAAACAGGATATAATTAGACCTTTTTTTTTTTAATCCATTCTGCCACTCTCTGCCTTTGATTGGAGCATTTAGTCCATTTACATTCACTGTAATTATTGATAAAAGTGACTTTTTCTGCCATTTTGTTATTTGTTTTTTGTCCATCTTCAGCTTTCTTTGTCTTTGTCCTTTAGTATTGCTTGCTTTTTGTATTTTGTTGGTTTATTGTAGTGACCCTTTTTGGTTCCTGTCTCTTTATATATTTGCTTAGTGGTTGCCATGAATATTGCATTTAAGAGCTTATGTTTATAACATTCTAGGGTAATTTGGTACCAACTTAACTTCAGTAACATACAAAAAATTCTATATGTATACAATTCCTCCCCTCCTTTTGTTGTTGTTATCACTAATTATGTCCTTATATGTCATGTGCCTTGTAACTCAATTTTATCCTTGCTTTTTATATATTTGTTACTTAAAAACATGAAGGACAAAACATTTAGAATTATCAAGCATGAATACCTTATTACTAGCCCTTACACTTGTCCACACATTTCCCTTTATTAGGGATCTTCCTTTTTATGTATAGCTTTGAATTATTTTCTAATGTCTTCTCCCTTCTACAAAACTCACATTAGTATTTTTTTGTAGGGCTGGTCTGGTGGATATGAACTTTCTCAGCCTCTGTCTGGGAATATTTTAATTTCTCCCTCATTCTTGAAGGATAGTTTTGGTGGGTATCATATTTTTGTTGACAGTTTTTTTCTTTGAACACTTTAATATATCATTTAATATATCATTCCATTGTCTTCTGGCCTCCAGTGTTTCTGAGGAAAAATCAGCCCTTAATCTTATTGAGGATCCTTTGTATGTGACTGTTTGCTTCTCTCTCACTATTTTCAGGGTTCTCTCTTTATCTTTAATTTTTGAGAGCTGAACAATGATGTATCTTGGTGTATATCTCTTTGGGTTTACCCTGCATGGGATTCTTTGAGATTCTTGAATTTGTAGATTCATGTCCTTTGTTAGACTGGGGAAATTTTCTGTCATTATTTCTTCACATGGTCTTTCTGTCTCATTCTCTTCCTCATCTCTTTCTTTCTGGAATTTCCGTGATGTGTATATTAGATCTCTTGTTGTTGTTCCATAATTCCATTAAACTGTGCTCAGCCTTCTTGAGCCTCTGTTTTTGTTGCTCTTCAGCATCTTTAATTTTAACTATCTTATCCTCTACTTCACTGATTCTTCTGCCTGTAAATCTGTTGGTAAGTCCTCCTGTTTTGTTTTTCCTTTCAGTTATTGTCCCTTTCAGTTGCAATGTCTCTTTTTTTAGATCCTCATTTTGTTCTTGCATTGTTTTCCTTATTTCTTTTAGCTCTTTCTTTGTTTTTTCCCTTTTTCTTTGATTATGTTTAATGGTGTTGTATTATATTCTTCCTTTTTTTTTTCATTATTCGGTCATCCCTAGATGGATTTTCACTCACTTTGTCATGTTCGTTTGGATGGGCCATTGTTTCTTTGTTCTTTGTGTGTCTTGTGATTTTTTGTTGGGGCATTGGAATTTTCGAGGGTGTTAACTTTCTCATTTTTCCCCAGTATTTGATGTTTTTACCTGCATTACTTTCTGCCAGAAACTCTTAGGTGGGCAGAACATTTGGCCTTCACTTACCTTTTCCTTTTCCCTTTTTGTGATAGCTCCTTCTCCCTTCCTGGTTTAATGGGCATTTGAAAGTTCCAGATCTCATTTCTCAACTTTAAATCTCTCCCAGACACACCAGAGAACATGTAGTGGTCAGTCTGTCCACCAGTTGGCACCGCCACTCAGGCGCGATATCATGTACTAATCAGTCTGTCCCCCAGGGGTTGCAATCCCCTCTCTCTGGTTATTACTCTTTTCCCTTCTCTGTTTTTGCAATCATGTTTTTAGTCAGAAAACCCATACCCAGTGAGCGCACTTTGGGGCTGGGTGTTGTCCTCTGGTTTTACCTGAGGTTTCCTTCCTTTCTCTGTGGTGGTTGCTTATATCTAAGCTAGCTTTCAGGGGAAGCACAGCCAGACTTTCCTCCATTTCAGGAGGAAGAGGGCTTAGCACTCACCAGAAGGACCTCTGAGACACCTGTTTTGTTGGTTTCAGAGCCGTAGTAGCGCTGTGGTGGTTGGGGGAGCAATCTCCACTTAGGTGACCTACTTCCTTCCACTTCAAGGAACCTTCTGTAGGAGTTCATATCAGTCCAGCAGCTGACATTTGTTGGTTGGGGGAGGGGTAGTTACACTCCAAACGAACCCTCAGGGAAGTCTGCCTTGTTGCTATCAGAGTCTGCCCCATAGTATGTTGACTGTGGGTGTAGTCTCCACACAAGGTGCCTGCTTCCTAGCACACAACAGCCTCAGTCAGCAATCCTCAGTGTTGACTGTAAGGGGGAGCAGACAGATCCAAACTGATTACCAGGGAGATCTGTCCTGTTAATTTCAGAGGCCTGAGCTATGGGGTGCACAGGGAGGCAGGTAGAGTGCTGACTAGTAGATCACACTCCACTGCGGGGGGCCCCCTGTAGCAGTTTGCAACAGTCTACCAACCAACAATTACCAGGTAGGGGAGAGGGTGTCATGCTCTGATCAGATCTCTGCGGAGGTCTGTCTTGTTGCTATCAGAGTCCCCCCGGAAGATTGTTGTCTGTGAGTTCAGCCTCCACTCAAGACTCCTGGTTCCTAACACATAGCAGCCTCAGTCAGGAGTCCTCAGTGGAAATGGTGGCAGATTAACTCTAATTGAACCCCAGGGAGGTTTGTCCTGTTGGTTTCAGAGACCAGAGGTATGGAATACACAGGGAGGCAGGTAGAGTGCTGACTATGGGAGCAGACTCCACTGCAGGGCCCTTGAGTAGCAATTCACAGCAGGCTTGTAGGTGACAGTATCTGGGTGGGGGAAGTGCTGGCAAACTCCAGATGGACCCCTGGGGAGGTCTGCTTTGCTGCCAGAGCCATCCTCCCCCCACTACCAGAGTATGTTGGCTCTGGGTGTAGCCTCCACTAATGATGCCTGCTTCTTAGCACACAGCAGTCTCAGTCAGCAGTCCTCAGCACTGACTGAAAGGGGGAGCAGACAGACCAGAACTGACTCCTCAGGAGGTCTGTCCTGTTGTTTTCAGAGGTCTGAACTATGGGGTACACAGAGAAGTAGGTGGAGTGTTGACTATGAGGGCAGACTCTACTGCTTAGGCCTTCTGTAACAATTCCCAATGTGCTTGGAACTGACAGTGTCTGGGTGGGGGAGGTGCTGGCACACTTCAAATGGACCCCTGGGAGGTCTGCTTGGTGATTTTAGGGCAGAAGCTTGGGGTCCTGTCTCTTTGTACAGGCAGGGGCTGTGGTGGTTAGGGAAGCAGGCTCTTTTTCTGGGGTTACTGCCCCAGTTCACAATGGCCGGTGGCCCACATGGCTGGGGGAGGGGCAAGGACAGTGGGAGAAGCGATTTTCCTACTGTAGGCAACTCATTATTGATATGTTGATTCTTGCCTGTCTGTAGTTCCCTGCTGCTTTCCTCTGCTCCCTGATTCAGAGTCCCTCAAAGCCAGTAACCATTTCCTTGTTGTATTTCTTGCTGTATTTGTGGGGGAAGGTCAGAATGATGGTTTGTTTATGCTGCCACCTTCCCAGAATTGTCCCATTCATTTTTAACAGATGGGCTTTTCCTAGTTATTTCATTTTTAAAAAGTCACAGTTCAGTGAACCCACAACATATACTATTTGCACAGAGTTGTTGTTTGGGGCCATCGAGTTGATTCTGATTCATAGCGACCACATGCACAGCAGAACGAAATACTACCCAGTCCTGAGCCATCCTCACGATAATTGCTCTGTTTGAGCCTGTTGTTGCAGCCACTATGTCAGTCCATCTTGCTGAGAATCTTCCTCTTTTTCCTGACCCTTTACTTTACCAAGCATGATGTCCTTCTCCAGGGTCTGGTCCTTCGTGATAAAATGTCCAAAGTACGTGAGATGAAGTCTCACCATTCTTGCTTCTAAGGAGCATTCTGGCTGTACTTCTTCCAAGACAGATTTGTTCGTTCTTCTGGGAGTCCATGGTATATTCAGTATTCTTCATCAACACCATAATTCAAAGGCATCCATTCTTCTTCGGTCTTCCTTATTCATTGTCCAGCTTTCTCATGCATATGAGGTGATTGAAAATACCATGGCTTGGGTCAGGTGCACCTTAGTCCTCAAAGTGACATGTTTGCTTTTGAACACTTTAAAGAGGTTTTTTTGCAGCAGATTTGCCCAATGTAATATGTCATTTGATTTCTTGACTGCTGCTTCCATGGTCATTGATTGTGGATCCAAGTAAGATGAAATCCTTGACAACTTCAGTCTTTTCTCTGTTTATCATGATGTTGCTTGTTGGTTCAGTTGTGAGGATTTTTGTTTTCTTTATGTTGAGGTGTAACCCATACTGAAGTCTTTGATCTTCATCAGTAAGTACTTCAAGTCCTCTTCACTTTTAGCAAGCAAGGTTGTGTTATTTGCATATTGCAGGCTGTTAATGAGTACCAAAAAAAACCCCATTGCTGTCAAGTTGATTCCAACCCATAATGACCATATAGGACAGAGTAGAACTGCTCCACAGTGTTTCTAAGGAGCATCTGGTAGATTCAAACGCCAACCTTTTGGTTAGCAGCTGAGCTCTTAACCACTGCACCACTAGGGCTCCTAAAAAATGCCTGTGGAAAGACAAGATATGTGAACTAAGGACCTCAACTCTAGCCTCTTTTTGTGTGCAAAAAATGGTCACCTAAGCCCACAGAGGAAACCCTACTTTCACACTGATTTTTTTTGTTTGTTATTTTCTGTTTTGCCCTTCTCTAATATTGAAGAAGCAGCAGAAATATTGGGAAAGCAAACACCATTAATGATTAGCAGATTAGATTTTGGCTTAGAGTCTTATACTGAGTCTAACAAGCTACTGAGTTAAAGCCTCCTCCTACATTAAAAATTGGAACACTCATCCCTCTTCCCAGTGAAGATGTCATTTTGTTGGTGGCTTTCAATTTATGTATGATTAATATTGTCAGATTAAAAAAAAGTGAATGAAACATAAGGTTGTTTTTGCCTCCTATATTTATTTTGGTTTATTGGATGGTAAAAGTTCAACATTATGCAACTTGGAAATTCTTGTGGAAAATCTAGTGTTTGTCCTCCAAGCTAAACAGTGTTATAGACAAGACCTATTTGGAATTGGAATAAAAAGAACTCTATATACACATATATATTCATACATACATATATATATAAAATATATATGTATACATATGTATACACACAGACACACATACAAATTTACAAGACCCACATGTATACAGACCCACACATACACATACATATATGCATGCATACAGGGACACACACTCATACACACACACTTGCACACATGCACGTATACACCATAATAACTTATTATCCAAACTATCATACTTTGTTAATCGTTATGCCAAGGTAATGGCCATAAACTGGGACTTTCCCAGTCAAACTGGGTGCATAGTCACCTACTTATATATTACATGTCTTCTAATAGGAGACAAGAAGCTTTTAAAAAGACTGGTTACTCTGTTCCAGGGATTTTTACACATTTATTCCTATGTTACTGTGGTGGGGAGAAGTTCAATAAAGACTTCACATCCCTTTAATAGAATTAGTCACTTTGTGCTGAGATGTTAAAGCTGATTCTGATGATCTCATCTACAGTATTGGCAGGATTATTAACAGATTTGCCTCTATTGGTTTTCTCTGGAAGTCTTTGTTGTTTGCATTTTTATAGAGTAATTTGATTTTTATTAATATAAGTAATAGAGGAGTTTGGCAACTGGGTACTCCACAGACTTGCTGTTTCCTCTTCTTCATTTACTTTTCTCTTGTTAAAGTCATCAAAATGTTGACAGCTGCATAACTCTTTTTAAAGCATTCATAACCTGACAGATATTACAGATATTTGTCATTTGACTTCCAGTAAGTGACAGCTGAAATTAGCTTTTCTCAGTATTGGAGGATAGCGCGGGTGTAGTGAGTCCAGTCAAATTTGTATCACATTTCTTTAATGTATAAGTGATTTAGAATATTACTAAGGACTCAGGACTGGAAGGATATGGGGACAGGATCTGGTAATCATTTGTTTTTGGATGTACTGGAAACTAAGCTGGCAGAACAGTAGCATCTCATAGGGTTAGTTAGTCTCAGCAATGAAAGAATCCTTGTGGGCCACATCCTTGAGTCATGCTTCTGGTGCTCAAATCCCTGCCAAGATGTCCTTAAAGAGAGAGCCTTCCTCCTCTGAGTGAAGACCTCCAGAGATGGAAGTTCAGTCCTTCTGAAGCAATACATTCTATTTCTGGAAAGCACTAAATATTTGACTCCAGTTTCTTACATTGAGCCTAAACTGTTCACTTTGTAATTTCTAGCCATTGGCCCTGATTCTCCTCTACTGTGACCATAAGTCCTAAACCCAATCTTTCATTTCTAGAACAATGATAATAATAATGGCTAATATATATGGATCAATACATTGTGCCAGGCATTGTGGTAAGCATTTTCTCATTTCATTCTCATAACCCTAGAGGGTAGGCATTATTATTATCATACCCAGTTTGAAGATGAAGAAATTGAGGCTCACACAGGCTGACGTAACTTGCCCAAGGTTCACACCCAGAATTTTCATTCAGGTTGATTTGAGGCTAAACCAATGCAGCGTGACACTGTGTAAGTCACAAAACTTCTCTGAGCCCCCTTCTCTGATCTATATTCTGGGGATGCTCATGCATCTCACTTAGGGTATTTGTGGACAATAAGCAAGAGAGTGGCATGTGCACAACCACACATATCTGATTGTGGCATTCCATTGTAATTAATGACATCATCATAAACGCCATCAAAATCCTGTACCACCATTCAGATGGCATCATCTAGGTCAGTAGGTTTGCTTTAGTGTATCATTCTATCCTGTCATCCCTTCAACAAGTCAAAGTTTTCAAGGCCCAGGACAAACCCTTTTTCAGCTGTGAATTCTAATTTAGATTTTTCGAGCCCACAGTAGTTCTTCTTTTTTTATTCTCATTGCATGCTGTATTGATAATTTGGTGCTTTTAGTTGCAAGTCACAGAAGAAAATCTCAAACTGTCTTAAAAAAAGGGAGGGGTCAACGTTGGCTCTCATGGTAACTGGTTTCAGGCAAGGCATGAGCCAGAAACTCTGTTAGTCTAACTAGGTCTGGTTGTTCTCCCTCCAAGGGAGCTTTCTTTTATTGCAAGATGGCTTCTGACAGCTCTTAAGATTATCTGTGTCCTGGTTCCAATGCAGCAGGAAAGAGAAAGTTTAATTCCCTTAAGGTTTGAACAAAATTCCCCAAATTGAGTCTCATTAACCTGGTAGGTCTAACTGAGGTCAGATGCCTATCCCTGAACCAATTACTGTGGCCAGGAATGGGCTCTACTGATGAGATTAAGCCAGTTGGACCCCTTTCTGGGACAGGAGGGCGGAGTCAATTTTGAATGAACCAAATCCAGGGAAATCCAGGGGAATGTTAGAAAGAGGGAAGGAGGGGATATCGATTAAAGGGAAAACAAAACAAAGTGATAACGAAAAACCAAATCCATTGCTATCAAGTTGATTCCAACTCATGGTGACTCCATGTGGGCCAGAGTAGCACTATACTCCATAGGGTTTTCAAAGACTGTAGTCCTGTGGAAGTAGATCGCAGGCCTTTCTTCCTTAGAGCCACTGGGTGGATTGAACTGCCAACCTTCCTAGCCAATCTAAAACCATTTGCACTAGATTAAAGGGAGGTAATCAACAATTGTCCAGTAATATGACTTGTTTATATTGTTACTTTATATGGGTTTCATTGGTTATCTAGCCATCTATTTATCATAATAGACTGAAAGTTCCTTGAGGACAGAGACCTTGCAATTGTGTTTTTAAAATCTCTCTTTCCACCCACCCCAGCACATCTCACACTTCCTTGCATATTGCATATGCTCAATAAGAATGCTGAATGATTTTTTTTCTTTGTTCGTTAATGGTGTCACCCGGCGTGAAATAGGTTATAAAAGAGAATAACCAGCAATTCCATAGACTACCATGAGAAAGGGAAAGTGGGTAGGACAGGAAGTTAATAATAAAATTAAAGTTTAAAATCAGTCACCACTATTGAGTACATTCCTTCTTTTTTTCAGGTATAACTTAATTACACAATTTGATATGCTTTGCAATCTTCAGTTAACCTGCTGGTGGGCACTGAGAGAACCTTTTGTAAGGAGAATGTTCCTGTCTTTTTAGTATGTTAAATGTGTTGTTAATGAAATTGGAACTTTCAGACCACTATAGATTTATCATAGGCAGTGCTGCATGAAGGGAAAGCTATATTAACGTTTTGTTTATTTGAAGTCATTTTACCTTATGCTCAGGAGCCCAATTAACATTATTGATTTGAATCATACTCATCAAGATCAACTTATATTGTGTTAATTTCTTTCAACACAGAGAGAGCTGAAACCAAGCACAGAGGAGTTGAGACAGCATGATTGATTTGACCATGAAAAGCATATTTTGTACCATAATCTCATTTTAACGCTTCAGTAGTTAAGTTGCGTCAAATTGCTTTTGATGAGGCAATCGTTTTCTGGTTTGGATTCTGCTTAGGCCTTATATTGGTCAGCTATTCCCATAATAATGCTGTACAAGAAACTACCCCATTTATTCTCTTGATCATGTGTCTTCAAGTTGACTGTGATTTGGCTGCTCTAGGCTGGGCGGCTCTGCTGCAGGTTGTAGGTTGGCCAGCCTGGGCCCCAGGCTGAATATTGGTTAGTTTCAGGTTTGTTCCATGTATATTTGTTCTGGGTCCCAAGCGTAAGGGGCAGAGGCTGCCTGGAGCATGTTCTTCTCATGGGGCATCAATGGAGAGCAAGAGCCAAGCCAAATAACACATGCATACTTAAGACCGCTGTTCCCATCACACCACTGAATTTCAATGGCCTGAGAAATTCTCATGGCCAAGACCAATATCAGCTGGGGAAGTAGACTCTGTCCATAGAGGAAGTAACTGTTTGCTGAACAATAATCCAAATTAACCTGAGCCTCCTGGCCTTGTAGCTCTTAGTTCAGAGTGCTTAAGCCAATCATTTGTGCCAACATCATTATGGTGTCAAACTGATTTCTTGACCTAAACTGGGAGACGAGGCTGCTGGATTTCATGCTTAGGATTCAACTGGTGGAAAGATCACTGCTCTAGATTGTGAACTCCTTGAAAGCAAAGATAACATCCTGTGTTCTTTTGGGTCCCAAAGGACTTGGCACATAATCGAACCTTAGTAAGTATTGCATGAATGAGTAATGAATGATAGTCTTGTTTCATTTGTAGAACAGTTAAATAAAACAGGAGATGATGTAAGTTAAATAGGGGTGAAAGCTATTGAGGAGTTAAAGCAACAGTCTGAAAAGTGTGTGTGTATGTGTTTGTATGTATATATATATATACATATATACAAAAATAAGTATACACACACATATATATGCGTATATGTGTTTGTGTATATCTCTCTATATACACATATATTTCATAGTATATGTAAATATAATATTTTAAGTAATTTATCTGAAAACTCTGTGAAGAAGGAAATTAATGACCAGAGAAGTTAGGTTTTTCCCAAGATCACACATCTAGAAGGAGCTGGAGCTCAGATTTGAACCTCAGTTGTCTAACTCCAAATCAAATGCTCCACCTTGGGGCTTCTTCTCAGCAGGGTGTGGTGAATTTTTATTTTCTCTCTCCAACGACCTTCCTTTTACCTTGAACCCAACTGTTTGACTCAGTGCAGCATCAATTCCCCTGAGACTGGTCTGCTTAAAAGTAGACACATGGAACTAAAGAAAAACTGGAGCAAATGGCTGGAGATAGAGGGCTGCTTTCCCTTTCCATTTGAAATTAATGTTCACTGTATAAAAAACATAAAGCATATCCATCCCCAGGGACTTGCCTGACATTTTAAAACTTTCATCTGCTTTAATTCACAGTGTTCGAAGTGGGGATTTACATGTTGCTGAGCTCCAGTGCCTAGCTGACTGTGGTGTGCATTTCCTCTGCTGTCATGCTGGGCTGAACCTTCTACAGGCCCAAACAAATTATATAGCTTATTTAGCTCCCTCTGAAAACAATAATGGGCCTATTCAGATTTTATCTGTAATTTTACTTTGTTGTTGAGAAGTATTAATAATGCTGTTGTAAACCAGGCCAGGGCAGCATTCACAGACTTTTCCAGGCTTTAGGGGTAGGATAAATAGCTGCTCACAGAGCACAGAGGGAAACATGTAGATCGTCTCAGCTTAAGTTAGACACGCTTGCCTGGATTGGAGCAGTGTTAATATCACGTCTTGCAGATTTGGCAAGGGCTTTAAGAGTCCCGTATTTCAAGTTGGTTTTTATAGAAACTTGCTGCAGAACTGGGCAGGATTAATCACGGCTCAGATATATCACACTTAGTACAGTATTAAATTCTAGCAATGGAATGATGCAAAACCAGTTCATAACCTTATAAGAACATCGCATATTACAGTAATCATAGAGAAATACTGTATATCCAAATTAATGGAGAATAAAACATCCTGAAGTCTGTTTTTGGTGTCAGGCAACGTTCTTAGGTGGTGCTCTTTTCCTCTCCTTTACCCTCCTGAAAGCTGGCTGAGGTCGCCCTTATATCTTTATGGAGTTTATTATGGTAGTGGACTTGTGCATGTGGTGGGGGTCTAACCTGGGGCTGCTGTGTGTATCCTTTGCCTGGTAAAGAGACCTAATAAGATCTTCCTTCATTCTTGAAAGATTTATTATGCACCTACCATGTGCCAGATACCGTGTAAGTCATGGGGGTTACAAAGTGAATGTGACCCTGCTCCCCCGGTCACGGAGCTGCCTCTGACCGGATCCATAGCTTGCAGGGAGTTCATTGCAGTTCTGATGTTTATAGGATTTTATGGATCTGCTTCCTCCTTGGGATAAATATACACATATTTTTAAGGAGACCCTTGGAATATCCTTGGAGATCAGTTCTAGTATTGCCTGTGTTCCAGAAATGAGAAGTTTTGTCTCTTTGGTTTTGAAAGTATTTTGCTGGGTAAAGATAAAAGGTAAATTAGATAGCAGTGTGAAGTTTTACCAACGTCCCCTCTTCCCCCCTAAAATTACCTGCCAGTGAGAGAAATGCTAAAATAAATTCACGAGGAGCCATGGAATCTCCTTGGGAAATCATTAAAATTGGTAGACTCTGTAGGCTGAGTTAGGTCAAAGGAGCTCTCTCTCCTGCCTAAGATTCTAGGAATGTGATAGAAAGAGTTATTATATTTTTCACCTCTTCCACCTTCTCTCTCATTCCAGTCACAGTCGTCAAAATGAATTTTACCATTTTAGAGGGGACCTACCTTCAACTGCAGATTTAACAATGGGAAAGAACGCATAGTAAGAAAGTCCTAGCCAAATACTCCCAAGTCCTATAAAAATGAGAAGAACAGCACGTGGGATCCTCCACATCCATCTGACTTAACTTTTTGCCTGTGAAGTAGTGTGAGGATGCACAGGCTTATTGAAGGCTTCATTCTAACATGCCATCAACTCTCCATTAGCTGGTCCAACTTCATTGTGACATTATCAGCTTCTCCTCTAGTTTGAGATGAGTCATTTTCCAAGGACTTCAGAACTTGTCGTGTTGAGATGCAAGGGTAAGAATGTGCCAAAGAGAAATTATTTGGGGGTTAATGGACCACCATACCCTGCCACGAGCACACATATCAGAGTCTGAACCTTCAGGCTTTCCAACTCAGGGAGGCTGCCAAGTGCAGCTCAAGAGTCAAAGAAGAGTGCTAATCTGCTCCCACCAAAGAGAAGAACGTTTTCCACTCTTTCCCAATTCGTTCCTCATTACTGTGCACATGTGACTGGGCATCTGTATTTCCTACCATGCCCTCTACTTATTTACATAATAAACTCCTACCAAACAGTAGCAATTATTTCTTTTTCCCTTTTCAGTTTTAAAATTGGATCTTTTCTCCTTCCGGTGGTTAAGTGAGTCACTTAAATTTAATTTCATCATCTTTCTGAGTTCAGATAACATGGACACTGATTTTGCCAGTCGTAAAGCTAGTGCAGTCATGCCCTGCTTCGGGGATTGTTACTATACACATAACGATAAATAGAAAGACGCTTTCAGACATTTTAGCTAGAAGCTTAAAAAACGTATGCCTCACTACATTTAGAGGTATTTTGAAAAAAGGTGTTTGTTCTCCTTGAGGATTTCAAAATTTGGAGGAGTCTCGTGGATTCTGAAGGACAGTTTTACTTCCCAAGGTACTCTTCAAATGTGGCAAACAGGGACAATGGCATTTGAGACCAGGGGTCACTATATGGCTGGGAGGATTTCAACTAATTTGCCCAGGTACTTGGAGGGATACCTCCTTAAAGAAACAGAGAGGGCCAAAGTGAGTTTTCCAGGCTACCCCAGCCACCTGCCCTACTACTGATCAATTCATCCACTATCCATCCATCCATCTTCTAATGTGTTCATTGATTGTGTTCATTTTGATTTCCAGACACTGGGGAAGCAAGAAAATAAGATGTGACCTCTGTTTTTGAGGGGTGTGGGATCCAGGGAGCAAGAGATACGTAAACAAATAATTTCAGCACCATGTGATAAGGCTCTGATAGAGGTATGCGTAATAGATTCACAGTAGGTATATTGGCCAGGGAGTCCATGGGTGACACAAACAGGTAAGTGCTCAACCGCTAACTGAAAGGTTGGCAGTTCGAATCCACCCAGAGGTACCTTGGAAGAAAGGCGTGGCAATCTATGTCCAAAAAATCAGTCATTGAAAACTCTATGGAGTACAGTTCTACTCTGACACACATAGGGTCCCATGAGTTGGAATCTACTCGATGGCAATTTTTTTTTTTAAATATTGGCCAGAGGAAGTCAGGAGAGATTTGCAGTAGAAGGGCAGTTTGAGCAGGCTCTTTTATGAGAGAGTGGAACATGGAAAACAAAGTAATAAATAAACAACAGCAATCACAATAATAACAATAATAGTTAATATTTATTGACAGCTTACTATGTGCCAGGCATAATTCTACGTGTTTTACATATGTCATGTTATTTAATCCTCATACCAAACATACGGGGTAGGCCTCACTATCATATCTGTTTTACAAATGAGGACTTTGAGGCATGGAAAGATTAAGAGACTTGTTCAAGGTCACAGAGCCAGGAAGTGTTAGAGCTGCACTTTGAACTTGAGCAGGCTGACTGCAAAGAACGTTATCTGCTGAAGGAACAATGGGGCAGAGAGGTGTGAAAAGGGCTGGCATGATCAGGGAGGACAGAGGTCAGAGGGGATAGAGGAGAGGCAATGTGATTGCCACCACATAGGTGTATGAAAGAGTTTAGTGATTTACCAGTGGAGACACAATTATGTGAATGGAAAGGCAGAGGAGAGCTGGGCTGTGAGGGCTGGTACAGGAGGGGCTGGGGCAGAAGGGCCTGAGGACTGGTCTGTCTGCCTGGAGTCATCCTCTTTCACTGTTTGCCTTGTTTTCTCTTGTTTATTCTTTAGGTCTCACCTTAAATGTAACATTTTCTCAGGGAAACCCTCCCTGGACCCTAGAGTAAGTAACCAGAAATTAATGTCTGATTTTTCGGAAGTAGATCACCAGGCCTTTCTTCTGAGATGCCTCTGGGTGGACTCAAACCTCCACCATTTCGGTTAGAAACATTAACCATTCTCACCACCCAGACACCCCAAATAAAGTGAGAATCCCTCATTATTATGATTTTTCTTGATGGCCCTTCTTTATTTATAAAACCTGTCGAATAACTCTTTCCAGTCATACTGTAAGCTCCTGAGGGGGATGGGACTGTGTCTGCTCTGCTCTCCCTGTTTTTTAATATCTAGTGCAGTGCCTGGTACATAGTAGGTGCTCAGTAAATATTTGTTGGATAATTGGGTGGATAGATTCCAGACCCTTGCATTTACTTTCCTCATTAATGACTCTTCGTAGTTCCATGTTCTTCTTGTCTTCCTCAACCGAGTTAGCCATAACCATCTTTGCATAAAACCAGAAAAACAAACCCACTGCTGTCAAGCTGATTCTGACTCATAGCGACCCTATAGGACAGAGTAGAACTGCCCCATAAGGTTTCCAAGGAGTGGCTGGTGGATTCAAACTGCCGACCTTTTGGTCAGCAGCCGAGCTCTTAACCACTGTGCCACCAGGGCTTCATCTTTATATAGGAAGTGTTCAAATAATAGAAAATCATTTAGCTGAACTATTTTCCCTCCAGAAGCTTCACATCAACCTACATGTTTACAGTATGAAATCACTTCTTAGATTTTCCCTCCCACCAACACATCAGACCATAACTCATAAAAAGGCACAGTGAACCTACTTGTTGAGTATAACTGGAGAGGCAGAGGGTTTGAGGTTTAACTGGGTTCTGCGTCATCTTATGTGGGTTCTTCAGAGGTGGCCAGGAGGTGCTTTTAGGCTGGCACGATTCTTCTCTGTGTCTCCCTTTCTCAGGCCCTGAGTAGGAAGGAGGGAACAAGCCCTTCTGTTGACTCCACATGCATGAGGCTCTTCCCCTGATTGCTGACATACTTTCCCACCCTTGGTGGGGGAGCCCGCAGTGAGGATTTGGACTTTGCCTTCTCCAGCCATCAGCAGATGTGAGTTATGTTCCTTTGGAAGGAGTTCTGTGTATTTCTCAGGTGTCTGGTACTCAGGTTCTATGTGTGGTGGACCTCTGAAATGAGCCAGTTTGTTATGGTCACACAGACAGGCATCTCTCCCAAGATGAAGGGTTTCACAGTCAGTTATTTTCACCAGAAATGACCCATGAGCTGCTGTAGAGAGGGCAGGCTTTTGCCTTGGAACTGTCAGAGCCTCTCTGCAGTCCACCCAGCCCTTGCAGCTGGCTGTCTTCGTGACCATACGATCACAGAGCCATAGGATCTTCACATTCAACTCGTGGGTTGGATTGTGTGAGTGACTTTCAAATTATTATTATTATTTTTTGACTGACATTGAAGAATATTGTTTTCGCAACCTGCACACACTTATATATTCACATAACTGAAGCAGAAGTGTCACAAAACAATTATTTTCAAGTTGTCAGTGAGTCGACTCTGACTCATGACGACCATGTGTGTCAGAGTAGAACTCTGCTCCATAGGGTTTTCAATGACTGATTTTTTGGAAGTAGATCAATAGACCTTTCTTCTGAAGCACCTCTGGGTGGGCTTGAGCTGCCAACCTTTTGGTTAGTAGCCAAGCATGACAACCATCTGCACCACCCAGGGACTTTACACAATATGCAGTATCTTCTGATAGGTTGTATTCTATAGTCTATTAAAAAAATGCGGGAACAGCTCTGTAGATTGATTCCACATGCTACTGCTAGCTCCTCTAGCTGTCATTAGACCTGATTTTGAGACTGACTCTGTTATCCTCCTTTTATGGACGAGATGGAGATCCTCAGGTATGATCCCAGCATCTTACAACTTGTTAGTGACAAACATGGGGCGGTAACCCAGGTCTCTCCTGAATGTGATCCAGCATTTTTACTTAAATCACTTCTACTTAAAATACATCTTTCATGTCTTCTGTGTTATTGTGTGTGCTGTATGACTATTTGGACTCAACCCACACTGCCTCTCCCTTTACATAACAACCCTTACCTCTCAGCAAGGTGACTCAATAGGTTTTAAAGTTGTGTTTATTGCACACAGAGAAGCAGCATGCCTTGTTCCCAGTGCTCCGGACACACAGTACAGGATGCATGTGGTTCTTGTCCTCAGATCGCTTACTGGGGTGATAGGGCAGAGCTCTGCTCTATCAGCAGAAGCACATATGAATAAACAGAATTATTAGAAGTGGACTTCGAAGAAGAGAATCTATCCTGAGATTCCCTCCCCCCCGCCCCGGTTTAAAAGGAATAAACTCCCTAAGCAAGGAAGATTTAAGCTGTGATTACAAGAGAAGAAAGAGGTGCTGGAGATGCTTGTCGGTAGTTTAAGTTGGGGAGGTCCATCACTCTAGAATTGCTGCCTCGACCTTCTCTGTTGCCCATGGGCTCCATTGTCCCTCTGGAACTGACAACAGCAGGGGGTAGTGCCTGCCAAATACACATCAGTTGTATTCTGCAAGCTCACATTCACAATACCCAGTCTAAAAACATGGACACAATGGGACAAGATATTTACAATCTGGCCTATTCCTCCTAATCTGGAAACTATGCTTCCTGTTTCAATAGGGTTTCCTCACCCACTGCTCACCTATGAGTCCCCTACATTTAACTCCAAGGTTGTTGTGGGTGCTGCCAGCATGCCTGAATTCCTGGCTGTGGTGTGGTGGACAGGGAGAATGGCAGAGGAGTATCACTCGAATGCCAGCACACTTGTGTAATCCTCACATCTTCCCCTCCGTAACACATTATTTTATGGTTTGGGCTTATCTCCTCAGATTTTAGCCATTGGCCTCAGTTACCTATGTATTTTAACTTGTGAGAAATGGGTACCCTGCATGGTGTGCACCCAGCCCTGTTCAGGAGCATCAAGCTACGTCCTCCTTGGAAATGTTATAGGCAGCTGTTCTAGTTTCTGCCCATCACTCCTACTGTTGGCTGTGTGGCACGGAGGGACCCCTTTCCATAATATAGTGCTTTGGCTGGTGTAATTCTGATTTAGAAAAACAGCTTCATTTGGAGAGAAACATTAATTAGATGCAAAGAGGGAGTTATTTCGTCCTTTGGGTGGAGGTGGGGCGCAAGGAATGAGCAAGAGAAAAAGTACCCCAAATAAATTATCTCCGATTTGTGCCATGTTTTATGCTTGTCAGCTGTCTGTTGCCAAAGTACCACAATGTAGCTAAATACTTGTGACACCTTGCCCAATCAAGGTATAGCAAAAAGATGTTATGGGAGCCTGTTTGTGACAACCTGTGCTAGTTTACATTAGCTTAACCAATCCCTTTTCCCTCTGTGCTTGGAGAAATTTGTTAAATTAATTCAGTTGCAATTAGCAGATTTATGGGAAAGTACCCTGTTATCCTTTAATTGGAGAGCATAAAACTACAGACTGAATCCGCTGGTTCTATTTGTGTAATAGGCAATCTATCCACGACAAGATTTGATCGATGGAGTCGTATGATGCCCTTGCCTTGTTTTATATTGGCTGTCAGCCCTTAACTGGGACTGAAGTATCTGGGTAACAAAAATTGATATAATGACTTAATGCGCCTTATTCTCTTTGAGCTACATCAGTTTAGAGCACTTCTGAGAGAAAAATGTCTGGAAAATATCAGGGAGTCATTTATCAACCTGTTTTCATTAGCATACTGCCTAGCTCTGGCAAGGATTTGAATAAAAAAAAGTAGGATGGTACAATTTATTTCAGGCCCCATATTTCTTGGATGAAAGGAGACTTCTAATAAAAGGAAAATACAGAAAGATGCTTTTTCTAGCTATTTTTTCCCCTAACTAAAAATGCTATCCCCAAAGCTTTTTTGTTTCTTTGCTGTTAATAATATTCTGGGGGGAACATATACTTGGGAAGGTAATTAGAAAAGTAATGCAGAATGCATGGTGGTTATGACATGTAGAGAGAAATATTTAAGCCCAGGACATTTAACCAAAAATACCCAGGCAAGTAGTGGGTATGTGTGTATGTCTCTGTATGCTTGCCTCTGTGTGCATGTTTGTGCGTTTATAATACCCAGTTACGCAGTGAATGTGGAGAGAAGTTCTCTGCATAAGTGGGTGTTTTGTAGCATTAAAGGATTTCAGAAAGTTGAGATACAGCGTTTTTAGCTCTCTGGAGTTGGAGATGAGGGGAAATAGAAACAGATCAAAATGTTTGTATGGTGGGCAAAATGCATTTGGTATATGGAGTCATTTGTCCAATCCACCATAGGATGTGCGCCACAAGAGGAAATAATAACTGAAAGGCAGTAGTATGGCAGTGAGTCCTTTTTTGTATGAAATTCTTATGCATCAGTCAGCCTGCATACAGTGTGCCTAATGTATAAAATAAATTGGTGCATAAATCAGATTAAGAGCAGCATGGTGCCAACTTTTGCATTTGCACACAGGAATTCAATATGGATATGGAGGAATTCCCATTTTTTAATCTCTATAGGGTATGGGGAATCTCTCAGATAGATATTGCACACAAGGACATTTTGTTCACTTAATCCCACCACTGCCCTCACCCCACCCCCCACCCCCTGGTCTCCCACCCCAAATAACAACAGAAGCAGTGTCTTGGATAGTCAGAGCAGCAGTGCGGCTGTTTTGTGGAGTACCAGCCATGTATGGAGGGTAGTGACACAGTATTTAAGATAATATTGCAACCTTGTCTATAGTTCCTAATTATGTCGAGGAATTGGTGTGCCAATCGATAGTGATTTATGGTGGGGATAAGCAAGTGCACCTTGCTCACATTGATCTGCATATAAATTCCTTGACATAATAAGAAGTTATTACCAATGACAGTCACTGTCTGACTGCTAATTCATCGGCACAGCCTTCCATCAGTGAGAGCCACACTATCTGCATACAGGGGGCGAATTTGCCACATCACTTGCCTAAGTCAGGCCTGTGCAACTGGTAACCCAGGAGTGGCTACTGAGCAGGTGAGAGTCGAGGCCACACTGACCATTTCTCTGTCAAATGATGAACTGACAAAACAGCAAGAAATAGCCTAACAGAGGTTTGACTCTGGGCTTAGAAAATATCATAAATGCTTTTCTTAAATATTACATCTACTAAGTTCTTTTCTTACTACCATTTCCCCAAAAGTGTCAGATAGCAAATTGTCTATAGTTGATTAAAATACAATTGCTTTTATTTTACATTGTTCTTTCTCTTATTATCCCTTTTAAAAAATTATAGATATTTTTAAAACCATCTAGGTTTTTTTCTTTTTACCATTTCTTTTAAATCTTACATGTATTTGTAGGCTTCTGCATTTCTGTTGCCCAGAGCTTTTTTTTTTTTTTTTTTAAACCTTTAAGCTTGTATCTCTTTGTTCTTCCTTTCCTCCCTTTCTTTTTTTAACAAGGATAAACTCATCCTTTAAAGGGGTACCTTCCTCTCCCTCCCCTCAGTAATCTTTGCTAACTGACCTGAAAAATCTTTGCATTTCACATTCAGAGCCCAGGTAGAGGGTGATGTGTCTCCTCTTAACTTCCTTCCTGTGGGCAAAATCTCTCTGCTCCAGCCTGTAATATTATATTACCTATAACCAGCAGTTTGTTGCTTAAAACATTCTGCCATGTCCCTCTATGGCCTGATTTTTTTTTTTTTTTCTTAATAGTCTGCTGCATCAGGAAGTTTTTCTTTAAACTGAATACAGCCAAAGTGTGATTACTCTTTTCCCATCAACGACTTCTGTCTCTTCTCTACTCTTGGTGGAGGTGGCCATTGCTCTTTTTAGGGAGCCCTTGAGAAGCTGGTGGATGTCATGGATTGAATTGTGTCCCCCCAAAATATGTGTCAACCTGGCTAGGCCATGATTTCCAGTATTGTGTGAATGTTTTCCATTTTGTGATCTGATGTAATTATCCTACATTTTGTGATGTGTTGCAAATCCTAACCTCTATGTGTTAATGAGGCAGGATCAGTGTGGGGTGTATCTTGAGTCACAGCATTACAAAAGAATGTGACTATAGTTACATCCTTACTCAAGTCACACCCTTGCTTGAGTCATACCTTTTATCTTACAAGAGATAAAAGGAGAGAGAGGCAACAAGCAGAGAGAGGGGGACCCACTACCACCAAGAAAGAAGAGCTGGGAGTGGAGCACATTCTTTGGACCTGGGGTTCCTGTGCTGAAAACCTCTTAGACCCTGGGGAAGACTGATGCTAAGACACATGGAGATCTCCAAGGAGACGAAGACCTTCCCCCAGAGCCAACAGAGAAGGAAAGCCTTCCCCTAGAGCTGGCACCCTGTATTTGGACTTCTAGCCTCCTAAAACTGTGAGAAAATAAATTTGTTTGTTGAAGCCATCCACTTGTGGTATTTCTGTTATGGCAGCATTAGATAAGTAAGACAGTGGAGTAATAATGGACATATACCTTGAAAAGTGAATTGTTAGCTCCAGGTATATGGTACCTGTTTCATCTTGAGAAATACCATTTTGAAAATACAAGATTGTTCATTATAGAAAGGAGTTATACTGGTAATAGAGTAAATAATAATAGCAATGATTATAATTTCAGACTACCTGTTACTGGTTGTGTTCCTGGGTGGTGCAAATGGTTAACATGCTTGGCTGCTAACCGAAAGATTGGAGGTTTGAGTTCACCCAGAGGTGCCTCAGAAGAAAGGCCTGGTGATCTACTTCTGAAAAATCAGCTATTGAAAACCATATGGAATACAGTTCTACTCTCATATATGGGATCATCATGAGTTGGAATCGACTCAATGGCAACTGGTTTTTATATGTTTGTATATATGCACAGGGGCACTGCTGGAGCAGTGGATAGGCGCTCAGCTGCTAACTGACAGGTCGGTGGTTCGAACCTGCCAGACACTCTTCAGGAGAAAGACGTGGCAACCTGCTTCCATAAAGATTACAGCCTTGAAAACCCTGCGGGGCAGTTCTACTATGTCTTATACGGTTGCTATGAGTAGGAATCGACTCCATGGCAATGGGTATATATGTGTATGTATACATATATATGGAGTCCCTGAGTGGCACAAATGATTAAGTACTCAGTTACTAACCAGAAGGTTAGTGGTTTGAATCTACTCAGCAGTGCTGTGGAAGAAAGGCCTAGTGATCTACTTCCGAAGATCACAGCCATTGAAAACCCTATGGAGCCCAGTTCTACTCTAACATACGTGGGGTTGCTGAGTCAGAATTGACTTGATGGCAACTGTGTTAAAATTTTTTTTTATATGTATGTGTGTGTGTGTGTTTATGCATATACATGTGTATGTGTTTCTCATTTGCTCCATAGAATAGCCTTGTGAAGTTAAGTATTGTTGCATGGCTAACATCTGAGTGCTTACTTTTGCTTACTGTGTGTTGGTTGCTGTCTTAAATGCTTTACATGAATTAATTCATTTTATCCTCACAACCACCTTCTATTAGCAGTAGTAATTTTTTTTTAATTTTTTTTTTTTTTATATTTTATTGTACTTCAGGTGAAGGCTTACAGAACAAATAGTTTCTCATGAAACAGTAGTACACATGTTGTTTTATGACATTGGTTAACAACCCCACAACATATTAACCCTCTAACTTCTCAAACTTTTTTTTTTTGGTGAAAATACACATAGCCAAAGATACACCGTTTCAAAAATTTCTACATGCACAGTTCAGTGACATTCACTACGCTCTTCCAATTGTGCTGTTACTCTCACTTAAGATGAAGGCTTACAGAACAAAATAGTTTCTCATTTAACAGTTACTACAAATGTTACCCTATGACAATGGTTAACAATCTCACAACACATCAACAGTATCCTTACTCAACCTTGGGTTCCCTATCACCAGCTTCCTTGTCCCCTTCTGCCTTCTGGTCCTTGTCACTGGACTCCTGTATCTCGTTAGTCTCATTTGGTTTTACGGGGCTGTCCACTCCCAGGCTGAACAGTGAACCTCGGAGGTAGCTTCACCACTGAGCTAAAGGGGTGTCTGGGGGCCATACTCTTGAGGTTTCTCCAGTCTCCTTTAGGCCAGTAAATCTGGTCTTTTTTTTTTGTGAGTTAGAATTATGTTCTATATCCTTCTCCAGCTCTGTCCAGAACCCTCTATTGTGATCCTGGTCAGAGAAGTCAGTGGTGGTAGCCGGGCACCATCTAGCTGTGCTGGACTCAGTCTGGTGGAGGCCTTGGTAGCTGTGGACAATTAGTCATTCAGACTAATCTTTTCCTTGTATCCTGTTCTCTTCATTCTCCCTTGCTCCCGAAGGGATGAGACCAGTGGAGTATCTTAGATGGCCGCTCACAGGCTTTTAAGACCCCAGACACTACTCACCAAGGTAGAATATACAGCACTGTCTTTATAAACTGTGTCATGCCAATTGAGCTAGATGTTCCCCAAGAGCTAGATGTTCCCCCGAGATAAATTTTTTAAATTGTACTTTCGATGAAGGTTTACAGAACAAATAGTTTCTCATTAAACAGTCAGTACACATATTGTTTTATGACATTGTTAACAACCCCATGACATGTCAACACTCTCCCTTCTCAATCTTGAGGACTTTTTTTTTTGGTGAAAATATACATAGCCAAAGTTACACCATTTCAGAAGTTTCTACATGTACAATTCCATGACATTGATTACATTCTTCCAGCTGTGCTGCTATTCTCACTATCCTTTTCCAAATTATTCCATCACCATTATCTTCAACTCACTGTCCCCTAGGCTTCCCATTAAACCTTTTGAGTTGCTGCTGTCAGTTTGATCTCACATAGATAATTCTTTTTTTTTTTGTACCTTAGATGACTGTTTGCAGAACAAATAGTTTCTCATTAAACAGTTAGTACACATATTGCCCTATGACAATGGTTAATAACCCTATGACATGTCAACACTGTCCCTTCTCAACTTTGGGTTCCCTATCACCAGCTTTCCTGTCCCCTCCTGCCTTCTAGTCCTTGTCCCTGAACTGCTGTACCTCATTAGTCCTGTTTTGTTTTATAAGGGTGTCCATTCCCCAGCTGAATGGTGAACTTCAGGAGGGGCTTCATCACTGAGCTAAAAGGGTGTCCAGGGGCCATACTCTTGGGGTTTCACCAGTCTGTCAGGCTGGTAAATCTGGTCTATTTTTTTGTGAGTTAGAATTCTGTTCTACATCATTTTCCAGCTCTGTCCACGACCCTCTATTGTGATCCCGGTCAGAGCAGTCAGTGGTGGTAGACAGGTACCATCTAGCTGTACTGGACTCAGTCTGGTGGAGGCCATGGTAGCTGTGGTCCATTAGTCCTTTGGACTGATCTTTTCCTTGTATCTTGTTCTCTTTGTTCTCCCTTGCTCCCAAAGGGGTGAGACCAGTGGAGTATCTTAGATGGCTGCTCACAGGTTTTTAAGACCCCTAGCAGTAGTAGTCTTTTTTTTTTTAAATTGTACTTTAGATGAAGGTTTACAGAACAAACTAGTGTCTCATTAAACAGTACACATGTTGTTTTATGACATTGATTAACAACCCCATGATCTGTCAACACTCTCCCTTCTCGACCTTGGGTTCCTTATTACCAGCTTTCCTGTCCCCTTCTGCCTTCTAGTCCTTGCTCCTGGGCTGGTGTGCCCCTTTAGTCTTTCTTTGTTTTATGGGCCTGTCTAATCTTTGGATGAAGGGTGAACTTCAGGAGTGACTTCATTACCGAGCTAAAGGGTGTCTGGGGGCCATACTTGGGGTTTCTCCAGTCTCTGTCAGGCTGATAAGTCTGGTCTTTCTTTGTGAGTTAGAATTTTGTTCTGCATTTTTCTCTAGCTCTGTCTGGGACCCTCTATTGTGATCCCTGTCAGAGCAGTCAGTGATGGCAGCCGGCCACCATCTAGTTGTACCGGACTCAAACTGGTGGAGGCTGTGGTAGTTGTGGTCCATTAGCCCTTTGGACTAATCTTTTCTTTGTGTGTTTAGTTTTCTTCGTTTTCCCTTGTTCCCCAAGAGATGAGACCAATGGAGTATCTTAGATGGCCGCTTACTGGCTTTTAAGACCCCAGACGCTACTCAACAATGTAGAATGTAGAACATTTTCTTTATAAACTATGCTATGCCAGTGGAGCTAGATAGTCCCCAAGACAATGGTCCCCACAGCTGCATCCCAGTAATTCGGTCCCTCAGG
Source organism: Dugong dugon (assembly GCA_030035585.1). Classification (NCBI taxonomy): domain Eukaryota; kingdom Metazoa; phylum Chordata; class Mammalia; order Sirenia; family Dugongidae; genus Dugong; species Dugong dugon. Next base: position 14,014,830 of record CM057475.1, on the reverse strand, counting down.
GAGTTTGCATGTGTCTATGGAGCTTCCATGACCTTGCCTTGGACAGGCTGTATTAGCAGTAGTATTCTTATTAGCACTACTGATAGTGCTAAGTACTGCTCTTATCAGCAGTACTAATGAACGGTAGATACTCTTATTATCCCCATCTTAAAAATGAGAAAACTGAGGCACAAGGATTAATTTACCTAAGAAACCAAGATGTCAAGTCCAGGCAGTCTGGCCTCAAACTGGTGTTTTAACCACTCTGCTGGGCTGCCCTCCTCACTGGTCCCACCCATTAGTGAGAGGGTGGTTATGAAGCAGTGGAAAGAGATCCAGATGTGGAATCAGGACATTTGGATTCACACTCTGGCTCTGACACCTCTGTGCTCTAGTACTCTCTGTGCTACTTTCGGCTTCTACTTTAACTTTTCTCAGCTTCCTTTTTCTCATCGGTAAAACAAGAACACTCACACTTAAAGGTAGTACTCCTCAGAGTGAGGAGCTTGTGCTCCAGGGATATATCATAAGGACCACTAGGATGCTGGAAAACAGTGTTAAGATTCTATTTTTCATTTTTTAAATCTAAAAATGAAAAGTGAATAGGCAGTACTGATATTTAATATTCAGATTTTAATTTTAAGCAAAATCATTGTTAATGATTATATTTAATAATTTATTATCTATATCTTACTTATTTAATAGTTATTAAATACTATTAATATACTCAGTACATTATCTGCCACATGAGTGCATTCCACCCACTGTGGGAGCCACTCTGGAGGGGTTGATAGTGGCACCCTCATCTCTCTCTCTTTTTTGTCTTCAGCATTTTTCAAATTTTATTACAGTTTCTGGCTACAGGATATCAGCGATGTGGATAATTTTATTTTAAAAAAATCCTCAAATAAAAAAATCTTTATAATACTTGATTGAGTTAGGAATTGACCACAAAAATCATAGATACCAACAGAAGCTCCCTAGTTATGTCAAGGGAAAGAACTTGAGAGTTTTGTTTATAAATATGTGTTCCTCATTTTTCTTTTACAAAAATTCAAGCTTTCTAAATTTATGTCCCTAAGCAATATCATGATTTATGAAGAAGAAATTGAAGTGTCAATAATTTCATTTTACTTAGATCAACAATCAACATCCATGGAAGCAACAGTTAAGAAATCAAATGATGTACTGCATCGGGCAAATCTTCTGCAAATGATCTCTTCGAAGTTTTAAAAACACAGATGTTACTTTGAAGACTAAGGCTGGTCTAATCCAAGTCGTGGTCTTTTCAGTGGCCTCATAAGCTTGCAAAAGCTGAACACAGAAAAAGGAAGACAGAAGAAGAATTGGTGTATTCTATTTGTAGCTTTGGCAAAGAATAGTGCATATACTGTGGAACGAACAGATAAATCTTAGAAGAAATACAACCTGATTGTTCCTTAGAAGCAAAGATGGTGAGACTTTAACTTGCCTACTTTGGCCATGTCATTGGAAAAGACCAATTGCTAGAAAAGGACATCATGTTTGCTAAAGTAGGTCAGTAAAAACAAGGAAACCCTCAGTGAGATGAGTTGGCACAATAGCCACAACAATAGACTGGCACATACCAGTAATCACGAAGATGGCACAGGGCAGGGCAATGTTTTGTTCTGTTGTACGTAAGGTTACCATGAGTTGGTGCTGTTATACATGAGTTATACTTGCCGTGAGATGATGGTAACTAGAACAACAACAATGACTACCAATAATATAAATCCTAAGAGATATATTTAGCAAAAAAATGCATTTAAAGAAGTGCTTCCTGAAAGAAATTGTGCTACGGAGAGAATGTTATTAAAGCAGATGTATGGAAAGGTTTCTGTTACCATGTGAGCTCACTGCTGAAAAACTATCTAGGTGTTTCACCTGTAAAAATTCTCATTTCTGCATATTTAAAAAACACCTTGGGAAAGGAATTTTCTACCATTTAAAAAATATACCCAAAGAGGAGTTTTAGTGAAATTTGAATCCATTTGTTAAAAATGTAAAATTATCCCACATTTTGGTTAATTGATGTCAGGGAATGTGGAAATTTACCCACTGAATTTAAACAATCTGAGCGTGACTGGTAAATGAAAGTTAAAAAGAGCATCATGATTTAATAAGCTCAGTCAGTGATCAATTTCTTTGATATTAACCTAAGTAACTTTTAAGCTATGATTTATTTATTGAAACCAAGTGTTAAACTGAAATTAAATACTTACATTGCTATTTTTTTTTTACTAAGAGTTAAGCCAGTCTAATGAGGCATAGTTTTCATGTTATTAATATATGTATATATATTGCCTAAAATATGATATCTGTGCTTTTTGGTGGGTGCAAAAAGGATTTTGGCATCATTAATAAATAGAAAACTATTTGAAATCTTCATATTCTCTTTTTCTTTAAGATGTCTGTTTACCTGTATGTTTTATGAAGTACATTAAGTATTGGTAGAATGATAATTGTATATATTTTATAAGAAGATTGACATATGCTGGGGTGCATGATCAAACAAATTTGGAGACATTGCTCTAAGGGCTTATTGTCAGGGTTAAATGAGATAAATGTGAAAGCTCCAGGAACATGGTAGGCACCCACTATGTATTTTTTGAATGAATGGATGGATGGATAGGTGAATATTGAAGAAACTGAGGCTAAACTGAAGATAAGCAGTAGGCCCAGGGAACCATGGCTGATGGTAGGTCTTACCTATGGGTCTAGGTGGGCCTAACTCCAAACTCTTTGATTTTTCAACTTTGCACCTTGGTTTTGCCATCATTGTACAAAGAAGTATGCTTATTAGAATCACCTGTTTAACAGTACTACAGAGGGTACATGTGAGAGTGGTCAACATGTACATAGGGCTGATTCCTCTCCTACTCAGTGTTTGGACTGGAGTAGAGCAGAGTAGAAAGTATGATACCAATGATTGCCCGAGAAGACAGCAGCTTCCTGCATGGGATGTGACTATGATGACCTGTGATCCTGGTGGTGGTAATAGGAAAGGGATTTGGAGGCAGTTGTGGTGCGGCTTTGGGATTGTGCTTAGCTTCCTATTGTCCACTCCACAAGGCAGGTAGAGTTAGGCCTTTGCCTGAGTGTGGGAGGCTAAGAGGGTCTGCCAGCAATAGAACAATAGACAAATCATGAGCAGCAACTCTTCTTCCCCATGGGCAGTGTTGGAATAGAAAATGTATACACACTAACTGGTTTATATACAACCAAGGTGCCAGTACCCATGATTATGGGGAACAGGGAGACATCTAGATAAATTAAATTTCAACAACCCTCAAACCTAATTTTAGTCAATAGCTTCATTCTTCTTCCCGACCAAAGACACAAAAGCAGCTTTCACTTGAAGTGTCAGCAGTCAACCACCTGGATTTGGAAGCTCTCTCTTATAGCTCATCTTTTGTCAGAGCTAATGACAGGAATATAGCCAGTGGGTTGGTGGGTACTGCTGTAAAAAGGGCAGCAGACTCTACTAGCTGAGTCATGAGCCTAGTCAGCTCAGTGTTTAAAGCACAAAAAATAAAGACTCATTCCCGGAAATGCATTTCTTTTGCACTGGTGATGATGGGCTGAGGGAGTGGGGTTTCTGTGCAGTTCATTTGTACAAGGGGAATTTCCACAGTAATCTTTGCCTGCTTCTGACCTGTTTTCCACATTGCACCAGGTCATGTCACGCCCAGGCTTAAAACCTTCCAGTGGTCTCACTTAGGTTCAGAACCTTACCATTGTTTGAAGGGTTTTCTCCTTCCTTCTCCTTCAGCCTCATCATATGCTGCTCTGTTTTATCTTTGTCTTCAAATGCAGAAGACCCTCTCTTGCCTCTTTTCTTTCACATGCCATTCCCATTGCCTTCATTCCTCCACCCCCACCCCCAACTTCACCTAGCTGACACCATGGCATCCTTCTACGATTGTCTCAATTTAAATTCACTTCCTCTGGGAGAACTTCTCTGCACTCTGTGGACTAATTTGGCTTCCCTTGCTGTATGCTCCCATAGCATCCTGCATGTCCACTTTGGTGATTGTTATTCCACTTGTAATTGTGCATTCAGTGTCTGTCTGTCCTGTAAGACCATGGGCTCTGAGAGATCATGGCACAGTACCAGGCACATAGTCAACATTTGCTGAATGAATGAAGGTTTTGAAGAGAAGGAACCCCCACAATCTAGTACAATAACTAGCACATAATAAATGCTGATTGAACTGAGCCCAACTGAGAGGCAATGGGCCAAACCTTTAGGGGATGTGAGCTGGATGCAGGATGTAAGGCCTCATTCCCTAATCTCCTTCACCCGTCTGCATGAAGCCTGGGTCTGAGTATATGAAGAGGCCAGCTGGCCTTCTGAAAAGAAAGAAAAGGAAAAAAAAAAAAAAAGGACAAGTATGCAGATTCATTAATGACAATTTTTTTTAGAAATAATGAACTTAGACTATTTTATTGCCACAGTTTTGAAATGTAAAAGAGAGACCGAAATGCAAGAGAGGCAGTCGTGTGGTAACCTTTGCATTCCGTTTACAGCTCATGCTTCTTAAGAGATTCCCATATGAGCTGTGGTTATAGTTTTCGTGTGCATGTCTCATTTTTGACCTGGGAGTCAGAAGAATAATTTTTAGGCAATGAAAATAAATACTCAGCTGCCTATTAAGTACAGAAATGGGGCTCGGGGCTTCAGATATCAGCTCCAGCATCTGAAATGTAAATATCTCCTGAAATTCCCATTTAAGAGCAGATTTCACCTGCAAGTAGACTGTTATATCTTCCTGAAAAATATATACACCCTAGTGAGAGAATAAACACATCATTACACTTTCATGACAGATAAGCTCGGCTCTGTTCAGGTGTAAACTCATTTTTCTTGGGTTGACCTTTAAATGGTATTGTGCTATTGTATGGGATTTAAATCAATAATTTTGTCAAAGCAAAATATACTGCAGGGTTTTTTTTTTTTTTTTTTTTTTAAATCATTTAAACAGTTCTGTAAACTCTCAAGGAGTAATGGATTTCAACATGTTGTCCACAGGAAGGGAAGGGAGCTGGGCGGGGGGGCAAGTGGCATATAAAAACCCACTTAGCAACAATGAGGCAGAAGCCAGGCAGAGCTGCAGATCCGAGAGAGTTCCGCTTTCTCTTCCAGGCAGCCCGAGATGGAGGTGCCAGCGTGGGCTGTAATTAGTGGTGTATATCTTTTCTGCATTCCTGTTGTAAAGCAACAAAGTGTCCCAGGTGTGAGGAGGTTAAAATGAGAAGTACCCAGTAGTTATGAAGCAGCAATAATGAGTTTCCTTCTACTTACCATGGATTTGTGTGATATACAGCTTGCAATTAAGCATGGCTTGGTGATCCAGTGATTAATGTATATACAGCTCCTAAAGGAGTGAAGCCGTCCTCTCTTCACATCCTTCATGATGTTTACAGCTGGGTACCTATTAACAGGAAGATGGAAAGAGCCATTTACAATTCAGTAACCTTTATGACAGTGAACTCTTTAATCAGCATTTTATTTCCTTTGTAACACTTTAGTCATCTACAAATGTCAGAATAAAATAGGGCCATGAAATATTTAGGATCGGCGTGTGGAAATTGACGTCCCTTGATTTAAGTGGCTGTGTCTTTTCATTTTGTTGTTTTGGGAGCTTTTACTTTTATTGAAAGACAATTTATAACTAAATGCTCCCAACAGTGACTGGCATTAGGGTAGGAGGAATTTCAGAGAGCCAAGTTCTGGTTCTATAAAATGTGTTGATGCTTGCTATATTGGGTAATAAGTTATTCAAATAAAAACATTAGGAAAGGGTTTGCATTTCAGAGCAGTATTTAGTAGAGGAACAGTGGACTCTGCAGAGTTTATGACAAAATACCCTGACATATTTTAGAAAGGTAATTAAGTATGAAGTACATCCATAGTAATGTAAGTCAGTTATAGTGTGTACCTGAAATATGTATTATTGTCTCACATTATTTTCTTAGTGGGATTCTGGGACTTTTTCAATTCAACAATAACCACCTTTCAGCTTTCTTTTATTGTTGCAAATGTATGTAATATGTATTAGCAGAATTGCCATGTTTATATCTAAAAAAGACCTTTAGACAATAACATTGTTGTATTAAATGACAGCATTATTATTTCTTCTTTGTATCTTTAGTTGTGTTAACCCATTTTAAGCCAATGAACCCAAACATACCACAGATGATATGTTTTAAAAATCAGTCTTGGAAAATGACATGCTTTGAGAATCAGGCGTGTGCAGTACTATCCCCCCTCCCAAAGGTTCTTGGTGACCTGACCATTTGTTGTCCTTGGGGTGGGCCTCAGTTTAGGGAACTAATTCTTTTCAGGGATAGTGGTAGAGTCTGGGTTTCATGCTGGCCATATGGGACCATCTTTCACGCTTTTCTCCAAGGTTTTGGGAAGGTGTTAACTCTTCTTTTCTGCTGCATGGAAGCCAGAATTGGGGCCAGTGTGGCACAGTGGAAAGAACAGCAGGCTAAGAGTCAGATAGGTTCTGGTCCCAGCCCCACGATGAATTGTCTCTGGGTCATTGGGCAAGATCCTTGCCTTTCTGGTTTCTGTTTTACCATCTGTAAACAGAAATGGTTTACTGGACTAGGTGCACCTTTAAGGGAATACTGAGAGAAGAGTGGAGGAGAGGAATACGCAGAGAATATATGAAGATCTTAGGTTCAGAGTGCCACAAGTAGAGGGTTTCTATAGCTGAACTGCATATACGTGAGTCCGAAAGAGACTATCTTTATCTGGCTGATGTAACTCAGACTATTGTGGGTTGGGCAAAAGTCTAATTCTCTTACGAATTTGTTGTTGCTAAATGAATTAAAGTTTATACTGAAGCACTTAGCACAGAATGAGACACACAATGTTATTTCAAGCTCTTTCCCTTGTTTTCATAAAGGAACAGGGTTTCCAACTGTCTTCTGGTAACAGAAGCCCAATCTATAAAGTATCAGCAAGTTATTTCAGTTGGGATGTTTGTGAAGAAAGTTGAGATTAGATATCCAATTTGAGGGTACTCCCCCAATGAGGTATTGAAAGGAGAAAGACCCAGAAATTGGAAGGGGTCACTATGAGTCAGAATTAACTCGATGGCAGGGGTATGTTGGACAAAGGAAGAGGTTCAGAGCACAGGAGAGAGTAACAGAACCACCATTGTTTCAGATTTTTTAAATCCCTCCTCTTTGACTGATCTCCAGCTGTCCTCAATGGCTAGGACTTGAAATGGTTTTTTTTTTTAACATTAAGTGGGTGAAGGCAAGGAAGATCTTTTAAGGGGCTATAGAGGGACTCTAAACCCTCAGACTTAGAAGTCCAGAGTTTTTTCATTAGAAATGGGAGAGGTACCCAGGAATGCTGGGGGAGGGGCTGAGCTACATGGGAGACAAGGTGGAACCATGAGCAGTGATGCTTTGGGTCCTAGTAAAGTCCTGGCAGCGAGGGTGGGTGGTGGCGTGTGTGGGGTGGAAAAGGAGTCATAGGGTCTAGAAGTGCAACATCTCAAAATGGTTTGTATTCCAACCTTCTCACCAGAGGTCCCCATAGTGGTGTCTGGGTGACAGGAAGCAGCAGAGCCTGAACAACCTTAGTGGCTATGAGTTTTGTTTCCACTAACTTAATAACTTTTTTTTTTTTTTTACAATTTTTTAAAATTAAAAGAGTATTCTGAAATATCATGATTGAAAGTTTAAAAAAAATTGAAAAGAACAGTTGCCTATAATCTTGCCACACTAGCACAACTATTATTATTTTTGTATATTCTTTATTTTTTTCTAGTGACATAATGCTGCATAGTTAAAACAAGAGCCAAGTGTCAATTTTGTGTCCTCCCTTTTCACTTTGACGTTAGATCGTATGCATTTTGCCATGTTGCTTCACTGTCTTTATAGTTATCATTTTTGAAGACTGTATGCTGTTCCATCAAACAAGCATTCCATGTATTTTTAAATTATGTTAAAAAATTTTTAACTCCTACTGTGACAGCAACTAACAACATGAATTATTTAGTTTGCTTCTTTCTTTTTTGCCATAATGGCACGTACACACCCATTGCCATTGAGTTGATTCCAACTCGTGGTAACCCCATGTGTTACAGAGTAGACAGAACTCTGTAGGATTTTTTTTTTTTTTTTTGGCTGTAATCTTAATGGAAGCAGCTTGCCAGGCCTTTCTTCTGTGGTGCTTATGAGTGGGTTTGAACTGCCAGCCTTCTGGTTAGTAGACGAGCACAAAACCATTTGTGCCACCCAGAGACCTATGCTGTAATGTCTGTGAAATGTGTATCTTCTTGCATATGATTTTTTATATTTTGGATTATTTCCCTCAGAATAGAGTCCTGGATTTAAAATTATTGGGTGAAGGACACCCTGCTGCATTTCATCATTTGTCCCCTTATAACCCAAGGGCTTTTAAAAAGCCTTAGATGAATTTCTCTTAAGTTCCGGCCTGTCTGGTTGCTCCAGGTGCAAATCATTTTCATAAGAAACTTGTATTCCTGTAGAGAATTATGGATATCTCGAAAGATTCATGAAGATCTAAAGTAATGTGGATGGTGCCATTCAGTTAACATTCTGTTTTAATAAATAATGTAAAATAAGAGAAAAGCAAACTGATGTGTTGAGAAATGAAGGGGTTGGGGACTGGGGTCTGTTGAGCACCCTGAATATGTTAGGAACTGTTAAGTATGTGAAGGAGCCCTGGTGGTGCAGTGGTTAAAGCGCTGGACTGCTAACGGAAAGGTCAACGGTTTGAAACCACTAGGGGCTCTGCGGAAGAAAGATGTGGCAGTCTGCTTCTGTAGAGATTTACAGCCTTGAAAACTCTATGGCTCTATTGTGAGCTGGAATTGACTCCATGGCAGTGGGTTTGGTCGAGTATGTGATCTCATTTATTGTCAAACTAATACTGTGGTTTGGGAATTATTCGCTCTGTTTCTTCAGATGAAGAAACTGAAACTCTGAGAGGTTAAGTGACCTAGCTGAGGTTGTTCAGCTTGTATGGAGTCAGAATTTGGACACAGGTCCGCCTGTATACTGGTACTTGCCCCACTCTGCCATTCACCCTTTGTCTAAGGAAGTATAGGTAGATGAAGTGGGAAGAGAGAGAGCAGTCATGACCCTATCTGTCCTCTAAGATAAACATAAAATGTTGGTCATTTTTCCTTTATAATATCAGAAACTCTTCTTTTAACCACTGTGACCTAGGCCTTTAGAGTGATTTCTGTACCCCTTTGCAGACTTATGCAGTGGCAACATCTTTATGTGATTCTCTCAAATTACAGAACAGATTTTTGTATTAATGCCTGTGCTGGTGGGGATTTGTAGTAGACTGGCTGAAAGGCAGCTGGCGGGATAATCAGGGTTGTTAGGATGGGGTGTGTGTGTGTGTGTGTGTGTGTGTGTTGTGTGGGGTCTTTTGGGGGAGCTGAGGTCCAGACTCCTTTGGCCCCATCAGATTTTACTTTCTTCCCCTTTGCCTCCCTGAGGACAGCAAAGGAACTGGAGACATGTCCAAAGGGGAGAAAAGATGGCCTTTCTTGGAAAGTCACTGTGGGAGCCACTGTAAGTGTTGAGCCTATCTGGACAGAGGGATGCACCCAAAGAGCTGCCCATGGCCTTTAGAGAACCCCTCCACCTAACCAGTCAGCAACAATAGGAAAGTGGTGATGCTCATGGTTAAGGGACAAATTCAAGGTCGTAAGGCGCATGGATGCCAGGCTGATTTAGAAGCGGGGTCTCTATTGTCCCCATGTTGAAGAACCAGTTAGAAAATGCAGTCAAGAGGAGGTGGCCGAGATGTCATACAGGGAGACAGAGAACTGGGTTTGTGACTCAGCCTTCCTCTTGCCCTGGCCCTGCTCTGCACCATCTCCTCTCCTTCAAGGCTGGAGTTACTGCAGGGGAGGATGGTTTTCCACCCCTGGCCTGGGGCTTAAATAAAGCAGGAGGGCGGACAGGATGGTGAGGGGTTGGGAGAGCGTGACCCCCGGTGTTTGGGTCTGGGGTCCCCCTGGGACCCTCCATCTTTGCCTGCCAATTCTGACTTTAAACCTAAGCCTGGCATTTCTCCCCGTAAGGGGTGAAGAAAAGGGATTGGTGTCGGGCTTTTTTTTTTTCTTCTCCCCGTGTTAATGAGGACATTTTAACCCGCATTCGTTCAGCTGCATTGCCCCCTTTCGGGTAGGATTATTTAAATGTTTATCCTTCCTTACTTCTTGACCTTTCTTGTTCAGTCCTAGTTCCCGGGTCCCGCTTGTTTTGTGTTTCATGAGCTTAGCAAACCGTGGCCTCCAATTCCCTAGTTCTAGTGTTTTCACTTAAGATGAGGAGTGATGAGCCAAAGGTTTCAGGCTCAATCCTTGAGCAAAGGGCCGCTCTGACAGGGATTATTATTTATTTGTCATCTTGGATGTAATAAGCTGTAGGTACAGCTTCGAGAGCCCTTGATTTATTGCGCTGTCTACTGCCACTAGCAGGACGTCTGCTCCACCACGCAGGATGAATACCACACTGTCAGCTTCGTCGATCTGTCTCCGCCACTGCTCTCTCTCTCATAACACATTCCCATTTCATGCCAGAATACATAAACAATCTTTCATTATTTTGATGCCTTTTTCATATTTGTTCTTTACAGAACATAAAGTTTGAATTTATGGGTTTCCTTTACATTATTTCAACACACTCCACCATTTTCCGGGTTTGTGGTTTAACTCTCAGAAATTGGCTGCCAGGTGATTTAGTTATTTTGGCTTTCCAGTTTTATAGTTATTTAATATCGCAGTGCCAGATCCCGAGAAAATGGAGTGCATGGGAGGTGTGGGATTTGCAGTTTAGGCTGTTGTCATCAAGGCAGCGTGATCATGGGGATGAGGTGTGGGGCTTAAAAATAAGCCGTGCGAGATGGGAGATCGTTTGCTCAAAAACATTTTTTGTTTTAAATCCAACTTCAAAAAATGTTATTTAGATGATCGGCCAGCCTAGGGCCTTCATAGAGCTTGGGAAGGAAAACAACTGTTTGGAATTAGCAAGGTTTCTAAATTGGTGGCCACAACACCCCCCCCTCCCCCAGTTTTGTCTGCTATTTGTGTAGCAGCAGTTCTCAGCATCCTGTTACAAAAGTAACCTGTGCTTTCTCTTCTCTGCCTTTTGCATTCATCCCCTCCACTCTCGCTTTTTCTTCTGTTTTTCAGGGGATTGACCATATGGCCTAATTTTAAAGAATTTTCCTGTTTTTACTTTTAGTCCCCCTAACTGGTAAAAGAGCTTGTATTTGAAGGTGTTTGCTCAGATACAGGAAGTTGCTGCAGCTTTTTCCCTGGTAGAGGAACTGGCTAGGGAAATGGATCATATATGTGCTTATTTATTCACTTACTTCATTGTCCTCTTCACGAGGATTTTTTTTCCCCTCATCTTAGTCTCTCACCTCAAAGTCATCATCTTATTTTTAACCGAATGTAACAGTTATTATATATTCTCTAAACTGGACACCTTAATTTTAATTTTAAAAGAAGTTTTCCCCCAAGTGATTTTCCTTGAAATTAAATTTCCAGAGAAAGAACAGTAGAAGAAATTCATTGAGTAGATGACAGTGGTTAACACCAGTGCTAGTGATGAGGAAGTTTACATTTGTGCAGGAGGGTCTGTAGTGTGTGCATCTGTCAGCTTACAGGACACAGGCAGTCCATGGAGGAGCCTGGTAAATTTCACTTCTTTTGTGATTCCTGACAAATATAAGCCGTTGACAGGTGAGATTGTCTTCTAGTCAAGGTCGGTTAATTGTGCAGAAGTCATGACATTTGGGAAGTCAGGACCCTTTTCAGTGACAGTGCTAATGGGGGTTCCGTGGCTGAAATCCTGGCTCCTTTTGGGGATGGTCTCTTCCTTAACTGCATGTGTATGTCGTTGCCCTTCCTCTGGCCCTTTAGAGGAAGGGGCTCAAGGTGAGAGAGACTCTGCAGCTGGAAAGTTGTTTAAAACCCCATATCCTCCCTGAAAGACATTAATAAATGTGGATTTGAACACCATAAATGCGAGATAATTTTGTCACTCCTCACTTCCCTTGGCAGCCTTCATCGGGGAAGTAGGGAATTTGCTTAGCTCAGTTCGTGTTGCACAGGCCTGTTGTGGCTGGAAGGGAACCCTAGTTAATTAATATGAGAAATTTGTTTTGTGTCCCTGGTAAAAAAGACGGTGCAGGTTGGTGTTGTCAGCAAAAGCTGCTTGTCACTTTGACCTGTTCTGTTAAGTGTTTGATGTGTTTTCTCAGAGTAATCTGTGAATAACATTATAGCCCAGCCAGCAGAGAAAACGAGGGAGCAATAGCAGAATTAATATCTGGGAGCGTTGATAATTATATATCAGAATCTAATTTTTAGCACAGAAAATGTGTTAATGACAGAGAGGAAAACAAAAACCACTAGCTTCTCCCAGCAGGCCCCAAAGTGTCATTTATTATTTCTCAGCTGGATATCTATCAAGTTTATGGGTTAATTTTTCTATAGACTGTTATTTATGGGTTTTTGTTTGTTTTCAGCCATCATTACTAACAATACGGTTAATAGCAATCATTTGTTATCCAGCACTAGGCGTGATGCCTCAGATGAGAGCACTGAACTGAGAATACTCATTTGGTAGCTGAATAAGGCCCTGACAGGGCCCATTTATAACAAGCTCATTCTATAATGTCCATCCTATTAATAAAATTTTGTTGCTGTCTAATTAGAGATGTCTGATGTGTATAGTAGCACGGCAGAGGAGACTTTTTGCTGCTGCCTTTTTTTCTCTTTCCTGGACCTCTTCTGTCACCACCAAAGCCCATCTGGGCGTGTGAGTTCAAGACACAAAAGGGATGAGGCATGAGCTGTGGATGAAGGTTGTGGATTAGATGTGTGGCAACAGTGCTGAGTGAAATGCAGGCAGGTCTCGCTGCCTCTCTACTCTGCCTCTTTTCTCTTCATGCCATGGTTGTACCTGCCCGGGTTAGTAATGTGCAGTCTGCCTCCCAAATCGTCAGTGACATGAGGTGTGGCCACAAGATACTGTGACTGATTTCCTGACAAACATGCCGAACTTTAAACATCCAAGTGACTGTCGAGCCCTTCAAAGTAGTTGCCTTGAAAGGCAACACATTTATTCCTGAGTCACTGTCATTTCTGAAAGCCTTCTGGAAACTTCTCTTGGTTTGTCTGCAGAGGCAGTCTGACAGTGTTTCATTCAATTAAAAAAGTGAATAGTCTCCCCAGATAAGAATTGGGAATGATAAAGCACCAGTCTCTGTATTCTGCGCTCACACTGTGGAGAAAGATTGATTCAGTTCAGTCATTTTTACCCCGGTGGATCTTTTAACCTTTTTATTTTCTTAAATTGGAAAAGCATTTGGGCAAGGTGATAGGATGTGCTCATCTGTTGGACAGGGAGTTGGAATTCCAACAGCTGTTTTTAAGTCCTGATGACATAAGTATAATTTGGGTCAAGTTACTGAATCGCTGGGTCTCAGTTTTCTCAGTTCTAAAAAGCAGGTGCTAATTCCTAGAGCATGAAATTGTTGCAGTGATCAAAAACATACATGAAAATGCCTTGCAGGTAGTAGAACCTCCCAAATTACGTGACTAGTTATGTATAACTTTCAAAGTAATTATAACTACAGGCAGTCCCCGGGTTATGAATGAGATCCGTTCCTAACTGTGTCTTTAAGTTGAATTTGTAGGTAAGTCGAAACAGGTGTGTATGGTTCTTATTTAGCCTGACTTTAGTGCAAGAAAAAGGCTCGAAGCCTTTTCAGTGATTTAAAAGCTACATATGTAGCAAGTGAAGGTGATTGTGAGGAAGAGTTTGTTGCAAGGGGTTGGTTCAGTCTTTTCAAAATGAGGGCAAATTTACATAACATAAGGGGCAAGAACCAGTTGTCAGTAAGTTGGACATTCATAACCCAGGGAATGCCTGTAGTTATTATTAGTTATAATTTACTGTGTTATTTGCAGGGTTTTTTTCTTTAGAACCCTGAACAGAAAAACCTACCAAACTCCTTTATTTTAGAAAGTCATTTTAAATAGTTTTTCTAACTAAATTTCTCTCTCATATTTCAAATGAAATATTAAGAGTAAAATTTAAAGAAATGTATAGCATTGAAAAGTTTTTATCACCCTGATTATGACTTATTGTGAAGTTTGCCCTGTTTAGGGTTTGGAAAGAGAGGAGTGTTAAAATTCAGAAGAAATATTTTGTTAGTTCCTCGAGTGCTCAGAATTATGCACCTTTGATTTAAAAGCACACCATCAGTCAGTACACCAAAGAATGTTTTAAAATAGTTTTGTTGCTAGGTAACTATTTTTTACTCTTTAGTAAGCTTCCCTCCGCCCCCCCCCCCCACCCTGTGAAATATTTTGAAAACGATCTTTTGAATAAAAATGATCATCTAATATTTTTTTCCCAGCCTGTTTTATTTTGAAGGTAAAACTTTAAAAATAAAATATGGCATTGAAAAATTTCCATCCTCAGCTGGCGATGAAAGTAGTTTATAGATTTGAGCTTGCACAGGCCTGGGTAGTCTTACTGTTTTTCCCCTAAACTGCACTTGACTACAGCTTATCAACCCTTAATTAGTGCTACATTTTTTCGCTGTGATTTCTATTGATGTGTGGTATGGGAAGCTGGAGTAAGCCTCCATCTGACTGGTGTGCAAATTGTTTTAGAAAATTCAGCAAACATCTCTCTCCATTATCCATCCCCCATCTCTTTCTGCCCCCGTTTCTCTCTCCTTGTGTCTTTTCTCTCTTCTGTTCCCCTCAGTAGAAAAGGTGAAAAGCAGGACGATAGGAATCAGGTTGAGTATTAGTGTTTTTTCTGGTCTGTGCAATAGAAAACGACAAGCTGCCGGCTGGGCCCTCTGTCAGCAGATCGCACATCGGGAAGTGGGCTGGGAGGCAGCGGCGGGCAGGGGCTCCCCTGTGGCCTGGGATGGCAGCGATGTGATTGTGAGAGCTGGGATGAAGTCAGCACTGACAAAGTGAGGGGATTGATGGATGGACAAAGCAGGGAACTAGATGTGAGAATGGATGAGGGCAGAGGGAGAATTTAACACAGACAAACAGAATGAAAGACAGAGAGGAATTGCCTGCTAAAGTATGCCCGCTCTTAGCTCCCACAGCAATTTACTTACTGCTAACTGAACACCCAAGGATTGTTTGCATCTTTGCAGATTTTCCTTCCAGCCACGGCAGAGGGAAGCCTGCAGATTCCAGCCAGTGTTTGCCAGGCTTTCTCTTTCTCCCCTCGCCCCCCCAACCCCATTCACTCACACTCATTTAATTCAAACTGAGCAGCTGATTATTTCCAATAAGTTCACACAGTGTTTCTGCAGAATAAATTTTCTTCCCCTGCCATTATTTTAATGTTTCCACTAAATTTACCTTAATCAGTTATTGTTGCTTTAGTGTAGTAAATAATAATATTTACCTGCTCCTTTTGAAAATGGTGTTTCTGGAAGGAGATCTATTGTTGCTTTATGAAGGCATGTGATAGTGATGATAATACTTGCCTCCTTTGTGCAGGAAAAAAGTTAGTGGCTTTCTGCCTTTATCCAGTCCATACACATGACTGAGTGACTCAATAGTTAATGCTTGTAAAATTTTAAAGTAGAAAGTATACTCTAACCCAAACCCCATATATGTTAGATTAGGCAAAGAAAGGATTAATTGGGAGAGAAAAGGAAAGGTGAATCTTTTTTTTCCCCCTAAGAAAAATGTAGAACATTGCATATTTTACAGTTTACTATTTACAGGATATTTATTTCAGAAATAAGAGTCTGTGATTAAAAATCTGTTTCAGTTTTTGTTTAATAGTACATTTGGTACCAAAGATATGGAAGGTAAATTAAATTATTATAATTAAATATCATACTCAAATGTATATTTAGTGTTTTGTTTCCCTGTGTGAGTTAAGAAGATGATTTTCTGAGACTGGTTGATTTAGGGATTTTGGATAAGAATGAGTGTTATTAAAATTCCAGAAGAGAAACCTAAAAAACAGAACAAACAAACAACAGCAAAAAAAAACACAAGAACTACTGGCAAGGTAAAAAAGGGAATTGATGCCCAACTTAACTACCATCCAGCCTTAAGTGTGGTAGATTCAAAATGAGCCAGTTTATTTTCAGTACATTTAAGAAACCTAGGACCCAGTGGAGCTTGGGAAGTCTCTTTCTCAGGTTGTGATACGTTGAAGGAAAGTTTGTATTTCAGAATTTGTGCTAATGAGTCTTCTACTTCCTATAGCCACTTTCCATCCAAAAATAAAGTTTATTTGTTCTCTTTCTGTCTGTCTCCCTCTCTCCTTCTTTCTCTTTTCAGGAAGAGAAATGATCTGGAAAGATGAAGAGTCTGGGTTTTATTCCTCCTAATTGCAAAAAAAAAAAAAAAAAAAAATTCTAAGGGTTTCTGGTTACTTGCCCACACGCCTGGTTTAGGGGCAAGTATCTTTCTTGTGATATACCTCCAGGGTGCATTTATTTCTTTTTGCCCCAGATTCTACAAAGGCTTAATGTCTGAGGTAGCAACAGAGTTATAAGGAATTTCAGCTCTTTAAGGACCATGGAATGCAGTAACAGCTGCCTTCACAATTAAAGCCAAGGACTTCGGAGAAGGGCTGTGGACTTGCTAGAAATGATGAATGGGAGTTTTACAAAAATGAAATTAATAAGTTGTCTATTGCGTGGAGTTCCATGAGACATGTTTTCAGTTTTGGCATAGATTGCTGATCACTCCGATAACGTTCAGAAGTGGATTTGTCCTCACGCCCACACCCACGTCCCTCGTGCAGACGACAGGCTGTGGCAGCCTGGGAGCCAGGCTGTCCTCTTATCTACATCCAGCGTCTTTCTGGGATAATATGAGTTCAGGGCTGGCTGACTGCTTGGATATTCTATTGTATATTAATTCTAGTATTAATTTTTTAATGGTTGAAAAATTTGACAGATGATAAAATTAAGTTTACTGAAGCTTGCTCACATGTGGCCCAGAGTCTCAGTGTTACAGGTCACACAGAATGTTGGCCTCTTTTCTAATATGGAAACCTGAGGCACTCTGGGGACTCTGAAAAACTTTTGGGGAAAGGACAGTAACTTTTCTCATGTGTGGAGCCCTGATTTATGGAGGCAGGTCAAGGGGATTTGGTTTCTTGTGCCTCTTTTGGGAATTTTGTAGCTTCCCTGGTCTTTATATCCTATGTACTGGCACATCTTATTATAAGAATCACTACATCTAGGCTTTCCAGAAGCAGGAAAGGTGCCTAGGCCCCATTTTCCAGAGATTCTAATACAGTGGGTTGGGGTGAGGAACATACAGAGTAATTTTTATACTTTTTTTTTTTTTTTAAAGCGTTTAGGATGATTCCAACAGGTAGTCCACAAACTATGCTGTTCCCCATCAGTGTTCCTTTGGAGTTAATTTGGATATTACTGGTGCCTCCTTCCAAATCTTTTTGAATTTTGAGCTTTTAAATTGCATGGGTAATACACAAAAGAAAGTTTGCTTCAGTTTTGTTTTCTGTCTCTCGATTTATTTCATTATTTTTCTTAATTATAAACTCAATATATGTTCCCTGTAGAAATTTTGGAAAAATTGGGAAGTTGTTTTAAAAAGCATTATCTGTAATCCCACAACCTAGAAGTTACCATGGTTAATATTTTGTTACAGATCTTTCCAGTATTAAAAAAAAAATGTATGCATTACATTTAAAAAACTAGGATAATTCCATAATCTTGTTTTGTAACGTGCTTTTATACATATCAATATGTATTTTGAGCATATTCTCATGTCATTAATAATTCTTCTGAAATATGGTGTTTCGTAGATGCACAGTTTATTTGACCAAACTTTCTTTGCCAGTCTCTTATTTTTGGGAGCCCTGGTGGTGCAGTGGTTAAGAGCTACAGCTGCTAATCAAAAGACTGGCAGTTCAAATCCACCAGCCACTTCTTGGAAACCCTATAGGGCAGTTCTACTCTGTCCTGTAGGGTTACTATGAGTCAGAATTGATGGCCAAGGGTTTGTTGTTTTTCTTTTTTTTTTTTTTTTGGTTAGGCTACTTAAAATTTTTTCCCATATAAATGTAACTGTGATGAACTTTGATCTGATTGACAATTGATGGTAATTTGACTATTAGTTTTTAAACTAATGAAAGTTAAAATGTATCTCTTGTCTTCCATCCATCTTTCTTTTTTTCTTCCATGAATTTCCTTCCCTCCTTCCATCTAGCCATCCAGCCCTGATTTATGGAAAACTTGATTTGTCACTGTTCTGGAAAATCCAGTGCTTGTCCCATATGAATAGCTTCTTTTTAGAAACTTAGAGAGTGTAAAGTGCTCATTAAGTTTCTGCAGTCTTTTGATGTTATTAGTACTATTAGTATCATGATCATCTACTTTAAAATGATCGTATCTCAATGCTAGAGGAAACCTCCCTTGAAAGATCAAGCCATCCAGTGGTGACGGAGCCTCAGGAAGCACTGCTGAGGATAAGCATGAGGCTCAGAGGGTGGGGCGCTTCTGCTGCAACTAGAGCAGCTCGACTTTTGGGGTTTTACATCAGTTAGCCTTCCTTCCCTCCTTCCCTCCCTCCCTTCCTTCCTCTCTTCTTTTCTTTCCTTCCTAAAAAGTCTAGTCTACCTCTGTTCCACCCTTATTTGAGAGGATCCTAAGGCTTAGATATGTCAAGTGACTGACATCTTTCACAGTTCTCTGTCCCTTGGCAGTTTGTATTTCCTTTTAATGCCAGTCCCACTATCAGGCTCAGTTCACTCAGTGAGCTCAGACCTGTGAGAGAAGAAGAGGAGTAAAGAGACTCTTTCTTGTTCACTTGTGGCTTTTTTCACTTTTGGGGTCTGACAGAGTGGTGGTCTCTTTGTGGTTATTGTCAGAGAGTTGCATATTCATTTGCTATTCATTTTCCCCAAAGATTCAGTCGTATAGCAAATTAAAAAAAAAAACAAAAAAACCAATTAGATGGTGCTCTGCTGAGAGTTTTAATGCTGGTTAATTATCAAATATGGGATACCTATACTAGTACAGTGGAGCCCTGGTGGCGCAATGGTTAATCACTTGGTTGCTAACCAAAATGTCAGTGGTTGGAACCCCTAGCTGTTCTGCCCTGCGGGAGAAAGATGTGGCAGTCTGCTTTCGTAAAGATCTACAGTCTTAAAAACCCTATGGGGCAGTTCTACTCTGTCCTGTATGGTCGCTGTGAATCGGAATTGACTTGACAGCAGTGGGTTTGGTTTGGTTTTACACTAGTACATGTTCTACTAGCCCATTACTGGGCAGGTCTAAACCGCTCTGGGACTCAGCTTCCTTGTTTATAAAAATTAAGGGCATTGAATGAGTTAAGATTTAAGGGCACTTATAGCACCACCTTGGATTCAAAGGAAAATACATTGTGGAAGGAGTACATGAGTTTTGGAAAATGAAAGGACTATTAGGAGATCATGTGGGATTTGGGTCATCAGGGAAGGCTTCATGAAAGAGGTGGAATTTGAGCTGGCCCTCAAAGACAGATTGGATTTAAATAGGCAGAAGAGAGGTGGGGAGAGCATTGCAGGAGGGGGACCAGTGTGAGCAAAAATATAGCAGCAGGAGAAGAGAACCATGAGGGGATCTGTTTTTCTGGCATGGTCGAAATTTTGGAGAAGTGAGACTAAGGTGATAAATACTAGTTTATTCATTTATTAATGAATTCATTCAATATAGTTGAGTGTGTATTTTGTGTCATGCCTTGTTCTAGTGCTGGGAATACAGCAATGTATAAAACAAAGTTCATGCCCTCAAGGAGATTATATTTTAGAGGAGGAATAGAGATGATAAACAAACACACACACACACACACACACACCCCACACATACCCCACACCCCCCCACACCCCACACACCCCCCCCCACCCCCCCCCCCCCCACACGATGGTGGTAAGAGCTATAAAGAAAGCTAAAGTACAGAGCAGAAGGTGGTGAGGGTAAGTGCATGGCTTTTTGAGATAGGATAGTCAGAGAAGATCCCTTAAATAATTTGACATTTGATTAGAAACCTTACTGATGTAAGGAAGGAAGCCATGGAGATATTGGGAAAAGCAGAGGAAACAGTAAATGCAAAATCCTGAGGTAGGAAGGAATCTGTTCTGTGGCAAATACATTGGTTGCCTACCCAATAACTTTTGTCCCCTTTGAACTTGGTCCGAGAATCCTGTTTTTGTTCA
This sequence comes from Dugong dugon, assembly GCA_030035585.1. Classification (NCBI taxonomy): domain Eukaryota; kingdom Metazoa; phylum Chordata; class Mammalia; order Sirenia; family Dugongidae; genus Dugong; species Dugong dugon. Next base: position 13,994,574 of record CM057475.1, on the reverse strand, counting down.
AGTAATTAACCCTTCATTCTATCATAGAAAGTGTTCCTTCCCTAGCCCTAGAGGGTGAACCATGGTTGGTTTAAGTCAGTCATCACAACTTTATTTCCCTTGCCTGTGATTGGTTTGTGTATGGCCACATGATCCTATTATGGCCAATGGCCAGGTAGTCTGCTATAGGATGAGGGACTTCTGGGAAATCTGTTCCACTCAAATAGAGAAAGAACCATGGGAGAATTTGTACTTTCTTCAGTGGATGTAGTTGTGTCTCTATATGATGCTTAGAACTGCAATAGCCATTTTTTGCCCATGAGGAGAGGTTTTGAATTGAAGGTACCAGAGCAGAAAGATGGGAAGCATTGGGTCCTTGATGATATAAGCTGGTAAATTAACCCTAGAAGCCATCTTACTTTCGGACTTTTTATGTTGTTATATAATAAACCCTTATTGTTTAAGCCACTTTTAGTTAGATATTCTGTTACTTGCAACCTAAAGTATATAAAAATCTTTAGAATAGTGCTCTTTGTTCAGTGCACTTCATTTAAGATCTGCTCAAATGTTACCTTGTCAGAGAGTCCCTTTCCAACTCTCTATCTTAAATAGGACAAAGATGGAAGTACAACTCTGAAATGATTAAAAGACTTAGAAACAATTAAGTTCAAGCTAGTTGGTGGCCTCAGACTCTATTCTGTACATAGGAAAGTAGACCATGGGGGTTCCACTGTGCCATTTGGACTGAGTGCCCCCATCCCTGCCTCCTTCTCTGATGAATTCTGTTGCTCAGGTGCATCTTCATAAATGGTAATTTCAGGAGCCCATTTGCTCCACTAAAAGGTGACTCCGTTTATAATAAATCTCAGTGTGGTGTGCATGCTATCATTCCCTTCATTTGACCTTGGTGGAACAGGCTGATGGGGCAGTGAAAAGTATGATATGAAAAATGAGTGAGCAAAGCAAAGCAAGCAGTGAATCAGTCTTGTGTGTGATTAGCTGTGAAAATCTCACCAACATGACTGAGTCGCTTTTCTTTTCTCCCTTTCCTGTTGCCTCCCTCTCTCCCCATAATACCCTGCCAGCCTCTCAACAGGTAAGCCCTCCCACCAGCAGTCATCAGATCTTTATACTCCTGGGGCTTACGGGGCTTTCTGGATCCTGAGGTCCAGAGTGAGGGAAATTAGAGAGGGGAGAAATCTTTTGAGGGGGCTAACAGAGCTCAGCTGAAGCCTTAGGGAGTTCCCTCAGGAGTGTGAGAAGACAGGAGTGTGACAGAATGACTTCAGTAGGCATTGTAAATCTGCAGTTATACCTGAAGACTCAGTGACTCACGGTTGAGGTCTCCATCAGCTCCGTTTGCAGAGTCAAGCCCTATAAAAACAGGGTGATGGGATGGTAAATTAAGCTTTCTAGGGAACCATGGGATCCTGCTGCACAAGGTTTGAGCACATAAAATGGAAACTTGGCTTTAATGGCATAGCTCTTATTGCCTTACTGCAGAGGCCACCTTGGTGGCACATGGAGGTGCTTCTGGAAGAATCCTCTGTGGCAGTTGGTCTTCTCTGGGAATGCTCTGTCTTGATGCCCTTTTGTGTGTCTTCTGTAGGCCAAGGGGCAAGGTGGGGTGAGTGGCTAGAGATGCCTCATCTGGCTAACCTGATGAGGCAATTTCAGTTAACTCTTCAGTGTCACTGGAGAGCCCTCAGATGATGCATCCTGTCCTTCAGAGAATGTGTGTTCATGCTGAGAACCAGCAGAGGGTAGAGTGTTCATGGAAACTGTTACCTGCTAACAATTGCTCTGACCAGGATTAGGGAAGTGCCCTGCATTCATTATTTAGTTCCTCAGCATGTCTTCTCTGACCACTGAGTAAGACTTCAGTAGTTCAGCCATTCTGGGCCAAAGTTCATCCTTGTTATTGGGAAAAAAATTATAATTATTTTATATTTTAAAAATGTTTTTACTGCCTCAAAATGTAGTTCCTGGCTAGTGAGGAAGGAGAGATTCTTGGAGGTTGTATTAAATGAGCTTAAAAGAATACTTTATAATTAGATTTTCCTTTTTTTTCATGTACAAAATGATGCCGCTTTTTCTTAAGGCAGTTGGACTTGATCCTGCAATCTTATCTGCACCATTTATTGCATATTAATTGTTGACACAGTTATGCTGCTTAACACAATGCCCCAACACCCAGTAGCACTTAGCGATAAGCATTTATTATCACGCTAACAGATTTGCGGATTGGCTGGGGAGGCTCTGCCTTAAGCTTCTCTATTCCGTTTGGGACCAGTGGGCCTTCCAGGACAAGCTGTTCTCATTTTGCATGTGGGAGGCTCACAGAAGGGCAACTGGAAACCTGTGAAGCCTCTTAAGACCTAGAATCAGTACTGGCACATTGTCAGTTCATTCCACATTCTACGGGCCTAATGAAGTCTTGGTCCCTGGGTGGTGAAAGCAGTTTGCACATGGCTACTAACTGAAAGGTTGGTGCTATGGAAGAAAGGCCTAGTGATCTGCTTCTGTAAAGATTACAGCCAAGAAAGCCCTATGGAGCTCAGTTATACGCTGTAACACATGGGGTGGCCATGAGTTGGAATTAGCTCAACTGTAACAGGTTTGGTTTTTGGCTAATGAAATCTGTGGCCAAGACCATCATCAGTGGATCAGGGGTAGATGCTCCAGTAGCCCAGTGGTAAAACCAGTTGCCATCTAGTTGACTCCAACTCGTGGCAACCCCATGTGTGTTAGAGTAGAACTGTGCTCCATAGGGTTTTCAATAGCTGATTTGTCAGACATACATCGTCAAGCTTTCCTTCCAAGGCGCTTCTGGGTAGACTCAAACTTTCAATCTTTCGGTTAGCAGCCAAGCACGTTAATAGTTTGTACCACCCAGGGACTCCAGAGGGCACAGGTTCAGGGAGGGTGAATAATTGAGAACAATCATGCAGTGCACCACTATTAGTTTATTTAGTCAAAATGTAATTTATTAAGCACCTCTGATGAGCCTGGCTTGGTTCTACATCAGAAATAGGACAAAATTCAATATCAGCACCTTCCACAACTTCCAGATATCTTAGGTGAATTAGTAAGGGCTTACTGTAAAAATAGAGTAGGCATTAGTGCAAGTAAAAAAAAAAAACGTGGAATTTTGAAACATAAGACCAATATATGAGTCATTGAGAATCATTTCCATCATTATGTGCTCTTTGATATTATAGCCATGTTAACAGTCATGTTTATGAGTGGATGTTGCAGACAAAAAGAGGACAAATACCTCAGTCAGTAACCTTTAACTCCTTCAGGGGTCTTGGTTGTTAATTTTGGTTTTGTGACTGACTTGAGCTTGTAGAGTAAAGTGAAACAGGCTAACAAATCATCAGAAAGAGCCCTAAGAGAATAAAGAGAGAAATAGATTAGAGTAAATTTTCATTTGCCATTCATTTCCCCAAAGACGTAGTCATACAGCAAACATTACAAGATTGACATTTGGGTAATAGATACATAACATGTCCAAACAGGCTGTTCTGCAATTAACACTCAGTCCTGTAATGCCATATGGACTACCCAGTTTAAGAAGGATGTAGGAAATTTGGCAACAGTCCAGAGGAACTGTAGCAATAACAATGACTTGTGAAATGTATCTGAAGACTTTTATGGGTTTTACATTACTTGCCTAAAGAAGAGAAGCTTAAAGGATATTCCTCAGGTGTACCAGGGATGGGATATTCCTTAGGTGTGCCAAGGGTGGTTCCATGTGAGAAGGTAACCAGCTGCTCTCCATCTTAACCATGAGGTGAAGAAGAAGAAATTGACTTACATTTCAGCATGTGCAAGCTACAGGAGAATTTTCACTTCTTAAGTTTTATAGTGGTGATCCAGGGTTGTTTCCATGTTGTGAAATATTTCTCCATGAGGGGTATTTAATTTTTAACTTTTAAATAGGAAAGATGCTTTTCTGTTAGAGGTGGGCATGTATTGTTCTTTCCAGAGGCAAGGAGATTGACCTTTTCTAAAAGTCTGTTTCTCCATGTTGAGGGATAAAGTAGGGTTGTGCATAGCTTTTTTGGGGATTGCTGGGTGGGGTAATGAAGGTGGTACCTCTCAGTATTATTCCATCTTCCAGTTTCCTCTGTGGAGGCCATGGTCTACTCAATCTGAGTGGGTAGCTGACGGGCTCTATCACAGAGAGCTGTACAGAGTGTCTGAGAGCTTTGATTTCTATGGGAAATGTAAGGTCCATTTTTCCAATTAATTTGTTAGCATAATTTAGTAGGAGATACGTTAAGGGTTTTTAGGAAGTTCTTTTCCCTGTATGTTTTAATATTGGATGGCTTGTACAAAGGTCTAGTAAATTGGAGGCTGAAGCCTAAAATGCCTCTGTGCTTCTAAAGTACAGATTTAAAACATCTTCCCTATTTAAAATAAATTTCAAAATTTAGCAAGGAAAATGGCAAGCTCCGTGTGTTGTTTTCTACTCAACCCTGAATTACCATACATCACACTCTAAGATTGTTTTCCTGAATTTGCAGTAATGTAGATTATCGAGTCTCTATATTATTGTATAACCCAAAATTTGAGAAGTCTGCAACAGTACATTAAACCTTAGTAAAATAAGAAAATTACGCACATGGGAAGGAAGAAAATAAGTAGAAGATGGTACAAGAAGAAAGCATTGTGATGTTGTGAAGAGGCCATGGGGCTTGGGGGCAGAGACCTAGGATTTTATTTCTCTACTAGTTATGTGACCTATGTGAGTCACTTAATATGTCTTGGTTTTTCCATCTATGAAATAAAAGGCTTACATTAGGTCATCTCACGATTCCTTTCAGTTCTAAAATCCTTTGATCCGTGGTTTGTGTTAAAGCTTTCTTGGAAGAGAAGCTTTATTTTTTTATGCCCATCTTGAGAATGGAAATGCTTTCAGAGTATCGCTCTGTAGTGCTTAACTGAGTGGTCTTCAGGTTATTTAGTGAAAGTGTGTCGACTTGTGGGTTCGAAGTGGTGAACATCGGCTCTTGGATCACCTCTCCCACTCCTGTGCCTACAACTCATGTGGTTAAATAATTATGGCATCTTTTCTTGTTGAGTCAGAACTTTGCCTCAGAATCCTTCTCATCACAGTGAGATGCCACTACCAGGTGACCAGAGTTGGCTTTCAAGATGAAACCTCTTTACCCCCACTAGCAAAGTGTATATAGACCCCTGAAAGATGAGGTGAGAGGGGATGGGAAACAAATGAAATAGATGCCTACCTTGAAAGAGCTTCTAGTCTGAATCTGAAGAAACATGTCAGCAAGCATGAGAAACCATGGAGAGAAGTCAGTGTGGGCCAAGGTTAGTTTGGGTTTTCATCAGGATGTTTCAAATGACTGGAGTGAGCCTGTATTAACTGTACCTTCTCATTTCCTGGGTACAAGGAATGCTGTGGAAGATCGATCGGAGTGATTTAAGACAGTTGACTTTTCAGTAAATACATATTTGAAAGCCAGGAGTCTTTTGCATAACCATTTTGTGTTGGCTCTGAACTGAGGCTGTTTGTGATTTACAGTATGTGACATTAGCCTTTGAACCTCACAGTTTTGAGGCTGTCCAAGCTTTGGGAATTGTCATTTAGTGCTCTGGATAGCTCTCTGCTCTGTGCATCTTTGAGGACTGGATCTGGGGTGGATGAGGATGAGTATAATTTTGTATCTGATGACACAGAGAAGGAAATAGTTTCTATATATGTATATGCACATTATAAACATAATGTATGTGTAATTTTGGTGTATTTTATAAGGCATTTATTATTCCAGATGTGCCCTATTTGAAATTTATGCTAAGAATGTGGCAAAGGAGAAAAATATATGAAGATTTGAGGTCTTATTGTATTCATAAAAGTATGTCGTCAAATCCCTTGGCTTTTTACAGTGGAAAAAAAAAAGGCCCCTGGTGATGGAGTATCAGGATGTCTGGATGAATCTTCTGGCGGAGCCTGCATCTTTACAACAGGAGCAGCACTGCCGAGGCACTGGGCTCATCTCTCTGTTCCCCAGCTCCACATAGTTACGCACAAAGGTCTTTTTCTAGGTGACATATCATGTTGTATTCCAAAGTACACTTTCTTTTAATTTACAACTTAATTTTCAACCTAATTCAGAAGATTGATACTATAATGCTATTTGCAGAAGTATTGAAATGTCAGTAAGTTTTATTGTAGTAATAAAGAGTGTTCCATATATCATACACTCTATAGGGATCCTTGCTTTTTGCATAGATCTTCATAGCAACAACCAGTGGCTAAATGCTGGCAATCATTAATTTTTAAAGAAGACATGGTTATGACGAGTTGAGGAATTAAGGCTGGTGGTGAAGAATGAACTTCAAATTTTGACAATTTTTTTTGTGGTTGCATACTAAGGTGAAGCGACAGCAAGATTATAAAAAATGGTCCAAATCCCAGGTTCCTAATACTTAAAATGCTGTCTGCTCGTAAAAAGATTTCAGTCAGGGAGAGGCCATCTTTGAGCTTCTCGTAACAAATGGGTATCAGTGGCCCATGAAATAATCAATGCCACTAATCCATCCTGGGGCCTGCCAATATGTTAATGGCCCTGGTGCATCGTTATTGCTACAAGACCATAAATCATTCCGGTACCAGAATGCATGGCTGTCGAGGCCTCAAACACCTCGCCTGGAATAAAATGCTCTCCTAACAATTAATGTCCAAACATTTTGCAGCTTTGTGCCTTGATTGTTTTCAGATGCTAAAAAAGTAAGTAGGACAGATTGTAAATCAATAAAACCATAAGACAAAGTGTTTTAATAATAGGAGATTCAGAGTAAATCATAGTTCTGTGTTTATTTTCGCTTTTGGGGGTATAAATAAAGAGTTACTTTCTATTTCCCAGCAAGACTACCAAGTCAACATGGAGGCATGAAGTCTAGGGTTAACTTCTCTGAATGGGTTTCCTTCTGTTGTGTTACCCTAAAAAGCAAACTGAGCCAGCTGGAGCCAGAAACCTGACTCTGTGTGGTAGGGCAGTGTTTAGTGTATGGTGGATCTGTTTTGGAGCCAGTTCAATGAGGGAGTTTCCTGTTGGAAATAGCAGAAGTCACTTAGCGTAAAATGGTTTCTTTGGCTGCATCATGTTAATGCATGTACTTCAGATAGACAAATAGTACGATGAGATTTCAGTGTGTGTGGTTATTTATTTAGCTATGGTAACATAGACAATGGAATCATTTAAAACAGCACCCAAGTTGGTATGGGGTACCTGGGAGCCTTTGCCCATATTTCTTTCCATTAATTAATCTGTCTGAGAGGTCCACTTTGGCCGTATAAATACATTTGCTGAACTGTAGGCAAACCTAAGAGGACCTCATTTAGAAAACAGAATTGCATCCAATTGATCTGACTCCCTTTGGTCAGTGTCAATTTAGTCCACTATTGAAGGTGGTGAGAAACATGGTGGGAGGTCATTAGCTCCACCTCGTAGAGACTTAAGTTTGTTTGTACCCATTATGGTGTTACTTGTTCTACAGCTGTACTTTCGGCGGGAGCCTCTGTGCATTAGTGAAGGTTAGATTTTCACCCTGGAAAGGTGGGTTTCTCATTTGCTTGGGAACAACAAGCTGGGGGGAAACAGCTTGTGGGGTTCACCATGAACTGGCTGGTGAGCTGTGTTGACTCAGTTTGAATTCTAACTAAGGACGGAATTGGGCACATTGAACCCAAGCTGAGCCCATTCCCATATCAGGCTGAGTACTGTAATTAGCCATGAACGTAAAAATGAAATGGAAACAGAGCAGAATGTGAGGTCTTGGATACCGTTAGCTTTTAGTTAGTTACATGTTGAAAAGACGCCATGTTCCCATACAAACACCATGAATTGTCACACTCAAACACGCTGAGTTCAGTAGCTGTCATGTAGCAGGAGAGGGAAGAAGCTCTTGACCTTTGACAGGGCACCCCTCTCTTGCAGTTGTAGGTCCCTAGTGCCCAGCTCTGATGGGTGTTTGTAGTTTATTTTGGTGCTCAGGAAATAAGCACAGGAAAAGGCCAGAAAAACAGTGGATCCATATAGACAGAAAGACAATTAAAACTGATATGACTCTTAACAGAAGTGGCAAGAACAGGGAGGATGGAAGTAATTTATTCAACAAATTGTCCAAATACATAAAATTGCACTGATGTATGGTGCAGCAGTGGGACGGTGGAAAATTTGATAGTTGTTTCCGTTGTGTGAATTACTCAGACAGGATGCCTTTGTGAAGTATGGGGGTTTGTTTAATGTTCTGACAACAATTTAGATCCTGTTATGGTTATTGCAGTATAATGCCATAGTAAAAATTGAACATGACACACCAGCAATTTATTATTTGTGTGTTTTTTAACCTTGAGTATCGGATTGTTTGTCCAAGCATATCCTTTGATTTGCTATAAAATTTATTGTTGATAAAAACAATCAGATTTCCATTACAAGCAAAAAAAAAAATTTTTTTTTTTCTTTGCCAAGAACTATAGATTTAGGGGAAAAAAATTCAAACTAGGCTGCAGGACTTATGACAGGTAGACTCATGACATTATATGGTAATTCAGCATGAAAGAATAATTGTGACACTCTACTTGGTTGCAGAGTATAATCGTGCTGTGAGGTTCAATTCACTGAAAGGCCAAATTATCTTCAACTACATTAGTCTGACAACCTATAATGCTTTGCAGAGGCAATTTGTAGACGTTTCACAGAGTGCCAGCAAACAGGGCTCCCCATTATGCTACCCATTAACAAATTTGTGTAGGAAAAAAAGTAACTTTTCCATTTTCCTGACTGTTTTCAAGCTTTGCAACACAATAAATATCTAATAGTAGTATTTGCATTGCCATTTACTCTCTTAGTTTTAAAATTTATGTGAGATATGGTAGGAGAGACTCATCTCTTAAGCTATCCAACCTGAAAAGTATTGATATTTTCTTTGACTTAAACAACAGCGTGGTGTAGGGGAGAGAGTGTTGTGTTTGCAGGCAGGAGGCCTGCATTGTGGTTGGAATCTACCCCCAGACCTTCCCTTGTCAGCTTTTGTGACCTCATTTCATTTTGGGTCTGAGTTGCCCTATCTCTAAACTGGAGATTATAATACTGTCTTCTAAAAATTTCTGCAAGAAGGTTGAGATAAGTGGTCCTTGGTATTGTTCCTAGTTCGTTTGGAGAGGTACAGATCAGAAATAAGGGAGTACTGGCCTTTGCTACTGATTTCAGGGAATGGAACCATAGGATGGACAACTGGTAGACTTTTCTCAGCCCTGTGACTTAGGCTAGAATTTCCCTCCTGAGTGTGTGTTGCTTGGTTGGTTGCACCTGTCTATAGATGTCTATCTCCAGAACAAAACCCAGGGCTATGGCAAAATGGATTGTTTTCCTTTTATTATCTCAAATATAGAAAAAAAAATTTCTGTTTCCATCGAGTTGATTCTGACTCGTAGCAACCCTATAGAACAAAGTAGAACTGCCTCATAGGGTTTCCAAGGAGAGGCTGGTGAATTCGAACTGCTGAACTTTTGGTTAGCAGCCAAGCTCTTAACCACTACATCACCAGGGCTCCAAAGATAGAAAAAGCACACTGATTTTCTTTAAACAATAAAAAAGCTACTTTTGTGCTGTCGACATTTAGGGACCCAACATATTGAATGATCTTTTTTTTTTTTAAACCATTATTTGTAACTTATGTCAGATGAATCCTAAAAAGGTTGGTTATGTATGCAGGTGTTTCTACTTGTGGGAATGTGCAGAGCTGTCTGGCTAAATATCCTAAATATTTAATAGGATTTTCCATTTTTACCTGAATTTTGGCAACTAGAAGAATCCAGTCTGTTTTCTCCTCAAGGCCAGTGCCACTTGTATCTTTGTCCTTTCAGTTTATCCCTGTGATCCACTGCTCACTTCCTAGGGTGGATGCTGCTGGGTTAAAACAAGACTTATGTGGGCCATAGGTTTGCACAGAAAGGCTGGGGAAGCAGGAATGGCCCAAGGGGCTCTCTCCACCTTGTCTCCTCTAGCTGGAGGAGTCCTGTAAAAGGATCTTACACCTTGGGAACAAATGGCCTGGAGATAAAGCAATCCCTCCATGTTTAGTAATTGATTTATAATTTATGATTTTATTAATCTTCAGAGTTCCTACACTGTTTTTGAGTAGCAGTTGTATAAATCACTCTGTGTTACACAGTGGCATTAGTCCAATGTCAAGAAACTGGCCCTTCATTATGACAGGCCATAGGCCTCACACCTGCTGCTTTCAGGGGGCAGTAATGGCTTTTCTGAAGGATAAATTTGGATTCAGCCCTCCCTGTTAGAATCTAAGAATACACTATCCTTTTGTTTCTTACTGTTTAACTTGGTCTAAAGTCCAAGCCATTAAAAAAAGAAAAAAAAAAAAATAGGACATTAATCTTAATAGTCTTGTTTTCTTAGGTGGAAGGGGTTTTGCTTGTTAATTAACGCCCTTTTTATTTTAGCGACACTTAGAGTATTTCCTAGACTCTTAGAGATGTTGAATCAGAGGTCATAAGTTGAAAAGAGGTGTGTGTGTCTATATGTCTATCCATTCCCCTGCCGCGAGAGGTCTTACACTATAGGGAGTTGGGTTTAAAATGTGTGGCCCAGATCACAAGGGGGACCTTGAAGAGAGAGTGAACAGTTTAGTGCAGCCAGTCAACACTCTGGAGAAGTCAGCCTAAAGTTTATGTACTATGGAAGGAGAGTTAGTCACCTTCTCTTTGGTACAAAGGATGTCCAGGTTATGGAAGGCCCAACAGATGAAATCAGGAAGGGCCATGTTAACAAAGGCCATCCTTAACACTCACATTAAGCACGAATGCTGTTGCAGTGGGGAATATTCATACAGAGAAGAAAGAAGTTGTAGTTGGGGTTGGCAGTGAGTAGGGGTAATAGATGATTTTGCGGGTCTGGTGTCCCAGTGGTATAGTTAAGGACAAGCTGGAGCATTCACGTTTATGCGTAATGCTCTCCAATGTAATTTCGGATGAACTGTTGCTGACTTACTTAGCATTTCTAGGTCAACCACCTGCAGAAAGGGCATGTAGGTAGATTATTGTTGACTTTATGGTTATGGAACCTAGCTAATCAGTGTGCCTGCTGGGCTATAACTTGTTATGCCTGAGTGGTTTTTACACCAGGTCTTAAGATTTCTTACTTGCAAAAAGGAAACACACTCATTTCTCATGACCAAGGCTCCTACTGGGAGGGATGCTCCCATCTCATGTGGAGAGAAAGTACAGTGGGAGAGATTCGTGCCACAGAGGCTTCTGGAGTGTTTTAAGTATGACCAATATACCTACGTAGCCGTCTTTCAGAGGACTGTGTTGTTTCACAAAACGAATGCTCAGGTAACCTAATAAGATGAGCCTGCCATGTAATAGGCAATGGATTGCTTGCTATATTCTAGGATTTTTGAGGCACCATCAGTCACTCCCCACCCCCAACGAGTTGGGAAGGCAGTTGTGGGCACATAGCCATTCTTCATTTAGAGCTTGAGTTTCTTTTGGAGTTGGAGGACATTTTCTTTCTGCTGCTTTTCTTAGTGTATAAGTATGCAAGGTTCTAGTCCACATATAGGCCAGAGCATGGCTCCTTGTACGTAGTACCTTACAAATTGCTTTGACCTTTGGCGTTCCCGGTAAAGGTTACTGGTTAATTTTGCATTGTGTACAGCTTGCTTCACTAGCTTTCAGCTAGCTTTCCTCCCTTGAATAATTCTGTGAACAATGTCCCCTGCATCCAGGTTTTAGCTTGTTTATCTGGTATTTATCTTTGCCATCCTTTACCTGATTTCTCTCCTCTGCGGTGATGCTGTGTGCGTGTTTTGGTGGGATGGAATCTCCATTAGTTAAAAAGCGTAGGAGATACGAAAGGTCAGCTTGACAAATCTGTCCTCTGAGTGTGTGTATGTGTGTTTAGTTAGCTGAGCTCAGCTGACTACGGAAGACAAATAGGGACTGTGAAGAGTGCTACCTCAACAGCCTTATAGTTGAAAACAAAATATCTGTTGGGGAAATATGAACGTTTGGGCACCATATTAGAAATTTAGGAGAAGAGTTACATTCTTGTCTTCATTTGGAAAGGTCACAGGCTTTATTTGCAGTAAGATATGCATATGGTTATAGCTTGCTTTTATTTTCTCTGCCTTTTAAAATATGTGTTATATACCCACCCCGTGGATACTGTACGAATGCTTATTTTAACTAGCAAGTGCATTCTTTAACATGACAACACAAAAACATCTTCAAATATGATTTTAGTGGGCTATTTTACATAACAAAGGAGGATGATAATCTGTGGGTGTTTCTGTTTCCCTCAGTTCATTTCTTTTGTATTTGTATTTTGTGGAGTTAAAGAAGGACATTTCTAGTGGTGGTATGAAGCTTTTCTAATTTAATTTTATTGTTCTATACCTGTCTCCACTAAAAATGCTAATGGTGTCTGTTAAAAGGAAGTCTTACATTTCAGGCTGCTTATGGATGGGTTTGTTTCCTGGAGTTATCCGTTTTTTTTAAACATTTGACTCAAATTTACATTAAGGCCATCTTTGAGTTTTTGTCTTAATAAGGGGGAGAGGGAAAGAGAACATATTTTTTTTTTGAATGTTTATTGTAAGCCAAGTAGTGGCTTATACGTTAGTTCATTTAATTTTCATAGTAACCCTCTGAGGAGGATATTATAATCCCAATTTCACAGATGAGGAAACTGAGGTTTAGAGAGGTTGAATAACTTGCCAAAAGACACACGGCCAGTAATGAGTGAAACTGGGATATAAATGTTGGTCTGATTCCAAAGCCTGTGTGTTCTCATGGTACCAAACTGCAAATCTTCCTTCTAAACCCACAAGATCTCTCACTATTGTATAAAGGAGACACAAAATAACAATCCACCAAACCAACAATGAGTCCATCATACTGAAAATTGGTATATATTTAACCTTTCAAAATGGATTTACCACTGGTCAGCAAAAATCATTTCTTGTAATGTCTTTTAACCTTTATTATGTGCCTACTTCTGTGCTTGGTACGGTGGGGGTGTGTGGGGGTGTAGGGTGCTGATACAGAGACAGCGAAAACTTGAGAACATCGTCCACGTCCTCAGAAAGGGCAAATAAGACAAATCCAACACTTGAATGAATGGTGACAGTATATGAGGAAGCTAAGTTACTGTGTGGGTCAGGATGTAGATACTATAAAGCTCAGAGGAGAAGGACCACTGGGGAGTGGGGAACATGGTGGGAACAGTGAGACTTGATCAGAGTCTTAGAAAAGGCTGTGTGTTTTTGGGGGTTAAATGTGCAAATGGGTGTGCTGTATTTCTGGGTCTGGGAGGTGTCTAGCCTGTGTGGAGAAAGGTGCTTGGAGAGATGGTGACTAATAGCAGTGGAATGTGTATTTTTGGGTAGATGAATAAGTGGGTTGGTGTGTGTGAGGCAAGGATGGTGGGGTTCTCGCCATTTTCTCCCTGTTCTTTGTGCCATCTATGCTAAGCTTCTCTTACTGTGTCTAAGTCCCAAATACCTTCTTGCCTCTGGGCCTCTGCCTGAATTGCTCCCTCTAACTGACTTCTATCATCATCCTTCAGATCAAGACTGAAATGTCACTCCTCTGGGAAGTCTTTCTTGGTTTCCATTTTAGGTCTAGTTCATCTGCTATGAATTCCCTTTTTTTGGTTGTTGTTGTTAGTTGCTGTCAAGTTAGCTACAATTCGTGGTGACCCCATGTACAACAGAATGAAGTGTTACTGGTCCTGTGCCATCTTCATGATGATTGGCATATTTGAGTCCATTGTTGCAGCTATTTAGTGGTGCCTTCCAATCTAGGGGGATAATCTTCCAGCACTATATTGGGCAGTATTCTGCTGTGATCCATAAGGTTTTCATTCACCAATTTTCAAAAGTAGATCACCAGGCCTTTCTTCCTAGTCTGTCTTAGTTTAGAGGTTCCACAGACACCTGTTCATCATGGGTGACCCTACTGGTATTTGAAATACCAGTGACACAGTTTCCATCATAACACCACACAAGCCACGGCAGTACGACAAACTGAGAGATAGGTGGCAGCCGCTTTTGCATAGTAGGTAGCACCTCAGTCTCATGGTAAGTTTCCTTAGACCTCTATCCCCCCATTATAATGTTGATTGCATTTTACTATAACACCTCATTAACTGTCTCCCTCACTGTACAGTAAGCTCGCATGAAAGGAGGGCAATGAGCAGAAAGTCAGGCGCATTGACAGTAGGTGGTCAGAAATGTTTATGAAGGAGTAAATGAGCGTGAATATGTTTACATTTTATCAGTCAACCAGTGAAAGCTAGGGCGTTCCATGTGCCCATTGAAAGCGACAGGAAGTTTCATTTGCTGGTTCTTTGGCAGAGAAGGACATACTCCCCAAATAAGACAGGCTTGTCATCTAGGCCCTAGGTTCATGCTTTGCTGTCCTCTCAGGAGTTCCTGGCCTGTTCTTTGGCCAGTGTGAAAATATTTGGCCACTTCATCCAGATCTTCACGTGATGGAGGTCCTGGGATGGGAGCTCTTGGCCTGAACTTGTAGATTCTAGAATTTCTCAACCACTCTTCAGTAATTCAAATGTGACCGTACAGACTGACAGCATTTCATTTCTTAGGGTAGGAGAGACAGGCAAAGAACTAAGTCATTAAAAAACTGGCGTGAGAGGGGAATGCAGACTACGTGCCTGTATGGTGCTAAATCGGCCTTCTCTTTTCTGTGGACACTCTCTCTGACATCTCTGTGAATCACATCACACTTGAACAAAGACAGGACACTCTAGGTTGACCCATGCCGGATAAAGAAAGTGATAGGCTGAATCCACAGTTTTTTTTCTTTTTTCTTTTTGACTGCTTTTAATGCATCCCAGTGCCATCCTAACTTTCTTACAACACATCACTAAACATTTCCTTTCATATCCTGCCACAGAGCCACTGTGACCCGCACCGTCATTGGCAGTGCCTGAATTTGGTGACATACACCTTTTTCTTTTTGGGAGGTGTGATATGGATTCAAGTTGCTCTATAGAGCACTGTCTTTCTCTTCTCCACGCTGAGATTTATCTTGTTCTAGGACTTTTCTAGAATTTACCTCGTGGACTTTAGGAATTCTGTTTCTGCCTCCCTAGTTACTACACATCTGCCCTACGTAATGTCTCCAAAGACGATTGTGTGCTGCTCCTTCCACCCTCTAGCTCGACAGATGTCAGTGGTCATGGTCTCACCATACTTATCCCTCCCACCTTAGGCCATGCAAAGACATTGGAGATCCAGCTCTGGGTGGGTTGCTCAGCCCTCTGAGCACTAGTAAAGTTAGGTTTTCCAGCTTGTCGTTGACATCATCTTGGGGTACCAGACAGAGAAGCCCGCTGCCGTCTGGGTGGATTGTACCTCTTGTATCTCTACGGCCTGTCACTTCATGATAGAAGGAAATGAAATTGGCTCAGCATGAGTTGCTCTTCACAGAACCTGCTAGTAGTTCCCTACACACTGGGTTTTTCTAGGTGATTGCAAATTGATTGTCTTAGGATTTATACACAAGAGCCACAGACTTTCCTTTAGAGACTTGGGTTTCTTATGTGGATCTTAAACTTTTTTTTAAAGAAAGAACATTCATTTGTTCTTTTTATATAAAATTAAATGTATAGGAGACTTAGTGGAAAGGGGAAAATTAAAAAAAAAAAGTCCAAGCCCACCTCTGTTCATACTAATCTATACTTTTTAGCAGTTATTTTTGAGACAGTGATTTATTTACACTGACAGCTTGTTACTTATGGTAGCTGCCGCCAGCTTCTACAGTAATCTGATAACGTCAAAATGTGAAGAGAAGCTGTAGGCTTTGTCTTGACTGACTTGCTATAAATCATGTACATTGCTGGTGTCTATATAAGGATGCTTGGGTTGATACTGATAGAAATACAAATCAAATACAGCACATGGTAACCCAGTTCAGAGCTAGAGATTTTGGATTAAGCCCATTGGATTCATATTTTTAAGTGAAACAGAACAGACATACCAGGTTGTGTTTTGAAACTTCTAAACTATCTAATATACTAACTTCAAGGACAGCAGCTGCCTTTGAAATGGAAGTACAAGGAAATGAACTCATTATGTACTTTTGTTTCTTTATTTATTCAACAAACATTTATTGAGCACCTATTATATGTCAGTCAAGGGAAGGTATGACATTGTTTTATCTCTTTATTTGTAAGTGTGTATAAGGTCCGTGAGGGTAGAACTTTGTCTTGTTCACCCCTATATATACTCAATACAGAAAAATAGTGCTTGGACCACAGTGTTCAATAAATGTTTGTTGAATGAATGAATCAGAAGCCCAGAGTTTGATTATTACTGCTGTCAGAAACAGCGAAGTTACTCCCCAGCCAGAAAAGGCCATACCCATCTCTGGACTCTATGAGTCCTTTCTACTGACTTCTGGTAAAGAGAACACCTTTCAACCTGTAATGTAATTATCGGTTTACACGTTGGCCTCTTCAACTGTGGCATAAGCTCTAATAGGGCGGAAGCCATGTCTTATTAACCTTGGACGTCCCAGTGCCTGGCACATGGATAACACTGAGTAATTGTTTGTAGTAATGGTATTACATGCTTCTTTAAAATTATTTGTATCTCTGTATTTTTACATGTGCATGATGACATTGAAAAAATCTGAA
Source organism: Dugong dugon (assembly GCA_030035585.1). Classification (NCBI taxonomy): domain Eukaryota; kingdom Metazoa; phylum Chordata; class Mammalia; order Sirenia; family Dugongidae; genus Dugong; species Dugong dugon. The sequence continues at coordinate 13,977,877 of CM057475.1, read as the reverse complement.
ACATATGCATTAAATATTAACAGTGCTCATCTTGCCAAGTGCTATAAAAGATGGTATTTATACCATTCCTTTTGTTTATTTTAAAAATTTTCTGCAGTGATTTAGTATTATATGTGAAATCAAACAGCAGTAAAGGGGAAATTATTTATTTTTTTATTTTCTTCCTAACACAGAAAAAGATGAGTTTGTGAGATTCTTTTTCATGTGGAACAAATTTTTATCAGTTGATTCAACAAAATGCATCAGAGGAGTTTGCTGAAAAACAATCTTTTAGTAAAGGGACTAATTCTTAAATACGACTGGGATAAATCTGGATACTTAACTATTGGGTTTGCTTAAAAGGAGGTACACCTGTGTTTGGAAAGGAAGCCTTAATTGACATGGAATACTAAACCATGGGAAGGAGCAGTGGGGCAATGAACAGGCTCCCGCCTAACATTTATAGACTCTTGGTCAAGAGTACAAATGAAAGCCCACATACCATATGTCTAAATATTTAAAGTAATAGACAAACAGATATTAAATAAAGTATGGTTGATCTTATTTTGACACATATACTTTCATCAATGATTTGGAAATCTGGAGTTTAATTTAGAATTCTTCAGCTACTTGGGGTTCTAAGCTGGAACATGGCAGCATGGGGAGTGCCTCCCATGGGTCCTTGGTGCATGCCCCTTCTCTTCCTATCCCTGGCTCTGCTCGTACTGTCAGGGGCCTCGAACATATGTCTGGATGCCACAGCCTGCACATCCAGATTGCATGTCCACCCTCAGCTGTATCACACACATCCATTCTCAGGCCTAGGATTGCACACTCTGGTTTACTTTTATAGGATGGACTGGGGATATGCAGTCCCTGCAAGTGGGCCCAGGGCCATGTAGCCAGAGAATTCCAGAGTTCTAGATACCCAAAATGGATCTTAGAAGGTAGAGGGCATGCCCTGGCATTCCTCTGGGTGCTGAGGACTTCTTGTCCCATAAGGAGGGGTCCAGCCCAAGATGAGCTAGAGCAGGACCAGGGAAGAGGTCTCCTCGCTCAGGCCCGAGAGCAGTACTGCCAGTGATAAAGAAATGCACTGGAAAAGTAATGCTTTATTAGTCTCAATTTAAGGTCAAGCCCCCAGCTTGCTGAATTACAGCCACAAAGGTCACCTTAGATTTGGACCAGTGTTGATGCTAATCCAGTGGTCTCAGATTTCAATGTGTGCGATAAAGTGGAGTGGATTAAAGTAAATACCTGGGCTATGCAATGATGAACTGCCTGTGTCCCACATGTTGTTATGACAGCCATGACTCAGGCCACCACTACATTTCCAACTTTATAGAGAACATACATGGGAGGCACTTAGTACAAGGGTAAGCTCTTAATAAATGATATCCACCATTGTTATTATTATTACTGTTATTACTAATTTTTAAAACTGATTCTCAAGTCGTACCATTCAAGAAAGACCAGCTAGGATGTATGATTTTCTGCTGTTTGAGTGAGAACTGGGAAGGGCTTTGTATGATTCACCTTTATCATATTTGTCATGCTTACCTGTCAGCATCAGATAGGCTGTTCCCATCCTATAAACATGTTCTTCTTAACTCCGTGGCCCAACTTCATGAGCAAGCTCTGCTGGCCTTCCCATTTTAGTGCCACAGTTCCACTTTCTTCTCCCACACGGGGTGAAAAAAACCTACTGGAACTTTTTATTGAGATGATAATGTGGCCTGTGATTGAAGCAGAGTGAGGGGTTCTGTGTTAGCTTTTTCCCTTGAAGTTTGGTTGTTTTTCCCTTTTGCTGGAAAGGAAAGGACAGGAAGGGAAGGCGGGGGAAGTTCTTTCCTCAGGAGTTAGTAGAGAGGAGGGAAGCAGTTATTGCTCATGAAACAGACTCATCTTTTAGTGTACTTTTAAGTAAGGTAAGAGTGAGTGGGGAAGATAAGGATGTCAGGGGTAACCAGGGCTCTCTGTACACCATTGTGTATGTGGTTCCAAAAGTAGGGATGGACCACACAAGTGAGGCTGAAGGGAGACACAGTAATGGACTTTCATGAATAGTATTCTACGTGGAAATAGAGGGAGAAATTCTCTTTCAGAAGGAGAATTCTGAAACTCTTTACCTTCAAGATTCTTGCCTTTGTTGGGTACTCACCTAGCTCCTTGCAGTGTCTGGGAGATGGGAGAGGTTTGCATGTTAGTTGAGGGTACCAAGATAGATGGCTTAGTTCTCATCCATTGCCATCTGACCGCCCAGGCCTGGTGTTTCCTGTCGTCTTCTATTCTCCCACTTGCTTCAAGTGTTGTATTTGGTTTGTCAAGATGATATGAACTTGGAGGAGTAAGAAAAATTTAAAAAATAATAGAGCTGAGAGACAAGAAGGGAAAATATCCAGTGGTTTCTGGGAGAGAAAATGAGATCACAGGCATGGGGACAGAGAGAACAACCAGAACCTCCTTGGGGTGAGGAAGCAAGTGGTCAGCCTCTGAACTGCCCCACCATGTTGTTTGGTCTCTGGAGTGGAGTGAAAGGGCTTAAAATGAGTACTCAGGGGAGTTGGGCTTTCATCCTGGAAATATCGCTTCTTTTCTAGGTCTCAATTTCCTCACTGTTTAGACTAGAAGATCTTTAATTACTTTTCAGTTCTAAGAATTTGTAAGTCCTAAGGACTTAATTATGAGGCAGTGGTGGTTCAGTGGTAGAAGTCTCGCCTTCCATGCCAGAGACCTGGGTTCGATTCCTGGCCAAAGCACCTCATGTGTAGCCACTACCTGCCTGTCAGTGGAGACTTGCATGTTGCTATGATGCTGAACAGATTTCAGCAGAACTTCCAGAATAAGATGGGCTGGGAAGAAAGTCCTGACGATCTACTTCGGAAAATCAGCCAGTGGGGATGGTGCAGGACCAGGCAGCATTTCATTCCGTTGCGCGTGAGGTCACTGAGTTGTGTGCCAACTCAACAGCAGCTAACAACAACAAAGGCCTTTATTATACCAATAGATAAAGAGTTGCGTGGTGTTCTAACGTTAAACAAATGAGTTACTGTTGATTCATTCAGTTATTCATTTACTCAGTGAATGTTTATTGAGTACCTACTCTTTGCTAGCCACAGTGATAGCTTCTGGGGACACTGAGGTGAAGAGGAGCAACATATATTCTCCCCTCATTGCATCTACCATCCAGCAGAGAAGCCTGTCCACTCAGCATCTGCCTTGCCAAGCACAGCAGGCTGTGGTATCAGAAAACAGGATGGAGAGGGTGCCTGGGATTCGGACAGGAAAGTTGAGGGTGTAAAGTTATGTATCAAGCAGTTTTCTTCTCCCTCCGTTTTCCTTCTTTTAAGTCTTTGCTCAAATGTTACCTTCTCATAGAGGTTCACCCTAATCACTCCATTTAATATTGCTCCTCTTTGAAGCTCCTGATCCTATTACACTGCTCAACTTTTTCTTCCTCCCTTTACCACTTATCACCTTACAACATACGATACAATTACTTATTTATTAGAATAATTGTGGATTATCTGCTTCCCTTCTGCAGGAGTATTCACTCTACAAGGGCAGAGATCTTTGTCCCCTTTGTTCTCCAGTGGATCCCAAGTGCCTGGAACAGTAGCAATGCCTTGAAAAATATTCGTCGAGTGGATTAATAATGACTGTATGACTGAGGAGTGCAGTAGAGTCTTATAATGATGTTGGAAGAAACTTGGTATATTATTCAGTAAGTCATTAGTCCTGAGGAATTGAGGACATTAGTCTGCCAATGTTGTTGTGAAAGTCTTTTGTTTTGAGGGGTGTTGATGTACAGAAGGAAAAATGAAAAGTATTTTCATTGGTAAAGTGTGGCAGGCACTTTAGGGTAATCTAGCATCTCACTTTGCTCAGGGAAGGCAATCAAATGCTTGTTAATTGTTTAGGTTCGGTTAAGCAGTGCAGAATTTTTTTTTTTTTAATGCCTCTGGTGTAAAACATAGAGACAAACAGCAACTCCAACACAACACCCAAACCCAAATGCAAACTCGTGGGTTGGTACTAATGTGTAATCTCCGAGGCAGTTGCTATCCTGTGCTGTGTTGTTGCCTCTAGGTTAGCTGTGCTGGAGCCGTCTCCACATTCCCCTATCTCACGAGGCTCTGGCTCTGTTTTTCTTGCTCAAAAACTTAATATTCACATTAGCCCAAAGTACACTTTTCAGGTTGTTGAAACAAAGTGTTCCTCCTCCAGCCTTGGGCTAGAGTGACACTGCTTTGCTCATCGCATGTCAGTAGGCAACAGAAGACACCACACACCACCCTCTCATCTCGGTGTTCACTGTTCTGCCCCCCCTCCCCAGTCCACTCGGAAGCCTCATCCTAACTCCTTGCACCTGCAGATGTGTGTGTGAGACACAACGCCTGACACACACCTTCACTTTTAAACATCTCTTACCTGTATGTACTGTAAAATGCTTCTATTTAAAGCATGAACTTTCCATGTGTATTGGGGGTTTGGGTAGGTGCACAGAAGGGCAAGAACATGGGAGGAGGGTGGGGCCAAGAGTAATTCTAAAGGCACCAATACATCAGCTTCCTCCCTAAACTCTCCTTCTTGTTTAGCAAATGAAGGCACATGAAAGCAGAACATTTGGCACTTTGCACCAATATTATGGTGTAAAATTATAGTTAGGAATATTGTGTAAAAACCGTAATAGTTTGCAGTTATAGCTATGGTGGGAACAGCAGGCAAGACTATAAGCTTTAATTTATGTTGTGCTTTGGACATTTTTCAGAAACTATTTACCCATTACCTCTTAGGTCAGTGGCCTAATAATGCAACAAAGCACTTTTTGAAATTGCAGATAATTTTCAGTGCTCAGATCTCTGTGTAGTATTGATGGGGAGGGTGGTTGATTAGGACCTTGGGAATTGTGCTTGATGGGAACAATCTGGAAGGAGTGAAAAATTATTAAACACACACAGCGGGAGATGGAGGATTTACCATTGTCATGCGGTGCTATTAATTCTCATTGCTTGGTACAGCGGCTTGATTGCATACTGTGAATACTGTTTATTGGAGAATGGGTACAATTTTGCTGCAGTTGTTGTAATGTAACACTAAATGCTAATTAGGCTTCTAACAATAATTAGAACCTCTTGCCAGACTTAGAAATAGAAACACTCAATTGAATTTACAGAAACAAAGACCTTTAAGCTATGCCAGCAGCAGTGTTGACTTCAAGAAGATTTTTACATTTTAGTTACAGAATTGCAACACACACACACATATATTTTTATGGTGTGCATAATGAGTTCATTTATGTTCTCGATAGGATTATTTTCAAAATGAGATTAAAGCAGCCTCCTCCTCCCCATCAGATGAAGAAAACCCACAAACACAGGTATAAATCGAAATGTACCTTTATTGCCATGCAGATACCAACTGCTGTGTTACTGACAGGGCGGGGAAGGCGGCGCTGAGGTGGGAGGTTGGTTCAATGCGTAGAGTTTTCCTCCAACCCCATGTTGTTTCCTGTTGACACACACACATGTACACACATACATACACACACACATACACGGACACACACACATACATATACACATACATGCATGCACACACATACACGCATACACACATGCACACATACACACGTGCACATACATACACACAGACACATACACGGACACACATACATATACACATACATACATGCACACACACATGCACACGCACACATGCACACATACATACACACAGACACATGGACACATACATATACACATACATGCACACACATACACGCATATACACATACACGCATACACACATACATACACACAGACACATACACGCACACACAAACATGCACACACATGCATGCACGCGCGCGCGTGCGCGTGCACGCACACACACACACACACACACACACACACACACACACACACACACACACACACACGAAGCGCTCAAATACCACCTAATTGTCAGTTGATTCATTGTATCAACTTTCTGAGTTGCCTTCCTAAAGCTCAGCCACCAGTCCACAGTGAAACCAAACCAAACCCACAGAGTCCTGAGGGGTAACCTCTTCTTTGGTGCTTTGCTTTGTCTAACCTTGCTAATCTACCAGTATGGGAAAACTCTCAGCAAAGTGAGGTGTGTGTCAGCTATGTTCAGCAGTGACAAATGATTAGCTGAGAATTCCCCTGGCATTCCCTGGGCCTTGTGATTTAACCCCATCACTGCTTGGCAGGAGTGTTGGGCTGTCTCAGGAATGTGGCCCTGGGTATCTCCAGGAGGTCAGGAGGGCCCAGACATGTTTCTTGGCACTGGGACACGTTTTAGCACCATGATCTGGGTTTGCTTGGCAGCAGTTAAGCAAGGCCTTTGTTGTTGGGGTATCAATGCTTTATTTAATTTCCTCATCCTGTTTTGTTTTGTTTACAAAGACCTGAGCAAACGTCATGAATAAATTGCATGAAACAATTGCGAATGCCCTTCCCACCATTTTTTTAAAACCCAGCCTAAGTTGATTATCTGTTCTTCAGTGCTAATAATTAGCTGCTTGACATGATGTATCATGTTATCCCTTTGTCTGGAGCCATCATGGTAATAGAAATATAATCCTGAGCCCAATTCTGAAACAGTGTTAAAGAAACCTACACATTGTTGCTGTACTGGCACCAAATTTCAGGGTGAAGTGAGTTTTTACAGATTTCACCAGTTATTGGGAAACAGGTTTTATGACGGAACACTCCAGCCTCCAGGTGAGGCATGGCTGCTCTGATCAGAGCAGTGATTCCCTGATTTCTCTCTGGTTTTGGTTAGAGTGGCCAGTTTTATAAGCAGTTTTGAAAGGATGCCCACAGAAGCTTCTACTTTTGTATCCTCATTAACGTTTCATCAAATACAACCTTTTCTCCCAACCAACTGCCTCCCCATTTAACATATACAAAAATGTTATTATTCGTGCTCTTACTTACCGCTGCCCTTCCTTTTATTTTTGACCTTCTCAGCTTGAGTCTCCCCCTTACCAAAGTGCCCCTTCTGCTGATGGGGGCCTTCTCTGGTGGCATGTTCCAAATCTGAGCTTCCCACTTAAGTTCTCCAAGCTGGTTTCTTCTCTCAGAAAAACTGATGCTGTCATTCTGCCGTTCATTGGTGTGAAAAAGACCTCTTCCTCCTGGCCTCATTTTTGGACTCTCCTTGTCCACTATGAGTCTGGTGATTTGATCAGCTTCTCTCCTCTCCCCGATTCTTAAACAGTGGTGAAGGGTCTGATTGTTTAACTGGAAGATCAATTGTTTATAGAGGTCTCCTAATTTCACACTAAATCTTAATAGTTAGGGCAGAGGAAGGCATCAGTAAGTCATCAATGACCCCAGATCTTCGACTCCTGTGGGCGATTTGTTCATGCCCAAGAGTGCTGTGTGAGGTGTTTTAGGTCTGGAGTGTGTCCTAATGGGGTTAAAGCTGAGTTCTGTGACTCAAGGCAAGCTCTGCACATTTGCCTGTTTTGCAGTTTGTATGAAGTATGCCAGTGAAATTTCGATAGGTACTGTGGGAGCATTTTTCGTTTGAGTTTTAGCAAATATACTTGATTGCCAGAGGTGCTCACGTTGTGGTTTTTCTTGTTCTGAGGAGACAGTTTTTCTCGTGCTGGTCTGCTGAGAGGCTGTGAAAGATGAGGCCTGAGTGAATCAAATGCTTTCCTTCTATTTTCTAGTTACATTTTTCTTTTTCACAAGTCAGTGGCACCTGCAAATGGAAGACTTGCTGAGGTAGCACCTGGCTGATTAGCAACTTTTACTTGGTCCCACTCACACGCTGACCGTTAAATTACCTCCTATCATGTCTGGGCTGTGTGGCCACCACCGAGAGGCAGACGGAGGTCAATTCAATATGGCTGACATGTTCTGTGTTTTCCCACAGCGTCTCACATGTGACCAGTGCAGCGACTTTGACAAAGTACCGCAGGGTGACCTGGTAGTCTTGGGTGAGAGTGAGAGAAATTGGTGTTGTACTAAGATGTATGTTAATACATATATTATTTATATGGACATTAGAGAATGCTATTGTTGCCTCAGCACAAACCCAGGCCCAGGGATTGGCCTTGGGGTTTTCACAAGCTTACTTTATCATGTTTCTCCCCACCCCCTCCTTGCTCATGAATAATTAAAAACTTAAATTACTTGCCATGTACAAAATTCATATGCTGGGGAAAATAGCTACATGAAAATTAATTTTCTGTTCTGTGAGACTGACGGGAAATCAATTAATCTTGATGTATTATTTTATGCAGAACAGGGTGCAAGAACCTGCAGAGAGTGGCTACAGCTGTTCTTGTTGGTCGGGCCATATATTATCGTTGGCGGGTTTGACAGCTTCTGAAGGAAATGGCTGAGGGGTATCAGGCAGGTGAATCAACTGTAAAAATTTATTGGAGGATACAAACTGTTTCTAGGGGACTGATATAAAACTCACACTCGAGAACTGAAGTATTGAATGTTTTTGTGACTGAAGCAGCTTGTTGTCAATATTTATAGCTTTTCTTTTTGTTACATGTCCTATTTGTTTGATTAACTAGTCAGATGTTAGTGTCTGTCGGTAATTTATCTGTTGTGACTTCTGTAGCATTTTTGATACATAAAGATTTACCACTAGCTAAATAAAGCAGCTCATACAATGCAATATGCTAAATAAAATGACAGAGCTGTTTACAGCATGTTACAAGTTTCATAACTCATGAGGTAGATCAGTAACTTTTGGTTACTGGTGTCACTGTTGAAACATATGTCAATGTATTAAATACTATGGGGGTAAACAAGGCTCTCTTAAATAAGCAGAGATTATAATCAACACATACCTCATGGTAAATCATTTAAGAGGCTCTATAAAACGTTTATGTACAGCCATACATAATGCATACATTTCTGAAATAAAATAAATGCGTGCTTTTAGGATAGGCTGTAGTTACATTCCTTTCGCATGCCGTCAACATCAGTTTCCCCTGTAGATGATGGAGTTTCAGTGTTCAGACAAATGGTGACGCAGACCAACAGGAACCCGTTGCTTAGGGGCGGTGGCCTGGGAGGTGACTTCCTTTGTCGGTTGGTCGGGGAATGGCTGCAGGGAAGGCACGTGTGTGTGTGTGTGTGTGTGTGTGTGTGTGTGTGTGTGTGTGTGTGTGTGTGTGTGTGTGATGCTGTGGGTAGGTGTGGTAGGGTGGTGGGGCTAGGCGGCCATGGCACTCCATCTCAGCTTCTCATCCTTCCCCAGCCCCATGGTAGGCTAATTTCATGTGGCTTTGTGGGGAGCCCTGGCTGATGTGTGGATTTAGAGAGACCCCAGGAGAGTGGGTGTAGATAATTCTTTACCAAGAGCCCATCTGTGACCCCCTGCCATTTACTCACCACCAGGCAAGAAAGGGTGGAGCTAAGAAGCAGTAGGGTCGTTGGCTTCCCAAGAAATTGGCAGAGCACTCAGGCCCTTGTATCCTGACAGAGAGGTGGGATGTTAATCAGGTGCCTGGGTATGTATTCTCCAGATAAAAGACTCATGGAGTTTCAGATAAGAATCTGAACTTCTGCTGGTCAGGGACAGACTTGGCAGAAAGCATTGCTCAGTAAATAGCATTTGAGATAGATGACATGATTTGTTGTTCAGTTTGTAATGATTCATAAATGACTGTCGTTAGTAACACCTAATATGGAGGGCATTATGACATTTTTGTCACCTTTCCCAACAGAAAAGTAGAACAAAATTATGGATTTTAAGAGGCAGAATAAGAGTACCTTGCATTGGTTTAGTACTTTTTTACTCTTTCAGAAGCCTGTCATTAATATACACGCAGAATATGTGTTAATCAGGATAAGCATGTATTAAGGCGTGTGTATTAATTCACAACAACTTCTTTTATTTGGGGGTTTGGGATTGTATTAGTTTTCTATTGCTGTGTAACAAATTACCACAAACTGGCAACTTAAAAAATACCCATTTATTATCTCATGGTTGGAGGTCTGGGTGTTCACCCAACTGGGTATTCTGCTTAAGGTTTTATAAGGATGGAGTTGAGATGTCAGCTGAAGTGTGTTTTAATCTGGGGAAGAACTTGCTTCTAGCCCCTTCAGGTTGTTGGCAGAATTCAGTTGCTCATGGTGGTTGGATTGAGGTCTCTGTTCTCTTGCTGGCTGCTGGCTAGGAGTCAGTCTCAACTTCTAGAGGATGTTCTCAGGTCCTTTCCACATGGCCCCTCCATCTTCAAGCCAGCAATGGGATATCTCCCTCATGTGGAATCCTTCTTATGCTTTGAATCTCTCTGACTTCCCCTTCTGCTACTAACCAGAGAAAATCTCTGCTTTTAAAAAAGGGCTCACAAGATCAGGTCAGGCTCACCCAGGTAATCTCCATATCTTAAAGTCAACCGATTAGTAACAGTAGCTATATCTGAAAAATCTCTTTTTCCATGTAATGTAACATAATCATGGAAGTAGCACCAGTGGGCAAAGATCATAGGGGCCATCTTAGAATTCTGCCCACTATAAGGGTATTTGGTGTGATAGTTATGCTTTGGATTCTTCAGAGCAACCCCATTCTTAATCCCTACCTTTTTTTCTATTGTCCCGTAACCTGCCCTGAAGGAAGGGGTCCAGCTCTGGGTGGGTTCTACCAATAAATAAGTAGAGGACCTGCTGAATGCCCAGCCTTGCATCACAGGCAGGAGGAGAAAACCCCTGTAAGATATACTTCTTTACTCTCCACGCAACAAAGCTTTTAGTTTTCTTACACGAGATCACTAAGCAATCAACACACTTGAGGACAGGTGCTAAATTAAGTGGAAACTGAGTGGAAAATAAAACTCTGGAAGTTGAAATGATCAGGAGAAGACTTCAAGAAAGGAAATGGTTACCTGGGCCTTGAACAATACATACAGTTGGACCACATGGAGAATAAGGAGCTCGAGGTTTCAAAGAGCCTACTGTGTTGGAGACGTAATGCAAAGTTAAGTTGAGCTACAGGCCATGGTGGCATAGTGGTTAAGAGCTTGGCTGCTAACCAAAAGGTTGGCAGTTTGAATCCACCAGCTGCTCCTTGGAAACCCTACGGGGAAGTTCTACTCTGTCCTATAGGGTCGCTATGAGTTGGAATCCACTCGATGGCAAAAGGGTTTGGAAGTTGAGCTAGAGTAGTGGGTCCTTCTTCCACTTTTGAATAGGTGTTACCTCTTGTGGAGGTGGATGGGAGGTGGGCTATGAAAAATAAGTGAGTTTTCATGGTAAGTCACATGGAGACAAAAACTTTGAAATCATATGAAGTTCCTTATTCCTAGAGAAGCCCCTTGAAGGATTCATGCCCTCCATCCCTGCCTACAACAAGCCTTTGTGGAGGGCCCACTGTTCTTGGGAGAAAGGTAAATCATTCTAAACTGTGTGATACGTTCTGTATCAGAAGTTCTCACCCTAGACTGCACATTACAGTCACCTAGGGAAGCTTTAAAAAAAAAATAACCAGTGCTCAAGCAGTACCCCAGACCAACTCAAGCAGAATCTCTGGGGATTGGTATTTTATTTCAGAGTTCACCAGGTGGTTTTAATACCACCCAGCCAGGATTGAGAATGACTTTACTCTGTCATTGATATGCACGAAGTGTTATGAGATCTGTGCTAGCCATTCTGTGTAGCAGGTGACTTTTGAAGTGGTGTCTTGAACATTGAGAAGGAGTTTACCGAGTGGACAATGGAGGATGGATCATTTCAGGCAAAAGAGGAGAATCATGAAGAGAAGCATAAGCATGGGGGAGTTCATGGTCTGCATAGAGACCAGTGAGAAGCCCGTTGCGGCTAATGCACAAGGTAGAAAGGGAGCTGGGAGAGAGGGATGATGAGAGACAAAGCTGGAATAATGGCTTGGGGTGAACCTTGAAATGAATGTCGGGGGAAAACACAAAAGCTTTTACTGTCAAGGCTTTGTCCTGATCCAACCTGACCTTCCCCTCAGTTAATCCAAATGACTGAGGTTTGACTCCACACTCAGTTTCTCTGAGATTTGCTTTGATTTCTCTTAGATGTGGAGCCGGTGTTTATTCTCAGAGCACTCTGTGTACACGCTCTGCCGGTAGAATTGCCTGGGATGAGCCGTGGGTCCTCTGAGAACTGCTTCCTGTTTGGTCTGGTCACTCCTAAGCCTGCCTTTCTTTCCTACAGTCTGCAGTTGTGGAAATATGCAGTATTTGAAGTTTGGAGGAGATCAATTTCTCATCCTTTCCTTAGTGGAATAAAGAATATTTCAGATGCCACTGGAGACCAGAGAGCTCTGAGAAGTTTTGAAATAGCTTGGGAAATACGCCATATGCTTCACACTTCGTTTTTCCCCTTGTCCTTTTCATGGTTTCGCTTAATTAAAAGATCGTAATGCAAGAAAGAGAGATGAGACAAATATTTAGAGAAAGGAAAGGAAACGGGTTCATTTTTAAACTGACCGTAAGCAAGCATGGCGATCGTTGTGTGAAATAATTCTGAGCATTTAGTGAGATAAACTCGAAATGTTTTTCCTGCCTCTGAGGTGATAAAGAAAAACCATGAGCTCCAACACAATCGTTAATGAAAACCACGGCCAGCATGACACACACCTCCGCCCTGGCCCACCATCAAAGAAAAAATTGGAACATTTTTGGGTCCAAATTTTACAGATGTTAGGCATTTTGTGATATTACTTAGGGGGTTTCCTGAGCTACATTAAAGTTGAACCACTAGGGTGTTAGAACAGTTGGGCCCCATAATAAAATATACATGAAAAGGAATTGTGAGACATTGGCTGTTACGTGCTGGTGACAATTAGGTTACTGCTTTAAAAAATACCTGTCGTGGACACATCTATAGGAGCTTTTTAGGGAATTTTGAGTAGAAGTAAAGGCAGTTGGTAATTTCTCTGGTTGCCTCTGGCAGGTGGACATAATTTAACAATACCCGTCAGATATGACAAATTGTTTTTGAGTTACATTAGGGCCTTAATAAGATCACATCTGTTCATATATCCTCTTTAACCACAGAGCCTGATTTAGAGAGTTTTCATACTGGTACAATATTGTTGTTTAAATATTTAGAGGAGTCTAGACATGTATCATGAAAGAATAGACTCTTGTGTATAAAGACACAGTCCTTTTATTCTCTGTGTTTTTGCTTTCACAGACCTTGCCTCCTTCTCTCTACTTGAGTGAACCACATGTTGCTTCTGAGAGGCAGGGAATATATTTCATTCTGTGCTGGAGTTAGCATTTTAGACTTGAAAAGGCCTTAGAGAGAGATTCTCCCAGGTCCCGTTCTTTTGGGGTTAGGAGTGTGAGATACAGGCAGAGTAAGGGACTTGTGTAGGATTTCTTACCCGACTAGGGGCAGAGCCAGAGTTAGAACTTAGATCTGCCAGTTTTCAGTTCGGTCATCTCTCTGTTGTGCTAGAACTTCACTTTGGGCTAGAAAACGTGCCCATTGACATGGTAGGGCTGGCTCATGTGTCAGCGTTGCTAGTGGCTATGGGCCTTTCTAGAGGGCATCCTTAGCCACTGAGAGGAATGGGCTCTTTGTTTGTATATTAAAATTCAAAACCCACCTGGACTAGGTCCTGGCTTTCCTTTGCCTGTTTGTCTTTTGTTCCCTTCCTGCCTACATGCCCAGGCAGGTTTCTCTTGTGTCCCTGACCTTACCCCGCGACTTCCCACCTCTGCTCACACTGCTCCCCTCCTCCGGAATGTGCCCTTCTTGCTCTTTCCTCTTCCTTTGGTGTCCAGCATAAACTCCATTTTTATCACGAGGTTTTCCCAGCCCACAGTGATTTATTAGGCTGAATCGTATGAAAATGCTGTTTGGTAGGTCAAAAAGGGTGAATATTGACAATCTCAAGATTCAGCCTATTGTTTTTAAAACCTCTGTGCCATTTATTGACATCTTATCTGATTTGCTTTCCTTTTTTAAATAAACTTTTTGTTTTGGAATAATTTTAGATTTACAGAAAAGTTGCAAGGTAGTGTAGAGAGCTTCCTATACCCCATCACCTGGTTTCAGTTTCCCCTAATGTTATCATCTCACATTGCTGTAGTACATTTATCAAATTGTAAAACCAACCCGGATACATTACTGTTAACTGAAACTCCAGACTTTATTTGGATCCTGCCAGTTTTAATGTTAATGCCCTTTTTCTGCTCCAGGACCCCATCCAGGTTTCCACACTGCATTTAATTGTCGTGTGGCCTTAGTTTCCTCTTGTTGGTGACAATCCAATCTTTCCGTGTTTTTCATGAGCTTGACGGTTTGGAGGAGTTCTGGTCGCATAATTTGTGGAGTGTTCCTCAGTTGGGGTTTGTCTGTTGTATTTTCTCATGACTTAACTGGCGTTATGGGTTTTGGGAAAAAATACCACACAAGTACCCTTCCCAGTACATCGTATCAAGGGGTATATGGTATCAAAATGGTTTCTCAGTGGTGATGTGAAATTAACCTTGGTCATTTGGTTTAGGTAGTTGTTTGCTAGGTTTCTCCATTGTAAAGTTACTGGATTTGTTCAGCCTCTTTTCACAGTAATATCTCACCAATCTAGCTAGATTTATGATTCTTTCCTTGGGGAAGTATATCTTTCATACTTTTTGTGTCGTTCACCGTACCTAGTGCTGCACCATGCTTTATACAGAGTAAGTACAAAGTCATTTGGGAGATCATTACATAGATTATTTAATTTCAGACTGGCAGAGATGTTTGGTTTAAACAAAAAATAAAATAGAATCCCAACCCACTGCATTCTCCCTATAGCTAGCCTGGTGGTCTTTGTTCACTGCACTTCCTATGGGAAGTCTAAACTACCATGAGGAAGGGATATTCTACGGTCTTTGTTCAATCAGAGCTGCTGGATCAGGACTCAGGCAAATCTGAGGGTAATTTAGGGAGGCACACACATACGCTTTTGTAGCTCCTGCTGACTTGTAGAGAAGGTGTCCCTATTTGCAGAGATTCTTACAGATATATGTTGGAGGATTTGATTATTCTAGAGGTAAGGTGTTGCTTAATGGATTCCTCTTGCCCCAAAAGAATTAATTACCTCTGTTAATGCATTTTATTTCGTTATCATAAAAAATATTTTTTCCATTTTTTTATTGTGGTAAATAAATCTGTAACAAAACATTTGACATTCAACAGTCTTCACACGTATAGTTCAATGACATTAATTACGTCCATCGTATCTATTCCCAAATTATACCGTCACCCGTGACAGAAGCTCAGCGTCCTCTAAGAATTGAGTCCTCCTTCCCTCCTTCCGCCCACCCACCTCTGGTACCCAACTGATTTAATTTCGTCTCTATATACTTGGCCATTCTAGATATTTCATGTAAGTAGAATCCTAAAATATTTGCCCTTTTGTGACTAATTTTACTCAGCATAATGTTTTCAAGGTTCATCCGTGGTATAGCGTATATCAGGACTTCATTTCTCTTTATGGCTGAGTAATAGTCCTTTGTATATATGTACCATATTTTGTTTATCCATTCGTCTGTTAATGGACATTTAGGCTGTTTCCACTTTTTGGCTATTGTGAATAGTGCTGTAATGAACATTGGTGTACAAGTATCTGTGTTCCTGCTTTCAATAACAATCAGTTTTGAAGTACTTATGCAGGTGTTTTTCAGAGCATGGTTTGAGAGCCATCCTTTTGGGGGACTTATGCTTTGACATGGCCCTTATGGAGGATAGAAACATTTAGGATAAAAAACAGGGAAGAAATAAATTGAGAAATTTTATTATTTTAGAGTTAAAAATGGAATGCCTTGAAAACAGAGACCTTGGTAGTAGCTCTTGCAGGGATAGTTGATTCTTCTTTCTACTGTGATTGAAAACTTGATATTACATTATGATGATTTAGCCTTAGTTCTAGGTATATGTAAGAATTAGAATAGCTTGATTTATCATTCCATTTAAAGAGGTTCTTTTATTTAATCTTTTTAAATATGGAGAAAAAAGCAATTTTCCACAAGTGTGAATTAGTTCATGCTTGTTTTTCAATCTGAGGGTCTCATGATAGCTACACTTGCTTCATGCTTTATTATGTAATTTAATTTTTCATATCTTTTTTTATTAGCAATAGATTTAGAAAAAATAATTATATTATGAGGTTAAGCCACAGTTAAGATAAAAATGACAGTTCAATGAAAAAAATGTTCAATATAATTTCTATCTTGTAAAATAAAATACAGCCGCTAAGAGATTTAATTATGGTATTATTCAAATAAATTTTACCTCTACATTGAAAACACTCAAGAAGGAAACTCCAAGAAAGGCACTTAGTTAACAAGAAAAAAGGTAATGTGATACATAAAATTATAATTTATAAAATATGAAAGGGCCCAGACTAGAGAAGAAATAACATGATCGAATGGCTTTCCCTGAGGAGATACACCGGGATTGATTAAGTTACTCTGATGGTGAGCCACTAGGCTTGGTCTTTTATGTGTCAGATTGGGAATTTTCACCTTTTGAGTGACCTTTGAACACTATATCCTTTCATTAAACTGATCTGAAAATCACCACCAGACATTTCATGGTCATCAAAAAAACAAAAACCCAACCCAAACCAGTTGCTGTCAAGTTGATTCCAACTCATGGCAAACCCATAGGTGTCAGAGTAGAACTGTACTCCATAGGGTTTCCAATGGCTGATTTTTCAGAAGTAGATCACCAGGCCTTTCTTTCAAAGCACCTCTGGGTGTATTTGAACTGCCAGCCTTTCAGTTAGTAGCCAAACACTTAACCGTTATACTCCACCCAGGTACTGTTTCATAGTTGGGGAGTCATAATATTAGCTGTAGAGGAAGCTTCAAAGATAACCCTTTGTTTAACCTAAGAGGAAACTAAAGCCTCTAGAAGTCAAGTAGCTTTCCTAGGCCTGCTCTGTAGATGGCAGATTTTCAAAGTCCCAATCTGGTTTTCATTTCACTACACTGAATTACTATTAAGATTAATTTTAGAATATTAAAGCAAGTTTTTTAAAAAGTGAATGCCATTTAAAGAGTCAAATAGTATTTCTGTGCTAAGGATTTATAATAAAAATCCAGAAGTTCTATTCTTGTCAAGCCTGAATCTTTTCCCCCCAGGCAACCACCTTCAATTTTTCAAGCCATTTTCTGCTATTTGTCTTCATATTTAAATATTTAAATAAGAGGCTTTTACTGTTATTTAGTAGTTTTTTTAAAAAAAAATTTAGACATATGTCAAAGTTGTTTTTTCTTATATTTCCTTTACACAGCTAAACTCATTGTTTGTTCTTTTGCTGAACAGTTACTCTTAGAGTTCAATTATAGAAATTCTGTTTATTCAATAAACATTTAGGGCTAGGCCCTGTGCTTCTCATTGCTTTACAGCTTTGGGAGACAGCATGAAATGCCAACAATCATCTAGCTCAAGGTGTTGCTGTCATTTTTTTGATGATGATTAGCATTCTTTTAAGTCAGTATTTTTCAAACTGGGAGTTGCAACTCATTAGCAAGTTATAAAATCAGTTTAGTGGGTTGTAACCAACATTATAAAAAAAGAACAAAATAGAAAATATCAGTGTTCAATAAAAAATGTTCGATATAATTCTATTGTCTAATACAAAATATAGCCGCTAAGAGATTTAATTGTGATACATAATTAGGATGAATATTGATTTATGCAACCTTTTTATCAGATATGTATGTATATGTGTGTATATACATGTAATATATGTGTATATATGTAATATATATGTATATATTTTGGGTACTGGGTCCCAATATAAAATGTATAAGGTTGAACATATGAAATTGCTGTTTTTGTGGGTCAAAAATAGTAAAGCATTAGCAATTTCATGTGGTTTAACCTAGTGTGGCTTATTGTGGATCATGGATAATATTGCTTTAAATAATTTTCAGTTGGCTTACACTGAAATAATAAATACTCTGTTTTCTTAGCTAAGCTTCAGTTTCTTCACCTATGGAAAAAGAATAATGATTGTACCTACCTCAAAGAGTGGGTATGAGGATTAAATGTCAATTACTTAGCATGACCTGTTGCCAATAGTAAATGTTAGCTGCCCTTAGCATCATCATCATTCCAGACAATGTACTGCATTTGCAGCCACCACCCATCTTTCAGTGTCTGTGTGTTGCTATGGTACTAAACAGGTTTCAGCAGAGCTTCCAGACTAAGATGGACTAGAAAGAAAATGATGGCAATCTACTTCCGCAAAATCAGCCAGTGAAAACTCTGTTTTCACTGTGGTCCAGTCCACAGCCGATCATGGGGTGCAGGACGGGGCAGTGTTTTGTTCCATTGTGCATGGGGTCACCATGAGTTGAGGGCCAACTCAAAGGCAGCTAACACAACAACAAGTCATTAGTATCATCATCATCACTGCCTCTCCCCAGTTCCCACCCACAGTGATCTTTGTTTCTCTTTCTCTCTTAAGAAATCCTCCTTCAGATCCATCAGCATTACTAAACCCACACGACTCTCATCTAGTGGATTCTTTCAGTCACAGAGTGGCATAACATTAGCAAGATCTGCCTCCAGAAGCATCCAAGACAGTTTTAGATGGTACACAGACAAAGTATGGGCCAGCATGGACTCACAAAGCGAGTGTTGTCCTCTTCACAACTCGAATTTGGATTGCATCTTGGAAAAAGCACCTGCTTGATGCCAGTGTGTCTTTAACACTTTCCTATAAAGGAGCCTTAGTGGTGCATTGGTTAAGCGCTCAGCTGCTAACCGAAAGATCAGTGGTTTAAACCCACTAGCCACTCCATGGGAGAAAACACCTGGTGATCCGCTTCACGTAAAGACTACAGCCTAGGAAACTCTGTGGGACAGCTCTACTCTGTCCTGTAGGGTTACTATGAGTCATAATCAACTTGATGTCATACAGCAACCACAAGGCTTGACACCTTGTCTCTTTAAAACAGAGAGTAGCCCTCAGGCTCAGAACCTTCAGGATGCAACAAACAATAGTTGGCAAGAATTTAATAATATTATTTTCTTTTCATGCTATTTATATTTATAATTCCTTTTGGTCATTGGTAAATGATTACTGGCTTTCATTTTGAGATGGTGTAAAGTTTCTTTTAAAAATAAATTTATTAAGTTAAATTATTCAGTAAATAGTACATGTGTATAATACACAGATATAATAAAATCATGAGCGTGCGCACTGATGACACAAGTTTGGGCCATGTTGATTGAATCCTAAATGAGGCCCAAGGAGGTGAAGCACACTGTCTCTCCTATTGTTAACATCTTGCATTTGTGTGGTATATTTTTTATAATTGATGGCCAATATTGACACATCATTATACACTAACGTCCATAGTTCACTCTTTGTGTTGTATAGCCCTGTGGGTTTTGAAAAAATGCATCTCATGTGTCCACCATGACAGTATCATACAGAAGAGTTTTGTTGACCTAAAAATGCCCTTTGCTTCATCTGTTCATCCCTCCCCACTTACCCCTTCCTCCTGGCAACCAGTAACCTTTTTATTGTCTGTATAGTTTTACCTTTTCCAGAATGTCATATAGTTGAAATCATATAGTATGTGGTTTTTTCAGACTGGCTTCTTTCACTTAGCAATGGGCATTTAAGTTTCCTTCATGTCTTTCATAGCTTGATACCTCATTTCTTTTTATTGCTAATAATACCCCAATGTTTTCTTAGTCATCTACTGCTGCTGTAACAGAAATACCACAAATGGTATTTAACAAATACCACTTAACAAAGAGAAGTTTATTCTCTCACAGTCCAGTAAGCTACAAGTCCAAATTTAAGGTGTCAGCTCCAGGGAAACACTTTCTCCGTTGGCTCTGGAGGAAGGTCGGTGTCGTCAATCTTCCCTTGGTCTGGGAGCTTCTCTGCGCAGGAACCTCAGGTCTGCTTTCCAGCACTGCTTTCTTGGTGGTATGAGGTTCCTGTGTGTCTCTGCTTGCTTCTCTCTTTTATATCTCAAAAGAGACTGGCTTAAGACACTATCCAATCTTGTATACCTCGTCAGTATAACTGCCCCTAATCCACTTTATTAGATCATAGTGATTGAATTTACAACACATAAAGTACAGCATGGTACACAATGATACAATACTAGGAATCATGACCCAGCCAAGTTGACAGATATTTTTGGGGAGCACAGTTCCATCCATGACAAATGTACAGATGTCCATGGTTTTTTTTTTAATCGATTCACCTATTGAAGGACATCTTGGTTATTTCCAGTCTTTGGCAATTACGAATAAAGCTGCTGTAAACATTCATATGCAAGTTTTTATGAGAACATATCTTTCATCTTATTTGAATAAATACTTAGGAGCACAATTGCTAGATGATATGATAAGCCTATGTTTAGCTTTGTAAGAAGCTGCCAGACTATCTTCCAAAGTGATTGTACCATTTTGTATTCCTTCCAGGAATGAATGAGAGTTCTTGTTGCCAGGATTTGGTGGTGTCAGTGTTCTGGATTTTAGCCATTCTAATAGGTGTATAGTGGTATCTCATTGTTGTTTTAATTTGCAGGTTCCTAATGACGTATCTTTTCATGTGCTTATATGCCATCTGTATGTCTTCTTTGGTGAGGTGTTTGCTCAAATCTTTTGCACATTTTGTAATTGGATTTTTTTTTTTTTATTGTTGTGTTTTAAGAGTTCTTTGTATATTTTGGATACAAGTCCTATATCATTAGTGTTCAGTGTGTCAAATCTATTCCTGAGATTGTTTCTAAATTCAGGTGGGATATATTCAAGGTTGGACTTTGGCTCTTGTGGATTTGTTTTAATTTTTTTCAGCTTCAACTTGAACTTGCATATAAGCAATTGGTGGTCCGTTCTGAAGTCGGTCCCGGGTCATGTTTTGACAGATGATATTGCAAAGTCCATCTGTGAGGTCCATGTGTATAGTTACCAAGCAGTGTTTCATTCTGTTGTACATAGGCGTCACTATGAGTCAGAGTCAACTCAACAGCACCTAACAGAACATCCATGAACATAGAATATCTCTCTTGTTTATTTAGATCTTCTTTGAGATTATTTTGTCAGAGTTTTATAGTCTCTCATACAGATCTTATACATATTTTGTTAGATTTATACCTAACTTTTTCATTATTTTTGGTGCTAATGTAAATGGTGCCAGTTTTTTAATTTCAGATTTCAGTTGTTCATTACTGGTATATAAGAAAGCAATTGACTTTTGCATATTAACGTTGTATCCTGCAACCTTGCTGTAATCACTTATTAGCTCCATGAGTTTTTGTTGTTGATGCTTTGGGATTTTTCTATACAGACAA
Source organism: Dugong dugon (assembly GCA_030035585.1). Lineage (NCBI taxonomy): Eukaryota > Metazoa > Chordata > Mammalia > Sirenia > Dugongidae > Dugong > Dugong dugon. The sequence continues at coordinate 13,956,597 of CM057475.1, read as the reverse complement.
TGATACCATCTGTGAAAAAAGACAGTTTTATTCCTTCATTCCTGATCCGTGTACTTTTTATTTCCTTTTCTTTTCTAATTGCGTTAGCTAGGATTTCAATGTCGGGTATGAGTAGTGTGAAGAGGACATCCTTGTCTTGTTCCTACGTTTTCAGTTTTGATGAAGTCTGCTTAGTCAATCTTTTTCTTTTGCTGCTTATACTTTTGTTGTCATATGTAATAAGCCATTGCTGTATCCAAGGTCCTGAAGAATTACCCCAATGTTTTCTTTTGGGAGTTTTATGGTTTTAGTGCTTATCTTTTGGTTGTTGATCCATTTTAAGTAAATTTTGGAGTATGATATGAGGTAGGGTTTAATTTTATTCTTTTGCATGTGAATATCCAGTTGTCCTGGCACCAGTTGTTAAAGAGATTCTTCAGGTTTTGAGTTGTTATTTGTCTTCCAGGAGTGATCTTTGTAATTAGGGAATATAGCTGATTTTTACTCATTCAGACCCCTAACCCTGGACAGCTGGAGAATGGCATAGGAGAAAGGACACCGTGCTGTTTGTTAACTGTGACTGCTGATGGATTGATTTTGCTTTCTGGGTCTCTGTTCCTCCATATGTAAAAATGGTGGATTTGTGAGTATATCTTAGAGGGCTCAATCATTATAATCCTAGGAAGCTACGATCCCTTGAGCTCATCTATTCATCCTTTCTACAGATATTTATTGAACACCTTCTATGTGCCAGGCCCTGGTTGGACTTGTTGAAAGAGATGAGGATACCACAGTGAACAAGGTCAATGAGACCTTGCTGTTAGGGAGCTTACATTCTAGTCGGGGGAGACAGGTGATAAATCAACAAATTCAAAAATATGCCAATTTTCTATGGTGGACAGTGTTATGAAGGCAATAGAATAGGGTGGTGGAATAGAGAGTGACTTGGAGAAAGAGATTTAATTTTATTAAAGTGGCCAGGAAAAACCTCTTTAGAAAGGTGATATTTGAGCAGAGAGCTGACTGGTAAGAAAGGGACAACTGGAAGAAGCCCAGAGGATACATGTCCAGACAGAAGTAGCAACATGTGCAAAGAACCCAGGCGAGTTCCAGGAAAAGAAAGATGGCTAGTGTAGCTGGTGAGGTGTGTGGGCAGCAGAATGCTGACAGAGGAGAGGGAGGTTGGACCTGAATCTTGAAGATGATTGGGCTTAATGAGGAATTTGGATTTTATTCTAAAGTGTGATAGGAAACTAATGAAGCCATGGATGGGCCTTAAGTAGTGGGATTTGTGTTTTTCAAAACCACATGGGCTGATGGTTGGAAATTAGGCAGGCAAGAATAGAAGCTGGGGGTCCAGTTAGAAGGTGATTATAGTAGTCTCTGAGACAGAAGGTGGTGGTGTGAACTAGGGAGCAGACAGTAAGGATGTAAAGAAGTGGATCAATTCAGGCTGTATTTCTAAGATAGTGTCAGTGTGTACTGATGGATCGGTTGTGGAAATGAAGAGAGGAATCAAAAATGAGTCCTAGAATGGTGATCATGTTTATGACTATGGAGAAGGCAAGGCTTCCCTTGCCCCGATGACATCTTTGTGCTGCCATTTTGCATGGATTTATCCCGCTGCTTATGGCCTTCCTGGGGAAGGAAAATCCTCTCACGGCTATGGTTGACTTAAAGCCCTCAAGTTCTTCCTTTATCTGACCTGAATTCTTCATGCTGCATTTCAGGCCCAGGTTATGCTCTCTGAGGAGATGGAGAACAGCTGGTTATATGGGGGTCCTTGTGGGCAGGGCAGATAGTGCTATTAATTCATGCCTCTGTTATGAGAATTGATGGCCTATAACCAGGATGCCATGTTGATATTTATGACTAGTTTCTATGAAGAGTTCATGCTCTCAAAAAATGTATTGTATTCTGTTTTCCAAGGAAAAGTTGAAGACAGCCTGAGCAGTAGATATTTTTTCCCTTTTCATTTTCCCAACATATAATACAAGTTGCATTACAATAAAGTCAGTTCAAATGTTTTCCATCTGAAAAATTGAATACATTCTTTTTTTCGCCTAACTGCAAGGGGTGAACTTTTTATATTTTTATGGGCTTTGTTGTTTTTACTTGTCACAGTTGCTGGTATTAGTTCACTAGTAAGTAATGACTTTTCTGTATTGAGAAAGACAGATGACTTATTAGATGTCAGAGGCCATCTGAAACATTTTCAACTCAGCATTTTTAATAGCTGTTCTTTTTTTTTTTTCTTCTTTCTCCTTTCTCTCCTATTTCCCTCATCCACCGTGCTTATGTTCTTCTCTGTCTGTCTCTCTTTCTATCTGTCTCCCTGTCTCTCTCTTTTCACTGTCCTTTTCTCTCTCTCTCTCTTCCCTGTCCATATCTTTGTTGGCCACCTCTTTTGGGTATCTTCTGCATGTTCATCCTACATCTTCACATCCACCCAGAGTCCATGGGAGCCATTGACTGTTGCTGGATACCTTTTTGTACAGTTGAGCTCTATGGATTTCCTACAGAAAACATTTGTAAGTATCTCTAGGAATGAATCTATCCTTTAAGGATATATATAAAAGTACATTCTGTTCAGGGCAAGCATCTGTTCTTGACCTCATGGTCACTTTGTGTTTAATCTCTGGCTGCTGTTCACTTTGGGGGTTCTTCGGATGCCATAAAAATAACTACCCCTCCCTCTCCTTATCTGCTGTTAACACAGATGCTGGACTCTATGGACATCATTTGAGTGTGCTCATGGTCTCTGAAAAGATAAGTCTGTTAATGAAATTCACACCATTGAAACAGAAGTGTTAATGTGGGTATGGTCAGCTTACATAGTAAAAATGGGCTTTAGTTGGGGCAGTATCATCTCACTGTGTCATTGTGTCTGGCACATAGCAGGTACTCAGTAAATATGTGTTAGATGAATGAATGTCTACTTGGCATGTTTATTAGGAATTCCAGCATAGGCTTACCCAATGGGCGGAGTTGAGGGGTGGTTTGAACAGTGAACAAGACAGACTTTATGTTAATGGGGGCATGTGTTCTAAGGAGGAAAGAGACAAAGATATAACCCAGAAAAATGTCAGCAGTAATGAGTTCTGTACAGAGAATGAAAGCAGGGTGATGTGCTGTGGCATAACTGGGTGGTCAGGGAAGCCTCTCTGAGAAGATGGGGTTTAAGCTGAGATCTGAGTGACAAGTGGGAGCCTGTCAAGGGAAGATTAGGAGAGGGGAGAGTCAGGTAGAGGAAACAGATGATACAAAGACTCCAGGAGATGCAGCTTGGAGTGTTTGCGATGCAGCCACAGCAGCTGCAGAAGCCAGCAAGGCTCTTCTGTGGGGAGCAGGCAGCCATGGTACGCTGCCAGACCAGGTGGGACCTTATGCTACAGATGCAATTCATACTCCTTAGCTTGATTTGTAGTGGGATGCCCTTGGAGGGTTTTAAGTGGGGGCATGGCTTACATTTTTAACATATCACTCTGGCTGGTGTGTGGAGAATGGATTGTATGGAGGCAAGAGTTGAAACTACAGTAGTATGTATTGGATGTCCACCATTCATTGGAATTTTCTCATTAACTTTTACCAGAGCTTTGGATAGGGAGTGTAGAATGCTTTCTTTTACTGATCCTTGTGCAGGGGCAGAGATTTCTGACTACTTCCCATATGTATTATCTCCATTATTTTATTGATAAAATTTTTATTTTTAGCTGTGCATATTGCCACCCCTCCTTTCTTGCAGCTAGGAGATAGATGTGACATGTGGCTAAGTGGAAGTATTGTGTTTTACTTCCAGGAAGTCTTCTTAAACGGGAGAGGACATTCCTTTCTTTTTATCTTCCTCCCATTCTGCTGTCTGGAGCTGGATGTGATGGATGAAACTCCAGCATCCATATTGGACCATGAAGACTAGGGCCACATGCTGCAGGTAGCAGAGCATAGATTTGGAAGAAGCCTGGGTCCCTATGACTTCTTGGAGGCACCATGTTAGCCTTGGAAAATCTGTCCTTTGGACTTCTTTTGTTGTACCAGAGAAATAAACTATTGTTTAGGCTATTGATATTTTATGGTTGTTTTTGTTTTTTTGCCCTATGTGGCTGAACGAAATCCTAATTGACACGTGTTCACAAGAGCAGGGACGTATTACCCAATAACCAAAGCACGCATGGGCTTACTTGTGCTTACTTACTAATCTGTAGTGCAGAATTTCACCTGTTTCACATCTCTAATGTGGTGGAAGACATGTGAAATTGTGCACTACAGATTAGTAAGTAAGCATAATTAAGCCCGTGCATACCTTGCTTACTGTAAGCCTGTGCTTACCTTGGTTACTGGTTAATCTGCCCCTGCACAATAGTCTTAGTTAATAATAATAGTGAGGTTAGTATTATTGAATGCTTTCTGTGTGCCCACCACTGTTCTAAGCCCTTTACATAAATGTTTTTCCTTGATCCTCGTAACAGTTCTGTAGGCTAGGTACTACCTCTGGGACTCTGAGGCACAGAAATGTTCAGTAATTTGCCCAAGGTCACACAGCTAGTAACTGGGGGACCTGGGTTCAGACTCTTGTTTGACTGACTCTGAAGAACTTTTTCTTTACCACTTTGTTGGACTGCCACATTCCTGGCAAAGACTCTGAAGCCACTTCCTTAATCATTTAAGGAGTGAGGCCAGAGGGATGGTTCAGGAAGTAGATTTGTTTCATGTGGTAGTCAGGGAAAGCTAACTGCTATAACCAAGCTTCTGGAGGCTCAACACAATAGAATTTTACTTCTCTCTCACATAAAATGCGATTGACATTGGGAGTGAGGGGACGCTCTTCTCCATGCAGTGACTCAGGGATCTCTGAGAACCAGAGAAGAAGTAGTTTTGAACCATATGCCATCACTTAAGAGAAATGGTGTGAGATGCCGAGAATGCTGCTCCTGGAGCCTGCTGCTCTCGTGAGTGGGTCCTCCCAACCTCTCGGGGTGGGGGGAGCAAGTCAGGGCCCCTGGCTATTTGTGTAGTCGGAAGCCCGGTCTCATGCCCCTGTGAGGAAGAGCTCATGAGAGTCCTTCCACCTGGAATACCTTCTCAGACAATCAAAGTCCTGTCTGTTCTTGAAGACCCAGCTCAGATGTCATCTGATCCCTAAAGCTCTGGTTAGATCCCTGGGTCAGTGTCGCTTAGTCCCTTACCTGTGTGCCCTGGGAACTTTATCACAGCCTTTTTCATATGGGTTGTGCAAATAGTTAATGTGCTTTATTGCTAACTGAAAGGTTGGCAGCTTGAGTCCATCCAGAGGCACATTGGAAGAAAGGCCTGGCAATCTACTTCCAAAAAAATCAGCCATTGAAAACCCTATGGAACACAGTTTACTCTGACACACATGGGGTCATCATTAGTTGGAGTCAACTTAACGGCAACTGTGTGTGTTTTTTTGTTTTTGGTCTCATATGGTAATGAGTCCAATACCAGGTTGTTTCTGCCAAATTAGGTTTCTTGAGGGCAGGAGCTGTGTGGTTTTCATCTTTGTCTGCCCCACAGTGCCTCGGTGGAGGGGTGAGGAAGGTGTTGCATAAAGGCTTGTTGAATTTAATCATTACCTTTATTATCTACATACATGTAAAATTCTGTGACTGTGTGTTTATAATAAATCAATCGTAGATAAATTGGTATGTAGTTTGGAATAAAAACAAGTGGATTCTTTTTTATTTACACTGTTTAATATTCGTGCGGGGATTTTTGTCTTCTTTCAGCTCAGCGGTTGTAAAACTCTGTTTTAATTTCTGCCATTATCATGAACAGCATCCTCTGGTTATTATCTGGGTAGAGGATGCTGCATCCTAGGACTCTGTTGAATTAAGAGTAAAGCAGTTGTCAGGGTAGGACCTAAAACTATTGTTGCTTCACCTTTACTTTCTTAGCTAAGAAATCCACTTGGTGATTTGAGCTGGTACATTTACAGTTGTGGATTTAGATTCCCATATATATATATATATATATATATATATATCCATTTTTGGTAACATAGAAAAACACGCACCTTTCTCTCTGAGTATTTGTATATACACACATCTGTAAAAATAAAATTACCCACAAAATCATTGAAGATAAAAGTTAGCAAATTCCCTATGTGGATACAATCAACGGTGCAGCAATTTATAGTTAAACAGTCAATGGAGTTTAGTTATTAAACTCGCATAGATTGCTTGATATACTGAATATTTCTTGGAGTTCTGTTATTTCTATTCTCAAATATTTTAAGAAGATAAGCTTCTAAATTCACTTTGGGTCTCTGTGTCATCAGATTTCATCACCACTCACATAGATCCCTAACTAACTTACACTCTGTAGACCCATGTCTTTGCTTCTATTTCTCTCTGCTCCCTATAATGTGCTGTGAGTTACACTGGAAGGAACAATAGGATTTAAGAGAAGAATTAATTTAGAAAGTTAGGAATAGAAGAGATAAGGGAAAATGAGAAAAAGCAGCTTAGTATTTTGTCTTGTAAATGGCTTTCCTCTCGTAGGCCAAGAAGCCCATTTATCCAAGGAGAGGAGGCGTGTTAATGAAATAGATCATGAATGTAGCTATTACAGTAATGAATTTTAACACTCACTTTGTTATGTGATATTTTATTTATGAGCTCCTTGATCATTCAGATAAAGACAAGAAGTTTATGGCAGTAGATTATGTCCTGTTTTCATAAACGTATTCAGTAGTTTAATAAACATAATTTATTTTTTTCTCCTTAAAAATCAGCAAAATTTATGAGAGATTATCTTAGGGTTAATGAAGTCTAACATTAAGGAAATATTACCCTATAATATTGGAGCCTTCAGAGCTAGAGTTGTAATTGCTTAATGCTTTTTTCTACAGGCTATTTTTATAAAGTACATGCTTTGTACCATTAATCCAGTTTTTACAAGTTACTCTTAGACCAATTCACTGGGAATTATGTATCCATGTTTATATTTTTCCATCACTGCTTTCATTAAAAGATGTAGTAAAGAGTTGAAAATGTAATGTAGAAAAAGGGGGAAAAGACAATTATGTGTATTTGCTTGTAGGAAGGTATAATGCATATATTATCACGGCTTCTGCCTTTGAAACCAATTCCCTCTTGTGGCTGTCTTCACTACAGGTGAGAATTTAGTGATTTGTGGGCCCTGGGAGGACAGAAATGTAAATTCCTATTGAAAGCCATCAATAGTTAAAATCTAGAGCCCCATTAATATAGTTCAAGTCAGAATGCACTTAAGTAATGAAAAGCCCAGATGACAGACAGGAGTTTCCCGTTCCCAAGTCAGGCCTGCCAATTAGCTGGTGTAATGGATGCTGGACCCCCAAGATGGGATTGAAAGTGGCTGGAAAGGGCAGCTGGGGAAGCCACTATGGATTTTAGTCATGTGCATTTGACTGTGTCAGCTCATTCTTTTTTGAAATTGAATTTAATGTGTTGAAAAATACTCTCTTGATGAATTAATGAACTAAAAGAGGTATTGATATTCGAATAGTGGTGGAAGCAAAGCTTCCCACCAATACCACCACTCTCCGCTGTCCTCGTTTCCATATTTTAAAAGAGAAAGCTTGGCAAGGGTGAAGTTTAAAGGCATCATCTCTGATTTTCTCCCCCCTTACTACTGACGGGGTGGATATAGAAGGAGGAAGGTAGTGGATAAAGACCTTAGATCCATGAGTGAAATAGCTAATCCTTCACTGATTTCAACCCTTTTGATGTTTGCCTTTGGACTATTTTGATGTTCTTTGGCATTAAGATGTACACGTGCTTGTATATGTGTTTGCAATAGAGAAAAATCAGGGAATGGGAAAGTTGTGTAGACTTGAGTCAAACCATGGGCTCAATGGTGAGGAGGGATTCCAAATATACATGCTATCCTGTCCCCACCTGGAGAACTAGAATTTGATTTGATTCATTCATGCATTGAAAAAGACTCGTTCAGAGTTTGCTGTGAAATCTTAACTGTTCTAGGCTGTAGGATCCAAGGAGTCACAAAAGTAAGGCTCTTGTCTGCATGGAACTCATCATCTGTTTATAAATGTTCAAAGAACTTTTAAAAATTGGAAGAGGAAGGTATGAGAAAAGGAGAATGTAGCCTAAAAAAAGATATACGTTAATTCCGTGAGTTGTTTTTTTTTTTGCAAAACTTTTTAAAGGATCTCAAGGTTTTATCTCCTGAACAAAGGGAGGCAGTAAGGCACAGTAGCAACATGGAGGTTTAGGGTCTTGGTACTGTTTCACACCAGGGCAGGTTTCAGAACCATGTTTTGTTTTCCCTGTAAATGCAGATGAGCAGTGCCCAGGTACTTGAGCAGGGTGTTGACACAAGAAACCTGGGCCATATTCACCTTGCAAAATGTGGTGGGCTTTGGAGACAGATTGCTTGGGTTTAAATCTTGGCTTCACCTGTTACTAGCTGCATTTCCTTGGACAAGGAATGTAATTTCTCTGAACCACAGTTTTCCTTATCTATAAAACGAGGTCACTAAGAGTTATCTACTGTACAGAATTCTTGGAGACATTCAATGATACAGTGCAGATAAAATTTTTAGAGTACCTGACTCATACTAAGCTTTTAATGAATGTTATTTGTTATTGTTTTATTGGTAACTATATATGGTCACAGAGTCCCTGAGTGGTGTAAACGGTTAATACGCTTGGTTTCTAACAGAAAGGTTGGAAGTTTGAGTCCACCCAGAGGTGCCTGGGAAGAAAGACCTGGTGATCTACTTCTGAAAAATCAGCCATTGAAAACCCTATGAAGCACAGTTCTACTATGACACACATGGGGTTGCCATGTATTCAGGTTGACTCGACCGAAAGGTTTATCAGAAACTCCCATGTAATCCGCTCACCCACTTTATACCACTCTTTTTGCCAGTGGGGCACCATTTTGTAGACAAATGTTAGTTTGACCAGAAGGAAGGGAAGCTTCATTTATTCCTACCAGGAAAGAAAGTGACTCCCAGAGAGAATTGAGACCTATTTTATTTTAATCAGTCAATGGGTGTGCATACATTATCCCTTTCTCATTTCTATTTTCCAAATTTGGCCAGAATGCTCAGGGAACAAGGTGTCTTGGATAATTTAATTTTCTGACTAACTGATGCCTGTAAGATACCACTTTCATTTCAACTTTTATTTTTGAAAAGTCTTTCTAAAATCCATTAATGTCCTATGTTTCCTTAGGAAGTATAGTGAATAATAAAATTTAATCTTTCTTTGACAGTGAAAGATTTCAGAGCCAGTTTAGGAAATCTGTTCATGTTGGTCAGAAATACAAATGTAGGTATAGAAGATTGGGCTGCATGTATACTGAGCCCAGGACTGCTCTAAAAAGTATTTTTAATAATGGTCTTTAAGAAAACTCATCTTTGCAACTTTCCCTTAAAACTAGAGTATGGGCAGGAAATTATGATTGATGGTTTGGGTTTTGGGATTTTAGCTTTTAAAAAGATATATTACAGGAAAATCTCTCTCATCACAAGCCTTCAAGGGAGTCACACACAGTAGACACATCACCTTGAGAAGAATAACTACTTTATTATCAGAATCAAGGATGGTATTGAGGGAAAGAGTTTACTACTTGGGTAAACGAGATACAGTCTAGCTTTTTTCCAGCTTAGAAATCTTTCTTATTTGCTTCCCCTGTGCAATGAATACTGTACAATTTCAAGTCAGTAGATACGTTTTTTCTTGTTCGAAGACAGGTTGGGAGATAGCCTGTTGCATTAGATCCAAAAAAAGAAAAAAACCAAAACAAAAAAACCAAAACCAAAACCTACTGTTATTGGGTTGATTCCAACTCATGGAGACCCCATGTGTGCAGAGTCCAGCTGTACTCCATAGGGTTTTCACAGCCCTGAACTTTCAGAAGCTTATCGCCAGGCTTTTTCTTTTGAGGAGGCTCTGGGTGGGTTGGAACTGCCAGCCTTTTGGGTTAGTAGTTGAGTGCTTAACCGTTTATGCCACTCACGGCTGCCGGTATTGGATAGAGCCCTGGAATTGGGAAACTTTGCTTCTGAATCTGCCCGCACCTTGTTTGGCTATATGATCTTGGATGGGTTGCGGACTCTCTTTGAACCTCAACTCTCTCTGGCCGAATAATGCTGGGGTCCTAACAGGGCTGGATTAAGACATGTGAGGGCCCTAAACACTGATAATCTGTGGTGCCCCCTCCTCTGCTTAGTCACGCATTCTAATGGGATGTGAGTTAGATACGTACACACATGCATATGTGTGTGTGTGTTGGATATCCATGATGTAACTTTTTTTTAAATATGACTGTGATATTAACGATTGAACGCATAAGTGACGTATCCCATTTTAGTGGAATGAGATGAACTGGATTAAAAAATTTTTAGTGGGTGAAGGTGTCATGGATTGAATTGTATCCCCTAGAAATATCTGTCAACTTGGCTAGGTCATGATTCCCAGTATTGTATGATCGTCTATTATTTTGTCATCTGATGTAATTTCCTTATGTGTTGTAAATCCTAACACTGTGATGTAATGAGATGGATTAGTGGCAGTTATACTGATGAGATCTACAAGATCAACAGTGTCTTAAACCAATCTCTTTCGAGATATAAAAGAGAGAAGCGAGCAGAGAGACATGGGGATGTCATACCACCAAGAAAGCAGCACCGGAAGCAGAGCGCATCCTTTGGACCTGGGGTCCCTGCACCTGAGGAGCTCCTCAACCAGGGGAAGATTGATGACAAGGACCTTCTTCCAGAGCCAGCAGAGAGAGAAAGCCACCCCCTGGAGCTGACACTCTGAATTTGGACTTGTAACCTACTAGACTGTGAGAGAATAAATTTCGCTTTGTTAAAGCCATCCGCTTGTGGTATTTCTGTTATAGCAGCACTATATAACTAAGACAGTGGGGTACTAAGATTTTTACTATATACCACATTTTCTACAAAAAGAATATTCCACATATTCTACAACAAAGAAAACGAATCAGTGAACTTAGTTGTTTCAACAATCAGTGTAACATTCTGTTGATCTCCCACAACAAAAAATTAACTTTCACCAATTTTGCTTTAAATGGCTCATACTTCAATTTTGATGCTTGTTTCATAATAAATGCTATAATAGTAACTGAACAAATGAGAAGATGTCATAAAAGAAAACTTAATGATCAAAAAAACATGTTTTGTTTTTAGATAGATCTTTCATCTCTAACATGTTATAATTAAAAACATTTCTTTTTATTGTTTGCTCTTACAAATTCTTCAATGATTTCATCACAATTAAGCTGCCAGACAGTATCTACTTCCATACATAATAAGGATAATGAATCAAGTCTTTCTTGAATCACTGTTGTGTGCTCACTTTTCCTTGTGTCCTATCTGCTTCACATCTATGGGTCTTTGCTTTGGAAAACTGGTGCCTCTGTTTTGTTAATGCCTTAAGCACGTGCTTACCTTGCTTATTGTGTAATCCATCCCTGAGTACTAACCCATGCTTTCTGAGGTGTCTTCTTTTTGACCATTTTGACTAAGAGGTCTTTGAATGTATCAAGCTTGCTGACTTTGTTTGCTCCTTCGTTATAATTAGGAGGCTTCAGGAACTGTTTGTTAGTCAGTGAATCTGGTTGCATGGGACCCCAGTTATGGGAGGGGCTAGCAGATTCATTTCATGCTTACTTTCTCTTCTTCAGTTTTGCCTCCTCTCTGCCTTAGCTTCTCATTTCCTCCTCCTCTTTTTGTCTGGTCTGGCCCCTCCTTTCTGCCCCAAGTTCCTCCCCAGCTCATCTAGATTACTGATTGGAAATCACCAGATAGTTTCTGTAACCATGTCATCAATGGCTGCCAAGGCTCTTGTCATTATTGCAGCCACACGGAGTCAATGACTGGGGGAAAATAGCATTTTCCATCTCAGGTACAAAGCATTCCAAACTGTGGCTGAGCTGGGGTTTTTATTTAAACCCCCTCGGAAAGTCTCTACGCAAAAACGGCCGCTTCTGCAAAATCAGTGCATCATTTCACAGAGCCCCCGTTTAGAGTCTCTTCATTTTCTCTATTCCCACATTTCTTTAGCTTGCCGTTGCTTCCCGCCTGTGTGATGAACGTTAGAGAGGAAGTACACAAAGGAATTGTGCAAAGTTTGGAAGCAACTGGCAGGTGGGTTTGCATTTTTCCAGGTTAATTCACTTGATGAAAAGCTGCTGTGGGTGATGTGTCATATATCAAAGGCAGGGCATCAGTAATCTTTGCTCAAGGGCATGGCTAACAGACAGATAGACGGGAGAATGAGATGGAAAAAAGCAACTCATCCTTTTCTGCTAACACCACAAAGGAGATAAAGGAAGATTTATGAGTCATCTCGGACCACATACCAGCAAGCAGCATACCGTATTTTTCACATGTTCCCAAAATTGGTGGTGGAAGGCAAGCTGGTTGTCACTGTGTCCATCCGATCCTTTAGGAAACAACGGGATCCTTGAAGGCTCTGGCTGTGGAGTCAGCTCTGTGCCCTCCCTGCAAAGAGTTGTGTATGTGCACAGTAAGGTGCCTGTACACCTTCACAGCATCTGTGCCCTCTTTAATAAAGTGACCTCTGTAGAATAAAAAAACAGAAGAGTACCTGAAATAGGCATGGCTAGTGAGCTCTGGACACTTAGATGGAGACTTGATGAAGACTTTTTCAGCTGTCACTCACCTATTTAATTTTACTTTTGTAATAACCAACCGTATGTATTTACTGATTTTTGGGTATAAGGAAGGGGAGGAGGAGGAGACTCTCTGTTAGTTGTTTTTCTTTTCTTACCTCCGAGTTGAGTCAACCCCGGCCAGATACAAGTAGGGATTTGCGGCCCAGGTTAATTTGAATGGGCTGTTTTGTGCGGTGTTAACGCAGGACACTAGTTACTGGGAATGTGTAGGGCTTCTTTATTTGGGCAGCTCAGCGGCTGGCTCTGAAAGTGTATGGAACAACTGATGGAAGTGTGAAGAGGTTTCTGAATATTTCTCTCCTCAGCCTTGAAAAAGGCACCTGGATTGCAGCTGGGTCATGCCTGGGTTTGTGACTGTTCACTTCACATGGCAATTTTAAAAGTATTGTAAATTCCAAAAAATCATTTTGAATTTTTTTCCTAAGACCTCTGCAGTGTGCTCCATTTTTTGTTGAGAGGCATGCAATTAACATTCTGTGCAGAAGGGCATGATTGATTCTGCACAGTGGTGGCTATATGAGCAAACCTCATTTAGACAGCTGAGTGAAATATACAGGGCAGAGGAATTTATGGGACCCAGAGAAGCTCACGTGCAGAATGAAAAGGAGCTGCCTTCCCCCCTTTTCTTCTGTCCCTGTATTCCAGCCCTTGCTCCCTCTGAATTGCTCCTCATCCAGCTGCCAGGGTGCCCGCTCTCTGTCGTGATGCCACTGTGCCTGACATCACCTGGCAGAGAAGATTGAATGCCACTTAATCACGCAACCCTCCTGTGGGAAGCACGGAGTAGGTAATCAGAGAGACAGGAGGAGCTTTCAGAATCTGTTATGTGAGGTCAACAGGGACTCTGATGGAGTCCTAGAAAGGCAAGGAGGGAGCGGAGAATGGAGGCTTCAGCTACTACACCATATCCTGAGAACTGCCCTGCTTTGACATTGACCATTAGCAGGAGGGGTAATTTGGAGGGTTGGGCATTCACCTCAGAAGATAGGAGAATATCACCAACTTACTTTTGCCAAATGAGCTCAGTACAGAAATAGATTAGTTTTCTCTTGTTCACCAAAGTATCTAGCACATAGTTGCTTTTGCTTTTATTTATTGTTGAGTTGGCTCCAACTCATGGTGACCTTACGTATCACAGAATGAAATGTTGCCCAGTCCTGTACCATCTTCACGATCATTGGTATGCTTGAGTCCATCGCTGTGGCTGCTGTGTATTTTGAGCCCCTTCCAACCTAGGGGACCCATCTCCCAGCACTATATTGAACAATATTCTGTTGTGATCCATAGGGTTTTCATTGGCTAATTTTCAGAAGTAGATAACCAGGCCTTTCTTCCTAGTTTATCTTAGTCTGGAAGCTCTGCTGAAACTGGTCCACATGGGTGATCTAGCTGGTATTTGAAATACTGATGGCATAGCTTCCAGCATCACAACAACATGCAGGCCACCACAGTATGACAAACTGATAGACGGTTGGTGGCAGGCATATAGTAGGTTGTCTATAAACAATTGCTATATTGAATTCATCTAACTCTCACTGGGATGTGGGCTGCTTGAGAGAAAGCATTTTTATCTATTTTTTTTTTTTTTTTTTTTGCTGCTCTGTCCCCAGTGCCCTAGGCAGCATCTGTAGTATGTGCTCAGTAAGCACTTGATAGAGTGAGTGCGTGAACTTGTTGAATGACATTTGGTAGACAAGAGGTTCTAATTTCCTTTGGGTCCTGACATAGGGATGATTTCAACTAAGGTGGGACATGAGAGGGAAGTTTTTTTCTTTTGCTTCTTTTGAGCCCTTTTCTGGGGTTTGGATGCTTCTGTGTTGCCTTGTTAATGGCTCTCCCGACCCCTTCTAGGCTCCCTTTTCTTTTGGTTTTTTCCTTAAAAAAATTAATATCCACTTAATGACTTAGTGCTGTTAGGAAGACTGCTATCATTCATTGACAGTCCAATGTAAATTAAGTCAAAAGCTTAAAATTATTTTTACTTCAAGGGTCTATTTGAATTTTTTAAAAGTTGTTTGGTTAGACTTTTTTCCTGATAAATTTGTGCTTTGTGTCTGTAATAGGCTGAAAAATGTCCCCCCCCCCCAAAAGATAACAGGTTCTAATCCCTGGAGCCTGTGAATATTACCTTATATGGCAAAGTCTTTGCAGAAGTGATTAAACATTTTGAGATGGGGAGATTATCCTGGATTACATGGGTGGCCCCTAAATGCAATCACACATACCCTTCTAAGGGGGAAGCAGAGGGAGATTTCACACACAGAGGAGAAGGCCATGTGAAGACAGTGCAGAGATTTGAAGAAGCTGACCTTGAAGACTGGAGTAATGTGGCCACAAGCCAAGGAATGCCGGCAGCCACCAGGAAAGCTGGGAGAAGCAAGGAACAGTTTGTCCCCTAGAGCTTCCAGAAAGAGCACAGCTTTACTGACACCTTGATTTCAGCCCAGTGATACTGATTTTGAACGTCTGTCCTCCAGAATTGTGAGAGAATAAATTTCTGCTGTTGTAAGCCGCCAAGTCTGTGGTCATTTGTGACAGCCGTAGGAATGTGATACGTTACTTAAAGGCTCTGATGCTGGCATCGTACCACTCCTGGATATTGTATCAGTGTCAGAAGTGGGCAATCCACTTTTTTCTCATGGGCGTGCTTCATGGTTGGAGACTCTAAGGGAAAGAAACGGGACAAATTATTGTATGGATATCTTTGTTAATTGCTCCACTGTGTATTATCTTTATTTTATTGTCATAACAACCTTATACATGAATAATAACCTCATTTTACAGGCAAGGGAACTTACTATTGAGTTGTAACTTACGTAAAGAAAGACACTCAGCTAGCAAATACTCAAGCTGGAATTTGAAATATCCCAGATCCCACGCACTGCTGACAAGTTGATTCGGACTCATAGCCACTCCATAGGGTTTCCAAGGCTGTCAATCTCTGCAGAAGCAGACTGCCACATCTTTTTCTCACCCAGCCATTCATAGTTTTGAACCACCTACCTTTTGGTTAGCAGCCCATTGCTTTAACCACTGCACTACCAGGGCTACCCCAGATCCTAGGTCAGTATTTTATCCCTTTCCCCGTGCTACTGTTTTTCATTTCTGTGCACATACCATTTTCAAGTCTCCAGCTAGATACAGTGAGACACATAGACATTCCTCTAAGTTTGTTCCTTTTCTCTGAATGTGGTCCCTCAGTCCTAGCCTCTGCTATAGTAACTTGGCCCAACCTAGAAAAGGCTACCATTGTGTTATGTCAGAGTACTTGACCCTGATAGCCAGGTAGCACTTTGGGGTTCTTTAGTATAAAAAGCAACTGTATTATAGCACAACATGATTGTGTATGTGCATGTGCATGAGTGCATGTGTGTGAGAGATGAGAGAGAATTGGAACACATGTTGGGATTATTGTGAGCTGGAAATTAAAAATACTTTAGGGTTTTTTTTTGTTTGTTTGTTTTTTTGGATAACTAAATGTAACTGGTCTCACAGGACATCCCCTTTTCCAGACATCTAGCTTCTCTTGAATTGGCCAGCACTGGCAATTCAGAACTGAGATATCAGTGTTGAAAGAACCCTCACTCCAAGGAGAAGTCAGGCATAATGGAAGCTGGAACCCATCATGGGCAAAGTGGGTGTGTGTCCTATGAAACGTGGGGTTTGACGGAGTGTTTTGATTGCAGAAATTGCAGTTAGAGGTTTGCTTCAGCCTTCATGCTGTCAGATTGGGCAAGTTTAACTTTGAGTACAGCTACTAGAGACATACAAAATCACCATTCTCATCTGTGGCAGTCCTTGCCGATTCCAGTGATTATAAAATTATATAACGGGAGCTGAGTATGATGCCACCACTTGGATTGTTAGTTACTTACAAGAAAAGCTTCCAAATCTGAGCATTATTAGGAAGTGAGGAAATCCCTTAATTGCAACAAGTTTCTCCACTGCACAAAAAAAATATGTGGCACTGAAAATTGGCGGTCTTCTGATGATCAGATTTAACAGCTGGAAGACTCGTATTCAAACTACTTTTGTAGTAATAAAGCTAACAGTTTTTTTCCACAAACTGCTGTGATAGCCATAATTCTGTTTTGTTAAGATGTGTGTTATCTGTACTTGAATGCAAACGTACATACTTATTTTGGTCCCTCATTATTATAAGTATTGGGGGATTAATGTTGTCTTTTCTCTTTGTATTTTCTTCCTTTTCTCTACTTTTATTTTTTATATGATATCTGTCACCCTATATTTGTAAGTTTTTAATATATCAAAAATGGCCAAACAACATGTCTTTTCTTTTCACCGTTGTTCATGTCAGGCATTGCATCCTCGTTCCTGCCCTGCCCTTTGACTTCTGTAGCCGCTGGATCAAGAACTGTGTTTTTAAAAACTTAATTAAAAATTTTTTTCAATTGAAAAGGTAGTATATGCCAGAGTTAAAAATATAAATAGCACCAAACGGTATGAATGAAACATAAGACTTCTCCTCCACAACTCTCCGTTCCCTCCCTTCCCTAGAGGGAAAGTTTTTGCATAGTTCTCCAGAAATGCTTTGTGTATAAAGCATAGGACTATATTTGTGAAGATTTGTGTAATGGGAAAATCAAACTAGATTGGCCTTGTGCAGGCTGAGAGCAGGAGAGGGCAAAGGAATGATGGATGAGAGAGAGATGGGTAGGTGAAGTGAGGCTGGTGGTGACCAAGTTTAATTCAGAACATTGTGCAAACTCTTCTTGCATGGATCTCACGCCATGCTATTTCATCAAGGAATAGGGCATGGGATTAGGAAACTGTGGAAAGCCAGGAGGAGAAAGTAAGTTCCATGGTGTCATTGTTTGATATAGTTCAGAGGGAGAGAACTGTGAGTAGTGGCGTGAAGTTAAGCAGAGAGGAATTTAGGCTGGGAAAATCAGGATAAATTTCACAATTGAGGGAGTACGTAGACGTGGTGTCCTCCGGGAGGTCATAGAAGCTGTGGCACTAGAGGGGCTAGCAACAGGACTTGACACAAAGCATGAGAAAATGGATGATGGGGAACTGTCCCTGGGGTTTGGTGCAGTGACCTTAATCAGGCTCTTCCCTGCCTAGCTCTGGGTTCACTGATTCAGTCTCAAATGATCCAAGGGAGAGGAATAATTGCTTGGAAAATGGCCTTAGGGGATAATGGCTATTGACAGCAGATATTGGCTGACTCTACCGTAAGAATCAACTCAATCCATCCATCCATCCATCCATCTATTCATGTATTCATTCATTTATCCATTCCTTCATCCATTTAGTAAATAATTTTCAGCACGTAATATATTGAGGGTACTTTAAGTAGGGTGGTCATAAAAGTCATCCATGAAGAGGGGATGTTTATTCCGAGACTTGTGGTTCAGCATGGAAAGAACTGAGGAAGAACATTCCAGACATAGGGGGGAGCATGTGCAAAGGCCATGAAGTATGAAAAGGCTTGGCAAGTTGGAGGATCAGAGAGGAGACTGGTGTGACTGGTTATGTAAAGGGAGGTGAAGAGGCTTAAGATGAAGTTGATTTTCACTGGACTTTTAGGTAACTTTTGGCCATCAGTTTGAGCCTGACAGGCATAAACTGTTGACACAGACATCAGGGATGAATGCTGCTTGGGAGGGATGTTTGAGAGGGGGCTGGTTTTATAAATTGTCAGTTCATTCATGAATCTATTCAAGTTACGATGACTTTTGCTTCCTTATGCAAATTCAAAGCTGAAAGTACTCAAATAGAAGATACTTGGATAATGAGGGTACTCCTTATAAAGATTAAGCACGTAAAGAGTGTCTGGCTTTTGGAAGGGCACAAAAGGTACAAAGTGCACTGGCTTTTGGTATCCTCACATACGTAATTGGGTTTAGGTATAAGTGTTATCATTTGTCGGAGTAGGGGGGCACATTTTATAGCCACAGTGCCCCTCCCCTCAGTGTACTCTTGTTATACTGTTTGGAAGGGGGAGTGATGGAGAAACTCATCAGGGCCACATGGATAGACTCTGGGGTACACCGTGGAATTAGCTTCTGGAAGTGGATGGGTCTGGGCCAAGTTTAAGGAAAAAAAGAAAATGGAAAGTTTTTCCTATTGTTAAAAAAATTTTTTTTTCTCACAAAATATTGTGAATGTTTCTACTCATTCCATCTGAACCACTATTGACATTTTGGGCCAAATAAGTCTTTGTTGTGGGGCTGTGCTCTGCATTGCAGGGTGTTTACCAACATCCCTGGCCTCTACCTACTAGATGCCAGTAGCAAATTCTCCTCGCCCTCCTGTGGGAACCAAAAATGTCTTCAGACATTGCCAAATGTCCCTGGGGGACAAAATCACCCTTGGCTGAGAATCCTGATCTAGGGATAGTCCAGAGAGGCTGCAGTAGAAAGATTGAAATTTGCTAAATAGGTGAAGGAAGTGACTACTTCCAGTTCTGGCCAGTTTGCTGGGTTCTTAAAATAAACACAGTCCTTGGAACTAGGGGAAGGATGTTTCTTACTCGTATTATAATGAACTCAGTGGGGTCTCTTTTGGGGCCAGTGGAGCAAGCCTGGTAAGAGGGACACACTGGGAACATCAGAATTCTGGATCAGATGGGACCCGGGTGAAGCTACTGGGAAAGTGTCAGATGAATGTCTTAAGTTGTGGGTGACCTGAGGTCCCAGGAACACTGGCTAGACTACTCATATCAGCTCACCCTTCCTCCAAGTTATGTTTGCCTCAGCCTTTAGCCCATAGTTTAAGCTGTTTCCCCTACTGTGAATACCCTCTGGCTTTCTTTATATGTTGGTAAATATGACCTAGTTTTCAAGATCCAGCTAAACTCTTTTTTTTTTTTGCTGTTTATTGTTATTACTCCTCACACATCTCTGAAGACCAGCAAAACTCTCATATGAAGTCTCCTTAACTTCTCTGGCCCACATGTGAGTTCTTTGTGCTCTAACCCCCCACATCACTCATCAAATAAAAGTTCAACTTTTATTTGAGCATTTCATCAAGGATAGTTTTGTTTTATTGTTTTAAAAATTTGTGGGCCTCTCTCATCTCCCTGGCAGGATTATAAGCTGTTTCAGGGCTTGGGCTGTATCCTTCTTATCCCCCGATACATAGCATAGTGTGAGTTTATAGTAGGGCTCAGTCAATTCCAAGTGAATCAAAGTAGATTGAAGTAGATCAGCTTGCTCATTCACTCAGCCTTGTATCTTGCAGATCCTCTACGCACACTCCAGCCATAACTCTTGAAATAGTTTGGGGAGACAGCACATGGCTTGACAGTTCTCCAAACATAAAAATAATTTAGCTCACACTTAATTTTTATAAGAAGGTAAGTTTAATATTGTCAAGCATTACAATTTTTCTTTTTAAGTTCGTACATCCTTTCTGTTTCTCTTAATGTCATTTTGGCTTCAAAGGGTGTAATTTTGAAATTATGAGTACTGTTGGACTTGTTAGGGTTTCTTCTTTTGTGTATATAATGTTTCAAGAACTGTTGATGGCTAAATGTCATTTTTGTTCCTTTTGGATTCATAACAGTTCAATTACATTAAAAAACAATAATATTATGTGTCTTAGAAATAGCTGTCATTTATCTAGTGGATATGACATATTGTTAGGTATTTCAAGTTAAAGTTCTGTATCCAGGCCAGGTTTAGAAAGATGAGGAGTAGACTGTTTCATAGACAAGCAGAAGGATACAGCAAATTTATGACAAAGTGTATTACCATAATGTAGCCATACTTGGAAAACTGGTTTCTCCACTCAAAAAATAAACCAATTATCAGTAGCCTATCTCAAACACACTTTTTATTGTTGCTTTATTTATATCTTGTTTCATTCTGAAAACAGCCAGACAGTCTGACAAGCTAAAGAAGAAGATATTGCCGCTAAATACACACCACCCAAGGCAGTTTTCCCAGATCCTTTAGGGAAGCTTACTCCAGCTCAGATATATTGGCTCTGTGATTTTTAGAATTTAAGCTGGGAAGAAAGCTCTCCATAAAGGGTCATAGTTTTAAAAATGGAGCTCTCCAGACTGGAAGGAGATAGGGTCTCTCAAGAATGATGTTAGTTGTGGAAAGGGTGGAGGGAGGATCCTGTGGCCCCACCTCAGTCAGGAAGTGTTTGGTTTTATCTACCTTTATTTGGCTCTGTCCTAGTGGACATCAGCTTCCCTTTCAAGAAGCAAGTCTCTTTGTAATTTGACCTTCTTCTCTGGAGATTTTGTAGGGCCCCATTAGGGGGTGCCTAGTCAGGAGATTAGGCTGTCCAGTCAAGGATTTTCATTATTATTTTTATAGAAAGAGGTCAGATTCGGCTTTTGCAATTCTTTTAGTCTGTCCCATGAAAACACCTGAGATTTTCTAATGATATAAACTTTACAGTCTTTGGTCTGCAAAGAAATGCATGGCAACTTTTTATACTTGCTCTAACAGTGTTGTATCTTCAGGTCTTGGGAAATTCAGCAGTGGTCAACATAATGAGTCATGATGTCTTATGTGGAGCCTTAAACACACCCAGTATAATCCTTGCCCTCTAGTCTTCCCATCATGTGTGAATTGTGCACGTGAGGTGATAAGCAGCCCTCTTGTGTTTGGAAACTTCCCAAATCCCACTGAGGAGTCTTCTTGAACTGCTCACGCTGCTCCCAAGGAATCTCTTGGTGGCCTTGAGAGTCCTCCACTCCAATTCTTTTGTTTATTTAATTGTGGTGAAAATATACGTAACAAAATATATACCATCTCAACAGTTTCTACATTTACAATTCAGTGACATTGATTACATTCTTCAAGTTATATAACCATTCTCTCTATCCTTTTAAAATTATTCCACCACCAATAACATAAACTCAATGCTCCCTAAGCAAAAACTCCCTCCCACCCCTAGTAACCCCTTAATCTTTAGTTTCTATGTTTTTGCTTATTTCATATAAGTGAGATCATATAGTATTTGTCCTTTAAAGACTGACATTTCACTCAGCATGATGTTTTCAAGGTTCATTCATGTTGTGGCATGTATCAGGACTTCATTTCCCTTTATGGCAGAATAGTAATCCATTTTGTGTATGGACCACATTTTGTTTATCCATTCATCTGTTGATGAGAATTTCAGTTACTTCTACCTCTTGGCTATTGTGAAAAGTGCTGCAGTGAACATTGGTGTACAGATTTCTGTCTGTATTCATGCCTTCACTTCTTCTGGCTATATACCTAGGATTGAAATTCATGGGTCATGGGTTAACTTTCTGAGGAAACACCAAAGTGTTTTCCACAGTGGCTGTACCATTTTACATTCTCACCAACAATGGATGAGGGTTCCAGTTTCTCCACAACCTCGTCAATACTTGTTTTCTTTTTATCATTATCACTCTGATACGGTCCACCTCAATTCTTATGGCAAAGAATCCCTGGCTATCTTTGAATGACTTACCTTTCAGGAGCTCTGGAAACCTCTAGGGGTCTCCAGCATACAGGTAGAACTGGAAACATGGTAAGTGTAGGCCTTAGTGATGCTGGCGTAAGACACCAAGGCAGAGGAATAGAGTGGAGGGCACTTTCCTTCTATTGACTTCAGACCTGTCTGAGAACTGTGACCCTGGGCCAGCTACGACTACCCAGCTAAGGAGCTCAGCTTACAAACCGGAGGCTATTAAAATTTGTCATAATGTCTGCCTCTTTCACTTTGCTGTTTGATATAATTAGCCCCACTCAAAACCCCAGGAGAAGAAACTACTCAAAACTCCCTTTATTATTTGTCTCCTCAGGACCACCACATTTATTCAGAGCTATTTTGATACCAAACAGTGAGAAAAACATTTTGGACCAAAGATGGAGTAAGTGTTCTACAGGTTATTATATTCTTTTTTATTTTGCTTGAAAATCATAGAATTGTGGTCCTGGAATAACTCATAGAGATGATTCAGTTCATAGTGGGGCAAGAAAGATCCTGCTCTGCCTCCACAACACTCTGAGTTTTCCTGGTCTATCAGGCTTGACTTGGAGAAATGGTTCTGAATCTCAACATATGCTTGAAAAAAAGCACTGAAGGAGCCTCCTTATTTTACAAAAGGGGAGACCGAGGCCCGTGGACTCAGAAGTAATTTAAGATGGAAATTTTGGGATTGTTTCCCATTCCATCTTTGGCTATCTCCCTATAACATTTTCAGTGGTATTCTTGAATTAATGTCCATATCAGTTGCCAGAGATTATCTACCCTGAGCCCAAATCCATTGGACACTGTTAGCAAGGGAATAGTGTGCTGTACGTTACACCGTGTCTTGGAAGAAAAGTTCCTATCTCCCGTTTACGTGTTTTTTATAAAAACAATTCAAACTGCACCTGTTTAAACCTTTCCATGGAAATGTCTGACAGGTAAACAGTTGGTTCTGGAGCATTTATAACATAGCATTCTTTAAAGTGGCAGCTCATTGATGGTCGTTTTTAATTACGGCCTTGCTGTCAACCCCTGAAGTTCCTACTATTTGTTGTAGATCCGATATGACATTGAGCTTTTCAAAGTTAGAGAGACGAAAGACTCAAGAGTCAAATATCGCTCGTTCCAGTATGCTTAAGGAGGAAGAAGGGGACATTGCCCATAAGGGGTGCAGAGCTTGGGAGGGAACACGGGTGCCCTCTCTGCTTTTGATGACAACCTTGAGTAGGGAGCCCTGTTTCCTCTCTGTTTACAATGGAGCAGGGCCAAGGCTGGAGGAGACTGGAATGATTTATTCAGTCATGGTAAACAAGTGTGGGATTTGGCTGCTGAGGTTTGCAGGCTGGTGGAAAAGCTGCTGTCTCTCGCCCCTAGCAGTTTGTACATTAAACATGTGAAGCTCAAAGCAGACCCAACAAGGCTTTCTTGAACCTCTCCCCAGTCCCTTCCATTTCCTTTGTCTTCAATCTGCCAGAGCTCTGTGTTCCTGGGCCTCCATATGCTGCTGCTAGTCAGGGCCGTAATCATGGGTCAGCCCATCTCAGACTAAAGGTATCCATTTAGGGGATTGCTTCCATCTGGCTCCTCTTACCGTTAAAATGTGTTGTCCACCAGCTCTTTTCTTATAAAGGGCTGTCCCATTGCACTGTGGCTGCCAGATCAGCCCCCTGCTCCTGCAACAAGCTTCTTTTGCTGGAGGGCATCTATTCAGAATCTGTTTAGATTTATAAGCCTCCTCTGCCAGGTACTGTCCTGGCTGGAGGCTCACTTTACCAGACCCCCTTAAGAGGCAGGTTTGCCTAGTGGATAAGGGCGTGGGCTCTGGAGCCAGGCTGCCAGGCTTTGAATCCTGGCTTTGCTACTTACTAGTTCTGCAATTTGGGGTGAGTTACTTAACCTCTCTGGGTTCCACATTCCTCATTGTAAGATAAGGATAATAATAGCAACTACATTGTGGAGTTGTGAAGACTAAATGAATTAATATGTAGATAAAATACTTAGAGCAGTATGTGGTACAAAGCAGGTACTATGCATATGTATTGCCTATTTGTATATCACATGCATATGTATTCTATAATATACACTATACAATGTGTAATATATAATTTATTTTGTGTAACACCTTCACACAACTACAAGAGCAAGTTTTATGGATCCAGGTGGGGAGGGGGGTGATAAACAGACCATTAGTTGATTTATTTGTGGAGAGATCCACCAAGTCCCCAGGGCAGAGTGAATCCTGGCTCTTATTGGTCCATTTCTTAAATTTCAACTTCACTGCCTTCCCTCTGCTCTGGAGCACACCAGCTAACTGTAATACTCATTCATTGTGAGCCTCTATGCTGTGAGAGGCAAGTCCTGCCTCCATCACTGACTGGTACCTTCCGTCCTCTGATACCTCTGAGTCAATTAGTGAGCATTGGGGTTGGAGGAGGCACCTGTGGCATTGTGCTGACTGCTGTGGGGTTTGCAGAAGTTAGATAGAACATAGCCCCTACCTTCAAAGAGGTTACAGTCTAATTGGATGATTAAAACCAACTCATGAAATATTTAAGAGCACAGCCCATCTGGTTAAAGAGATTAGCCCATTTCCGAAGAGTAGAGAAGTAGAAACCAAAAGGATGAACTCAAGAATAGGTAGAAAATGCTTTCTGCCTTGGAGGGTAGTTGAGGTCAGTGCTGAAGATCATGGTTTCACACCAACTGTTATCACCTTGTCCCAGAAGGGAAGATCCAAGTCCATAGGAACAAAGGAAGTTCACGTTTATCTAGTAACTACTATGATCAGAGCACTCAGCTAAATGCTTATCTAGTATAATTTAATCTCCACAGCCACCCTGTAGAAAAGGTATTAACCCATTTTTTTTTAAAGGTAAGAAATCTAGGGCTCTGTGATAGTAAGTAATGCCTCAAACTATCACAGCTATTAAGTTTGCAGAGCTGGGAAATTTTAACCCAAAGTTATCTTGATTCCAAACCTTGTGCCCTTTCCACTTCTGTCAGAAATGGACACTAGCTACTGTTTTTCTCGGTTCATTTTTGGATGAATTTAGCTGGAAAACATTCACATATAATCCCTTCCTTCCTCCTGCCCCAATGAAAGCAAGATCTAACTAACACTGGCCACCACATTCTCCTCTGGGACCCGTCAAGAAAACAGTGATGTTATCAGCAAAAGCCTAATTACACTACCCAGGGAAAACAAGAAACCTCCCAAACAGTCATATCCAAGCCAAGCAAAGCTTTGGGAGAAATTCCTGGGACATTCAGCAAGAACAGCCTAAAAGGCCTTTTGAGCAAAAATTGAACCCAATGAAAACACTGCACGCTAGCCCTGGGCCCATAAACAGTGTCTGAATTGCATGTTAGGGCAAGATGCTTGATACAGTAGCCAAGCCAGGCTAGGCTCTGCTATTATAACAAACTAACCCTGAAATCTCAGCGGCTTTACACCACACAGTTTTGTTTCTTGCTTACCTAACGTATCCAGTGAGGGCTGGTGTTGAGAGAACTCTGCTTCACATAGTCACACAGTGATCCAGCCTGATGACGCTTTGACTGCAGTGATCATGTGGCATGTGAGTGATGAAGACTATCTGCCATTTTGTTGCTGGACTGTCAGGATCACGAGACCCCCAAAGTTGCATGGGAGATCTGCACTAGAACCATTTGCTGTTAAATCAGTTCTGACTCATGGCAGCCCCATATGTGTCAGAGAATTGTGCTCCATAGGGTTTCCACGGGCTTATTTTTTCGAAGTAGATCTCCAGACTTTTCTTCTGAGGTACCTCTGGGTGGACTTGAACCGCCAGCCTTTTGGTTAGCAGCTGAACACATTAACCGTTTACATGACCTAGGAATGGCTTATATCCCTTTCTTCCTATCTTCCAAGAATCCAAACACACTGCAAGGGAGGTTGGGGAATGTTATCTTTCAGTGTGCCCAGGAGGACAGTGAAACCGGATTTGGTGAACACATTGCAGCACGTCTTCACCACATTGGTACTGGAGGTACCATGTAGGGAGCAGAGGGTAGAATCTTGGAGTAGAGATCCACCCATGCTTAGAGATGGTTTCAAGAATTGTCAGGCAGTCTCTACATAATCAGTGCAGCCAAAGCAGGACAGCAGTAGGTCAGCATCAGGGAGGAAAGGCAGAAAGCTGGAGGACATAGCTCTGAATGCATAAGGTGGGTGACCCATAGTTGGCACCAGTCTCCATAGAAATAGAACATTAGGGTCAAATAGAAAAGCAGGAACCCCCACTGGTAAATTGGGTATGAAGGGCAGAAGCCAGACATGAAGCCATGGATGTTTGTGTCAGTGGGGCCTCATCTCTCCCTTGTTGGGAAGCTGCTCATATATTGCTTGAGAGCAAGTGAGTGTACCTAGCTCCACTCGTAGAGGGAGGTCGGACTAGAGTCTTTTTCATCTTTGTGTCAAAAAAATAAATTTTTGTTATGGAAGAAATGTCATGTCTACCTGATATTTCATGCAGACAGCTGCAGACAGAAGCAATCACAGCATTTTCAAACCCAAGCTCCCCATTGCTTAAAGGTTGTTGTTAAGTGCCATCAAATCAGTTCCAACTCATAGTGACCCGGTGTATAGCAGAACAAAACACTGCCTGGTCCTGTGCCATCCCGATAATCGTTGCTGTGTTTGAGCCCATTGTTGAAGCCTCTGTGTCAGTCTATCTCATCAAGCGTCTTTCTCTGAGCCTTTACCTTACCAAGCACGATGTCCTTCTGCAGGGATTGGTCCCTCCAAATAATGTGTCCAAAGTACCTGAGACCAAGTCTCACCATCCTCATTTAGAAGGAGCACTGTGGCTGAACTTCTTCCAAGATAGACTTGTTTGTTCTTCTGGCACTCCATGGTAGATTCAGTTTTGTTCACCAACAACATAATTCAAAGGCATCACTTCTCCTTTGGTCTTCCTTACTCATTGTCCAGCTTTCACGTGCATATACGATGATTGAAAATATCATGGCTTGGGTCAGGCGCACCTTAGTCCTCAAAGAGACGTCTTTGCTTTTCAACACTTCAGAGAGGTCTTTTGTAGCAGATTTGCTACAAAATTGTTGTTATGTTTGAGCCTGTTACTTAAAGAAGTAAGCCTTAAATCCATAGTATGTCTTGAACTTCTCCCTGTCCCTGGCAGAGCATGGTGATCTCTCTCAGCCTTTGCACCTGATGTTCTCTTTCCTCCCAAATGACCCATTTTTCTTTTTCCCCCTGGTGAGGCTGTGCTCATCCCTGAAGACTCAGCTCTAATATAGATGCAGTAAAATATTCCCTGACTCCCTACCTCTTTAGCATCCTCGCAGTCCTTTGTACTTAATTTATATGGTGCAGCAATATAGAAATCATTTCTTTATTTGTCTGTTTGCTCCACTTGACTGGATTTAGCATTTTTCATTCAGCTCCTTGTCCCAATGCCTGGCTCATAATAACCTCCAGTAAATTTTTGTTACGGAAGAAATGTCAATTCTACCTGGCACTTCACGCAGACAGCTGCAGACAGAAGCAACTACTGATAGTTCTCAAGAAGGGGTATGATATTTTGATTATTGATTATTTGGTTATTGATTCATCATTCAACATGAGAAACAGAGATGGGAGAAATAAATAAGGAAGAAGATTAAAGTGAGTTGGAGTATCCCTTTTGCAGAGAACAGCAGTAACATAGCCGCAAACATTTCTATATCGATTTAAAATTTATAAAGTGCTTTAGCATTAACATATTATTTGTTCTCACTGTAACACTTTGAGGGAAGTAGGGCTATTATTATTGCTCTCATTCAAAGGTGTGGAAATTGCGTTTCAATCTGTGGCTTATCCAAAGCTGGTGCAGTTGTGTGGGTAGTAAGTGTCAGTGTTAGGAGTCATAGCTAAGCCCTGGTAACTGTAAACCGCCCCCCCTTTTTTTCTGATATCTCCCATGGACTACTCTCTCATGCAAACAAATGAGCAAAGATGAGAAGAGAGGACAAAAGGCGGGGAAAAGAAGTCTAAATAAGGGGAAGTTGCTTTGTTTAATTTATATCATTTAATATCCATAAATAACTCTGCAAGGTAGATAATACTGCCCCCCTTTTGCAGAGGGGCTAACAGAGGACTGGAAGTTACAGTAACTTGCTAGTAAGTAACAGAGATTGGACTCAAACCCAGGCTCTCTCTCTCTCTCTGTAACTCCATTGCTTTCCTCTATCATATTGCCTGGGACACCTGTTTGGTCCTCGGGTCATGGGGGAGAAGGTTCTGGTTGTGTCTTGGCTGCCCCCTACCTCTTCCCATTATGAGAATTTGTTGGGGGATCAGGGTTACAGCTTTTTTGCCACCCTCCCCCTTGTGAAGCGCGTGAGACTCACACGTTGCATTGTTGCATTGGCAAGATTTCAAAGGAGTCGCTGATGACCTGCTGAGGTATTTTCATTTTGTTCCTGGAAATGATTAATCTTGAGGCTTTGTGATGGCTCCTGCCACCAAGAGACTTCCTTAATCTATAATTTTCCTACTTCCCTTTAAGGTAATAGTTTATATTTAAGAAATAAAAAATAAGCAAACTAATCCTGCTGTGAGGATGTGTGTACATTATATATGTGTGATTCTGATCAAGATCTAAATCCACCTGAAATGGATTATAAAAGTTGCCTTTTTTAAAGATCAGTCTCCTTGGTTACTCTGTTTCTAACTATCCCTCTCTGATTCTTTCTTGTTTGTTATTTCTCTTCTTCCTCCTTAGCAGAGAGAGTAAAACGTTACTGTTTTTTTCTTTCTATAGGTGATTTTTCAGCTGCTTCTTCCACTTTGAATTTCAGTCACTTATGGTCCTGTGAGGCTGCAAGGATGCCAGTACTTTTAGCTAGAGGTCTGCCCAATATCACGCAATCCTGGGTGGATAGACAGAAGATGTTTTTCTTTAGGGTTGGCAGCTGTGCACCCCCAAGCTCCTTTTTACTAGGTGCACTCGTCGCCACTCCAGGTAGGGTCAAGGTAAAGCAAGGATGCTTTTAAGAAGAGGACTAGGATGAAAGTACCAACAGACGATCCTTGATATCTGCTGAGGGAGAGGATTTGGCTGAGAGATCCGTAGCTCTCACTTGTTGAGAACCTTTAGCCAGCACCCACATGCATGTGTTGTCATTTTATTTTTTCCACCTGCCCCCAGAGCCATGGCGTACCTGCTGTTGCTCTCCAGCCCCTTGCCAACAGTAGCATCTGCTCAGTGTAGCCATCAAGAATTTGAATGTCAATATCTTTGCCTTGAAATGAATGGAAAAGTATTTGTCACTCAGCGGCAATCATTCTTCAAATGAAAGGTTAGCCAGACAGGGCCCTTAATCAAAGAGTCGGTCTTTTCTGTCAGCAGTGCCTTTTAAATAGCAATGATGAAGGCTGGCTGTCAGGGTAAGACTTGATGAGCGAGATGATTGATCTGCATAAATCATTTTCTTTTAACATTGTAGTGAAGAGTAAATTGGTGGGACATTCTGGGTATTAGCTGTGTTGAAATTAATATGCAGTATCCTAGGTGTGTCCTCTCTCACGTAGTCCTCATAAAAGAAGGTAGAAATTAAAAAGCGGCTTTTAGGCATGCATTGTTCTAACAAGAAAGTTACACCATTCTTCCTGCTGCGGTCATCATCTTGCATGCTAAATTCGGAAGTTGAGTGTGTAGCACATTTTACAAGCTCTGAAAGGAATCTAGTTAATTTGGGAATTAGCTAGAGTCAGTAGCATTTAACAACCAGTAAATCTGTAAAGACTCACATCTCAGAGGAAGAAAATCCAAGAATGGTTTCTGGTTTAAAGGATAGGGCATGCCGCTGTAGAAATAGCCTCAGCCTTAGACCAGGTTTTGGCTCAAACCCGAGTGAGTCCTAGGTAAGTCTCCTTGACTGCAACCCTTATTTTTTTTGAGTCTGTTTCCTTGTCTCTAAAAATGAGATTCCATTAATTACCTTTGGTAGGATGTTTTTGGTATTAAATAGTAATGTAGGTAAAAGCACCAAGCACAGTACCTGGCATATGTGAGCAGGTGCTCAGTAAAGGTTAATCTCCTCCTTTTCTTTTACTCAGGCAAAATGCCTGAAACCCAGAACACCAACTAAGACATCAATATCAAGGGCATGGCATAGGTAAAAATAAATAAGTTGTCTGTCTTTGGTCACTGCTGTGCTTGCTGGGATATGACCATTTCTTTATCAAAAATGTGCTTCAGGGGACGGAAGAAATATGAGCTTGCTGAATACTGGGTGTAGGGAGTGAAGTGGAAGAAAGAAGGGAGAAATGTGGCCAAGAACACTTAGGGTTTTTTTTTTTTTTTTTCCCTCCTTACCATTACTGTCTGGGTTATATGTCCGAGTTCAAAGTATTGAACTAGTAAAACCTGTGTAATACAGGGTGGACATTTAAAGCAGGGCCATTGGACCCAAATTGCTGAGTTCAGATCCCAGGTCTTACACTTAAGTGCTGTGTGACTCTGGGCAAGAAAGTTAATTGCTTCCCTGACCTGCAGTTTTCTTACCTTTAAAATGGGGATAGTAATGATACCTATCTTACAGTGTTAGGATGATTAAGTGAGTAATATATAAAACTGTAATAGAACACCTAGAGGAGTACTGAGGATGTACATGTTAACTATGATTACTAAAATTGATTGATTAGTTGACTAACTGACGAGGTGGATATGGGTGAAATTCAATCAGGCCAAAAGTGTCAAAGGATATGTTTAGATATGTTAGATATTTACAGGAGTCGATGATCACGGTGTGCTGGAGTGAAATACTTGCTTCAGTCTGGAGAAACTTCCCTCCTGGAGGAGTTTGGAGCCAGGATGATCCTAAAAGCGTCCATATTTTAGCTGGGCATTAACCGCTTGTTGGAGGAAATGACCAACAGCCCTTTTCTGCCTCTCTTTGCTCTAGGAGTAAAATCCGATCAAGATGTCTTATGGACAAAACTAACAAAGAAGATTTTTTCTGTCTTAATTTTTTTATTGATTGCATATCTAAGGCATTGAAAAATATATTTTATGGGGTCTTCTTGTAAATAGTCTTCACTTGCTGTATTGAAAGTAAAGGTTAAGAGTCCACTTATCCAGATTCTTCCTATGCCTCCTATAATGGCAAATCCACATCAATCTCCTCTAGTGGGCATGTGGCATGGACAGGTAGGAGCCTCTGTAACACGTGTGCACCGTGTGGTTGTTGCTAGTTGCCATTGAGTTGTTTCCGACTCCTGTGTCGGGTTTTCAAGGCCGTGACTTTCAGTAGCAGATCGCCAGGCCTGTCTCCTGAGGTGCCTCTGGGTGGGTTTGAATAACCAACCTTTTGGCTGTCAGTCGAGCACTTAATCATTTGCGCCACCTAGGGATTCCTCATGTGTGCCATACACCAGTACAGATGAGCAAATGCCGCCTGAACGGTACCTCTGTTCCTTGGAGATTTGCATTCTTTCTGAGGCTCCTGTTCGGCAGAGGCGATCGGTGGTATTGCCCTTTGTGTCCTCTCCCTTTCCTGTCTTCTGACTGTGTCTCATTTTGAGCCTTTAGTCTCCTGCGTAATGAGAGAAGTTGCTAGAAGACATTTCCAGAGGAATTTTCCTAAACACTGATGA
Organism: Dugong dugon; assembly: GCA_030035585.1. Classification (NCBI taxonomy): domain Eukaryota; kingdom Metazoa; phylum Chordata; class Mammalia; order Sirenia; family Dugongidae; genus Dugong; species Dugong dugon. The sequence continues at coordinate 13,924,874 of CM057475.1, read as the reverse complement.
TGCTGTGGAACTCTTCAAAGGGGTCTGGAGGCAGCAAAGGTCTCCTCATTCTCAGACGAGCCAAAAATAGAGATTTGAGCTCTTTCCCAGTCTCAACTCTTTGATGATGCTACATTAAATAGAGGCATGATCATTGTGTTGCTCTTGGAAAGAGACTGTGAAATTGTGCTGTATTTTCTTCAGCGACATGATGGCTACATTTGAGAATTTCTAGAAAACATTTTCTGCTACTTTGGCTTGCAATGCTTGTGGGCTGCATAAGTGGTGAAAATTGTCATGTTAGGCCTCTTCCTGATTCTGTCTTTCTTAGCAAATCATACCCATGTTATATAACTAACTGCTTAATGGTGTCCAGCCATAATGGGTGTGATATTCTGCTCAAGATTAATTTCATGTAATGAAGATCTGAAACAAGGTGTTTAAGAGCCCTTCTAATGTTTTATTTATAGCAATTTATCAAAACGATAGATATTTAGCTTTTTTTTTATTGGATATGAAACATTAACTTAAAACCAGAGCTGCTTTCTATTTTAAATACCAATATCCATTTCAAGTTTCTCACTGTAAGCATCTCTGACCCCTGCCCTCCATTTCATCAAGCATCATGAAAGATCTGCCACCAGCTCCCAGAGGACACCATGTCATGGACTTAGCCTTAGGTTATGATTCTCTGGCACCTTGGGCAACTGACCCATGCTGGCCCTGACTCTGTTTGGACCTTTGGAGACAATGAGCAGGATCCATTTATTGTGTGTGCACTATGTTCAAGGCACTTTGGACATTGTGACATTTGGGGACATTGGATGCCACAAAGTAGACTTAATTTCAGTGGGTGTAAAATGCTGGATAACAGATTTCCTAGCCCAAGGGGCAGCCTCATTACTCCCGAGTCGGTAATTACCTTTATTCAGTTATGAGCTAAAGGGGTCTAGAAAATCTGGGCTTTTTCTCCTCATACTATCTTTCCCTTTTGGACAGTATGAAAAATGTAGATTTTCATCAGTTCCAGTGACTAGGATGAGTCCATTGCTTAGCCTCCAGTGGCTCCCTATTGTCTAGAAGTTTGGCATTCAAGGCCCTACAATAAATGTGATACCTGTTTAATATTTGTTGATGAATTGATGGATGAAAGAATGAACAATCTCCACTTTTCTTTTTCAATGTTATTACCCATGTAATCCTAACACATGCTGTGATGACTTGCATGTTGCTGTGATGCTAGAAACTATGCCATAGATATTCAGATACTAGCAGGGTCACCCATGGTGAACAGGTTTCAACAAAGCTTTCAGACTAAGACAGACTAGGAAGAAGGACCTGGTGATCTACTTCTTAAAAAAATGGCCAGTCAAAGCTTTATGAATAGCAGCAGAACATTGTCTAATATTGTGCTGGAAGATGAGCCTCTCAGGTTGGAAGGCACTCAAAAGATGACTGGGAAAGAGCTGCCTCCTCAAAGTAGAGTCAGACTTAATGATGTGGATGGAGTAAAGCTTTCAGGATCTACATTTGCTGATGTGGCATGGCTCAAAATGAGAAGAAACAGCTGCAAACATCCATTAATTGTAGGAACATGGAATGTACAAAGTATGAATCTAGGAAAATTGGAAATTGTCAAAAATGAAATGGAACACTTGAAGATAGATATCCTAGGCATTAGTGAGCTGAAGTGGACTGGTATTGGCCATTTTAAATAGGAAAAGTATATGGTCTCCTATGCCAGAAATGACAAATTGAAGAGGAATAGTATTACATTCATCATCAAAAATCATTTCAAGCTCAATCCTGAAGTGCAACGCTATCAGTGATAGGATAATATCCATACACCTACAAGAAAGACCAGTTACTATGACTATTATTCAAACTTACGCACCAATCACTAATGCCAAAGATGAAGAAATTGAAGATTTTTAGCAACTTCTTCAGTCTGAAATTGATCAAACATGCAATCAAGATGCATTGATAATTACTGGTAATTGGAATGTGAAAGTGGGAAACATAGAAGAAGGATCAGCAGTTGGAAAATATAGCCTTGATAATAGAAACAACGCTGGAGATCACATGATAGAATTTTGCAAGCCCAATGACCTATTCATCGGAAATATCATTTTTCAACACCATAAATGGCATGGACCTTACTGGATGGAATACATAGTAATCAAATTGACTACATCTGTGGAAAGAGACGATGGAGAAGCTCAGTGTCATCAGTCAGAACAAGAGCAGGGCTCAACTGTGGAAACAGGGCCCAATTGTTCCTATGCAAGTTCAAGTTGAAGCAGAAGAAAATTAAAACAAGTCTATGAGAGCCAAAGTACAATCTTAGAGTACATCCCACCTGAATTTAGAGACCATCTCAAGAATAAATTTGACACATTGACACTAATGACTGAAGACCAGACATCATACACGAAGAAAGCAAGAGGTCATTAAAAAGAAAGAAAAGACCAAAATGGATGTAAGAAGAGACTCTGAAAGTTGCTCTTGAATGTACGGTAGCTAAAGTGAAAGGAAGAAATGATTAAGTAAAAGAACTGAACAGAAAATTTCAAAGGGCAGCTCAAGAAGACAGAGTAGAGTATTACAATGACACGTGCAAAGACCTGGAGTTAGAAAATCAGAAGGGAAGAACACACTCAACATTTCTCAAGCTGAAAGAACTGAAGAAAAAATTCAAGCCTCAAGTTGCTATATTGAAAGATTCTATGGGGAAAATATTGAACGACCCAGGAAGCATCAAAAGAAGATGGAAGGAATACACAGAGTTACTGTACCAAAAAGAATTGGTCAATGTTCAGCCATTTCAGGAGGTAGCATATGATTGAGAACTGACGGTATTGAAGGAAAAAGCCCAAGCTGCACTGAAGGCATTGGCGAAAAACAAGGCTCCAGGAATTTACGGAATACCAATTGAGATGTTTCATCAAATGGATGCAATTCTGAAAGCACTCACTTGTCTATGCCAAGAAGTTTGGAAGACAGCTACCTGGTCAACCAGCTGGAAGAGATCCATATTTGTATCCACACCAAACAAAGGTGATCCAACAGAATGCGGAAGTTATCAAACAATGTCATTAATAACACACACAAGTGAAATTTTGTTAAAGATAATTAAAAGATAGCTGCAGCAGTACACTGACAGGGAACTGCCAGAAATTCAAGGCAGATTCAGAAGAGGATGTGGAACCAGGGGTATCATTGCTGATATTAGATGGATCTTGGCTGAAAGCAGAGAATACGAGAAAGATATTTACCTGTTTTACTGACTGTGCAAAGGCATTTGACTGTGTGGATCATAACAAATTATGGATGACATTGCAAAGAATGGGAATTCCAGAACACTTAATTGTGCTCACGTGGAACCTGAACATAGACCAAGAGGCAGTCGTTCAAACAGAACAAAGGATATCGCATAGTTTAAAATCAGGAAGTGTGTGCATCAGGGTGGTGTCCTTTCACCATACTTACTCAATCTGTATGCTGAACAAATAATCCAGGAAACTGGAGTATATGAAGAACACAGCATCAGAAGTGGAGGAAGACTCATTAACATCTCATCTCTGCACTGTGCAGATGATACATACTCGCTTCCTGAAAGTGAAGGAGTCTTACTGATGAATGTCAGACTTACTGATGAAGGGGACTTACTGATGAATGTCAGACTACTACCTTCAATATGGATTGCATCTCAACATAAAGAAAACAGAACTCCTCACAACTGGACCAATAACAGCATGATGGTAAATGGAAAAAATATTGAAGCTGTCAAGGATTTCATTTTACTTGGACCCACGATCAACGTCCATGGAAGCAGCAGTGAAGAAATCAAACAATGTATTGCACTGGGCAAATCTGCTGCGAAAGACTGCTTTGAAATGTCAATAAGCAAAGATGTCACTTTGAGGCCTAAGGTGCTCCTAACCCAAGCCATGGTATTTTTAATTGCTTCATATGCATGCAAAAGCTGGACAATATAATAAGGAAGACTGAAGAAGAATTGATACCCTTTGAATTATCATGCTGGCAAAGAATATTGACTATACCATAGACTGCCAGAAGAACGAACAAATCTGTCTTGGAAGAAATACAACCAGAATGCTCCTTAGAAGTGAGGATGGCAAGACTTCATTGCACATACTTTGGAAATGTTATCAGCAGAGATCAGTCCCTGGAGAAGGACATCATGCCTGGTAAAGTAGAGGGTCAGCAAAAAAGAGGAAGACCCTCAACGAGATGGATTGACACAGTGGCTACAACAATGCGTTTATGCATAACAACAATTGTGAGGATGGCACAGGATCAGGTGGTGTTTCATTCTGTTGTACATAGGGTCACCATCAGTCAGAACTGACTCAATGGCAGCTAAACAACAACCACCACCCGCAACTGCCCTGATGTTTTTTCCATTCCCAAGTTTCTTTTCATTGGTAATATATTTATTTATTACCCATTATTTTCTGTTTTTCCATGTGAATACATTCTTTATAATCTTTCTAACCCAAATGTTATCTGTCCTTCAGGATCTGGCTGCAGACCCACATCTTCTTGACCCATATGTTTTGCGATATTTTTCCATTCTTAATCACTGTCCATTAGAGAGAGAGAAATCAAAACTACAATAAGATACCATCTCACCCTGGTATTACTGGCACTAATTAAAAAAAAAAAAAAACAGAAAATAGCAAATGTTGGAGAGGTTACAGGGAGATTGGAATTCTTATATACTGCTGGTGGGAATGCAAAATGCTATAACTATTTTGGAAAATGATACGGAACATCCTTTAAAAGCTAGAAGTAGAAATACTATATGATCGAGCAGTCCCACTCCTAGGAATATATCCTAGAGAAATAAGAGCCACTGCATGAATAGACAGATGCACACCACACCCATGTTCATCGCAGCATTATTCACAATAGCAGAAAGATAGAAACAACCTAAGTTCCCATCAATAGATGAATGGATAAACAAACTATGTTACATACACATAATGAATATTATGCAACAATAAAGAACAATGATAAATCTATGCAACATCTCACAACATGGATGAATCTGGAAGGCATTATGCTGAGTGAAATAAGTTAATCACTAAAGGACAAATACTGCATGAGACCACTATTATAAAAACTCAGGAAAAGGTTCACACACAGAAAGAAACAATCTTTGATGGTTATGAGGGAGGGGAGGGGTAGGGAGGGAAAAACACTAACTAGAGTAGACAGTTGGTAACTTTGGTGGAGGGTAAGATGGTACACAATACTGGGGAAGTAAGCACAACTTGACCAAGGCACAGTCATAGACGCTTCACAGAAACATCCAAACTCCCTGAGGGACCGAGTTACTGGGCTGAGGGTTGGGGACCATGGTCTTGGGGACATCTAGCTCAATTAGCATAACATAATTTGTAAAGAAAATGTTCTACATCCCACTGTGGTGAGTAGCGTCTGGGATCTTAAAAGCCTGTGAGCGGCCATCTAAGACATGTCTGCTGGTCACATCCCAGCTGGAGCAAAGGAAAATGAATAAAACCAAGGACACGAGGGAAAAATCAGTCCAAAGGACTAATGGATGACAACTACCACAACCTCTACCAGACTGAGCCCAGAACAACTTGTTGCTGCTGGCTACCACCACAGACTGCTCTGACAGAGATCATAATACAGGGTCCCAGACAGAACGGGAGAAAAATGTAGAACAAAATTCAAATTCATACACACACAAAAAAGACCAGACTTGCTTCTATGACAGAGACTGGAGAAACCCCAAGAGTGTGGCCCCCAGCCACCCTTTTAACTCAGTACTGAAGTCACTCCCAAGTTTCATCCTTCAGCCAAAGACTAGGGAGGTCTATAGGGCAAACAACACAAATGAGAAACATTCATCCTTGTTCATTTACGTATACGAGACTAAATGTGCACATCATCCCAAAAGCAAACACTAGAAGGCAGGAAGGGACAGGAAAACTGGATGAATGGAAACAAGGAACCCGGGGTGGAGAAGTGGAGAATGTTGACACATTGCGAGGTTGGCAACCAATGTCAAAAAACAATTTGTGTATTAATTGTTTAATGAGAAACTAATTTGCTCTGTAAACCTTCACCTAAAGCACAATTTAAAAAAAAATTTTTTTTCCATTCTTCTTTGATCTTTCTTCTCTGAATTCATAACCATTAAAGTTTAAATATACACCTTGAACATAAAATTTCTCTAGGTAGTTTCATCTACACATAACTTGTTTTTCTTTTAGATTGCAATACCTTCAAGAACAGGGACTTATGCTTTGTATCTCTTCTGCAACACATACTCTTTTCTTGGGTGCACAGGATATACAAAGAGTCCAGTGACTTGATATGGCCTACGGAAGATGAATCCAAATGGACTTGGCAATTATTTTCTGTAAAAAGGGCACCAGAATCACACCATGATTTATTTTGCAATATATAAATCTCAGTGTAATCTTTGTGCTCTTTGTCCCCATGTGCTCATGGGGAATGTGACCATGAAGATCCCATCGGATTTGTCTGTGCTGTCTCTGAGGACCGTCTTACTCACCAAGTTGCTGTTTGAAGCTCTGTCTGATGGTGCCTTTGGATCAAGAGACTTGAGTATCTCCTGTATTTTCTTGCTCCATTTTGTGCTTGATAGTTCAATGTTTTGTTTTCTGCTTCTCTGGTACACTGTCTTGTGTGTCCTTAGTTGGGATGCCTTAATCGGGGAGCTCCTGCTGTTTGAGTGAGGAGATGGAGCCATACTACCTTCCCTCTCCCTTAGGCAGGCTGCACAGGAGCTCTCTTGGGCTGGAGACATCAACCTGGCAGTACATCCTGTGCTTTCCCCTATCACCTGTTTGTATCTCACCTAAGCGTTATCTCAGAAGGCCTTTGAATCTTGTTTGGCCAGAAATCTTCTTGGCAGTTGGTGTTCTTGGTTGGATTCCAGTCTGTCCCTTTCATTTTCAGAACATGCCCACTTAGTTGATTTGTGTGCCAGGCCTGTGATTTCTTTTGGTCTCCTTCTCCACTCCTACCCCCTGTAATGTGTGGATATGGTTGTTGTCAGAATTTGCAACCAGAAACATTTATTAAGGGCCCGCTAACTTGACTGTTTAAAAAAAAAAAAGTTACCTTTTTTTAAATTTGCAAATAATACTGGAATAAAACAATTTTATTATAAAATATGCGTGTAATGGAGGTGTGAACACAAAGTGTAAAGGTCTCTGTATTAAGTAGCCTATAACAGAAAACCAAAATAATAGGAGCTTAAAACAGTATATATAAAAGAAGCCCAAAGTAGGCAGGCCAGGGCTCTTATATTAGCTGCATGAGGCTAGCAGAGATTAAGCCTTCTCCTATCTTTCTGCACCACCATCCTTAGCACGTGGCTTTCATTTTCGAAGTCACTTCCTGGTTCAGGATAGCTGCTGGAGCTCCAGTCATATCATCCAGGTTCCAGGCAGGAAGGAGGAAGAAAGGGAGAGGAAAGGATAAAGCACATACTTGTTGTCAGTCCTACTTTTAAGGAGCTTTCCTAGAAGTCCTGCTGAGCAAATTTATTTACATCTTATTGCTCCCTTCTAACCAGGAGTGTGCCAGAGCCACTCATTCCAGGTTGTGTGAGCCAAGTGTGTTACCTGTTCAGGAACTTGGTAAGCCAGTTGATATTACCTTGGAAACTTGAAATTAGCCATACTGGGAGAATTTACCCCACGTAAATTGGCAAGCATTAGGAATCAGTGTTCTATCCCCTTACCCTCTACTTCACAGAGCTGATTGTTAAACTTTTACCAGCACGTGACACTATCCTGGCTGCAGGGAAGTCTTTTAGCTGGGTGCATTGACACCCAGAATAAAATCAGGGTTCCCTTACTAAAAAAGAAGGGAGAGTGGATAACTGGAACACAAGGCCAGATTTCCCCCACTTAGTATTCCATACATTGGGTGTATTTCCCCCATTGAGCTTGCTTACTCTTTCTCTGTTCCAAATTATGCAGTAGTGCATACATTTTTTTACATGTACATTTCTGCACTTGAGCTAGTGTTTGTGGAGGCCAGATTCTTCAAGGTACATTTCCTGGGTGGAACAGTGTGCCCACTGCATGACTTTTTACAAAGAGCACTCACCAGATGGATGTCTGTTTCTTCCTAATATAGTATAGTGATGATGAGCATGGATTTTAGAACCAGACACACTGGGTATGAATACTCATTCTGACACTTCCTAGCTTTGTGACTTTGGCCAAGTTACCTAAGCTCTCTAAGCCTCCATTTACTTTTCTGTTAAATGGGCATGATGCTGTCTGTATCTGTAGTGGTTCTTTGACAATGAAATGAGATAGGGAATTCAAAGTACTTTTGGAAGAGCCTGGCACGGTGTAAACACACAATAAATGGCAACCTGGCCTTCTGCATATTGAGAGATGTATCCATAGAGAGGTACAGTGTATATAGGAAGAAGAATAAAAACATGAAACAGAACCTTGAATGTTAAGTGTAGGGTTCATGTGAGCTATCGAGGTGAGCATCAGATAGAAAAGCAGTGGATGTTTAATGTACAGACTTAAAATTATTCCACTGACCCCAGAGTCAGGTGTACAGGCTAATTTATAGTTATAACAACCTCAGAATAAGTCAAGCATGTCTCCAATTCATAAGTGCATATTATAAATATATTTAAAATCATCTTTACAGCTACTTGGTTGTATTTCTTTAGCACATTAGAAGCTTGAGTTGTGGAACTTGACAAAAATCAACATAACTGTTCTTTTTCTCCCCCAACGATATTGAACATTGCACAGATGTGTAGTTAAGTATTTATTATGGACATGCAAATATTGATGTCCCCAAGGCCCATTCTTTGATTTTCAGACTGCTGTTGCTATATTTGGAATTGTTGATTAATACAGGTCTTTGCTCTGACACATAGCATGTCTGACTTCAGGGCTGCTGAGAGTAGCATCAAGAAGAAAGGAGAAACCAAGGCTTGATATTCATAGAAGTGGACAGTACTGGAGGATGGGAGTTCCTTTAGGGAAATGGTAGCAGCAGGCAGCCAGATATATAAGTTGGTTAAAGATGTGCCCAGCACAGAGCTGTGCACATGGTAGTGTCTCAGTAAATCTTTTCTCATTTAGCTGAAGAGTCGGAAGCTAGGGAGAACAAACAACCATAATGAAAAAGTTATTTTCACACTGGTCTAGAACAAAATTTCTCAATCTTGGCACTGTTAACTTTTTGGGCTAGATAATTCTTTGTCGTGGCGGGCTGTCCTAGGCATTGTAGGATATTTAGCAGCATCCCTGTTTACCCACCAAATGCCAGTAGCATCTGCTCCTCGAGTTGTGACCACCAAAAATGTGTCCAGGCATTGCTAAATGTCCTCTGGGGGGGTGCAAACTCACCCCAGTGGAGAACCACAGGTCTAAAAGAAAGGAAGAAAGTGAATATATATATAAACAACAAGTAGGTGCCGGACACATTTAACTCATTTAATCCTCACAGCAATCTAAATTGTAGGTGGTGCTGAAATCACTTTGCGGGAAGGAGAGGTGGAATTCAAAAAGGTTAAGAACATGCATGGTCCAAGGTTAGACAGATGGAGTCTGATTCCAAATGTGCTGTTCTTCGCAGGACGGCACAGGAAAGCTGGCAATAGGGAGCACAAGTTCAAGAAGGGAGAGTGTAGAAAAAAGAAAACAAAAACAAAGAAAAAACCAAATGTGACATTCTTTTCCTCATGTTCTTCTCCCTTTCACAGAATCTGACTTAAACATCAAGTACCATTAGGACTCATGCCGTTGCCAGTCTTAGTACTAGAGACTCAGACTGGACTTTCATACGGAAACACTGCCAAATGCACTGTTTGCAAAGAATCATGGGCAGCTTACATTTTGGTCGTTGATTTGATTTGGTTCTTGTTTTGCAGAGAATGTCAACGGGGCTAACTCTCTGTGGAGGGCTGTTGATAAACAAACCAATGTATAGTCTTACCATTTCAAGGGCTAAGGGTGTCCAGAGAGAGCTCAAAGTAGGTCTAAGGGGAGTCTCTTTTGCAAAGGAACAGTTGAAGAGCTGTGATATCTTCTGTGGGAAAAGGGTCTTTGCTACAATGGTTCTCATGGATACTTAGTAAACTGAAGCGGGTTTTCTTCTGGGGAGCATTCAGGCCAGTTGTTTGCCAGTCTGATTTCCTTATAGTTAATTTAGCAAGTTTCAAACCCTGGTTCCAGCAGAAGGGACTCCAGTTGAAGCAATAGGTGCTGACTGTATGAGGAGCAATGTGAGTGGGGGCAGAGACTCCTGCCTGAGGCACTGCCCTTAGAGGAGAATTTTGTGGTGTGTTACTCTGTAATTGTTAGAAATACATAGTAATAAAATTATTACCTCCAATGGCCACATGTGCTTTCTTAACACAGTCAGAGCAGGACTGGGGGGGGGGGCAGTAGTCAGGAAACTAAGGGATACAATTACTGTTAATTTTCTGCCCCCCTCTTTTTATACCACCAGAGAATATAAACCAATAAAAGAACTAAATGTTGGCAATCTATAAAATTCTGTAAGTGGTAATAAAGAAAAACTGAAAGTATATTGATATACAACCAAACAAGGTAATTATCATTATTTTTCAATAAAGCCATTTATCGTCAATAAATACCAACGGGAATAGGAAAAATTACAACAATGCCATCTTCCATAATTATAGCTATTAACAATTTAAAACAATTTAATTATGTGAGGTAGAAAAACTTTTAGGAAAGCTTTGTGCTGCTTTCTGCACAGAGAAGTCAAATCTTCACATTTCCAGATATTCAGGATTCTTTAAATGTTCCTGAATAAGTGGATGAATGCTTGTCAGAACTAAAAGTAGCTTGTTTTCTAATGATCTTTAATTCGGACCCTTCCTGCCTCTCTATTTCCAAGTTGGCTGGCGGCCCTGGAGAAAGGGCTGGGATCCAGAAAATGATATGTATGCAAAATATCTGTCCACTTTCTAAATATCACTAGTGAAGAGGACTTCGCCTAGCAGAAAGGTTGATTTTGAGAACCCAGGGTCTCATTTATTTCATCTGAACAAACCCTGATTAAGCAGCTACTCTTGCCTAATTATATATGTTCCAGGCCCTGGAGATACAGAAAGGAATGAAATGGGATTTTTGTTTTGTTTGCTGTTGAGCACTTTACACTCTTAAACGGAGGCAGAGCTGAGTGCTGTCAGTGTTGAGAGGCAGGAAAGCAGAGTGGTGAAGACTATGCCTCAGAGCCGGCCAGCTAGCCTAGGGTCAAATCCCGTTTCTGCCACTAACCAGCTGTGGGAAGTTGCAGAAATTAATTAACACCCCTATGCCTCAGTGTCTGTATCTGTAAAACAGATGCTATTACATCTGCCTGGTGGCGCAGTAGTTAAGCACTTGGCTGCTAACCAAAAGATCGGTAGTTCAAATCCACCAGTCGCTCCTTGGAAACCCTATGGGGCAGTAGTACTCGGTCCTCTAGGGTCGCTATGATTTTAAATTGACTCATTGGCAGTGGGTTTGGTTTTTTGGGTTTTGTAGGTTGTTAGGAGTATTAAGTGTGGTAATATATGTAAAGTGCTTAAAGAAGTGCCTGGTACCTGGTGAGTACTATGTAAGTTAGCCCGCCATTTAACCCAATGGGGTAAGTACTGCCATTAAGTCTGAATCTGGTGCAATAGCAATATAGTTCTTTCTGACTGGTGGTCACAGAAGACTCTGTGGACAAGATAATGACCATGCTAAATCTTAAAGGGTGAACATAATGGGAGAGGGTATTCCACACTGTGGAAACTGCACGAACAAAAGTGTGGAATCCAGAGCAAGTATGGGGTGCCTCAGTAATTATAAGCTGTATTCTATCTTATTAGAGCATGACAAAGTTGAAATCGTGGAAGGGAGTGATGAGGCCACAGAGGTTGGAAGAGTTAGGTCATAGAGTCTTGACTTTTTCTTGAGCTAGGGGAGCTACTGAAGGCTATTAAATGTGAAAGTGATGTGAAGTCAGGTTTGCAGTCTAGAACCATTATCAGGCATCAAGCAGTGAGGATCCTTGGTAGCACAGTGATTAAGCATTTGAGATGCCAGTCAAAAAGTTGACAGTTCGAATCCACCAGCTGCTCCTTGAAAACCCTATGGGGCAGTTCTCCTGTGTCCTATAGGGTTACTATGAGTTGAAATTGACTCAACGGCAACAGGTTTAGTTGAAAGCAGTGCAGTGGAAATCAAAGGGGCAAGTTTTGGAATTTTTATGATTAAGACTTCTACCCAGTAGGGCAGTATTTCAGCCTAGTGGCACAGTGATTAAGAGCTCGGCTGCTAACCAAAAGGTTGGCAGTTCAAATCCACTAGCCCTCCTTGAAAACCCTATGGGGCAGTTCTACTCTGTCCTGTTTATGAGTTGGAATCGACTTGATGGCAGCAGGTTTGGTTTTGATATGCATGTTCATTGGAAATAAACACCTGGACTGATTGATTCTCAGTTTAGTTGTGGTAGTCATTAGTGCTGTCTGGCAGATATCCCATTTCTCCCCCATGCCCAGGCACATGGATGCACGAACGGTAGGATTGTATTGTCTGGAACCCTTGTGCAGATCGGCTACATGAGTAGTTCTGGCCCAGGGGTTGTAAGGAAAAGTGGTGTGTTACTTCAGAGCTAGAGCACTTAATTTCTGGTGCAGGATCCTTCAGAGCTTGCCCTTTTCCCTCAGCTACAGTGAGCAACAGCATTCCAGAGAGTCTCCTCCATCAGCCAGGTCGCATAAGGAGGATGACATAGAGCAGAATTCCCAGCTGAGTCTTGACTGACATGGAGCCTAAATGAAAAATAAACCTCTATTGATTTAAGCAGAGGTTGGCAGACTTCTTCTGGACAGGCTTTAGTTTCTGGGCCATATGATCTCTGTCTCACCTTTTCAACTCTGCCCTTATAGTGTGAAAGCAGCCATAGACAATATGTAAACAATTGGGCGTGGCTATGTTCTTGCAAAGCCTTATTAATAAAAGGAGGCAGCAGGCTGAATTTGGCTGGCAGGCTGTAGATTGCTGACTCTTGCTTGAGACACTAAGATTTGGGGATTGTTTATTATCACAGCTTAATGTAGTTTGCCGTGACTGATACTCTGCCTGCCTTTTTTTTTTTTTTTTAAATTGAGAGAAAATTTATATGGAGAAAAATGCACATGCATGCTATTCAGTACATTTTCATAAATGTATACATTGTGTAACCACCACCTGTAATGAAGATATAGAACATTTACATCATTTAAGAAACCTCCCTCTTGCTCCTTTGCAATAATTTACACCTTCTATAGGCAACCACTTTTCTGTTCTTGAACTTCATATGAATGGGAATCATGTAGTATGCATTCTTTTGTGTCTATTTTGTTTTATTACATCAATATAATGTTTCTGAAATTCACTCACGTTGCACATATCAGAAGTCTATTCCATTGTATGAATAGCTAATAATTTGTTTATCCATTTTCTGGTTGTTAGAAATGTGGAAATTTGGTAAGTTTTTTTTTTTTTTAAATTTTGCTTTAAGTGAAAGTTTACAGTTCAAGTCAGTTTCTCATAAAAAAGTTTATACATGCATTGCTATGTGACCCTAGCTGCTCTCCCTATAATGTGACACCACACTCTTCCTTTCCACCCCAGATTTCCTGTGCCCATTCAGCCAGCTCCTGTGCCTTTTTCCCTTCTCATTTAGTCTCTGGACAGGAGCTGCCCATTTAGTTTCATGTATCTTCTTGAGCTAAGCAGCACTGTCTTCACGAGTATCATTTTATGTTCCATAGTCTAGTCTAATCTTTGTCTGAAGAGTTGGCTTCGGGAATGCTTTCAGTTCTGAGCTAATGGAGAGTCTGGAGGCCATGTCTTCCAGGGTCCCTCCAGTCTCAGTCAAACCCTTGGTCTGTCTTCTTAATAGAATTTGAGTTCTGCACCCTACTTTTCTCCTGCTTTGTCAGGGACTCTCTGTTGTGTTCCCTGTCAGGGCGGTCATTGGTGGTAGCTGGTCACCATCTAGTTCTTCTGGTCTCAGGCTGATGGAGTCTCTGGTTTATGTGGCCCTTTTTGTCTCTTGGGCTAATATTTTCCTCATGTCTTTGGTGTTCTTCGTTCTCCTTTGCTCCAGGTGGGTTAGGACCAATTAATATATCTTAGATGGCTGCTTGCTAGCTTGTAAGACCCCAGATGGGATGCTGAACATTTTCTTAATAAACTTTGTTGTGCCAATTGACCTAGATGTCCCCTGAAACCATAGTCCCTAGACCCTTGCCCCTGCTACTCTATCCCTCAAAATGTTTGGTTGTATTCAGGAAACTTAGCTTTTGGTTTAGTCCAGTTGTGCTGACTTCTCCTGTATTGTGTGTAGTTGTTCCCTTCACCTAAGATAATTCTTTTCTACTGTGTGGTTAGTGAATACCCATCTCCTTCCCTCCCCACCCTCGTAACCATCGAAGAATGTTTTCTTCTGTTTAAACCATTTCTTGAGTTCTTATACCAGTGGTCTCATACAATATTTGTCCTTTTGCAACTGACTAATTTCACTCAGCATAATGCCTTCCAGATTCATCCATGTTATGAGATGTTTTGCAGATTCATCCTTGTCCTTTATCGTTGCATAGTATTTCATTGTGTGAATATACCATAATTTGTTTATTGATTCATCTGTTGATGGGCACCTAGGTTGTTTCCATATTTTTGCTATCGTGAACAGTGCTGCAATGAACATGGGCGTACATGTATCTATTCATTTGACAGCTCTTATTTCTCTAGGATATATTCGAAGGAGTGGGATTGCTGGATCATATGATACTTCTATTTATAGCTTTTAAAAGAAGCACCAAATGGATTTCCAAAGCGGTTGTACCATTTTACATTCCCACCAGCAGTGTGTAAGTGTTCCAGTCTCTTCACAACCTCTCCAACATTTATTATTTTGTGTTTTTTTTGATTAATGCTAGCCTTGTTGAGGTGAGATGGTATCTCGTGATAGTTTTGATTTGCATTTCTCTAATGGCCAATGATCGTGAGCATTTCCTTATGTATCTGGTAGCCACCTGAATGTCTTCTTTTGTGAAGTGCCTGTTCATATCCTTTGCCCATTTTTTAATTGGGTTGCTTGTCTTTTTTGTTGTTGAGGTTTTGCAGTATCTTATAGATTTTAGAGATTAGATGCTCATGGGATTTGTCATAGGTAAAAATATTTTCCCAGTCTGTAGGGTGTCTTTTTAATCTTTTGGTGAAGTCTTTGGATGAGCATAAGTGTTTGAGTTTTTAGGATCTCCCAGTTTTCTGGTTTCTCTTCTGGTGTTTGTGCATTGCTAGTTATGTTTTTATTCTGTTTATGCCATGTATTAGGACTCCTAACGTTGTCCCTATTTTTTCTTCCATGATCTTTATTGTTTTTGATTTTATATTTAGGTCTTCGATCAATTTTGAGTTAGTGTTTGTGCACAGTGTGAGGTACGGGTCTTGTTTCAGTTTTTTTGCAGATGGATATCCAGTTATGCTGGCACCATTTGTTAAAGAGACTGTCTTTTCCCCATTTAAGGGACTTCGGGCCTTTGTCAAATATCAACTGCCCATAGGTGGATGAATTTATGTCTGGATTCTCAATTCTGTTCCACTGGTCTATATCTGTTGTTATACCAGTACCAGGCTGTTTTGACTACCATGGCAGTCTAATAGGTTCTAAAATCAGGTAGTGTGAGGCCTCCTTCTTTGTCCTTCTTCTTGAGTAATGCTTTACTTATCTGGGGCCTCTTCCCTTTCCGTATGAATTTGTTGATTTATTTCTCCATCTCATTAAAAAATGCTGTTGGAATCTGGATTGGGATTGCATTGTATCTGTAGATTGCTCTGGGTGGAATTGACATTTTCACAATGTTGAGTCTGCCTGTCCATGAGCAAGGTATGTTTTTCCACTTATGCAGGTCTCTTTTGGTTTCTTGCAGTAGTGTCTTGTAGTTTTCATTGTATAGGTCTTTTAAGTCTCTGGTTAGGTTTATTCCTAAGTATTTTATCTTCTTGGGGGCTATTGTAAATGGAATGGATTTGGAGATTTTGTCTTCGAAGTTCTCTATGTAGGCGTAGAGGAATGCAACTGACTTTTGTATGTTTATCTTGTATCCTGAAGCTTTGCTGAAATCTTCTGTTAGTTCCAGTAGTTTTCATGTGGATTCTTTGGGGTTTTCTGTATATAAGATCATATCATCTGCAGATAATTTTACTTCTTCCTTACCAATTTGGGTGCCCTTTATTTCTTTTTCTAGGCTAATTGCTCTGTCTAGGACCCTCCAGCACAGTGTTGAATAAGAGTAGTGATAAAAGGCATCCATGTCTGGTTCCTGTTCTCAAGGGGAGTGCTTTCAGACTGTCTCCATTTAGGATGATGTTAGCTGTTAGCTTTGCATAAATGCCCTTTATTATGTTGAGGAACTTCCCTTCTATTCCTATTTTGCTGAGAGCTTTTCTTATGAATGTGTGTTGGACTTTGTCGGATGCCTTTTCTGCATCAACTGATAAGTTCCTGTGGTTTTTGTCTTTTGTTTTGTTCATGTGATGGAGTACAGTGATTGTTTTTCTAATGTTGAACCATCCGTGCATACCTGGTATGACCCAGTTGGTCATGGTGAATTATTTTTTTGATATGTTGTTGAATTCTATTGGCTAGAATTTTGTTGAGGATTTTTATGTCTATGTTCATAAGGGAAATTGTTCTGTAATTTTCTTTTTTTGTGGTGTCTTTACCTGGTTTTGGTATCAGGGTTATGTTGGCTTTATAGAATGAGTTTGGGAGTATTCCATCCTTTTCTATACTCTGAAATACCTTTAGTAGTAGTGGTGTTAACTCTTCTCTGAAAGTTTGGTAGAATTCTCCAGTGAAACCGTCAGGGCCAGGGCTGCTTCTTTTTTTTGTTGTTGTTGTTGTGAGTTTTTAAATTACCTTTTCAATCTCTTCTTTTGTTATAGGTTTATTTAGTTGTTCTACCTCTTTTTGTGTTAGTATAGGTAGGTAGTGTGTTTCTAGAAATTCGTCCACTTCCTCTAGGTTTTCAAATTTGTTAGAGTACAGTTTTTCATAGTATTCTGTTATCATTCTTTTAATTTTATTTGGGTCTGTTGTTATATCAGCCATCTCATTTCTCATTTGGGTTATTTGCTTCCTCTCCAGTTTTTTTTTTTTTTTTTTTTTTGTCAGTTTGGTCAGTGCTTATGGATTTTGTTGGTCTTTTCAAAGAACCAGCGTTGGGTCTTGTTAACTCTTTCAATTCTCTGTTTCATTTAATTCGTCTCTAATTATTATTATTTCCTTTCTTCTAGAGCCTGAGGGCTTCTTTTGCTGTTCTCTTTCTACTTGTTCGAGTTGTAGAGGTAATGTTTTCATTTTGGCCCTTTCTTCTTTTTGGATGTGTGTATTTATTGCTATAAATTGACCTCTGAGCACTGCTTTTGCCGTGTCTGAAAGGTTCTGGTAGGATGTGTTTTCATTCTCATTTGATTCTGTGAGTTTCTTTATTCCATCCTTAATTTCTTCTATAACCCAGGAGTTTTTGAGCAAGATGTTGTTTTTGAGCAAGATGTTGTTTTTGAGCAAGATGTTGTTTTTGAGCAAGATGTTGTTCCGTTTCCATGTGTTTGATTTTATTTCCCTTGCTCTTTTTGTTATTGATTTCCACTTTTATGGTCTGAAAAGATGCTTTGTAATATTTTGATGCTTTGGATTCTGTTAAGGCTTGCTTTATGGCCTAGTATGTGGTCTATTCTGGAGAATGTTCCATGTGCATTGGAAAAGAAAGTATACTTGGCTGCTGTTAGGTGGAGTGTTCTGTATATGTCTATGAGGTCAAGTTGGTTGATTGTGGCTTTTAAATCTTCCGTGTTTTTATTGAGTTTCTTTCTGGATGTTCTGTCTTTCACCCAAAGTGGTGTGTTGAAGTCTGCTACTATTATTGTGGAGCTGTCTTTCTTTCTTTTCAGTGCTGTGAGAGTTTGTTTCATGTATTTTGGTGCCTTGTCATTGGGTGTGTAAAGATTTATTATAGTTATGTCCTCCTGGTATATTGACCCTTGAATCATGATACAGTGTCCTTCCTTATTGTTTGTGATGGATTTTACTTTAAAGTCTGTTTTGTCAGAGACTAATATTGCCACTCCTGCTCTTTTTTGATTATTGTTTGGTTGATTATTTTTTTCTATCCTTTGAGTTTCTGTTTGTTTGTGTGTTTAAGTCTAAGGTGTGTCTCTTGTAGGCAGCATATAGATGGATTATATTTTTTTTTAATCCAGTCTGCCACTCTCTGTCTCTTTATTGGTGCATTTAGTCCATTTACGTTCAGCATAATTATTGATAGGTATGCGTTTAGTGCTGTTATTTTGGTGTCTTTTTTTTGGTGTGGTTGACAATTTCTTTGTTCCAGGTAATTTTCTGTGCTGAGTCGTTTTTCTTTTCATCTTTTTCATTGTTGTTGATTTTGTATTTTCTGAGTCTTTATGTTTTTCTTGTTTTTTATTTTGATGTGTAGGATTATTATTTTCCTTTGTGGTCACCTTAATATTTACGTCTATTTTTCTAAGTTTAAACCAGTCTTTTATTTATTTATATCACCTTGACTTCCTTTCCATATGAAAGATCTATGACTACATTTTTTAGTCCCTGTTTTTTGTTTTAATGTTGTCATCTTTATATATTGACATCTCTGTTTCCCTATTTTCAGCGTTTTAGCTTTAATTTATTTTTGTGACTACCCTATCTGTGTTTGTATCTTGTTGCTGTGTCCTGTGGTCTAGTCTTGGGTTGTTATCTGATGTTATTGATTTTCTAACCAGAGGACTCCCTTTAGTATTTCTTTTAATTTTTGTTTGTTTTTTTACAGATTTCATAAGCTTCTGTTTATCTGGAAATGCCCAATTTTGCTATCATATTTGAGAGACAGTTTTGCTAGATATATAATTCTTGGCTGGCAATTTGTTTCCTTCAAGGATTTATATATG
Source organism: Dugong dugon (assembly GCA_030035585.1). Classification (NCBI taxonomy): domain Eukaryota; kingdom Metazoa; phylum Chordata; class Mammalia; order Sirenia; family Dugongidae; genus Dugong; species Dugong dugon. The sequence goes on along the minus strand of CM057475.1, from coordinate 13,905,864 downwards.
TCATCCCATTGCCTTCTTTCCTGCATGGTTTCTGCTGAGTAGTCCAAGCTTAGTCTTATTGACTCTCCTTTGTAGATGACTTTTTGTTTATCCCTAGCTGCTCTTAAAATTCTCTCTTTATCTTTGGTTTTGGCAAGTTTGCTTATAATATATCTTGGTGACTTTCTTTTGGGATCTGCCTTGTGTTGGGGTTCGATGAGCATCTAGGAGAGATATCTTCTTATCTTTCACCACATCAGGGAAGTTTTCTACCAACAAATCTTTAACAATTCTCTCTGTATTTTCTGTCCTCCCCCACCCACCCCACCATTGTCATACTCCAGTCACTCATAGGTTATTCGTCTTGATAGAGTCCCACATAATTCTTAGGTTTTCTTCATTTTTTAAATTCCTTTATCTGATTTTTCCTCCAGTAATTTTGTGTCAAGTGCTTTATCTTCAATCTCACTAATTCTGGCTTCCATTGCCTCAGTTCTGCTCCTACGAGTTTCTACTGAGTTGTCTAATTCAGAAATTTTATTGTTAATCTCCTGGATTTGTGTTTACTGTCTCTCTATGGATTCTTGCGGCCTGTTAAACTTGACCTTGTGCTCTTCTGTAATCTTCTTAAGTTCCTCTGTTGCTTTGTCTGTGTGTTCCTTGGCTTATTCTGCATTTTGGCTTATCTCCTTTCTGATCTCTTAAAGAGTTCTGTATATTAATCTTCTGTATTCTACCTCTGGTAATTCCAAGAAGTTCTCTTCCTCTGGAAGATTTCTTGATTCTTTGTTTTGGTCACTTGCTGAAACCATCATGGTCTGCCTCTTTATGTGATTTGATATTCACTGTTGTCTCTGAGCAATCAAAAGTCATCATATTAATTTATTTTATGTTAGCTTACTGTGTCCTAGCTTCTTGTTTTGTTTTGTTTTAATATACCCAGATAAACTGGTTGTGTGAGCTAGTTTGATTACTGGCACTTTTGAAGCTTTAATGTCCTGTCACCAGATTGTTATATCTGTTACTAGGTATGTGAGCCCAGGAGTCTGTTTTCTTTTCTTGTCTGGAGTCAGCTCAGGTGACCAGATAGTTGGTCACCAAGTGTTTGGTGCAGGCTCTCACCTACAGTCCTAGATGGGCAGGGGTGATTGGAGTAGACACAAGAATCTGGCTGCAGTAGGGTGTCACATGCTGAGCAAGGCAGGGGGCTGACGCCTGTCCCTAAGTGTCTAGGAGTAAAGCATGTCCCTGTTCCATAGAGTGCATAGGTGGGTGGGTTTTGCAGCTGAACTGTGGGCATCAAATGCTGTTGGTTGTAAGGACTGTGAGGCACCACTTATTCTTGGACCCCTGTTGCAGGGTTGGTGTGGGCGGAGCCAGCAGTCTTCAGGCCCCTGATGTGGTTAGGTGAGAACCCCGCTTAGTGGGCAGAGCAGTGTCAAATGTCACGAACCTGCCACTCCACTATATAGCTGATACAGTTGAAGTTAGGCTTCAGGTATATACCCTGTTGTACTGTGCTAATGAGGGCCTGCGTTGTTGAAATGGGCCCACTCAGGTCTATGCAAAAGTGAAAGGTATTCAGAGTCTGTGGACCCCTTATACCTTTGCCCAGGCAAAGGAGCTGTGCCTGCCCTGAGTTCCCAGCTTAGGGGAGCTGGCAGATTATATTTTTCTCTTTGTTAATCTGTTCCCTCTCCAAGTCTGGGAGAATGGTTCAGGGCACATGATGGGTCCTACTTCCAGCCCAGGGGATGTGGGATGCAATGATCGCTGAAGCCAGCGTGGGACCTGGTGCAGAGTGGTGAGGGGGCAGGTAAATGGGAGAGAGGTTCTTCCCAAGCAGGGTGTTTTTTGATCCGTGTAGTAAGTTAAATGCACATACTTACCTTTTGCCGATTGAACGTTGCTCTGGAGCCTGAGCAGACTCTCCACTGCTTGGTCTTTCTTGACATAGAAAACACGTCCCAAATGCCACTGCTTGCCTCATGGTGCACGCCAGCTGATCTGGCCTGCAGAGTGCCAGCTCCCACTGAGTCAGATCTGGCAACTCCTCTCTGCTTCTGAACTGTCTCTCCCTCCCCCTGCCACTCAGTCGGACTCCTCACCTTTGCCTTTGATGTTTAGGGCTCCTAGATTGTCATATATAATTGATTCACTTGTTTTTTTTTGGGTCTTTGTTTTAAGAGGGACCACCAGAAGTGTCTGACTATTCCACCATCTTGGCCCCACCTTGAAGTTTGTTAGTTAGTTTTTACCTATTATGAATAAAGCTACAATGAGCATTCATGTGAAAGTCTTTGTGTCTAATTTTTATTTCTTTTGAATAACTACTTGTATTTTTATGTAAATAACACATGCTTTGTATGTTTGTTTGCCAACTGTGCCCTTTTCCTGCAAGGTATTTTTGTAAGCACACTATGCTAGGTTTTTTCTTTTTTTCTTTTACAGCAACATTAAAAAAAATTGGCATAGTGGTACTTACGAAAGTACCTTGCGAGGGGAGGGCAGGTTGGCAAACAAATGTAGAAGGTGCATGTTGTGAAAAACACTATACCTAAAACTGAAATCACTGGGTCATGGGGTGGATACAGGTTTAAATTTATGGAAACTTCCAAACAGCTTTCTAGTGTGATGGTACCATTTACACTCTTAACGGCAATTTTTGAGTGTTCCATTTACCCAACATTCTCTCCAATATTTTGTGTTCTCAGTCTTCTAAATTGTATTTATTCTAGTAGATGTGAGAGTCCCCAGGTGGCACAAATGGTTAAGCGCTCGACTGTTAGCTGAAAGGTTGACATTTTGAACCCACCCAGAGGCACCTTGAAAGACAGGCCCAGTGATCTGCTTCCTAAAAATCAGTCTTGAAAACCCTATGAAGCAGTTCTACTGTGTATATATGGGATTGCCATGAGTCAGAGTGGACTTGATGGCAACCAACAACAGTGGTAGGTGTGAAGTGGTATTTCATTGTGGTTTTAATCTGCATTTTCCTGATGATTAATGATGCTGAACATATTTTTAAAAGTTTAATGGCTGGTTGTATCTCTTCTTTTATGAAAGATCTGTTCAAGTATTTTGTCCATCTAAAAAACTGAGTAATTAGTCTATCTGCTGTTAATTTGTGGGCATACTCTATATACTCTGGTTACATGTTCTTTGTCAGATAGCTATACATCCACATCTGTATCTGTCTTAAATATTTATTCCAGTCTTTAGGTTGTTGTTTCAGTTCATTAATGGTGCTTTTTGCTGAGCAAAAGTTTTTATTTTGATAAATACAAATTTTTGCATTTTGTTTTTCTTTTTGATCAGTACTTTTTGTGTTCTGTTTAAGAAATCTTTGTGGTATTCAAGATTGTGAAGATATCCTTCTATATTTTCTTTTAGAAGCTTTAGAGTTTTGGCTTTTATGTTGAGGTCTTTGATCTATCTTGAATTAATTTTCATGTATGTAGGTTAAGAATTGAAATTCATTGTTCTCATATATTCATCTAGTTGTTCCAGAACCACTTATTCTTTTCAACTGTACTTTTGCCATTTAACCACCTTGGAACCTTTGTCAAAAGTCACTTGGACATTAATGTATTGGTCTATTTCTGGATTATCTGTTCCTTTTTGTTGATCTATTTTTATGTTCTTACACTAATACCATACTGTGTTAACTACTGTAGATTTATAGTAAATCTTCAAACTGGGGAGTGTGAGTCCTCGAGATTTGTACTTCTTTTTCAAAAGTCTTTGGTCTCTTCTAGAGTCCTTTTTTTTCCATATAAATTTCAGAATCAATTTTTCAACTAAGTAAAATAGACTGTGGAGTTTTGAATGGAATTGCATTGAATCTATAGATCAATTTTGGGGAGAATTGACATCTTAACAATATTGTCTTCCCATCTATAAAAAGAATTCCCTGGGTGATGCAGACAGTCAAGTGCTTGACTATTAGCTGAAAGACTGGTGTTTCACATCCACCCAGAGGTACCTTAGAAGATATATGTGGCTAATTGCATCTGTGAACAACTGCCTCTGTTGCCATGAGACCAGAAGGACTGGATGGTGCCTGGCTACCATAACTGAACATTTTGATTAAAGATTCCATAGAAGAATCCTGATCAAAAGGGGGAAAAGCGGAACAGAATTGAAAATTTTCATAGGCTCTCGACTTTCTGAATCCATGGATGCTGGGTGAACCCCTGAAACTATTGCCCTAAGATAATCTCTAAACCTTAAACCAAATATATCCCCTGAATTTTTCTTAAAACCAAACAGTAGTTTAGCTTAACTAGTAAAAGGTCTGCCTTGAGCATTATGCTCTTTTAAGAACTGTCTATACGGGGGCAAAGTAACAACAGCAACTCAGAAGATTAGACAGGAACCTTAGGGGGAACTGAGTTTATGTTAATGGGGAGGAAGAACTCAGAAAAGGAGGGCGAGAATGGTTGCACAACTTGAAGAATGTAATCAATGTTACTGAATTGTACATGTAGAAATGGTTGAATTGGTATATGTTTTGCTGTGTATATTTTCAACTGTAACAAAATCAAAGATTATATTTCTCCATGTATTTAGGTTTTTTAAATTTCTTTTTGCAATGATTTGTCTTTTTAGTGTAGAGGTCTTCCATAGTTTTTGTTAAATTTTTTTCATTATTTTATATTTTTGATGCTACTGTAAGTGGAATTAAAAAATATTCCAGTCTTCTTTATGTATATGTATTATTTATATGATATATATATATATTATTCATATTTTATATATATACATATATATACATATATATATATTATACATATAATACCAAACCTGTCAAGTTGATTCTGACTCATAGAGACCCTATAGGACACAGTAGAACTGTCCCATAGGGTTTCCAAGAAACGGCTAGTAGATTTGAACTGCCTACATTTTGGGTAGCAGCCAAATGCTTAACCATTTTGCCACCAGGGCCACATTCTTCTTGTGTATAGAAATATAGATTTTTTGTGTATTAATATCTACAAATTTTGTAATGTGTCTAAGCTTTGTTAAATTAACTTAGTATTTCTAGTATTTAGTTAAGATTAGGAGATTAGGAGGTTGTTAGGAAGTTCTGTTGTCTATAAATAAATAACAGTTTTACTTCTTACTTTCCAATTTTTGTGTCTTTGCTTCTTGTTCTTTTTTCATTGCCCTAGCTAGAACCTCTAGTACAGTGCCTAATAGAAGTGGTGAGAATAGACATCTTTACCTTGTTTCTTAGATGCCTGGATAAGATTTAGGAAGTTCTCTTCAATTCCTAGTTTCTCATGAATGTGTGTTGAATTTTGTCTGATGTTTTTTCTGCTTCTATTGAGTTAATCATATATCTTTCACCCTTTTTTCTATTAATATAATGAACCAAATTGATTGATTTTCAAATGTTAAACTCACCTTGCAATCCTGGGATAAGCATCGCTTGATCATGATGTATTATCCTTTTTATATATTTGTGAATTTAGTCTGCTAGTATTTTGTTAGGTGTTCTTTCCATCTATATTAATGATGGGAATAGATGTGTAATTTTATTTTCTTGTAATATCCTTGTCAGATTTTGTTATAACGGTTATACTGACCTCAAAATGAGTTTGGAAGAGTTTCTTCCTTCTTTGTTTTCTGAAAGGTTTTATATAATAAATTTTTATAATTAAATTTTTGATAGAATTCTTCCAGTGAAATCCTTTGGGCCCGTAGATTTCCTTTTAGGAAGGGTTTTAATTATAAATTTAATTTCTTTAATAGATGTAGGACTATCAAGGTTTTCTATTTCTTCTCATGTCAGTTTTAAGCTGTGTTTTTCAACAAATTTGTTTTATCTAAATTGTTGCATTTATTGGCATAAAGTTATTCAGAGTATTTAATATCCTATTATCTGTAAGATCTTTAGTAATAACCCTCTTTCATTCCTGAATATATTTTTTTTTTTTCATGATCAGGCTTTCTAGGGTTTATCAATATTTTTAGAAGATTCGTTGAGGTATAATTTACATTGGATAAAAATTGCCTATTTTTAAGTGTAGAGTTTAAGAATTTTTACTAAATTTACAAAGTTGTACAACCATCGCCCCAATCTAATATTAGAACTTTGCCATCAACTCCCCAAAATTCCTCATGCCCATTTGCACTTTCTCCATTTTCCCACCCCCAGCCCTAGGTAGCAAATAGACTGGTTTCTGTTTCTAGTGATTTGCCTTTCCTGAATATTTTATATATATGGAATCATACTATATGTGGTCTTTTGTTTCTAGGTTCTTTCATTTAGTATCATATTTTTGAGGCTCATCTATGTTGTGGCACGTATCAATCTGCCAGTCTTTTTTAATAGCCTGACACTACTCCACTGTATGGTTACACTACATTTTATATATACATCTACCAGTCAATAGACATTTAAGTTGTTTTAATTTTGGGAATACAGCCATTCCTCATTTATTGACATAGCTAAACTCCAAAGACAAGGTCGTTATGTGAAAATCAGCATTATGCAAAAATGGAGGATGGCTACATTAGATCACAGAATAGAGGATGACCACATCATTACATAACTGCCAAATTACATCATTACATAACTCCCAAACCACTGGGAATCATGGCCCAGTCAAGCTGACACATAACCTTAGCCATCAGAGTCAGCATTACTCTCAGCTTACACCTTGGCATTCATTAATGCCAGAAGTATATTGTTAATGTGCAAAATAGTCTGATAGTAGATTTTTTACTATTGTTGTAAATGCAAAATGTCAGATAACGAGGTAGTCCGTAAGTGAGGAGTAGGTGTATTATGAATAATACTTCTGTAAATATTCATGTGCAAGTCTTTGTGTGGATGTATGTTTTTATTTTGTTTAGATAGATACTTAGAAGTGGAGTTGCTGGGTTGTATGGTATATTTATGTTTAACTTTTTAAGAAACTGCCAGACTGTTTTTTAAAGACACCGTTTTAGATTCCCACATTAATGTATGAGGGTTCCAGTTTCTACACATCCTCCCAACATTTATTATTGTCTGTCTTTTTGATTATAACCATTCCAGTGGATGGGAAGTAGTATCTCATTTTGGTTTTAATTTTCATTTCCCTAATGACTCATGATGTAGAACATCTTTCATATTCTTATTGGCCATTTATGTATCTTCTTTATAGAAATACTGATTCAGATTCTTTGCCTACTTTTAAATTGGATTATTTGTCTTTTTTGTTATTGAGTTGTAATAGTTCCTTATATATTGTGGATGCAATTCCTTTATTAGATATATGATTTGCAAATAGTTTGTCTCATCTTTGCTTTGTTTTTTTACTTTTGTAATGGTATATTTTTAAGCACAAGAAATTTTAAATTGATGAAATCCACTTTATCATTTTTTTCTCTTACGGGTAATGCTTTAGTATCATATATAAGAAATGTTTGCCTAACCCAAGGTCATGAAGATTTTCTCTAGATTTATCAATTTTTCTCTCTCTCTCTCTCTCTCTTTTTTAAATGGTACTTCAGGTGAAGGTTTACAGAACAAATAGTTTCTCATGAAACAGTAGTACACATATTGTTTTATGACATTGGTTAACAACCCCACGACATGTCAACCCTCTCCCTTCTTGACCTTTTTTCTTTTCTTTTTTTTTTTTTGGTGAAAATATACATAGCCAAAGATACACCGTTTCAAAAATTTTTACATGCACAGTTCAGTGACATCGACACGCTCTTCCAATTGTGCTGCTATTCTCACTTTAGATGAAGGTTTACAGAAGAAAATAGTTTCTCATTAAACAGTTAGTACACATGTTGCCCTATGACAATGGTTAACAACCTCACAATACATCAACACTGTCCTTAGTCAACTGTGGGTTCCCTATCACCAGCTTTCCTGTCCCCTTCTGCCTTCTAGTCCTTGTCCCTGGACTGCTGTGCCTCATTAGTCCCATTTGGTTTTATGGGGCTGTCCACTCACCAGCTGAACGGTGAACCTCAGAAGTGACTTCACCACTGAGCTAAAAGGGTGTCTGGGGGCCATACTCTTGGGGTTTCTCCAGTCTCCTTTAAGCCAGTAAATCTGGTCTTTTTTTTTTTTTTTTTGTGAGTTAGAATTTTGTTCTACATCCTTCTCCAGCTCTGTCCAGAACCCTCTGTTGTGATCCTGGTCAGAGCAGTCAGTGGTGGTAGCCAGGCACCATCTAGCTGTACTGGACTCAGTCTGGTGGAGGCCTTGGTAGCTGTGGTCCATTAGTCCTTCAGACTGATCTTTCCCTTGTATACTGTTCTCTTTGCACTCCCTTGCTTCCAAAGGGATGAGACCAGTGGGGTATCTTAGATGGCTGCTCACAGGCTTTTAAGAACCCAGACACTACTCACCAAGGTAGAATGTAGAACATTGCCTTTATAAACTGTGTCATGCCAACTGAGCTAGATGTTCCCTGAGACCATGGTCCCCACAGCTCTCCGCCCAGCAATTCAGTCCCTCAGGGAGTTTGGTTGTGTCTATGGAGCTTCCATGACCTTTCCTTGTACAAGTTGTGCTGGTTTCCCCAGTACTGTGTACTGTCTCACCCTTCACCCAAGATACCACTTATCTATTGCCTATTTAGTATTTCCCCCCCACCCCTCCCATCCCTGGTAACCAACAAAGATTGTTACATTTTGTGTGTGAACTTTTTCATGGGTTTTTACAATAGAGGTCTCATACAATATTTGTCCTTTTGTGATTGACTTATTTCACTCAGCATAATGTCCTCCGGTTTCATCCATGTTATGAGATGATTCACAGATTCATCATTGTTCGTTCTCGTTGCATAGTACTCCATTGTGTGTATGTCCCATAGTTTGTTTATCCATTCATCTGTTGACGGGCATCTAGGTTGTTTCCATTGTTTTGCTACTGTGAACAATGCTGCCATGACCATAGGTGTGCATATGTCTATTCGAGTGACGACTCTTATCTCTCTAAGATATATTCCTAGGAGTGGGATTGCTGGGTCGAATGGTATGTCTTATTTCTAGCTTTCTGAGGAAGCGCCATATCATTTTCCAAAATGGTTGTATCATTTTGCATTCCCACCAGCAGTGCATAAGAGTTTCGATCTCCCCGCAGCCCCTCCAACATTTACTATTTTCAGTGTTTTTGATTCGTGCCAGTAATGCTGGGGTGAGATGGTATCTTGTGGTTTTAATTTGCATTTCTCTGATGGCTAGTGATAGTGAGCATTTCCTCATGTGTCTTTTGGCCGCTTTAATGTCTTCTTTGGTGAAGTGTCTGTTCATTTCCTTTGCCCATTTTTTAATAGGATTATTTGTCTTTTTGTTGTAGAGGTGTTGGATTTTCTTGTAGATTATGGAGATTAGACCTCTGTCTGACTTTCACTATCCAAAAATTGTTTCCCAGTCTGTAGGTTCTCTTTCTACTCTTTTGGTGAAGTCTTTTGAAGAGCATAGGTGTTTGATTTTTAGAAGATCCCAGTTATCTAGGTTATCTTCTGGGGTTTGTGTGTTGATGGTTACGGTTTGTATCTTGTTATTGCCATGTATTAAGGCCTGTAAGGTTGGTCCTATTTTTTCTTCAATGAACTTTATAATATTTGGCTTTATATTTAGGTCTTTGATCCATTTTGAATTAGTTTCTGTATGTGGCATGAGGTATGGGTCCTGTTTGATTTTTTGCAGATGGATATCCAGTTTTGCCAGCACCATTTATTAAAGAGACTGTCTTTTCGCCATTTGATGGACTTTGGGCCCTTGTTGAAGATGAGATGACCGTAGGTGGATGGATTTACATCTGGGTTCTCAATTCTGTTCCATTGGTCAATGTATCTGTCATTGTACCAGTACCAGGCTGTTTTGACTACCGTAGCTGTATAGTAGGTTCTAAGGTCAGGTAGTGTGTGTCCTCCAATTTTATTCTTTTTCTTCAGTAGTGCTTTACTTATTTGGGGCTTCTTCCATTTCCATATACAGTTAATGATTAGTTTTTCCATCTCTTTGAAGAATGTTCTGGTATTTGGATCAGGATTGCGTTGTATTTGTAAATTGCTTTGGGTAGAATTGTCATTTTCACAATGTTGAGTCTACCTATCCATGAGCATGGTAAGTTTTTCCATTTATGTAAATCCCTTTGGGTTTTTTACAGTGCTGTTTTGTAGTTTTCTTTGTATAGGTCTTTTACATCCCTGGCTAGGTTTATTCCTAAGTATTTTATCTTTTTAGGGGCTATTGTAAATGGTATAGTTTTCCTGATTTCCTTTTCATTGTTCTCCTTATTGGTGTATAGGAATCCAACTGATTTTTGTATGTTTATCTTGTATCCTGCTACTCTGCTGAATCTTTCTATTAGTTCCAGTAGATTTCTCGTGGCGTCTTTAGGGTTTTCTATGTATAGTATCATATCATCCACAAGCAGAGACAGTTTAACTTCTTCATTACCAATTTGGATGCCCTTTATTTCTTTTTCTTGCCTTATTCCTCCAGCTAGAACTTGTTAGCACAATGTTTAATAGGAGTGGTGATAAAGGGCATCCTTGTCTTGTTCCTGTTCTCAAGGGGAATGTTTTCAGCCTCTCTCCATTAACAATGATGTTGGCTGTTGGTTATGCATAGATGCCCTTTATTATGTTGAGAAATTTCCCTTCTATACCTATTTTATTGAGAGTTTTTATCAGGAATGGGTGTTGGACTTCGTCAAATGCCTTTTCTGTGTCAATTGAGATGATTATGTGATTCTTTTCTTTCCTTTTATTTATGTGGTGGATTACATTGATTGATTTTCTAATGTTGAACCATCCTTGCATATCTGGTGTGAATGCTACTTCGTCATGTTGTATTATTTTTTTGATATGATGCTGAATTATATTGGCTAGAATTTTGTTCAGAATTTTTGCATCTATATTCACGAGAGATATTGCTCTGTAATTTTCTTTTTTTGTGGCGTCTTTGCCTGGTTTTGGTATCAGCATTATGCTGGCTTCATAGAATGAATTTGGAAGTGTTGCTTCCTTTTCTGTGCTCTGAAATAGCTTGAGTAGTACTGGTACAAGCTCTTCTTTGAATGTTTTGTAGAATTCTCCAGTGAAGCCATATATGCCAGGGCTTTTTTTTTGTTGAGAGTTTTTTTATTCACCTTTCAATCTCTTCTCTTGTTATGGGTCTGTTCAGATTTTCAACATCACTTTGTGTTGGTTTGGGTTGGTAGTGTGACTCTAGAAATTTATCCATTTCCTCTAGGTTTTCAAATTTGCTGGAGTATAACTTTTCATAATATTCTGTTTTGATCCTTTTTATTTCAGTTGGGTCTGTTGTAATGTCTCCCATTTCATTTCTTATTTGAGTTATTTGCGTCCTCTCCTGTTTTTCTTTTGTCAGTCTGGCCAATGGTTTGTCGATTTTGTTGATTCTTTCAAACAACCAACTTTTAGTTTTGTTGATTATTTCTATTGTTTTTCTGTTCTCTGTTTCATTTATTTCTGCTCTGATATTTATTATTTCCTTTTTTTCCAGTGGCTGTGAGCTTTTTTTGCTGTTCTCTATTTGTTTGAGTTGTGTGGTTAATGTTTTGATTTTGTCCTTTTCTTCTTTTTTGATGTGTGCATCTATTGTTATAAATTGTCCTCTGAGGACTGCCTTTGCTGTGTCCCAGAGGATTTGGTATGATGTGTTTTCATTCTCATTTGATTCTAGGAATTTTTTGATTCCATCTCTGGTTTCTTCTATTACCCAGTGATGTGTAAGCAGGGTATTATTCAGTTTCCATGTAATTGATTTTTTTTCCTTGCTCTTTCTGTTGTTAATTTTTACCTTGATGGCATTGTGGTCAGAGAAGATGCTTTGAATTATCTCAACGTTTTGGATCTTGTTGAGGATTTCTCTGTGGCCTAAGATGTGGTCTATTCTGGAGAACGTTCCATATGCATTGGAAAAGAATGTGTACTTTGCAGCTGTTGGATGGAGTGTTCTATATATGTCTATGAGGTCAGGTTGGCTGATTGTGCCCTTAGGTCTTCTGTATCTTTGCTGAGTTTCTGTTTAGTTGTTCTGTCCTTTACTGAGAGTGGTGTGTTGAAGTCTGCTACTATCATTGTGGAACTGTCAATTTCTCTTTTCAGTGTTGTTAGAGTTTGTATTATGTATTTTGGAGCCCTGTCATTGGGTGCATAGATGTTTATTATAGTTATGTCTTCATGGTGGATTGTCCCCTTAATCATTATATAGTGTCCTTCTTTGTCTTTTATGGTGGATTTTTTTTTAAAGTCTATTTTATCTGAGAGTAGTATTGCCACTCCTGCTCTTTTTTGGTAGCTGTTAGCTTGATATATTTTTTTTACCAACCTTTGACTTTTAATAATTTCACTTCGTTGTTTCTAAGGTGTGTCTCTTGTAGGCAGCATATTGGTGGATTTTGTTTTCTTATCCATTCTGTCACTCTCCGTCTCTTTATGGGTGCATTGAGTTCATTTACATTGAGTGTAATTATTGATAGATGTGAGTTGGTTGCTGTCATTTTGTAGTGCTTTCTTTTGTGGTGCTGACGTTTTCTTTATTCTTCTTACTTTCCTGTGCTGAATTACTTTTGTTTGTGGATTTTTTTTTCCATTTATTTTGTTTTTGCTGAGATTCAATGTGTTTCCTCTTTATTTTTATGAGTATTTATATTAACTTTGTTTTTGGTTACCATGAAATTTACCCTTATCTTTCTAAGTTTGAAGCAGTCTATCATTACTTGGTATCACCTTGCCTTTCTCTCCATTAGAAGGTTCGATACCAGGGTGTGGTCAACATGGCAGACTAGTTAGACGCTTTCTATATCCCTCTTACAACAAAGACCTGGAAAAACAAGTGATTTGATTCTATGTGAACATCTGGCCGCCCTGAACGAGGCAAGGTTAAGAAATCCATCTGAGTCATACCGGAGAGTCATACCGTTTGGAAGAGGTGAGGAGTGCTAGAGCGGCGGTGACGATACAGCAGAGACACAACCACGCCAGGCTGCGGTGAAGCAGGAAAACTGCTGTGCTGTGAGTGTGCTTGAGAAGCAGTTTCCACATCGAGACAGACCCGGCAGCAGAGATTCTGCTTGGACTCTCCGAACCAGTGAAAAGCAGCTCCCAAGAGGCTAGGATAAGTACATGCGCATAGACTTTTGCAGCAAGTTAAAAAAAAAAAAAAGCCCATTTGAGAAAAACCTCTTTCCCTTTTAACTCCTACCTCTGTGCTCTGCACTGGATTTGGGAAAACCCTCTCTCCCTTTTACCTCCTGTCTCCATGCTCTCCACCGGATTTGGGAAAAACCTCTCTTCCTTTTACCACTTCCCTCCCCGCTGTGCACCAGGAGTCCACTGGGCCGGAAATAGATCCCAAAAGGCACTCTGACCCGTTCTCCTGGCCTTGGAGAGGGAACAGATAAGCTGCTGGCTCCCCTAGGCCAGGAGCACAGGGTTGGCACAACTCCTTTGCTGGCCATAGAAATCAGGGGTCCACAGACTCTTGAGTGTCATACACCTCTGTATAGACTTGCGGGGACCCATCTCAACAGCGTTAGCCCTCACTACCACAGTACAACAGGGAAAACATCTGAAGTTTAACTTCAACTGCTTCAGCTGTGAACAGGCAGATCTGTGATCCTGGAAACAGCCCTGCCCCTCAAGTAAGCACTTTTATTGATCTGCAGCAGGGTCTTGAGGACTGGTGATAGCTCCTAAAGTGCCTGGTCACCTGCTTCTGGAGTTCATGAAAAAGTGGTGCCCTCGAGTCTTTGCAGTCAACATAGTAGGGCGCTCTTAGCCCGGCTGCGAAACTCACCTACCTATTCACCCTAGAGAATAGGGACACGCTTTTCTTTCAGACTCTCAGTGGCAGCCGTCGGCCCACTGCCTGGCTCAGTGCGTGATCCCCTACCACAGCTAGAGTCCAGTGCCTGCACCAATCACCCATGCCTCTCTAGGACTGGGGGTGAGAGCCTGCATCACACACTTGGAGATCGACTGCCTGCACCCCCGAGCTGATCCCATATAGGAAATTTTAACGAACTCCGGCATGCACATACTTAGTTACAGAACCAACTACCTGGTGACAGGACATTAGAGATTAAAAGGTGTCAAAAATCAAACTCGTGCACACGAGCAGCCTATCTGGCCATATCAAAACAAAACAAAATAAGAAGCTAGGTCTCAGTCAGCAAACACAAAATAAAATTATAATAAATTATTGATGGCTTGGAGACAACAGTCAATATCAAGTCACATAAAGAGGCAGTCCATGATGGCTTCAGCAAGCTCCCAAAATAAAGAATCAATAAATTCTCTGGAGGAAGAGACTTCTTAGAATTACCAGAGACAGAATACAAAAGATTAATACACAGAACTCTTCTAGAAATAAGAAAGGAAGTTCGACAGAGCGCAGAAAGAGCCAGGCAGCATACAGACACAGTAGAAGGAGAATTTAAAAGGTTATTCAAGAACATAATGCCAAATTTAATAGGCTGCAAGAATCCATAGAGAGACAGCAATCAGAAATCCAGAAGATTAACAATAAAATTTCAGAATTAGACAACTCAATAGAAAGTCATAGGAGCAGAATTGAGGCAGTAGAAGTTAGAATTAGTGACATTGAAGATAAAGCTGTTGACGCCAACTTATTTGAGGAAAAATCAGATAAAAGAATTAAAAAGAATGAAGAAACTCTAAGAGTCGTGTGGGATTCTATCAAGAGAAATAACCTACGAGTGATTGGAGTACAAGAACAGGGGGGGATAACAGAAAATACAGAGAAAATTGCTGAAGATTTGTTGATAGGAAACTTCCCTGATATCATGAAAGATGAAAAGATACCTATCCAAGATGCCTATTGATCCCCACATAAGGTAGATCCCAAAAGCAAAACACCAAGACATATTATAATGAAACTTACCAAAACCAAAGATAAAGAGAGAATTTTAAGAGTGGCTAGGGATAAAAGAAAAGTCATCTACAAAGGAGAGTCAATTAGAATAAGCTCAGACTACTCAGCAGTAACCATGCAGGCTAGAAGGCAATGGGATGATATATTTAAAGGCTTGAAGGAAAATAACTGCCAGCCAAGAGTTATATATCCAGCAAAACTGGCTCTCAAATATAGTGGCGAAATTAGGGCATTTCCAGATAAACAGAAGTTCAGGGAATTTGCAAAAACCAAACCAAAATTACAAGAAATACTAAAGGAAGTCCTACGGTTAGATAATCAATAATGCCAGCTAACAACGCAAGACTAGAACACAGGATAGAGCAACCAGATATTGACTCAGATACGGAAATCGAAATTACATCAAAACTAAAACACTGAAAATAGGGAAACAGCTATCAATATGTAAAAAAAAAAAAAAAAAAAAGAGGATAATATTAAAACAAAAAAAGAGGGACTTAAAAAATGGAGACATTGATTTTCTATATGGAGGGGAAGTTAAGGCGACATAAAGTAATAAATGACTGGTATAAACTTAGAAAATTAGGGGTAAATATTTAAGGTGACCACAAAGCAATGTAACAATCCTACAAATCAAAATAAAAAAGTAGAAAAACATAAAGACCCAGCAAACACAAAATCTACAACAAAGAAAAAGATGAAGAAAAAAAAAATACATAAAGAAAAACAACTCAGCACAGAAAATTGAGAACAAAGAAATTGTGAACAACACACAAAAAGAGATATCAGGATGACAGCACTAAACTCATAACTATCAATAATTACACTGAATGTAAACGGACCTAATGCACCAATAAAGAGATGGAGAGTGGCACATTGAATAAAAAAGCATGATCCTTCCATATGCTGTGTACAAGAGACGCACCTTAGACTTAAAGACACAAACAGGCTAAAACTGAAAGGATGGAAAAAAATATATCAAGCAAACAACACACAAAAAAGAGCAGGAGTGGCAATATTGATCTCTGACAAAATAGACTTTAAAGTAAAATCCACCACAAAAGGTTAGGAAGGGCACTATATAATGATTAAAGGGTCAATACACCAGGAGGACATAACTATAATAAATATTTATACACCCAACAACGGGACTCAAAAATACATAAAACAAACTCTTAACAGCTCTGAAGAGAGAGACAGCTCCACAATAGTAGTAGGAGACTTCAACACGCCACTTTCGGTGAAGGACAGAACATCCAGAAAGAAGCTCAACAAAGACACAGAAGAGCTAAATGCTATAATCAACCAACTTGATCTCAGACGTATACCAAACTCTGCACCCAACAGCAGCCAAGTATATTTTCTTTTCCAACGCACATGGAACATTCTCCAGAATAGACCACATATTAGGCCATAAAGCAAGCCTTAACAAAATCCAAGACATTGAAATACTACAAAGCATCTTTTCTGACCATAAAGCCATAAAAGTGGAAATCAGCAACACAAAAATCAAGGAAAAAAAATCAAATACATGGAAACTGAACAACACCTTGCTCAAAAACTGCTGGGTTTTAGAAGAAATTAAGGATGAAATAAAGAAATTCATAAAATGAAACGAGAATGAAAACACATCCCACCAAACCTTTGGGACACAGCAAAAGCAGTGCTCAGAGATCAGTTTATAGCAATAAATGCAGACATCCAAAAACAAGAAAGTCTCTTAATCAAAACACTAACCCTACAACTGGAACAAGTAGAGAGCTGCAAAAGAAGCCTACAGGTGCCAGAAGGAAGGAAAAAATAAGAATTAGAGGAGAATTAAATGTAATAGAGAACAGAAAAACAATGGAAAGAGTTAACAAGTCCAAAAGCTGGTTCTTTCAAAAGATCAACAAAATTGATAAACCACTGGCCAAACTGACAAAAGAAAAACTGGAGAGGAAGCGGATAACCCATGTAAGAAATGAGGTGGGTGATATCACAACAGATCCAACTGAAATTAAAAGAATCATAACAGAATACTATGAAAAATTGTACTCTGACAAATTTGAAAACCTAGAGGAAATGGACAAATTTCTAGAAACTCCACCTACCTAAATTAACACAAACAGAGGTAGAACAACTAAATAAACCCATAACAAAAGAAGAGATTGAAAAAGTTATTAAAAAACTGCCAACCAAAAAAAGGCCCTGGCCCAGATGGCTTCAATGGAGAATTCTACCAAACTTTCAGAGAAGAGGTAACACCACTTCTACTTAAGGTATTTCAGAGCATAGAAACAGAAGGAATACTCCCAAACTCTTTCTATGAAGCCAGCATAACCCTGATACCAAAGCCAGGTAAAGACACCACAAAAATAGAAAATTACAGACCGATATCCCTCATGAACATTGATGCAAAAATCCTCAACAAAATTTTAGCGAATAGAATCCAGCAATATATCAAAAAAATAATTCACCACGACCAAGTGGGATTTATACCAGGTATGCAGGGATGGTTCAACAGTAGAAAAACGATCAATGTAATCCATCACACAAATAAAACAAAAGACAAGAACCACATGATCTTATCAATCAATGCAGAAAAGGCATTCGACAAAGTCCAACACCCATTCATGATAAAAACTCTCAAAAAAATTGGAATAGAAGGGAAATTCCTCAGTATAGTTAAGGGCATTTATACAAAACCAATAGCCAACATCATCCTGAATGGAGAGACTTTGAAAGCATTCCCCTTGAGAATAGGAACCAGACAAGGATGGCCTTTATCACCACTATTACTCAACATTGTGCTCGAGGTCCTAGCCAGAGCAATTAGGCTAGAAAAAGAAATAAAGGACATCCAAATAGGTAGGGAAGAAGTAAAAGTGTCTCTATTTGCAGATGATATGATCTTATACATGGAAAACCCCAAGGAATCCACAAGAAAACTACTGGATCTAGTAGAAGATTTCAGCAAAGTTTCAGGATACAAGATAAACATACAAAAATCAATTGGATTCCTTTACATCAACAAAGAGAACCTTGAAGAGGAAATCACCAAATCAATACCATTTATAATAGCCCACCAAAAGATAAAATACTTAGGAATAAATCTAACCAGAGATGTGAAAGATCTTTACAGAGAAAACTACAAGACACTACTATAAGAAACTAAAATTGACCTGCATAAGTGGAAAAATATACCTTGCCCATGGATAGGTAGACTCAACATAGTGAAAATGTGAATTCTACCCAAAGCGATCTACAGATACAATGCAATCCCAATCCAAATTCCACCAGCATTTTTTAATGAGATGGAGAAACACATCACCAACTTCATATGGAAAGGGAAGAGGCCCCAGATAAATAAAGCACTACTCAAGAAGAAGAACAAAGTGGGAGGCGTTACAGTACCTGATTTTAGGACCTATTATGCTGCCACGGTAGTCAAGACAGCCTGGTACTGGTACAATAACAGATACATAGACCAATGGAACAGAGTTGAGAATCCATACATAAGCTCATGGCCCAAAGTCCATTAATTGGGGAAAAGACAGCCTCTTCAACAAATGGTGCTGGCATAATTGGATATCTATATGCAAAAAACTGAAACAAGACCCATATCTCACACCATATACAAAAACTAACTCAAAATGGATCAAAGACTTATATATAAAATCCAAAATGATAAAGATCATGGAAGAAAAAAACAGGGACAATGCTAGGAGCCCTAATACATGGCATAAACACAATACTAACCATGAGTAACAATGCACGAGCACCAGAAGAGAGACTAGATAAATGGGAGCTCCTAAAAACCAAACACTTATGCTCATCCAAAGACTTCACCAAAAGAGTGAAAAGACAGCCTGCAGATTGGGAAAAAAATTTTGGCTACGACAAATCCGATCAGCGTTTAATCTCTAAAATCTACAAGATACTCCAAAACCTCAACAGCGAAAAGACAAATAACCCAATTAAAAAATGGGGAAAGGATATGAACAGGCACTTCACCAAAGAAGATATTGAGGCAGCTAACAGACACATGAAGAAATGCTCACGATCATTAGCCATCAGAGAAATGCAAATCAAAACTACAATGAGATATCATCTCACCCCAACAAGGCTAGTATTAATACATAAAACACAAAATAACAAATGCTGGAGAGGTTGTGGAGTGACTGGAACACTTATACACTGTTGGTGGGAATGTAAAATGGTACAAGCACTTTGGAAATCGATTTGGTGCTTCCTTAAAAAGCTAGAACTGGAAGTACCATACGATCCAGCTATCCCACTCCTTGGAATATATCCTAGAGAAACAAGGGCTGTGACACGAATAGATATATGCACACCCATGTTCATTGCAGCACTGTTCAGAGTAGCTAAATGATGGAAGCAACCTCAGTGCCCATCGATGGACAAATGGATAAACAAACTATGGTATATCCACATAATGGAATATTATGCAACGATAAAGAACAATGATGAAGCTGTGAAACATTGTATAACTTGGTGGAAGCTAGAACTTATGCTGAGTGAATTTAATCAGGCACAGAAGGACAAATACTGTATAAGACCACTATTATAAGAGCTCAAGAAAAGGTTTAAATACACAAGAAAACATTATTTGATGGTTACGGGGGTGGGGAGGGAGGTGAGGGTTATTCACTAACTAGATAGTAGATAAGAATGATCTTAGGTGAAGGGAAGGACAGCACACACTACAGGGGAAGCCAGCACAACTGAACTAAACCAAATCTAAGAAGTTTCCTCAATACAATCAAATACTTTGAGAGACAGAGTAGCAGGGATGGAGGGTCTGGGGACCACGCTTTCAGGGGACATCTAAGTCAACTGGCATAAGAAAGCTTATTAAGAAAATGTTCTGCATCCTACTTTGGTGAGTGGTGTCTGGGGTCTTAAAAGCTTGCAAGTGGCCATCTAAGATGCATCAATTGGTCCCAACCGCTTGGAGTAAAGGAGAACGAAGAACAACGAAGACACAAGGAAAGTATTGGTCCAAGAGACAGAATGGGCCAGATAAACCAGAGACTTCATCAGCCTGAGGCCAGAATAACTAGATGGTGCCCGGCTACCACCAATGAACGTCCTGACAGGGAACACAAAAGAGGGTCCTTGATGGAGAAGTAGAACGATGGGATGCAGAACTCAAATACTAGTAAGAAGACCAGACTTAATGGACTCACTAAGACTGGAGGCACCCCGGAAAGCATGGCCCCTGGTCTCTCCATCACCCAGAACTAAAACAGTTTCCAAGGCCACCTCTTCAGACAGGGATTGGACTGGACTGTGGGACATAAAGTGATACTCGTGAAGAATGTGTCTCTTAGACAAGTAGATATAAGAGACCAAAGGAAGGGGCGGCTTCTGTCCAGAGGTTAGAGGGGAAGGCAGAGAGAGTTAGGAGCTGGTTGAATGTTCATGGGGAATCAGGGGCAAAGGCGAGGAGTGTGCTGTCGCAGAGTGGGGTGAGTGGTTGGGGTCTCATAACAATGTATGTTAAAAAAAAATTCTGTATGGGAGACTAACTTGAAATGTAAACTTTATTTAATTACATCAATTAAAAAAAAAAGAAGGTTCTATACTTACACTGTTTATTCCCTCTTTTATTGTTCTGATGTTGTTGTCATTTACTGATTAACTGCTCTGATTCCCTGCTGTATTTCTTTTGGTTTTTTATAGTCCTTGAGAGTTCTTTTTTTAGATTGGTATCTGGCTGGTATGATCTTTCGACCTAGATTCTGCCTGTGAGCTGAAGTTGTTTGTTCTCAGATCGAAGAACTCCCTTTAATAATTCTTGTAAGTTTGGTTTGGTTTTACATACTCCCTTAATTTCTGTTTATCTGGAAATGTGCTAATTTCACTATTGTATTTGAACGAGAGTTTTGCAGGATATATTATTCTTGGCTGGCAATTTTTTTCTTTCAAGATTTTATATATGTCATCCCATTGCCTTCTTGCCTGAATGGTTTCTGCCAAATAATCTGAGCTTAGTCTTATTGTTTCTGCTCTGTATGTGACTTCGTGTTTTTCATAAGCTTGTCTCAGAATTCTTTGTTTGTCTTTGGTTTTGGCGAGTGTGATTATGATATGCCTTGGTGATTTTCTTTTGGGGTCTATCCTATATGGAGTTCATTGAGCTTCTTGGATGGCCAACTTTTCATCTTTCTTGATATTGGGGAAGTTTTCTGTCAGCAGTTCTTCAGTGATCCTCTCTGTGTTTGCTGTTTTCTTCCCCTGTTCTAGAACTCCAATCACTCGCAGATTTTTGCTTTTGATTGTATCCCACATAACTCTCAGGGTCTCTTCATTTTTCTTTGTTCTTTTTTCTGAGTTTTCCTCAAACAGAGTTGTATCCAAGTGTTTGTCTTCAATTCCACTCATCCTGTCTTCCACAGTTCTAAATCTGCTCCTCAGCCCTTCTATGACACCGTCCGTTTCTGAAATCTTGTTGTTTATGTTTTGGATTTCTAATTGTTGTTTCTGTATAGTTTCTATTTCTGAATTTATTTTGGCATTTTGTCCTGCATTGTTTTCCTGAATTCTTCCAGTTATTTGTCTGTATTTTCCATGAATTTGTCTATTTTTCCCTCATTTTTGTCTGATTTTTGCTTCAACTTCTGGAGATTTCTGGGTATTAGAGATTTGAATTCCCTATCAGGTAGTTCTAGTGCCTTTTTTTCCACTGGAAAGTCATCTGGTGTTTTATTCTGAACGCCTGCTGGAACCATCCTGTCCTGTTTTTGTAAATGTTTTGATATTGTCTGCTGTCTTCGGGTCATTCATTAGTTATTCTTCTCGTTTTTTGATTGTAGATTTATTTTTTTTGTCCTTTTTTTTTAATTTGGCTATGTCTGAGCAGGCGGGCTGTGTGTTCGTTGTTTGCTCATCTGTGGGCACAATATTTTTTACCTCCTTCTCGAATTGGCAGGGTCAGTTGCTCAGATATGGTACAGCAGGGCAGGTCTGGCTGAAGAGGAGTTACTGGGATGGGTTGTTTGTGGCACTTACTACAGCCACCAGGGCGGGTCAGTAATCAGTGCAGAGCAGGTTCCAGTAGGCTGTGCCTGTGTTGCTTGGTGGTGTGATGTTAAGCGCATGGTGCAGGTAGGCAGGATGTAGCAGGGAGATTGTTATGTGTGGAGCTAAGATGGATATGGGAGAGAGGAGAGAGGAACAGGAGCCAAAAACATATAAACAAACAAAAAAGAGTGCTAGGGGGAGCTTGCTGTTGGAGTGGAGAGATGAGAGACTATGAAATGGAGAAAAACAAAAAGGGGAAGAAGAAGAAGAAGAAAAAAGAAAAGAATGCATAAATAAAAGTCAGAAAGGAAAAAGAACAGCAAAGCTCCTAGGGATCCCACCAGTGCACCTCTGAGGTCTGGTGAAGTTGCTCTCAGGTGTTGCAGCACAGCTTGGCTAGAAGGCGTATAGGTATTCAGTGCCAGGTATTCAAGGAACAGAAAGAGAAGGAAGGTATAGAGAGACGAGAAACTGAGTAATGAAGAAAGACAAAAAGGGAAAAAGAGCGAAAAGAAAACAAAAGAAATTAAAAAAAAAAAAAAAAGAGCAAGAACTACCCCCCCCCCCCCCCCAAAAAAAAACCCACGAAAAAAGAAATGTCCTCATGGACCCCTCTGGGCATCTGTGCAAGCCGAGGGGGTAGGCTCCAAGCTGCGCAGCATCGCCTGGCCAGAATGGGCTCTCAACTCAAGAAAAGGAAAACAAAACACAGAAGCAATTCAAAACAAACAAACAAACAAAAGCCCTGGGATCCCAGCAGTGCGGCAGCCCAGACCAGGAAGCAGCTCCACACTCGAACGGAGCTCCACAGCCCCTCAGGAAGTAGCAAAGATGGCTCATGGAGCCAGGTATTTGAGGGAAAGGAGGGGGACGTGGTGAGAGGTAAGGAAGAAATCAAAAGAAGTGGAAAAAAAAGCAACACCAGCAGCCAACAAATGACACTCAGAGAGCCGGCCGTTGTGGGCGGGTGGAATCCAAGTAGCCAGTGCTTCCTGGATCAGAGGCTGTGGCCACAGGAAACAGAGGAGGCTGAGTGGGGGTGAAGAAAGGTGGGGGGTGGGAAAGCGTATATTGCAAATTACCAGTTGTTCTGTCTCCTGCTGGAAGCTCCTATTTGCTGGTCTTTGATAGGAGTCCAAGATGGCAGATCTGCGCTGCATTAGCTGATAAGGGACCTCTGCGTGAATCTCTCCTGGCTCTCCATTCTCTGCCAGTTTTCTCACTCCTTTGGTGCTTGGCTAAGTTCTTTATCTCTTCATTTGATGTTTTAGGGTTTCAGAATTGCTGCTTTCTCTGTTTGGCTTAGTTTTTCATATCTTTGCTGTGGAGGGACGGCATGGTCCTTCTGCCTAGAGCGCCATTTTGCCAGAAGTCCCTCCAGATTTATCAGTTTTATTGATCATTTTATTAACTTTATTGTTAGTCTGTTTCTGTTTCGTTGCTTTACACTCTTTTTACTTTGGCTTTAATATGCTAATTTTTTTTAGCTTACTAATGTAAAGACTTAGATACTGGTTCTAAACTTTTCTTGTTTTCTAATATAAACATTTAAATATATAAACTGTCCTCTTAAGCATTTCCTTTGGTTGCATTCATGGATTATGCTATGTTGTACTTTTATTGATATGTCATTCACAATATTTTCAAAAATTTCTTGTGATTTTTTCTTTGATCCATGATTTTTATTAGAGTATGTTCAGTTTTCAGTCATTTGATATTTTCTAGGTATCTTATTTTTATTGATTTCTAACTTAATACTGTTCTCAAAGAATATACTATTTAAGATTTAAATCTTTGGAAATTTGTTGAGAGTTATTTTTTTTTATTGTACTTTAGGTGAAGGTTTACAGAACAAATAGTTTCTCATTAAACAGTCAGTACACATATTGTTTTATGACATTGGTTAACAACCCCACGAGATGTCAAGCCTCTCCCTTCTCGACCTTTTATTTTTTTTTTGCTGAAAATATACATAGCCAAAGATACACAATTTCAAAAATTTCTATATGCACAGTTCAGTGACATTGATTACGTTCTTCCAGTTGTGCTGCTATTCTCACTTTAGATAAAGTTTTACAGAACAAAATAGTTTCTCATTAAACAGTACACACGTTGCCCTATGACAATGGTTAACAACCGCACTTCATGTCAACACTGTCCTTACTCAACCTTGGGTTCCCTATCACCAGCTTTTCTATCCCCTTCTGCCTTCTAGCCCTTGTCCCTGGACTGCTGGGCCTCGTTAGTTCCGTTTTGTTTTATGGGGCTGTCCAATCCCAGGCTGAACGGTGAACCTCGGAAATGACTTCACCACTGAGCTAAAAGGGTGTCTGGGGGCCATACTCTCAGGGTTTCTCCAGTCTCTTTCAGGCCAGTAAATCTGGTCTTTTTTGTGTGTGTTAGAATTTTGTTCGACATCGTTTGTTGAGACTTATTTTATGGCAAGCATATGGTCTGTCTTTGTGAACATACCTCGTGTATGTGAAAACAGTGTGTATTCTGCAGTTGCTGGGTATAGTGTTCTATAAATATCAATTAGACCTATTTGTTTGCTAGTATTTTCAAATATACTATAGTACTGGATTCTCTTCTTTCAGGTTGTTTAATTAGTTACTGAGAGAGGGATGTTAAATTCTGTTAACTATAATTTTAGATTCATTAATTTCTCCTTTCAAATCTGTGTAGTTTTGCTTCATTTTGAAGCTTTGTTTTTAGGTACACACAGATTTATGGTGTTTATGTATTCCTAATGATCTGACCCTTTAATTGTTACAGAATGGCCTTCTTTGAATCTCTGGTAATATTGTTTGTCTTGAAGTTTACTTTATCGACTATGAGTGGTAGCTATACTAGCTTTCTTATGCTTACATTTTTCAGAGTATGTTTTTCCATTCTCCTATTTTCCACCTATTTATGTATTTATGTTATAAGTGTATCCTTTTAGATAACATTCAGTTGCAACCTAGCTTTTTCATTCAGTTTGGTGATATATTTACTTTTAATCAATGTTTAGCCAGTTACATTTCATATAATTATTGATAAGTTTGGGATTTAAGTTAGCCTTTTGTGAAGTATTTTCTGTTTGTTTTTGATCTGATTTTAGTTTTACTGTTCTTGTTTTAGATACACTGAATACTGTTTAGTGTTACATTTTAATTCCTCTTATGGATTTTTAGCTATTTTTCTTTTAGTGTTTCCTCTAGAGATTAAAATATGCTGCTTAACTTCAGAGTTAATATTGTACCACGTCACATAAAATAAAACATAATAAACCCTGTGGTCAGTGTTATAATTATTGTTTTAAACTGTTAGTGTTTTTAAAGAGATTAAGAAAAGAAAAAAGATAATCTTTTATGTAAATTTTATATAAATACTTACCATTTCAGAGACTCTTCATTTTTTCCTGTGGATCCAAGTTTTCATCTGGTAATTCTTCTGTTATTTACTAAGAGAAGCATGACTTAATATAGTGAGGGACTGCTGGTGATAAAGTCTCTCAGTGTTTGTCTTCAAAAGCCTTTAATTTGCCTTCAGTTTTGAAGGATATTTTTGCTGCATATGGAATTCTGGATTGATAGCTTACTTTTTCTGTCAGTGTTTTAAAGCTGCCTTTAATTGACTTCTGGCATTTACTCTTTCTAGTGACAAGTCAGCCATCAATTTTTGTCATTCCTTGAATTTAATATGTCTTTGTCTTCTGGATGCTTTTAACATTTTCTTTGTTATGTTTTGTTTTTTCAGAGTATAAATTTGCTGAGCCCAAGTATGGTTTTCTTTGTAGTTACCCTGCTTGAGTTCACTAAGCCTTTTTATCAATATGTTGTTTTCCCAAAATTTGAGGAATTTTTGACCTTTATTTTTTCAAATACTCTTTCTGCCCCATTCTTCCTTCTTTCCTTCTGGAACTCCAATTACACCTATGCTAGACCGCTTGATATTGTTCTACAGTGAAATGAAGTTCTGATTGTTTGTTTCAATCTGTTTTCTCTCTGTTTTTCAGAATGGATAGCTACTATTGATCTTGTTTCAAGTTGAATAGCCCTTTTGTCCCCTGATATTTCTATTTACTATTAAGTATATTCAATTAATTTTTTGTTTCAGATATTTTCTTTTCAGTAATAGAATTCCATTTGGTTCCTATAGTTTTGAGTTTCTGTTGAGATTCCCCCATTTGTTTACTCATTATGACACTCTTTCCCTAAAGTCCTGGAGAATATTTAGAATAGCTTCTTTAGCATCTTTGTTTGCTTTTTCAAACATCTGTACCATCTCAAGGTCTATTTCTATTGCTTGAGTTTTCTTTTGACTATGGGTGACATTTTTGTGTTTCTTCATATGTCTAGTAATTTTTTAATTTCTTATGAAAATGGTGGTTAATTGTAGTAATTCTGTTTCTTCCTTTGAAAAGTGTTGACTTTTGTTCTAGATTGATTTTTGCTGATGATTGCCTTGAACTTGAGGAGGCTTGTTTTCACACCTTGTTAAGGCAGTTCTGTTTCAATTTTTCACTTGGTATTAGTGAAAATTTGTAATCCTGAGACATAGTATTTACTCTTAATGTGTGGCCCTTAAGGGATTTTGATGAAAAGCCCAAGGTATTTACCAAACCCCTTTACCTAGTCAGAATTAAAAATCCAGACTCTATTTCTCCTGTGATGTAAGCTGTTTCAGACTTCAAGCTGTTGCTTTGCATCAGGCTGTGTTGCTTTGTATCATGCACAATTCAGGGATCAGCCAATGATTTTTAAGGTGTTATATGCAGATTTGGTGTCTCTTACCTCTGTCTCCCTCCTTTCTGTAATTTCCCTTCAGAATTTCTATTTTCCAGACACTTTGACAATGCTGACCTCCACCTTTTCCAGCCATAAGATTGCACCTTTCTTCTTGAGTTCTAACTGTCCTGTGCCGTGCAGACTGAGGAGTGATCTCAAGGAAAAAGCCACTTAAACATAGATATCTCCCAGCGTGGTTCTTTGTTTTAAAGGTCGTTGAATATCCTCCATTTTATATCTGCCTCGGATAGCTCTTCAGTGCCTTTAATTAATCTTTTTTTTTTAATATTTTTTCCCTATCTTTAAAATTCATATCTGTAGGAGAGCTAGTCTAATATAGCTACTCCATTTTTTACCAGAACAGGAATTCTCAGACATATCTTTCTCATACTCCACTCTAAGGCTAAAAATGGGGCTAGAAATAAGGATGTGCTCCTAGTGTTTTCTTCACTCTTGTTTGTCATTGATTTGGGATATTTTGATTATATAAACTCTTTCCAGTGAGCATAGCTCTACATCTGGGTCCCTGCCTCACCTTACCACTGCTTGTATGGTTAATGCCTTTCCCGTAGTTACTGGGGAAATCTTCAGATGTTCTCACTAAAGAGCCTTGGAATTAAGTGGCCTAACCTGTTATTACTTTTATCACTAGTTTTTAATTTTATTTTTGATTGCATATATGGATTCACTCTGTCATTCAGATAGTCGTCAATTATTTATTGCAGATCCTTTCTCAATGGCACCCAACAATAGTACAACGATAAAACAAAGTCACCATCTCATGAAGCTTACAATGTAGTTGCGGGTGCAGAAAATAAACAAATAAATAATAATAAACAATTGTCAGCTCTTGATAAGTGCTATGAAGAAATTAAGTGCAGTAAAGAGCTAGTGAGGGTATCTGTATGTAAGTGCGCTCTCTTTCAGGTAATGTGTTCGGGTAAGACCTCTCTTGGGAGGGAGACGTTTATACTGAGACTAGAAGAATGCGAAAAAGCCATTTTGGGGAGAATCTAAGAGAAGAGTGCTCTCGGCAGAAGGGACAGCAAATGCAAAACCCTGAGCAGGAATGTGGTTAATGAGCAGGAGGAGCAACAAGGAGACCTGTGGGCTGGAATAAAGTTACTGGGGTCCTTTCAGGCCATATTGAGTACTTTGGCATTTACTGATTGAGATTGAAAGCCATTAGATGGTTTTGTGTAGAGGCATAACATATAATTTAACTTATGTCTTAGACTCTGGGGAGGGGGCCAAAAGGAGAAGAAGAGAGACAAGTTAGGAAGTTAGTGTAACTGGTGAGAGATGATTGATCTGGGTGAAACAAAAATATTTGTTGAGTGCTTCTTATGTGCTCTGTATGATGCTACCTACTAGTCAGTGGTGTTCCAGATTTCTCCCTCGCCCTGGCAGGGGACATAGTTTGCAGATCCTCCTGTTAACAGAAAAACACACATGAGAGAGGGAAGGAAGGTTGGGCATGTAAGGCAGCCCTAGCATAAAGTTTTGGGCGTGGCAAAGTACTTGATTATGTGTGCATATAGACACATACCTAGCTGTGTAAGTCATTGCAAATGTCATCTGGCTAATGTCCATTAATGATTAGCTAATTAGAAGGCTGCCATTTCTGTCCTTGGTCTGACAGCTGGTTTATTTTACTGAAGGCAATGTCTTTGAGTTCCTTATCACATCAAAAGGTTTTTTTTTTTTTTTTAAAGTGATAGCTTTGAGAACAAAGAAGATTAAACAAACACTATTAAATAAGAGAGCTAAGTCTAGTAGCTGGCACTTAGTAAATGCTTAATAAAAGTTAGTTGAAATTAGTTTCTGCCTCAGTAGATTAAAAAAACCCCACCAATTTAATATATTAAGAGCCCCTAAAGAGAGTACCAATAATCAGTTAAACAAATAGTATATAGGACTGAAACCAGAAGTAGCAATTCCTGTACATTCTCTTAATTTGTTAATTACTAGAACTTTATTTGCAACCCTGTCCAGATACATACATCGTTTCTGTTTTCCCAGCTCTTTTTACTTCTACTTTTTCTTTTTCTTCCACTTCTCCTTCCTGCTATCATTTATTGAAGGTTAACCAAGTATACTAGTCACTGTTCCTTGGGCTTTATGTACAAAGCCTTCTCCCAGCCTTGTTTAGTGTGGTGAGTAAGAGCACAGCTTGGAAATCAAGCCCAGTTGGGTTCTGACCCAGACTCAGCCTTAAGAACTGTATGATCAGAGGCATTTTACTAAACCTCTTTAAGACTTGGTTTACTTATCTGTAAAAATGAAGATGACGGTACAGTTTTCAGACTGGAGTGAGTATGTGGGGTCACTTGGTGAGTGTGAGGTAATGTATCCCACAGTTCCCATGATCATGACTTCCCTTCTCCATATGAGGAAACAGACCCTGGGAAGTGCCTGAGACTTGCTCAGGAACACACAGTGCCATCCAGCCTTCCGTACAGGTCTACCCATCATGTCCTGTAAGGCAGGGGTGATTGGGTACTGCCAGGCCATCATGAGAGGCAGCATAGCATTGCAGATAAGAGCACAGCCTGGGTCCAAATTCTGGCTCTGTTGTATACTAGCTGTGCGTCCTTGGGCAAGTTACTTCATCTCTCTGTGCCTCAATATCCACACCACTAAAATGGGGCTAATAAAGCTGCCTATTTCATAGGACTGTTGGAACAGTGACTGGCACAGGTGGCAGCACGTAAGTGTTGTCTAGTAGTATGTGCATTGACTGTGAAATGTAATTGAGCTTTGCTAAGAGGTTGTCTTTTCAGTAGCACCCAGCCCAAGTGTGCAGCCTCACTTTTGTCTGCTCGGGGCACATATCTTTACCCTGAAGCTCAATCACCGTCTCCCCCCTCCTCGCTCTGCACCCTCCGCTCCCCTGCACCCCTCCAGTTCTGGTCTGCCATCTGCTGACCCATCTGCCCCTCCTGTCAGGTCAAAGACAGCAAGGCCTTTGTGGGGTGCCCAGGCATCAAGTCATGTCCCAGCGCTGTTGTACATCTTGTTTCAGAGATATTTTGCTGTAATGTTCTGTGACCTTTTCCATTGAGTGAGGTAGTTGGTGAGGCACTCAGTAAGGGAAAATTGAGCTGTTTTATTCCTCCCCAAGGAGGCTTCTGTTTCCTTTCCCCCGTTCATTTGAAAGCTATCATTTTCTTGATTTTATAGCTGAAAAACAGCATTGATTCACTGGGTGTTAGATGCTAAGAGTTCTCCTATTGACATGCCTATTGACAGTTTTCAGTATATTCTGCGTCTAATTATCACTCTTGGCTAAATGATACACCTTGTGGACTTGAACGATGGAGTCGATAGCTCTCACCACATTGTTCTAGCAGTGCCTATTGAGCCCGGTGTCACAGCGATATGATTTATGTGATCAGAAAGAAAATTTCTGTTGGTGTGCTGCATAATTAAAGCAAGTGCAGAGTGACTGGTGACAAAAAACCAGGCCTGCTGATGTCATCCCCAAATGAGGAGAGATTTCTATAGTAAGCAGCAGCGACATTGAAGAATCTCTTTTGGCGTCTTTTGCTTTGCAATTTTCAAGGGTTCAATTTTCCTTCCAGCCCTGGCTGAGGATTCCTCTTCCTCTCTGCCTTCCTGTTTTCTCGTGTTCAAAGCCCCAGTTTGTGCTGTTGTTCTCAAGGACTGGGGCTGTATGCACTTGCTCAGGGAGGGGTTTACTGTTGGAGTGTGTTGGGCAACAGTTCACAGATTTTGGGCTGTTGGAAGCCCATGCTTGCAACTAGGGAGGAAGGATGACTTTAAAAAAGCTTGTCCTTCCTATCAACTGGTTTTAGTGTCTTAGGTTAAGACTAAAGGTTGGGAGTTCCATTTTCTCTGCACACGAGAGGAGCTGCCCTGGGCCTGAATGCTGTATTCTGAAAGTAATTAGTGGTGATTCTTGCCCACCCCAGACAGGAACAATGGGGAAGTATGGGAAGCTGACAGGCGGTGGAAGGCTGGACCTGTAGTAAGGAAAGAGCTCAGGTGAAGCAAACCGCCTTCCTCCGTGACTACTCTTTGACCTACTCTATTCAAAAATGCTCTTCAGTAAATCCCAGTAGTCGAGAACCCTGCCTTTCCCACTGCTGGTTTAGTGACTGATTTTCTGTTTGACCAAGGGTCAAGTTATTTAGTCTCCATGGGCCTCAGTTTTCTCATCTGTAAATTAAATCAGAGGCCCCTTTTAATGCTAAAATACCATGGCTTAGTGCATTAGGGACTCAGAGTGAAGGTGGAAGAATGTCAAGTCGTTCATCTGAAGAGTCTCCCTGAAGGAGTTCACTAGCAAGGCCACGTTTGACAGCAGAGAAGTGCTTTATGTATGCTGTTTATCTAAGATGCATAGCTACCCACTTCATACAGCACTAAAGGAACCGCGATGATGAAATATGTTAGAGGATGAGACATTTAATGATGAGTTCACAGAACGTCTGAGTCAAGCAGCAGGGATAGATGTTTCCAGGTACCTGAGCTGGGCAGTGAATTTTGGCATGGTGGCTAGTAAAAGTCATTAGTAGAATTGGACTTGGATGTTGGTGGATGGTTGGGCTGAGCAAAGCGGTAAGGATTCTGAGGTCTGAGGCCATCGAAATTATGATGAGAATGACTTTTGAGGTCAGCAACTTCAGACAGGTTACTTTCCTAGAAACTCGCAGCTGTGGGTGGCCTCTATTGCCATTAATTATTACTTAATGAACCTCTGTGTGTGGCACGTTTGCACTTCAGCCTTTTAGAAACAGGGAGAGAGAGAAAGTCAAGGGTACAGATGATTTGACTTAGAAAGCTCACCCATGAACAAGACCAGAGACACTTTGTAATTTGAGACCCTGTTTTCATAATTGAAATTTTTTATACAAAAGTTTTAAAACTACTCAGTTATTTGCTCTTTGAAGATACGCTTATATTTTATGACTAGGTATGGTAGTACTTTCTCTTGAACATTAAGTAAACTTTCAGGTGGCTCCTGAAAACTCAAAGAAATCTCATCTGCTTTTGCTTTGTATTAATTGTTCATGTTTGTTTAGATCTGGACCAGTTCTTCAAACTGTTGATGGTCCTGGGATCGGGGAGACATTCCTCTGAAATATAGGGAAGACCTTTGAACATTTTGATAAGATTATGGTTTTTTTTCCATTTTGTCTGTTACAACTACAAAACAAGTCTCCATGAAGACTCCTTAGTACATTAATGTATTGTTAATGCAGCACAGCACCACCGGAAGATTCTGGGTGACAGATCTGGGTAAAGTTGATCACCTGCCTGTTGAGATGCCTTTTTTTCATTCTTGACTTGACAAGTAGTTCCACTTAGAAGCCTGTGAGTACCCTTTATAAATTTCAGGGTATAATTATTACTGTGATTGTGGGACAGGGTTGTTCTGCTGTGTGCTGGGGCACCCGCATCTTAACCACAGTTGATTCATTTTAAACACTGGAAATTAGAGGAAAACACTCACCTCAGGATTCTTTGACCCTACAGTTCTTCTTGTTCTATGTCTCTACCACTGCCCCCGGTTGCCCTCTAGGTGACTCTGGCGCACAGGACCCCGTGAGTATCAGAGTAGAACTGTGATCCATAGGGTTTTCAGTGACTGATTTTTTGGGAAGTAGATTGCCAGGCTTTTCTTCCAAGATGCCTCTGGGTGGACTTGAACCTCCAAACTTTTGGTTAGCAGTCGAGTGTATTACGATTTACACCCAGGGACTCTATTCTGTGTCTCAGGCTTTTAAAATGTCTCTCCTTTCTGGTACTGCCTTTCCTCTGAGAAGGGAAGGCAGAGGCATCCCTTGGTGGAATTTAGGGCAGTAGAGGAATTGCTCTGGGTAGGATGACATATAATTTGATTCTTTCCAAATGCTTCTGGTCTCTACCTATTTGAGCTCTGGGTTCCCTGTTGGGGGATAAGTGTGCAGGATATGTTCTCACCTCTCAGTTCATCGTGACTTTAGCTAGAGGTCCGGCTTGTGGCTGTCATTGCTCTAAATCCTGGTGAGTGGAGGGAGCATGTGAGTTGGAGCCAGCAGGAAGCGTATGTCTGGGTTTGTGTGTGCAGGGGCATGCAGTGCAGGCAAGGGAAGCAGCATTTACCCTCTGGGATTGTCAAGAAAAGTAGAGCCCTTCTGCAGAGACTCAAAGGCACAGTGACTCAGACAGGGCCTGGGCAGCCCGGGGCCTGCCTGGTGAGTGATGGGGCAGAGTGGCCTACATAGCCCCGCCATCAACACAGGGGCCAGAATTCAGTGCTTCCCCGAGCAGCCCGGCTCCTTAAAATGCCAAATTATTATTTTTGTTCTTTTTCTGTCTTTGGGATTGTTTATGCATCTCAAATGAGCTGTTAAGGGAATTTTGTGCATTCGACAAACTTTTACTTTAAAGGAGGCAGGTTAGAGAAGGGAGCTCTGTCACATTAAATGCCAGCTATTGTGCTTTTCATTCAGCTTGACAAACAGAAGCCTAAAATGGCAGGGGATTAAATTGATATAATGACAAGAATTCATATAGGAGGCTGTGGGAATGGAGCAGAATAATACCAAGGCTTCATAGTATTATAATGTTGTTTGATTTGCCTTAGATGGAAAACAGAATATACCTGTATTTATGTTGATTCTAAATAGGGAGTGTGTAAACAGGCATGCCATTTTTCCTACCATCTTCAAATTGAAATTAAATAGGTATCCATTTCTGAGCAATGGACATCTTTCTGAGTAATGAGTTAAGTGCAGTTTTTGAACATTTGGATCTTATTGTACATCACAGTAAGAGCATTTTTGTTGCTCAATTGGGTCCCTGTTATAGAAGCACACAGTACGTGGGCATTTGTGAATTATTCATTTGTTAAAGGCATTCTTTTTAGTTTTAGAAAAATTCACCTTTGTCTTGGTGGATTTCAGCAGTAACAACTGCAACCCCGAGTCGAATAAACATCTCCTTTTTCATCATTAGTCTTTGATGCAGGAGAGCTGCAGATGAGATGCTCCTGCCTTCTGAAGAAATACATATGTGTCTTTCATCTGGGCGACGTCTTTCTGGGGCAGTACCAGCTGGAGGATGTCAGCTGGGATGACCAAACACTTGATCAATTGACAAGGGGTGCATCAAAGGTGGCGGGGAGCCATTTATACACAGTGTGTTTAAAAGCACTTTGAAAAGTATATCATACTTAACGTGTATTTGTATAATATGAAAGCGTATTTTTATTAGGCACATTTTAACATATGGCTCCAAAAAAAAAAAAAAGAAGGTGTTGTACCGTGTTGAAACTTTATTTTTTTCTGTACAGTGCTAGAAAATCATCTTTATGCAATTATTTGAGTAATGATGTTCACACGTTTTAAGGTTTCTCGAGGAACTGCCCTAATTTCTTAAAACACTACTTCTTTTGCCTCGACACTTAACTGTAGGAAAATGTAAATTCCCTACCCTGATTCAAGGCTTTCCACAGTTTTGACCATCACTGCTCTACAACAAAGCCCCTGTGCTGAATGTTCCACATACTGTTAGTTCCTATTTCCAGTCTCATTTTTTTTTTTTTAAATGCTGTTCCTTCTATATAAGGGGCTTCCTTCCCCTGATCTCTGCCCACCAGATACGACCCATCTTCTAAGGTACTGCTTGTTCCAGCTTCCCCTTAAAGCCTTCCCTGCACCCTACACATAGCTCACCTACATATAGAGACACTTCGTAGGGTCACCTACATATAGGGTCACCTCTCCAAAGAATGGACATTTTCTGTCAGTAGCACTCAGTGATAATTATACATTCTTGTGTTGTATTGTTTCCTTGTCTTCCCTGCTGGATTCTAAGCCTTAATGGTGTACAGGGTAATAACAATAATGGAAATGCTAATAATAAAAACAAACTGTTTATCCAGCCAGCTCTAACTGATTGCCTATTGTTAATAGATGATGGGGATGAAGTGATAATCAAAAATCAGACATGCACCATGGATTCATGGAACTTATGTTCTAGTCAGAAAGAGAAACAATCAAGTAGTTACTCAAAGTAATGTAAAAATGTTAACAGGTGCTACGAAGGTTGTGTACGTAGTACTGTGAGAGCTTGGGAAGGGGGCATTTGAGCTACTGGAGGAGATCAGCAAAGGCTTCCCCGAGGACAAGATTGGCTACGTAATTTGCAGAGTTCAGTGCAAGATGAAAATGCAGGACCCCTTGTTCAAAAATTGTTAAGAAGTTCAAGATGGCGACAGCAGAGCATTAAACCAAGAGTGGATCCCTTCTAAGTGTGGGGCCCTGTGCAGCTCTGCAAGTTATACGCAGGAAGCTAGCCCTGACTGAAAAGGTGATGTTTGAGCTGAGATGTGGGGGAAGATTAGGGTGGGAAGGTTGTTCCAGGTGGACGAAGCAACATGAACACAGTCTCTGGGACAGGAAGGAATATGTATGGCACATTCAGAAACTGGACAAAGGCTCCTGTGGCTGGAGTGCAGAGAGTGGGGCAGAAGGTAGAGAAGTAGAGAGAGTGACACATAAGGCCAGCGAGGCAGAGTGGGTTACATGTGGGCCCAGCAGAGCTCTGTAGGTTTCAGTCTTTATTCTACAAGCCACACACAACTACTGAAATATCTTAAGCAGGAAGATAAATCAAGTTTGGATTTTGTAAATTCACTGTGACTGCAGTGTGGAAGATAGACTGTGGGAGGATAGCAGGAGGATAGAAGGACTGAAGAATGAGAGATGGTGGGGATTGGGTCCAGAGTTGGGGTGGCAGTGCATATAGAGTGGAAGCGATGGTGGTATATAGAGGAGATCCTATTGGCAGGGCTTGGCAGAGTGAGCGTAAGGGAGCAAAAGATGCCAAAGTTGACATCTGACTTGGGACTACTGGGTTGATCAGCAGAAACAGCAGTTTCATATGGTGCAGGCTAACAGATGGATGGTTGGTAGGATGTTCACTTAGGCAACACCTAGAGGACCAGGTGGAGTTTGATTTGTTTTTGCTTTGGTGGTGGCGAGGTGTGAGAGAAGATTACAAATTGACTTCTAGACACTTTGAGGTAACTTTGAAACGAGGATGTGGAGAGGGAAGTTGCATACGTGGGTCTGGAGTTCAAAGGATTGGTAGGTAGGTGCAGGAGGTATAATTTTGCTGAGGCAGATGCTGTATAGGTACTTTACAGGGATTATCTATTTTAAAAGTTGTAACAGTCTATGAGGAATGCATTATTATACTCTTTTGTGGATGAGCATATTGTGGCACAGAGAGGTTAATTAACTTGCCCCAAGGTCACACAGCTGCCACGTGGAGGATCTGGGCTTTGAAGCCTGGTAATCAATCTCAGTCCAGAGCCTGAGCTCTTAACCATTATGCATACTGACTTCCCAATGGCTTCCTTTTACCAGTAGGCCCAGCTGTTTGTACTGAGTAGGTTCTTGGGAATTCCTTATTGAATAAATAAATTTAAGCATGTGTAGTGAAAATAGCAGACTATTCCCTTCTGAATAGGAAATTTTTGGAGGAGGCCCCAAGGCCCCAAAGTGTGACTGAACATAGATGAACTTCAAATGGTGGGCTCCCTGGTTATTTTTATGGCACTTCTCTTTTTTAGGAGCCCTGGTGGCACAGTGGTTAAGAGCTATGGCTGCTAACCAAAAGGTCAGCAGTTCGCATCTACCAGCTGCCCCTTGGAAACCCTAGGGGGCAGTTCTGCTCTGTCCTGTAGGGTCGCTATGGGTTGGAATCGACTCGAAGGCAATGGGTTTTCTGTTTCTTGCTGGTAAGCACTCCTCTCCACCAACCATGCTGATGTCTGAACTTTGTAGAGAGCCTTGGTGGAGGACATTGGAACTTCTCTTGGATGAATCAATTGTTGATAGGTCAGGCTCCCTCTATGGTGTTCCTGGGATGGGTTTGATAGAATTGTGGCCTTTTAGAGCTAAGAGATGGCTCGGGTGCTACCATGCTAAAGTGCATTACTAAATCACCTGGGCGGTCACTCTTTCCTTCTGAGGTTGGATGCTGGCTCAGAGTCCTCCTCAACACAGTCCACCTCTCATTTTAGGACTAAGGAAACTGAGATCCAGAGAGGTGTTACCCCAGCCAGTCAAAGTTACCACTCAAGAGTAAATCTGTTTGCTATTGCTGATCTGGGAAGAATTAAATAAACTAGATTCTAGATCAAACCCTTTACAGGTAAGGAAGCTGAGGACCTGAAAGGACAGTGACTTGCCATTTCTGCAGAGATGGTGTCAGCCCCCTGATTTCTACCTCCCAGACAGTAAGTGGTCCCTTCTCTGGTCAGGAAGAGTGAAACCCTTTCCCACACAGCAGAGCCACTGCTGTACTGGCACATTCAGCAAAACTGAGCCCCTCTGGTTGTATGCATGCATTTTTCATCAGCTGTTCCCCTGGAAATTTCTTTATCATATGTGGACAGTGAATTGAGTGATGTGAATGATGCTTTATTGGGGTGGCCTTTTGATACAACAAGTATTTATTTAAGGCTTCTTGGTACCTTCTGCTATGCCTATCGTGAAATTCCAGTATTTTATTCTCTGCCCTGGATGTTGAAATGAAGCATATTGTTTCCCTTTAAGATGCCATTAAAAGTTGATGATGACCTTTGCAATGACTAATAGTTTTCATGGGGCTTTAATTGTGATTTTATTTTTTTCTTTGGCAGAGCAGCATCAGTCCACTTCATACATCTTTTGTATCAGGGAATCCATAAAACACTGCTGCCTTTTGTTGATGCTATAGGAGATTTTATGCCAATGACAAGGGATTTGATTTAATATTCTCTTTAAATAAAATCAACACTGCTGCAGTTATAAACTCTTCGAAAAACTGTCAAGCCCGTCAATATAGCATGAAACAAAAAGTTAGCAGCCTGATATAAATTAGTATGTGCAGCGTATCTTTGGGAAGGTGGGAGATATTTATGATTGTGTGTTAAAATATATTTATTTAGAGATTTGTTTCTGTTCTTTTGACCATGAGTAGGAAATGCAGAGAGGGACATTTCATTAACACCATCTTCCAAACTGAAAACTTTCTTTGCCAGTTAATGATTTTCTGGGGCTATTCTGAATGTGGTGACATGACATAAACAGGTATTTATGATCTGTGATACAATCCTTAGTGAGTATGGATTTATAGTTAAATGGTGAAGTGGGAGTTCAGCCAGTGATTACTGACAGAACCTCTAGGATCTATATTTTGTTTGTTTCCATTATTCACACACACTTTCCTTTGTGGCCTGATTATCTGTGTCGTCTGTGTTTCCTAGATTACTTGAGGTGAGTATGAGGCTTTGAAATTCAGGGATGTATGTTCTGTGTGTTTGTCCCCCTTCTTGTACCCTAATATCTTGCCATTATCATTCAACCATTATCAGGTGATTAGGTAATCATAATTCTGTCTCTTTGGCTCTGTGAACCCAGGTAGGAGCAGAGCTGATTGACAAAAAATGATTGGAGTGAAGATATGTGTGTAGGTAGTGGTGATGTCAGAGATCTGGGAAAATAAGAGTCACTATGGCTTCCGGAAAAAGGGCAGACTTCTTTAGAACACATCAGACAGAGATGTCAGTCATGTTATAGGTAACCTGGGCAACATGGATCATGTTAACAAAGCATGAATAGGCAGGGTGCTGAGGGGCCATTAGGTTGCTAATAAAACTGGGCCAGACCAATCTGAAGTCAGGTGATTCAAGGAGACTGGAAATCTAGCCAGCTGGGAAGATGCAGTAGAGATGCTGACATCACCAAGGAGAATTCTAGAGAGGCCAGTGCTTTCATGAGGTCTTCTTCAGAAAGCAACTTTCTTCGAAGTTGCCTGCGGTGCCTGACCCATGAGGTGAAACCACTAGACCAGAGTTTCTTACAGTATGGTTCATGGATCACCCGCATCTCAGTTACCTGAAACTTTATTAAAAATCTTCTGTGGGCAAGCTGAGAATCTGTATTTTAAAGTTTCCCAACTGATTATGATGCAGACTACTAAAGCTTGAGAGCCACTGCTCCACAGTAGAACCAGCTCAGATCTCCTTTTTTGTTTGCCTAAAAGAATTTGGGGTTTGTATCTTGAGAGATGAGTTCTCGGGTGGTGCAAATAGTTAAGCACTCAGCTACTAACTGGAAGGTTGGCGGTTCAAATCCACCCAGAAGCACCTTGGAAGAAAGGCCTGGTAATCTACTTTCGAAACGTTACAGCCATCGAAAACCCTGTGGAACACAGTTCTAGTCTGAAACACTTGGAGTCACCTTGAGTTGGAATTGACTTCATGGCATCTGGTTTGGTTTTTAGGTTTTCATCTGGAGAGATAGTGATATTCTCTGGATGGATCCCAAACAGAGACTCTTCACTCTGCAGGTCCATTTGGGAAACTAATTATAGGTATAGTACCTCTTTCCAGAAAA
Organism: Dugong dugon; assembly: GCA_030035585.1. Taxonomy (NCBI): domain Eukaryota; kingdom Metazoa; phylum Chordata; class Mammalia; order Sirenia; family Dugongidae; genus Dugong; species Dugong dugon. The sequence goes on along the minus strand of CM057475.1, from coordinate 13,866,794 downwards.
TATACAATATTCACTTCCTTTATGTTGTGTTTGATGTCGCATAGACACAGGTTTGCGTGCAATTTTCAGGTGTCCAAAGCTCTCTCATTGTGAATTCCATGTTGAAAAACTCTTGACTAGAAAGCAAGGGTATTTGTTGCTACCTTTCCCTGATTATACTGTTATTGTTCCAACTAATTGTGTTGAAGGGAGGATCAAGCTATGAACTCTATGTATTTTCCTAGAGAAAACTCTGCTTGGTTAAAATGCTGGATCTTCACATTGATGAAAATTGAAGTGTGGCACCCCGATCCAGATAATTAATCCATTTGTCACCAAGTATCTGATTATAGGGAAGCATTGGAATTCTTGCGTTTGCATTTCTGTTTTCATTTGAATATTGAGTATCCATCCATTAGCCTTCGGTCTACCTATGTGAGCCGTTTGGAAGCACCACTTATGCAGGGGGGAAAGTGAAGAGCTTCCTTCTCCTGGGCTTCTAGTCCTCGAACCTGGAAGATGCTGTTTTTCTGTCTGGTAGATATGGCTCTAACATGGACTGACTCACAGAAACATGGATTAATGTTGTTTTCTCAAGAATTCTTCACAGGCATGAGTCACTCACCAGACCACACATCAGCTGTCATCTGCCCAACGTTTTTGTCATTTTGGAGTGTAAGCTCTGAGAGCCTCCCTGCTTGTTTTCCAGGGTGGTACCTGTGCTGACCAAGTGTTCCTTTCTTGGATTTATCAGTTAATGATTTTCTTTTTTAATAAATATTTGCAGCCTGTTTAGTGTGCTTTCATAAAGGGGGAAAATAATTTGGCAGCCTTAAATCAGTGTGTTATCGGACTTTTGTCTGGTTTTAATCTTAGAACTCCCTCTCCACGCTCACTGTTCAGGGATGCTTCCCTTTTCCCAGCCTAGGGCCCACTGCCTGAAACGTTCATGTTTTTTCTCTAAGACAGAACACCAACCGAGTGCAGGCAGCTGGTTGACACAACCAGATCAAAATGCTTTGAGTTTTGAAAATGATTCCCCCTCTTGGTATTGAACCCAGTGATAAAAGCAAAGCAGTTGTCATCTTGAAAACAGAGCTATATACACGGCAGAGCCTTTCCAATTAGCACACTTAAGATGCATGTTAGAAATGCTGGGAAGTGGGATGTTACAGAGCGAAATGTGGGTAATAGGGCTTTAAATTTTCATGTTTTGGTTGATTTTTTTCCTATTGCAGTTTTAAGAAAATTGTTGCACATTATTGAAGCTCCTAAGTGCATTTTAACATTGCTCTTTTCTGCTTATAGTAATATCTTCCCAAACAATGGAAGTGTTGGTCACAAAAAACCTCGTGTCCATTGACTCTCCGAGTGGAGGCAATCTATTATTCAAAATTTCTCTGTTACCAAATAACAAGTCAGTTTAGACAATTCTCCAGGTGGTTTTTCTGCCTGCTACCAAGTAACTGGTTTGACTGAATCCCTGAATTGAAAAACCTGGCAGTTTTTTTGTTTATCTGATTATTATTCGTTTTATTGTACTTTAGATGAAGGTTTACAGAGCAAATTAATTTCTCATTAAACAATTAATACACATACTGTTTTGTGACATTGGTTGCCAACCCCATGACATGTCAATACTCTCCCTTTCTCAACCTTGGGTTCCCCGTTACCAGCTTTCCTGACCCCTCCTGCCTTCCCATCCTTGCCCCTGGGCTGTTGTGCCTCTTTAGTCTTGTTTTGTTTTATGGGCCTGTCTAATCTTTGGCTGAAGGTTGAACCTCAGGAGTGACTTCATTCCTGAGTTAAAAGGGTGTCCAGGAGCCATACTTTTGTGGTTTCTCCAGCCTCTGTCAGACCAGTAAGTCTGGGTTATTTTTTTTGTGAGTTAGAATTTTGTTCTACATTTTTCTCCAGCTCTGTCTGGGACCCTCTGTTGTGATCCCTGTCAGAGCAGTCAGTGGTGGTAGCTGGGTATCATCTAGTTGTGCTGGACTCAGTCTGGTGGAGGCTGTGGTAGTTGTGGTCCATTAGTTCTTTGGACTAATCTTTCCCTTGTATCTTTGGTTTTCTTCATTCTCCCTTGCTCCAGATGGGGTGGGATCAGTAGATGGATCTTAGATGGCCGCTCACAGGCTTTTAAGGCCCCAGATACTACTCACCAGAGTAGAATGTAGAACATTTTCTTTATAAAGTATGTTATGCCAATTGAGCTAGATATTCCCTGAGACCATGGTCCCCAGGCTTCAGCCCAGTAATTCAGTCCCTCAGGGAGTTTAGATGTGTCTATGAAGATTTCATGACCTTGCCTTGGTCAAGTTGTACTGATTTCCCCCATATAGTGTACTGTCATACCCTTCACCCAAGTTACCACTTATCTGTTGTCTAGTTAGCGTTTTTCCCTCCCCACCCTTACCCTCCCTTTGCTGTTGTTGTTAGGTGCTTTTGAGTCGGTTCTGACTCACAGCGACCCTATGTACAACAGAATGAAACACTGCCCGGTCCTGCGCCATCCTCACAATTGTTGTTACACTTGAGCCCATTGTTGCAGGCAGTGTGTCAGTTCATCTTGTTGAGGGTCTTTTTCTTTTTCGCTGACCCTCTACTTTACCAAGCATGATGTTCTTTTCTAGGGACTGATTCCTCCTGATAACATTCTCCTCCCTAGTAACAATCCAAGATTATTTCTTTTTGTGTGTTTGTTCGATTTGTTTGTTCTTGAGTTTTTATAATAGTGGTCTCACACAGTATTTGTCCTTTTGTGATTAACTTATTTCACTCAGCATAGTGCCCTCGATTCATCCATGTTGTGAGATGTTTTGCATATTCATCATTGTTCTTTATTGTTGAGTAGTATTCCATTGTGTGTATGTACCATAGTTTGTTTCTCCATTCATCTGTTGATGGGCACTTAGGTTGTTTGCATCTTTTTGCTATTGTGACTAATGCTGCAATGAACATGGGAGTGCGTATGTCTATTCGTGCGACGGCTCTTATTTCTCTAGGATATATTCCTGTGAATGGGATTAAAACCTGACAGTTCTGATGTTGACCAGACTCAGTCCCCAAAATGAATTCTCCTCTCGGGTCCAAACACACATACAGAGAGAAATTAAAGCTAAATGTCCAGCATAAACTAGTAGATTTGTTACATAAAGGTATCAATGTTTGACTTACTTTCTAGAGTGTTAGGCTTCTTGAAATCAACAGCAACTTTGTTAATTTTGAATTCCTAATGTCTAACAAGGACCTTGTATAGAGTAATAGTATTAGTTGTGATAGGTGCTATTAGTGCTCACCATATTTCCAGTTCTCTTTTCCTTCTCTATACGATGGAGAACTACACTCCTCTTTCCTCTTGAACTTAAGATACCTTGTACCTTGATTTGGTCAATTCAATGTGAGTAGAAGTGATCTATATCACTTTTAGGTAAAAGAATTTATGACCCAGTTAACAGTGCTTTTTCTTCTTCTATGGCAAACCCTAAAGCCTTTTATTGAGAGAGTAGTGCTATGAGATGTTGGAGCCTGTTACCTTGGATTCCTGAGGGACTAGAGTGAGCAGAGCCCTCCCTCCCCATGCCCAGCCAACTCATGCTGGATATGTGGAATAGGTGAGAAATAACCCTTTATTGTTTTAAGCCACTGAGATTTGGGGCTTGTTTGTTTTTGAAGCATTATCTGCCTATCCTGACTAATACAATTAACATTTGAGTACTGACTGTGTGCCAGCCACTTTTCTAAGCTGTTTATATGTATTAATTCATTTAATCATCACAATAACTATTTTATAGGTGCTGAGGTATTAAGTCACTGCCTAAGGCTTTATAGCTGGTAAGGAGCAAAAATGAGATTTGAACTTCAGAAGTCTGGTAAATAATAAATGGTGAAAGAATGAGGCAAAATCAGAGAAATTTTTATGATTTGGAACAGGTGGTATAATTAGGGGTGGTGTAGGGGTGGGTACCAGTTGGTATCATCCATCCCAGATATCTCTTGCTGCTTGTAATTTTACCATTTTAGTTAGTTATTTTTTGGCCTTAAAAGTTTTTGGCCTTCTCATTGCCTATAAAATGTGAATAGTGTTATGGTTGGTAACACTTTAAGGCTTTTTACAAGCCTAGGTTCTCCAAAAGAGGACCTGAGTCACCAGAAAGGAAATCAAGTCATGTCAGAGCAGGTAAGAAGAAACCAAGGACTAGAGTTGCCACTTGGCTTAGGATTTCCCTATTAGGACCAGCGTCTGTCGTGTCCTGCTGTGAGTTCAGGGAAGAGGAGACTCTTGGGGGAGTTCCCACGTATGGAGGTGACTGAGAGACTCTCAGCACATTTGCCTTCTTTACCTCTACTCTGTTAGCTTCGTCTGTGGTCATGCCGTAATATGGTTCCTGAGCTTATGGATCTTCAGTTCAGCTGACCATTAGAGACTGATAATCAGCTTTAACTCCCAGTTCTACAAACTGGGAAGAGAAAATTGGATCAAATTTGTATTATGGTCTGCACCTGGCTCAATTGGCAGTGGTAGTGGGATCAAATCTGTCACTTATTTAGCAAAATATGTTGAATAACTAGGATATGACAAGCACTGTTTTAATTGCTGCGGGCATGGATATGAATAAGGCAATTACTCTGTCCTTGAGGTCCTCCTGTTCTGGAGGGAGATGTGACACTAATGAACTAATGAAACCAGAAGACTGAATGGGACCCATGCCTAACAGTTACAAGGAGTCATATTTTGTTTTAATGCAGAGAATTTCTAATAATAGTGCAATGAGTTGCTCTTGTGAGATAGTGAACTCCCTGTTGCTGGAATTATTTAGTTCAAGGTAGGACGATCATCTCTATTATAGGAAATTCTCTTCTTACCCAGCAGCTTAGACCAGATGACCTTTGTTCTTTTGAGCTCTATGATTTAATGATAAACCATGTGATACAACCTATGAGAGCTATAGAAATGATTGGGGAAGAAATATTATGTGCTAGAAACAGTCAGGAAAGGCGCTGTATAGTAATTGGGACTTGAATTTGGCCCTGAACGAAGCAGAGAAGGTGAGTAGACAAAGCAGAGAGAATATATTCCAAGCTGACATAGTGAAATGTCTAAAGATGCAATGTGTGGTGTGTATGAGAGAGGAGACACGTCTGCATGGTTTCTGTTAGGAAGCTGACAGAAGGTAAGACAAGTCAAATATTAGGAGGGGTTAGAATGATGAGATTAGGAAGTTGGACCTGTAGTCATAATATTGTTGTAATAGAGGGAACTTGTTTTAGGTAGAACACTCTTTACTGTAACACAAGACTTGAAAAAAGGCAGCTTAGTAAGGGAGGACATTTTATTATCTGACGTACCAGTATAGCTGAGTTAAGCAGTTATGGGATTGATTCAGCGGCTGATATCAGGGAGCAAGATTCCTTCCATCTTTTTTTCTCTGCCCATCTCAGCATGTTGGCTTGGTTTTAGGCTTTTTTCTTCATAGTCACAGGATGAGCATGACATGTCCATGGATCACAGGCGGAGACAAGGAGGCCTGGCTGAAGAAGTGGGAAGACTATTTCCTTCTATGCATTCCTTTCTATTTGGGAAATCCTTTTTTAAAATGTGCCCCAGAAGACACATCTTCGGGTCCTGTGGACCATGATTCATCCCATGTTCACACCTTAGCTTTAGAGGAGGATGAGCTAGAGGAAGGCAGGCTCTACCAACAAGGAAAGGGGCTTGGGGGAGGGTTGTGGGGTCAGCTGTGAAAAGTATCTGCCCCAGCCCTCGCAGGTCATCTTACATCATCACCTAATTTCACAGATAATGATATACAACAACTGTCATATGTCATGTATCTGTTATGTGCTTGGCACTCTGCAGGGTTCTGTTTTCAATCTTTACAACAATACTTGCAGGTAGATGATATTCTCATTTACTGATGAGGAAACTGAATGGTATATAAGTGACTTGGAGAGTTAGTGTCTGGGTGGGTGGGAGGATTAGATCTTATTGAGTCATAGAGTCTCATGTTTGAAAGAGGCTTTAAGCCAGCACAGCCTCCTCCTCCAAAGGTGCCCACCCCCCACCTCTGGCATCCCTGCCAAGAGGTAGTGGAGCCAGATCTTGAATACCTGTAGGGATGGAAGCTTCCTGACTACTGGTCCAGTGTTAGCTCCAATCCATGTCACTGGCAGAATACAGACCTGTCATGGGATAGAGGAGAACTCCTGGTTTTCTTCTGTGGTTGTCCCCTGCAGGGATCTTTTATAGATGTTGGGTATTGTCACTAGTGTTGTAATGGCAGCTGGCATTGTAGAACTGATATCCATTAGTGGGATTCGAGTCTCCTTCATGAGTGAAGTGGGAGCCATGTGAAAAAGTTGGCTTCCTCAACTTCCTTCAGCCCAAGACCCTGGGCCCATATTTCTATTTTCTGTTTGTTAAATGTTAGCTGAAAAAAGGGATGTTTTGTTGGGTTTGTGTTTCCCTGTGGAAAAGATTACTTTAGGCACATTAAAAAAAATGCTTTTAAAAAGAATCTTGTGTAAGTTGAAAACAGAGGGAAAGAAAACAAATGTCTTGATGGCTTTTTATTACAATAAAAATTGTAGTGAAAGCTCTCTCAACTCCCTCCCTCCTCCATCCTACTAAACAAAACCTTTGTCTGTGGGAGGAAGGTTATGGTTAAACAACAGGCATAGAGATAGGGGAAGTGGCATTATTTGGTGACCCTAATGCTGAAAAGGTTGCAACCAGTGACATTTTAAAGGGGTGCTTTGAAAGTAAAGGGTTGCTGTTGGTAGTGACAGGAAGGGGGTCACCTGTAGATGCAGTAGGAAAACATTTTGAAGTCTGAAGCATGAGATTTTGGGGAGTACAAGAGGAAGCAAAATTTAAGCAGTGAAATGATTTTTTTTTTTTTTTGGGAAAATGCTTTTAGTGTTCAATTGCTCTCCTCAAATATCTTTAAATTTGCCTCACTTTTTTTTTTTTTTTTTTTTAAACTAACAAAAAGGGCTTCTTACAGAGATATGCCAGTTATGGGAAATGTTCCTTCTCAACTTCATTCTCCGGTGAAGTTTGGTGATTGGCGGGTCATTGTGTTAGCAGCTGCCGCTCTGCTGGTGTCCTAGATATGCTAGTAACCTGCCGATGGTCTCTAGAGGAGATGATGCAGGCAGCCCTCTGGTGGTCAGGAGGACCCCAACTGTTCCTTTACATGGCTCCTAAAACAGGCAAGGAAATGGTGGGTCTACACCTACACTGTCCGATATGGTAGCTGTAAGTCACATGTGGCAAATGAATGCTTGAAATGTGGCAAATTGAGTTGTACCATCAGTGTAAAATACTCTGGATTTTGAAGACTTAGTAAGAAAAAAGAAAGTAAAATATGCCCATCGATTATTTTTTATTTTGATTGCATGTTGAAATTATGATATTTTGGATATATTGGATTAAATAAATATGCGATTAAAATTAATTTTACCTCTTCTTTTTACCTTTTTAATGTGGCTTCTAGAAAATTTAAAATTATCTTCATAGCTTGCATTTTTGTTGGAGAGTGTTGGTCTAAATCAGAGGTCACAAACAATGGCCTGCTGCTGGTTTTTATAATTAAAGTTTATTGGAACACAGCCACATCCATTTGTTTATGTATTGTGTATGGCTGTTGTCATGGATTGAACTGTGTCCCCCCAAAAATGTTTGTATCAATTTGGCTAGGCCATGATTCCTAGTATTGTGTAGTTGTCCTTCATTTTGTGATTGTAATTTTATGATAAAGAGGATTAGGGTGGGATTGTAACACCACCCTTACCCAGGTCACATCCCTGATCCAGTGTAAAGGGAGTTTCCCTGGGATGTGGCCTATACCACCTTTTCTTTCTCAAGAGATAAAAGGAAAAGGAAGCAAGCAGAGAGAGGGATCCTCATACCACCAAGAAAGCAGTGCTGGGAGCAGAGAGCATCCTTTGGACCTGAGGTTCCTGCACAGAGAAGCTCCTAGTCCGGGGGAAGATTGATGACTACAAGGACCTTCCTCCAGAGCCAACAGAGACAGAAGGCCATCCTCTGGAGCTGATGGCTTGAATTTGGACTTGTAGCCCACTAGACTGTGAGAGAATAAATTTCTCTTTGTTAAAAGCCACCCACTTGTGGTATTTCTGTTATAGCAGCACTGGATGACTAAGACAGAATTTGGTACCATGAGTAGGGTGCTGCTGTAACAGATACCTAAAATGTGGAAACAGTTTTGAAACTGTGAATGCATAGAGGAGTGGCAGTGGCAAAGAACCAGCAGCATCAGAGAACAGGCAGCAGCAAAACCAGAAGACCAGTGCCAGACAGAGCTGGAGCCAACGCACGGAGCGAGAGAGCTGAGTGCCTGTGTGCAGGAGGCTTCCTGGCAGAGTGGGGTGCCTCTGGGCATTTATTCGTGGAGCTAGGCTTGCTAATCTACTGAGCAAGAGAGCTGAGTGCCTGTGCTCAGGAGGCTTCCTGGTGGAGTGGGGTACCTCCAGGCACTGATTGGTGGAGCTACAGAGCTTTGGAACACTTGCCGCAGCAGGGCAGATGCGGATGTGAGGCCCGAGGGCTGGGAGGCCACAGGAAGCAGAAGCTGAAGAGACAAGGAACACAAGAAGCCGAGTTCCCTAAGTCTCAAAAGGTATGGCCAGGACTTCAGGGGTTTCAAAGGGTGGAGCCACGGCCTCTGGTGTTTCTAGGGGTGGAGTCGCCACTCAGATGGACTGGGAGAGTGGTGCGCCTGTAGCCGAGGGAGCAGAGTTGCTGTCCCGGTGGGCCTGGAGGGTGAAGCTGAAGCCCAGGGCCGAAGGGCCTCCACTCAGAATCGGGAGAGTGTGACCAATACCTAGAGTCTGGAGGGCAGAGCCATAGTGTAAATTGTGTCAAAGAACAGAAGATTATTTTTGAAGCCTTGAGGGCTAATGTAATGTGTTCTGCTGACTTACTTGGTGACTGTTATCTCTTCTTTTCCTCCAGTTTCTCCCATTTGTAGCGGAAGTGTCTAGCTTGTGCCTGTTCTGCCATTGTACCTTTGGAAGCAGATAACTTGTATTCTAGATTTCACAGATAAAGAGGAATTTCTGGATTTTGGACTTGTAGTTAAGACTTTTGCTGATGTGATACGGTGAATATGTTTTGTATGTTGCAAGGATGTGATTTTTGGGGGGTCAAAGGGTGGAATGTCATGGATTGAATTGTGTCCCCCAAAAAATGTATGTATCAGTTTGGCTAGGCCATGATTCCCAGTGATGTGTGGTTGTCCTCCATTTTGTGATTGTAATTTTATGATAAAGAGGATTAGGGTGGGATTGTAACACCACCCTTACCCAGGTCACATCCCTGATCCAGTGTAAAGGGAGTTTCCCTGGGTTGTGGCCTGCACTACCTTTTCTCTCTCAAGAGATAAAGGGAAAGGGAAGCAAGCAGAGGGGGGGACCTCATACCACCAAGGAAGCAGTGTCAGGAGCAGAGCATGTCCTTTGGACCTGAGGTTCCTGTACAGAGAAGCCCCTAGTCCGGGGGAAGACTGATGACTATGAGGACCTTCCTCCGGAGCCGACAGAGAGAAAAAGCCTTACCCTGGAGCTGATGGCTTGAATTTGAACTTGTAGCCCACTAGACTGTGAGAGAATAAATTTCTCTTTGTTAAAAGCCATCCACTTGTGGTATTTCTGTTATAGCAGCACTAGATGACTAAGACAGCTGTTTTCGTACTTCAAAAGCAGAGTAGTTGCTTATGGCAGGTAATTTTGCGTATTGCCCCAAAGCCTACACTATTTACTGTCTGGACCTTTACAGAAAAAGTTTGTTAACCTCTGGTCAAAATGATCCTGGAAGACTTGGAAGGACCTAAAATCAGGCTTTCGGTCTGATTCTTATACCTGTAAGTCGCTGCCTTGGCAGTAAGAGAGAACCAAGGATTCCCTAAATGTTTCATAGGTGCTTCAGGCATGTGCTGCCCTTTATCACCAGCCTTTCCCTCTAAACAGGCTATAAGCCTTGACTATCCCTGTTATTAGAAGCCTGGGAAGAGAGATTGTAGAGCTAGAAAATTGGCTCTGTAGAGAGGGTAGGCAGGCTTGGAACCCTTAACCATCCAATGGAGTGGTGGAAACATTGTTGCTGATTTCTAGATTTCTAAAAGTTTCCTGTTTGAGACAGAGCTATGATTGTTAGGTAGGGGCCACCTGTATAAAGTGACTTAAGAAGTTCCCCTGCCCCAACCTGCAGCTATTGCTATTGTTATTGTTATTGTTAGTTACCATCAAGTTGGTACCGACTCATAGCAACCCTATGTGCAACAGAATGAAACACTGCCCAGTCCTGCTGCATCCTCACAATCATTGTTATGCTTGAGCGCATTGTTGCAGCCACTGTGTCAATCCATCTTGTTGCGGGTCTTCCTCTTTCTCGCTGACCCTCTACTTTACCAAGCGTGATGTCCTTCTCCAGAGACTGGTCACTTCTGATAACATGTCCAAAGTATGTGAGATGAAGTCTTGCCATCTTCACTTTTAAGGAGCATTCTGGCAGTACTTCTTCCAAGACAGATTTGTTTGTTTTTTTGGCAGCCCATGGTATATTCAGTATTCTTCACCAGCACCATGATTCAAAGGCATCAATTCATCTTTGGTCTTCCTTATTGATTGCCCAGCTTCCGCATGCATATGAGGCGACTGAAAACATCATGGATTGGGTCAGGCGCACCTTAGTCCTTAAAGTGACATCTTTGCCTTTTAACGCTTTAAAGAGGTCTTTTGTAGCAGATTTGCCCAATGCAATGCATCGTTTGATTTCTTGACCACTGCTTCCATGGGTGTTGATTGTGGATCCAAGTAAAATGAAATCCTTGACAACAGCCATAGTACATTTTATTAATTTTGGCTCCTAAAGGTAATCCCTGGAGAAGGACATCATGTTTGGTGAAGTAGAGGGTCAGAGAAAAAGGAGGAAGACCCTCAAGGAGACGGACTGACGCAGTGCCTGCAACAGTGGCCTCAAGAATAACAATTGTGAGGATGGCACATGACCAGATAGTGTTTCATTCTGTTGTACATAGGGTTGCTATGAGTTGGAACTGACTCGACAGCACCTGACAGAAATCCCAACAACAAAGGTATTTTAGACTCAAGAGCTTTCATCAGCAAGAAGCACAAGGAGGTGTGTAGCCCCAACACTTTAGTTGTTAGGAGGTGGGTAGTCTTAATGCTAGAGGCATTGGTGGTTCAGTGGTAGAATTCTTACCTTCCATGTGGGAGACCCAAGTTCAATTCCTGGCCTATGGACCTCATGTGCAGCCACCACTCATCTGTCAGTGGAGGCTTGTGTGCTGCTATGATGCTGAACAGGCTTTAGCAGAGCTTCCAGATTAGGATGAAAGGCCTGGCGATCTAATTCTGAAAATCAGCCAGTGAAAACACTATGAACTATCACAGTGGTTCAGTCTGCAGTCGATCGTGTGGATAGTATAGGACTGGGCAGTGTTTTGTTCCTTTGTGTATGGGGTCATCATAAGTCAGTGGCTGACTTCAGTGGTTGCTAATGACAGTCTTAATATCTTAGTTATCATAGTTATCAGATAGCTAAGTATAAACTTTAGCCAACGGAGAACACTGGAAAGGAGAGATGGAGCACAAGAATGGATTGCATAAGAGGCTAGAACTGACCTTGCCTAGACCATAGCCCACTACTGAGGCAAACCTTTGAGTAAGGGCCAAAGCATACTTAGAACCTTTGTTCCAAAGTGCACACTGGCATGAGGCTTCCTTTAAAATTTCTTCCCCCCAAATAAATGCATTTCCTAGGGCAAGACCCTGAATTGGAATCAAATTCACCACAAATTTGGGTGGTATTCTTGCCAGTCAGCACAGGGCAAAGCCGTGCTACAGTGAATGGAATTACAGTATTCAGAATGAATTACGGGAGGTGAAGCACGTGATTTACCACCCATAGTAAACAGGGTTTCACACATGGTGTGTTTCTGCTGTGTGGGTTAGTTATTAACTGCAAAAAAGGGGAAATTCTTTTAGAAGACATGCCCATTTTTTATGAGGTAAGGCTGCCTGGAGACGCATGGCATTTTAAAGCAAACAAATTCCTGGGAGAGCCCGAGCTTACCACCCAGAAATGTGGCAAGGTATAAAAACATTTACACCAGTTTAATATGAATGGTTGAAAAAAATATCTATTGCACACTGAACATGATATATGAAACCATAACCTACTCTTGTGTAGTAAGCAACAGAACCATTCACCTAACAGATTACTATTTGAGTTGCCATTATTCTGCATCTTTTCGATCTTCTCTTGCCAAGTACTGGAGGCTGTCAGAGAAAGCCCGCCAGATACATAGGCACTGCTGGTCTGGGGGTTGAGAGCTCATAAGACTCTTGAAGGCAGAGGTTACCCAGTGACCCTCGTGCTGCAAACTATAGTGGAAATCAGAGGATGACAGCCAACATAAACAGTGGCTGCATGTGAAACGTCAAAGTCAAGACAAATAGAGGTGGGACTTACTCTTTATCCTGCTCCCTTTCGAGTCTATAAAATGGAGTTTATTTCCTATCTTTCTGTAGAAGAAAAATGCCATGTGGCTTTTTGATGCCTCAGAAATGCTTCTTGGTTCATTCTTATAACATAGATGGAATTTGACCTCCTAAAAAAGTATTAAGGGGTGACTCTTGCTTAATTCTACTGTGATTTGTCTGCTACAAATTGGATGTTAAAGCTAGAAGGAACCTTAGGAGACTTTTTGGCGTAACTCTTGCCTCTTTTCCTCTTTCACAGAAGAAGAAACTGAGACCCCAAAAAGGTTAGTGAGTTGCCTGATGTGAAATGCTAGTTAAGTGCCAGGCTGGTGCCAAGAACCCAAATATTTTGACCCTTGGGCCTGTGCTCTCTCCACACTACCTTTCTGCTCTTGTGTGGACGTACACAGTTACTTGGAGTTGCTGATATTTCTGTATAGAGCAATTAAAAATGACCCCTGATCCCTTTGTCATTTGCTTGGATGATGGACTAGGTCAGTGTTCCTGTTAAGTCATCTTACTGGGGCTGATGTTCCTAATTTGTTTTATAATTCTGGGCATGTGGAACTCTTTACTTTAAATTATTGTCTTTAAAGTTTTATAATTCAGCTCATTCCCCTCTGCTGAAGTGATAGTAACAATTTGGTATTTGGGCACATTAACACAGTTTGGGAACTTTACTGCCTAATGTGTTTGTGGCATATTTATATAATCTGGAGAGGCCAGTCTTTGCAAAAACAAGAGATGGTCTTTGTAGTGTGAAATATATGAGTTTTGACATTTCTGTAATTTTTAAACTCAAAAATTTTATTCTGATGTTTTGTCTGACATCCTTAAACCCTTTAATTTAAGATTGCTGTAGAACTCTTGGTTTGTATTAATTCCATTTCATTTGTGTATTTTATGTGTTTAGTGGTCATATTTGAAAAACATTTCTTGTGAGTGCTCTGTATAATTTTGGCAGAAAATTACTTTTTGTGTGTTTCTGCAGTGATCCCCTGAGATCATTTTTGCATAAATTCAGCCTTCTATTTTCAGATACAAATCTGTTGTGCAGATGATTCTTAGCAGAGAAGAAAAGATGCATTTGTAGCTGAAAAATGTAAATTACTTTTCATGGAAAATACCTCTCTGGGCCCCTATTTTCAAAATGTGATGATCGCACATTGCATGTTTTTGTGCATGCTCAGGAGATTGTTTTCCTTACAATTAGAAAAATCTTGATTGTGAGGCAGGTAGGATGTGGTAGTGTGGCTGCTTTTGTCACATTGCCAAGTCAGTGGAGGTGCCAGAAGAAAAAAACAAAAGAACTAATGAGGATGTGGCATTTAGCTAAGGGGACGGGGTTGGTTTGTTGAAGTGTGGGTGTCACAAGCATTTTTTACAATGTGTGTGTGTGAGCAAGGGACCTTTAGACTTGGAGTCATTTCAACGTAATTATTATCCTCTGTCTGCAGGTCATCCTCCCTTTTGTTTTTTCATCCAAGATTCACACTTTTCATTTGGTGTTTTATGGAAGGGCTTTTGGACTAAAAGCCCCATCGCAAGTTTTATGAAGTAGGGGAAGACAGCAGAAACATCTTCCTAAAATGCTTTCTGTTCAGTACAAGGGTTAGTATTTGAGATACGTTGGGACACTGCTGTAAAGCTAAGTGTAAAATCACCGTATTCAGATTTGTGCCAAAGACTTGAGTTTGAGAACATTTACATCTGTTTTCCATAATTCTTCGCATATGTTGCAGAATGTATGTTATCCATCTTGTTATTCAGGAAATAACATTTGTTGCAAACAGTTTGCCAATTCATAATTTTATTGAATTTGTTTATCATGCTGTGGCTTCATATGAGGACTGAAAGATGGTGATCTTTGGTGTTCCAGCTGTTGTAACATTCTGCGGTGGGGCTTAATTCCGGCATCGGTCGGAATTCTTTGGAGGGTTTGGACTCTCTCAGAACTGCAGTCTAAGAGCTTGCGTTGTTGATGGGCAGTTATTCTTGGGAACACAGTTACTTTGCCTGCACACTCCTCAAACCTGTTTTCATTTCTGGCTTTTAAATATGGTCTTGGGACTGATGTGTTGAATAAGTCTTCTTGTGTGCCCGATACTCTCTCCTTTGAAACTTGCCCAAACTTTCAAAGTTTTCATGCTAGGTTTGAGGGGACACTGTTCCCCCAGAAAAACAAAATTATTCTTTAGAACCATTCAAAACTATCTCAAACCTGTGACAAGTAAAATCTCTTCCACAGAGCTAAGAAATATCTTTTTACTACATAAATATTATCGTTTTCTTAAAAACAGTTGTTGGTAGATGAAAACCAAGTTCAGCAAGGTCTCATTTTATCATTTTCATATTTTCTTTAGCAGAGCCTTTTTTTCACTGGGTTTTATACTGTCTTTGCCAAAACTGGGAAGAAAAAAAAAGTAGCTAACAATTTTGAAAGCTCTTCCAGACTTAATTATTCCTTAATGTTTTCAACGGTTTATTATAACTACAGCAATGTGATCTTGGGGCCATTTGGAGTTTCCTTAGAGATAGGACTTGGCATTTTCCAAACCAGAGTTTGCTTTTGTGGCCTGGAAGTTGCAAGGCATATATATTTGGAAGACTAAAGATTATTCTCCACCAAGAAGTTTTGTCAGCCTGACCTTCTCCACTCTTAAGACGCTGTGCACACAGCAGTAATCTCTACAGAGGGGAGCAAATAAAGTGAAGAAATACAGCAGTACGTGTTATTTTTACATCCTAAAGTAAATTCTCCAGCATTAGGGCCGACTGGGAATTTTCATCTCAGAGTTCTCATGAATGAGGCTCCACTTCAGCGTTGTCCTCTTGAATCTCTTTTTATTATAGGTCTTTGAGGGAGGTATTTCTTGTAGTAATTTACTCAGCCAGATAGATAAGTGAGATGCGGAACTGTGGAAACATGGGGATGGATGAAACCTTTGGGGTTAGCTGGTCCCACTGTTCAGCCTGCAGGGTTATATACTGAAGCCAGTCAAGGTGAAAGACTAATTCAGTTATATTTAGAGAACTTGTGTCATCTAGAGTTGTGAGTTCAGGCAAAATGGGCATTTTTTAATTTTTGTTTGAGCCAAATGACTTTAGATGGTCTGCTGAGTCCTTTCTGTGAGGTCCAGGGAATCACAGAAATCTGAGGTTGGAACTGCTGAGATTATCCCTCCAGCCTCCCATCCTAAGCAGGAATCCATCCAGTGTCACCCTTGACAATTGATCAAACAGAACCTTGCCTGAATCCTTCAAGTGGTGAAGAACTAAGCACTTCAAGAAGCAGCCTAGTCCACTGATAAACAGCTCTCCTGAGAACATTGTTCTTTGTTTTGACGGGTTGTCTGTGGCCCTGCGACTTCTCTCCATTGGTCCCAATTCTGATGTATGCAGTTTTTTTTAAATCAAAAGAAAAATCCTATGATATTAGATAATAAATCCATGAGTCACTTTTTCCACATTAGATTTACCCCATTCTGCTCTTACAGTTCACACTTCAAGGTCAGTTGTAGCCTTTTAAAGAAGAAAATGCACTTATTTCTGTTTCTTCCTTTGAATATGTTAGTAACACTTTAGAGGTATTCATTAACTATCTTAGGTTTTCTAGGAGAAAGATTCAAATAAATTAATTAAATTGATTAGTAATTCTTACTCTGGTTTATCATTCTTTGGGTAAGGGATACTCTGTTGATGGGTGTTAAATTCTGGATGGTACCTAGCTCAGTGATTGGCCTACAAAATAAATAATTGTTGAATACATACGTTTTTTAATAAGTTGGACCTTTCACTGTTGAGAGATGTCAGTTGACTGCTTGCATTCCTGTTTTATTTGGTTTACTTTATCATGAAAGAATTTCTTTCTGTTGCCTTCACAAATGCCTGCTCATCTTTGTCAAGTCAAAGACCTTCTTCTCTTCCAACTCCTCTCATCACAAATGTTCTCTGACCAGTTGTCACTGAGTCCAGTTACCTGGCAGTGTGGCAGAGTGGAAAGCTCTTTGGGGTCTCAGCCCAGCTGTTTACCTGTTTATGAACATTATCTGAGAAAATGTATATAATCACTTTATATGCACATTTTATCATCTACCCTTCCTCAAAGGGCTGTTGCGGGGGAGAGAAATGGTCTATGTGAAGCCCTAGGAACCTAGGGGCTCAGGAGATAGAGATGATTATTATTTTGCTTTAGTCTACTGGGCTTCGTACTAGGTCTGTTGTTGATCCTTCTGTGTGTCTGGGATTTGAGTCCTGTCCCCAGGTGCCTGCATTTTTGTGAACTGTGATTCTGAGATCCCATATATATCGTCGTACCCTCTCAGTTTCCTGGTTGAATAAGGTGACCATATATCACAGGTTTTCTGTGAAAGTCTCATTGTAACATATCTTGTCCCTTTGTCCCCAGAACTACTGAAATCTCTAGAAAATAGTAACATGTTGATAATCTAGTTTTGGAGTCTCCCACTGATCTCTTGCACCTAAAAATAGTACACAATACTTTGATGCTTCCTAATTTTTTTTTTTCAGTTTTGATTTTTTTTTTGTTGTGGGAAATACATATAACAAAACATTTCTCAATTCAACAATTTTTACATATACAGTTCAGTGACATTGATTGTGTTCATTATGTTGTGCAATCATCACAACTATCCTTTACCAAATTATTCCACTGCCAATAACAGAAACTTGTGCTCCCTAAGCAATAACTCTCCTTTTCCCCCCTCTCCCACCCCTGGTAACCACTAATAAACTTTAGTTTGTATACATTTGTACTTTGACATCTTTTTAACAGAGGTGTTGTATATTAGGGAGCTACTATATGAACGTGGGAGAAGAGAAAGCTGTTCTAGAGAGAGAGGACAAGAGAAGAAAGAAGGCAAAGAGACACAGAGATGAACAGTGAAGAGAGCAGTTCTGATTCTGGTCCATTTCTAAGGCCGGGCGACATTCTTGCCTTTGGTTCTCTGAAGGTCCCTGACACAAGTGATGCTTCCTAATTTTAACCAGAAAATATACTTATCCTATTTCTGACATGTTATGAAACCACCTGGCTGGTACAAGAAACAGAAGAGTTTTATAGAGATAGTGTGCCTGATATTGGAGCCTGAAAAGTGCTGTGAAGAGCAACTCATATTCTAGGATCCCTGCTTAGTAGGGTGGGATAGCAAGAAGATATGCGTCCTTCATTGCTACTTTCAAGTGCTGTGACCTCTCCAAAAGTAAGATGACTTTTGGTGGGGGCTTCTCGCTCCTTTGATTGCCTCTTCTCTCCCTGCTTGCATTAGTTTCCTATTGTTGCTGTAACAAACTGTCGCAAATTTAGTGGGTTAAGACAACACATATTTATTCTCCCACTTTCTGCTGAAGAATCACATCTACCCCACATGCAGAATATATTTACCCCATTTCAAATCTATCATCTAAATACTCTGAATTAGGCATGGGTGAGGCTCTGGGCATAATCCATCCTAGGCGAAATTCCTCTCCATCTCTGGACTTGTGAACTGGAAACAAGTTATTTGCTCCCCAAATACAGGGGTGGGAAAGGTATAGGATGCCATTTGTTAGACATTCATTCAGAAAGGGAGAAAACAAAAAAAGAAGTAACCATGCCACACCTTCAACACTTTGCTTGGAAATCTGCTCAGCGAAATATCCAACTTTATCACTTACAAGATCTGCTTTTCATATAACCATAGGACACAGTTCAGCTAAGCTTTCTGCCACTATATGTCAAGGATCCCCTGTATTCCAGTTTCCAATAACATGTTCCTCATTTCATTCTGACCCCTAACCAGCCGCATCCTTTAACACCCACATTTCTACCAATAGTCTGTTTATAATGATTTAGATATTCTCTAAGACATAAAGATTTTCTCTGCTGCATTCCTCACTTCCTTTTGAGTCCTCACTAGCAGAGTCAGTAACATTCATATTTCTACCAACAGTCTGTTCAAGGCATTCTAGGCTTTTTCTATTATACTCCTCAAAACTCTTCCAGCCTCTACCCCTTATCCAATTCCACTTCTACATTTTTAGGTATTTGTATAGTAGCACTCCACTTCTGAGTACCAAAATCTGTATTAGTTTCCATTTGCTGCCGAAAGACATTACCACAAATTTAGGAACTTAAAACAAATTTACTCTCTTATGGATCTGGAGGGTAGAAGTCCAAAATGACTCTTAGGTGGCTAAAATCAAAGTATCAGCAGGGCTAGTTTCTTCTGGAGACTTAGAGGGGAGAATCCATTTGGTTGCCTTTCCCAGATTCTAGTGGCCACATGTATTTCTTGGCTTATGGCCTCTTCTTCCATCTTCAAAGAAGTTTAATCTCTGCTTCCATCATCACATCGCCTTCTCTTATGACCCTAGGCTCTTCCTGTATCCCTCTTATAAGGACTGTTGTGATCATATCAGCTCACTTCGGTAATCCAGGACAATTTCCCCATCTCAAGATCCTTAACTTAATCACATCTGCAAAGTTCATTTTTCCATATACAGATTTTGGGTATAGGATGTGGACATATTTGGGGGGCTATTCAGCCTACCAAATTGCTGTTCTTTCAGTTCCCCCAACTTTTAGGAGGTAGGTGTTGTAGATTGAATTGTGTCCCCCAAAAATGTGTGTCAACTTGGCTAGGTCATGATTCCCAGTATAGTGTCATTGTCCACCATTTTGTTGTCTGATGTGATTTTCCTATGTGTTGTAAATCCTACCTCTCTGACATGAATGAGACAGGATTAGAGGCAGTTATGTTAATGAGGCAGGACTCAGTCTACAAGATTAGATTGTATCTTGAGTCAGTCTCTTTTGAGATATAAAAGAGAGAATCGAGCAGAGAGACAGGAGGGACCTCATACCACTAAGAATGAAGAACTAGGAAGGGAGCATGTCCTTTGGACGGGGTCACTGCACTAAGAATCTCCTCAACCAGGGAAGACGGATGACAAGAACCTTCCTCCAAAGCTGACAGAGAGAGAAAGCCTTCCCCTGTTGCTGGCACCCTGAATTCAAACTTCTAGACTCCTAGACTGTGAGAGAATAAATTTCTTTTTGTTAAAGCCATGCACTTGTGGTATTTCTGTTATAGCAGCACTAGATAACTAAGATAGTAGGTAAACAAATGTAATAGTGGAAGGAACTAATTTAGGTGTCGGGCAACCTGGATTTCAGTCCTACTTGTACTACTAAGGAGCCCTGGTGGCACAGTGGTTAAGAACTGCAGCTGCTAACCAAAAGGTCAAAAGTTCACATCTACCAGCTGCTCCTTGAAAACTCTGTGGGGCAGTTCTGCTTGGTCCTGTAAGGTCACTATGTGTCAGAATTGACTCGATGGCAATGGGTTTTTGGTTTGTACTACTGAACAGTGATATGACTTAGAATAAGCCGTTTTGCTTTTTGGGGCCTCAGTTTTGTGAGCTGTAAAATGAGAGGATTAAACTGAGGGATCACTAAGGCCCTTTAGGACTCTCCACTGTTATGGTTCCTTGGTTCTGGGTTTTCATTGCAGTCAAGTGCTTCTTTAGAAGTAAGAAACAATAAGCTCCAGTTGTTGAATGGTTTGGGGTGGATTAGCCACAGTGGCGCTGAGTTCGGTGCTGAGTTTTCAGCTGAGGTAACTGTTTGGTTTCCTGTTGTCGTTCTTGCCAGATCATGTACCTAATGCAGCGGGCACTTACTAACTCAGAGCAAAAGCATTAGTAAGTACCGTACTCTTAGAAAGTGCTTAGATTGAATAAGGAAACAAGATAATCATCACTGTCTAATGTGCAGGGAGTTGGGGTGACTTAAGTTGTAAAAAAAAAAAAAATTGTTCTCTGGGGTGGAAGTTACAGCTGAGGAGGATGTCTTTAGTAAGAGGTCCATGTCTTTAGTAAGAGAAGGAAAGACCTTTGGAGTGAATGTGCCTTGGCTTTTGCAGAATTCATGCAGCTGCAGAGGAGGCTTCTGCAGCCAACACATGTTATAGAACTCAACAGAGTTGGAGGTGACGTCTGGCGCTAAGTCCTCCACAAGCAAAACAGGCAAGTTAACTCAAGCTGAGTTAATCATTTTCTCTCAGTTAATTATGTCATTGAGGAATGTATTCATCCTTGCATCTCTTATAGTACCTAAAGCAGGAGAAAGAGCCTAATTAATATGTATAGAAATAATGTATAGAAAAAAGACCTAATGTCACACTTAAGCAAAGACTCATTGGATACATAAAATATAATAAATCAACGTGTATATTTCTCTATATCTATCTGTGGACATATCTATCTGTAGACTAACTTAGTGCTCAGTACAGCACTAGATAACATAAGAGATATGAATGGAGTATAAAGTCAAATCCCAGGCCTTAGGAAGATCATATTCTAATTGTAGCAATGATATAGCAAACTGTCAGCAAGCAGTAGGGCTGGTTAGGTTAAACTGTAGGGCACAGATGGTAACTCCTCCCATATTTCAGAGAGGAGGATGATCTCGGTAGGCTGGAGTAGCTGAGGAAATCTTTATGGAGGAGGTAGAATTTGAGTGGGTCCTTGAATGATATTTGCATTAAACATCTTACTCTGACTTTTTCAGGTTTGAAGGTGTTAAAAATATCAAACATTTTCATGTTTGCCTACATAACAATAGTTATATCTTTAGTGTCAGTTGTTTATTGTGATGGTTAAGATTGTGTGTCAACTTGGCTGGGCCATGATTCCAGTGGTTTGGCAGTTATTTAATGATGTAATTTGGCAGTTATATGATGATGTAGTCATCCTCCATGATGTGATCTGATGTGATCAGCTTATCAGTTGTAAGGGGGAGTTTCTTCGGGGTTGTGGCCTGTATCCTATATATATATATATATATGGACTTCTGGCAGAGCTCACTTTCTTGTTCTGGATCCTGCATCCTGCTTATCATCATCTGACCTCCAGTTCTTGGGACTTGAGCCAGCTATCTGCTGTATTGCCTGCTGATCTTGGGATTCATCAGGCTTTGCAGCCTGTGAGCCACTGGCTTGCCATCTTACCTACTGATCTTGGGATTCATTGGCCTCTGCAGCCTGTGAGCTAGCAGCCTGATGTCTTACCTACTGATTGGATTCGTCAGCCTCTGCAGCCTGTGAGCCAGTGTCCTGCCATCTGACCTGCCAATCTTGCGTTCGTTGGCCCCTGCAGCTACATGAGTCAGGAGAAGCCTCCAGCCAGATGCCTTACCCATGGACTTGGGAATTGCCAACCTCTACAACCACATGAGCCATTTCCTGAAGATAAATCTCTTTCTCTCTTTACATATATATATCGAAAACCCAGAGTCTTATTGTAAGAGTGGCTGAATTGCAATGCCAGCTGAATATACATACATGTATATATATGGAGCCCTGGTAGTATAGTGGTTAAGAGCTTGGCTGCTAACCAAAAGGTTGGCTGTTCAAATCCACCAGCCGCTCTTTGGAAACCCTATGGGACAGTTCTATTCTGTCCTATAGGGTTGCTGTGAGTTGGAATCTACTTGATGGCAGTGGGTTTGATTTTGGTTTATATATATATTTATACACACACACACACACACACACACACACACACACACACACATATATATATACACATGTATATGTATATACTTCTCTGGTTTTTCTTCTCCAGAGAACCCAGCCTGAGACATTTTGTACTGAGAGTGGTTCTAGAGAAACAAAATCATAGCGATGAGTTTTCTAAATTGGTTCTCAAGTCAGACTAGTCTTAAAGGTACTGATGAGTCTTCCTCCAGTAGTAAAGAGGGCACTGTTAATCCATGGCATGAGGTGGCAGTATTAATATGCAAAATATCACCACCAGTAGATCAAGTATTGGTGATAAGTGAGGCTCTGGGTGATCATGTTTGATGCTTTTCTATGATTTTGTCAGAATAAGAAATATAGGGATGCTGGTTGGCTGGTCTTACTTAGAAAAAGTGATGAAAAACAGAGGTGAGCTCATGGCTTCAGAGTCACAGCTCAGGTGCCACATACAAGACCTGAATGTTGCTACTTGTTCCCTGAAAGCCTTATTTCTTGTAGTAACAGAGCCAATATTGCCAAAAACCAAATCCAGAGTCTTGTCGTAAGACTGGCTGAGTTGCATTGCCAACTGAATTCCAAACCTTAAACAGTGTCTGAAGTTAAAGTGAGGGGCATTAATTGGGAAGAAATGAGATCCTGAAACTTGGGATGGGAACATATGGGCAGATAATCAGGAAGCTGGGGGACATTGAGTCTCTAGATTCCATTGAATCACTACTGCTGACAGAACCAGCCCCCTTACTCCCATCTGAAGAGATTACTCCATTTTTGTCTGCTAAGCCACCCTCCCCAGTAAAGCTAGTAAGTAGCCCGTCTACTTCCATCTGATGAGATTAACCCAGCTGTGCCTGAAGAGCCTTTGTCTGAGACATGGCCTGGGGCTGGTTCACTGCCTCTGGCTGCATCTGAGTAATTGCCTGAGGCATTGCCTAGAATAGATGCCTTACAAGACATTGCTGAATATTCCCAGGATCCACCCCCTCCACCCATTTTTGCTTCTAGACCTATAACTAGTCTTAAGTCCCAGCATGCCTCAAAAGGTGAAGTACAAAGGGTGACACAGGAAGAGGTATGCTACACTCCAAAAGAAGTGCTTGACTTTTATAATATGTGCAAACAGAAACCTGGGGAATATATGTAGGGATGGCTATTAAGGGTTTGGGATAATGGTGCAACAAACATAAAGTTGGATCAGTCTGAGTTTATTGATATGGGCCCACTAAGCACAGATCCTTACAGTGTTTCAATCTGAGAGGTTAAGAAGTGATCTAATAGTTTATTTGGTTGGTTCATTGAAGCATGCATGGATTGTGCAGTGGCCTAAATTAAGTCAAGTTGAAGACCGCACCTGCTTTGGTATACTGTAGGAGAAGGTGTCTAATGGCCTAGAGATTTTGGGATGTTAGAGTGGATTTATCAGGTTAGACCCACAGATCCAGACATGGAGTGCCTAGAGGACCCACCTTTTACCATAATGGTGAGGAACAAATTTGTGAAGAGAACCCCAGCATCTTTGAAGACTGCTGTGGTTACTATTTTGTATAAGTTAGATTTGACGGTGGGAACTGCCCAAACTAAATTAAGACACCTAACTACAGTGGGGCTGATTGGACCCTATGGTGGTAGGAGTCAAGTGGCGGCACTCAGTTGACAAAGACAAAGTGGGCATGGTTATCATAATGAACAGTGGAGTCAAAGCAGTAATCAGAAGTCTGACTCTTATGGACTTATGGCCTAGACTACTTAGTCATGGTGTCTGTAGGAGTGAAATAGATAGAAAATCTACTAAATGTTTACATGATCTATACAAGTGGAAGAATTCTAGGTCAAGTGAGCAGCAGTCTAACTCAAATTGCCAGAATAGAGAGTCATAGTGCCTCAATAAATTCCTAGACTTGAGCTAGTTTACAGACCCGTAACTCCTTGAATGAAGGGAAGGCCAGGTCCCCTTGAGGCAAGACTGTAGTACACTACTAAAAATTTATGCTGTTAATCTTTCTCCCAGCCTTTCCCAAAGGGATCTACAGCCTTTTATGAGAGTGACTGTTCATTGGGGTAAAGGAAATATCAGACTTTTCAGGGATTATTGGATACTGGCTCTGAACTGACACTAATTCCAGGAGACCCAAAACATCACTGTGGCCCACCAGTCAGACTGGGAGTGTATGGAGGTCAGGTTATTAATGGAGTCTTAACTCAAGTATGCATCACAGTGGGTCCAGTGCATCCCTGAACCCATCCTGTAGCAATTTCCTGAGTTCCAGAATGAACAGTTGGAATAGATATACTCAGCAACTGGCAGAACCCCTATACTGGATGCCTGACTAGTAGAGTAAGGGCTATATGGTAAGGAAAGCCATGTGGAAACCATTAGAACTGACTGTAGCAAGGAAAATAGTAAACCAAAAACAATATCACATTCCTGTCGGGATTGCAGAGATTACTGCCATCATCAAGGACTTGAAGGATCCAGGGGTGGTAATTCCCACCACATCCCCATTCAGCAGTCCTATTTGGCCTGTGCAAAAAACAGATGGATCTTGGAAAATGACAGTGGATTATTGTAAACTTAACCAGGTCAGGACTCCAATTTCAGCTGCTTTTCCAGATGTGGTTTCATTGCTTGAGCAATTTAATACATCTCCTGGTATCTGGTATTCAGCTATTGATCTGGCCAATGCCTTTTTCTTGATTCTCGTTTCGAAGGATCACCAGAAGCAGTTTGCTTTCAGCTGGCAGGGTCAGCAATATACTTTCACTGCCCTTCCTCAGAGGTATATCAACTCTCCATCTCTATGTCATAATTTAGTCTGCAGGGGTCTTGATTGCCTTTCCCTTCCACAAGATGTCACACTGGTCCCTTGCATTGATGACATTATGCTGATTAGACTTAGTAAGGAAGAAATGTCAATGACTCTGGACTTATTGGTAAAGCATTTGCATGCCAGAGGGTGGGAAAGTAATCTCAGAAAAATTCAGGCACCTTCCACCTCTATGAAATTTCTAGGAGTCCAGTGGTGTGGTGCATGTCAAGATATTCCTTCCAGAGTGAAGGATAAGTTGTTACATCTGGCCCCGCCTACACCTACAAAGGAGGTACAACGCTGGGTGGGCCTCTTTGGATTTTGGGGAAGTATATCCCTCATTTGTGTCTGCTGCCCTGGCCTATTTATCAAGTGACTCAAAAAGTTGCTAGCTTTAAGTGGAGCCAAGAACAAGAGAAGGCTCTGCAACAGGTTCAGGTTCCCTGCAGGCTGCTTTGTCACTTGGGCCATATGATCCAGGTGATCCAGTTGTACTTGAAGTGTCATTGGCAGGTAAAGATGCTGTTTGGAGTCTTTGGCAGGCCCCTATTGGTAAAACATAGTGCAGACCCTTAGGATTTTGGAGCAAAGCCCTGTCATCCTCTGCAGATAACTACTTTCCTTTTGAGAAACAGCTTTTGGCTTGTTACTGGGCCCTAGTAGAGACTGAACACTTAACCATGGATCATCAAGTCACCATGCGACCTGAGCTGCCCTTTGTGAACTTGGTCTTGTCTGACCCACAGAGCCATAGAGTTGGAGTTGCACAGCAGCATTCCATCGTTGAATGGAAATGGTATGTACAAGATCAGGTCAAGTACAACCTGAAGGCACAAGTAAGCTGCATGAGGTAGTGGCCGAAATGCCCATGGTCTCCACCCCTGTCACATTACCTGCCCTCTCCCAGTCTGAACCTGCGCCCTCATGGGGAGTTCCTTATAATCAGTTGACAGATGAAGAGAAAACTCATGCCTGGTTTACAGATGGTTTTGTACAATACGCAGGCACCAGTTAGAAGTGGACAGCAGTACCACTGCAGCCCCTTTCTGGAAACTCGCTGAAGATCAGTGATGAAGGAAAATCCTCCCAATAGGCAGAACTTCAAGCAGTGCATGTCGTTGTTCACTTTCCTTGGGAGGAGAAGTGGCCAGATGTGTGATTGTATACTGATTCATGGGCTGTGGCCAATGGTTTGGCTGGATGATCAGGGACTTGGAAGAAACATGATTGGAAAATTGGAGACAAGGATTTATAGGGAAGAGGTATGTGGATAGACCTTTCTGAATGGGCCAAAGAAGTGAAGATATTTGTGTCTCATATGAATGCTCACCAAAGGGTGACCTTGGCAGAAGAGCGTTTTAACAAATAGATAGATGACGTGTTCTGTAGAAACTAGTCATCCTCTTTCCCTATCCACTCATGTCATTGCACAATGGACTCATGAATAAAGTGGCCATGGTGGCATGGATGGAGGTTATACATGGGCTCAATAACATGGGCTACCACTCACCAAGGCTGACTTGGCTACAGCCACTGCTGAGTACCCAGTCTGACAGCAGCAGAGACCTACACTGAGTCCCTGATATGACACCATTCCTAGGGATGTGTGATGTTTGTGAATTTTTGATTAAGATTTCTTGATTTTACTCTTTTAAGCATTTCTTAACTGCACCTGCTAAGGTTTAGCTTCTTTGTTGTTTATCGATATATTCTTAAGGCTTTTTGTACCTGATCCCAGAAGCTTGTTTTTCAACTAGATTGGAATATATTAACAGTTCAGTAAATGAAGTACATAAAACCTACAATGACTAAGGGGGCATTTTAAAGAAGGTTACGGGTAGTAGCAGCAACTAAATATGATGACAGAAGCATTCTCTTTTTCAAATTTTAATAATGTTATCATGAGGGGGGAAAACCAATAAAAACCGTTGTGGTTAAAACTGGTGATATGACAGTGTGGCTTTATTGAATATATAATATGATTATTTCATTTGTAAAGTGTTAAAACTATTTTCAATGATTCTAAATATTTAATACAGAGGAAATATCTTTTTGCTTTTTATACTCCTAATTAAATAAGGATAAAAACAATCACTTGAAAATAAATTCTGAAAGATTATTTCTTAACGTATTGTAATACTCGGATTCCAGCCAGCTTGCCCTGGTTTATGTGAGCCATTCAAACGATGGTTTTTCTGGGATAAAAATTCAAACCTCTTGGTTTAGCCAGTATTTCTG
The DNA here is from genome assembly GCA_030035585.1 of Dugong dugon. Taxonomy (NCBI): domain Eukaryota; kingdom Metazoa; phylum Chordata; class Mammalia; order Sirenia; family Dugongidae; genus Dugong; species Dugong dugon. The sequence continues at coordinate 13,839,700 of CM057475.1, read as the reverse complement.
AGTTTTGTCGTAAATAATATTGTCTTGTTTGTCAAGGCTAAGTGAGCATCTTTACTTTCTTCTAGAGAACTGAATAAAAATACTACTTCTTAATTCAACAAGTATTTATTTGCTACTCTGTGATCAAATATGTTTTAAGCACTCTTCATAACAAAGTGCATTTCCTGATTTCTTGCCAACTTATTGGTTCAAAGTCCTGCCCAGCCAAGGGTGAAGGACTATATTTAAATACTATGCTGTGTGATAGGGGTCCCAAGAGTGGTAGAAGGTTAAAGAAAGGAGAGGATATTTATTTCTGATACAAGATTCTAGTAGGTGAGACAGCTTCACTTGATGTGTCCAGTGGCTCTCTGACACTAAAGATTCTGGGCAAGGCATACCAGCCTGCCCTCTCTCATGTCAAAGCTGATGCATGCAGAAATACTAATGGATGGAGTGCTGAAGTTTCTGGGGGAGTCAAAGGGAAGGGGAAAAAATCTTCCAGGCCTATCCTTCACTTAGCTTTTTATTTTTAACAAATGAAAAATACGTAGAGCAGTTGTCATTTGTTAAAGTGTAGCAGAAAGAGCGAAACAGGCCAGTGGAGGCTTCATCAAGAACGCTCATTCAGAATGATGAATGTGGCTAAACACACATTTGTTCGTAAAACTTGCAGAGTGGCTGAGCATCATTAAGCATGAGAAATAGGTGCAGCATGCTGAGAAGAGAGTGGAGCAAACAGATGTTGTGAATTTTCACAGGCATCCTTCATCCACCAGTCCATCATTAATATAGTTGAAGGTGATCCTTTCTTTTTATTTAATAAGCACAAACAAAGTGCATGCGCTATGATTCTGCTGAACACACTTCTTCTTCTGTAGAAGTAAGGCCATGCAAGGATGGAGGGTATGTAGACAAATTAACTCTCTGTGTGTCCATAACGGGATGTCAGCCTTGAGGCTACAGCTAGAGCAGGGTTCCTCTTTTATTCTTCCTTTTCACTTATCCTGCAGTAGCCCTAACTGCTTTAATGTCCTGGCTGCTACCTAGCAGGTTGTTCAGAACTGTAGGAGAGTGAAGATTCTGGTTTTCTGACCTTGCTACCTTCTAATACTACATCCTTAGGGTGCATCCAGCTTTTATATTAATGCATTATAATTTATTTCCTGAAATTAGTTGGCGAAAAACTTTTTTTTTTCTGCTACCAAAACTTCAGCTCTGTGTACATTGTTCAGTCCTACTTCTTTTCCTTCTCTTCTACTTCCAAGGCTTTTGAGAGATTAGATCTTGGCTTGCATGTACTTACAAGCCTTTTTTTTTTTTACCTCTATGGGTAGAATATTAGTCCTTCAGCCCCTTGTCCACCGTTAAAAAACAGGAGGTCCTGAATTTGTAACTTCATTTTCCCAGTCTGTTAAATGATGATGGCAAAGCCTTCTTCCCACAGTTGGTCCAAGTAAGAACATTTGGGAACTCTAAAAAGCACTCTACAATTATTATGAATACTGATTTGTGATTAATTGAATGACGAGTTCTCTTTATAGAGTTTTTGCTTAGGAGTTGCCACCGTATACTTAAAGCCACGTGGTCTACTTGCCTTGGGCTTTACATTTTGTGCCATAGACATTGGACCTATGAAGCTGTGCCTGTTTTCAGTGTATGTGTGTGTTTATTTAGTATGTATGTATGTATGTATGTATGTATTTTCAAACCAGAAAGGGGCTGGGGGAAACTAACAGAAAAAAATGAGACTCTAATACAGAGCTAGGAACAAGACATTGCCTTGTCTTGCTACTAATGAACTATGAAGAAGAAAATAACTTAAGATTTGATTGTTGCCCCTTTCTTCATACAAAATATGAATCACTAAGAGATTGGAATACCTCAAGGCAGAAGTGAGGAACTCTGTAGTAAGTCATTTTGGAATACAAAGTATCTACTGGTAACCTCAATAATTGTTTTGTTGAATTTACTTTTGACCACGGCTGTCTGCTGATGCTTTGATTTGGCTTGTTAAGTGTGTTTGTGTTTTTGTTTAAGGACCTCCATCTCTGTTCTCAGAGAGACCCATTTGTGTTGTAAATGTTAACATCACCAGGGCTTTGCGACAATGCTCCTACATTCTCTAGCTCTAGTGTTAAGATACAGCAGAGTTTACAGACTACAATGCGGGGGATTCAGTTTGAAGTAAAGAGAAGCATTATTCTAGCTAATGTTGAGTCCGCATTCTTTCCAGGGGTAACACTCTTGGTTCCTGAAGCCCTACCAACATGACAAAATATCCACGTTTAAGCAGTGCATGTGTTTTCGTCATCTCCTTCCGCAGGCCCCTAAATCTCAAGTGTAGCATATGTGTCCTTGGAAACTTTGAGTAGCTCTGGATTTCCTACAGTTTATTATGAATCATAAATATTACCTCAAGTTTGGAATGTGATGTTTTGTCTGTGTGAATGATTGCCTTCAGGAAGAACATACACACAACATAGACTTAGGCTGATCCTGGGAGCCTGAGTCTGGGGTTGTGGTTGCCACATGCTGCCTACCACACCTAGAGACCTCTGCCGTTCCCTTTGGCTGCGCAGATACTCAGTCAGACATTCAGGGAGGTGCGATGTGTGTATGCAGAATCTTTTGGTAGCCTGATTTGTCTTCCTGCTGAAGACTCTTTATAACACAAAGACTTACCTGTGAATGAGATTCAGTGGAACCTTATGTTTAGCCGAGTGGTTACAGTCCAGGGATGTTGAGATCTAAGCCCCCTGCAGGTTATTAGTGTTACGCCCAAAAGGAAGGTAGGATTGGCCTCAACACTTTTTGATAACCTGCATGTTATAAGAGAAAACATGTTTGTAGGAGTGTGTGGTCATCTCTTCTGGTGTCTCAAGAGTAGTGAGAGTTTGGCACGTTCCAGAATCACCCTTGGCCTTTGCCCCTTAATTATACCAGCCAGGCCCTACCACTGCTTAGATGGGTGACACAACAGTGAGTCCTGGGCTTGGGTGCTTCTAGACAAGTTATGTTATCCCTCTGCCTCTGTTTCTTTATTGGTAAGATGGAGATAATAGGGCCAAACTCAACAGTTTGTGGAGAAGATTAAGTTTAGCTTTGGTCATTTATTTAGATCCCCACATTTTTTCTGGGTCTTTCTCAAGCACAAGTTGAAGATATTTTCCATACCCAGCACTGTAAAGAAAACAAGTGAAATTTGAAGGTTAGTTTCTTAGCTTCCTAGGACGGCTGTAACAATACCACAAAGGAGATGGTTTTAAAGAACAGAAATTCATTGTCTCACAGTTCTGAAGGCCGGGAGTCCAAATCAGTTCCTTCTGAGGCCTTTGATAGAGGAACTGTTCCATGCCTCCTAGTTTCTGGTGGTGCTGGCAATTCTTTTCTGCTTATGAGTGCATTTGCCTTTATCATCACGTGATATCTGTCTTTCCCTGTGTGTAACCCTGTCTCCATGTCTGTTCTCCCCTTTAATAAGACACCACTCAGAAGGTGTTAGGACTAGGAGCTACCCTATTCTGGTTTAACTTAACTAATAATATCCTGTTATCCCAAAAGAAATATCCCAAGGAAAGACTCTATTTCTTTAAACAAGGTCACATTCACAGGTCCAGGGGTTAGGACTTCAACATATCTTTTTGGGAGAGACAGTTCAATCTGTAACACTGAGCAATGAAAATTGGCCTTGTTCTAGGTCAGGGGTGGGCTAACTATGATCCACAGGCCACTTGACTTGCTCCCTATTTGGTATTGCCTTCAAGCTAACAATGGTTTTTACATTTGTAAATGGTTGAAAAAAAAAAAGAACAGCAATACTTTAGGACACATGAAAATTATATGAAATTAAAATTTCAGTGTCCATAAATACATTCCATTCTTCTCATTAGCAGATCTGTATTACAAAAAATTATACTCAATTATTATTATATTTTAAATTTCATCAATAAAAAAATTACAGAAAATTGTTTTCTTCTCTTGTTAGTCCCTACTTAATATCCTTGATTTTGCCTCTTGGCCCACAAAGCCTAAAATATTCACTATCTGGTTCTTTACAGAAGATTTTTTCTAAGCCCTGATCTAAGTCATTCAGAGTCTCATTAGGTGAGTGGTTTTCAAACTGTGGGTTGCAGTCTGTTAGTGGTTGGTAAAATCAATGTCAAGTGTTGAACCTAGCAATTTATAAATAAATGAAGTAAAAGAGAATAAAAGAAAAAGAATAGAAAATATTAGAGTGCATTGCACATAGTAAGCTTAAGTATTTTGTGAAATTATTGTGTGTGTTTGTACATGTATTGGGTCACTATGTCAAAAGAGGTCAAAGCTGCAGCACTAGACTGTAAGCTCTGTGCAGTATTTCTTCATGTATTCAACTCAATGTGTACAGCTTCCTGAAATAAGGACAGAAATATCAACGGTGCACAGATAATTTGTTTTCCCTATTATGTAAGTCACACAGAAAGGTGGTTCAAGTTCTATTCCTGAATGACAGATAGTCCGCGTGATGAGTATGATGTACAGAGGCGGTAAGCACTGGCTGGAGGGTCCTGTGTTCAGGTGCCAGCTTCACCCTGAACTGCTGGGAACCTTGTTCTAGTCACGGTTGTCTTCTGTGCCCAGTTCCTTCATCCCAGGTAAAGTAAGAATGATAATCGTGATTACCCTACATGTTATCTGTGAGGGTCAAGTGAGGAAGTGTGTAGGATAGTTCTTTGAAACGTATAAAGCTCTGTTCAAAGGCAGTGTTCATTATGACATCATATGGGTGGTGCAAGTAGTTAAGCACTTCACTACTAACCCAAAGGTTGGCAGTTCTATTCCACCCATACGCACGTTGGAATAAAGGCTTGGTGTTCTACTTCCAAAAGGTCACAGCCTTGAAAACCCTATGGAGTACAGTTCTACTCTGAAACACATGGGGTCACTATGAGTTGGAATTGACAGCAGCTGGTTTTATGAGACCTCTAGATTGGCAGTTTGAATCCACCAGCTGCTCCTTCGAAACCCTACAGGACAGTTCTACTCTGTCTTAGTCAACTTATCAGCCAGACACCTGGGAATTAGAAGCTCAAAAACCCCTAAGGACTTTATGGTCCTCACAGTCTTAAGCTGGTGAAAACATAAATAACAACACAAGATTTAAAACAAGACAGTAGCGGAGGAGATGTGGTCAGGCCAGCCATGCCTTTGCAGAGTTCAGACTCACAAGGTGGGATGGATGCTCTGGGACGAGGTGGGCTGGAGGTGGTGACGAGAGGTGTGGGAGGTGAATAGAGGGAAGGCAGGGTCTGGCTATGGTAGTGGCAGCAGAAAGGGAAAGGCCCTGTGGATGAAAAAGTCCCCTCTGAGTGAAGGACTCCCCAGGCTAATTGGTGCATTACTGTCTGTGAGGGGCCTGACGGTGCTGAGGTAACAAAATGAAAAATGAGAAATGGAACTGGGCATCTAAAACGTTAGTAAATTTTGACATTAGAAATACAATCAGATTTCACCAATGTTTCTCTGTAGGGACAGCCAAAGCCATCTGTGTCATAGCAGAGGCCTGTGCTACCTGGTTTCATGTGGCTTTTCTTCCGTCTCTTTTCCTCGTGCAAGATCAGCATTAGGCTATTTGGAGGACAGGCGAGAACTATTATGTTAAATTGTGCTACCTACACCTTAAGCTTCTGTCTTTGCTAAAGCTGCCAGTTTTTATAAACAGCAGAAGACAGAAAGGGTTTACTAAGAATAATGTTGAAGCCCAAAAGAATCCTACAGCCTATAAATCTTAATAGAGGTTCTGAGATTCCAGCAGGCTGGATGTGTCTCTTTTACCCAGGCTCACTCCATCTTGGCTCCCCCGTGATGACTCCAATTTTCTCAAAACACAGGCACAGTGCCTTGAATTTACTTGTGGCACTACTTGCCTACAAACAGGAATACATGCATATAACCTATGCAAATCAATACAAACATGTCAAGACCCCTTAGATCGCACCACTCTCCTAAAATGCAATTTATCTTGCTGCAAATGAGAGTAAGGGCCTCGGTAACAAATAGCGTCTGATCATTTAACTAGCACCTGTTGTCAATGCATTTGAAAACTGCATTTTTCATTTGACATACAGTAAATTGCATTTTCATATATATCGAATGGAAAAGGGAGTTGGGATGTACATATGCAGCCCTTTATGAATTTTATGAACAATGGATGTTTTACAGCTTTATGTTTAAAGAGGTCACGTCAAATGCTGCAAATCTATTTGTTTCTCCCAGCGTTGGTGGTGAACACATAGTACTTTTCTTCTGGCTGAGTGTTGAAGCACAGCAATGCTGAAAGTATAATTATAACATTTATGTTAGGTGAAAGACAATTACTATAATTTTTGTATAAAATTGAATATAACTTAAATGTGTAAAGGTGAAATATTATTTTTGAAGAAAAGTTTCTCAGGGGAAAACTGCTTTTTATAAATTACATTTTTCAGTCAATCCCTTTGTCGACTTAAATTATGAGCCACAGGTTTTTTTTTTTTTTTTTTTTTTAATGCAGTATTTTGTTTGCAGATGGGTAGCTGTTGCACAAATTCAACAACACTTAGGGTTATCAGCAACAGTGGCTTTCACGTTAGTGAGCGTGGTTTGGCAATATTATTTGACATCTGGAACAAGCTATATGGTACCAGACATATCAAGTATAACTGAATGGATCATTTAACTGGCACTTGTTTCAAAAACTCCCACTCTTCCTCTTTTGCCTGGCTATCATGATATGCCTGCAAGGAACCCTGCGTTCCCCCAGCTTCTGAGCCTCTCATCTGCCGCTGACTGTTAACATGCTCACATTTTACCTTAAGTTGGACGTTTTCAAATACTGGCAATAAGACCATGTTCTTATGTCTCTTTCTTTGAACGCCCATGATTTCAGGCAGCTGCAAAGGTCAGTGGCTTTGTGACTGTTCTAGCCAGGAATCAGGTCATCAATAGCATCACCAGCTTTTTCTCTCATTTTGAGACCTTGATTGTGGATCTCCTGGCATATCTATATTATTGTCACAGGGAGACCTGCTTTGTTGAATCTCCTATAACTTGGGAAGAGAGAGAGAAAAAAAACAGGAAAGGGCCCTCCTGTAATGCATCCAGAAATAAGAGAGTGACATGGGGCAGAAAGGGAAGAAGCTGGAAACAGGACGAAATTGTAATAGCAAAATTTTAGTGCTTAAACTTTCCCTTAATCTGTCTAGTTAATTTTCTCTAGTAAATTGGGGTATACAGTCATAGTCTGAGGACTTAGCCCTGGAATTTTGTATCATCTCTGCTACTGACTTGTTACTCCGCCTAAGGAATTCACTCCTTAGGAGCTCAAAGCTAGGATCATGAAGACCTCCAAGGGGAAGCTGGCATTGAGAACGCTAAGTGTTCTTTGTAAATAAAAAGTAATGCACTTACTTCGTCTAGTAATGCTGCTGATGCTGTTGTTATTTATTTGTTGTTTTTGTTTATTTAAACTTAGAGAGGTACAAACAGACCCCATTCAGTGTACAGAGCAAATTTGTACCAACCATTAAAATAATTAAAGGAAAAGAAGGACTTATTAAGCAAAGTGAAGAATGAGCAAGCCTCAGATAAGAGGCAAAAGCTGAATAATGAGAAAAGTCATAGGTTTAAGGTTTTTTTCATTGCATTTGGTAGAATTGTTTTTAGCAACACAAATGCGTCAAAGTTGAGGGCTTGGAGCCAAAAAGGTCTTTATTGTTCACACTAATGTCATTGAAAGGAACTGGCCAAAGTGGTCTTACTGTTACAAAGAAAAGAAGCAGCGTTAGTCCTCTAAATGTTCCTTTTAGGCTAGTTGGAGGTTAATTCATTCATTCAGCCTTTCATTCACTCTACAAATATTTCTTGAGCATCTAATGTTATGTGGAAAGCCCTGTATAAAGTGTGGAATCAAGGCAAAAAAAGAGTAGAAGATATGGTTCCTGCCCTCTGGGGATCTTGTAATCTTATCAGAATAAGTAATTTTAGTTTATCTGTGGTAAAAATTATTGTGGTCAAGGAATAGAAAGGGAAAGGCTTCCTGTTGGAAGTGGGTCTCGGGCTTCAGTAGTTCCAGGCCTAGTTGCACTTGGGTAGGCCTTATCACCTTCTGGCTGCTGGCAAAGGGGTTCCTGTTTTCATAACACGTTGTTGGAGTAGAGTGTGGGTTTTCTTTGGAATGGTTGGAATGGATTCCCATTGCTTTACTGGCTTAATTAGCAGCTTTCTACTGAAGACCACTACTTATTGAACAGGCCTATGAGCATGCTTCTGTGCTTAGCTGAGGCTCATTGATAGGCATCCCAGGCCTAGCTTGTTTTTCTGCTTTTATCTTCAGTGGTTTTCATATGCATCTACCTTATAGGGTCCTGATGAGTCGGAATCAACTCAATGTCATCTGGTTTTCGATTTATTTGCTTTCAGATTCCGAAGGAGAATTAGGATCTTAAATCTTCAACATACCCAAATGAGTTAAAATTTTACCCACTAGAGTTGCTACCTTAATTCCTCTCTAATTATCTTGTGAACTCAGACTTTAGCTACTCACTGGTGAGGAAAAGGGAAAGCAGTGTAGGATAACTACCTGCATTTCTCCTCTGTTTAAATTCCATCTGGCTCATAGGTGTTCTTTTTGGGAAGGACATCTGGCACATTTTCCCTGACATCCATTTTTGGCCTTGCACTGCTTTCTCGGTATCACAGGGTACTGTTACTTATGGGAGCATTTCCCAAGCTTCCTTGCCAGCTGGCTGCCTATTGGGTTTGACCAGTGGGAGACCTTGGAAAGAGATTAGAAAGCGGGAGTAAGGGATAAACCACGGTTTTCTTCCCTTTATGCTGTGCTTCTGGTGGCTTCTCTGGCAGAGGCTGAGTCTCCGCTATGGCCCCAATGCCTGCCAGCTATGGCACACCATGGTTTTAGCTTTAGATGATGACCTTGTCCCCAAAGCCAGTCCACTCCAACTCCTGGTGACCCCAAGTGTGTCAGAGTACAACATGCTCCATAGGGTTTTCAATGGCTAATTTTTCAGAAATAGATTTCCAGGCCTTCCATCTGAGACACCTCTGGGAAGACCTGAACCTCTAACTTTTTAGTTAGCAGCTGAGTACATTAACTGTTTGCACCACCCAGGGACTTCAATTTTGTCCCAGTCCTCCCTTTGTCTCTTTAGCTTGAGGGTGGTAGTAGCTTCTTGCCTTTGCTTCTCTGTTATCTGTACAATCAGTTCTCTACATTAAATTCCATCTGTTGTAAATATTTGAAGCAGTTTCTGTTTTTTAGGTAAGACCCTAACTGATGCAGTTCTTTTGTGCCTAAGGACTTCTTGGCAATCCGTGGGCCTTTAGGAAGTCCTCAACGTTTGTGTTTAGTAAAAATCCATTTACTGAAGGAGAGCAAGATCAGGAACTAACAGTGTCAATTTTGGTGTGGCCATACATTTCAATATTAGTTGTAGGAGAACACGTTTGCTGCATCTGTAGCCAGAGGTGAAAGCAATTGATGATGGTGTGAAGATAAACTGGTTTGTGTTTCTTGAGTCTTACTTTACTTGTGGTAGCATATAAATTGTGAAATGAGATGGAAATAAATGCTGGAATCTCAGACTTTATTTTAGATCAGTAATATGATAAGCATGGTATTTTCATATTATAGAAACTCCTATAATCATAACTCAGCATAGTCACTGTTTCCAGTTTAATAAGGCTAGATTTATTATATGAGGACCTTGATGGTCTGGCATCAGGCCAGACATAAACTACAAGGAACGCCTCGTCTAAGTTGAAAAGTAGTCCTTGGATTGGGAATAAAAAGATTAAAAACTCATCCACAGGTTGCATTTATATTACTTTGCAGCCATTTTTTGCATCTTATTTTAGAAAAATAAAGCTTATGATGGTTACGAAAATCGCAAATGATGGAACTTTTTACTTTAGGAGTCGTATTCACTTTGGGACAAGTTGGGACTGTCCCAGCAAGCTGGCAAAGCTCCTATTAGCTTCAAGAGTTGAGCATTCCTAACTCACCTGACTAAACTTAAAAGTGTTCAAAAATTGATGCTATTTTCTTTTTTCTTCCTCCTCAGTTTATAAGCTGTCAAGAATTACTGAGTGGTTAAGAAGTCAATGTTTTATGGTTACCTATGTAACACCATCTAGTTTTCCTAGAAAACTAGAATTTGGGCTGAGTGAATGACTGTTGAATTGCACAGAAAACATCAAAGTCAAAACAACAACGTATTCAACCATATTGATTCAGCAGATATATGGAGGCCTGGGGTTTAGCAGCTAAGAGAACACACCGAGTTCCTGCCCTCATGGAGCTTGTAATCTGCTGGAGAATACAGACAATTAAGGACGATGGCCAGGGGAATTTCAGGGCCTCGGAGAGAAAAGGAAAGGCATCTAGATAGACTTGGTAAGCTGAATGTTGAAAGACAAGACGAATTTACAAGGTAGGAGTCGAGAGAAGGAATATTCCAAACAGAGGAACCAGCAAGTGCAAAGATTTGGAGGAACAAACACTAGAGAACATATTGTCTTATGGGAAATGACATAGAAGTATTTCAAAGTTGGATCTTTCTAAAAGTAAGATAATCTTTTCTTTTTTTTTTTTTTTAAATTGTTGTTGTTTTTAACCTTGCCTAAGAGAGGATCATTTTGGTGGTGGTTGTTGTTCAACATGATTGAATATGATTGGGTATTATTACTTGCTGATGGGACTTAATTTTCTCATGTTTAAATGTGATCCATTATCTTGTGTCTAGAACATATTAAAATGACTCGAAAATGAGAAACAAGGGAAGTCTCGTTATTTCAGTGCAAATATACTTGTTTACTGAGCTGAAACAAGATGCTGGGATATTTTCTTACTAAAATTATATAGATGCTCAAATCCTGGGGTAACAGGACAAGATTGGCCTTTTGTGATGACTGGGCTTGTCAGACCACAAAGCTAACTCAGTGTTTATTGTAATTTTTTCTATCCTTTTCCTGTTTGGTCTTTCCTCCTGGCTTCTCTCCTTCCAACTCAAAACTCATCAACTTGCAATACCCCTGATAAAACTCATTTATAATGCTGACCAAATTTTCTGGCTTCAGCCAGCTGTTCAGTTTTTTCTTGTGGAAGGTCCCAAACTCTTCTTACTACTTGTTCTGAAGATAAATTAGCGACTTCTAAATAATGCAGTGAACCCTAATTCTCTTTGATTAGTAGCGAGTTAGATGATAGCGACCCATTGAAATTGGCCATCAGCATAAATAATGAGTGAATGAACTGATAAAATGCAAAGTCACCGGCCGTCATAAATCAAATGAAATCCACTTTCTCTGGAAGTCACTGAAATTAGAAGTCCATGCTCCTATTAATTATTTTGCCTTCTGAAGACGACAGTGTTATAAATCAGCCTTGAAAGGCCCTTCACTTAGAAAGCCGAAGGAGTGCGGCTGCCTGCAAATTGCTTTGTGTATGCACCTAATTGTTTCTTAAGTAATCCACCTTTGTAGCATGGCTTCAGGAAACTCAGAAGGTCCCCTTCGGTTGAGATCCATGAATGTGGCCTTAGGAAGGACCTTGGGAAGACCCTTGGGAAGGGCCAAAGGGAGTGGGCAATTACTCACCCCTTTTCCCTTAGAAAAGATATTCCTGGAGTTCTTATTTTATGACTCAGATCTCATCAGGCAGGGCCAGGCATTGCTGGTTTCCTTTGTCAAGATCCAGAAGGCTGGCAGTGGGCCCTGGCCATTTTATCATCTTGTCTTAACTCAACTTCCAGCCAGGCCTGAGAAGTCAAACTTTATTTGATTTCAGTGAAAATCGGGATTTTAAAAATTGAGAAAAAACAAACCCCAAAACAAAAACAAAACAGAGATCGAAAACTCTGACTTCTCATGTTCATTTTTTTTTCATGTTCATTTTAAGAGTCATTGTCATCTACATACATTAGATATGAAATGACACATAATTTTTGCTAAAAAGTGGGTAGGAAATTATATTCATTTAGGAGCCTATTTTTCAAGAGACATTTAAAAAAGCAACATTTTGCAGAAACGAGGTTAATTGTATGGTAGGAAATGTTGTAAATTAGTTTCATTTTGGACCACTACCTGTCATATTTAAAGTTCTGAAGTTGAGATTGGTGATTAAGAAGAAAAAAAAAAAAACTTTCTCCTGGGGGTGTTTTCAAAGATTTGGTCCAGCTTTGAGATGTGATCCTGGATTGTTAGCAAAGCTAGCAGAGCTGACAAGGAAATTCTCTACTTTCCATCAAGTGTGTGATATTTGTTGGCCTCTGTGGAGAGATGGGTGGGTAGTTTTATGGGGGTGAAGATAGACATCAGTAGGAGGTAGCTTCTGAGAACTCTGGGTGGTGGTTAGGTGTGTGGTAAGTGTCCCAAAACTGTAGCTTTAGAATGGGCTCTGCAGATAGGGGTGGGGTGGGGGCTAGGTTTTAAAGGAAAAAGCATTCTTACTTTACTCTTTTTCTAAATTTCTGACCATCTGCTGCAGGCCTGCCAGATTCCCCTGGTGGCCAGTACAGTGAAATGTATGTCTTGGCCTTGGAAAATGACATTTATCTCCTGGATTGTAAGAAGCACATTCTCTTCTTTGTGTTATAGTCTGGGTGTCCTGGCCTGTTCAGAATCATCCACCCAAAGAAGGTGTGTGTGCGTGTGTTTATGTGGGTGTTCCCGTATACCTGAAAGAACAATCTGGTATTCAAGTCAGCAGTGTAAATTCTTGTGTGTGAGCAGGTTCTGGTGTTAGGGGTTAGTCTCAGCTAGATCATTTGCGAATCTGAATAACCCATTCTGAAAACTAAATTTAATGATGTATAATTGAGCATTATGTCATGAAGCAGAAAGGAGCAATTATTCCCTGGGATCCTGAATGCAAAAACATTCTGGGTTCTGTCCTTGAAAGAAGCCCAGTCTGTCATTTCACAGTGACTCCATGGGCCATTCCACACCGTTGGGATGCAAGGACATTATGATCCCCTGGACCCCTCCAGAGTTGCCTAATCGGAGCTACTGGGCCTCCCCAGCTCTCACCTACTTCCTACTCGTAATCTTAGAGTTCTACTTGTTGTGAGAGGGGAGTCTTGGGAGAAAACACAGCTCCTGGTCTACCTGATTTGCTCCTGAAACTCAGGTGGCACCTGCCAGTGTCCTGAGCTCCAGGAGACAGCGAGGTGACTGCTGCTCTGAGCCTCGATTTTCTGAACGTCTATGTTGGTCCTGTTTTTGCCCTGGCTTGGGTTTTAGAGTTGTGGTTATATGATGAAGGCACGCAGCAAAGATGTGTCAATTGATGGAAACACAGTGGGGTTAGGGGAGAAGCTTGCCTGAATTAGCAGCTCTGGTGTTTGTTTCTGGAATTTGTAGAGGATAAGCAACATCCTGACCGTCTGCAGGGCTGTGTCTTCCTGGAATGAGACATTTATCGCTCAAGATTTATGGGTTTTGAGCTCAAGAGGGTGTACCTTCTTTTTCTTTGGTGATGTTCCCTTACACAGTAGCTAATCAGGGTGACTATACGTGCTGGTTTCCCTGGGATAGTCTCAGTTTATACCTGTATAATATCATTATACTGGTGTAATTATTAATTGTGCCCCCACCACTTTTACTTCGAAAAGTGTCCAGATGTGGATGGTCACCCTATATATGATTTTCATATTTGTTGTCCCAGTCCCATAGAGACAGTGGCATATTGAAATTATCAGAGTTTTGGAGATACTCAGACTTTAAGCTTATTATCTAGTGTGTGACTTTGGACAAGTTAACTTCTGTGACCTCAGCTTCCTTATCTGTATAATAGGGATCATCGGCCCTCCCTCACAGATTTGTGTTAAAGATTAAATAAGTGTGTGTAAAGAACCTAGCAAATTGCTGGGTGCATAGGTAGGTACAGGACAAACATGTGCCTTCCTTTTTTCTTCAGAATAAGCCAAGAAACCTGGTGAGTGACGAGAAGCTTTGCCATGTCTCTGGACCCGACTTGGCATTGATGCAGACAGTTAAGCCAGCATCTGCACAGTGTGTAACAAAGGAGGGAAAATCATCTGCTTCCACTTTGTGTGGAAAGAATGTCCTCTGTGAGAGAAGATTCTCTTTCCAAAGGATCTTGGGATGTCTCATAAAAAGAGATGCAAAAAGATATCCTTGTTAAGAGAGAAAGGCTGGATTTGCTCTTCAAGCAAAAGATAGGTTTAGCATTTCTAGCAAAACCATCAGGAGGCTGGCAAGAGGTACAATTTATGGCTTTGCTTCTCAACTGGTATATGATGGTGAAAATAATCTATTGGTGTTGAAGTCTCAGTCACTTCATCTGTGAAATGGGGATAAAAAGATTGTGGTAAGAATTAAATGAGGTCATAAATGTAAAGAAATGTTGCAGACTCTAAAGTACTGTGCACCTGTACTTATTTTTCTTGTTTATCCAGAGCCAAGGCACCAAATGACCTGAACACTAGCCTAGGGCAAAATGACCACAGTGAGACAATACAATCTCACCTCATAAGATCCACAGGTCTTTAAAATGATGCTCATTAATACTTCTCTTCTTCCTCTTAATATTGCGGGAGGGCAACTGTTTAACTGGCACAACAGGGACTGGCATTTTCTAAGCAACTTGTATGGCTTTATGGAGATTACTATTCCCTTTCACATTTTTAATTAGCAAGGGCAGAAAAGGATTTATTTTCCTCAGGGTTTCCAGCCCCGATGACTCCAAGTCCATAGAAAGTTACCAAGCACCAGTAGCCAAACCTGGCTGTCTGCTGTGACTCTGCCTCCGTGCAACCCCCTCACCGCCTAGGGGCACAGATTCTGAGGCCTCCTGTGCCTGCCCACTGGTGGTACCTTGGCCTCTTTGTGTACTCAACGGGAAAAAAAAAAAAAAAAAAGAGGAAACCCTGGTGGCATAGTGGCTAAGAGCTACAGCTGCTAACCAAAAGGTCGGCAGTTCGAATCTGCCAGACGCTCCTTGGAAACCCTATGGGGCAGTTCTACTCTGTGCAGGCACCAAATGGGGCCTTACTTCCCCTCAGTAAATGGCAGTGTGCAGCTCATGCTGGAAAGATGCTCATGACTTACAGAAATCTTTGGTAGGAAAAGATAACATATCCATGGATAGCCCCCACCTGTTCCTTCTGGTACCCTTAGAATCCTTCTCTCCTTTCCCTCTTTCCACAAATCATCAGTGCAGTTTGGCAATCCATAAAGCATTCCAGCCACACTTAGAAGTAGGCAGGACTCTGTGTTGTATTTATTTAACCAGTGCTCTACATATCGCTTGATGTGTGCTGAAAAACAGCAGTGTTTACCTGGCCATGCCACATACCTTAGTGAGTGGTAGAGCCAGGAGCTGAATCAGGCCAACTGGCTTTACAGTTCCTGCTCTTAGCCGCTTCACTGTGTTGCTTCTGATTTTCCTCCTTTATGACCTCTGCTTGTTTGTTTGTTTTGTTTTATTTTTATAAATTTTAGAGAGGACTGTGAGGGAGGGTGCTATGTCATATCTTTTTATTGATTGAGAATTAAATTTTAATTACCCAAGTAATTAAAACTGGTTGCTTGTTGAATGGATTCTGACTCATGGCCCCACGTGTGTGAGTTGAACTGTGCTCCACAGGGTTTTCAGCAGCTGATTTTTTGGAAGTAGATTGCCAGGCCTTTCTTCTGTGGCACCTCTGGGTGGACTTGAACCTCCAACCTTTTGGTTAGCAGCCAAGTGCATTAACATTTGCACCACCCAGGGACTTTATACTACCCACTAACTGCTAAGGCAAAATCCTCTTTGACTCCTCATTTCCTCTACCTCCACCTCAGTATCTTCCCAAAAGGTAACCACATTAGTAGCTTACTATGTTTACCTATCCTTGTTCTGTGAATTTATATACCTGCACACGTAGACATATAAATGCATACCAAAGAATTTATAGTAATGTGTATGTTCAGTAGCTTGCTGTTTTCAGTCAGTGGTATATCTGAGATCTTTCCATATCAGCACATGTAGATATACTTGTGCTTTTTGACTTGTGTGCAATATTCCATAGTAAGGCTATGCCAACGTTTACTTGGCCATTAGCTGTCTGATGGAGGAATTTTAGTTGTTAGTTATTTTTCCTTATCTTGTCAGTAATGAATGTCCTTGTTATGGGCCTTTTTGTGCACATGTAAAAAGTGTTTCTCATGGGTGTATTCTAAGGAGTGTAATTGCTCACTCATTGTGTATGCACATTTTAGGTTGTAATAGATACTACAAATATTGTTTTCCACAGTGATCAATATTCATTCCAATTATTGATGTGTGGAAAGTACCATTTGACCCACTCCCCTGCCAACATTTGGTATAAGCACACTTTCAGAATGTTTGCAATCTATTGGGTATATTGTATATATTACTCCTATTTTTAATTTTTATTTTTATGCTAAGTTTGAGAATCATTTCATATATTATTGGCTATCTTTTTTTATATTATGAATTGCCTATTTTTATCATTTGCCCATTTTTCTATTGGCTTATATGACTTTTACTTATTGATTTGTAGTAAGTCTTTATATATTCAAGGTATACTTGACCGCAGTCTCTCATGTATTGCAAATCTTTTCTTCCAATCTGTTGCTTGTCTTTTGACGTTATGACATCTCTTACTACATGTAGGTTTTAAATTTTGATGTTGTCAAATTAACACGTTTTCCTTTGTGCTGTTTGTGTCTTGTTGAAGAAGGCCTTCCCAATCCTTAGACCATACACATATTCTCCTGCATTTCTTCTAAAACTTGATTGTTTTAATTTTACCTGTTAGGTCTTGATCCATTAGAATTTATTTTTGTGAATGGTTTCATGTTGAGGTCAAAGTTAATATTTTTTTTCTCCAAATGAATAGCCAGTTGACTTAACACCATTTGTTGTTACATGATTTTGCTAACTATTTTGAAATACTATTTTTGTCACATATAAAATTTCCAGTTATGCAGATAGTTGGACTCTGTTCTATGCCATTAGTTCGTCTGTTTGCTTTGCTATTCGATGTGTTAAAAAATAGTATCTAAGCTGACTGAGAAATGTTTCAAAAAGTTTAAGAAGGGGGCCCAAGAGGTCACCTTGTGAAACCTCATCATCAAGTAGCTGGTTTCAACCATGATGTAGTCTCTAGAGCACAAGGACCACACTAAGTTCCTGTGTTCTCTGAAAACGAAACCAGTATGATGTTTCCCGACCTTCCCTATTGCTTTTGTGGCCCCTCTTATGGGGCAGTCCTCATAGGCTCTAATGGAGACATAAGAGTCAGCGTGATTTGGGGAGGGGGTGTCCAGAAGATGCTGTTTTAATTTTAATTCTGCTGCAAGCTCTATGGCTCCAGATCACTTAGTCTCCCAGTATGAGACTGTGAAGGGACTTGGACTGAGTAGACTTGGGATCTTGCGCCTGCCATTTATTGACTGTTGGGGCCTTGGGTCAAGTATGTAACTTCCCCATCTTCATCTGCTAGTAGTGATATTATCTTCTACCTCACAGGATGGTTTTAAAGGATTTCTATACAAGTCATGTATAACACAGCGTTTTAACTTTAAAGCACTGAAAAATGAGAACTACATGGAAATGTGTATAGCCTTTGTTTTTAGTTTAGTCCAATGGGGATAATAATAAGTCTTTATCTTACCTAGAGGACTGTTCTGAAGATCAAATGGGATATGCTTTGATAAAATTGGAAGCACCTTACAATTTATTGCTGATGAATACCAACAGGTGGACTGGGATCAGCAAATATTAGCAAGGTCATTAGGGTTATTGCAATGAAGGAGAGTCATATTTAGATACCATCATGGTAGGATATCCTTGGGAGAATAGTTGCAGCAAGATTTATGGGGGTTTCTATAGGGGATACAGTGTTGGTCCTTTTAGAGGGTTCAGAGGGCCCTTTCAGAGTAAATGACAGAGTTCTCATGCTAAGAGAATCGAGGCAGAGTGAGACTGGCTGTAAGTCCCCCTTGTGTTATCAGCAGCTATATCTAGTTTGTTTGTTTTTTTAATTAAAATAATGAAAGTTTGGTCCTTATTTGTTTATAAATTATAAAGTCCTTCTCTTTCTTTCTTGCCCTACTTTCTCCCACTTTCATATGGAAACTTAATCTGTAACACTCAAGCAATAATCAAAGCACCAGGTCATTGACTATTAAAGTGAAAGGATAGAAAAAGAGGGAAAAAATGTACAACTTCTTATTATAATCTTGTTATTATAATGGAAAGTATTTTTCTTTCTGAGGTGAAAAGGTATTGGTAGTGGTAGAGTGTTAACTTTGGTGGCCCCCAAATGAACCATGTCTCCTGGACTTGGTCAGTGGGACGCTAGCAAGTGTGAAATGCAAGCAGGAACTTAGTAAGTGCTCGCACACTGGAGTTGATCTTCTTGGAACACTTGTTCTTAGAATCCACCTGCCAGGTAAAGAAGCTCAAACTAGGCGTGTGGGGGATGTGGGGAGAGAGAGATCACCACCCCCAGCCACCCCCACTAAGGCTCCAGACATGTGAGTGAAGTCATCTTGGGTATTCCAGCCCCCAACACCATCTGACGGCAAGCACATGAAGGACTTCAAGGGAGATCAGCAGAAGAACTGCCCAGTTGAGTCCCTATCAACCCACAGAATTGTGGCCTAATAACATGGTTGTTGTTTAAATCCACTAAGTTTGTTTTATAGCAATAGATAACCAAAACACTGGGTTGAAAAACACACTTATTTAACTCAGTTTAATGTATGAGCATTAACTGGTTTTTCATATCTGAGAAATTAGTATTTTTGGACTTGGTTCAAGCTATTTATCAGTAGATTCTTGACTATTATTTACATCCCTAATTTAGGCCACCTTCAAAGTGGAGTGTTGCATTTGGGGTATGTCCATTTCATTAAGGAAAAAGTCCTGAAAAGAGTATTTGTCCCTTTCTCGTTAGGCCCCCAAGATCCAGAAAGGCCCATGGGAGGAGGTGGCCCAGTAAGGATGTTTATTTCTGCAGCTTGCGTGCCCGGGGAACCTGGAAGAATTTATAAATCCATCATCTGAAGTCATTAGGCGACGTGTTGGTCAGTACAGAAGACTCTCTTCTCATTAATTCAAGGGAGATTTACTTGTGTTACCCTCATTAGTATTTATGGGGTTTATCCACATCAATCGCTAGTGCATTAACAGGGAAATAACTGAACCTCCCAGGGTTTGCTGGCGCTAATAAAATGAGCTGGAGGTTCCAGAAATCACCATGATCAGAAGTGTTCTAAACCAGGGCCTGTAATTGATCCTTCCAAAGTACCCTCAGGATGTTTTCCTGTTCGCTTGCCTTCCAGTGGCATTTGCATATCAGCATAGCCTCTCAAATCTTATGTGTCAATTTCAAGTAGAGCTCATTTCCTACCATAAAATGATATGAGAGGACCCAATGGCATGTTGAAAACATCATTGTCAAACCAGAGCATCTAGGTCAGCAAAGGGTTAAATGTCTTATAATTCTTTTTGTTTGGTGGTCCTGCTTATATATATATTTTAAAATAACCGTGCATGTAAATTTATTTTTTATGTATTCTGAACATAAAGATAGCTCTGTCCTACCATATTGATTTATTAGTTTCTCTGACATTTTAGTTGTGGTCGTTATGTTATATTTATGAGATGAATGTTGGATTCCCTCATTATGTTATCCTCATTTATTTTACATACTTTTATGGCTGGTTGTGCATCGCTTTACAGTTAAAGCTTTATTGCAGCTGTTAGCGTTGGGGGGGAGGGGAAGCCAAGTAGTTATTGATCGGAATTTACATGTTTACTGTTGTAATCATGATTTATTCAATCTGCTTGCACATATAAATATAAGCTCACTCTCTGAAATAAAAAATATATACTGTATCTATATTTTAGAAGCATTCCATTGCCACTCTCATACCCTTTGGAGTGGAGAGTTAGGGGATAAACCAGTGTTTTTGAAGATTAGCACTTCACTTACAGCCTGGTGGATAAGAGTGTGGGCTTTGGAGTTCCAATCCCAACGGCACTGCTTATCAGCTGTGAAGCCTGGGTCAAGGTGTTTACCTCTCTGTGCTTCAGTTTTCTGAGGATGATGATATCAGTACTTAGCTCATGAGGTTGTTGATGGGCAGAGAGAGATTGCTTATTAAGGCTTAGTTATCACCATCCATATCCGGTAAGTAGGTAGTAAGGTAGATATATTGGGAAGGCTCAGTTACTTTCAAGTGGAAGCTGTGATATTAGTTTGATTTCAGCCCTAGGCACAGCAGAGAAAGGTGACTTAGGAGGGCTATGAATATGGAGTCCTATTCTAGGAGTCCCTGGGTGGTGCCACAGTTAAGCACTCGCTTGCTAATTGATAGGTTTGAGATGGAGATTCGAGTCCACCCAGACGCACTTTGGAAGAAAAGCCTGGTGATCTACTTCAGAAAAACCAGCCATTGAAAATCCAATTCAGTTTTGATACACATGCGACTACCATGGATCAGAGTCGACTAGACAGCAACTGTTTTTAATTTTTTTATGGGGTTCTAACGCAAATGGTTAAAGCACTGGATT
The DNA here is from genome assembly GCA_030035585.1 of Dugong dugon. Taxonomy (NCBI): domain Eukaryota; kingdom Metazoa; phylum Chordata; class Mammalia; order Sirenia; family Dugongidae; genus Dugong; species Dugong dugon. The sequence continues at coordinate 13,819,128 of CM057475.1, read as the reverse complement.
ACTAGCTGAAAGGTTGGTGGTTCAATCCCATCCAGAGGTGCCTTGGGAGACGGGCCTGGCAATCTGCTTCTGAAAGGGTACAGCCTTGAAAACCCTATGGAGCAGTTCTACTCCACACAGATGGGGTCAAAATGAGTCAGAATCAACTCGACAGCAATGAACAACAATACCGGGTTTGCCCCAGCCAAGAAGGAGAAGGATTCATTGAGGTCTGCAGGTTAGTCCATAAAAATGATTTTTTCCCCATATATTATTATAAAAAGTGTTTTTGTTTTAGGCCTGCCATTAGCTAGTTTCTAAGGATTAACCTCACTTTGGCTCAGTCTTCTCATCCATAAATTGGGTTTAATAATACCTGCCTAGAGCATAGTTTAATAGTAACATGGGCACTGCATTGGAAGTCAAAAGACGTTTTATAGCCCCAAACGTGCCACTTATTAGTCTTACTACCTTGGCAAAAGACTTAGCTTTCCTTGTCATTAAAATGGGCCAAAGTCTCTGCCTACTTTATAGGGTTATGTTGAGAACCAGATGGGCTGATGTTTGTGACATTGCTTCAAATACCCTGAAGTGCGCTACATATGTGTTGTTGCTAGCTGCCATCAAATCGGCCCTCGAAGCATGGCAACCTTATGCAGAACAGGATCAGACAGGGCACTATTAATAACACAGCCTAACAAGGTTATTGCAAAGATGAGATGCAATAATAGATGTGAAAATTCTCTGATAAGAGTAAGGTGTCCCCATTCTGCTATATGACCTCCTGACGCTCTGGATGCGAGTCCCAGCCTTTCCTAAGGGATGGAGGCCTAGAGGAGACTCCAGGCCCCCTGGATTCTTGCTTCAGAGGAGTTTTACCCTTTTATTCAGTCTGCGGGCTTCTATTTGTCTATAGCCTTAGAAAAGAAGTCCTTACCTTGTTATTTCCATATTTTTTGTCTTTTGGAGGCAAGACTGTGTTTAACCTCCCTCTTTTAATGTCAACTACACTGTCTGCCCTAGTATGCTCAGCATATTCATTATATGCTCTTCAATTTGACAGTGATTCCTTGAAATAATTTTATCATCTGGCTTCAGATTTTTAAAGAGTAAATCATTAGCAAAACAGTTTGTTCTTTCTATATATTCGTTTTTGATTTTGGGCAGAACTAATGATTTTTTTTTAACTTAAAAAATTTTTTTTGTGCTTTAGGTGAAAGTTTACAGAGCAAATTAATTTCCCTTTAAACAATTAATACACATATTGTTTTGTTGACATTGGTTGCCAGCCCCATGATGTGTCAACACCAGCCCCTTCTCGACCTTGGGTTCCCCATTTCCATTCCTCCAGCTTTCCTGTCCCTTCCTGCCTTCTCGTCTTTGCTTTTGGGCTGGTGTGCCCATTTCGTCTCATATACATGGTTGAACTACATGTGTTATGTTTTGTTTTATAAGCCTGTTTAATCTTTGGCTGAAGGGTGCACTTTGGGAGTGAGTTCAGTACTGAGTTAAAAGGATGTCTGGGGGCCATACTCTTGGGGTTTCGCCAGTCTCTGTCAGTTGAGTAAGTGTGGTCTTTTTTTTTGTAAGTTGAATTTTGTTAAGCAGAACTAATTATTTTTAATCATATATCTAGGCTACTCTTCATAATTAGATTTATAATTATGAATTAGATACAGCTCACCATTATATCACACCTACCTGTGATAGGTGAATGGATTTAAAGATCATCCCAGGATCACAGGATTCCAAGAGCCTTTCAGGATGATTTATGACATTTAAAGAAAAATTCCCAGTTGTACCCTACCCTCCCATCCCCATTGCTTAAAACATTTCTAAGAAAACCTGGAATTTATTTTTCCTTTCTTTTACCCTCTACCTGAAAATGCTCTTGCTTGTCTAATTTTTCCCCAATCACTTGGCCTCTCAATATTTTACACAGGTAGTTTTTTAAAAGAAATTAAAACTAAATCACAAAAATATTATGCTAAGTGAAGTAAGTCATACATAAAAGAGTACTTATGCCATGATTCCATTTATATGACAGGATATAACTAATCTAGGGTAATAGAAATCAGAACAGTGGTTGCTTCTGGGGGGAGCATGAGAGAACTTTCTGGAATGGTAGAAATTAAAAACCTTCTAGATCTTGACTAAGGTGCTTTCATGGGTTATACATTTGTCAAACTTGATCAAACTACACTTAAGATTTGTGCATCTTGCTCTATGCAACTATATCTCAATAATACTATGAAAAAAATCTTTAAAATTCAGCTGTTTTTTACATGTATTATTTTAGATACATCCTTAAACTCTGAACCCAAAACCCACTGCCTTCCAGTTGATTATGACTCATGGTGACCCCATGTGTTACAGATTAGAACTGCTCCATAAGGTTTTCTTGGCTGAAGTCTTTACAGAAACAGATTACCAGGCCTTTCTTCTGTGGTACTGCTGGGTGGGTTCGAACCACTAACCTTTAGGTTAGTAGTTGAGCGCAAACCATTTGCATTACCCAGGGATCTAGATGCACCCTTAATGGTGATTAAAATCTGTGGAAATTTTGAGGCAGTATGATACCTTTCCCTCGTATCTTAAAAAAAAAAAAAAGTTGTTATATCACAGTAACAGTACCTCCAAATCACTGAGATTTGTCAAATCTGTTTGTCAGCTCTGTTAGCCTAGGATATTCAAGTAGGTACCTGCTATCTAGGTTAGCTTTTATAGGAAGCCATTACTCATTCTAAAAATGTTCCTTCTTCTGCCATTTGACTTATGGCTTATATGGAGGAATAATTTCTTGGCTAATTTTTTTTTCTTTTGGTGCATACTTCTGAAATACAAATTCCCTTTTTCTAATGAATCTTATCATGTACCACCATCAAAGGTTATTCACTGAAAGCTCAAGAAAAAAAGCAATGAAAACTAATTTTGATTGTTAATGGAAATGTATTTTTAGTCTTAAAGAGCTTCCCTCAGCAATAATTATAGTTATGCCTCTTGGGTGTTTTTGGACTTATAAATTTACATGTAGTAGCTCTTTTTCATTTAGCAGTTAATCTTTTAACAGAGCTCTGCAAATTTGTTCTTCTGTCTAGTGTTGGGAAAGGATTGACAGAGATTTTATTTCTTCTCTTTCTCCTTTTCAGTTTTTTATTTTTTTCTTCCTCCTCTTTTGTGTTCAGAAGTGCCCTGGCTGCGTTCATTCTTGTGATATGCCGTGTCCTGGTGTGATGGTGGTAGTATGAGCAGGGAAGGGCTGGGATGGAGACCTTTCCTGCAGCCAGTAGGCCCCATGGCACAGCTGGATGCCTGGTCTTGGCGGCGCAGAATTGCTGTGCAGCAAGTGAGCTCGTCAGATGTGTTTGTGGGAAGTAGGCAAAGCTCAACTTTGTGACTCGAGACTATGAAAAACAAACAGTCTGCAAGGGGGCCTGACTGGCTGCTGCCTTTCTCTGGCTTCAAACACCAAGGTATCTGTAGGCACTTAGGGATTTAAAATAAGATGCAAAGCTTTTGTATCAACCAGGATTCCTTGCTGGTTTTGCTGATTTCTTTGCCTGTTTCAGAGAGAGGCAGGGGCAGTTGAGAGGACATGGAAGAGAAGGGGCTGTGGCAGGAAGTTTGCTCAAGTCCTGTCTTAGTTATCTGTTGCTTCTATAACAGAAATACCACAAGTGGGTGCTTTAACAAACAGAAATTTATTTTCTCACACTTTAGGAGGCTAGAAGTCCAAATTTAGGGTGCTGGCTCTAGGAGAAGGCTCTCTGTCTCTGTTGGCTCTGGAGGAAGGTCCTTGCTCTTCTGAGCTTCTGCTCCTGAGTGGTTTTCATGTGGCTTGGCGTCTCTCTTACCCCATCTTTACTTCTTTTCCTTGCTTGTTTAGTCTCTTTTATATCTCAAAAGAGATTGAAGAGACACCCTACACTAATCCTGTCTCATTAACATAACAAGACAACCCATTCCCAAATGCGATTATAGCCACAGGCATAGAGGTTAGGAATTATAGCACATATTTTGGGGAACACAGTCCAACCCATAACAGGCCCTGTTCTCTTATTTCAAATGGAGCAGTACCATTAAGCTGGCCAGCCAGATTAAAGCAAGCTCAGGTTACTCCTGTCCCTGGTGAGAATTGACCTCACCCATGATACCATTGGTGCGACCGGACACTGAGGTTTTGCAAAGCAGTGCTGAACATTAAGGAACAATTAAAATTAATTCTGTGTACTGCAGCTACCAAGAAAGAAAGCCAGCGCCACATGTCAGTAAATCTAGATCTGTTTGAAGCCAGCATCACTAAATCTTCGTCTTGACTGTTTGCTGGTGGTGTCAGGAGCTGCCCAGGAAGATGAATTTGAGGGGAGGATGAGAAAGGAACCATATTAAATTGCAGCTCTGATAAGTTTAGTTAAGAGGCAGGAGACGTGTCCTTGCTGTGACATTCAGTGGCTGATATTTGTTTCCCTTTAAATAATATGCTGTACATCTGTGAGAATGATGGTTTGGGGCTGGTGACATTGCATCTCCACCAAGGTTACTGCCTTCTGGACAGCCAGTCTCGCTCCTTTCTTTCTCTGTCCCACACCCTGTCAATAAATATCCACTTGTCTGAGGAAGTGAGATACAGATTTTACAGCTGACACCAGAGTGTCTTCATTTCCAAAAGCAATGAGGTTCAACACATGTAAGCGTGTAGGGAAGGGTGGGAGATAGAGAGAAATTAAAGGAATTGTAGGGAGCACTTCTAGCAGGCGAAACAGTCAGATAACCCCAGTAGCACCCAGGGAGGAAGCTCTGGGACTTTGAGAATTTGCATCTCAAAACCTCATCTTACAAGTAAGATAGGTAAAATCTGGGGTCTCAGGACTTTGAGTTCTGTTTTCTCCTGCAGTTTGCCCTCTGGTTACCTTATTTTGTCCTTACTGTAATTTTCAGACCTATGATCTACAACAGGGGTTGACAAACTTTTTCTGTAAAGGATCAGATAGTAAATATTTTTGGTTTGCAGTTATACAGTCTCTGTCGCGACTACTCAGTCTGCTGTTGTAGCATGAGAGCAGCCACAGACCACGCACAAACGAATGGGCATGTCTGTGTTGTAGACAACGAAGTTTGAAGCTGCATCATGTGATACTATTCTTCTTTGGATTTTTTTCAACCATTTGAAAATATACAAGACATTCTTACTTACAGAACCAGATGGTGGGATGGATAGATTTGGCCCATGGGCTGTAGTTTGCTGATCTCTGATCTATGATTTTGCTTTGTCTTGTTGCTTTCCTTTTGCCAGTGTGCCAAGATGTTGCTTGTCCCTTTGGTAGGAGGATGCAGCCAACCTAAAGATTAAGTCTATGGTATTTTCAACCAGAAGATGTAGGGGATGTGTGTGAAAACAATACTGGGCTGTGAGGCAGACAGCCTAGGTTCCTACAGCAGCCCCCCTTTCACCTTTACTACTGTGGGAGTAGGATTCAGATATGCAGTGTCCCTGCATGGTGCAAATGGTTAATGGGCTTTGCTGCTAACCGATAGGTTGGTGATTTGATTCTACCCAGAGGCACCTCAGAAGAAATGCCTGGCAATCTACTTCACTGAAGGCCCTATGGAGCGCAGTTCTACTCTGGCACACAATGGGGTCACCATGAGTGGGACCGATTCAGTGGCAACTGGTCTTCTAGAAAGGTTACTCTGGCAAGTGACATCATAGAACTTATTTTTCTGCTGCAGTGTTCCACTTGTGTAGCCTATTACACTTTCAAAGCGTTTTCACATCCACTAGCTCTTTCGATGCTCATAACATTCTTATCCGCATTTGACCCAGAGAAAACTGAGGCCCAGAGAGATTAATTTACCTGTCCTCACTTCATACAGGTGGTTAATAATGGAGTTAAGACTGGAACCTCGCTCTGGTTACCATACCCCATCCCACTCCCAACCCCAAGCTGTTATAAACCTGCATCACGGATGCCATAGCTATATGTGATATTCAAAGTTCTCGAAGGTAAGGACACATTTATATATGGATATAGTGAACTAGCTGCTTTTGAATATGCCAGCTAGTCTTATCTTTCCTTCCCAGAATGCAGGTATTTTGAGCAAGAGAGTCTGTTATCGCATATTTTCAGCTTCTTATATTCTGGTCATACTCATTTATGTAAATAGGTATACACAGAGAGTTTGCTTATTTATTCAGTCTGTGGTGGGTAGACTCAGTGCATTACTGATTCCCGGGCTGCACTCCTCATCCTAAACACCTTCTGTAGCTCCTCATTGCTCACCTAATGAAGTGTGAACTCTTCAGGTTGACATTTTAGGTCCTCCATAATCTGGTTCCAGCCTGTCTTTCCTGCCTTACCTTCTATCTCAGAGGAAGACATCTGCCTCTTCTTTACACAGGCTTACTCATCCATCCTGTCTCCTTCTGACCAGTCTAGGACTTTGATCCACCAATTTCTTCTACTTTCTCTTGTATCTTCGATTTCTCCATCTCCAAAGATGCATTTCCTATTAACTTGTCACAATGCATGTGTTTCCCCTACTTTCGAAACAGTTTCTTGATCCTAACTCCTCCTTACACTATTGCCTCCTTCTTTCTTGCTTCTTCATTTGTTTAAAGTATCTACCAGCATTTTTCAGCTGGGGTTCTGGAAGATAAGTAAGCTCTATTGCCCGAAGGAGCCCTGGTGGCACAGTGGTTAAGAGCTGAAGCTGCTAACCAAAAGGCCAGCAGTTTGAATCCACCAGCTGCTTCTTGGAAACCCTATGAGGCAGTTCTACTCTGTCCTATAGGATTGCTATGAGTTGGAATTGACTCAACAGTATTTTTTTTTGGTATTGCCCTAAGGCGGGGAGAAATTATGGTCCAATGGCCAAATCTGGTCCACCATCTGTTTTTGTATACTTGTGAGCTAAGGCTGGTTGAAAAATTAAAAAAAAAAAAAATTCTTGATACATGGAAAGTATATGAAAATCAAATCTCAGTGTTCATAAATATAGTTTAATTGGAACACAGCCACACCATTCATTTCAGTATTACCTGTGGCTACAATGGCACTCCAATGGCAGAGTCGAGTAGTTGCAACAGAGACCGTATGGTCCTCTACAGAAAAAGTTTGCCAATTGCTGTCATAAGGTATCCACTGTGTGTAATGAATGGACTTCTGTGCATATAGAAAGGCACTAGTTATGCACCATCTTTAGAAGAATTGAGAAAATAGTCATGGAAATCCCATTCTGTGATTCAGATGAAGAACCATCATTGTGAAAGACTGACTCCCTTTCCCTTATTCTTTAGACCTCTGTGAACCAGATCCTGGGGTCAGCCTGCCTCTCTATCAGAATATGTCCTCTGAAGCTCTCCTGATTTCCCAGACACCACATCTGGTGGGAGCTTCTTGATTTGTATTATTCCATCCTCTCTTCACCATTTCACCCTATTGACCAGCCTCTCACTCCTGGAATTCTCTGTTCTTGGTCTACTGTGACACTGTGATCTCTCCTCTTTTGTCTTCTTTCCCCATTTGTTAAAAGTAGATTTTTTTTAGTTTCTAAACTTTACTTGGTTTTTCCCCTTCTTAAGTAGTACTGTTAGCAAAATTGTGAATTCTGCTGCTATCTCTATGCTGATAATTTCCAAATTGCTGTCTCCAAACTCTAGTCCTCTGTCTTCATCCTGGGCATCATCTTAACCACTCTTCTTGTGTTCACTTTTATTCTGTCCGTGACACCATCTTGTTCTCAGTCATGGAGGTCTAAAACCTCATTTATCTGTGGTATACCTCTCTAGCTCTGCACAGTTAAGCAAGTTGCTTAATCCTTGATATTTTCAACATCTGTGTCTTCCTCACTAGTTGTGCTATCTTTGTTCAGATCCCAATTATCCCTCTCTTCACCTAGGTAATGACTGTTTTTCCTAGCTCCTTCCCTTCTACCCTATCATGTATGCAAGCTGCTGCCTGACTCTAGCAGACACTTTTGGGGCCTGTCCTATCCCCTCAGCCTGTCTCTGGTTTCAGTGACAGCTGCAGCACACCATTCCACGTGAGCTCGGACTCCCTCTGACAGTGCGTCATCTCAAGCTACTTCATGAGTCTTACTGCTTTCTGTCCAGGACCTTCCCAAGAGCCATGTGAGTCGGCAGATAAGCTAAGCACAGCATGGAAATGCAAGGGAGCCAATGCTTCAACCAGGGGTAGCTCTCAACATGTGGGGACTGAAGCTGATGGACAAATGCCCAGCCTCCTGTCCTTCAGACAGACAGTTTTGTGAGGCATTCTGTAAGCTTCTTAGGTGTCCTGGAAGAGTCATGCTAAGAGCAGGGACCCAGATGATGTACCTCTATATTGGATTTTCCTCCTCCCCTCTTTCATTCCTGCTCCCTAGGATCATCTCCCAAGTAAGCTTCTGTACCTATGTGCTCCACTCAGGCTCTGCTCTCAGGGGAGTCTTACTAAGACAGACCAGTCTTCTAAAACCTTCTGCCTGGATATCTTCAGTGGTTTCGCACACCACTCTAACGTAGGACTGATTGTGTTAAGAAATCGTCGGCTCTCCTGAGTTTGGTACCAGCCTACCTTCCCAACATTATCTCCCCTGCTCACCTTTGCCCTTTCTTCCATTCAAGCTGAGCTCATTAAGGGCAGAAACTCTGTCGTGTTCATCTTTGTTTTTTCATTATTTTGCTTAGTAACCAACATATGAGGAAATGAAATGTAAATGTATATTTTTAGTGAATGAATGAATGAATTTTCATATGTCCATCCTTCAAGTCTTTTCTCCTCCTTATTGCTTAGTAGTGAACTTTCCCTCCTCTAAATTTACAAAACACTGTATCTCTACCATTGTGTGGTCCCTTTTCCTTTTTGTTTTGTTATTTATTTATTTATAAGTCTTAACTGTTCAAATGCAAATTCCTTGAGAGAAGTGATCTTGTTTTACTTTTCTTTATATTCCCCCACAGATCTTATGGACACAAAGGTAATCAATAAATGTTGGTTGAATGATTGAGAGAATTGTTGTTGTTAGTTGTGGTTGAGTTGGCCCCGACTCATAGTGACTGTGTATAACAGAACGAAACTGTCATCGTGATCATTGGCATGTTTGAGTCCATTGTTGTGGCTCTGTGTTAATCCACCTCATTGAAGGTTTCCCCTCAATGAATTGAGAGAATATCTCACTACTTTTCTAGGAATTCTAGTTCCTTCTGGTTTGTTTTTTGTTCTCCAAAATGTCCCATGTTCTTCCATTTCCATTAATTGAACTGTTTGTTTCTCCCTTGCTTCACATACATTGCCTCTTACAGTGTTTACCTACGGAAATTCAATCCATCCTTCAAAATGTAGCTTAAATGTGATCTTTTTCATAAAGCCTTTCCCAATCCACTTCGTTACCTCCTCCAGCACTTCCCGTCTGTTGTTATCCATTTGTATTATTCTGCCTTATGTTGTTGTTAGGTGCCCTCAGGTTGGTTCTAACTCATAGTGACCCTATGTACAATAGAACAAAATGTTGCCTCATCCTGCGCCATCCACATAGTCATTGCTGTGTTTGAGCCCATTGTTGCAGTCACTGTGTCAGTCCATCTCATTGAAGGTCTTCCTCTTACATAGCATTTTTATTTGGGCTTGTCTTGCTTCCTTCTCCAAGACAGTAGGCACCTTTAGGGCAAGTCTGGTTACTTCTTCATTGTATCCAGCATCTTGCTTAGTGCCCTGTAATCAATAAATATCTGTTGAGATGAATTAATTTGAATAGGTTAAATTAAACCATTGTGCCTTTGCATTCATACCATCTTAGCTGATGCCTCTGACCTATCTTTGAGTGAATTTCCTTGAGTTTCATTTTGGTAATGGAAGAAATAACAAGCAAAAGGAAAGATATATATTTAGAGCCAGTCAGCATGATCTACTATGTTTGAACATGAATATTGGAACATAACTTATAAGAATGCCATTTCAATTATTTGTAAAATATTTAAATGGTATAACCTAATTTACATTCTATCACTTCCAACAGCTGTAAAATTTACTTTATACCAAACTTAGCTCAATCACTTTAATTCAGTCTGGAAAAACAGTACAAATGAAAGCTTAATTTGTATTTAATCTCCCCTCTTGTTTGTACATTATTGCCTTCGAATCGTTCCTTTTAGTGATTGAGATTTAAACTGGAGAGAGGAGAAAAGCTTGATGAAATATTTGAGAAGAATATAACCCATACGAAAACTTTGGAGTAAATGTTTAAAATTTTCATCTGGCTTTGTTCTTTGGGATTTCAATTCATGGCAATGTCTTTTATTATAAACCCAAAGTATGAGATATGTGGGTTACCTTGTCGGAATCACAAGACTATGACTCTCTGGCATTTAAAACCAGGTAATTCATTTGGAGTAGGTTACTTTGATACCCTGTGTATGAAGATTGGCAGGGAGTAATTATTATTTAGTGTGTTGATCATACTCATATATTTCCAAATGGCTTTATGATCATTTTGGTTCGTTTTTCTCTCTAAGCTCTGGCAGTCTTCCAGCTAATGTCATCAGTAGAGAGTAGCAGCAAGGAGACATGGCAGAATTGTGACTAACCATGACTTTCCTGTCCCCGTATAGCATCAGATCTGATTTAGGGGTGAGGGGAGAGAGACTCTGGGCAAGGATGGAATGGCCAAGTGGTGTGCTAGTGCTTAGGACAAAACAACCTTTTCTTGTTTCTCTGCTGCCTGTTGGTGGAATTTATGGATGTAATATAGAGGACCATAGGTGTTCTCACCTGGTCCCTTCTTCCTCATCTCCATACTCACCATATCCCTTCCCCCCACCCACCTCACCCAGCAAGCCTCCTGCCTGAGTGAGGCCCTATTGTTCCTCTCTACTCCTTTCATTAAGATTGATAGGTGCTTCAATGAAGGGAACACATGCTCTATACTTAATTCTGATCTAAGGAATAACTAATTAGGTAAATTCCCTGGGTGGTGCAAATGGTTAATTTTAATGCGCTCAGTTGCTAACTGAAAGGTTGGAAGATCAGGTCCACCCAGAGGCCCCTTGGAAGAAAGGCCTGGCAATCTACTTCCAAAAAATCAGCCATGGGCTTGCCATGAGTAAGAACTGACTTGACGGAAACTATTTTTTGTTTGTTTGGTTGGTTTTTTAAAAAAAGTAGGAGGGAAAAAGGGAGTTAGAGCTCATTTATAGCCAAGAAGGGTGACAAGACAATAGCACCTTATATGTTAGAAAGATTTTTAAAGGATAGATGTGATCTCATGGGCCAGGACTCTGAAAGGCAAAATAGCTAAGGAAGAATTTCTCACAGTGCAATCATAAACCTTACAAAAGAGGAGATGGACAAGGTATCTAGACACCTGTGTAACTAATGGGACACTCTCCCATGAGATCAGATTTTAAAATAAGCAGAATGATTACAGAAATAGTGAGTTATATTTACAAAATGTGTTCCTCTCTTAACGTCAGATGACTTTCATAGTCCACCTTGGAGTAGTGACTCTACTTTACAGATGAGGAAACTGAGGCTCAAAGTTTCAGTGACTTGCGTAAGGTCACATTGCTAATAAAAGACGGAGTTAAGTTCAAAGAGAACCAGATATTTTGTCTTCATAACTTACTGTTCTTTCTACAATACTATGCTGTAAAATGTTTGCAGATTTCTAACAGTACGGTCAGAAGATCAAAACCACTCAGTAAGTGAGATTTATAAAATATTTATGCCAAATATATAAAATATATACTTATGACAACACAAGGATAGATGATGGAAGATGAGGAGGTCTCTTGCTTCACTCACTGGGATTAATGGGGCAGTGTTAGCAGATAATAGGAAAGATGCACAATCACTCAGCTCACGTTTGGCTTCCGCCTTTTCTGTCAGTTCAGCTCAGTGAGCACAAGGCTGTCCATGTGCCCATCTATATGTGTATTTGCAGATAGGCAGATATCTTAGTCACCTAGTGCTGCTATAACAGAAATACCACAAGTGGGTGGCTTTAAAGAACAGAAATGTATTTTCTCAAAGTTCTGGAGGCTATAAGTCCAATTCTTCCTCTTGGCCTTGTCGATTCCTTCCTTGTCAGTAGCCCTGGGCATTCCTTGATTCCTTGGCTCCTTGATGTTCCTTGTAGTCAGTCCTCACATGGCTTCTGTCTTCTCCTGTGTGTATCTATGTGTCTAATCCGATCTGTTTATAACCCAGAAGTGATTAGATTTAGAATCCACCCTGCTATGGTATGATCTAATTAACAAAACAAAGACTGATTGGGGAGCAGCAGTCGAATCCTGGCAGAAGGAACGTTGGATGCATGAGGAGAAGTGAGAGGTTATAGCTGAGGCTGGAGTCAGCCTGGGAAAGGTCTTGTGGGACAGGCTGAGGTCTTGGAATTCTGTCCTGTAGAAACCTTCATGGTGGTGGGGGTGGGGGGTGGTCAGTGAAGGTTATTTGTTTGTTTTTTGATGTGGGAAGTAAAATGCTTAGCTTTATATTTCAGAAAAACTACCCAAGGAGTGATTTGGAAGAATAGATTACAATGGAGAAAAACTAGAGATGGAGACAGCAGTGAGGAAGTCAGCGTAAAAATCCATAACAGAGAGCGAGGAAGTTCTGTACTGGAGCAGCAGAAACGAGAGCTTTGAGAGAAGGATCCTTATGGAGGTATCTTGCGGTAGGAACAGGCATGGACGGGAAACATTAGGACAGTACTTACCTTGTAGACTTCTGCATAAGAGCTCAGAGATTCCCAGGCCCTCCACCCCAAAATTTATATCCATGGGCCTAAAGTATGGCCTAGGGATCTACATTTTAATGAGCACCCAGGGGATTCTGATGCAGGCTGCTAAAGACCACTCTGGGAGCTGTACTGACCTCTGAGAACAGTAAATTCCCCCATGTGACTTTCCCAGGGTCTTGTGACACAACCAGAGCCGATTACAACTACCATGCTTTGAGTGCTTCCTAGCTGCTTGACACTTTGCTGAGCACTTAATAAGAATCAATCCTTTTGATAAATCCATCAATGGTTCTCAAACTTTAAAGTGCATCACAATCAGCTGGGCCCTATCTCCAGACTTTCTCATTCACATATATGGGGTAGAGTCTGAAAAATTGCACTCTAACTAACAAGCTCCCAGGTGATGTTGATGCTGCTGGTCCAGGAACCACACTTTGAGAACCACTGCTCTACAATGCCCCTAGGAGGTGCAGGGATTGTTATCTGTATTACAGATGAGGAAATCAGAGGGTTGGCTATGGTAAGTAGTTTGCCCAGAGTAGTAGAGTTGCAACAAGAACCCAGGTCTATCTGACTCTCCAGTTCATATTCTTCACCACAGTAACCTTCCATTATGCATGGTCACTATTGGCGGAACTCATTATCTGCTGGACTGAAGGATCCCCATTCATCACTGAGAGATGGTACCTTTTCATGGGGAAATTGACTTTCACTGCTTTCCTGAATCTCTTGATGTAAAACGGAGTCCTGTGCAATGAGTTGGTCTCATGTGTGGATAGAAGTGTTGTCTGCCTTCTTGCTCAACAGTATCCTCCTGAACTAAAATATTTCCCTCACCAGGCCTTACATGTTGTTGGCTACCCCTCTCACAAAAGAAGGAAATGTTCCCCAGTTCTGCACCATCCCTGTGATCATTTGTGGATGGGATCCCGAAGGTTTTCGTTGGCTGTTTTTTGGAGTTGATTGCCAAGCCTTTCTTCCTAGTCTGTCTTAGTCTAGAAGCTCTGCTGAAATTTCTTCTGCATTATAGCAACACACAAGCCTCCCCTGACAGATGGGTGGTGACTGTGCTTGAGGTACATTGGCTGGGAATCAAACTTGGGTCTCTATGGAAGGCAAGAATTCTACTACTGAACCATTGGCACACTATAATCATCAGCCACCTTGAGCCTTGGGACCTGTATGAGCAGTCTGGCATTCACGATGGTCATTACCACCTCAGATTCTAAGTAACACTGTTGTGCTGATGTAAAATGCCAGTGAGGTCCCTACAGATGCCACTGCTTGTTGCTGCACTGGTGTATACACTCCTGTTTCCAGCAGAATATAAAGTCTGGGCGGAGAAGACAGGGAGGATGTGGGGAGGGGGAAGGCAGGGCCTCCTGCTCCTTTGTTGGTTGGATGAAGTACGTTTCACATCAGTACATGGGGTTTGGGTGCCTTGATATCATTAAGAAACCACTGGGGTTGGGTGTTTTGGGGAGAGTTTGTATTGATCATTTCCCTGTTTGGTGATTCTCAACTCAGAATGTACCTTTCTTTATCCACATACCATGTTGATTTACTTTTTCCATTTCTTGGAATGATGTAAAATGTCTGGGTTACTCAGAATATGAGACTGTATTTTCTGTATTTCCTTTACCAAAGTATCAGAAAGTTACTTGAACAAACAACTTGTTTGCCATTCATCCTTATAATTTCCTGTTATGAGTATCTTATTTGACACATACGATTCTTAAGAGAAATGTAAAATTTCCATGAAGCAAGCAATGTTCCTGTAGATTTATGCAGTAGGTATAATATTTAAGCTAATTTTCAAATGCATTCTAATCATTGCTATTTGTCCCTCTGATTCCTTTGTTTGTATGTCAGTGTCAGTATGTCAACAAATAGTATGTATTTCCCCCTCATTGTTAAAACCCGATGTATGGAAACAGTGTTTATACCAGCAGCTGTTACAAATCTGGGGCTATGGATTAATGTCAGCTTCTGAATGTATAGTGCTTTAGTTAATTCCATCCAAGGACAGATGATATCATCTAGGAAGAAGGAATATATTAGAAACTGTCAGCCAGAAGGTAGTAAAGGAGGTGATATGTTATAAGGAGTACTAAAAGGTCATTCAAAGAAGAGATATTGCTAATAACTCAATTAAAATTTCCACACTGACATTTTACAAATTTCTGTGTAAGCCCTAAAACATTTTCAAAGCTAGCTAAATTCACACCCTAGATTGGAAAAACAGGGGTCAAATAGGATTCACACAGTTCCTTTGTGAGATGAACAAATTGGGATGATCTCCTTTTCCAGGAAGTTCTGGCCAACTAATTCATTGAAACTCCTTTGAAATCCAGGTGAGAGAGAGGCATTTTGTAAGTACATTCTGTTCCTGGATATTTCCCCCCTTCTCTGTGTTAGGTTTGGGAGCAGGGCATCCAACTCATTTTGGCCCTTAACTCTCAGGCATCCAGTATTTGTCAGGCTGTGTTGTAGTTATTCTCTGTGTTTTACTGCCTAGAAAATAAAAAGATCTATGTTCTTCCTGGGAACCATGAGGCAGAACAAAGAGTGGGGATAAAGGCCCCTGGCTGAGCTGTTGGAGTAGAAATGCATCCAGACCACATGACTGGATGCTGTTTCTGTGGCTGAAAGGCAACTGGCCCAGAAAACTCAGGACAGGCAGGGCTCATCTGACCCATTCACATGCTGTCCTGTTTGGAAGGAACGATCCCATCTTGAAGATGTTTGGACCTGCAGTCTGTGTGGCTTCTCTTAGTAGCTCTTCTAGTGTTCAGCCAGTTATGATCAAAATTCTTCTTTCCTATTGTATTTGTCAGGGTTCTCCAGAGGAAAAGGACCAATAGGAGATATATGTGTGTGTGTGTGTGTGTACACATATGTGTATGTATTTATGTAGTTGTTGGGTGCCAGTGAGTCGATTCTGACTCATGGCAACCCCACGTAACAGACTAGAATTGTCCCACAGAGTTTTTTAGGCTGTAATCTTTACAAAAGAAGATCACCAGGTCTTTCTCCTGTGGAGCCTCTGGCAGTGTTTGGTTAGCAGCCAAGTACCTCACCATTGCTCCACCAGGGCTCCTATGTATTTATGTAGAGAGAGATTGATTGATTGATTTTAAGGAATTGGCTCATGTTATTGTAGGGGCTGGCAAGTCCAAAATTGCTAGGCCAGGTGGCAGGTTGGAAACTCTAGCAGAACTTCTATGTTACTGTCTTGAGGCAGAATCCTTCTCTCCTGGGAATCTTCTGTTTTTATCTTAAGACCTTAAACTGATTGGATGAGGCCCACCCATATAAAAGAGGATAATCTGCTTTACTTAGAGTCAGTTGATTATAGACCTTAAACATATCTACAAAATACCTTCACAGCAACATCTAGACTAGTGTTTGACCAAACAACTGAGTAGCAAAGCCTAGCCAGACTGACACAAAAAATTAACCATCACACCTGTTCAGTGAATATGTGTTTCTTTTCTTGGTCTTTCTTCCACAGTCATGAAGAAGTGATCCTTAATTCACTCATTCATTCATTCAAATAAATTATCAAGCTGCCTACTGTGTGCTTGGTGCTAAAGATTTGGCGATACAGAAAAATAAACATGACCACTGTCCTCGTGAAACTTAAAGTCTAGTGGAGCTTGAGGGTCATTAAATAATCACACACGATCTCTCACACAGACAGATGTAAAATCACAACCAGGACAGGTGCTGAGGAGGAAAAGTACATGGTGGTATAAAAAAACAAAACAAACCCTTTGCTGTCGCGTCAATTCCCACTCATAGTGACCATACAGGACAGAGTAGAACTGCCCCATAGGGCTTCCAAGGAGTGGCTGGTGAATTCAAACTGCTGACCTGTTG
Organism: Dugong dugon; assembly: GCA_030035585.1. NCBI lineage: Eukaryota > Metazoa > Chordata > Mammalia > Sirenia > Dugongidae > Dugong > Dugong dugon. The sequence goes on along the minus strand of CM057475.1, from coordinate 13,802,529 downwards.
GTTAGCAGCCAAGCTCTTAACCACTGCTCCACCAGGGCTCCCCATGGTGGTGTGGTGGGACCTAATTTGGATGAGGGGACCTGGGTGGGCCTTCGCTAACAGAGCAGTGTCTCTCCTGGGAACTGAAGGGTGAGGAGTGAAGTAGGAGAGAGGAGAGGGAAGAGCTTGCAGGCTGAGGGAGCAGCACCTGCAGAGATTCTTGGATGGATGAGCTTAGTGATACCAGGAGCTGAAAAGAGACCTGTGTGGCTGTTGAAGAGAGAACGCCAGAATGAGCTACGCCTGGAGAGGTGCGTAGGGTCAGTCCATGCAAGGCCTTAGAGGCTGTGGAAAGAAATTTTATTTTTAAAAATATTTAATAAGTTTGAAAACTGCATTATACAGAATATACAGAAATATAATCCCAGCTCGTTTCCTCTTAAGCTGTGGGGACCTGTTTTGAAACTTTGAGTGGAAGATTGCAAACGGACCTTTTTTTCTGAGACTCCTTCAAGGGCATTGGCATAGAACTGAGAACAGCAGCTGTAGAGCTCCTCAGAGTTTATTATGGGCGTATAAAGATGGGTTGTCATGGAAAGAGTCAGAAAGTACTCCCTGTTTGCAGCTTGCATGAAGAGAGAGATGTATGTCTTTGCCATGTACTGTGTACACAGAAGGCACTTAATAAATGCTTGCTGATGAATCAGAGGTGACATCCAGCTGTTGGGTATGCAAGACAAGCTTGGTCTTTTCTAGCCATCTGAACACTGTTAACAAAGAGGGCCTGGGGAGGAGAAATGGGCACAGCCACATCTGCTTCCCCATCGTTACGTGTGCCCGGGCCACCCGATGCCAACTCCATGGTGACACATTCATCTTATTAAGTGTAAGCCAGGTCCTCTCCCTCTTATGGGGCCCTCCTGACAATGGCTGTGGAGGGCAGGGACATACAGTGAAATCCCAGCTATTAGAGCCTGTAAAGGGAGGTGGTGGCTGCTGGGAATGCTCAAATGAAGACAAATGCATTGTTAAGTTTTTATGGACCAAGGCTGCACTTTCATTAAGCATAATTTACATAACATAACTAATGCTCAAGGCCAAACAGTCCTTGTGGGCCAGTGACAGCCCCTGACAAGCCGTGGATGGCAAGGCCTCGTGCAGAATTCCTCAGGTCAGAAAACCTCTTCCTTCCCCTTGCTGGCTCAGCATGTTGGTGCTCTGACACTCTCTTTTTGACCTCTCAAGCAAAATGCCTGTGACATCCCAGGTACCCACCCATTCTCATTTGCAGCAAACCAGCCAGGCACTCCCTGGGCACTCCTCAGGGTGCCATGTGACTTCCTCTTCCCCCGTAGAGGTTGACCTCTGGTCTGGACCTTCCATAAGCTATAGCTGAGAATTTCCTGGGATTCACCTTGGCCTTGTGGGAGGTTCTGGGTTCCCCTCTAGGGTTGAGTCAAGCAGGCCCTGGGTTAAGATGTTGAAGAATGAAGTGGAGTTATTTATTAGAGCTGCCCTATGTGCCTCAACAGTGCCTAGGAGGTGAGGATGTCTGGATGGCATTGCTGGCACGTTCAGCAGTGGCCTTTGTCTGTACCCGTCTGCGTTACATGTTAATACCACCAGAGACACTTCGAGGTCGAGCTTCTCCACCTTGCACGGCAAAGCAATTATCATTTCCTCTCATTGCAGAGGTAAGTGTTAGGTACCACATGATGGATTTTTGCTGGTAATCAGAACTTTCTGCCCATTGGTCTTCAGGATATACTTTTGTGTTGACATTTACAAGGTATGTGTTAAGAAGAGCCGAGGTACAGAGTGAGAGACTGAAGGGGGGCGGGGAGAACCATTATATTCAATTTAATGATGACAATTTCCCTACATTTACAACTTCCAGAAGTAAGAGACAATAGATATGTGTCTTCTGCCTGCGTGTACAGTAAAGGAGATGACATGAGGAGATTCTGCTAGCGGGAATGATGATATATTACCTTAATGATTTCATTGCTTGCCAAATAAAAGAAAAATTCTCGCTGTAGTGCAGAGTCCTGTCCTCATTAGGCCATTCATTGTGAAGCATTTGTTGTTAAACTGGAGGTATAAGGAAGAATTCTGACCTTCTGTAAGCTGCTTTTGGATTTTTATTTTTTTCTTGGCTACCTTGACAGTCTGGTTCTTCTCAGTTTACAGAAAATACGTAAGCTTTGGTGTATCTAATATCGAAGCTCATTAATGGATTTGAAGAGCTATGAGATTTGGGTAGGTGGGTGTTGAATTAATGGGAAATCTCATGGTAGAGTTCAATGAAACCTCTCCTCCAGTACTACGCTAGTGATTGGAAGAGCAAGGTGACTGTGTGTGTGTGTGTGTGTGTGTGTGTGTGTGTGTGTTTGAGGAGATCTACCATGTGAATTGAGGTGTCTTAGTCATCTAGTGTTGCTCTAACAGAAATACCACAAGTGGATGGCTTTAACGAATAGAAGTTTATTCTCTTACAGTCTAGGAGGCTGGAAGTCCAAATTCAGGGTGCCAGCTCCAGGGGAAGGCTTTTTCACTCTGTTTGCTCTGGGTGAAAGTCTTTCTTGTCAATCTTCCCCTGGTCTAGGAGCTCCTCAGTGCAGGGACCCTGGATCCAAAGGATGAACTATTCTCTTGGCTCTTGTTTCTTGGTGGTATGAGGTCCCCCTATCTCTCTGCTTACTTCTATCTTTTATATCTCAAAAGAGATTGATTTAAGACACAACCTAATCTTGTAGATTGAGTCCTGCCTCATTAACATAACCACCTCTAATCCTGCCTCATTAGCATCATAGAGATAGGATTTACAGCACATAGGAAAATCACATCAGATGACAAAATGGTGGACAATCACACAATACTGGAAATCATGGCCTAGCCAAGATGACACATTTTTTTTTGGGGACAGGGCCACAATTCAGTCCATAACATGAGCAAACCCCCAGTACTTAAAGTAGGGATTAAGCTGAATTGGGGTCTTGCGGTCTATTTAGGATCCAAGGAGCCATTTTTTACCAGGCTACTGAAGGCTGGATGATCTGAATAGTAGACAAGGAGGAGTTGAAGGTCTTATTGGGTGATAAGTCGTGTGATCTAGGCAAGGCAGGTGGAGAACCCAGAAGAAGGTCAGAAGCTGGTGGGACTTGGAGCCAGCAAGTATGAGGTCATGGATACTAGCTAGACCTAGAGCCAGAAGTGTTGAAAGCTTCTGGACTCCATTATAGAACCTTATCATGACTGTTTAAAGGAACGATGCATGGCCAGGCAGTAACTACATGATTCTCATCTGTTTTCCCCGTGCAGTCTGCTTTTTCTAGTAAGTTATCTAGATTTCTAAAATAATGGAGTTATGTTTGCATAGTAGAGCTTAAGAGCTGAAGAGACTTAACAGTTTATGGGCATCTTCAGCATTATTTTCTAGGTTAGAAGACAGAGGTCTGGAGAGAACAGTCGGCCCACCTAAGGCCTCTTAAGTCCTCACTGTGCTTCCTCATCCAGCAACGTTGCCACCAAGTCCTCTTGCTTTCCATTTATTTGAATAGAGCTGCTGTGCTGACACTAGGTTGTTTGCGTGCCTGGTGGGACCCCTTCCCAAATGTGCCAGCCAGCTCCAAAGCTGGACCTAGCAACCCTGTTTTGGACATGATCTTCATAGAACTTATTTTCACCTACTAGTTGTGTGACTTCACCTTTCCAGTTCTGTTTTTTCATCAGTAAAATGCTAAAAGGTCTCTATGGTGTCTTTTAGCTCAAGCATGGTATTTCTACAACTATTAGTGTGTATCCAGCTAAGCCAGTTAGAAGCTCTTGGTGAAGCCATCCACGTAATTAGAGTCAGTTCAGAGGACCTACGGGAGTAGAAATGATAGTGATGCTTTGGTTCTTCATTCTCCCTGCTCCCTGAAAGATCGCTTGTCAGAATCCCCTAATCTGTGAGCTCCTTGAGGACAGGGGCCAGGTTTCATTTGTTTTTATAGATCCAGTGCTCATCAGATTGTCTAGCCCATACTTGAAGACTGCATTCAAACCAAACCAATCCTAGACTTATTCCCAGATGTCACAGCTTGTTGCTGGACTAATGTATATGCACCTGTTTCTAGCAGAATGTAAAGTTTGGGGGAGGAAACAGGGAGGGGCCTGGGGTGAAGGGGAGGCGAAGCAGGACCTCCTGCTCCTTTGTTGCTTTGATGATTAGAAACTATGACATCGCATCGTCAGGGAAGCCCTTCCGACCTCCTTAAGTCAAATTAGGTTCCGCCATACATACTTGTACCATTTACTTTTCCTCCTTAGTCCTTGTCCCTGTTGTGATTTTACAACGGTTAGTGTATGTGATTATTTAATGACCCTCACCTCCATTAGGTGTTTAATAAAATGTAACGGAGCATGGGAAGGCATTGCAGAAGTTCAGATGACAAGACACGTTTTCTCTGCACTTTAGGAACTTGACATAGAAATTGTATAAGCATGTGTGCCTAAGACATGCCTCCTCCAGAGAAACTCACTGGGTTCCACTGGAGTTGTGGCCGAGTCTGTCTCATTCACTGGGGCTGAATACAACCAGGCACAAAGAAGCTGCTCATACATGCTTGTTGAATAGATGAATGAAGAAAGCTATGATATGGAAGACAGATAGTTAGAAATGGTCAACTGGGAAATGGGGAGAGAAAATAGACCTGGGAGAAAAGAAGAAAATAAAAAACTTGGTGATAATACATTTAATTGTTGTTCCTCCTATCCCTAAGCTATGGATTAATTCTCTTTTAAATAACAGAAAGTGACAACCAGGAGTTCCTACCTCTTACTGACACTGGCCTGCAAACAGTTACCAGCCTATGACTAGATAAAAGCAAAAAAACCCATTGCCATTAAGTGGATTCCGACTCATAGTGACTCTATAGGACAGAGTAGAACTGCCCCATAGGGTTTCCAGGGAGCAGCTGGTGGATTCGAACAGCCGAACTTTTGGGTAGCAGCTGAATGCTTAACCACTGAGCCACCAGGGCTCCTGGTATGACTAGATAAGTACTAGAAATGGAGTGTAAGCATTTAGAAGCTTTTACAGTAATTTAAGACTATGTGACCTGCAGGCGTGTGATCACAGAATTTGTCTTGTTAAACCAGTTTGGGTATTGCCAAGCTTGAGTGTGGTGTACACTGTATCCCAGTCATGCACAGTGGGACCACATAGTGGTCCATGACACACTGGAGGGAAAATGATCCTTCACCACATAACCGGAAAGAAACTGGGTGGAAATACTTGATTATGTAATTATATATATGTGTGTGTGTGTGTGTGTGTGTGTGTGTGTGTGTGTGTGTTATATACATATATATGTATATAACCAAAAAAGAAAAAAAACTAAACCATTGCCGTCAAGTTGGTTCCGACTCATAGCGACCCTATAGGACAGAGTAGAACTGACCCATAGAATTTCCAAGGAGCGGCTGGTGGGTTCCAGTTGTAGACCTTTTGGTTAGTAGCCTATCTCTTAGCAATATAAAATATGTATTTTTATATAGTAGGTATATTTTAATTAAAATCTTAATTATATTGTTTGTCATATGCAGCTATTTCTGACTTACTATAATCACATATTTTTGGTGTTGTTGGTTAGAGGAGAAAGGACTGAACTAGTCACCGCCCCTCGCTCAACCAAGTTGTTGTAGATAATCTATGTAACTGTTTTTTTTCTGTTTAAAACTAACTAGCCTTGCATGGCTATTTAAACTGCTCCTTTGGTCTCATTAGTATTATCCTGTAATCAGATGAGCTAATTAAGCTGTTTCCTGTCCACTGATCAGAGAATATTAAAGCTTGGAAGGTGACTCTAGTCTGCCTTTGATCCAACTCCTTCATTTTTCAGAGATAACTGAGGCTCAGAGAGGTTAAGTAATACGCCTCAGGTCACACAGTTATTTAGCAAAAGAATTGGGACTAAAATCAGGGTCCTTCACTTCTAGGTCATTGTGTTTTCCACTGGACCCTGAAGTTCAATGAAATCCTTTCAGATTTGGCAGTATTTGATATTTGTCTCTTTTGGGCCCTTATTTGATGAAGGTTCTAGAATGGACAGCCTTTGTCCACCAGACAATTACAGATGGGCCCAACTTTAAGACCTTGATATCTGAAATTATGAACAAAGGGAACACAGATTGTTATTTTATATATATGTAAATAATAGTGAAATATATGCATTTATTTATGGATGAAATCCTATTAACAGAACTTGCTGAGTGGAGGGGTGATAACTACTGTTCATTATAGTTCAGCCCCAAAGTGAGGATAAAACTTCACAAAAGCTTCTTTATTAATGGAAAAGTAGGATGCAGTGTGGAAAGGGGCAGTAGTGGTTCAGTGGTAGAATTCTTGGCTTCCCTGCAGGGTCCCAGATTCCATTCCTGGCCATTGCACCTCATGTGCAGCTTCCATCTGGCTTGCATGTTGCTATGATGTTGAACAGGTTTCAGTGAAGCTTCCAGACTAAGTCAAACTAGGAAGAAAGGCCTGGTGATCTACTTCCAAAAATCAGCCAATGAAAATCCTGTGGCTCACAATGGGCTCGTTGCAAGCAATCCTGAGGGTGGTGCAGGACCAGACAACCTTTTGTTCCATTGTGCATGGGTTCGCCGTGAGTCGGGGGCCTATCGACGGCAGCTAACAAGAAGGATGCAGTGTAGACTATATTGACTTAAGCACCTTTTCAGAAATATATATATTACAAAAAATGATATCTCTCCATACTTGTGCATTAAAATAGGAGCAGACATGGAGTCCTCAGTGGAAGAATCAGTTTCTGTGAAAAAGCATCCCCACCTTAGCTGGTTTCAGTGTGTCCCAATCAGGTGTTGGCAAACTATAGCCTATGGGCAGAATCCTGCCACTACTTCTTTTTGTAAATAAAGTTTTATTGGAATGCAGCCATGCTCATTCTTTTATGTATTGTTTATTGCTGCTTCCGCACTACAACTGCAGAGTTGAGTAGTTGCAACAGAGACCGTATGGCCTGCAAAGGCTAAAATATTTACTGTGTGGCCCTTTGCAGCAGAAGTTTGCTGACCTAGATGCATGTACGTTTCATATCACTGATTTTTCCATCCGAAAAGGGGTCTTCTTTGAGATCCTACCTAGCTGAGTTCTCATAAGTAAGGAAATAAATGAACTTTAATCACCTTGTTCTGAAAACGGTTTTTAAAATCCAGCCACCAGCTGCCTGGTTTTAGTCTTAAGTATGACCTCTTGGCGATCCTGGGAGAATGAAATTAACCTCCTCTGGGACAAACATTCAATCTTTTTATTTTTTCCACTTTCTTGAGAGAGTAATAAATATAGTCAACGACTCTGGATTCTATTACTATGTAAGAGCTCTTAAAAACATCTAACCATCTGCTTAATGGCCAGTAATACGCTGTTAATGGTCACTCTCGATAAGACACTTCTAGTTCACTACTGTAATAGTCATCCAACAGCCAAGAGGCCCCTGAAGTAATACCATCAAAGGCCAGTCCCCAGCTCCTTATCCGCAGAGGCCTGCAGACAGTTCTAGAGAGAAAAACAGACAGCTTCTGAGAGTCACATGGGGAGAACTCTTCTTTTCTGTGAAGTTCTGGGCATACAATGATTGCATGGTCCACACGTAGTTCAGAGTAATACCACCTTAAAACCTGGGTTTTTTGCCATTGACATGTCCTGGTACAGCTGCAGCTGGAGGTCAGTTTAATACCTGTCCTTTCCTCTCAGGTCACATAAACTGAACTATTGTCACAAAGGCCCCTGCATCCCTGGTCTGGGCCCAGCAGCTGGTGACAGTTTGGCAAATTATGAGTTTCCCCACTTAAAACAGATTAAATTGCAGACAAAACAAGCCATCAGCTGAGTAAATACTGTATTTCTGTTTGGTTTCTGTAAGAAGAGGAAGATTAGCACGAATGTTTAGTGTTCATAATTACTAGTAGGAGGCAAATGTATTTGTGAGCTCAGGCTGACTGGAGATTGTTTCATTATATCCAATTAACTCCCACTTGATTATTCTTAATTACTTCTGCTTGAAGACAGAAGAGTCAAGATGTCATACTTCATGTGTACAAATAACTTTGGGGTTATCAATATACATATATTTGTAATATCGTATCCTGTTCATTTTGGGGTGGCTGTTTAATATGGTCTCAGCTGAGGGGTGGAAAATGAAACGTCTGCTAGTTCAAGATTTTGGTAAATACTAAGGAGGACTTAGACAAGATGCAAATAGATATTAGGGTGAAGATGAGTCTTTCTGTAGCAACCTAGTCTAGTAATACTTTCTTGGAAAATCCCTCAATACCAACTTGAGAATTCTTTTTCCTTTTTCCATTCTAACTGTGGCACAGGAAGTTGGAGTGTAGCATAAAGATCAACGATTCTAAGTGGAAATATCTGAATTTAAAGTTTCCCCAAAGGAGTGAACCATATATGTGTGTCAGATGGTATAAAATGGAAATCCCCACTTCAGGGGGGTTTGTGGATGTTTGAGAAGATGAGACAACATCAGCCTCTGTCTGAGAATCTTAATGATCAACCTGGTAAAGAATATGAAACGTTAGTAAGTGATGTAATCTCAGAGGCATCTACAAAGGAAAAATACAATGAGCTAGATATTCTCAGGTTCAAACCTAAAGTTTAGGACTACCATTAAGAAGACAGGAAGTCATCTTTACCTTCTCAAGATTTTAGGGAAAAAATGAATAGGTTCTTCCCCTTTGGTTATTTTCTTAGGATGGGAGAGTTGGTGGTGTAGCATAGAAATGGGAGGAATGCTTTGCTTTTCTGAGTAGAGGTTGTGTAGTCTTGAGTTGCCTCCTTTGCTTGTAGTGTCAGTGATTTTGCACTGAAAAAATTTGGATTGTTATATTTTTTCCTGGATCAGATTTAGGTATTAAATCATTCTTAGGTAAAGAAAGAAGAAACTTGGCAGCATCTAAGAATGGTGGGGTTTGGTGGTTGTGCCAAGACTTCCTTAGAACTGGCAACTTGTTTCAAGATCAGAGCTGGGCATGCAGTGATGACATGTTACCAAGCAAATCCACTTTCAGCTCTCAAACTCAATCAGCAATTAGTTATTGAGCACTTGCTCATGCACAGCACCAAAGCAAGCACATGATGGGATATGAAATGGGCCAAGCCCCACCCCACCCCACCCCACCCCCAGCTGGGAGATAAGACATTTCTAGTATATGGCAGAGTTTAATTAATTGCTAAATTGTATAGTTCAGAGCAAGCACTGTAGAGGTTCAGCAAAGAGGACTGATCTGATCAGGGAAGACAAAGACCTCAATTCTGGGTCCTGAAGGGTAGGTAGATTTAGCTACTTGGAGGTGTTACAGCTGTTGGTGGTTTAAAGGCTTGTGGGAGAAAAACCTGTCCTGGGTAAGCAGAAATGTGACCCTGTTGTCTTCTGATGCTGACTGGCCCAGGTCCATGCTCAGGCCCAAGGACAAGAGACCTTAGTACATTTTGGTTGGCAATCATGAGGCTGAATTTTGAGAAGGAAAGCCATCTCAAAAGAGAGGGCCCTGAGGAGATGGAGTTAATGAGGATTCCCTGGGATCTATTTCCATTATGAGGGAAGAGACGTTAGGCAATCTGTCAAAGTCAAAAATTCATAAGTATATTTAAAGATTTAAGTCTGAAATGGAATATCTTAGGCAGTCATTTGAAATCTCTCTGTATGTGGGGGCTGATATTTAAAAGGCACACAAAACATTAAAAAATTACCTCGATAATAGTGTACCATCTGTTGAGTAATAAAAGGGTAATATCAGGGAATGGAGCAATGTCAGGTGCAATTGGTTCCCACTTGACAAATGGCAGTCAGGGCCAGGGCTGCTCATCTTTGCTGGCATGATCCAAGTCCACTGTCAGTGTCCGCTCAGAGGACACTGAGCAGGACTGTGTGGCAGATCATGTGACAGTCATGAAGTTGGCTGGATTGTGATGGTTTTGCTTTTTCTTTGTGTGTGTGTGTGTGTCTAATGTCGGTGAGGGGTGCTGCTTTCTCACAGAACACGACTAGATTGATTTACCATACACAGGTTGAAGGTTGGGTAGTGCCAGCTGATTATGGTATTGAACTTGTGTAGTGTGGTATAGAACTTGTGTAGAGTAGCATAGATCTTGTGTAGTGTAATATCAAACTCATATAATGAAGTATAGAATTTGTGTGGTGTATATACCGTGTGTAGTGTGGTATAGACCTTGTGTCGTGTAATTCAGAACTTGTGTAGTATTGTATAGCCCTTGTGTAGTGTAATATCAAACTTGTTAGTGAAGTATAGAATTTGTGTAGTGAAGATAGGATTTGTGTAGTGTAGTACAGACCGGGACTTCAAACTGGTTAGTTCCTGTTTGAACCCCTGCTGAGAATTTGCATTTCTAACAAGTTCCCTCCTGAGAATTTGCATTTCCACCCCAAATATACTGAATCAGAATCTACATTTTAACAAGGTCCCCAGGTGATTCTTAAGTATTACTTCCTGGGAACTTGTTAGAAATACAAATTGTCAGCAGGGGTTTGAACGGAAACAAATGGGTTGGAAGCCCTGCTATAGACCTTGTGTAGTGTAATATAGAACTTGTGTGGTGAAGTATAGGATATATGTAGTGTAGTACAGACCTTGTGTAGTGTAATAGAGAACTTGTGGAGTGTAGTATGGAACTTGCGTATTACACTATATAACTTGTGTAGTGAAGTATAGGACTTGTGTAGTGTAGTACAGACCTTGTGTAGTGTAGTGTGGAACTTGTGTAGTACACTATATAACTTGTGTAGTGAAGTCTAGGACTTGTGTAGTATAGTACAGACCTTGTGTAGTATACTGTGGAACTTGTGTAGTACACTATATAACTTGTGTAGTGAAGTATAGAACTTGTGTAGTATAGTATAGACGTTGTGTAGTGTAATAGAGAACTTGTGCAGTGTCGTATGGAACTTGGGTAGTACACTATATAACTTGTGTAGTGAAGTCTAGGACTTGTGTAGTATAGTACAGACCTTGTGTAGTGTACTGTGGAACTTGTATAGTATACTATATAACTTGTGTAGTGAAGTATAGGACTTGTGTAGTATAGTACAGACCTTGTGCAGTGTCGTGTGGAACTTGGCCCAGCTGACAAAACTGCCAGGAACTGGTGAAACATTCCTAGCCTTCCCCATGTGAAGAAACAAGAATGGATTTGGTTTAGTTACTGCTGATGTGTATCTTTTAGACTTTTGCTAATAAAAGTATAGTCCATAGACCAGCAGCATTAGTAGCTCCTGGGAGCTTGATACAAATGCAAATTCTTGGGTCCAACCCCAGTTGTACGGAGTCAGAATCAGCATTTTCACAAGATTTCCAGGGGATTCGTAGGCCCGTTAAGTCTGAGAAACACTGCTTCAGACTTAACTGCTTTAATTATGTCTGAACCAGGGCTTCGAACAGATTTTTCCTGGTTCAGTCATGGCCAAAGAAGTGACACCAGAACAGACCTGAATTTTTAGAATTTGGGTGAACTGGAATAGTAAACGGAATGGGAAACATTACAGATAGAAGCCCAGCTAGAAACTCAGTTTCCCTTTTAGAAAACAAGGGCAGCGTACACATTGCATAACAACGAAATCTCTTGCCCATCAGATTTTGTGCAGAATGGAAGACATAGGTGCCCTGCTCAAAGATGGTGGCCAACTGTGCCACTTTGAATGTGTCACTCTCTACAGTCCTGGCAATCATCCAGTCTCACCCATCAGACTCCTGAAAGGACTCACTATGCCCCTTCTGAATCTCCCATTCCAGGGCTTCGACCCATAATTCTTCCTGTTCTGGTTACCCGCTCCAGATCACCCAAATTGTAAAAATTCAAGTCTGTTCCAGTTTTGCTTTGTTGGCTGTGACTGACCCAGTTGGAACTGGTTTGAAGCCCTGGTCTGAACTCCAGTTCTGTCATTTACTAGCTAACAAGGGGACTGCAAGTCAGTCAGTCCCTCTGAGTCTGTTTCTTTACCTCTAACCTGGGTTTGTCAGTGCCTGCTTCACCTACCACTCATGACCTTTAGGATGAGTGATGGAGATGATGTAAGTGGGAGTGTTTATAAAGGTAAAGCTCTGCACCAGTGGTTCCAACAATAGCTGCCCTTTATAATTACTCAGGGAGCTTTTAAACAAATGCCAGTGCACAGGCTCCACGCATAGACATTCTGATTTAATTGGTCTAGGGTGGGCAGGCCATTGATATTTTCTAAAAGCAACTCCCTTGATTCTAATGGGCAGGGGTTTAGCTGTTGTTATTCTGGTCATAATTGCCAGTATCCTCTCTTGGCCTCTGTTCCAGAACCTTGAGAAGGGTGGGTGTGGATAGCAGTGGAGTAGGATCCAGGGTGAGAGGTTAGTTGCTGCCAGTAGTTCCCTTGGAGATGTGGACTGTGTATCCTGTTATGCTATTTCTCCAAAATGGCACTGCTGGGAGCATTTTGGAGCCCTGGTGGCACAGTGGTTAAGAGCTCGGCTGCTAACCAAAAGGTTGGTAATTCAAATCCACCAGCTGCTCCTTGGAAACCCTATGGGGCAATTCTACTCTGTCCCATAGGGTCACTATGAATTGGAATCGATTTGTAGGCAATGAGGTTTTTTTTTTTCTTTCTTTTTGCTTGGGAGCATTTTACTTGCATGTTTGATTTGTCACCCTTAAGTCTTTTAAATGTCTGTTCATGTCGTTGTGCAGGTTGGGCACTGTGAACTTAGAGAGCAAGGACTACCCCTCACTTCCTGTCTGGTACTACCCCTCACTTCCTTTCTAGTATGGCTGGCATCTCTCCTCAACAGGGAGGATGTGTGAGAGGCAAGGGTATGGGACTAAGGAGCAGACCTAGGTTCAAGACCTAGCTTTGTTGTTAACATTTTCTTATTGGTCTTACCTGTATGAGTTACCTGGATCATGGAGTTGTAGCAAGAAGCAGGTTTAAAATTGAGATGATTACATGTGACAGTGCTTTATAAATGATAAAATGTTACACCAGTATACAAGGTACTTGGTTAATAGTGAGTAGTGGAATCATGTAGTGACAGAGTACTGACTTTCATGCCAGGAGAGTTGGCTCAAATGTTGGCTCAGTCTCAATTTAAGACCAGTTAACATTTAGCAAGTGCTTACTATGTGCCTTTTCATTTATACTTTGAACAAGTTTCCCAAGGGCCTGTTATGTTAGGTGTTGAGAAACAGCAGTGAATAAAACAGTAAAACAAACAAAGAAAAACCTGCCCTCACGAAGCTTGCATTCTACTGTGTGTGGTTTTTTTATTGAGGGACAGACAATAAACGCATACATATCTATGTTAGGTAGTAGTAACTAGTTTGAAGAAAATAAAGGGTGATGAGTGGAATAGAGAGTGAGGCAGTGGCAGATGCTATTCATAAAAGGAGACCAGGGAAGTGTCTGGGTAAATAGCAGAGACCTGGAGCAGCAGAAAGGATGAGTGATCTGAATATTTGTGGTTGGAACAGCACATGCAAGTTGGAGGCAGGAGCTTGCCTGGTGACTGTGTTGTGGTAGAGGGCAGTGGGGTGAGGTCACCATCGTGGGTTGCTATAATGCTGGAAGCCACGCCACCAGTATTTCAAATACCAGAAGGTCACCCATATGACAGGTTTCAGCAGAGTGTCCAGATTAAGACAGACTAGGAAGAAAAGCCTGGCAATGTAATTCCAAAAACTAGCCAATAAAAACCCCGTGGATCACAACAAAATACTATCTGAGATAGTTCTGGAAGATGAGCACCTGTGTTGGAAGGCACTCAAAATACACAGTGAACTCAACAATGGACTCAAGCATACAACAATTGTGAAGATGGCACAGGACCAGGAAACATTTTGTTCTATTGTACAAGAAGTTGCCATGAGTCAGAGCTGACTCAACAGCAACTAACATCAACGGGGTAGGTGGGTGAGTGTGGTAAGAGATGAGGTCAGGAGTGGTTTCAGAGGCTAGACTGTGTAGGGCCTTAAAAGGCTTGTGTAGGCTGTGGTCAGAATTTTGGATTTTACTCTGTATTAGAAGGGAAGCCATTGGAAGGGCTTCAACATAACTTGAGTTTTAAAAGAGTCACTCTGTGGTGTGGGGGAAAATAGTAGGAAAGCTAAAGCAAAGGCAGGGTGACCGGTAAGAGGTCGTCATGATTGTGCAGGCATGAGATGGTGCTGGTTTGGATGAGGATGAGGATGGTGGGAAATGGTCATATTGTGGATGTTTAGAAGGAAGAATTGAAACTGTCTGCTAATCAGAAATGGCATGTGAGAGACAGGAACAGGAAGAATGAAGAATGGAGCTGTGCTTTACTGGCATGGAAGGGCAGTTCGGGCTAATCAAGAGTTAGCTTCCAGATGTGTTAAATTTGAGATGCCAGTTAGCCATCTGTCTGTTAGTTTGTTGTACTGTGGTGGCTTGTATGTTGCTATGATGCTTGAAGGTAAGCAACCAGTATTTCAGAAACCAGCAGAGTCACCTGTGGTGCACAGGTTTTAGTGGAGCTTCCAGACTAAGATAGACTAGGAAGAAAGGCCTGGCAATCTATTTCTGAAAATTAGTCAATAAAAACCCCTGGATCACAATAGACTATTGTTCAATATAGTGCTGGAAGATGAGCCCACAAGGTTGGAAGGCACTCAAAATACACAATGGCTGCAGCAGTGGACTCAAGCACACCAACGATTGTGAAGATAGTGCGGGACCGTCAGTGTTTTGTTCTGTTGTAGCATGAGATGGGGCTGGCTTGATGACAGCTAACTATCAGCCATCCAAGCGGAGATGTCAAGAGTGCAACTGGAGATTTGAATTTGGAGGGATTCCCTAAGGAAGAGTCAGGCCTAGTGATAGCAATTGGAAAGTTTCTATCAGTAGACAGGTGACATTTAAAGTCAGGGGGCTGGATGAGATCCCTTTATTCTGCAGCAGATACATGTAAGGGGTTAATGTGAGGTGATGATCAATGGGTTTTGGTGATCATGGTCATATTACTGGAACTTAATCCGCTCTAATGTTTTCTGATTCCAGATAGCGCACTTGCTCATGATATTCTCTGTCCCCTCTAATTCTGAATGCATTTTAATATCCATCGGTTGCAGCAAAGGGAAGAAAATATGTTATTGACTGAACCCTTCAGCTTCTGTCTGTCTGTGTCAACTCCAGTGCACACTTGGGGAACTCTTACTTCACACTGGCCCAGATGTGTTTGTCATCTTGAACCTGCTCAACCCGAGAACTCTGGGTTTGTGGGGCCGATAATCTTGGCCTACTCTTCAGGACTGCAACACAAAGCAGGATGGATGAGATATTCCAAGTCATTACTTACAGGTGTTCTTTAAGGGAGTGCTTAGGAAGTTTTACTCAATTTAACTTAAGACATAAGTAATGCCATTCCCAATTCAGGGCAACGGCTTAGAACCTGACTCAATGTCCTTTTTACTAAGTAATTATCCAGATTTCCTTACTAAATGTTATTTTATGTGTTATGTTTAATAGCCTCTTTCTTTCGGCTATGGTAGGATGGTAATAGCAGCTGATAATGTATCACAGACTCATCTTAAAGTTCTGCCTCTGGCCCCTGTGGCCAGTCCAGAGGGAAACTTCAGGTTAGGGCTTAGACCGAGTCCCTGGTCTTACTTACTGGACGTGGGCTTGTTTGCCTCTCAGGGGTCTAGAAGCTCACAGAAACTTCTTAACCTTTAGAACATTGCTTGTTTTTGAAGATTCAGGGGGAGCCTAGGCAGCTTATCTGGCCACACTGTACCTTTGCCTTAACTCAGAACTCAGAGGTGAAGCCCTAATGAGGAAGAACTGGACAGCACAGGTCGTTGGATAGTGGTTAGATGCCGTACATGCCTGATGAAAACCAAGCACCACCCGCATTGTACCTCAAGATGGCCAATTCCTTTCAGTATTCTGATTGCTGGTTCTTAGCTGTGGTTCCTGGGATTAAACTCAAGGGTAGGAATTATGCTATTTATGTTGTATGTATGTATAGTATTTATGTTGAATAGCATGTACATTGGCTTCTTGGTGATGGCCTAGTCATGCAAACAGTCTTCAAGAAACTTCTGAGCATCTACTGTTTACCAGTTCACCCCCCCCCACCCCATCTGATAGTTATGAATCGGTACGGGGCACTTAGAGGAATACCAAATATTTGTCATTCATCTCCATCCGCCATGAGTTATGTTCTCTAGAGAGTTAAGACTAAAACCCACCTCAAAAATATGTACTGACAGCCTAGGAGAGGGCAACATGGTATTGGCCACAGTGTTTATAAACAGGTTGGACTTATTTCCTGACCTCAAAGATTTTCCAGTCTAATTGAGACAGTAATTGCGTGAAATGTAGAATAGCAGTGCAGGTCCTGCATGATTCAATATCAAAAGATTAATTCTTGGTTTGAAGGCAGGAAGTGACAAAAGGTTCTAGGCATCATGAGGACATACGATCTCTTGGCTGGACATCAGAATCACTTGAGGAGCTTCTGAAAACTTGGATACCTGAGCCCCACCTGAGACCACCTGGATCAGAATCCTAGGAGTCTGTATGTTTTAGAAGCTCTCAGGGATTCTTATATATAATGAGAATGCTTTATAAGGACAGGTAGGACTTGGGTGCACAGATAGAGGTGGCAATTACATCCTGGTGTGAGAAAGGTGTGGCAGTGCCGTGAGACACCTTGGAACAGTGACAGTTGCTCCCTGGTCTGGTCTGGAGGGGGGTGCTTGTTTGGAGGAGGGGTAAAATTCAGAGGGAAAGGGGCAGCTTTCAGAAGAACTTAAAGTCCTGGAATGGAGCTTGAATTTTATCCAGAAAGCTACAGGATAATCATGAAATCCTCCATGTGGCCTTACTTTCAACAGTGAGTGCTTGAACTTTATTCAGTGGATGATGGGCAGCGTCAGAGCCAATGAGGAAAGTGGTGTTTTAAGATGAATCTTTCAGGTGCTGGGTGGATTCAAGCAGAGGGTACCTGGAAGCAGAGATCCCCTAGGACCAAAACTGTTTCCTAAAATACCAATGTTGATTGAGCTCTTGCTTTGTTCCAGGTGCTGTCTTCAGTCCTTTACATATATCATCTTTTACATCTTTTGGAGCCCTGGTGGCAGCAAAAGGTCAGCAGTTCAAGTCCACCAGCCGCTCCTTGGAAACCTTACAGGAACAGTAGTACTCTGTCCTATAGGGTCGCTATCAGTCGGAATCAACAGCAATTTTTTTTTTTAACATCTTTTACATCTTTACAATAACCCTATGATGTTGATTCTCATCGTATGCCCATTTTATAGATGAGGGAACCGAAATACAGAGAAGTAACTTAACCATGGTCACAGAGCTACTGTGATAGTTAAGGTCATGTGTCAACTTAGCTGGGCCATGATTCTCAGTAGTTTGGCAGTTATGATATAGTCTGGCAGTTATATAATGATGTAATCCCCATGATGAGATCTGATGTAATCTCCTCCATGATGAGATCTGCTGTGAGCAGCTAATCAGTGAAAGGGAGTTTCCCTGGGGGTGTGGCCTGCATGCAATATATATGGACTTTCTGGCAAAGCTTGCTGGCTTTTGCTCTGCTCTGGATCCTGGATTGCCGAATTGTCATCATCTGACCTCCAATTATTGGGCCTATAGCCCCAGCAGCCTGCCATCTGACCTTCATCATCTGTAGTTACATGAGTCAGGAGAAGCCTCTAGCCTGATTCCTGACCCACAGACTTGGGACTTTCCAGCCTAAATCTCTCTGCCTCTCTCTGTTTGTGTGTGTGTGTGTATGTGTATGTATATGTATATGTAGAGCTCTGGTGGTGCAGTGGTTAACAACTGTGCTGCTTACCAAAAGGTCGGCAGTTCAGATCTACCAGCTGCTCCTTGGAAACCATATGGGGGCAGTTCTACTTTGTTTTATAGGGTTGCCATGAGTCGGAATCAACTTGAAGGCAGTGGGTTTTACAGGTATGTATGGGTGTGTATATATATAAACTCATTGCTGTTGAGTCAATTCCGACTTACAGTGACCCCAACGGGTTTCCAAGGCTGTAAATCTTTACGGAAGCAGACTGCCACATCTTTCTCCCACAAAGCCACTGGTGGTTTTGAACCGCCAACCTTTCAGTTAATAGTCGATCGCTTTAACCACTGCACCACCAGGGCTCCTATATATAGGAAGTGCTTCACTGGTTTTGCTTCTCTCAAGAACTAAGCCTAAGACAAGTGTCAGAGTAGAGATTCAAGCCAGACTGCTTGATTCTAGAACCTGAGTATTTAGCCTCTCTGCTCTAGGCTCTTGTAACCCCTGGTACTCTGGCAGTGGTACATGGAAATGGTTCACTGAGGTACATGAGTAGGATTCAGAATGGCACATGGAGCATGGTGCAGGCCTTTCTGAAATGACAAGTGTGTGTTCTGAACACGGAAGAGAAGCTAGAATAGGCAATTGCCAGCATGGTGACCCTGCGTGTGCTCTGCTGAAACATGAGAAATGAGTACTGTGAAGTGAGGGGATCACAGGTTTGGGAGTTAGACAGATGTGGGTGTGAGTTCTAGTTCTTTCCTTACCAACCTTGTGACCTTGTACAGGTCACATAACCTGTGCTTCTCATTTTTCTCATCTGTACATGTAGTCCATTAAAAGCATCTGCCTCATGGAAGTGTTACGAAGATTGAGCTAATGGACATAAAATGCATATAAAGTACACAACGTTAACACATATTCCACCACTACAAACCATTATTACTATTATGATGATCATTACTACAGTAATTCATGGACAGTGGAATGAAATAACGAGAACACCATTTTGGAAAGAATGTGTTGGTATTGGTAGGTACAACACACACTCTGGAGCTGCTAGGATTCAAATTCTGGCTCCATCACCTGCTTGCTGTGTGATTTTGGATAATTTACTTAGTCTAGTTCTCAGTTTCTCTATCTGTAAATAAGGAAAACCTAACTTGTTGGTTTATGAGGATGATGATGTAAGTTAACATGTATAAAGCACTTAGAGCAGCACCTAGCACTCAGTCGTTCATTGATGATCTAATGTTTTGTTTTTTCTTTTAATTGTGGTTTCCCCCTCTTCACTGCCTCTTGCCTCTGAAACACACCTGGTTATCCCTGGCGTGTAATAGGGACCCTTGGATCATGGTGTCCTCCTTGCTGAAGCCTGTTTCACTGCTGAGAATGTACCTGGATAAGTAGACCTGGTGCCCCCAAACATAGAGCAGAGTGACTGTGACTGTGACTGCTTGGGTGTTCCATGTGGATGATAATTTAGCTCAAAGCGCCTGTCCCGTCGATTCCAGAAATCGTGCTGGTTTGTGGGTTTCATTCTCCTCACTGAATATCTACCTGTCTTCTCCCTTGCTGGGACCCTGACTCTGTTCCGTGGGAAGCCAAGAGATAATAGTGTTAACCTTGGGAACATGCATTTGGGTGTGCATGCATGCATGCGTGTATGTGTGCGTGTGTGTGTATGTGTGAATATTTGTAGCATAAAGGTGGTTCTTACAGTGCTTTGCTTTGTTTCGTTCTTTCTTTTTTTTTAGGGGCGGGGGTTTGTAAAGTTGAATAAAAGGCACTTAGTCCAAAACTTTAAAAAAATTGCTACTGGGCAAAGTAATTTTGTGTCAGGCTTCTGTTCAGGGCAGATTTACACTGGTTGTAAATCTCTGAAATTAAGGTCTTACCGTAGAAAAGCTGAAGTGTATTCAACATTAGCAGACACCCAGCCCTGCTCTGAACCAGTGGCCATTCTCCCCAATGTATAATAAGAATATCTAGCTATGTGTTTGGGGTAATAATAAGTTTAAATATGCCTCTTAGAATAGGTAATTGTTCTCCGATGGGTAGCAGAATTTTCTATCAACAATTCTTTCCCTAGAACCAAAGGTTAAGTCGAAGAGTTTGATTTAATGACAAAGTTAATTAGGCCTTTAACATTACAGGGTTTCTGCCTTTGTTTTCTAATCAACATCATGGTCTAGGGTCAGCAACCTTGTGGAAGTAGGGGACATAATGCCAACTCTTGTTTTTATGATGTTTGGGGAGAGGTAAGGTGGGAGATTAGGGGTGCAAAGCAATTTCTGAGTTGACAGAGGGCCTGGACAATGCCTCCTGTTCCTAAAGTTTTTTTCCTCACTTTCAGTAAACCTTAGATTCCTAATGTGCTTGAGTTTTAAGGAACTTTAGGGACTATCTAGTTTGTCTTTTTATTTTATAGTTGGGGAAACTGAGGCCAAAGTGATTAAGAAATTTGACATGGTTATGTAGGTCATTTGGGGAAGAATAATGGATCATTTAAGGTTGGACCACCTACTTCTAATCAAAATGGCCTATCTGCAAGTGCTCATATTCAAAGAAAATCAAAACCTCTTATTGGTTTATGGAATTTATGTTGTTTATAGACTAGTTTTGCTAGAAAACTTCTTTCTACTACTTTTCAAGGCAAATGTACCCCATTTGATCTTGGCCCATGGGTGTATTAGTAAATATTCTTAGTTGCAAATAAAGAAATTGCCTCTTGTTATCTTCATTCAAAACACAGAATCCAATGGAAGGATATTAGGGGTTCGAGGACTGACTGAAAGCTGAAGGACCTGGCAAACAGGTCCAGAAGTTCTAGAAACAAGACACAAGACAGCTTTCTGGGACAGGAACCTCAGCCCCCAGTGCTTGACACTGCTCACTTGCAAATGAATTCTCACTAGCCTTCCGTCTGTCTTTGTCTCAGTTGTTCCTGATTCCACATGCAGGTGGGAGAATTCGAAGGACCGAGACACGGGACTTGCCAATCAATGCTTTGGCTGCAGGAATGGAGGAAGAGTGAGGAAAGACTGTGCCCTTTGGCCTCTTCTGGGTTTAGGGATGGGGAACTGCCAACTCCAGTGCCGCATATAATGAGGAATTGCCCAAAGTGAGGAAAAAAAGGAGTTCGGATTTTCTCAAGAAATGTTGATGACAAAAGGCTTTTTGAAGCCTGGCCATTTCTGTAATTCTCTGTGTATGAGAAAACATATTCTAAGTTAGATACTAAGTCATAGATAACTTTAGGATGCAATTTACTTCCAGGCTTGGCCTAGTCATGTTTATATTTTAAATAGGGACCTGCTGGACCAGGGCCTTCACCTTAAAATGCAACTCTTACAGTGAGATTTTTAGACAGTGTAGGGGACTTGATGTGGAAATACCTTTGGGAATGTTGACATCTCAGAAATGCTAAAATCATCCATCCATCTTTCCACACAGGACATACTTATGGGCATATACTATATTCCTGGCACTGTGCTGGGCATTGGTCATGCACAAGTAGGCAAAATGAACATCCTCCTGCCCTCCTGCATTTCAGGCTTTAGTCTGGCTCAGATACTGGGTAATTCGGCTTCTTACTTGTAGTAAAATACTCAAGTGCCTAGAATAATGTTGAAGAAGGTCAGAGTTTTGGTTCTAAGTCAGAACTTCAGGAGCTCCAACTCTTTTAAAAAAGGATGATGCTTGCTTTTCCATAAGAGATACTTCTATCAAAGTTGGTTCAGAATCTTCAACAAACATTTCTTACCAGACGTGGTGCCAGTGGTTTGAAATGCATCACTGTGTAGGCCTGGCCATGAAAACGTTTATAATCCTGTAGAGGTCAGAGACTGAAACTAATCATTTCTATGTAATGTCAAGAGTTCAGGGACAGAAGTATGCCCAAGACGCTACGTCAACACGAGACTAAAGTTGTTCGGGTGTACAGGTGTTGGGAGGGTTTTCCTGTAGCTTATCCTAATCCTCTACCATTCGTCAGTTTGTCTTGCTGTCGTGGCTTGCGTGTGGCTGTGATGCTAGAAGCTATGCCACCAGTATTTCAAATACCAGCAGGGTCACCCATGGTGGACAGGTTTCAGTAGAGATTCCAGACTAAGACAGACTAGGAAGAAGACCTGGCAATCTACTTCCAAAAAGTAACCAATGAAAACCATATGGATCACAACAGATTATTGTCTGACTTACTTGCTTTGGACACATCATCAGGTGGGAGAAATCGCTCAAGAAGAATATTTGGTGAAGTAGAGGAACAACAAGAGCAAAGAGACCCACAGTGAGATGGGTTGGCACAATAGCCACAGCAACAGACTCAAACATGCTGGTGATCATGAAGATGACACAAGACCAGGCAACATTTCATTCTGTTGTACATAAGGTCACCATGACTTAGAGTTGACTTAACCGCATCTGTCTGTCTATCCTAATCCTTGAGCTACGATGCAAGCCCATCTTTTCTGTTCATCTGCACAGCCAGTCCACAGACAATTACTGGATGGCTGTTACATGAAAGGCCCAGCATCAGGGCCTGTGTTCTAGCAGCTAAGAGCATCCATTCAGCCAGAGTGTCTTCCTTTCTCCATTTCCTTTCAAACAGTGGCCAACAGCTGCAACCTCTTGAATTTGGTGATGGGATAGGTGGGGGCATGGATGAAACATCCAACCATGGTTTTGGCATTCAGTCCACCTTACAGTTGCAATATTCCTGAGGAACTGGTCCTATAGGAACAAGGATGGAGTTAGGAGAACTGCCTTTGGTTTCATCTCTCTCTCCAGTGGTACATGATTAACTCCCTCGCAGGAATGTTCTTAGGGAGCACTATGCAAATCCACATCAGGCCCAGAGGATAAATGTTTCTTGACAGATCTCTCTCTATTAATTTGCATAAACATTTGTGTATGATTTTATTTACATTGGTGAGGCAGAACAGTAGTCCTCCAGCTTTGACGTGTGTGAGCCTTGGAGATTAGAGCCGAGCCAGGGCTCTTCCTTTGAGAAAACAAATACTTTTGTGTTGATTTCAATGAGATATAAATCATACTGAGGAAGTTTACAGTTGAGTAAGAATAGTATAATTACTGATTGTATACCAGAAGAGGACATATTTATGAAAGAACTTGAAAAAGCTTGTAATCCCTTCCTGTATTTTGAATAACTAATTGCTATGTCATCATGGCATATTTGTACCACAAGAGTTAAGTCTGTCAAACGTTTCCCTCCGAAAACCTTGTTTTAAGGAATTTCTAACTTGGTCATAAAAACGTACTCCAAGTTGGAGCTGACTTGATGGGAGTCTGTGCCTGGAACACTTGATTTGAATAGTACCAGTCAGAGTTAAATTACAGGCTGGGAAAAAGGAAACAAATTTTTTAAAAAAGAGGTGTTTATGATTCCCGGCTTCCCTGAGTACTTCTTGAGGATCAAAATAGCCTCTTTAAAATAAATTGCAGACCATTAGTACATGACTAAGGAAACCCCTTTGAGACTGGGTAGGGGGAGGAGAAACCAAGGGCAGGAGAAGGAGGAGATTGCTTTGGGCCACTTTTCAGCTATGCATACATAGTGTATGCTACCTTTGTAGTATATCCCCAGAGTGGTCCGTGCACACAGATGGTTCTTCCTATGCCCACAGATGACATTTCAGTGGACATGACTAAGTGAACATGACTGCAGATCTACTCATGTATGTTGGATTGACAACAATAACCAAAAAACAGTTGAGCCTTGTCAATGAAGAATGCATCACCGCCTCCAGCTCTGAATCTTAATGGGCACTTGGGTTTCTTGGAACATGTTCTCTCCCCACCCTCACGTTCCACTTTTTCTTTTTAAACAAACAAAACATTGGTGCCTTCCTACCTTATGCCCATGTATATCATAAAGGCCTACCATATAAGACCTCAAGTTTGTCCTGTCTTTGCTGAACAAGGTACCTGATGGATAAACATGTTTGTTCAGAGATCCCCCATACCTGGTTCCTGACATTCAAGCCAGAAAGGTGGTCCTTATATCAGAATACTTATTTGGTTCCCCACATTAGAGTCTAGCTATCTCTTCCATCTAACAACAGTAGAAAATTCAAGGTAATAATAGAGAGAGATGGTTTCTACCTCTGTGTGAGTCACCTTGACCCCCAGTGGTTTGGGGCAGCCCCTGTGCTCAAGCACCTGCAGTCATGGAAGTGAGACAGATTTACAGTCTGGATCGTTCAACCTCAATTCAAATTTCCTTGTCTTTTTTAGATTTCACTCATGTCTTAATGATTTTTTTCGAGAAAGCTAATTGCATTGGTTTCTCCAAGAGGCATCACTTTAAACAATCCATCCTGACTGTGAAAACAAATACACGCTTGACTTATTTCATTTATTTTTTTTCCCTCCAAACCTAAATTAGGATAAAGCCATTTTGGAAAAGAAGACATGTGTGTGTCTTTGTCACATCTTTTATCATAACGACTGCTTTTCCAAATAATACAACTTGTGACAAATGTGAACATTAATTACAGTTAACAAAGAAATGTCATGTGAAGTGTTCATGGGGGGAGAAGGGAAAAAAAAAAAAAACCCAGCCAATCAATGAAATTACATCTTGCACCAAGCTTCAAGTCAAAGTGCAAAAGTCAGAAATCAAATAGCATCAGTTATCAAATTATGTTAATGATTCTAATGAAAGCTTCTGGTATTTTGTTCAAGAGTGTGTTGCTATAATGGCAACTAATAGAACAAGAAAAGCTGATTGCCATGAATTAATTAGAACTGACTGCTGGAGTTTCCTTATTTATTTATTTATTTAAATATTGGCAATCTGTTTAGAACCTGAGGTTTTTTGTGTGGCCCCTCTCTTCCTCCGCAAGTCATCAGCCAGCCACAGAGGGAGAATGTAATTGTATTTTGCATACTGCAGGTATCTCTAGCCAGCCCCAGGCTTTTGACCCAAACTGATGGCAAAAAATAAAATATCTGAAGTGGAAGGTGGACATGAGGAATCATACACAGGTCCACCTCTAACATTTATGGGGCTCAGAGAGAGAGAGTACAAATGAGACCCCTCACCTCATGGTTCCCTCCCTTCTCTTTCTACCCGACCCCATTCTCCAGCACAAGGAGCCTCCTTGTACACTCCCATGGACACCCAGCTTACCCATCAAAGCTCCATCCACCAGCAGCTTCTCTTAGACCACCCTTAGGTTTAGAGGTACATGCCCTGGTGACACCACCTGCTGTTGTTATGAAGGACCTAGGTTAGCGGCCTTTGAAGGCCCTTGAAGTAGCTCAGAGTTCTTTGAGAAGGAAATGTTGGATGCCTAGGTACCTGTAACATGGTCTAGTAATGGAAGAATAGGCACCAGGTTGAAAATGCCCTTAGTCCATGGACTTCATAGAGTGAGGGGCAGACGGAGAGGGGCCTTCCAAAAGCACTTGGCCCAGGGCAGGAGCTCTGCTTACTTGGCTCTAAGAGCAGTGCTATGCCTGCATGTTCTTTGCTTTTGGGAGTCCGAATTTGTACATCAGGAGCTCTCACTCTGCTGATGGTCTGCTTTCATTCTTTCTTTTTTTGTTTTTTGTTCATTCAGCCCTTCATTTATTCAACATTTATTGGGTGCCTACTGTGCTGAGCTCTGGAAACACAAAGAAAAATAAGATGAAGTCTTTGTCTTCAAGCATCTCACTGGCTTTTTATATTTGGGACTCAGTAATAAGTAATAGGAATCTCTGGATGGTACAAAGAGTTAACACGCTCGGCTGCTAACCAAACGGTTGGAGGTTCGACTTCACCTGACAGTCTACTTCCAAAACATCATCCATTGAAAACCCTATGGAGCACTGGTCTACCTGAAACACATGGGTTCTCCATGAGTCATTGTCGACTCAAGGGCATCTGGTTTCTGGTTAATTAGTATTAGACAGAGATCTGTTCGAAGTTATTGGCCTTTCAGATCTTACATGTATTCTGTTGTCTGTGTGCTGCTTTTTTTCATCCTGATCATAGTGGCAGGTATTATAGGCACTGTAGAGAAGTAAGGAGTAAGGCCCTAGCGGTTGGAAGAGGTGAACTCCTCCAGCTGCTCACATGGCTATCTGGAATGCTATACCTATGGTCTCTCTGCAGCTTCTCTGGGGTCCTCCAGAGCTCCCACCCTAGCCAGGGAAATGCCCCTACTGAGTCCAGGTCAGAGGCACATAAAAGGGAGAATCTGGCAGATGGCATTCAACAGAGAGCCTTCTATGGCTGTGGTGGAAAGGCTGGACTCAAAGAGGGTCCCTATTAGCTGATGACTCCAGGTAATACCTCCTGCCACAGCACCCTTTTGTGGGCTCCTGCTTAGAAAATGAACTGTGCTCACATCAACATTTCTCACTATCATGTAGAATCTCTCTCTATTCAGGGAGGGTGTTTCCTACCTTTTTAACCTGGAGTGAAGGTTTTGGTCATCATCACACCGATATTGCCAGGGCCATGCTCTTAGAAAACTGTTCATGACATCTGGGTAACTGAGCACAGGTCAGCAGCGAAGCCCCGGCTCCCGGGTGTCGGGAAGCACATCAGACCATTTTAAATTTCCTTCGCTGACTGAATTGGTACATTAGGGTAAAAACAATTTCCGTATTTGCATAGTTGATTTCATTACTATTGCCATTATTGATGCCCAGCTCCTCTGAAAGAAAGGAGCCATAAGAGCAAATAAAATCACTTTGCGATTCCATTATTGGATAGAGTACCACATTACTGCTTGCATTTTAGGGCTAAAGCCATTCCCCACATTTGCATAGTTTATTTCATTATCATTATTAATAACAACAACAATAATGATGATGATGACTAGGATCCTTGAATGAAAGGAACTAGAAAAATGCTGGAGCCTCAAGCAGTCTTTATGGACTAGTTATGATCACCAAGAGTCCCTTTATCTGCTGCTAAAATATAGCCACTTCGCTGAGCAAACCAAAAGCTTTGAACAGACCCTACACTAAAGTAGTTCAGAATTTGTGGGGCTGGGTTCCTTCTGAATAGTGACTCATTGTGACTACTTAAGATTTAGGTCGAGAGTCCCTGCTTAGCTGCTTAACTAGTTGCCTCTCTTTAGGAATGGTGCTCAAACTCTTTGAGCCTCAGTTTCTTCATCAGTGAAATGGGGATTGTGGCACTTGCCTTACAATATAACTGAAGAGCACAGGAAATGGTGAATGTGAAAATGGTCTGCAAGCTGTAACACTACCTCTAGATTTTAGAGACAAGTACCACAATATTGAGGTGACTGCCATGGCTGGGGCGCTCTATAATGGAGATGGCACTGCACTAGTTTATCTCTGGTTGGAAGAATTTTCCAAAACCTTTCTTATATTTTTAAGCCATTTTCTTCTAAGGTAAGTTGTAATTGCTGTTAGCTGCTAGCACGTTGGCCCCCGATTCATGGCTATCCCATGTACAACAGGATGAAACACTGCCTGGTCCTGTGTGATCCTCATGATCAGTTGTAGATTGGACAGTTATGATCCATAGAGTTTCCACTGGCTGATTTTTGGAAGTTGATCACCAGGCCTGCCTTCCCAGTTGTTTTAGTCTGGAAGCTCTACTGAAACCTGTTCATCATCAGAGTAACACACAAGCTTCCATTGACAGATGAGTGGGTGACTGCGCATGAGATGCATTGGCCAGGGCCCCCCACATGGAAGGCCAGAATTCTACCACTGAACCACCAATGCCTCCATCAAAGATAAGTAAGGAGAAAACTTGTTCATGGTTACCAATCTTTGATATTTACAAGTAGCTTACTTCGATTAAAAAAAAAAAAAAAATTCCCTAACTGATCTGGTAGCCACGATGTTGTTCTTTATTGCTCAGCAATTTCCAATGACACAAATCTGTTTCTCCTTGGCCGTGGAAGAGATACCAACTCTTTTTGTCTGTTTATTCTGAGGACCTGTAGTGAAAGGAAGGTCCACTGGTAGCCGTCTATGGTTTGCTGGAGAATTTTCCCCCTGGTTTTGTTTTTATTATTTTATTTTATTTCTGCTGCACCAGGGGCTCCAAAAAAATGAATGTGTCAGTAAAGGATTTGACAGTATGTTACGACAGTCATCAATCCACCAAGCCCTGTAGCCATAAATAAGCTTCATACGCTGCCACACTAAAGAGGACAGTTTTTCTTCTCCAGGACATTGAAAATGTCACAGCGAGGGGATTGTTTGTCCCTGTCTCCACGGCAACGCCACCAGCACTTATCATTAACTTTCACACCAAGATTTTAATCAGCGCTCTTTGCGGCCTGAGACCAAGTCAACATCAGCCCAAATTTTCAAAGCCGTTATTCTAATTATGATGAGAAAGCTATAGATTGATGAGCTGAGTTTTCTGCAAGGACTGGTGGCAGTTAATTCTCGTGACCTGCGTGGCTCGGGGAGTCTCTCTTAGAGATGGAGTCTTGAAAGTTCGATTATTAGTGACAGCTTGTAAGTGAGAGGAGCCTTATCTCTCCAGAGAGTGTTGATAACTTGAGACAAGGTTTAACTAGGAAGTAGTGAGACAGTGGAAGGAGGGGAGAGAGGGGGAGAAAAGAAAAAGAAAGTGCACACTCCATCTGCAGCCTGCACACAGCATAATGAGAAAATACGGACAGGCACAATTGTACTGGTAGCCTTCAGTTGTAAATTCTGGTGGAGGCTGTTTTACTTGGCTATCTGATAATGTGTGAAAATATTTGTCCCTTTGCTTATTTTCCAGAGAATGCATTAAACTTCTCAGCTCTCTCCTTTTCAGTTTCTGTTGGACAAGGGACCACTGGAAACAAAATGAGAATTTGCAATTAAAATGAAGTGGTCGCTAATTTTTTAAAAAAAGACTCTTTTCATTTCCTTAACTGCCTCAGCTCCCAACCTCTTTTGATTCAATGTAATTTCTAGGGCCTTTGGGTCTGCAATGAAAGGCGGTATTTAAGGTGGCCCTGATAACTCTTTCCCCTGTATTTTTTTCTAGTCTTTCACGTCTCTGCCCTCATTAATCTGGCTAATGTACATCCTTACTTTCTTGGCCGTGCACAGACAATTTTCACGCTGTTAACTTCATGGTATCTACAGGTTTGCTCTTGGGAGGTGGTACCTTTTTCCTCTCTGGGTCTAAGACATTCATCTGAGCCGTTAGTCTGGGGTAGAGGTAGCAGTGATGATTACTGTGCTCCTCACTGAAGTCCCCGGTGCCACTCCAGAGCCCTGATGTTGATGGCTGGAGACGGAGGAAGAGAGGAGGCCTTGCAAGCAGGATTCCACAGATCTCTCCCCACGCACGGGTCAGAGGCTTCTGTGATCTCATCAGATGTTCGGCAGCCTCTTCCTAAGGGCGGATGCAGGATGTTGGAAGAGCCTTGTCCTAGATGCTCTAATCCCAGCCCCACCTCAGCCTGGTACCGTGGGTCTCTCCGTGCCTCTGTTTTCTCATCTTCCAAATGACAATCAGAATCTCTGCCTAGCCTCCTTCACTTATTGAACAAGAAGACAGCAGTTAAACTGCTGATATTTAACGTGATCGTTGCATTTAAAAAAATATGTTGCTCACGGGAGCACGATCATCTGTTGTCTGTGTTTTAGTTCGTCTTCTTCTCCATAGACAGAAAGGGATGATGCTGTTGTATTTCGTAGTATTTTCATTTTCAAATTATTGTGAGTTTTGAAGCCATCATAATTATCTCCATTAACTTTATTTTGCCTCAGAGAACACTGAGGCACAGAGAGGTTAAGCATCTTGCTTGTGGTCACAGAGCCAATTAGAGGACTAACCAGGTGTAGAACGGTTCTCTCCTGATTCCAGAGTGTTTCTCCGTGGACCACACTGCTTATCATATTAATAGGCTGGGATTAACGAAGAAAGCAAACCCAATTAGTTTCTGTTGCGGCCCTTTTACAATCCTGTCCTTTCCCCGTGTGTTTATATGTGTTTTAATAACATTCCCTGCCTTTTATGCTGAGGTTGCTGGAGGTATGTTTATAATGGTGGCGTAATTATAATAATTAAGTACAAATTCATCCACAGAGTGTGCTCATTACCGGCTGGCCAGGTAAAACAAATAGGCCTGGCGTTGAGGCCGGAGCAGGCAGTTTATTTCTAAGGCGATGCTGCTTTGAAACACAAGACGCTTTGCTCCTCTAGCAGAGGAGCCCCTGTGTTCTGGACATAACTGGACTGAGGGTGCAAGGTCGGACAGGTAATTGAGACACCTGGGCCATGCTGCTTTAACATGGTCTCTCCTTTTAATCTCTCTTTTTCCAGGGGAGAGATAAGAGGCAAAAGGGGGAATCATTCCTTCTGAGTCTCTGTAGCATTAGGAACTTTCCTTGAATATCCAAGTGGGTGCTTCGGCATTCAAACTCCTGGACATGGAGTTCCCAATGTATAGAAAAGGGGAAATAACTATCACGAACAGAGCCATAGGAGAGAGAGAGTGTGGGTTTTTTTAAACGCCTGTCTGTCCTTGTTAATTAGAAGTGCACATATTGGGAAATTAACTATGAAATACTAAAAATGATAAATTATTCCTCATTTGAAAGTATAAATTAAAGGTTTAGTGTATATAAAATTTGTCATGTTTAATTGCAAGTTCAATTAAAATTCAGGGTAATGATGATTTATACAGGTTTCTGTGTAATTTGATATTCATTAGCTTAGCCAGACACATGCTGATATTAGCTCGTTAATTATGTTTCCTTTTGTTGAAGGCAGCCTTGTGAAAGCAATCTGCTCAAAGTTTTCTAAACTCATTCTGCTAAATGAATATTTGGCAGCTGTTCATGTTATTGAGATGGTCACTGTGGCTTCATTTCACTCATAGGCTGCATCAATCATACCTTCTCTGACAAACAAGGGTTTCTCATTACAAACCCATTTATGAAGGTTATGGCTGACATTAAAGAGCAATTGCATGGTACTCCGCTGTTACTTTACAGTAACGTTGAAGTGGAGCTGCCATTAATATCCACACCTCCCACGTGGTCAAACTGTTTAAAACACATTGAAGGGAGGGTGGAATCACCACCTTGGCCCAAGTGCTGTTTCCAATACCACTGGCTCAAACTTTGCAATCAGAACATGGATCTCAGAAGGACTCTTAAGGGAGTACCAGCCCAGCCCCTAAACTTAGGCCTCCAAGGGCTTGCCATACCGAGTTAGTAAATGTGGTTGTTGAGGTCTGAGAGGTTAAGGGACTTACTTGCAGTAACATGCTGACTCTGAGCAGTGGAGCTGAGCATGACTCTTGGGGAGGTGAAACCCTGGGCTCACTGATGAGGGTATTTCATATCACCTATTGCGGCGATGGTTGGAGGAATCAACATCTGGCTAGAAAAACTATTATGTAGCGGTTCCGTGCCTTGTATTTCTGGAGGATTTTAAATATTTGTATACTTTTCATAGCTGTCACTGCATGATCCACACATTTTACTTGGATGGTGTGGAAAGGCAGATACTGTTTTTCTGTTTGACGAGTGAGGCAGGGGGAAGTTGATTGATATGCCCAAGGTCACCTATGCGGGTACTGGCAATGGTCAGACTTGGGGTCCTGAGCTTCTCTGCATGTCACGGTGCTGCAATGAGGCCTCTCCAAATAAGGCACTAGTTTCCAATTTTGTTTTCTCTCCACCAGCACCCTCTTGTAGGAGGGAACCAGACTCTTGGTAAGCGCTAGGAATGTTGACTCTGGGCTGACCTGTGCCATAGCTTCCAGCCATTTTTATACCAGTATGTTCTAAGTCTCATTTGTGATGATAAACTGTAATGAAAATTCTTTACAAGAAATTATAATTTGTATCTCTGTAGCTGTATTTGTATATTTGTGCATATTTAGGTAAAAAGTGGTTAGAGACTCTTTTTATTTTTCTTTGTAAGGGAATCTCTTTGGTGTTGGCTCTTGCATTCTGGGTGATATTTCTTTCAAGGTCATTGTGGAAGAGATGGCTGACTAGCTGTCCACCAAAGTTATCTTCATCTTTCGCAGCAAAGAGTTGTTTTGCCTGCACTTCCAGCTCCCCTTGTTGCTCCAAGGGTGATTGTGTTCTAATAATGGGCTCCACATGCTGTGTTTCCCCATCTACCAGCTGGAAGTAAAGTACTCTCAGGTATAGGGGATGGCAGAGTCACAAAATAGAAAGAGCCTGGGTTCCTGAATCACTGTGTGGAAGGCTGTTTACTGAGCACCTGATTGGACTTTCATGAGAAAGAAATAAACATCTTCTATGTTAAGTCCAAGATTCCTGGTTGCGCAGTGGTTAAAGCACTCTGCTGTTAACCAAAAGGTCGGCAGTTCGAACCACCGGCTGCTCCGTTGGACAAAGATGTGTTGGTTTGCTTCCGTGAGATTTACAGCCTTGGAAACCCTATGGGGCAGTTCTACTCTGTCCTGTAGGGTCGCTGTTAGTCGAAATCAACTCAATGGCACATAACAACAACAGCAAACCCTAGGCTAAAGGTTGAGGACATAAGATAGAAAAGATGCTATTCCTGACCTCAGGCAGCTCGGTTGTCTCATAAAGGAGATGCTGTTGTTGTTAGCTGCCATCAAGTAGTCCTCCGACTCATAGCGGCCCCATAAACAACGGAATGAAATGCTGTCCGGTTGGTTGCAGATCAGACTGTTGTGATCTGTAGGGTTTTCATTGGCTGAGTTTTGGAAGCAGACCATCAGGCCTTTCTTCCAAGTTCATCTAAGGCTGGAAGCTCTGCTGAGGCTAGTTCAACATCACAGCAACACACAAGCCACAACTGACAGATGGGTAGTAGCTGTGCATCAATTGCATTGGCCAGGAATCAAACCTGTGCCTCCCTCCCACATGGAAGGTGAAGATTATACCACTGATCCACCAGTTACACAAGTAAAAATATTTCACCCCAGTGTAGTAAGTGCTGCAAAATGGGTTTAAGAGAAGGGAACCCAAAGAGGGAATTTTTTATTCTCTGAAATGTCTAGTGAAATAGCAAATTTAAACTTTTGTATTAGTAGAATCTTTGATTCCAAATGAAATTATATGTGGGAACCTCTAATGAAACAGACCAAAAAAACCTGAAGAGATTTTAGTAGAAACAGGGCTGTTAGGCTTATGGGGCCCTTAGATTCTCTTGGCCTCCTGTGGGAGAGGAGAGCCCTGGGTGCTGTAGAAGGCCATCTGAGAACCACACTGAGGGGCACAAGTACAAAGGTAGACTGTTATTGCACTGATGTATCTTTTCATGTCCTAGGCTGTGGTATATGGTGACTCCTTTATAGGGAGCTTATCTGAGATCAGTGGAAGTTTGGTTGTTCTTGGGTGGTTAGTTTATTCCATAATTTTTTTTCTTTTAACAGCTACTAGATGCTTGACCTTGGGCAAGTTTTTAAACCTCTTTTTGCCTTCGTTTCTTCATAGGTAAAACAGGGATAATAATGTTGTCTATCTCATAGGATTGTTAGGGGAATTAAACAAGTTAATATACATAAAATGCTGTTACAAGCCCGTCACATGGTGAATGTTCAACAAAATCAGCTATCCCCAACCCATGTGTTAAAAACCATACCACATTCTATTTGTGAATACTTTTAATTTTGACTGAATAAGCAAAGGTATACAAGAACTTATGTCAACATTTAGGGACTGAGATAGTCACCCTGTTAGTCACAGACTCTCCAAAGCCTCTGATGGCTGATTTGTTGTTTCCTTTTGGTTTTACGCAGAAGTCACATTGTTTTGATGTTTTTTATCATCGTGAAGATTTCTGGAATTTAGGAGGGATTGGGATTTTTTTCTCATTGTTTTTATAGAGAAGTGCATCATATTCAGAAGAAACTCAGGTTTGTTTGCTTTATTTTATTATTATTTTTAATTGAGCCCTCAGCACTTTATAGACATAGACAATGTATCTTGGAACTTTTTATTTTTTGATTTCACCACCTCATGTGTTGTTAATGCATTTTGTCAGCATGGAAAGCCCTCTGGTGGTCAAAGTAATTTTTTTGAGGCTCTGTAGATGGATGGAATAAAATCGAGTTCATGTTAAAGAGCTGGATTCAAATTCTATTCTTCTCCCTTGCTGATTTCTTTTTCTAATTAGACCATAAAGCAAATTTTCCACTGGGACATGTTTTATGCATCTTTTAGTTCTAAAGATACCTGGGGAGAAAAATAGTAGAACAATTCCCATTTTTCCAGGTAAAAATATATTAGTAATGGTATTAACATTGTAGAGGGTTTAAGTGCTACTGCCCAATTTATTGCTGTCACTCCAGGAATAAAATTTAACATTACACACTCTAGCATGAAGAGTCTTATACCTTCATACAGTACTAAATCTGGGAGGGAGAACTTAGAAGTTATCTTCTCATTTTCTAGACAGGGAAATTGAGGCACAGAGATTGGAAGTGATTTGCTCAAGATGTTATCAGCAGGGAGCAGAGCCTTGAGTAGAAGCCAAGTCTCCTGGGTGCTGGTTCTAGTGCTCATTTAGCCAAGGTGCCTGATGGGTATTATAGCTGGTACGATCCAATAAATCTTTGGTCTCCCCATTAGGTCCTAAAAGTAGCCAGGTCTCATCAGACTTGACCATGAAATACTTCTGCCCAGGCAAAGCTCAACTTCTACACTGTCCATGAGGATTATTATTATTATCTTTCCTAGTTTAGCATTGAGACTTGGTTGGTCCCGCTGCCTGGCATGCTCTGGCATGAACAATCACCCTTAGCATATCCTCGACATTAAACAGCATTTCTTGGAAAGAATGTACATTAGTCTTGACTGTGTGCTGGCTACCACAACTCATCATAAAGATGAATGACTGATAGGTGACTTATGTCTGGCGTCCTGTGAGGGTGGATGCCTTGGAGATGCAGAAACATCTGTTCTGCTCTGAAATTGGCAAGAAGAGCTGGCTTGTCCCTCCATTGCCTGATGCTGTTGCAAGGGGTTACATTATTTTTCTTTGTTTGAGAGTTTGGCTATGTCTGGTGTAGGCTGGGCCTCAAGGCCGTTTCTCGGTGACCCAGTATAACATGGTATGATCACAAGGAAGCTGGAGGGATGGGATCCCACTGAAGACCTCTAGTATGTACGCTATCCAGTAGACAGTATCACCAAATTGAGGCTGTAGTTGCCAAAAGCTGCATGAAAGCTGGAAATTGAGGGAATTTCCGAGAATTCTGTAGCGTTCGTGGGTTGTTCCCTGGATACAGGTGCATATTCTCGAGAGACTGTTTAACTTCTTACATCTTCATTACTTCCCTCCTTGCTAAACATCACAGGAGCAGGATTGACCTGTGTTGCTTCCGTGGATTAGGTGGCATTTATTAGATAAAGAACAGCTAATAAGAATTCTGTTTATGTGGCATGGTCATATTTGGGGGTGAGACAGTGAGTTAAGTCACTGTTCTGCAGTGAGCATGTGTGATCTGAGTCCTTATCTTGGGGCTAGGCACTGTGGCAGATAGAAAACAAATGTGGTCCCTGTCCTCAAAGAGCTAAAACATGATTTCCTTTTTGAGAGCATTTCCAAGTCCTGTTATATGCACAGGATCTCTGGGTGCTTGAGGCTGCAGCCACCCAGGCTCTCTGCAACAGAAGCTGCTGGTGTCCCCCCGACCCCCCATCCCCTCACAATTGCCGTTTCCATGCATGCTGCCCAATCACCACCACCAGAGGAGAGGGGCAAGTGTTAGTAATCAGAGCAATCAGGGAGGTGTCATGGAAGAGGTGGTGCTTGAGTTGGGCACTAAAGAATGAGTAGGTTTTAGTTAAGGGAGGTTTGAAGCAGTGCATCTCAGACAGTACAGTGTGTGCAAAGGGCCAGTGGCAGCAATGATCCGGCATCAGGGATGCATCGTGACTTTCATGGGCCCTATGCACTTGTGCCTTCATGGGTTCCTTTCTCCACAAAAAAATTATTTTATGATTGCATTGGTGTAAAGACAGATGTATTAATATCATATATTAAAATATTTTCTTTGGCCTATAAGTCTTTTTTTTTTTTATTTTAAAAGAAATTAAAACATTTTTTGGGGGCTCCTAAAAGTCTCGTGGGCTGGAGACACTGTGCCTGCCAGACTGAGAGAGCGGTTGGCCCTGCCTGGCTTGAAGGGAGCATGGTGATGCCACACCCCTCTCCGTGGCTGAGCCAGGATTTCTCTCCAATAGTCTCTTAGAGCTGTGGAATTTGAGCATTAGAAGGAAACCTCTGAGTTCATCTACCAGCCCAGAGAGATGGAGCGACTTGAGGGGCCAGTGCAGGAGATCCACTCCAAGTACATCCAGCGGCCTGTGTCTGGAAGCTCTTGGAAAAGAGGGAGAGTATGGGATTAAGTCCACCTTTTTATCGGCTTGGGTCAGATTCACTTATTTTCCCTCATGAATCCTCATGAACTTATCCTCCCCGTAAGTGGAGCTGTTGTGCCCTTGGCTACAATGCCTTCCTGGTGTAGGTCCACTGGCCACCCAATGGTGCTGGAAAAGCACCCCTCTGTCTTCAGTGCTTCTTCAAAAAGAATTATGAAGAAGAAGAGGTTTATTAAATGAAGTGATAGCATCTGAAAAAAGGCCGTGAAAAGCAATCATGGTGAGAAGACTGCCCGAGGTTTGTTCTTTTTTCCCCTTCTTTTTGAAAATAGTCAGAACACATGCAACACATACTTGTAAAAGATCAAAAAAGGATAGAAAATTGCAGCTGGCGGTTGTTTTCTCCTCTGTTATTTTGTTGCTCCTTAGCTTCCAGCTGTTGAAATGGCTAGTTTATAATAATGGGTATTCCACCTCTACTGTGTGTGTGTGTGTGTGTGTGTGTGTGTGTGTGTGTGTGTGTGTGTGTGTGTGTGTTTTCTCTCCAAGTTCAAAAAGGAACTTATGACATCATTTATCCCATGTGCTGGGAAAACAGAGATGCAGCTTATTCTGTCCATTTGATTTACATCGTAAGCATGTACTTACACTGCCATATAAGTACATGAAATTATGGTTTTTGTGAGCAGGGACATATTTTAGCAGATACATTTTTCAGTTCTTTCTCCAAAGTTAAGAAGCATAATTTGATAAGTGAATACTTTCTCCAAATACTAGTGCCCCTATTTCCTGGTGAGAGAGAAGATCCGTTAGTTCCCTTTCATGTATCCAGAATTGCGATCAGCATGTCTTGGACACCATATCCCCTAGAGCATAGCTTCCATGGTTAACTAACCTGTCTTAAGTTCTTCCTCTCAAATGACCTTTCTTTGTAAACTGGGTTGATTTGTATGGGTGTATTTCACTCCTTAATTACAGACAACTTTCTCAGTGGTTGAAAAATCTTTTAATTAATGATTTTAAATGTCATTCAGGAATATCAATAGACAAGTGTTCTTTTGGAAACACAGGGCAACATGATTTCTTATAGCTCCTGCCCAGTGCAAAGGTCAAACTCTATATGGTATAATTTAATGCCAAAGGAAAAAAATAAAAATCCTCAAAATACACTACCCCCGCTCCCCCTGCCCACACACACACAACTGACCCATTGAAAAAGCAAGTTGTTATCTGGTTTGGTTAAATTAGTATGTTACTACTAGCTACAAATACTAGATCTCTGTTATAAAGTCATAGACATTTAAAGCTGATAGGGACCTTAACGATTCTCCTGTCTAACCTGTTTTACTTAAAAAAAAGAGGTTCAGAGAGGGAAAGTGAGTTGCCCAAGATCACACTTTGCAGAAGAACCTGGGATTGACTCCCTGTCTTCAGACTCCAGGTTGGGTCTCTGAATTTCTAGTCTCTGGGCTATGCTGCCTTATCCTGATTCAGGAGGCAGCTGTCCAGTGACTGAGCAAGGTTCCATGTACATTGTAGAGAAGAGTGAGACATAGTCTGCTGTCAAGAGACTATCGGGGGTAGGGTAAGAATACAAGTAACCAGAATAGCAGGCAAGTGAGTAGGTGTCACAGAAGTGGCCAAACTTTCCGTGGTCTTCATGAGGAAGCAATCCCGTCTGACAGTGGTTATCAGGAAGACTTCATGGAGAAGATGACATTTGAAGTGGCTCTGAAGTATAGATAAGACTTCTATAGGTAACTGGAGTAGGCCTCAGTGGACCCGTTGGTATTAATTGTGTCCAGGAGCACAGAAGCCTGAGAAGGGGGCGAAGTGCCTGATAGTTCTCATAGTCCTGCTTCTTCTTCATTTTGGCCGTCACCTCTGGGGGTACCAGGAATGGGGGTGGGGAGTGCCAGGCTTCTGCGCGTGTGTGTGCACGTGCATACTGACCATCACAGCCTCTGAGCTACCGATGCAGGATCCTGAGCCTGCAGGTACCAAGCACCAAAGTGTTTAAGTAGTAGGTGTAGGCAGGAAGTTCCCAGCTTGGCAAACAGACTTCCTAGCACGTGTGGTGATTGTTGGCTGGGCTCCTTGTAGACTGGCCAGGCTGAGGCAGCAGAGCTGGAGACAGCCCCCATCTGTGTGGGATCTCTGGTTCCCAATGCCTCCTCCAGGAGGTCACCTCATTTCCAAAGGTGCTGCTTCCTGCCATCCAAATGGAATCAGACCTGCCATCAGGAAGGCCGCAAGTGACTTACAAAACACACCCCCTCCAGGGCCACCTGACATACACTCCCTAATCTGCCTGGCATTTCTGAATCTTTAAAACAAGTTTTCATTAATTGTAACGTACAATGAAGGGAAGTAACCTGTGTCTTATAAATAATGGCAACAG
The DNA here is from genome assembly GCA_030035585.1 of Dugong dugon. Classification (NCBI taxonomy): domain Eukaryota; kingdom Metazoa; phylum Chordata; class Mammalia; order Sirenia; family Dugongidae; genus Dugong; species Dugong dugon. The sequence goes on along the minus strand of CM057475.1, from coordinate 13,764,011 downwards.
CTTTATGGAAACACCTAAAATCACCAGGGGCACATAATAAGAAAGTTCTCCATCTCCAGGTGTGAAAACATGCTGCTGATTGCTTGTTGAGCAAGACCCTGTCAGCTTTTTTATTATAATACATTATTGGGTAATAGTTTTAAAATTATTTATAGAAAGAAATTGAGCTGCACGGAGAATTCCATCATTTAATGTGTTGTCTGTGAATCTCATTAGCCTTTTTAGCCTACGGGTTAGGAAGGAAAACAGAGAGTTGACTGTATTTTGAAGATTGAGCACTGTATACCCTTTTTGTCAGGGGGCTTGTTGACCTTATGTTAAGTTGCTTCTTTGTAAGTCTGTCTGTGTTGCGGCTCTGGTTTCCACGGTATTTACATAAACCTAGCAACAGTTTACCGTGTGGAAGCCATGGCAGGACCTGTGGTCTCGTCTGCCAAGGACTGGGAGCTGCCTGGGTGCCTGCTCTGCAGGCCACAAATAGGGGAAGTCTCTTCCAGGTAAACTACAGAATATGTGAGAATGGGGGGGTGGGGGGAGGGATCAGCACCAACTGGTGTGTGTGGCACCCCCACCCCCACACCCAGATGACAGACAGCTGCTCTGGTGTTCTATGTTTTGAAACCTAGCCTGTGTGTGAGTTCTCCATCCATTCAGTAGTCATGCCAAGCAGCACGGATGCTGGCAGTATTGGGGCGTTGGCCCATTGTTGCCCTGGCTGTGTCCCCTGGGTCTTGGTAGAGGCTCATCCTGGGGGTGGGTTGTGCTACAGAACACCCACAGGCACTCTGCTGTCAACTGACCACAGCTGTCTGACTAGCAGGCACTGGGCTCGATTGCGCGAAGACCCATTCCAGCCTCCCCTTCTGAATGGAGAGCTGGCTTCCTGTGTCAGGGAGAGGTTAGTGTGGTCAGACCGAGGCTGGGTCTGGAGTCTAGGGAGGGGGACAAATACCAGTTAGCAGATCATTATCAAATGTGATCCCTCCAGCCAACCCTGTTCTGGGTCCTGTGAAAGAGCACTGGCCTTGGAGGCAGATACGCCTGGGGTCAGATGCTGGCACCCAAACTGTGCATTTAGCCCTTCATACCTCGCAAGAAGGCAATGAATTAAAAAAAAAATAGGGTGGGGAGGGAAGTCAGTGGGAACAAACACAATAGAAAGAGAGAAGGGCTGCCTTCCAGAGCCTTGACTTTGAGCAAATAAACCTCTGTAAGCCTCAATTTCTTTTCTTGTAAAGTGACAATAATGGTATGTACTCCTAGGTTTCCATAAGGATTTAATGAGATAATGGAAATGCATCCCTTAGAGTGGTATGTGGCACATACGTGGTGGGTGATATTGGGTAGATGTTAAGGCTCATTATGATCTAGTAAGTGGAAGAGCTGGGATTTGAACTCAGTCAGTCTGGTTCCAGAACTGTCACCCTTAATGATCATGTGATGATGCCTCCCAAGACTTTGTGGAGCAGAGGTCTTGAACTGAGCCATGAGCAATGGGTAGAATCTTGCCAGGTGGAGAAGAAGGCTTTTGATTTTGGGATAGAAAGTAAAGTGTAGGTGAAGATGAGTATGGGGCCCTCCACTGAGGCCAGCCTCCTTCTTGCCTTTATTCACCCATTCAGTTTACAGCCCTTGACCTTGATCAGGCACCTGTTACATTTCAGTCTAGGCACAGCACATGAAGTGAGTAGAAATGGGTAAGACCATCCCTTACGCAAATTGTTGGGAGTTGGGAGGGGACAGTGAAGAGAATGGATATGGAGGATTTCTCCTGCAGAGTAAGAAAGAGAAAATAATACCTTTTTGAGTGCTTACAAAGCATCAGACATGGTTCCCGACATGTTACATAATTTATCCCTATTTAATCCTCACAAAAACCTTAGGAAGCAGGTGCTATTTTTCTGCCCATTTTATAGAGGAGCAACTGAGGTCCAGAGAGAGGTTTAGCAACTTGGTTGAGGTCATAGAGCTAGTAAGAGACAGAGCCAGGATATGAAGTTGGGCAGTGTGGCACCAAATTCCCTGTTCTTAACCCTTTGCTGTACACTCTTGTATGGGGTATTAATGGGCAGCCCCAGAGCTAGTTAGAGGAGTTCGATTTACTAAGAAACAAAAGGACATTATATGTTAAAGATTTATTGGCCTAAGTATCCTGCATGTCCTGATGCTTGGCATTATATGGAAAACCTCTTAGCAGTGGAGGGGATTTAATCTACAAGGTTTGGTTCAGTTTGGTGTCACACAACAGTTTGAGCACACACACCCACACCCAGTGCAACCCCTTTGCACAGTGTGGGTAGCCAAGCATTGATGCTGCTGTGGGAAGAAGCTCAATAGCTGAGACTTTAGGGTTCAGCCTGCTCATTCCTCTAAGATGCAGAGATACCGCTGATAAGAGAGTGACAGTAGGTTTTTAGATTTGTGGGATCTGAGTTAGAGGGTCCTTGGAACTCACCTCATGAAAACTTAGGATGTCGCTCCCCAGAAGAATTCCATGAAGCTTTTTGGAATCCTTAGCACATTCTCTGAAATCATTACTGAGCTTAAAGGGAATTGAGATTGCAGCTGTTGTGGTGATATCTGTGTGATGGGCGATGGTTCCTCTCTCCTTGGGATGCTTAGCCTGGAAAAGGTCTAGAGAGCAGCCCTATGGATTTGGAGACATGCTCCAGTCTACTCTAGGTCCTTGTGATTCTTCCCTGCCACATCCAAGTAGGCAGGGTTTTTAAAACTTTATTTTCAGAAATGCATTGTCTCTGAATTATTAATAATTATCTCTTCCTCCCTCCCGCCCTCCCCTTTCTCTGTCTTTCTGAAAGTCAGCATCACATTGATAAAATCCCTCAAGCTGACCTTAGTGTGGTTTGTCAGTTTTCTTCTGCTTTCTGCTGAACACTTGAGGTTTGATCCTCCTTGTGGGTTGGGTTGGGTCACCTGCTCAGGCCCTCCCACATTCCCAGTCACTGGGCCTGGTAAATACCTTCTTTTGGAAAACCTCCTTAGAAACTTTCAAAGTATCTTCAGGTTAGAAAGTGCTACCCTCAGCAAACTAGATTGTTCACTACCCTCAAGAGGACCAGATCTGAGGTTACTCACAACGACGTTATCTGTTTACAACAGATGTTTGACTTATAATCTACCTATCTGCAATTTCTTGTCTGTGAGCACCTCATAAGCCTCCCTTAGTGATGTACTTGACTTAGAAACAATTTCAGAAGCTGTATGTGCAGAAGTCAAGGTATTTCACAAGAAAACGAAGGATAAGGGTACCCAGCCAGTGATGTCAGTAATGCTAGGATAATAACATTGGCAGGAAAGTACAAGTTTGTCTGACATCAAGTCTATGTTATAATCTGTCCAATCCAACCTTCTTCATGCATTTTACAGATGAGGAATCCTAAATACAGAGAAGAAACAGTGACTTCCCTAAGGATAGCCATGTAGCTGATTAGTGGTAGAGTGAGTCCAGGATCTGTGTCTTCTAGTCCTTACCATCATACTACATCCTAGTCCTTACTTCCTTTTTGGCACCAGGATTTTCAAACACAATCTCAAAGAGCCAAAAGAAAGAGAATGGAAAATGAAACATGGATAAACATGGGTTTTACAATACCACTCATAGGAGGTGCTCACTGAACACTCCTAACAAGGTGCTGCTTTCCTCTCCATATGCACACTCCTGGATATTGTGTAAATGATCCCAACCTCCAGAGAAGGTGTTGGGTGAGGGGGTGATCCATTTTGTTTCACTAGAGTAATTTCCTAGAGAGAAGGGAGCTTGTTTTGTGTGTGCTCTAATGCCTCTCACATCCAATAACTTTAAAACCAATCGAGTTAATAATGTAGGGAGAAACAAATGGAGTCATTCTTTAGATATTTAAACAGGAATATTTCTGTCACTAACATGTAAATCTTTAATAGAATAGATTTGGCAATAAACAAAAATGCCAAGTTGCCAGAGACCTGGTTCTTTTGCACTATTTTTGGTTCAATCATTACTGCTTCACATGACCTTCCTCAAATAGATATATGTACTGAGGTCCTTCTTCGTATTGGGTGGTGTCTATTCAATATTGGGACATAAGTTTGATGACAGTCCAAGAAAATGAAACAGTTTAATGTATGGACCTTGCTCTCAAAGGACTTCCACTGTAGTGGAATACATGTAGAATATATACATATAGAATACATAGTAGAATATATACATGTATAATAATATGTAGGATAGTGGAATATATGTAGAAAGATGAGTACCAATACACATCAGTATATGCCAAATGTCAGCCCAGTTCTTATGTAATCACGTCACTGCCCCAGGCCTTCAGAGGCAGAATGGATGATGGGTAGGACTAATTACCCTGCAAACAGGGAAATTTATGTTGTGAAATATTTTTACCCTGATACAGTGTGTATGGGTGAATCTTGCTCCTGTAGGAGACAGTCTGGAAAGATTTAAGGATAATATTGAAGATCTCCAACTGAGACAAAAAAACTGTGTGTGTGTGTCTGCACATACATGTGTCTGTGTATGGGTGTGCACGCACACATGCACGCCTATGCACATGTATAGATGCTTCCATATTTTTATCTCCCAGTGCCTTCCTGGAGTAAGAGTGAGGCTTCTCAAGTTAGTTTAAAACCAAACTGCAGTGTGTTTTATTTTCAAGATCTAAAATTTCCAGTAGCTCTTATTGTGAGGAAGTCTTCTTAAAACTGTGTTTACATATCGCCTTCCTCCTTCTCATCCTTCCTGACGAGGCTTAATATTGATGAGCTTCCTCTTCTCCTTCCCTACCCCATATTCTGTCATCTAGACTTATTAATGTGCCTGAGAAGTAAACTCTTTCATCCTCCGATTGTTTTTTTCCCTCTTGTTTTGTTTCCGTTGACCCCCTTTTACTTTGTACCGCTTTCTTTTCTGTTTCTTGTGAGTGGCAAGGACCAAATGTAAAATTCTGGCAGAACTTTATTCTTCCAGGAGGGCCAGCCTTCTCAACCATGAGCACAGAGTCATAGCATCTGCCTTCACTCCTTCCCATCAAGAAAACTACTTTTTAGGGCCATGTACTCCCTTTCCTGTAAATCTCTCACCGTTCACAAAGAAGAGGTGGTCCTGCTCTGAAGCTTTAAATTGTTGTCCACTTCATGGTCCCTTTTCTTCTTCCCGTGTCTGGAAAAAGGACAGCTTTGGTTTGCCTTCCTTGATAAATTAGAATAGTTGAAGTGACCTTGCTTGATGGACCATGAGTGTGATGCACTGGGCCAGTATCTGAGACCAGCAGAGGGGTATGGGACTGTTCTTGTTGGAAGTCCAGTTGTTCATTTTCTTGGTTCTTGTTGGCCAGTGGGAAAGTTGCCTTCTGTCACCTTCTTCTCATCTATGTAGCTAACTTTAAACTTCTTGCCCAGATTTTCAACCTTGCTTTATATTCACCGTTGATGCAGGGTGTCATCATTAATGACTATCTTTTCAGCTTTTATGCCACCCTCCACCTCCCATCATCAGCATAGCTCATTGATTATGGCACTCTTTGCCCACAACTTGGATAAGGCCTCAGAATCTTTCTCAACAATGTCTTTAAAGTAGCCATCAATTGACCAGATTTGTCATGAGAATTGAGACTTATTTGCTCTCCCTGCATCTTACCTGAATAATCATTTTCATCTCCAGCCTAGACTTCTTCTTTTCCATTTCTTTCCATTTTATTTTATGTACTCTGTTGTTCATCTGCTATTGGTGGTGTTGGTGGTAGGGATGGTGATGATGATACCAGTAGTATCAAACTCTTACAATGTGCCTGGATATAAGGGTGCTTTATATGGGTTATCTTATTTAATCTTCATAATAGCCATAAGGAATAATTATCTCATTTTACAAATGGGGAATTGGGGGCCCAGAGAGGTTAAGTGACTTCCCTAAGGTCACACAGTAAGTCAGTGTCTGAGCTGACCCTGAAACACGCCCTGCTCTTTCCTCTCTTACTTTTGCCTCAGCACCAAGTTTTATTTCCTTATCACCTCATTACATCTTCCTTAGTCACTGAATTTTATTCTCTGTCATTGTGGCTTACCTGTATCTGACTGTATTGGAAAAATTGAAATTATGATGTCCTTAATAAAATAACTTTGAAGGGGGTATAGATGTCTGCACAGGGAATATTCTTTGTGTGTGAAACAAAAATTCAACTTGTTATAGTCAATGAAGTCAATGGTTCAGTTAATAATGCCCCTAATGGCATAATTCTGCTCAGTGCCAGTGATGGATACCTTTAAAATCAGAGACTCGATTTAATGACAGGACATGCAGAAGTCAGCGTTGTCATAAATACAACCGGATGGGAACTCCATGGGAGAGGAAAACCCCTGGAAACCACTTGAAGTTATTGACTGCAGTCTCATAAATCTGTCTCCCATCCTTCCTGTAACCCCCTCCCATCCATCCCACCCCTCCAACACTCTCCCTTTGCAATGCATGTTTGCATTTCCCCAAGAGTCTTCTGGGCTCAGAGCTTTCCTTGGAGATCAGTGCAGTTATCCGTGTGCTGCTGGTGCATGGGAGAGCTCCACTCTTTGTGCTTGTTCCAGACAGGAAGAAATATTTTAAAGATTCTATTTAGAGTATTTTAAGACTCCTCTGAGTATGATGCCCCTGAAAGAAATGACTTTCCATCTTAGGGATTCTCCTTCTTTGAGCCTTTCCTTATCCCCTTGTATTGGAGTAAGTCTGCAGCAACCATGGTGTTCTAGGACCAAGATGTAGGCCAAGTGGAAACGCACCAAAGTGTTTTAATAGAAAAGGTAATTCCTGTTCAAACGAGATGTCCCTTATTCATTTCCTCGGATTATCATCAAATTTATGTCACCAGCAAAGGAGCTTTATTGAGTTTCACAGAGATGCTCCTTTTGCTCTCATTGTCGTTAGTTGGCACACTGACATTTTCATATGTGTCTCAGCTAATGCCTCAAAATTACTCCATCTACAAATGTAACAATTGAACAGATAATTTTAATAAGATTCAGCTTGACTTCAGACTGCACTCCTTCCTTTCTTTATAGAATGCAAATTGTAACCTGTTTTTAAAGCCGTGCAATGCAGTGAACTTTAATGGGATTTGACAACATCATATTAAGCACAACAACTACGCATAATGTACCGAAAAATTGGACGTGAAATTGGAAACATAGCTGAGAACAAAGTAAATTTACATGGTTTGGTAGTTTGAATGTCTGATATCATATTCTCTCATGCAAGCCCCATAAAAAAGCAAAGGATTTAACAATGGATATCAGCAGAAAGTGCTTTTAAAGTTAAAACTGATGGATGGCTTGTCAAAAAAAATAATTGCATTGGTTGGAAAGTCGGGATGCGTGCTGAGGGGGAGAGAACAGGATATGCAGAGAGGATGATGGGAAGTGACAGTGGTCTGTCAGGAAGGACTGGCTGCCCAGAGGAGTGTGAAGCCGGAGCTATAAGGTGGCAGAGTAGAACAGGCTGTCAGAGCGGGAAAGTGGCTTTAATACCCTGAAAAGCAAAGGAATCCGCCTGTCAGCTTTGCTCAGCCGTGCTGAAAGAGGAAGAGAACATGGCATAAAGTTAGAGACATTAAACAGGGTGGGAGGGTGGTGGTGGCAGGGAGAGGTGCCGAGAACACAGACAGGGTGGGAAGGGGATGGGAAGGCATCTTCTGTGGCCATCTGGATATTTTATTTTCTATTATAATTTTTTCCCTTTTCTCAAGGACCAGTGAATTAATTCTGAGGGGCTGGGGGTGATTTAAAAGAAGGTACAGGCATGTCCAAATGGCTGCCTGACACTCCGGGTGAGTAGGTGGCTTTCTTACAAGCACACCTAGGGATGCCCTGGCATATTTTTAGCTTTTCAGATCTACAGCCTCATCTGCTGACCTTTTCTTCCCATCAGTTTATGCTGTGCATTCTCTCAGAGACGACACTGATATCAGGTCACTCTGGGACTAGCTTATCTTCTGCCAAAGTGCTTTGAGGGCTTAACACTTCAGCCATACAACGAGATCAAGATTAAAATGCAATCATCTGATGATTTTTCCATAAATATTTTCTTGCTCGATCAGCATTAGGTTTTTAATAATTTATTATTCTTTCTTAATATACTCCTGGCAGTGAGGTTAATTTGGTCATCTTGTAGGGGCCTGGCTGGTGATGAACATTTTTAGATCAGGCCTCGGAGTACTTCCTGCATTACGCACATCACGTCTTTATGATTTAATTGCCCCAGTTGCTTAAGAGTGTTAGAGTCCAGGAGAGGTTAGAATATGGTAGTTGATCCTATCAAAAAAAGTTGGGGTGTCTGGCCTTGAAAATATGTTCTGAGAACCATCCAAATTCTTGAACTGTACGTGGCCCCAATGCAATTTTAGATTTGGTTTAGTAGTTTGGAGGGGGGCTCCTTTCCAGGAAATAACTGGGTCAATTGTGGAAGAAGAAGACAGTAGTAGTAGTAACAGCAGCAGCAGCAACAGCAAACTCTTATATAAATACTTACTATGTGCTAGGTAGAGTTCTAATTCTTATATATTAGCTCATTTACTCTCATGAGGTAGGTTTTATTAATATCACTATTTTGTAGATAAGGAAACTGAGGCCCAGAGAGGTTAAGTAACTTGCACAAGGTCACACAGCTAGGAAGTGGTGGAACTAGGATTCAAACTCAGGTAGTCTGGCATCAGAGTCCATGCTTTTAATCTGTATGCTATACAGGCACATGTATGTGGGAACACTCTGAGCTGTCAGATTGATTCCTGTCTCTATTATTCTGGTGTGTTGAATGCATCCTGGGAAGAATATTATTAGAATGAGCTGTTTTCTACAGGCAAAGCAGGTTGGGCTCTCTGGGAAGGAGCTAGGCCACAGAGGCATCTTCTCTAGCTGCTGCCATTGTTAAAAGAGGGGGCAGGGGAGGGGGAGGAGAAAAGACCAAAGGATGGAAGGAAGGACTTTCCTCGTCAAAAAAGTAAACAAGCTTCCAAGCCAGAATAAAAACACTTGTCTAAAATTTTTAGTCTAGTGTTCTGAAGAGAAATATATATCAGGTACTTACATGTAACATTCACTTCTAGTTGGAATAAACCAGTTTCCAGAAAATGGAGACCTCCCTCTGCTCCTCGTCTTCATAAAGCCTGGCTGGAGAAAGAGATGGTACTCTGCCCTCCTTTTTAGCTGGATTTCATGCAGTATAGTATACACTTGCCCATGAAATAGATTAACTAATGGAGTCTCCACCTGAGTATTTATAGATGTAAGTGACCATTTGGGAATGAGCCACATTCTCGGGGTTCAGCTGGAGTACTGTCTTATAGACTCCAGTGGTGTGGCACCACACTTCAACACCTGTTAATGTTGTCATTGTCCTGCTTTCCTGGGCCTGTAGCTTTGTTGTAAACAAGCAGAGTGGATTTCTTCTCTGTGGGCTGTTTCCTGCCACAGTAGGAGATGTTGTTTTTCTCCTGGGAAACTTTGGCCTTTTCCTATCCTCTCTGATAACAACAGGGGACCCTCCTAGACTTCCCTGTAGTAAGCCACACACCCATCACTGCCTTTCTGCATGTTATGAAGTCCAGGTTGGCTTGATGTGTTTCTAAGAAGCCTCCCCAGTGTTCTACACTGCACTCTGGTTGCAGTAAGTCCAAAAACTGAAGAGAACACGGCTAGCCTTAGCTTGTATCTTCCGGGACAAAATTGGGATTTTGACTCTTGAATCAAAGAATTTCAGGGTTGGGATGGATGGAGCTTAACCAATCTTGTCAGTGTTCAGCTCCGAGTCTTCAGCAATAGGGAACTCGCTGTATCCAGGGGCAGCGCAAACCAACTTTGCATACCCGAGACATGTAGCGAGTTTGTTCTTAGGATGAGCCAAATGGGTTTCCCTGGACCTTCCATCCATTGATCCTTGTCTTAACTCCTGGGAGTATACAAACTCCAAATGCAAAATTTCTATATCATGTTATCTACTGTAAAATTGTATAAGTCTTCAGGTTGTATGGATATGCCCGTCTTTGCCCTCAGGTGTGATTCCACTGGGTTTGTTGTGGATATTCATAGCCTGAGGGACTTAATATCAAAATCCTTCCCATCTCCCTTTTCTTCGCTCTCTACTTCTACCCCATCCTTACTAAGCTTACTCTGTACAATTCTTATGGCACATTTACTCTTGTCCAGGAACCCAATTTCTTTCATTGATTAGAGGTAGCTCTGAAACCAGAATTGAAGTGTTAAGGTAAGGGAGGGTTTCCTGAGTTGAGTCAGGGGAGCAAGACACATTCCCCACGATGAGGTTGCTAGCTAGTGATGCTGTTTGAATTTTACAGATGAAGAAAGAGGAGCTCCGAAAGGTTAAGTTACTTGTACAAGGGCACACAGCTAGTAAGTGGTGGAGATTTTGACTGAGGTCTGCTAGATGCCAAAGCCTTTGCTGTAGATATGGCAGGTCTAGTGTAGTGGTTAAAAGTGAAGACTCTGGAGCCCAGCGGGCTTGGGTTCAAATCCTGGCTCTCCCACATACTAACTGATGACCTTGGGCAAATCACTTAACCTGTCTATGCCTCAGTGCCCTCTTCTACAGAATAGTGATAATAATAGTACCTGCCTTATAGGATTATTGTGAAAATTAAACAAGATAATGCATATAAAGCATTTGACACAGTGGCTGTATATAATAACTGCTCAGTAAATGTTAGTTTAATGTCATTATCACCATTACCTTTTTTTTTTCTTAAACTGCAATAGGGAGTGCTGGAGCTTTGCCATTGTTTGCTAAGAGGCTGAAATATAGCCTCCCAGCTCTTGACAGGGGGTGTCAGCAGATTCATGGGGTGTTTACAAATAACCCTTCTGGCTGATGCCTTACAGCTGGGGATGGCAGGGGCTAGGAAGGGTGGCGGTGGCTTTTTTGTTGGTTTTGTTTTTTTTTTACACTTTTAGAAGATTGCTGCAGTTATCTGGAAATCTATTGCTCGGGCAAAAGCAGGATTGCGTGATACAATTTAAAAGGCCAGCAACTGCATTTCATCTTTTCACAAGAAAATAACCCCTTACTCCAGTGAAGCTAAAAATAAAAATGGCAGTACATTTGGCAACCACACTTCTTCCTTTATTACCTCAGCAGTATCTGAATAAAATGTCTTATTAAGCAAGATATAAGGGCAGTGAAAGGGAGAGTAAGTCAAATTAGTTGACATCTAAAGCTTGGTGCATCATATACAGTGAGGGTAGTTACTGTTTAGTAAAATGGATTTAATGCTTAATATAAATGCTGTTATTTAGATGGCTATATTTTGGCAACTTGGGGGAAGAGTGGTAGCTTTTGAGCCAGTATGTCTAGGTTTTAGGTCCTGTCCTGACACAAACCACTCGTGTGGCACTGGGTGAGTCTCTTTATCACCTTGGGCCCTGCTTCCTCCATATGATAAATGAAGAGTATTTCTTGGAACCCAAAGATTCTGTGTCAGTATCTCAGGGTCACCTTGAGGGGGCAGTAAACAGGGCTCTGGATACCCTCCCCACTGCAATACTACATGTATCTGCTTTACATGTCAGGGTAACTATATGAGATTTTCTTTGAAAAAAGGACTGCACCACTAAAAAAATAAGTTTCAAAACCACCAGGTTTGATTATTTCTTGCAATTCTCACATTTTAAAGTTCTGTGATACCAAGTAGGATTTGGCTTTGGAAGTAGTCTAGGATCCCAGGCTTAGGTGATACATCCAGTCTGGGGCCCTGGGCTCATCTCTCCCACCACAATGATCAAGAAGGGTAGAGTGCTAGAACATTGCAAAAGATGGGCTACAACCACAGAAGAAAATGATGGCAAAGCCATTGAAACACGTGGATGGGTGCATGGATGTGTGAGTGTGTGTGTGTGTGTGTGTGTGTGTGTGTGTGTGTGTGTATGAGGGTATATATGAGCCTTTTCTTGCATGGTGTGTGCATGCGTATGAGTGAATGAGTATAAGTTTGTGCATAAGTAGGTGGAAACTATGTAAATTATGTATAAATATGCATTTCACGTTTTTATATGGAGAAGAGATACGCATAGCCATGCTTATGAGGCCTACATGGTAGACACTCTCCTTGGCTACCTGTTGTCTCATTAACTCCTTCCAACAACATTGTGGATTAGCCTTTATCTTCATATTTGCAAGTCAGGAAACTGAGTCTTGTAGAAGCTAAGTAATTTCCCCAAGATTACATAGCTAGTAATTTGCAGCGTAGAGGGATTTTGTTAGGTATTTGTTTTCTAAATGGCCAGGATATTGCCTCCAGTGGCTGGATGGCACTCCCCTTTTTTCCACACTGACCTTCAGATGGTCTTCCTGTCTGATAGCAGGTTATCAGTTTAGTAGTTTTTCCATGTTCAAAGAAATGAAGGATGGTTTGTCCTTTCTGTTTGAGATCTCAAAGCCAGTTGTTGTTGTTAGGTGCTGTGTACTTGATTCCAACTAATAGTGACCCTATGTACAACAGAACAAAACGTTACCCAGTCCTGTGCCATGTTCACAATCGTTGCTATGTTTGAGCTCATTGTTGCAGTCACCGTGTCAGTTCATCTCTCACTGAGGGTCTTCTTCTTTTTCGCTGGCCCTCTATTTTACCAAGCATGATGTTCTTCTCCAGGGACTGGTCCTTCCTGTTAATATGTCCAAAGTACTTGAGGCGAAGTCTTGCCATCCTCACTTCTAAGGAGCATTCTGGCTGTACTTCTTCCAAGACAGATTTGTTCGTTCTTCTGGCAGCCAATGATATATTCAGTATTCTTCACCAACACCATAATTCAGATGCATCAATTCTGCTTCAGTCTTCCTTATTCATTGTCCGGCTTTCACAATGCATATGAGGCGATTGAAAATACCATGGCTTGGGTAAGGCACACTTTAGTCCTCAAAGTGACATCTTTGCTTTTTAACACTTTAAAGAGATCTTCTGCAGCAGATTTGCTGAATGCAACACGTCATGTGATTTCTTGACTTCTGTCTCCATGGGCGTTGATTGTGGATCCAAGTAAAATGAGATTCTTGACAACATCAATCTTTTCTCCATTTATCATGATGTTGCTTATTGGTCTAGTTATGAGGATTTTTGTTTTCTTTATGTTGAAGTATAACCTGTACTGAAGGCTGTAGTCTTTGATCTTCATCAATAAGTGCTTCAAGTCCTCTTTACTTTCAGCAAGTAAGGTCGTGTCATCTGTATATCACAGATTGTTAATGAGTCTTCCTCCAATCCTGATGCCGTGTTCTTCTTCATATAGTCCAGCTTCTCAGATTATTTACTCAGCATACAGATTGAATAAGTATGGTGAAAGGATACAACCTTGCGCACATCTTTCCTGATTTTAAACCACACAGTATCCTCCTGTTCTGATTGAATGACTACCTCTTGATCTATGTCTGGGTTCCGTGTGAGCATAACTAAGTGTTCTGGAATTCCCATTCTTAACAATGTTATCCATGATTTGTTATGATCCATTCAGTTGAATGCCTTTGCATAGTCAGTGAAACACAGGTAAACATCTTTCTGGTATTCTCTACTTTTAGCCCAGATCCAGCTGACATCAGCAATGATATTGCTCGTTCCACGTCCTTTTCTGAATCTGGCTTGAATTTCTGGCAGTTCCTGTTGATGTTCTGCTGTAACTGCTTTTGAATTATCTTCAGCAACATTTTAGTTGCATATGATATTAATGACATTATTTGATAATTTTTGCTTTCTGTTGAATCATCTTTCTTCGGAATGGGCACAAATATAGATGTCTTCCAGTCGTTTGGCCAGGTAGCTGTCTTCCAAATTTCTTGGCATATATGAGTGAGCACCTCCAGCGCTGCACCTGTTTATTGAAATATTTCAATTTGTATTCCATCAATTCCTGGAGGCTTGTTTTTCACCAATGCCTACAGTGCGGCTTGGGCTTTTTCTCAAAGCCAGGGGGACAAGTTAAATTAAACCTTACTATGACAGGGCCTCTCATCTACCCAGCTATCCAATTGCTGTGCAAGGAGATTTTCATATGTGCCAGAGACCATTATCAGTTAGTTTTTTGGGGGGGGTCTTGGTTTTATCTGAGTGCTTATTTTACTACTTTTGGGATTCTTCAGTTGAGAGCCTTGTATATTTATATATAGACAGACAGTATAACATTATATATAGAGAGAGTAACCGGGGTTTATCTCAACTATTTACTAGTTTTGTGCCAAAATATAAATACTAATATACTGAATTTGGAGACTGTTAAAAAATACTGCTAATCAGCAACAAATACTATGAAAAGCCATTTTTTGGTACTACTAGAAAAATAACTGAGTACCATTTTCACCCTGAGACCTTAGCAAATCTTGTTACCTTTTATTCATAGGGTAACATGATGCACATTGAAGACTTTGTCAGTCATTCTGTTTCCTGGGAATCATGTGCTTAAGACACTTTTACTCAAAGAAAATACCATGGAGAGCCCTAAGTAGATCTATGCCCTGCTTCTGATGGTTCATAAAGCCTAAACATATCTAATAATAGTTCTTTCACCTGCTTTGCCTAAGACCAAGATCCTTTATAGACACCTCTCACAAGAACTGTCAATAATTATTTAGAAATTAAAATTTTACCAACTAAAATGAGAATGGAGTAAGGGCAGGCTGTTTGCAGTGTGGAGCTTAGGCCTTATATAGGTGTAGTACTTTTGAAATCTCTTGGTGCCTTATTTGGAGATGAAGGAAAACTGGAACCCTTGCATGCTGGTCGTTGGAAGTGTGGAGAGGTGCAGCCATTTTGTAGAGAAATCTGGGAATATTAGCTAAATTAAATATATGTACTGTATGACCTAATGATCTGCTCCTGAATTTATAACCCAGGAAAGTTCTACAATAAGTGGACGTTAGATGATGACGATAATGATGTTGTTGTTTTCAATGACCATGACTGTGAGATTGAAGGAAATTTGGATTGCAGTTTATTGATAGTTAGTCAAGACGTTTTTCAGAGAATAGTATCAATAGGCAGTTTGTCAAAGTTGCTGAAACAGCCTTCACCTCCAGTCCTAGCGTTCACACCTGCTATGTATTCTTTGAGAATGCAATGGACCTTCAGCTGATGCTTCTGGAGTCTTTATTTTGAATGTAAATTGTGTTTTCTTAGGAAGGAAGTAATCTTGAACAATAGAATCCGGAAGTTGACATCTGAAGTTAATCGAACTCATAAGCCTAGTATTAATTCCTTCTGTGGCCTTCTGTATAAGTCGACTGCACGGATTCTCCCAGTATTGAGGCATTTACCTTCTAGAGTTATTAAGACATTCTCCCAAAGTCAAATAATCAGACTCCAAAGGATTGACACATTAGACAAAATTGAAAGATTTTTCCAACTGAATTCCCAAAGTATTTTTTAGGGAACAGATAAGGGGAAGACGGTACTATTACATGTGGTTCCAGCCACTTCCTGATTTGATATATTTTACTCCAAGTTAAAAACTCCAGGTTGAAGAACTTGAGTATCTCTCCAGGGTGGAATCAGTTGTATGTATCCAAGAAGGTAAGACTTTCTAGAAATGTCATAGGCATTATGCATAGGGATAATAGAATCCACTTCCAATATCACACGTCAGTCAACTCATAGGTATTCTTAGGGAAGAAGAAAGGTGGGAGGGTCACTGCCAAATTTGACCTTGCCCAAACTTATAAATAATTGTTTAAGTGTCTGTATTGCCATCCCTAGTTGAGTGATATTTCATATGACAAGGGCCTTCAGTTCAGGATTTACTTTAGGAATGTCTGTAGCGTCATAGAGACCTGGATCTCCAGGGTATCAGTTGGGATACCACCAAAATTATGACAATGATATCCAGATCCCTGACCAGGAGATGGGATTGCCATCTGAAATACTTTTGAGAATCAATGTTGTTGTATATAGCAAGAATCTGAATAAAAGGGAAGTATTCAGAATCCACATTATTTCCTTCCTCTGAGCATCCCTAGGCACTGGTCTTACCCCCTTTCTGCAGAAAGAACAGTTTCAAGGCTCTCCAAGGCTCTGACCATCCTCCCTTGCCAGCATAATTGAGCATCTGATTCTCCTACTGGGGAAATCCTATCCATGAGCTGGCTTTGCCAACTGTGAAGCCACATTTAGGGTGTCCAATGTTTATTGATTTAGGAATCTACATTCACACGTTCGGATTGATCCAAACCATTGTATCTTATCACACAGCTTTTTGAACCTGTGTTTGCTCACACACAGATTGCACAGTTCAAGAACAGAACACAGGTTCATGAAGTTGCTTTTGCTGCTGTTGTGAGAACTGAGAAATTCTACAGCTTCTCCAGTAACCAGCTATCATCATTTGTAGCAGAAACAAGTTTCTTTGAGTTCTCATTTTCAAGTTTGATTATGTCGTTACATATATAATGTCATTATTTTCCTATGACTGTACTTATTACAAGCCTGGAAGATTAAGAAATACGGAGGTTGTTTTGCCACAGCTACCATCTATGATCTTGATTTAAAGTTTTCTGATGTATGTAGCCTGACTGATCAAGCCACATAATTGCAAATTACATGGCTTGGGTTTTCTTGCCAGTTGGTTGTAATAGAAGGGATGGCCATAGAAAAGCTCATAACAAAACTCAGTGATCCTAAGCAACCATCCAGAGTAAACTATCTTTCCACAAAAAAAACTTTAAAAAAAAACATGTTTATTCTGAAGTGTTGTCATCACTTTGTCTTGACCATTCTATATACAGTACTTCTGGGAATTTTATGTATTAAGACAAGGCTGTTGTTATATTTGGGAGCTTAGAATGGATTATAATGTTGAAGACTCTTAAAGAGAATGCCAAGCTATATAACATGACACACCAAAAATGGTATTAGATGTATAAAGGTATTTTGAAAACTATAAAGTTACTTGACCAAAGCCTTAGTCAAGAATCTATTAATTCTGCAGTATTATCCAGATACAGATTCCTTTTCAAAATGACTCCTCTAGCCTTTTCTGAAATAATCACAGGTATTTTCAACACATGGCTTGCCAGACACTATCCTTTCTGACAGTGGGTCTGAATTTAAGGAAGTTATGGGCAGGAACCTTATCTGAGCTGTCACCATGCTGCCTCATCACCTTCAAGCAAGTGATCAGGCTGAAGGGATAGGCTACTAGGACGTCCCAGGAGGATGCTGGAGGAGATAAGCCAATGAGATTTGCCAGGCTCTTCATGCCTTAGCCTGTCACTCCACATTCAACCGCATAAATTGGCTCTGATGCATCACTAATGGGGAAATCGGTAACAATATCTCAAGACTTGCATTGAATACCTGCACCTATACTTGGATGAGGACTTGGAGAGCAAGAACATATTCCAGATACAGTGTTGACTGCGCTCTAGTTTTCTCATGAAAATGAAATAACACTTACCCTTTGTTAAGAGCAGTCGATCTAGACTAAAATGGTTTCCTGACACAGTAATTGAGGTCACAGAAGGTCCACACTGCAATATAGGCCCCTATAAGATGTGCTAGGGCCATTAAGTAGATGAAGCAGTAATTGTTCTCTGGTCTTGCATCTGCTAGAATGGTGCATCTAGGCTCTGAATCCACTATCACCACATAGAAATAGCTTCACAAGTTGTGTGGAGAATTGGTGAGATGGGCTGGAGAGGTGTTTATCTAAGAGAAAAAGAATGCTGTGAAATAGTTTGTTTTTTGTTTTTTGTTTTGATGCCTTCATATTCTTCCTGAGAATATACATTTTTAGGTTCCTAGTTGTGTCCTGCTGTATGGACTTTGTCTAGAAAAGCTTTTGCTAATATAAAGTGTTGTTTTAGAAGACCTGCTTGTCCTCTTTCTGTTTACTCATGCTTATATAGGAGCCCTGGTGGCACAGTGGTTAAGTGCTACGGCTACTAACCAAAAGGTCAGCAGTTCAAATCCACCAGCCACTCCTTGGAAACCCTATGGGGTAATTCTACTCTGTCCTGTAGGCTTGCTATAAGTAGGAATAAACTCGACGGCAATGGATTTTTATACTTATATAGGGCTGCCACGTCCAGCTGTGCAGGTGATATACTGTACAAATGTAAACAGTAACCCTAAGAACAATATCAACCATAACTGTATCAGGGAACTTCTCAGGGTTCCCAGTAGCAGTTAGTGATTAGAGGACTAAGCAGCCCTAGTTCTCTTGGTTAACCTTGTGGCCATAGGGAAGTTATCCAACAGTAAAAAAAAGACTTTTTGCCACTGAGTCCACTCCAACTCATGGTGACCCCATGTGTGTTAGAGTAGAAGCGGGCTCCATAGGATTTTCAATGTCTGATTTTTCGCAAGTAGGTGGCCAGGCCTTTTTTCTGAGGCACCTCTTGGTGGACTCAAATCGTAGTGGGCCTTAATTTCTGTATCTGTGTAATGTGTTTGTGGGTACCGGGAAGGGGGAAGCATCACCTGCTGCTCTAAGGAAAATGAAATAAGGGTGAATGACTTCATCGTTAATTAATTGTGGCATAAACATGTGTAATTACATTCATTAAACACCTCAAACTACCCCGTGTCAGCCTTTTCCCCTTAGCTATTTCCCTAATATAAGCCTGTTGGTGTTCTAGGACTCTGCTTTGTTTGGTAAAAGGAGAAAGTAAACATGCCTTGGGATTGTCATTCCATGTCTTACTGACTTGGGTGACTTGATGAGCAGGGGAAGAGGCCAGGAGGGGACTGGGCAGTCAGTAAGGCCCTGGCCAGCTTTGGAGGCATCCCTTCTCTGAACCTTGAGTTGAAAGCAGAGAAGGAGAAGGTCTAGATTCTTCAGTTTAAATGTTTTCCTTCCAACAGAAGACAGAGTGTGTATGGATGCCGGAGACACGGGTGATAATGAGTACTTTGAGAGGCAGTGAAGGCATATATACAGTGTTGGGGTGGAGGGGAGAAACCTGTTTAGTGTGTATGGGCCCAGGTGCTGCACGATGAACAGTCTAGATGTCTCAGTCAGTGTCCACTAGTGGTATGGGTATCAGTCCCATGGTCACCTGAGAGTTTCCTGGCAACACTGGCTTGTTTGAAGCCCCAGCTAAGTAGTTACCTGGGGGAAGCGTGAATTCTTAGAAAGTAGCTTGCTCCCTTTCCTTTTTAGAACAAATTTCCTCTTCAAGAGTTCTGCATGACAATTGGAGTCAGTATGCTCATGTTGTTGTTAGCTGTCCTGCAGTCGGCCCCTGACTCATGATGACCCCAGACACAATGGGATCAGACTTGTTGTGCTCCAACAAAACAGGTTTCCATTGGCTGATTTTTGGAAGTAGATCTCCAGGTCTTTCTTCCTAGTTCATCTTAGTCTGGAAGCTCAGTGGTAACCTACTCAGCATCACAGCAACATACAAGCCTCCACTGAAAGGTAGATGGTGGATGTATTTGAGGTGCATTGTTCAGAAAACGAATCCATGTCTTTTGCATGGAAGGTGAGAATTCTACCGCTGAATCACCCGTGTCCTCAATATGCTCATAAGGGCGCTTTATTAAACTTTATGGCATTTTATTCTCATGAGGTTGCTCATGGTAATTGTCCCTCTCGGGCACTTTTCATAGTGAGAGGGGCTCTCCTGCCTTGAAGTGGTACTCTGTAACTAGGGTTCCCAGGCTCGGATCCGGCTTCTCTCATGGTTCATTCTCAGTTTCTCACAGGGAAAGGAACTTGCTTGCAGCCACTCCCAGAGAAGCTTCTTGTTCTTTTTCTTCCCACCTTCTTCCCTGCCCCCTTTCAGTGTGCTCCCTACCCCCCAGCTCCCTCTGAACAGTGAGAGTCCCAAGGAAGAGAAGGGCAGGGGTGAAAAATCTAAAACTGCCCAAGATGGATAGTGAAAACACCATGCATAAATAAATTACAGCAAAACCCCCAGATGAACAATGATTGTGTGGTTGAAGACCTGGCTGAATAAGTGTGTCAGGTGCTGATTGGAAGCATGATAAATGCAATGACCTAACAAAGGATTGACTTCTCCTGCAGACAGGCCCCTTTTAATGGATGGAAAGGGAGGAAGCTTCATTTAGAAGGGAAAGGCTGTTTTCTGTGCAGATATGACAAAGGGGAAGTAGACAACCATTGATTTACATTTGGGAATGACAGTTGAAAAATTCAGCAATAATCATGACAAATGAGAAGAGATGCAGTCAGAGAAAAAAACGCCAATATGTTAAGCCTGCAAAGAAATGCCAAGGTCACAGAGAAAGGTTCCCAAACTTCTGGTTTTGACAACCTTAATGGAAACAATAGAAAAGATGAGGGTTCAGGTTAAAAGCGATGGCTTGGCATGAAGGGCAGCAGGAGTCGGTAATTAGCAGCAGGTTTTGAGAGGGAGTTGCAGGAAGTCCTCCTTAAACCACTGGGGAGGCATCTGTCCACAAGCAACTGAGATGCTTCCCACTGCTGTCAGTCCTGCCCTCCTCTCTGAGGTTTGGAAAGTCAAGCAAGTTATTTTAATGTCAGTAGCAACGGCAGGAAGGAAAAACGTGGGTTGGGTATGCTTGCGCTGCCTGACGGAGGCGTCATACCAGAGGTTTTGTTGGGGCCTCTGGACTGTGGAATGTCTTCCTCCATTATTTTTATTTAAAAGACTGATTATAAATGAGAAGACAATAAGCCTTAGATCATCTGTCTAGTCAAGTTTGGTAAGATGTCTCCTGGTTTATATCATCTTTGTTTATAAGGCATCAAGTGCTTTGAGTTCTATGTTTCTATACGCCAATAAAAGAGACACAATCCAGAAGGTTCTATCTGTGGGTGTGAAAGTGGATTTAAAAATGTGTATACATGTGTAAGGAGGGAAGCAGAGATGTGTGGAGAAAGGACCTCTGGCCTGGGAATCATCAGACCTGGGTTATAAGTGACCAGTAATTCTCTGTGTGAGTGTGGATAAGCTGCCTCACCTCTCCAGAGCTTGATGTACCCATCTTTAAAATGGGGGAGAATCTAGGGGGAAAGTCTCTGAGAGCCCTTCTTGGTACAAAGTGCCAGGATTCGATATTATATCTAGACATGATCTGTGGTTATGACTCTATTTGTGTATCTGTGTGTATATACAAAAGAGGCCCTGGTGACATAACTGTTTAGCACTTGGCTGCTAACTGAAAGGTTGGTGGTTCAAATCCACCCAGCGACTCCACAGGAGAAAGACCTGGAGAACTCCTCCCGTAAAGATTACATCCTAGAAAACCCTACGGGACAGTTCTACTCTGTCACATGGGGTTGCCACGAGTTGAGAATCACTGGACAGCACCCAACAACAGTGTGTATATACAAACATACATCTAACATGTATATCCACACATATGTATCTTTTATTCATCCAGCCATGCATTTCAGTATTTTATGTAGCAATTAACATTGCATTCTAATTTTTATTTTGCTTTGTTTTCATCCAAATATTGCCTATGAACTAAGCCCCCAATGAAAAATAAGTTTTTTTCTTAGATGAACTGCAATGTCATAAAATCATCATAAACATGTTTGCTGGTTAAGACCCAAGATACTCAAGTGGGGGACAAAGTCCTAACACCCAAAAATAATTGTGTCATGGAGCCAGTTACCCATTTAGAGAATGAGAAGATACTCTCCATGGGAATTCCTCAGTTTCAGATGACATTTGAGCTATGATTACATTCTTACTGACTTCATTGAAAAGAGATAAATAATTTAAAAAAAACCTTATTTTTATTTATGTGAAATCAAGTGCCAGGAAATGCTTTGGCAGATGGATCTTAATTTGTGAATATTCCACTCTCAATGAAAAATGATTTTATTTTAAGCCAACCAACTCCCCTTAGATAAGCCTTGAAGAGAAGCTATCTAATTAAAAAGAATGATCTGTTTTGGAACTGCATTGTATCACAGTTCATCTTCTCAATTGAGTAGCTGTGGGCCAGTAACCCTGCCCTGACAGGGTTAACCCCTAGCTCCATGTCACCACTGGCATGTGGCTGTTTTCATTTGAATTGTCTGGGCATGTGAAGGTTCAAATTAAAACAGGTGCTGTGTTGAAAACAATATTACCCCCCCCCACCCCCACCACACTGCCCCAGCTCAAGCATGTGAACCATCAAGTTGCCAAAAATCAGTTAAGACACACTTTTAACTGTAGAAATGAAGGCGGAAAGGACCGGGTTATAAATGAGTTGGATCTGGTATTTGAGATAATCTTGGGTCTGTAATGGTTTCTTATGACTTGGCTTCCACCTGGGGCTGCAGAGCAGGCATATGAAGAAAGTAGCCTCTTTAGATTAAACATTTTCTAATCAGCTTTATCACTCATATCTGAATTTATCTTATTTGAGGAAAATGCCAATATATTAGCAGGCATGTATGATACACAAGGTGACCCTACCAACTTAATGACATAATACATTATCCTTAATGAAGTCAATATCTTGTCTTTTAGCTGTCTGTCTATTGGGGCGATTAATTGCAGTGTCATTAAAGTTAGCTCTCTTTTCATTTGAGCTTGACAAGTCGCATAAAACTAATGTTCTTACTTATCAGCTACTGGAATAGGATGGAGGATGGAGGAAATTGTAGGACAAATAAGGGGGTACTGCTACAGCTAACTTGAAGGACTTTTCCAGTGACTGTTTCCTGAGGTCTTGCCTTGCCCAGGCTCTCTTGTTAGTTGAAATTCAAGGCAAAGGTAGACACCTCTGATTTAGACACGGGTTCGGGATGGAGAAACAAGGGAGCTGCTGAGAATTACTCCCAATCTGGGGGATTTTTGAGCCATTTAGTAACAGCAGTTTGATTACTGTAAGGGTTTTCTCCACTAAATAAATTTGCTGGATTACCTCCTGTACCAATGTACATGAGCTGATAACCTGGGAGAGGATGCGATACAGAATAGTTGAAACCATACTCTCATTTAGCTTTGAAGTTTTTCTTATTTAATGGGCTTTCTGGCAGAAGGGAGGGTAGAAGGTAGGGGAAGGTATCTGTGTCCAAACCATGTGTTGCAAATGGTTCTAATAAACAGCAGCTAATCGTGGGCAATGTGGGAGCGAGAGCGCCTGGTCCAGCACTAATTGTGAAGCCAAAGCATCACTCCCTGCCTTCCCCCTACCTCTGAAACTACAAGACAGGATGGCTGTAATTTACAGTGTGTTATCTTTGTCTATAGTGGCAAGATGATATGAAGTAAATCAAGGTACGAGTAATGAAAGACTGAGAATTTATTCCTTGGAGCACACTTTAAAGTGTAGTATCTGTTATAGTGGCACTGCCTGAAGACCCTGAAATGAGACTTGGATGAAGGGCAATAAAGAAGCATAGAGGCTCATGTTAATGTTGTTTGTCTGAGGTTAGTAATTGGGTTCCACTGATGAGTTGTGTGAAGACAAAGTGAGAATCCCAGCTAGTATTGTAAATCTTACATTGTTGGAACAAGAAGCAATCCTAACAAATATTGATCCTCTCCGTGCCCAGAGGCGAAGAGGGAAGCAGCGAACTGGAGAGCACTGGCTTGTTTCAATAGCACCAATTACCTTAGTGAAACCAGTGCTCTGCATGAAATCCCAGGGCGGCTGCACACGGTGAATTAGCCATGATTAGGCTTTTTAGATAGATCCCCCCAAAATCACGCCAGCTTAGCATTCTGTCTTAATTATCCTTGTGGTCCTAAAAACATACTTGGTGGAAGCGATTCCTCCCAGTTGGTAGAGGTGGACAAGTGTGGATGCCAGATATGTGTGTATTGCTGGCCGCTGCCTTAAAAACAAAGAGGCTGGAGTGAATGTGTTTGAATTGGACAGCAAAAAACAATAATAGCTTTCCACTCTACATTTCATGGAATAGCACCAAGTTTTGGGGTCCACATGCAATGGACTTTGTTACTGAGTTTTGTTTTAATTTGTTGGTTTGTTTTATTTATTTTGTTTTATCACTATTTGTGGTAAATTTATGTCTGAATATCCTTCGAGAGACTATCTTCGGGAAAGAAAAGGCATCTTGGGCTCTGTGGCTTTCAGAGCTGGCCTCTTGTTTTTCATTTTTAATTTGAAGGCCTTCTAAAAATCTGTGCTCATTTTATTTGAATATAAGGTCTCCTTCTTTGGACTCTTTCCCAGGTTCTCTTTGGGATGCATTTTGAGCCCGTGGGAAGAGAGAGACAAGTGTCGACAAAATGTTGGAATGTCACATGGCACTTTGTTTCTTCCCTGGAGGTAACCTTTGTCCTGAGCGTCGCCTGCACCTTCCCTCTATTCCATTACGTTTGGCTGTGACTTTGCAGAGGCCACCTATAGACCTGGTTTTGACTTCGGGCTGGCTGGACTAGGTGGATATTTGGCCCTTGGACTTGTGCTCCCCATGCTGTGTCAGCCTTGTCCGGGCTGCTCAACCCAGTGGCCTCTTCTGGGAGAAGGGTTTTCTCTGGGAAACCTCAGAGCATTTTGTCTCTGATGTGATGCTCTGATGTGTTATTTGTACCAACACATGTGCCTCGAGCAGAAGAGAGATAAAGTCAGGCTCTCACAAATCAGGCAGACAGAGAGCAAAGGTTTGAATAAAGGAACCATGCACCTTTAGGAATGAAAACTGGGCATAGGACACATTTCTAGAGTTCCATGACCTAGTAATTAATTAGTTAATTAATTCAACAAATGTTTAGTGAGTACCTAACTTAATAACAACCAGTGTTCTAGATACAGGATTGAATAAGATGGTGTTTACCTTCTAGTGGCAGGGAGGAGGGTGTGTGTAAACAAATACGGCTTCCTCTGATAGTGATATGACCTGTAAAGAACATAGAAAGCTATCAGGATAAAGAGTGGCTTGCAGGTGGGAAGAGGGCTTCTTTAACTTGGCTAAAAGTCCCTGGTGGTACAAATGGTTTGTGCTTGACTACCAACCTAAAGGTTGGTGGTTTGAACCTCCCAAAGGTGCCAGAAAAGAAAGGCCTGGAGATCTGCTTCCACAAAGATTATAGCCGAGAAAATCCTATGGAGCACAGTTCTACTCTGTAGCATGTAGGGTTGCCATAAGTCAGGATTGGCTCAATAGCAGTGGGCTTGGTTTTTTTTCATTTCACTTGGGTGGTCAGAAAGGCTTTTGTTCTTCTCACACCACACACCAGGCATCTGGAGGCAAATGTTCCTCCATGACCCCTCTACCCAGTCTGTCTGTAGCAACTGTGCTCACACTGTTCTGGGGAGACCTGAAATGTCCTTTATCCCACATGGCTAATTTCTGTTCATTTCTAAGACCCAACTCAAAGACCACCTCTTCCACGAAGCCATTCTTGTTCTCCACCAGCTAAAAATGAGCAGTTGTGCTCAGAGCTCCACGCAGCATTCCATCTCTATCCCACTTTGGCAGTTGGCACTTTCTATCTTGTATTATTGCAGCTTGTGTTTTTGTCTCATCTCTGTTCCTTGCCTATGGGATCCTTAAGTAAAGGAATCACATGCAATTAACATTTTGTCCCTTCTAGCACCCAGCAGTGTCTTGTACATAATAGGTGCTCCATAAATATTAATTAAATGAAATAATATCAAGGAAGAACTAAGAACATTTATGAGGTTTAGGGTGGCTTTTGAAATGGTGTGGAGTTTGATGTGATATATAGAAATGCCTCAGTAAAACACCAACATATACTTGTGTAAATATTTCACTGGGTAGGTTTGTTATGTTTGAATGAACTGGTGATGTCTGCCTGCCTCTCTAAGCAACAAACACATTTTGGAGGGATTGTTAACTTGAAGGTGGTAATAAAATCTTTACCACTTTGAACAAGTGACATTGGTGTCTGTTAAGGGGGAACAAAGGCAAAAAGTGGTTCTGTTGGTGAACATGATTTGACTCTATTTTAAAAATAATTTCTCTGTAAATATTGATAAGCTCAGCAAATGTAAATCAGCTGCCTTGTGGTTAAGAGTGAGCCCTTTACTCCTATGTTTGGAGTGCCACTGTCTCCAGCCAGCTCGTTACACTCTGTGGACCAGATCCTGCTCTTCTGGATAAGAAAAGGGGAGTAAGCTAGTCCATTGCCTGTTGGCCTCCTGAGACACCTCTGAGGATTAAATAAACTAATGACTGTAAAGTGCTCTGTGAAAAGAGAGTGCTCTATAAAGTGTTATTGTTGGTGCTGTTAAAAATAGAAAACGACTTTTAATTTAGAAAGAGAACACTCAGCGTAAGGAGGAGTAGCTGTAAAGCTTTTATCGCCATTTTGCTTTCCCGAGGCTTCTTAGCTATTGGTGTTGACACCATGGTTTTTTCTCCCAGGAGTTCTCTCACTTACTTACAGGGTTTAGGAAAGATGCCAATGTCTTGTTGGCATGGTGCCATCCTGTCCTCCTTCTTACGTCATAGTCTCTTGGTCAGATCTGTGACTTGATTGGCCTTATATTTCCTAACATTGATTGGAATGTGAGATCAAGGATCTTTTCTTGAGAGTAAATCACATGGGATGGAGAGTATCCAGTGATCTGGGTAACTCCAGGAAGCACCCAGGTAGCCACAGTGCCCGTTACAGACCACAAACCCCTTATAACATTTGGGGACTTAAGACAATAAATCATACTGTGTGACCAGCAGCCTACCCTCAGCAGTCAGGCCTCCTTCCGTTTCTTGAGGAACAGGGCTCATCAATGGATCATATTGTTCAATGGCTGTATTCAGTTTTTAGTATAAACTCAGAATCTCACCAGCTATTTCCAGGTTTCTGTCTTAGACTGGGTTCTCTAGAGGAGCAAAGCCAGTGAAGTATATGTATATCAATATATATAGAGAGAGATTTATTTCAGAGAAATGGCTCATGCAGTTGTGGAGGCCAGCAAGTCCAAAATCCATTGGTCAGGTGTCAGGCTGGAGGCTTCTCCTGACTCATTGATTGCAGAGGTTGACTAACCCAAAATGGAAAGTTCAGATGGTAGACTGCTGGCTCACAGGGCTTTGGGAGCTGGCAAATCTCAAAATCTGCAGATCAGACAGCATGGTCCCAAGAACTAGAGGTCAGAGGATGATGAGTCAGATGCAGGACTGAGAGAGGGTGAGCTTTGCCAGAAGGTCCATATATATTAGATGCAGGCCACACCCCCAAGGAACTCCCCTTTCAACTCATTGGCTGCTCACATCAAATCACAAAATGGAGGATGATTACATAATATCTGCCAAACCACTGAGAATCATGGCTTAGTCAAGTTGACACATAACATTAACCATCGCAGTCCACCCCTTGTCAACTTGGCACCTGTACACATCTCCTTAAATCATGCATAATCTCTAAATAAAGACAATTATAAAGTCATACTTATACCTAACGTGATACAACTAACACATGTACAACTGAAAATGCACTAGCCCTGTTCACATCTTATATTTTATAATAAGTAATGGAATAAGGGAGGAAAGAAAACTAAGATATTTGCTGGATGCCGGCCTCCTGGGCAGCATCTGGAGCCTGCTAGGTGCTGGCCTCCAGGGCAGCGTCTGGAGTCTGCTGGGTGCCAGCTTCCCAGGCAGCCTCTGGAGCCTGTTGGGTGCTGCCGGCCTCCCAGGCAGTGTCTGGAGCCTGCTGAGTGCTGAACTTTGGGGCAGGGCTCTTCTCTGAACTTTACACCTGGCAATAGAGGTGATAGTCAGCCACGTTCATGATCATCTTGGCTACGTCCTTCTGGTAATTAAAAAAAAACCCTGAACCCGTTGCCATCAAGTTGATTCTGACTGATAATAAGGCTAACCAAATATCAAGATCTCAGCCTCTCCTTTGGGGTCCAGCTGACTCATGATGAGAGTGGTCTGTGACACAAACTTGCCCTGTGGGATGTGCTCTCTGCCTGGACCAAAGATCACTTCCACCAGCCACGCCTTGAGGTGAACTCTATTTGGTATATAATATGGAATTTGCACAACGTCCAGATCACAACATCCTATTTCACAAAACATATCGTGGACGTTAAGTGATGCATACCTCTGTGTGTATATATATGCGCACGCACAAACATATATATTCACATATATATATAGTTACATATACACGTGTGTGTGTGTGTATATATATATATATATATATATACACACATCCACATATATGTGTATATGGAGTCCTAGTGATGCAGTAGTTAAGAGCTCGGCTGCTAACCAAAAGTCAGCAGTTCGAATCCGCCAGCTGCTTCTTGGAAACCCTATGGAACAGTTCTACTCGGTCCTATAGGGTCGCTATGAGTTGGAATTGACTCAGTGGCAATGGGTTTGGTTTGGATATATGTATATATATATTCACATATGTATGTATATATTTACATATATATATATTATATATATATATATTCATATATATATTTATTTATATATATTATATATATTCACATATATGTATATATATGCACACATACATAACAAAACAAGAAAGAAATACTAAAACAATTACAGTCCTCGTTTCTGCAACTGGTCATATGGTTGTAGCTGGTATTTAGAACTACCTTCTTCCATCACCCGGTCCATATTCCCTTTTCCAGCAAAATAACCTCAGCTGGTCAAGGTTCTTTTCCTGGTGAGGTGACCTGAATTTTCATTCCTGAAGGATCTGGGCCATTAGTAGTCATGTCAGAGTTGGTTTCCTATAGTTTTCCATTGACTCTAATCACAGGGCATGATAGTACTAAGAGATGTCTTAAGGGATCACTTGTATTCCAGGCATACTCTTCTTTACCTCCATCATGTGATATCAGTGTGATTTCCCCTTGGTAATCAAGATCAACCACGCCGACCAATACGATAACTCCCTTTTTTACCTGCTGATCCAGAGGCATGAGAAACCCAAAGTGGCTGGGACACTTTTTTAACTTCCTGTTAAATGAAATCAGTGTGGTGTCTCAAGATTGGAGCATTCCACCCTTTGGAACTAAGACCTGTAGACCTACATAGCATAGGGTCATAGGGACAGGAAACAAAAAATTTGTGAGTGAGTCACTAGGGGTAATAGTGAGTGGTGCCATTTCCGTTTCCACCCCTTGATTCCTGGACCCATGAATCCTGGTTATAGGAGAAGCAGCATGATATATTGGACACTGGTTTAGAGCATATACAGCCTCCTGGACAACAGTGCCCCAATCCTGCATGATGTTGCCACCTGGCTGGCACTGTAATTGCGTCTTACGACGACGATCCCATCGTTCTATCAAGCCAGCTGCTTCAGGATGATGGGAAACATGATAAGACCAGTGAATTCTATGAGCATGGGCCCATTGCTACACTTCATTTGCTATGAAGTGAGTCCCTTGATCCAAGGCAGTGCTGTGTGAGATACATTCTATAAGTCTATGGTAGTTTTGGCAGAAGCATTGCATGCAGGGAAGGCAAATCCGTATCCAGTGTAAGTGTATATCCCATTAAGAACAAAATGCTGCCCTTTCCATGGTGGAATTGGTCCAATGTAATCAACATGCCATTAGGTTGCTGGCTGATTGCCCCTAGGAATGGTGCCATAGTAGGGACTCAGTGCTGGTCTCTGCTGCTGGCAGATTGGGCACTCAGCAGTGGCTGTAGCCAAGTCAGCCTCGGTGAGTGGGAGTCCGTGTTGCTGAGCCCATGCATAACTTCCATCCATGCCACCATGGGTACTTTTTTCATGAGACCATTGGGCCATGATGGGAGTGGCTGGGGACAGGGGATGATTGGTTTCCACAGAACTAGTCATCCTATCCACTTGATTGTTAAATTCTTCTGCCAGGGTCAGCCTTTGGTGAGCATTCACATCAGACACGCATATCTTTACTTCTTTGGCCCGTTCAGAGAGGTTTATCCACATGCCTCTTCCCCATACCTCCTTGTCACCAATTTTTCAATCATATTCCTTCCAAGTCCCTGACCATCCAACCAAACCATTGGCCACAGCCTATGCTTCAGTATACATTCTCATATCTGGCCATCTCTCCTTCCCAGAAGAATGATCAGTCAGGTGCAGTGATCGAAGTTCTATCCACTAGGAGGATTTCCCTTCAGGGAGGTCCTAGGAAGAGGCTACAGTGCTGCCACTCTCCAATTCCAAGTGGTGCCTGCATATCGTGCAGAACCATCTGTAAATCAGGCATGAGTTTTCTCTTCCTCAGTCAACTGATTATAAGGAACTACCCATGAGGCCATAGGTACAGACTGGGAGAAGGAAGGTAATATGACAAGAATGGGGACCATGGGCATTTGGACCTCTTCTTCATGGAACTTACTTTTGCCTTCAGGTCCTACTTGAGTCTGATCTCATATATACCACTTCATCTAATAATAGAGTACCACTGTGCACGTCCGAATTTATGACCCTGTGGGTCAGACAACACCAAGTTTTTGATGGGCAGCTCAGGCCACGTGGTGACTTGGTGACACACTGTTAAACATTCAATGTCTATTAAGGCCCAGTAACAAGCCTAAAGCTGTTTCTCAAAAGGAGAGTAGTTATCTGCAGAGGATGGCAGAGCTTTGCTCCAAAATCCTAAGGGTCTGTACTATGATTTATCAGTAGTGGCCTGCTAAATTCTCCAAACAGCATCTCTATCTACCACTGATACTTTAAGAACCATTGGATCAGCAGAATCATATAGCAAAGCGGCTTGCACAGCAACTTGAACCTGTTGCAGAGCCTGCTCTTTTTCTGGGCCCCACTCAAAACTAGCAGCTTTTTGAGTCACTTGATAAATAGGCCAGGGTAGCACACTCAAATGAGGGATATGTTAACCTCCAAAATCCAAAGGCTCACCAGGTGTTATGCCTCATTTTTAGTTGTAGGCCAGATGTAACTATCCATCACTTTAGAAGGAATATCTTGACACACTCTACAGCACTAAAACCCATTGCCATCAAGTTGATTCTGACTCATAGCGACCCTATAGGACAGACTAGAAGTGCCCCATAGTTTCCAAGGAGCAATTGGTGGATTTGAACTGCTGACCTTTTTGGTTAGCGGCCATAGCTCGTAACAACTGCCCCACCACTGGAACCCTAGAAATTTCACTGAGGTGGGACGTGCCTGAATTTTTGTGGGATAAATTTCCTACCCTCTGGCATGCAAATGTCATTACCAATACGTCTAGAGTCATTGACATTTCTTCCTTACTAGGTTGAATCAACATAATGTCATTGTCTTTGGCTGGGTTCTCTAGAGAAGCAAAACCAGTAAAATGTGTAAATACATATATATAGAGAGAGAGCACCAAGGAAATGGCTCATGTGATTGTAGAGGCTTTAACGTCCCAAATTCGTGGGTCAGGATAGAGGCTTTTCCTGATTCATGTAGCTTCAGGGGCTGGTGAACCCAAGATCGGCAGGTTGGACTGTAGGTAAGCTGCTAGCTCAAGTCCCTAGACCTGGAGGTCTGATGAACAGGAGCCAGCTGCAGGATCCAGAATGAACAAAAGCCCCCGAGTTCTGCCAGAGTGCCCACACTCGATGCAGGCCATACACCTGAGGAAACTCCCCTTCAGCTGAGTGGCTTCTCACAGCAGATCCCATCATGGGGGTGATCACGTATCAACTCTCAATGGGAAAATGACCACAACATCACATGACTGCCAAAACACTGAAAATCATGGTCCAGCCAAGTTGACAGACGATCTTAACCATCACAGTCATCAATGTAATAAACCAGTGTGACATCTTGTGGAAGGGAAAGGTGATCAAGGTCCCTTTGGATTAAATTATGACATAGAGCTGGAGAGTTGATATACCCCTGAGGTAGTCCAGTACAGGTATATTGCTGGCCTCACCAGGTGAAGGCAAACTACTTCTGGTGATCCTTCAAACCTGGAATTGAGAAAAAGACATTGGCCAGATCAGTAGCTGTATACCAGGTACCAGGAGATGTATTAATTTGCTCAGTCAGTGAAACCACATTTGGAATAGTAGCTGCAGTTGGAGTCACCACCTGGTTAAGTTTTCTATAATCCACTGTTATTCTCCAAGATCCATCTGTTTTTTGCACAGGCCAAATAGGTGAGTTGAATGGGAATGTGGGTGGGAATCACCACCCCTGCATCCTTCAAGTCCTTGATGGTTGCAGTAATCTCTGCAGTCCTAGAAATGTGGTATTTCTTTTGGTTTTCTATTTTCTTTGCTACAGTCAGTTCTAATGACTTCCACTTTGCATTTCCCATCATAATACCCCTTACTCCACATGTCAGAGATCCAATGTAGTGATTCTGCCAGTTGCTGAGTATGTCTATTCCAATTATGCATTCTGGAACTGGGGAAATCACTACAGGATGGGCTCCAGGACCCACTGGACCCACTGTGAGACAGACCTGAGCTAAGACTTCATAAATAACATGACCTTGATATGCCCCTACTCTGACTGGTGGGCCACAGTGACATTTTAGGTGTCCTGGAATTAGTGTCAGTTCAGTGTCCAGTAATCCCCAAAAAGTCTTATTATTTACTTTTTCCCAATGAACAGTCACTCTCATATAAGACTATAGGTCCCTTTCAGAAAGGCTGGGAAAAAGGTTAATGGCATTAAATTTTGGCAGTGTAATGGGGTCCTGCCTCAAGGGAACTTGGCCTCTCCTTCATGCAAGTGGTTGTAGGTCTGTAAACTGGGTAAAGTCTGGGCAGTTGGTTGAGGGGCCATGACTCTCTATTGTGGTGATTCAAGTTTGACCTAGAATTCTGCTTGTAAAGATCAAGTAAATGTTTAGTAGCTTTCCCATCTATTTCACTCCTAGGGACCCCATGACTGAATAGCCAACACATAAGTCACACGACTCAGACTATTTTGATGATTGCTTTGCTCTGCTGTCTGTTATGGTACGCATGCCCACCTGGTCTTCGTAGATTAAGTGCCACCACTTGGGCCTACCACCATGGGGTACAATCAGCCTCATTGTAGTTAGGTGTCTTAGTTCAGTTAGGGCAGATCCCACCGTAAAATCCGACTTACATAAAATTACAATCACAGCAGTCTTCAAGGATTCTGGGACTCTCTTCACAAATTTGTTTATTACAGTGGTGTAATAGGTGTGTCCTCTGGAAGCTCCATGGGTGAGTTTGAGGGTCCAATCTGATAAATCTGCTCTAACATGCCAATTTCCCTAAGCCTTTGATAGCTTCTTCTACAGTATACCAAGGCAAGTCTGGCATTTCAACTTGATTTAGGGTATGTCACTGCTTAATCCATGCTTCAGTGAGCCAACCAAATAAACTATTAGATCCTTTTCTAATCTCTCAAGCTGAAATATTGAATGAAGAATCTGGCATTGTGGGCCCATATCAGTAAACTCAGACTGATCTAACTTTGTTCCTTGTACCATTATCCTATACCCTTAATAGCCTATCCTACACCCTTAATAGCCATTCCCACACATTTTCCCCAGGTTTCTGTTTGTACATATTAGAAAAGTCAAGCAGTTCTTTTGTAGTATAGTGTTGCTCCTCCTGTGTCATACTTTGTCCTTCACCTTTTGGGGATCACTGGGACTTAAGTCTAATTACAGGTCTAGAAGCAAAAATGGGTGGTGGGCGTGTGTCCTGGGGACATTCAGCAATGTCTTGTAAGGTATCCGCCTCAGGTGCTGCCCTAGGCAATATCTCAGACAAAGATTCTTGAGGCACAGCTGAGTTAATCTCATCAGATGAGGGTAGAAGGGATAATGGCTTTACTTGGGAGAGTGGCTTAGCAAACAAAGATGAAGTAATGTCTTCAGATGGGAGTAAGAGGGCTGGTTCTGTGGGCAGGAGTGAATCATCAGAATTTAGGGGCTCAGTATCCCCAGGTTCCTGATTATCTGCCCATATGTCCCTCATCCCAAGGTTCAGGATCTCATTTCTTTCCAATCAATGCCCTCACTTTAACTTCAGACACCATTTGAGGTTGGGAATTCAATTGGCACTGTGATTCAGCCACTCTTATGATAAGTCTCTGGATTTGGTTTTCAGCAGTATCAGCATTGTTACTACAAGAAACAAAGCTTTCTTTCAGGGCACAAGTGGCAACTTTCAGGTCTTGTATGTGGCGCTTAAGCTGTGAACTCTGAAGCTTTGAGTCCATCCCTTTATTTTTTTTTTACCACATTGTCTAACAAAAGTAGGACCACCCAACCAGCTTCCTTCTAATTCTCATTCTGACATAACTGTAGAAAAGTATCTAATATGTAATCATCCAGAGCCTTATCTTTCACAAATATTTGATCCATTGGTGGTGCTATTTTGCCTATTTCTATTGCCACCTCACGCCATGGATTACCAGTGCCCTCTTTACTACTGGAGGCAAGTCATCAGCACCTTTAAGACTAGTCAGACTTGAGAACCAGTTTAGAAAACTCATCCTTATAATTTTGTTCTTCTGGAACCACTCTCGGTACCAAATGTCTTAGGCTGGGTTCTCTAGAGGAGCAAAACAGTGAAGTGTGTATGTACATAAATATATATATGTAGAGATTTATTTCAAGGAAATGGCTCACGCAGTTGTGGAGGCTGGCAAGTCCAAAATCTGTGGGTCAGGTATCAGGCTAGAGCCTTCTCCTGACTCGTGTCATTGCAAGGGCTGATGAACCCAAAATCAGCAGGTCAGACTATAAGCTACTGGGTCACAGAGCTGTGGGACATGGCAATTCCCCAAATCTGCAGGTCAGACAGTAGGCTGTTGGCTCACGTTCTAAGAACCAGAGGTCAGAGAATGATGTGCCAGTTGCTAGATCAAGAGAGGGTGAGCTTTGCCAGAACGTCCATATGTATTAGATACATGCCACGCCCCCAAGGAAACTCCCCTTTCCCCAGATCACAAAATAGAAGATGATTATATAATATCTGCCAAACCACAACCATGGCCTAGCTAAGTTGACACATAACTGTAACCGTCATAGCTTCTCATTTATGTTTACATTCTACTTTCTCCATGTCACATTTATGTGTTTGGGAGGTCTTGAATATATCATTACACCTCTGCAGTCTTGTATTATTATTTTATGTATTACGCATTTTGTGTATACTTTTAATCACAGTGTATAAGATTTAGTTGGGCAAGACTTCATTTCTTATACATAGTGCTATAAATGAGAAAGGGGGTTTCTGGTCTCCTTTTTCTTTGGATTCTCTGATTCAATACACTTTGACCCCTAACCCTCCCTAGTGACATGCAGCCCCTTCAAGGATGGAGCTCATAAACTCAGTATTTATCATACAAATGTGGTGATGTGTTTGCATTTTTATGACCATACTAAGTGTTGAGTATTCATTTGTGCCACCTCACCCCAGATGCCCATCCTAAGGCTGAGCTGTTTATCATGCTCTCATCTCTTTCCCAAAGCCTGAACAAGGAGCTTGGGACCACTGTAAACATGTTCCCTTTCATTAAAGAGGAAATTATTATCATATATTTTTGTAATAACCAATAACATTTCAAATTACTTACATTTATGGCTTATAATCAAGCTTATGCTTAACCTCTAATCCTCATGAAGTTGGTAATGATGGTCTCGTTAGTTAACCACTTGTGGGAAGTTAAGAACAGGTAGAAAAC
Source organism: Dugong dugon (assembly GCA_030035585.1). Classification (NCBI taxonomy): domain Eukaryota; kingdom Metazoa; phylum Chordata; class Mammalia; order Sirenia; family Dugongidae; genus Dugong; species Dugong dugon. The sequence continues at coordinate 13,728,526 of CM057475.1, read as the reverse complement.
TACATGAACAGTAATTAACCTGAGAAGCGGCTCATTTATGAAGCTGAGATTATAAACATCATGCTTAGTTTACATTTAATTTGTAACAAGTGAGGTAAGGCCAGCCAGTTGACTTTGCTGTCAAGCACTGGAGGCTTTGGCCTTGGTCAACTTCTCACTAGTTAATATGCTTAGTGATGAGGGATGCTGGTTGCTGCACCTTGATTCTTCAGGTTCCAGTCTTTCATTCTGAAGCAAATTGCTGGGGAGATTAGTTGTGACACAGATCTTGGCTAGCACTTGAGGGGTCATAGAAGGCGTTCCTCTCTCTGTAACAATGTGTTCTGATTGTGATTTTTCAGTAGCCTCTTGCCACTTTTGTGTAACTACTTTCAGAAGTAGTTTTAAAGCTCATTTTAATCAGTAAATCATCCCACTAGGAATCTCCTGTTATCAAGCATTTAGGTTCATGGAGCTGTATAGGACTCATCTCATGTAATCATCCCAACAATACTATGATGGAAGTGTTATCTTTCCCATTTTACAGATGAGAAAACAAGCTCAGAGAGCTTAAGTGACTTGCACTAGACTACACATCTAAAAGCTATAAAGTGAGATAGAATTAGTTCTATCTAATATAAAAACTCATCTTCTTAACTTCTATAGGTTACTGTAGATTACTATTACCTATATGTTACCTACATGAAGACCAGTTGATACTATTATTCAGATTTATGCACCAACCGCTAATGCCAAAGATGAAGAAATTGAATATTTTACCATTCTCTTCAGTCTGAAATTAATCAAACATGCAACCAAGATGCACTGATAATTACTGGTGATTGGAACACGAAAGTTGGAAACAGAAGAAAGATCGGTAGTTGAAAAATATGACCTTATTGATAGAAATGATGCCAAGACTGTATGATAGAATTTTGTAAGACCAATGACTTATTCATTGCTGATACCTTTTTTCAACAACATAAACAGTGACTATACACATGGACCTTTCCAGATAGAATACACAGGATCAAATCAACTACATCATTCTGTGGAAAGAAACAACATAGAAGCTCAATATCATCAGTCAGAACAAACCAAGGGCCAACTGCAGAACAGACCATCAACTGCTCCTATGCAAGTTCAAGCTGAAGTTGAATAAAATTAAAACAAGTACACAAGAGTCAAAGTACGACTTGAGTATATTCTACCTGAATTTGGAGACCATCTCAAGAATAGATTAGACACATTGAACACTACTGACTGAATGATGAGTTGTGGGATAACATCAAGGACATCATATATGAAGAAAGCAAAAGGTCATTAAAAAGATAGGAAAGAAAAAAAAAGGATGTCAGAAGAAACTCTGAAAACTGCTCTTGAATGAAGAGTAACTAAAGTGAATGGAAGAAATGATGAAGTAAAAGAGCTGAACAGAAGATTTCAAAGGGAAGCTTGAGAAGACAAAGTATTATAATGAAACGTGCAAAGACCTGGAGTTAGAAAACCAAAAGGGAAGAGCATGCTTGGCATTTCCAACCTTAAAGAACTGAAGAAAAAATTCAAGCCTTGAGTTGCTATAGTGAAGGATACTGTGGGGAAAATATTGAATGACGAAGAAAGCATCGAAAGAAGATGGAAGGAATACACAGTCACTGAACCAGAAAGAATTGGGCAACATTCAACCATTTCAGGAGGTAGCATACGATCAAGAACTGATGATACTGAAGGAAGAAGTCTACGCTGCCCTGAAGGCACTGGCAAAAAACAAAGCTCCAGGAATTGACAGAATATCAACTGAGATGTTCCAACAAATGGATGCAACACTGGAAGCGGTCACTTGTCTATGCCAAGAAATTTAGAAGACAGCTACCTGGACTTCTGATTGGAACAGATCCATATCTGCGCCCATTGTAAAGAAAGGTGATCCAACAGAATGCAGAAATTATCAAACAATATCATTAATATCACATGCAAGTAAAATTTTGCTGAAGATAATTCAAAAATGATTGCAGCACATTGACAGGGAACTGCCAGAAATCCAAGCCAAATTCAGAAGAGGACATGGAATGAGAGATATCACTGCTGATGTCAGACAGATCTTGGCTAAAAGCCAAGAATACCAGAAAAATGTTTACCTGTGTTTTAAAGGCTGTGCAAAAGCATTCCAATGTGTGGATCATACAAATTATTGATAACATTGCAAAGAATGGGAACTCCAGAACATTTAATTGGGCTCATGTAGAAACTGTATATAGACCAAGAGGCAGTCCTTTGAACAGAACAAGGATATACTGTGTGGTTTAAAATCAGGAAAGTGTGTATCAGGTTGTATCCTTTCACCATATGTATTCAATCTGTATGCTGAGCAAATAATCCAAGAAGCTGGACTGTATGAAGAAGAATGCAGCATCAGGATTGGAGCAAGACTCATTAACAACCTGTGATATGCAGGTGGCACAACCTTGCTTTCTGAAAGTGAAGAAGACTTGAAGCACTTACTGATGAAGGTCAAAGACAGTATGGATTGCACCTCAACATAAAGAAAACAAAAATCCTCACAACTTGGCCAATAAGCAACATCATGATATACAGAGAAAATATTGAAATTGTCAATGATTTCATTTTACTTGAATCCACAATCATCGCCCATGGAAGCAGCAGTCAAGAAGTCAAACAACGTATTGCATTGGGCAAATCTGCAGCAAAAGACCTCTTTAAACTGTTAAAAAGTGAAGATGTCATTTTGAGGACTAAGGTGCACATGACCTAAACCATGGTATTGTTAGTCACCTCATATGCATGTGAAAGCTGGATTATGAATAAGGAAGATGGAAATCTGAAGAAGAATTGATGCCTTTGAATTATGGTGTTGGCAAAGAACATTGAATATACAACGGACTGCCAGAAGAAAGAACAAATCTGTCTTGGAAGAAGTACAGCCAGAATGCTCCTTAGAAGTAAGGACAGCGAGACTTTGTTTCATGTACTTTGGACATGTTGTCAGCAGGGACCAGTCCCTGGAGAAGGACATCATGCTTGGTAAGGGAGAGGGTCAGCGAAAAAGAGGAAGACCCTCAAGGAGCTGGACTGACAGTGGCTGCAACAATGGGCTAAAACATAGCAATGATTGTGAGGATGGCACAGGACCAGGCAGTGTTTCGTTCTGTTGTACATAGGGTCACTGTTAGTTGGAACTCATTCGATGGTGCCTAACAACAACAACAACATATGTCATTAGAGAGAATTGTGTCACAAACAGGTGGAGTTTTCATGGCCTTCCTGTCTATTATGTAACCAGGAAAGTTAATTTATGTCGTGTGATTCACTGGCCACTGTATCTTGGACTGCAGTGGCATACTGGGAGAAATTGACATTTTAATGCATACCAAACAAAGACATTATGGATAATGTACTATTAGAGACGATCTGCATAGTTAATTGACACCAATAAATAAAAGATTGGCCATAGCTACTTAGAATCATGGAACAGTAGGGATGAAAAGTTGGTTAGGATAGTTATCTAGCTCATGTGTGGCAATTCAACATCATTTATTCAACATGTTTTTATTGAGGACCTACTACATGTCAGGCATGGTTCTCTGTTCTGATGCTTTGAATACACATACGTTATAATCCCATATCACTGTGTTAAAATTTTGCTTTAAATAGCTATATACCCTTTAAATAACTTAAAAGGATACAAATATAGTCTTTATGTTTAACTACATGTTTACCATTTCCAGTGTTTTTCATTCCTTTTTGTAGAATAGAATATTCATCTGGTAATGTTCTTTTACATCCTGAAGAATTTCTTTGAACTTTTTTTTTTTTTTACCATGCAGACTTCTGGCAACAAATTCCTTGTTCCTGTTCATCTAAAGTTATCATTTCTGTTGCCTTCATTTTTGAGGGATAGTTTCATTGGATATAGAATTCTGGTTTGATGTTTGTTGTTGTCTCTGCAGTTTACAGAGGCCATTCCATTGTCACTGGCCTCCATTTTTTCTCATAGGAGGTCAGTTGTCATTTTTACCATTGTTCCCCTGTATGTATATAATGTGTCATTTTTCTCTGCTTCAAGATTTTCCCTTTAACTTTGATTTACAGCAGTTTGACAATGATGTTTCTAGGTGTGGTTTTCTTTGAATTTATAAGGTATGGATTTCTCTAAGTTTCTTGTATTTGTAAGCTTAAGAATTTTTTTCAAAAAAGCAAATTTGGGGTCATTGGTCATTGGTCTTCATTTTTTCTTCCCCATCCTCTTTAATTTCTCATTCTGGGATTCTAATTACATGTATGTTAGACCATTTTAAATTGTCTCATAGGTGACTGGCTCTCTGCTTATTGTTTTTTAAATACACATTTCTCTCTCTTTCTGGTTAGATAATCTCTGTTGATCTACCTTCAAGGTCACTGACCTTTCTTTTGACATTTCTGTTCTCTTGTTAAGGTCATTCAGTATATTTTTCATTTTAAACATTAGGCTTTTTAATTTTCAATTTGATTCTTTTTTAATTCCATTTCTCTAATGAGGTTTCCCTCCTATTCATCATTTCATTCATTGTAACTTTCTTTTCCATTGAGACCTTGGTCATCCTTATTAGATCTACTTTAAAGAACATGTGTAATAATTCCAAAATCTGAGTCATCTCAGCTTCATTGTCTGTTGATTTTTTTTTAATGATGACTATGGATATCATTTTTTCATATTTTGTAGCTTGTCTAGTAATTTGTTATTGCATCTTAGACATTGTGGATGATACATTGTATATACTGATAGACTATAGTTACCGTTTCTTTTTTCCTTATTTCCCTTAGCATGGTTTTTGTTCTAGCAGGCAGGTAAATTGATGCAACTCAGACTTCAAATTTTGTCTTCCCTATGGTTAGCAAAAGCTACCAGCTGTAATCTCTGTTCAGTTCTTTCATACTTCCAGTTGTTACTTTTCATGAAGTTTCTTGTAATTTCCCCAGAAACTGTGTAGTTAAGGTTCACCCAGGCATTGGGCTGGAGGCTTTCTGCAGATTTTGAAGCCTCATACTTTGTTGTTCCCTCCTTTCTTGGATCTTTTCCCTCACTTCCCAGATGCTCTGTCAGTGACAAAATCCATCCTCTGACTCTTCCAGCCAATAAGACTGTGACTTTCTGCTTGTGTTTTAGTCACTCTGCCATACAGACTAGGGAGTGCCCTCAGGTAAAAAGATAATCTCACCAAGTACTGTTCCCTTTTGTTAAAGGTTAACTTCCACCCAGTTTTTGCCTGCTTTTTGATTCTTTGCATGCTTTCATATATAGTTTTTAATATTTTGTCCAAAATTCATAGTTGTTATAATTATTATCTATGGTAGGTTAGTCCATTATAAGGTACTCTGCCATTACTGGAAGCTGAACTTCAGATCTTCAGTCAGAAGAGAAACCAGAAATAATAGATATTTTAAATATGACAACTCTTGATTATTCAATGTAGGAAGCTACACTGATATTTAAAACACCTTGTGTGGGCCAAAAAATTAGAAAAAAATCATGCCTATGAGTCAAATCTGGTCTGTGGGCCCTCAGTTTGCAAAATCTTATCTAGTTCAGCTCACCATTTTAGAGATGGGGAAATAAGTTCTGAGAGGGGATGTGACTTTCCTAAGGTTGTCTGGTGCATCGTGACAGATTTTGAACTAGAACTAAGGTTCCTGACTCTTAGCTAAATGCTTGCTCTGTTAGGCCAAATTAATGTCCACTTCTTTACTTGCTAGAACAGGCATCTTCTCAGCAGCCATAATGCTGGGTAGAACTTCCATCGAGATTTCAGAGAATAACCGTTGTAGAGTTTGGGGAAACAATGAGGACAGCTGCAGAAGGTGCTCCATAGCAAGCCATTACTGGCCTGCTTTCTTCCCTTCTTCTTGGCCCACTAAATGTTTTTGGCACAGCAGACAGCTGAGTGATGGGCAAACTCAGCCCCCCTGACTCCAACTCTCCTCAGGTCTTTCTTAGATTTAAGGTTGCCAATTTTTCCCCATGCCCATGTGAACTGTTTGATGTTCTGATCCAAAGCACTGTCATGGTTGGAGAACTTTTTCCTGAACTCTAGCTTGTCACCAAATGCCATTGTGCCCCTATGCAGGCAGACATGGAGCAAATGGCGCTGCACCTTGGGACACTTATAAATGGCAGATTTAGCACCAGACAAAGAATTGGTACATCAGCAGAAAATCCTGAGATTCATTTGTCTGCTGGCATTTGATTTGTGGTTATGTTAAAGGTCTCAGAACCTCTTAGAGGAGTATGATGAGAAAATATGGTTCAGACCGTCCATCATATTTCCTTGTTGGACTTGGGGTATACAACACGTAGGCAGGTGGAAACATTAAATATTGGGCTTCCAGGCCTGCCCCTTTCCCAATTTCTAACATTAATAACTTTATCTTTAAGCCCCAGTTTTCCTTTCCTGGGATCCTTTTATCTCCTGTGGTAGTTATCTCGCACCCACTGAAGGCTTCAACTTTCCTCATGCTCTCTGTCACTCTCCTTAGCCACCTGTTTACTGTCAGGGGAAGATCTGATATCAACCACAGAGCACTACTATGATAAAATTTCAGAACTGGAAGGAACTTTTCAGGTCTTCGGGTCCAGCACCTTCATATCACATATGAGAAAATGGGCTGAGAGGAGGGAGCAAGTGAGCTGAAGTCATAGAGCTGGTTAGGGGCAAAAGACACACCTGGAATTCAGTTTTCCAGACTGCTTCCACCAATCCAGTGCTTTTTCTCACCTCATTGCAGACTTTTGAACTTTGGCACGAAATTAAGGCAAAACATTATCTCTTGGGGGTAAAAATTCTTTCCATCTGAGGGTGGATGGTTTTCCCCCTTCTGCTGCCCTTAATCCTAGTGTTATACTAGTTTGAGCTGTATGAAATTGCCAACATTTGATCAGTTTTGGTCTACAGAAATGGCAGTTTCATATGGTTCCACCTAATACTTAGATTTAATAAACACTAAGTGTAGATTTTAAAAGCCCAGGTCAGCTTGCCTTTTTCTTGGGGTGATTGTTGATTTTGGGAATTGGTTGACCTACTTGATTGTGACATGGTGCTGATGAGGTCAAACATAGGTCAAAGAACTGGGTAGACTTCTGAGCTTATTCATTTCCCCATCCCGGTTGGCAAGCTTTACCCCAGGCAGCCATCCCTACATGTTTCAGATGGTGCCACAGGTGATCAGGGTGAGAGGTAGTGGCTGATCTCCATTACTAACTATTATGGTACAACGGAAGGCGAAGTGGCCTTGGATGTAGATGGGGCTAACTTTGAGTCTTGAGTCACATCTTTTTATCTCGGCAACCTTAGCAAGTTCTTAAGCTTTCTGGTTTTAGCCTTTTCATCTTTAAAATGGGGTTTAAAAGATCATCTTTATAATTGATGAGAATTAAGTGACATAATATGTGAAAATATTTGGTCAGTGCTTGGCACACATTAGGGGCTCAATTAATAGCTATTTAAATGCATGTAGGTATATATGTTGTTATTATTGTCCAGTACCATTGAGTCAGTTCCAACTCATAGCAACTCTGTCTATGTAGGTATATGTTATATATATTGTTGTTAGGTGCCGTCAAGTTGGTTCTGACTTGTAGCAACCCTATGTACACAGAACAAAATACTGCCTCGTCCTGTGCCATCCTCACAGTCATTGGTATGTTTCAGCCCATTGTTGCAACCACTGTGTCAATCCATCTCATCAAGGGTTTTCCTCTTTTTCACTGACCCTCTACCTTACCAACCATGATGTCCTTCTCCAGGGAGTGGTCCTTCCTGTTAGTATGTCCCAAGTACGTAAGGCAAATTCTCTCCATCCTTGCTTCTAAGGAGCATTCTGGCTGTATTCTTCCAAGACTGATTGATTGTTCTTCTGGCAGTCTATTGTATATTCAGTATTCTTCACCAACACCATAATTCAAAGACATCAATTCTTCTTCGATCTTTCTTATTCATAGTCCAGCTTTCGCGTGCATTTGAGGTGATTGAAAATATCATGGCTTGGGTCAGGTTAGTCTTCAAAGTGACATCTTTGTTTTTCAATACTTTAAAGAAGTCCTTTGCAGTAGATTTGCCCAATGCAGTATGTTGTTTGATTTCTTGACTGCTGCTTCCATGAGCGTTGAACGTGGATCCAAGTAAAATGAAATCTTTGACAACGTCGGTCTTTTCTCCATTTATCATGATGTTGCTTATTATCCAGTTGCAAGGATTTTTGTTTTCTTTGTTGAGGTGTAATCCATACTGAAGGCTGTAGTCTTTGATTTTCATCAGTAAGTGCTTCAAGTCAGCTTTGCTTTCAGCAAGCAAGGTTGTATCATCTGCATATCGCAGGTTGTTAATAAGCCTTCTACCAATCCTGATGCCTTGTTCTTCTTCATATAGTCCAGCTTCTCGTATTATTTACTTAGCATACAGATTGAATAAGTATGGTGAAACGATACAACCCTGATACACATCTTTCCTGATTTTAAACCACGCAGTATCCCCTTGTTCTGTTCAAACTACTGCCTCTTGGCCTATGTACAGGTTCCACATGATGACAATTAAGTGTTCTGGAATTCCTGTTCTTTGCAATGTTAGCCATAATTTTTATGATCCACACAGTCAAAAGCCTTTGCATAGTCAGTAAAATACAGGTAAACATCTTTCTGGTATTTTCTACTTTCAGCCAAGATCCATCTGACAACAGCCATGATATCCCCCATTCCACATGCTCTTCTGAATCCGGCTTGAATTTCTGGCAGTTCCCAGTGCTACAACCGTGTTTGAATTGTCTTCAGCAAAAATTTACTTGCATGTGATATTAATGATATTGTTGGATAATTTCCACATTCTGTTGGATCATCTTTTTTTGGAATGGGCACAAATAAGGATTGGCCAGGTAGCTGTCTTCCAAATTTCTTGGCATAGATAAGTGAGCACTTCCAGTGCTGCATCTTTTTGTTGAAACATCTCAATTGGTATTCCATCAATTCCTGGAGCCTTGTTTTTCACCAGTGTCTTCAGTGCAGCTTGGATTTCTTCCTTCAGTACCATCAGTTCTTGATCATATGTTACCTCCTGAAATGGTTGAATGTTGCCCAGTTCTTTTTGGTACAGTGACTCTGTGTATTCCTTCCATCTACTTTTGATGCTTCCTTCATTGTTCAATATTTTCCCCATAGAATCCTTTAGTATCACAAGTTGAAGTTTTAATTTTTTTCTTCAGTTCTTGTAGCTTGAGAAATGCTGAGCATGTTCATCCCTTTTTGTTTTGTAGCTCCAGGTCTTTGCACATTTCATTATCATACTTCAGTCTTCCGGAGCTGCCCTTTGAAATCTTCTGTTCTGCTCTTTTATTTCATCATTTCTTCCATTTGCTTTAGCTACTCTTCATTCAAGAGCAACTTTCAGAGTTTCTTCTGACATCCATTTTGGTCTTTTCTTTCTTTTTAATGACCTTTTCCTTTCTTCATGTATGATGTCCTTGATGTCATTCCGCAACTCATCTGTTCTTCAGTCATTAGTGTTTGATGTGTGAAATCTATTCTTGAGATGGTCTCTAAATTTGAGTGGGATATACTCAAGGTTGTATTTTGTTTCTCGTGGACTTGTTTTAATTTTCTTCAGCTTCAGCTTGAATTTGCATAGGAGCAATTGATGTTCTGTTCCACAGTCAGCCACTAACCTTGTTCTGACTGGTGATACTGAGCTTTTCCATCGTCTCTTTCCACAGATGTAGTTGATTTGATTCCTGTGTTTTCCATCCAGTGAAGTCCATATGTATAGTCACATTTATGTTGTTGAAAAAAAGTATTTGCAATGAGTAAGTCATTGATCTTGCAAAATGCTGTCATGTGATGTCCGGCATCTTTTCTGTCACTAACACCGTATTTTCCAAGTACTGATCTTTCTTCTTTGTTTCCAACTTTCACATTCCAATCACCAGTAATTATCAATGTATCTTGATTGCATGTTTGATCAGTTTCACATTGCAGAAGTTGGTAAAAGTCTTCAATTTCCTCATCTTTGGCATTAGTGGTTGGTGCATAAATTTGAATAATAGTCATATTAACTCGTCTTCCTTGTAGGCGTATTGATATTATCCTATCACTGACAGCGTCGTACTTCAGGATAGATCTTGAAAATTTTTTTTTTTACAATGAATGTGACGCCATTCCTCTTCAATTTGTCATTCCTAGCGTAGTAGACAGTATGATTGTCTTATTCAAAATGGTCAATACCAGTCCATTTCAGCTTACTAATGCCTAGGATATCAATCTTTATGCATTTTATTTCATTTTTGATGACTTCCAAGTCCCGATTATTAATGTGTGTCTGCAGCTGTTTCTTCTCATTTTGAATCGTGCTGCATTAGCGAATGAAGGTCCCAAAAGCTTGAGTCCATCCCTGTCATTAAGGTCAACTCTACTTTGAGGAGGCAGGCAGCACTTCCCCAGTGGTATTTTGACTGCTTTCCAACCTAAGGGGCTCATCTTCTAGCACTATATCAGACAGTGTTGCACTGCTATTCATGAGGTTTTCACTGGCCAGTTTTTTCAGAAGTAGACTGCCAGGTCCTTCTTCCTAGTCTGTCTTAGGCTGGAAGCTCTGCTGAAACCAGCCACTATGGATGACTGATTCTGCTGGTAATCCAGTATCACAGCAAGACACATACCACCACAGTACAACAAACTGACGGACGTGTGGTGGATTTTATATATATATATATATATATATACACATATATATATGTGTATATATGTATGTTATATGTAAAATATATATATGTATGTATATATACACACACACATAAACAAACACATATATACACACACATACATACACATACACACATATATGTATGGAGCCATGGTGGTACAGTGGTTAAAGCACTTGGCTGCTAACCAAAAGGTCAGTGGTTCAAAACCACCAGCAGCTCTGTGGGAGAAAGATATGCCTCTCTATTCTGAGTCTTACAGCTTGTTGTTTCAGTGTTCTTGCTTGATAATTGGATTCTATGGATAGAGTTTATCCTCCTAGGTAGATAATATTTTCATTAAGGGCAGTAATAAATTTTCAGACATCCACCTCGCCCCCCCACCCCGTTCCTTCCTAGTTCAGCACTGGGTTCATACCAGGGCCTTAAATGAAACAGATGGATGAATGAAACAAGCTGCTTTGAGGACATGCACATACCAGTGGTATAATCTAGTAGAAATTCCCCTACTAGTGCTTGCATAATGTTATATGTTCTAGCCCCACATTTAATGGTTGGTGATTGCAAGGGTTAAAGGTGACTCTTCTCAAATTGTAGACTACCTCTCTTAGAGTCTGACACCAGCATTCTGTGTCCTGTGTGGGGGAAATGCTGCTTCTACGCTTAGATTATCGTGGATTTCTAGCCAAGTTCCATTTGCCCTGTGATAATACAATACTTCGTTCCTGAGCAGGTTAAGAACTGATATCCCCATTATGTAGCGTATCATCAAATGAATGTTACTGTTAAGTATAAGGACAGGACATATTAGTGGTATCTTTTATTACACAGTCTTCATTATAAAGGAACAGCTATTGCTAAAGTAGTCGCCATTTGTTAGGTAGTAGAACATTGTTTTTGTGCTGTTGGCTCTGATTAAGGCTGGGATAATGCACCGTTCCTGCCTGTTATGTCCATCAGGAAGCAAGGCAGACTGAGGTAAAATAGATGAGCATATGTTGGCAACAGATTAAAGAGACCAGTGTAAAAGTCCATTAATAATACTCATATTTAGGTTTTACTTTCTACTGTACTTACCAAATCTGCAACATTTAATCTCTTCTCTGTGAGACATGCTCAGAGAACCTTTTTCCTCCTTCTGAGTGATTGGCCTGGATTTTCTGAGACAGAGCATTTGTCTGTCAGGGCTCATGGCTGCTCTGGTGATTTACTCACCGTCAGATGATGTTGGCGTCCAGTTGGTGATATAGCCTTGCTGGATATGGGGAAATTTGTTACCTTTAGCTTTGACAGGAAGATAATTGCTGATGGTTAACAGAACTGAGCCACATCCATTGGTTTTTTTGTAACAAGCATAGGACTGGCTTCGAGAACCCTGCTCTCCCTGCATAAACTTTAATTCCAGGCTTTTTATTTTGTAAAACGTGTATGTGTGTGCGTGCACGCGTGCGTCTTGATGGAAATGAACCAGATTCTTCTTCTTTTTTTTTTAACTGCTAGCAACATAGCAGCATGAGGACTTAGGGAGTGTTCATTCATTCTACAAAGAAAGGACATCAAGGGGGAGGTGTATGTGTTTAGGAGGGGTGTCCTGGAATACCAGAGGCAGGTGGGCACCTGCAAAAGAGGTTTGTCATCAGTGAGACATCGTTTTGTTAGGCACCTCTCATGAGAATACTAAATCTAGGCCTCCGTCATGTGGTTTGTCCATTTTTTTCATACTGTGCAATCAAGCGATTGGTTCAACAATGCCGTGTAATGTTTGAGCCTCAAGGGCTTCTCAGTAAAAGTCTTAAAAGGATGGGAACTAGCATGTAGAGTCCCAGGAGAAAGAAATTGTGCTTTAAAGAGCAGTGATCCTCTGGAGTTCAGAGGATCATTGGCTCACACGGTTGTCCTTTGAAGAGAGGGTGGCGTGTAACTTAGGGAGTCTCTGAAAGGGGTATAGATAATGGAATAGAACTATACTCCAGCTCTTCCTCCCATATCCTCTGGGCATTTTAATGAGGGACCGCTGGGAAGCACCAGTGTTATGCTTCTCCCCTTAAGGGACCTTGATTTGGAGTTTGAGATGGTCTACCTCAGTAACTCAGTGAGCTTTGAGTGAGTCAATAATCACCTTAAGGGGAGCTGCCATGTTGAGGAAATGTGCCTTCTGATCTGCAGGTGGTATGTGCTGAGAGTGCCAGTTCTCACCTCCCCTTTCTTCTGACTTTTGGAGAGTTTCCACATTGCCCTAAGATGTTGGTTAGGGAGCAGGAAGTGTGGAGAGTATCAAGGGTGTCGTATCACAACTCTTTCTTGGCAACCGTGTTGTCGTTAGGTGCCCTGGAGTGGGTTCTGACTCATAGTGACCCTATGTGCAACAGAACGAAATGCTGCCTGGTCCTGTGCCATCCTCACAATCCTTGTTATGCTTAAGCCACTGCATCAGTCCATCCTGTTGAGGGTCTTCCTCTTCTTCACTGATCCTCTACTTTACCAAGCATGATGTCCTTCTTCAGGGACTGATCCCTCCTGATAACATGTCCAAAGTATGTGAGACGTAGTCTTTCCATCCTTGCTTCTAAGGAGCATTCTGGTCGTACTTCTTCCAAGACAGATTTGTTCATTCTTTTCTTCTCCAACACCACAATTCCAAGGGTCAATTCTTTGTGTTCTTCCTTATTCATCAACCAGCTTTCGCATGCATATGAGGCAATTGAAAACACCATGGCTTGGGTAAGGTGCACCTTAGTCTTCAAGGTGACGTCTTTGCTTTTCAACGCTTTAAAGAGATCTTTTGTAGCAGATTTGCCCAATGCAGTGCATCATTTGATTTCTTGACTGCTGCTTCCATGGATGTTGATTGTGGATCCAAGTAAAATGAAATCCTTGACAACTTCAATCTTTTCTCTATCATGATGTTGCTTATTGGTCCAGTTGTGAGTATTTTTGTTTTCTTTATGTTGAGGTGTAGTCCATACTGAAGGCTGTGGTCTTTGATCTTCATCAGTAGGTGCTTCAAGTCCTCTTCACTTTCAGCAAGCAAGGTTGTATCATCTGCATAACGCAGGTTGTTAATGAGTCTTCCTGCAATCCTGGTGCTCCATTCTTCTTCATATAGTCCAGCTTCTTGGATTATTTGCTCAGAATACAGATTGAATAGGTATAGTGAAAGGATACAAGCCTGACGCACACCCTTCCTGACTTTAAACCATGTAGTATCCCCTTGTTCTGTTCGAACAACTGCCCCTTGATCTATGTCCAAGTTCCTCATGAGCACAATTAAGTGTTCTGTAATTCCCTTTCTTTGTAATGTTATCCATGATTTGTTATGATCCACACAGTCGAATGCCTTTGCTTAGATAATAAAACACAGGTAAACATCTTTCCTGTATTCTCTGCTTTCAGCCAGGATCCATCTGACATCAGCAATGGTTCCGCATCCTCTTCTGAATCTGGCTTGAATTTCTGGCAGTTCCCTGTTGATATATTGCTATAGCCACTTTTGAATGATCTTCAGGAAAATTTTACTTGTGTGGGATATTAATGATATTCTTTGATAATTTCCACATTCAGCTGGATCACCTTTTTTTGGAATGGGCATAAATATGGATCTCTTCCAGTCGGTTGGCCAAGAAGCTGTCTTCCAGATTTCTTGGCATAGACAAGTGAGCACTTCTAGTGCTGCATCTGTTTGTTGAAACATCTCAGTTGGTATTCCATCAATTCCTGGAGTCTTGTTTTTTACCAATGCCTTCAGTGTAGCTTGGACTTCTTCCTTTAGTACCATCGGTTCCTGATCATACGTTACCTCCTGAAATGGCTGAATGTTGCCCAATTCTTTTTGGTGCAATGACTGTGTATTCCTTCCATCTTCTTTTTATGCTTTTTGCATTATTTAGTATTTTCCCTGTAGAATCCTCCAGTATTGCAACTTGAGGCTTGAATTTTTTCTTCAGTTCTTCCTTTTTGGTTTTCTATCTCCAGGTCTTTGCACATGTCATTGTAATACTTTGCTTTGTCTTCTTGAGCCACCTTTGAAGTCGTTTGTTCAGTCCTTTTACTTCATCATTTCTTCTTTTGCTTTAGCTACTGGACATTCAAGAGCAAGTTTCGAGTCTCTTCTGACATCAGTTTTGGTCTTTTCTTTCTTTCCTGTAGTTTTAATGACCTCTGCCTTCTTCGTGTATGATGTTATGATGTCCTTGATGTCATTCCACAACTTGTCTGGTCTTTGGTCACTAGTGTTCAACGTGTCAAATCTATTCTCAAGATGGTCTCTAAATTCAAGTGGGATATACTCAAGGTCACACTTTGGCTCTCGTGGACTTGTTCCAATTTTCTTCAGTTTCACCTTGAACTTGCATATGAGCAATTGATGGTCTGTTCCACAGTCGGCCCCTGGCCTTGTTCTGACTGACGACATTGAGCTTTTCCATCATCTCTTTCCACAGATGTAGATGATTTGATTCCTGTGTATTCCATCTGGTGAGGTCTATGTATATAGTTGCCATTTATGTTGGTTAAAAAAGATATTTGCAATGAACAAGTCATTGGTCTTGCATAATTCTATCATGTGATCAACTGTAATACCTAGAAAACTCTAGGTATCCCAGTTGAAATTGAAAATCTAGAGGACTCTAAGTCCTTCAGTTGTGCAGGTGATGGTTCCTGAGTCATCATGGTGCCTCAAGGATGGGGACCTAGAAGTGCCCTTGCCAAGTTGCCAGGATTTATAAGAGGAACCAGATATTGCCCTCCTGGATTAGCTATGTGTTGATGATTGTAGCCTTTGAGGGCTGGGCTTATGACCCTTCCTCATCTCTCACATCTGTCCTGTCATGAAGTATTCATAATTCATTGTCAACAGAGTTCCTCACAGCTCTGCCCTTCCTTCCCTCTCATAGTCACTGCCCAGACCAAGGCCCTCATCAGTTTTTCCCTTGACTTTTGTACTTTTGTAATAACACCTCAGCTATTTGTGCCTTCAGCTTCCATCTCCTTCAACATATCCTACTCATTAGTTTAACACTTGTCTTTTCTAAAGACACTGATTCGACCGTAGAGCTTTGACAGCAACTTATTGTATATCTCCAGTCACTTCTTACCTTGCGCTGTAGTTCTCTTTACACTTGCCTTCTCTTTTCTTCTTGACTGTATGCTCTTTGTGGGCTAAGTCAGCATGTTGTATTTTCTCTCCTGTGATGTTAATAGTCTCTGCCTATTAAGTTAATTTTATCATTTAAGACTCAACAGCAGTGCCGTTTCCCCTGGGAAATGTTTCCTGTTTCTCCCAATTAAAATGAAGTCCTCTTTGGGAGCCACTTGTATTGGTTGTATTATTAATTAGTTGTATTAATCTTGCATTATTACAATATTACTGTTTACTATGCACTCACATCTCTGTCACTTACTAGTTGGTAAGCCCATCTAGGGACAGGAGCATGTCTTATACCACTCTGCCTCCCTACTACCTGGTACCATCCTTCATGCATAGTGATAATAACATTTAGTGAATGAATGAATGAAGTTAGAGCTTGATGGTGGACTTACCAGTACCAGTTGCCATCAAGTCAATTCCAACTCTTGATAACCCCATGTGTTATCAGAGTAGAACTGTACAGAATTTTCAATGGCTGATTTTTCGGAGGTAAATTGTCAGGCCTTTCTTCCAACATGCCTATCTTAGTTATCTAGTGCTGCTATAACAGAAATATCACAAGTGGATGGCTTTAACAAAAAGAAATTTATTCTCTCACAGTCTAGGCAGCTAGAAGTCTGAATTCAGGGTGCCAGCTCCAGGGGAAGGCTGTCTCTGTCTGTCGGCTCTGGGGAATGGTCCTTGTCATCAATCTTCCCCTGGTCTAGGAGCTTCTCAGCACAGGGACCCTGAGTCCAAAGGATGTGCGCTCCTGGCTCTTCTTGCTTGGTGGTAATGAGGTCCCTCTCTCTGCTCATGTTTCTCTTTCATTTTCAAAAGAGATTGACTCAAAATTCAACCTAATCTTATAGATTGAGTCCTGCCTCATTAGCATAACTGCCTCTAATCCTGCCTCATTAACATCATAACCAAAAAAAAAAAAAAAACAAAACATACTTGCCATCGAGTAGATTCTGTCTGACAGAGGTAGGATTTACAACACATAAGAAAATCACATCAGATGACAAAATTGTGGACAATCACACAACACTGGGAATCGTGGCCTAGCCAAGTTGACACACATTTTTTGAAGACACAGTTCAGTCCTTAACAGTGCCTCAGGCTAGATTCAAACCTCAAATGTTTTGGTTAGTAGCCTAGTACTTAACAGTTTTTGCCACCCAGGGACTTAGAAATACTGAATTGTTTATTGGTAAATAAATACCTGGTAAATAACTTAATTCTTTAAGTTAAATTTTTTTTTTATTGAGAACCCACTGAATACACATCAATGTTTCATCCAGGAATCAGGGAAGAGACACATGTATCACCACTCCATGATTGCTCACCCAGAGCAGACATCATCAATTGATCACAGCATTCTTTCTCAGGGAGGCCTAATAAATTGTCTCCAGATTTGGCTCAGCATGTCATACCTGGCAGCTGCTACCCATCATTTGGAGTTAGCATTTGATATGAAATTTTCCTGCTCTCCCTGATTCAGTTTTGCTGAGTTAGACTAAGAAGGCAGATATCATTCTTTCCCAAGGGTACTTAAAATTCACACGGGAGATGATATAAATATTTGTAAAATACTTAGTATGTAAAACATTTAGATAATAATACAAGACATGAAATGATTCAGAGCTAAATGAGAGGGAGGTCAGACAATAAGTATGAGGGGAGCCTGGAGAGTGAAGGAGCATGCTGAGCCAGTTCAATCAGAGAAGGCTTCCTGGAGGAGGTGGGTGGGACAGTCTACAGCAGGGGGAGAAACAGCATGGACAGCTACTTAGAGGAGACAGACCTGAAAAGAGAAGCTTTATATTTTTTGGGATCAGGGCAACCTCCAGCAATGGAGAGTCCCAGAGTTATAAGGACCTAGGAGACAGGGTAGTCTCTTTGATTTGAGAGCTGGTGCACATTATTAATTCCATTTCCAATACTTTACTGTGAGCGATCATTAAAAAAAAAAGAAACGAAAAAAACTCGTACTTGAAACCTGCCTTTAACCCCCAGCTCATCTTTTTCCATTTCTAGTCTCTGGACAGGAGAAAAACAGGCATATTTCTATGTTTGCTCTGCTCTCAATGGGTAACCTCTCTTCCCACATGATAAATACACATTTGAAATTATTGATTTGCTGCTACCCCTTTGAAAAGCTTGAGTAGGCTGACCTCTGCCTCAGCATTCTCTGACTTGAATTTTTCAGACTGACCAGTCAACCCCTGGAAAGGTTGCGGAATGTGCCCTGCAGGTCCTGGAGGGCCTTTCCTCAGGACTAAGGGATGTGGTGGTGGCGGCTTGGCAAATGCCTGAGAAACGGGCCTTGTAGTAAAATGCTGTGTGTTCCTGGCTCAAGTCTAATGACTTTTTAATAGCTCATAGGAAGGGGGAAATTTCCATTGTGGAGTCTGAGAGTCACCCCATGGGAAGTGCCGTTTTCCAGGCTTGTCTCAGAAACCCCAGGGTCCTCTAGGCCAGAGATGGCATGAAGGTGTGTTGCATCCTAAAGTTTACTCCTTCGCTCCCTCCTGCCCCCGCCCTGCCGATTGCTCCTCGTTTTATTTTCTTTCCTTGGTTTTACCACTGTGTGACCTCCTGTTGTATTTTTTCTGAATGACAATGAAAGTAATTGAAAATATTGATTGGCAGTACAGTTAAGTTGTCAACACAACCATTTAATTTGTCAGGAGGACTTGTTAAATTGTCAAAAATCATATAAAAAAACTCCTCAGTCACTGATGATATACATTAGAGATGTTCATGAATCAAATGGGCCATTTTGGGGATAAGTGTTGAAGAAAAATTCTGAAATGGTTTTCTTCAGATATGTTTGTGTTCTCTCACTCACTCTGTATTTCTGTCTCTGCTCTTTTCTCTCTCCTCACACGTTACAAAGGATACTGGAATGATCTTGGTGAGCCACGGGGACTGAGGGATACTTTGGTGAGTGGATGCCTCACTAAGTGTATTGGATAGCAGGAATGAGATCATTTTATGGGAATTAGATTAGGCTTTTCTGAGGCAAATGCCCTAAAGTTATTTATTAAGGACAAAAGACTTAGAGATTCCTCCTACCCTTATAGGTAGGATTTAAAACATGAATCTTGGGAATTTTTTTTTTAAAGGAAAGATTTTTTTCAGGGGTTCTCGGCCATTAGCTCTGCCAGCCTGCATGAGGGTGGTGGGCAATACCCAGTTTCCTGTTCAGACAGGTATTTAGGACACTGCCGTAATGCTTGCCGTCTTCATGGTTGTTGTTGGTTTAGTTCCTCGAGGACTTGTGTTCCCATATAGAATCGGAATTAGCCTTATTTAGATTAATTTAGGAATAGTGCTATCTGCTACCTCTTGGTGGGAGCCAGTCGGATTATTCTTGATATCATTAGTTTTTAGTTCTATGTAATATAATAATGTATTAGGACTCAGAAATCTGCCTTGATTTAGTTTAAGGGAAAAAAAGGACTTTATTGCAAGGCTATTTGAGTCACTCCCTTAGTTTGCAGGAGGGCTAGTGTGGTAGGAAAAATTCTGAAAATGCCCCTCCCACCCCAGATTCCTTGTCCCTAATCCTCAGAACCTGTGAATGTAGTGATACATCACTACCGTGATTATGTTATGTTATATGGCACGGTGAGTCTCAAAAAAGAGTGATTATCCAGGTGGGCATAATCTAATCATATAAGCCCTTAAATGCCCAGAACTTTTTCCACTTGGTGGCAGAAGAGGAAGTCATAGATACAGAAAGCATGAGAGAGATTTGATGGGTGTGCTATTGCTGGCTTGAAGTTGGAGGAGGCCCCATGACAAGGTATGTGGGCAGCTTCTAGTAGCAGAAAGTGACCCTGGCTGCCAGCCAAGAAACAGTTAGGGACCGCAGATCTATACCTGCAAGGAACAGGATTCTGCCAACAACTTGAATGAGCTTGGAAGGTGAATTTTTTCCCAGAGCCTCTGAGTAGAAGCCCAGCCTGGCTGACACCTTGATTTTGGTCTCGTGATACTCTGAGCATAGAACCCAGTCAATGGGTGGGCCAGGTGAATGCAGTTCTAGGGTTGGCCAGTCTGAGTTATGTATTCGTGTCTGTGGCCAGGGGCCATGGTATATGCCCATGATACACAGTCCCCACCATAACCCCATGCGCACTGTCCCTGAAGAAGGGAATGTGGTTCTGGGAAGGAAGTACAATAAATGCCTGCCAAAAGTGATACTGCATTTCATGTTGTTAATATGCATGTTCTTTATATTTTAATATCTGAAATGGGGCTACATCTTTGAAGTCATAGTGTGGGAAAGAAAAAAACCTGATGACCAGGGGCTACTGTGGCCTATTTATCTCCGGCTGGACTTGGACCACCTGGGCAGCTGTTCCTGGCAGCTTCTCTGAACAACTGTAACCCCCTCAGGTTTCAGTCAACAAACCACTGAAGGACCATTTAAGGAAAGAATCTAAGTGTGGCTGTTGTCTGAAACCCTTTGTTGACATTCCTTTGTAAGACTGAGAAAGTGCCGGTATCAAAACATGCAGAACACTTGTCACTGACTACATTAGCAACACTCTCGACTGGCAAAGAAGATGATTTTTTGTGTGAAAAATACAAAAAATTGATGAACTCTGAGTCTGAAATTGATTCCAAAGAGTCAGGCTATGAGAGGTAAAAGTTTCTGGACTATATTACCCCTAAGAGCTCGGGCAGCTAACCAAAAGGCTGGCTATTGGAATCCACCAGCCACTCCTTGGAAACCCTTTGGGGGCAGTTCTACTCTGTCCTGTAGGGTTGCTATCAGTCGGAACCTACTCAACGGCAACGGGTTTCTTTTCTGTTTTATAAATGCACGTGAGTGATAAAAATCTATGTCTAGATTAGTGTAAAATAACCATTTTAATAAGGATTAAAAAAACTTTGAATTGATTGGAAAGCATTGTTTCATTTTAATTGATAGTTTTTTTTTTCCTCAGCAGTACATAAAATAATGGCATATTAAAATCAGTGGCAGATTAGATTCAAGAAATAGTGCAATTTTAAATAAAACATTTTTGTATAGTACATGTACCTTACCCTGTCTTACCTTATAAGAACAGGGATATTGAAAAAGTGAAGATCTGAGTTTTGGCCTTATGTTTGGCTACAGAGATTGGTGCCTTTTTATTCAGAGTTGGTAAGGTGCCTCCTGATAGAACCCAGGGCCTCATGTGACAGAGTAGAACTGCCGCATAGGGTTTTCTTGGCTGTAATCTTTAAGTAAGGAGATTGCCAGACATTTCTTCCATGGAGATGCTGGGTAGGTTCAAACCACCAACCTTTCTGTTAGCAGCCCAGCACTTAACTGTTGCCCACCAGGGCTCCTTCCTCAGCTTCTGCACTCTCTAGCCCCTCACATAGCACTGGGTTCTCAGTTGGAATCTGCTGTCAGATATGAGTGGCTTGAGAGGTGAGGGATTGGAACCAAGGGTGACTGGGTTAAGTGCCCTTGGTATTTATAATATGGCCTTACTTTTGTTTCTGGCCTAAGTTGGTATTCTTCAATAGCAGAAGGAACACAAGAGACCACATTTTTGTGGCATCTATACTGTTAACTAGCTGTGACACTTTGGTCTAAGCATTCACCTGCTTCCAGTTGTTATTTCTGCGTCTGTATAATGAGAGGAGCCCTGGTGGAGCAGTGGTAAAAGTGCTTGACTGCTAATGAAAAGGTCAGCGGACTGAATCCACCAGCTACTCCTTGGAAACCTTATGGGGCAATTCTACTCAGGTGGCTATGAGTTGGAATTGACTCAATGGCAACAGGTTTGGGTTTTTTTTTTTTTTTTTTTTTTTTTTTAAATATAGTGAGAGTCCTAATTCGTAGCTCCTCAAGTGTTGCTTCCAGTGCTAATATTTTGTTTTCAAAACATTTTTCCGGTATCTCTCTTATTGCCTTTCTCTGGTGTTCCATTTCTCTATAAGTCAGCACATATTTCTTGAGCACCTGTGGGTTGCTGAGCCCTGTGCTGAGCTCTGTATCAGCTAGATGCTAAAGACGCAATCCTTACCCTTGGGGAGCTTACAATTTCAGTCAAGAGAGGACAGAGATCTGAAATGGGAATAGTTCAAAGAACACTTGTGTAGGTAGCAGAATGAACAATGTGAATGATTTAAAAACTATAACATTCTGGGGAGGGTGTTGTTTTATTTAGCATGAGTAAGCTGGAGGGTAGGGGGTATATGGTCTCTGAACTTAAATAAATCAGGAGTACTTATTGTATTTGTCTGTTGGGGCTTCTGAGCTTCCTCTCATTTGTCCTCATTTTGAGCATTTAAATGGGGTTAGTACCAACCGCAAAACACACAAAGACTTTACAGCAGCCCCTTTCCCTCTGGGCTTCATTCACAAGCCTTTGGCGGTCCAAGTGGGAAATGGATATCTGAATGCCCTGTTCCGTTTCCACACAAGTCCAGACCCTGGAGCCAGGACTTGGATTACTGCCATAGTCAATTCAGAGTCATCTAATACCTCTAGTCTTCTTGTTCCCTGAAGGAAGATCCAACCTCCTTCCACCTTCTGTCTCTGCCATCCTTTAACTAGCTGTCCTACTGTTTGTGTCCAAGACTGGCTCACCAGCAGTGTATCTGTGTATTATCTCATGGGAAGAGGGGAGGCAGTCTGAAGCACAGCCAACTTCTTTTTTAATGATATGACATCAACTTTGCACGTGATGCTTTTACTGACATTCCAGTAGCTTGATCTTAGTCACATGACATCACCGACTTCCAAGGGCAGCTGGGAGTTACGTAGTCTCTAACTAGACTGCCATGTACCCTGCTATAATTCAAAGGGAATTCTATTACTGAAAGGAAAAGGGGAAGAAGAGTACCAGGGCACAGTTAGCAGTCCACCATAACTGATGTTATTGCCTTTATGGCTTCCCTTTTGCTAAGCAATGAACTCCTTGCAACCAGCATTATTTACTGCTTACCTTTATGAGCCTGTGTTTATAATGGAAGTTGGTACATAGTAAACGCTTTAAAAATGCTTGTTAAATGAAGGAACAAATCCATGGGTCAGTGATGGTGCCCACAGTTTGGGCCCCTTCTTTTTTGGGTCCCAAGAAATGGTCTTTGTATTAGAGCATGCTTAGCTGAACCACACATGGGCTGTTCTGAGTTTAGCCTGGGAGAAGATGCTTGGCTACATCCGCCACGCAGTCTTTGAACCCAGGACTGGAGGAGATGGAAGAATATTTCATTAATCCTTGCACCGTTTAGCCTCCTTATCTAATGGCCCAGGCCCATTCTTTGTTACCGACAACAATGAAGGGTGCCTTTAAGAAATCTCCAGTGAGTATCGAGGCATTGCAGATTAGGTCAGTAGAACTGCTGCTAGGTTGAGCATGATGGATGAGCAGGGGAATGAGTTTCTGCTGCACGGTATTGTGAAATCTTTTCATTGTCACCAACGGGCCTATGAGGAGCTGATGAATGAGGGAGCAAGTGTCAGGAACGCCCTTCCCTGCCCCAGTACAGTTTTAATATCTCCCTGAGCTACAGGATGAGTATTGATAAAAGTAAAGTTTAAAAATAGCCACGGAGTGATGGGTAGCCATGATTTAAGGAGAACAGCAATGGGGTTAGAGAGGGTTCATTTTCCTGAAAGTGCATGAGAGGCAGTGAGCAAGACTGGGAGAGAGAGAGGAGAGGTGGCAGAGCTGGGCTGTGGGGAGAGAGAGCAGGAGGCTTTTATACGAAGCTAATGTGATGAGGATGACGAGGGCTTTGATGGATGAGTTAGATCCATCTGGTTGCAGTATATGTAATAAATAGCCGTGCTCAGGTTTGACCTCTCCCACTTACCAGACACATCTTTCTCTTTTGGGATATCCAGGAGGGAGCTTCCATTAGAGGAAAGAACCCGTCATAAGCCAGAGCTAGGGATGTTTATGGGCTTGCGCAGAGGGCAAAAAGGAGATGGTATCCGAGTTACCGGTTTATAAACGGAAAACTGTAGCCTGCGTGCCTTGTGAAGATGGTGCTGGCGACAGGAGTACATCTTCAGGGCTGCAGCTGCTCCTGATGTGAGAAAAGAAGAAGGAGGGAAGGAGGAAGGCAGGGGGCGGGCAGGTGCCCCACGGGCCGCGCCAGGGGCACTTGGTGTCTTGCTCATAGCAGCCCCAGGCTCCCTGTGTCAGGACCTCCCTCTGCTGTGAGCACAGGTGTAATTAAGCTGGCATTGAATGGGTCTGTAACCAGGTATGGAGCTCTGAGCTGGGATGGCATGGAGATGCGGTATTCTGGTCAACTCGGTTTTCCAGTTACCTTGTTAAGAATCTTATAAAATGTGTTTGCTCAGATTCTAGCCTTAGAATATTCACAAGAGTAAATGCATCATTGGAGGCCACTGTGCTTCTTTTGGCTTATTGTTTTACACATTAATGACTATTGTGTTCCCCGAAGAGTTCAGGTTAGAAAGATCTGCCTTAAGGAAGAAGTATTACTAATTTTTCTAATAAACTAAATTTGAATAAATTTAAATTTAATTTAAAAAATTTTTTTTTTTTTTTTTGGATAACTGAAGTTGTATAGCTTCATAGTCAGAAAATGAAAAGGAAGGAAGGAGGACTTGCCACTGAGTTGTATAACTGGGGGCATGCTTGGAGAAAAATGGATCTAGATTCAAGAAAAAAAAGAAAAAAGAAATCAGTTGCCATCAAGTTGATTTCAACTCATGGCAACTCCAGGTGTGTCACGATAGAGATGTGCTCCACGGGGTTTTCAGTGACTGAGTATTTGGAAGTAGTTCTTCAGGGCTTTCTTCCGAAGAACCTCTGGGTAGACTTGAACTTCCAACCTTTCAGTTAGCAGCTGAGCGTGTTAACCATTTGCACCACCTAGGGACTCACTGTCTTCAAGAATAAGTGGCATATGTGAGAATATCAACAACTTGTTTTTTCCCTTTGAATTAAAAGAGTCTTAGAAAACCTACTTAGAACCTCACTCTCACCCTGATTCCACACTCTTCATGGAGGAAATCGCCTAGACTACCAGGCACAGGTCCTAAGCTGAGGAATGTCTGCTGTGCCACCACCTTGTGCGGGAAGAGTGCTGTGCTTTGGCCAGTCCTGGCTTTCTTCATTTTTGTGGAGCATCTCCTGTGTGGGAAGCTGGGATTATGCATGTGGAGGCTTGGAGCCTGACCCAGCACCTCACGTGTTAGTCAGAGCCATCAGTCGTCAGTCCCTATCATGACCCTAGCCCTTTGAGAGTCCAGTAAGAGATGTGGACTCTATGCCCAGAAATAGGCTCATACACGAACACACTATTTAGATAATTTCGGGGGAGTTTGCTGACCCCCTCTGAATTCCATACCAGGTTAAGAACTCAGCTAACTAATTATGAGAGCCTATTTCATTCTGGGAAGTCCCTGGGTGGTGAAAATGGTTAACTCACTTGGCTGCTAACCGAATGGCTGGAAGTTTGAGTCTACCCAGAGGTGCCTCAGAAGAAAGGCCTAGTGATTTATTTCTGAACAATCAGCCATTGAAAACTGTATAGAGCACCATTGTACTCTGACACACATGGGGTCATTGAGTCAGAGTCAACTGAATGGCAACTGGTGGTATTTCATTTTTATATAGATTTAGTTTCCTTATACATGGGAGATAACTGATGCCGTTCAACTCACATCCAGCTGGTTAATGATCAATACTTAGCATCAAAGGAATCACAAGATCCTGCCTGCTTTATGCTGTTCAACTCACATCCAACTGGTTAATGATCAATACTTAGCATCAAAGGAATCACAAGATCCCTGCCTGCTTTATGCCGTTCAACTCACATCCAACTGGTTAATGATCAATACTTGGCATCAAAGGAATCACAAGATCCTGCCTGCTTAAGAACATTTAATTTGTTAGTCATGTAATTTAACAATTGTTTGGGGCTTCTGTTTACTTTGAACATTAGTTACACCCCACAACAAAATTTCCTCTTTTGCCGAAAAGTACGTGGATTAAAGGCTGCTCTAGCAGGGGAGCAGGGGTGTTATCTCAGCAGTTCTAACACAGCTTTAGTTGGCCTTTGCTACATTCCCATTTACCCTCTTACCTCCTTCCTATGCTCTGTTACTCTGTTCCCAAAATCCTAGATGCTCCCTACCTGGCCAGTGTCCTCCTTTCCACAACACGCCCACAGGCTACAAGAAAAATGCAAAGTAGAGAGAAGAAAAATATTCCCAATAGTCCTGCCAGCCCCCAAATTTAAAACTCTTAATATGATGATGCATTTCCTTTCAGTATTTTTCTACTTTTTAAATATATTTTGTATCTTTATATTCTTCATTAATCTTCCCTTCAAAATTCCAATCCCTCCAGTTTAATAGTCTCAGCTGGTGATTAAGAGGCAATAGAGTTTTTGAGCTAATTCGTACTGAAGTGTGAATACTGAACCACTTCCAACTCCACAGTCATGTTTAAAAAGAAGACATGTTTTAAATCAATCTCCAGTTACTGAATTTTGGACATAATGGCAAAAGAAGAATTTTAGGCAATGGTATTAAAAGAAAAAAAAAAAAACTGGTTACAGAAAGCAAAAAGCGTCTGAAGAGACAAAAGATGATAAATGTGGGAATTGTTCTTCATGCGAGAACCACTTGGAAAAATGTGAAGGCAGAAACGGACCTCAGACACTAGAGACAGAAAAGAAAGAAAATCTCTTGTGCAGAATTTCACAGTCTAACTGGAGGTTTCTATGATTGGGGTGGGGTGGGGGAGGAATGATCTTAATCAGGTTTTAAGGGATAAACCTCATCTCGGAACTGAAAGTGGCTGGTTTGTCAAAGCTTTGGCAGGTCGCTATGAGTCAGAATTGACTTGACGGCAGTGGGTTTATTGTGTGAGAGGTGACCTAATGGAAGGAATACTGGAGCCAAGAAGGATGAAGAAAAGCTGTGAATCACAGGAACTGGTCTGTGCTGTTTACCCCACAATATCTGTCTTACTATAAAAATAATACACATTCTTCTAAGAAGAAGGAAAGTAGAGAGAAGACAAGTATTTCCAATAGTCTTGCCAGCCCCCAAATTAAAAATTCTTAATATTTTAATGCATTTCCTTCCAGTATTTTTGTACTTTTTTAATACAGAGTATTTTGTATCCTGCCTTTTTATTTGATTTTATCGCATGTACATTTTACATATAATTATATACTGTTAATGACAAGTGCTTTAATTATTATACAATATCCTTTTAACAAAGTTTTGTTTTCATTTGCTTTACTGTTATTCAGTTTACAGTCCATTTAGTCCTCCTACAGGTATTTTGAATTGTTTCCTTAGTTTAAAGCCCCAAAAGTGGAACTATTGGGTCAGAGTATGAACATGTTTAAAGGTATCTGAGACCTATTGCCACATTGCTTTAATGAGAGGTCATTACAGTTTACCCGCTTACTGGAGTCTAGTCCTGGGGCATAGGATTTGAAAGATAAGAATATCTCTGGTCCTCAGTAGAATCCAAGGCCTCCTTGGATGTGGAAGAGAGAAATGGCTGGAGACACAGGGATGGGCCTGCCTCTTAACATCTCCCCAGGCTAGTGTTGGCATTAACTCTGATAATTTCTTATAAAGAAGTCTGTCAGGCACTAGTGGGTGAACCACTGGGCCATGGCACATGAGCAAATCACTGCCGTGCTCTGGGCCTCAGTTTCTACTTCTCTAAAATGTGGGGATTGGACTACATCCGTGGTTCTCAAAGTGAGGTTCCTAGGTTAGTAGCATCAGCGTCATCTGAGAGCTGGTTAGAGATGAAAATTCTTGGCTCCATCCCTGACCTACTGAGTCAGAAACTCTGGGAGTCGGGCTCAGCAGTTGGTGCTTTAATAAGTAGTTTTGGTGCAAGCTGAAGTTTGAGAACCACTGGACTAAGTGATCTTCAGATCAGAATTCTGAAATGTTGACATCCTGGATGTGCGTACGGCCTACCTAGAAGCCCTCAGGTCTAGCAAATGACCCCTGCCAGTTTTTAGAACTCAAATGATAGACAAACTGTTTGTGTTCTAGATGAGTAACTGAGTGACTGATTCCAAAGTTTTTGCAAGGCCCTTCTACTCTTCCAGTTTGTATCCTGTACCCCTAGAAGAAATATGTTTACTCAATTAACATTTATAGATCAGAGAACTGCACCAGACCTTGGGCCCATGTTTTTGAAAACTGTTCCTAGCGCAGCAATGCAGCCCTTGTTTCCACTACCTCAACTTGCCTCTTTATTCCTATTTTCTAAGGGATAGTCAAGGCCAGCGAGATGGCTGGCTCATGGACGTAGACATAGAAGCAGCCTGTTATTGATGTATGGATTGTGAACAAAAACCTAATGGAGACTGCTGTGGGATTCAGGGGAGACCTATTAGGGAATTAATTCATTAGAGCCCAGCATGCATGCTGTTCTATCTATTTATTTATTTAGACTAATGTCTTTTGCTTATCTTCATACAGCCATATGTCCCTGTCAATAGCTGATAATGTACTTGAATTTCCTTAAGTATATTAAAATTTTACATGTCACACATGTTACTAGAGGAACTGAAGTCTGCCTTTTACTTTGGCATCCTGATACACGTAAAGAATATGTAGGGTCTTATTTATACTAATAAAGTCATATAGCAGTCTGAGTCACACACCGACTAATCAACTTTCCCTGCATCTGGCATTACCTAGTACACTTTTCTAGCCATCCTACCTGTACCAGTGTGTTGGTTACCCTTGGTAGAGAGCAAAGCTCTGCAGAAAATATTGCTTACCTCACTTCCCATACCATCGACTGCTGGATAACATCTTTGTTTCTTTCCTTCTGTCCTTGGTAAGATATCTTATTTATCTTTTGTTATTACTGTGTTTTTTCACCTTTTCATAAAACAATGAGGGAGTCCTTGTAGTCACTGTGCCCATATGGTTTATCTGGGGGAAAAAAAAGCTATTTTAGTGGGAAGATCATGGATCTGGGTACCAGGAGGCTTGGCTTCCAGCCTGAGTGTGTTCACTCATGAGGTGAATCCAGGGAAATCACATCCCTCTCCCTCCTCTGGTTCTCAGTTGTCAGGTGGAATGAGACCTGTTATACCTGCCTTCGAGTGAGGGCGATGGGGATACAAAAGTGAAATAGTGGATGTGATAGTGCTTTGAAAATTGTGAAATGGTGTACAGATGCTAGGGATTCCATGCATATCTATGCACATTTAAAATTGTTGCCCAGTTCAGATTAAAGACCACTTTATTATTACTATTGAATCTGCTTACAGAGCAAATATGCTAATCTGTGTATGTTTAATGGTGGCGGGTTTGCTTTAATCCTTCTTGCTTTGGGGTGCTGCATTTCATTTTCTGGTGATGTGGACCTGGTAATGATCGCTGCTGATATTTACCACGTTTTATTAATGTTATTTTTATGATCCTGCAGGAGATAATTAGGATTGGCTTGTTTTTTTTTCATTTTCATATTGTGAAATTTCAAGCTAAATAGTGACATGGTGAGGAGGAGTGAAATAGCACAGGAAAGGAATGTGTTACAAATAAACTCAACCCAGAAACCATATTTAGCAGGAATTAAAATTAATGTAGGCTTGTGTTCATTATTTATATCTATTATGTGGAAAATACATTATCAGACTCTCAAGAATTGGATGTTAAGAAATGTTCTATTCCTCCCTTTGGAAAGCATCCAATTAACTCACCATCTACAGGGAAAAAATTGGGGGTGGAGGGAGACAGGAAACATTTTTGTAAATTTATTTTAAAACCTTCATTTAGTTTCTAATATTTAATAAAATCAGACATTGGCTAGATTGAACTAATTTAACTTCCTTTACATCAGTGTGAGAGTCAGTTTCATTCCAGACACTGTTAGCAAAGCCTTAAGCTTTGTTTCCTTTTAAAAATCTGTTCTTCAACAAGTAGGTCTGGATTTAAGCAAACCTTCTCTACATACGTATGAGTGATCAAAATAGTGGAATTAGGAGGACAGTTCTGTAGCCCATCTTTGTAGCAGCTGTTGCTTCCATAATATTCACAAGGAAGGTTCTCAATAAACTTCCATTTATAGAAGCTAGATAGAATCCTGGTTAAGAGTATCTGACCAGGAAGGGTAAGACAGTACTCAATATTGGGTAAGCCAGCATAACTTGTCCAAGACAAAATCATGGAAGCTCTATAGACACATCCAAACTCCCTGAGGGACTGAATTGCTGGGCTGAGAGCTGTGGGGACCATGGTCTTGGGGAACATCTAGCTCAACTGGCATAACATAGTTTATAAAGAAAATGTTCTACATTCTACTTTGGTGAGTAGCGTCCGGGATCTTAAAAGCTTGTGAGTGGCCATCTAAGATACTACACTGGTTTTACCCTGTTGGGAGTATGGGAGAATGAAGAAAACCAAAGACACAAGGGAAATATTAGTCCATAGGACTAATGGACTACAACTGCCACGGCCTCCACCAGACTGAGTCCAGCATAACTAGATGGTGCCCAGCTACCACCACTGACTGCTTTGACAGGGATCACAGTAGAGGGTCCCAGATAGAGCTGGATAAAAAAAGACCAGACTTACTGGCCTGACAGAGACTGGAGAAACCCCCAGAGTATGGCCCCGGACACCCTTTCAGCTCAGTAATGAAGTCACTCCTGAGGTTCACCCTTCAGCCAAAGATTAGACAGGACAATAAAACAAAACAGGACTAAGGGGACACACCAGCCCAGGGGCAAGGAGTAGAAGGCAGGAGGGGACAGGAAAGTAGGTAATAGGGAACCCAAGGTCGAGAAGGGAGAGTGTTGACATGTTGTAGGGTTGGTAACGAATGTCACAAAACAATATGTGTACTGATTGTTTAATGAGAAGCTAGTTTGTTCTGTAAACCTTCATCTAAAGTACAATTAAAAAAAAAAAAGATTATCTGACCAGGAGTCAGACGGCCTAGGTTTGAATCCTAGGTCTAATACTTACTATCTGATAACCTTGGGCAAGTTACTGTAAATCTCTTTAAGCCTCAGCTTCCTTATCTGTAAAGTGGGAAAAACAGTAGTACCTAGTTCTTAGGCTTATGGCAAGAATTAAGTCAGATCCTGTTGCTTGTAAAGTATTTGGTACAGTGCTTGGTATATAACAAGCACTCAAATATTAGCTATTATTGTTGTTTCTATTACTAATACTATTATTATAAAAATTACTATTAATTTCACTGAGTAACAAATATTATTGTCACAAAAATTAGGTAGGGAACAAGTCAAGTAAAGGGTTTGGACCTACAGCCATTTGAAATCAATTAGACAATAAGACAATGTATCTTTAGAAATATATTTCAAGATTGTGAAAAATGAACTTTATGTATGAATATATAATTTAGAACTAACATTTAGGACTTTTGGTCTATGTAAATGAGGTATAATTGGATGAATTGTCATGCAGTTACCTTGAGTGGGCTATTTATTTATCTATTCACCTCTTACCTTATTGCCATAAATGATACCTCTGACAGGCTTTATGACACTGTGATGGCCTTTCCCAGCTCATTTCTCTTCCTCTTCTTTTCTGAACAACT